>CAWUFW010002500.1:0-1252500 GCA_963921515.1 Calotriton arnoldi | reverse complement strand
TCACACTGAATGGTGCATTGCGTAATTTGTGTTTAGTGGGTATACAAGCCTCCTTGACTTTGTTCACATGTTTAACATTTTTGATTTCGCCTACTTCATCCGTGAAAACGTTTTCAAATTCAGATACCCTCTGAATCTTGTCTTTCATGAACTCTCCGCAAACACCTTGATCATCCTCTAAAACCACAAGACATTCCTTTCCCGGGTCTGATTACTACCCCAAAATCAGCTTAATGCCACCAACCTAACACATTGATACCCTTCTCGCCACATACTCTTTGTCCCCAATTTTTTTTTTAGAGAATTCAATACCTGCGCAGAAATAAGTCAATCCTGCTCCTCTGAAAAGCTGTGGTTATGACATCTGGTTGCAATAAAGCCTATTCCACCCAATCCTCGTTAAATTTCTTGATGTTGTTAATAGTGATTCTTGCTAGTGAGTTCACTTAGAGGGGTATTGTGCATCCATTGAAAGAGAAATTGACCTGTGGATCAATGTAACATTTGGTGTTCTTGACAGTGGCAATTTCTAAAACATCTACAACAAGCATCAATTCTTCCACTTTGTTCTCTAAACTCTCAACAGTTTAGTTGATACCTTGACTCTGAATGGCTCTGACAGATGTACCTCTTACAGATGCAATGCATCAGTCCCATCTGCAAATGTTGCCACAGTGCCCAACTTTGTTACACATCCAACATTACTAGGATATTGAGTGACAATTCTTAAAATTTGAAACATGTGTAAGTGACCTGCACCTAAAACATTATGACCCATTGTTCAAATGTGGCTGTGAGAAACCATAGCTTTTTGGAGTGTCCCCCCACTTTTTGCCCCCATTTGGAAAACTAGGCACTGCTTCTTTTACTCTGATTTTGTCCTGGGCTCTGCTAACCAGATGCAGGGCCTGTGCTCTGTGTAAAAGGTACATGGAAATAAGGTATAATTACATTTGGTACTGACAACCTTTCTGTAAGCACCTTGTATATAATAGGGTATGTAGGTTTAGAGGCTCAGTAGATTTAATGCTCTTAAGTGTGCACTACTTTGTTGCCTGCTGTCATTTTAATCATCAGCCCTGCTTTGATTTGATTTTGATTTGATTTAAATATGTCTAAATTGTACATGAATGCCTTCAGGTGTCTTGGCGCTGCCTCCAGACAGCAGCTACCCACTTCAGAGATATTTGGACAGGTCTAAGGTAAAAATCCAAGACTTAAGACCTTTCCTAAATTTGAGAAGAGAATTGGTCATTTTCAGTTCAAGGGGCAGACGGTTCCAGTTTAGAGCCACACATCCAAACAGACTCCTACCTCCCTAAGTTGCCAATGTGTGGGAGGGGACTGACAGATCACAGAAAAAATTAGAATGGAGAGTTCTGCTTGGGGCATACCACCTGAACCTATTTTTTAGGTAAGCCGGGCCCAAACCCTGAAGAGCTTTGTAGGCTGTGCAATGGCCATTAAATTAATCAATTTTTATATTGGCAGCCAATGAAGATTGCTGACCGCAGGGGAGGCTGAGTCATTTCTGCAGGTCTTAGTTAAAAAACGGGCTGCCGCATTTTGAACAATTTGCATTTTATTAGATGTTTCTTTGCTAGATTAACATATAGCCCATTACAATATTCCAACCTCTATAGCACTAGAGCAATAACAACAGTTTTCAGAATATCTGATGGCAAGGAATCTGCAATTTTCCTAATGGTGCGGAGAGAAAAAAAGAAGGCTGAGATTAACTTATTCACTTGTTCCTTACAAGATAAGTGCTTGTCAATTCTGACTCCTAGGTTTTTAACCTTCTGCATAGGTGTTGGCAACGTGCCAAATTCTTCCAGCCACCAATCAGGAGACCAGATGGTAGGGTTGTTGCCAAACAAAATGACCTCGGTCTTTGTGGAGTTCAATTTTAATCAGTTGTGATCCATCCAGCTGCCAACTGCACTCATACAGCTTCTAAAGATCTCACTCTTATCCGGGCCTTTATTAGAAATTGATACGATTATTTGGATGTCGTCGACATATGATACCAAGACCAACCCAAAGGATTTAATTACGGCTGCCAAGGGAGGTCACGTAAAGATTAAACAAAGTGTGACTCAGTGACGAGCCCTGTGGTATCCCACAGGGCAGCCTAAAAAGCTTAGAAATAAAGTCCTTAAGGCAACTGACTGAATGCGATCTATCGGAACTGATATCAATAGATTAAGCGCTGCACCTTGGCTCCCTAGGGTTCGAAGACGGTCAATTGGAAGATCATGATTGACCACATCAAAGACCGCGGATAGGTCTAGCAGCATTGCCTCCCCGGTCCACTGAGACCCTAATCTCTTACGTAGCCACCATGAGGGCAGACTCAGTGCTGAAGCCACTGTGAAAGCCACATTGGGTGCCATCTAAAAGATTATTCTCGTCTAGAAAAGATGATAGTGAGGAATTCATGGCTGGGAGCGGAAGCCTAGAGCAATCATTTTCCAATACCTGCTCATGCAGGTTAGGCTTCTTTAAGAGTGGCAGCACTGAGGCTATATTCCACAGAATGGGGTAAATCCTGAACTAAACATTGAATTATTAGGAGGGCATGGATCTGACGGGGATCCCAACTTAGCTTTAGAGATCTCTTTAGTTACAAACTCCTCTATTATCGCAAGAAACTCAGCAAAGGTGGGTTTGTTTACATGATTTACTGTGGCCTTTTGCGTAACCTGATCTATAGACCCAATGTGGGTAAAGTTGTTAAAAATTACTTCAACTTTCAGCTGAAAAGTGCATTGCAGAAAGCCTGACTTCCTTCTGTCCCATTGCCAGAGACTGGAGTGGCAAGTTTCATAACTACTTGAAAAAGGATCTAAGTGGAAGTACTAGTGGATTTTATTTGTTCAACAAAAAATGCAGATTTACACTGTGTAATAAGTTTCTTATACTGAGCAATGCATACTTTATATTTTTCTCTTTCAGTACTGTTGTATTCTCTTCCCCAAACTCTCTCCTGTCTTTGGCAACTTTGCTTTGATGACCTGAGCAAGTCATTAAACGATGGAGAAGTGGGCTTACCTCTCCTAATGGTTTTAGGTTTGGTCAGGGCTACTGAGGTAAGTGCTGTACTTAGCCATCCTGAAACATGTTCCACTGTGGCATCGATATTCTCTGCTACTTCATGTTTGGAATTCGCAAGTGTGTCCATAAGGACATGTGCCTGTACCTTATGCCATAAGTGGGAGATCACAGATTCTTTTACTGTGATTTTTTATGACAGTTAGTAGTGAGTTTTATGTCCCAGACCACAGCCTTGTGGTCTGACCTAGTAAGTGGAAACATTGTGGGACAAGAGATGGATGTATTATTAGTAAATAACCCGTCTAGGGTATGATCTGCCAAATATTTGGGTTCAATTACCAACCGGGCAAGGCTGCTTTCAAATGTAAATTATATGTAAATTCAACTTTGGAATTAAAGGTCCTTCCAAAGTCTTAAACTACCTTATGTTAACATATATGTCACCCCAAAGATCTCCTATAGGTGCCCCAGGGGTAGGGTGCCTTGTAACTATAAGCAGGGACATTATAAAAGATGTGTTATATGCCCTGGTGAGGGTAAAGCTGCCAATTTCAGTTATTCCCCATTGTAGCACATTGGCTCCGTAGGCCACCATGGGAATACTTTATTAAAGTATAACTAGTGAAAGGAGTGAGCTAAAAAAATATTTCATAGACTTACAAGAATAGTTATGAAAAATCCAACAACCTGCCATGGTTAGATTTATAATACCTATTATTGAAAATAAATTATAGAACTTGGTTTTCTGTAGAGTCAATATCTAGCTTTCCAGCAGCTTCTCATTATTTGCCAGCTTTTGACAGGCTGAGACAAACTGCTCTGCTGAGGTGTGAAGTGGCCTGCAGAGATACAAAGGACATCTGGTGGGAGAAGATCTGCAAGCTGCAGAGCAAAAGACAGGATGAGGGTGGAGTAGTCAAACTGGTCTTCAAAGTGGGACTGAAAGTTAGGACAGGACACAGGGTCACCCCCACTTCCTGCACCCCCAGCCAGAGAGGAGTCCCAGTAATTGAATTAGCAGATGGGCTGAAAGGGGAGTCTTAGAGAAAGTTAGCCATGCCAATGGGTTTGGCTTAGCCAGTTCCTAACCTCCAGGAGAGAGTTTCTCCATTTTGGATTTTAAAGTACAATGCCTTCTCAGACAAGAATATGCCACACTTTGGAGGAAACTGTCTTACTTCTGGGTGCCACCCTGTACCCCAGTGGTCAGAGATTTCCCCTTGCTGGTCAGCCAGGAACACTCGATACATTTGGGCAAGCTGCCCAGCAACTCATATCCCTGCCTTAAAACTACAAGAAGAAGGACTGGCCTGCTGGGCCCTTGGACTGCAGAAGAGAGGCCAGCACTCATAAGGAATACCCCTGTTGCACACTTTGGTCTTCAGTTCAAAATGGACTTTGCCTCACTTTGAAAGTTAAAGGAGTGGACTCCCTGAAAGAAACAGATTAAAAGAGTTGCACCAACATCATCTACACCAAGAAAAACCCAGCTGGACTGCGTCCAGTAGACTTTTAAGGATTTGGCCAGGTGCTTTGTGAGGGACGTAGTCCCAACATCCCAAGGAGCATCTCAGAGCTTCTGGAACCTTGGATTTGTGTTGTGGACACATTGCAACCCCAAAAGAACCATCTGGAAGAAGATCCAGAAGTTTGAGATCATGTAGAGAATGTTTGCGAAAAAGCTGCATAAATTGTCTGGCCTGTCGCCGAGAGTCAAGCTGCTGTCATTGACCTGCAAACCGCCTGGATTTCAGGTTTGTGCCGCTGAAAGCTTTGGAGCTCAAGACTTCCAGGATTTCACCAAGGCTTCACGCTGAACCAAGCCGCCATTGTTGACTCATAACCCGGCCTGAAGAGGTGCCTCACTGGATGTCGAGAGAAAATGCTGCAGAAAAACAACTACGTCAGAAGGTAAAAACCTGACTGTGCCCAAGCACTCACTGTATTTGACCCGCCCTCCAGCGGGGCCAGCCTGCAACTTTGACTTTGTCCTGGTCAAGCACAACCAGATGTCCCAAATTGGCATTAAGAAGTATATCATCTTTAAAAATTCATATCTCTGGTTCCCTACATTGAATTTTTGTCATTTCTGTGTCATGTCATCATACAAATATTTCCTATGTTTATAAATTAGTGTTGAATTTTTATAGTGTGTTGGGTCTTACTTATTTAATGTATCGGTGTCTCCTGCGTTGTCTGCCTGCTCGTATCCAGCTACCAAGAGTTCAGCAAGGGAATAATTTATTGAGACCTTGACTAGACCTTATATTGTGATTGTGGCCTTATTACTAGTGGTAGTTGCCTACTTACACCTACTAATAAACCTCATTCCATCAGTGACTTTTTGCTACTAGCAGTATTGTAAAAGACAATGAACCTGGCTGTACTCTGTTGCCATTGCTGTTCGCCACAGAGACCTGATGCATAACACTCTCCAATTGTTTAGAATCTACCCTTGACAAGCCTCTACTTTTAGTATGTCGATAGCTTCATCTTCAGTAGGGTCCTGTATTAATTGGAATGTAAAGTTCTCAAATTCGAAATACAAAACTAAGATTTTTAGAGCAATAACATACGTGTCAATGGACTCTGTTAGGGCTTGCACTCTACTAAAAAAATGTGTGCCTCCATAGCAATAAATTACCCTAAAAGTGAATCTCTAATTTCTTGACAGCACTCTGGGATTCATCTAGTGCCTTTTCTTCTGAGGGTTTGTAGTCTGGCAAGTGGTCAAATACATTTTGTCCCTCCACACCTAAATAGTAGTAAAATAAATTTCTTTTCCGACCAAGTTTACCTTTCTGCCCATCAATTGTGCCCAAATAAGCATTAAATAACCTTATAAACTGCTATTTAAGTGGAGGTTCCCTAGGATCCTTGAAAAACAGTGCAGGAGGAGTTAAGTTTGCATTATGATTGAGCTATAATACAAACTGTGAATAATATGCCAAGCTGAATCACTCACACACACACACACACACACCCACACACGTGTTACCATCCTTGTGGGGACTATGTGTGGATACCTGCCTTGTGGGGACTAACCTTTCCCAATAGTCTTAAAATATAATAATTACAAAAAATTGTAAAGATAAAATCAAGATACAGTATCCTGCTTCAAATTTTCAAATATAGCTTTATTTCATCACATGCACAGAACCATCCTAATGGAGACTTGAACACGTGTTACTAACCTTGTGGGGACTTACTCCAAATGTTTCATTTGTGAATGAATACAGTCAGGAATAAATTGTTAGATGCTATTTTTCGTGCTATACCTAAATTACATGGTAGTTTAGTCATATAGGAACAGCCCCATGTGTCCTAGGGGCACACATAATTTGGAATTTAATGATAATGCAGTTTTCAGGAGACAAAAATAGCATATCAAGTGCATATTTTGCCTATTGCTGACACACTTTAAGGAATAAGGAAACAAGACATAGTTAAATTAATTTAGATGCTAAAGAGCCTACAATGCAGTCTAATGGGAAAGCCAAACTGGAATTACCTGGTTCTTTTTCATTACCTCCACCATTAGGCATCCTTTTCTTCATATGACTTTGCAATAATAGTTACCGTATATATGGCATGTGACTATAGTATTGTTCTAGAGCTGACATAAAGAGTGTGTGCTGATAGTCATGTTCAAGTCCCCGCAAAGCTAGTGTGTGATTATATTGATGCCCAAATTCCCTCAGAGATAGTGTGTGATTATATTAAAGCCCAGGTCCCCTCAAAGATAATGTGTGATTATACTGATGCACAACAAGAAAGGGTATGCTGTTCCTAAAAGATCCTACAGATCAAGGTTATACAAGAGGCATGTGGGTGCTAGTAGAAATCGGAGAAATGCTTATCTCCTTTCAGAAAAGACCCTCACACCCAGCCAGCTAGGTGTCTTGCTTCATCACTGGGTCTGCTCCTTATCGGGTCGGCGCTGCAATACCCGATCGGCACCCGTGGTGGGGCCTTCTTGGCGGAGATCTTTTTCTTAGCCGTAGGGTGTAGTGCGTGTAAGGGCCCTAGTGAGTGTAGATGTGAATTGTGTGAAATCTAAAACAGGAATAGTGAACCACCCAAAACTATTTTAATGACTGTGGTCACTAACCTGATTAAAAATAGAAAAGGCGCACACGCCTGCCCAAGGATTGCAGGATTGTGTGCTAAAGCTCAGGCCAACATGTTTCATGCCTAATGTTAATTTAACGGCAATTCTTCAGGACCTACTATCGACATTCTACACTTTATGGTTGGTGGTCTATAAATACACAGTTCAGTGACCACTCATACAGCACCCTATAAAGTGGTACCTGTCGATCAATAACACTGCCTGTAGGAAAAAGAATCATAGTGATTAATACAAAGTTCTACTGTAGTCTGCAATTCAACCTTATTGCGAAAGTACAATTATTGACCATGCTATTGTGACATTGCAAACCACACGTGAGATGTGAGCATGCTTCATCTCAAAATGTATGTGCTAGTGCACATTGTGAATTTGATAAAAACAGAAGTAGCCAGGAAGATGTAGATATATACAGTATACTAGAACACTCACCCAAACTTGGGTCAGCTCAAACCACCAAGATGTCACGGCAGGTAAAAACACTGCAAGATTCAGTGTCCTATGGATATTAACAATTAATATGGGAGGGAGAGGGATCAAGTTAAGGCATCGGAAATGAGTAGACGCTCACATAATGTTGACCCCAACATACATGTGAACACACAAGACCCACACCTAAGCTGGATGTTACCAAAACCCGGGCCCAAGAGTGGACTAGCCCATTAAGATTCCGATGGCCTTTGCTTTGAAAACACGGTGTCAACTGCCCAATGGTAGTCGGCGGTACAACAGGGGTGTCTCATGCCGCGGGTTCCAGCTAATCACCTCGGCCATATGATCGAGGGTGGTATATTCCAACGTGCCACTGGCACCCCCCGATATCGCCGGCAACCAATTGGTGCAACGAACACAAGGGAAGAGTAGCGTAAAAAGAGTGAGCTCAATAGCCGGAACCAAGACCACGCAGCGTCGCCAATACCTCCTAAGTATGCACAGTGGAAAAACTCACTCGGGCGATAACGTAGACTCCAATATCCGCCGTAGCAGGAAGGAGGGTGCGGGACACAGCAAGGCAGGTCCCGCCATACTGACACTCTGCTCAATCGCCACAGAATACCCTATTGGAGGTCCAAGTAAAGGCAGACACGTCCCCCACTCAAGGACTCACCCCAATACCCAGTACTCACGTTGTCAGTTCCGTCTGTTCACGGGCGACCTACCCCACACTCTGCCGGACCCGGATGGATGTCTCTACGCACACGAGTGCGAGTGATATTCCCCGGTTGGTCAGAAATGTAGGCGGGACTTCCGGTAGCACGATGGGGGCAACAACTAGAACGTCAGACTCCACTTCCGGATTGCCATATTGGAACACACTATGTGTTTACGTCAGTGGTGGTGGCCCCAAATGTAGCATAATTGCCACCAAGGAACGAGTGTCTACTGGTAGTATAGCTAGAATAGCAAAGCTAACATGTAGATGCGGGGAACGCGTACCTACAGGAATGTGGATCAAGACCCACCAATGATCGACATGGTTACTGTAAAGTGCAGAACCTGCCCATAGTGTCTATGGCAGAATAGGATAAAAGATACAAACGGAGATAAAAGGGGATAACCTTATGTATTAATGGCCACAAACAAGGGGTAAAAACCCCTAGTGATATTAGTTGGTGAGGATCGCGTAACTACCTAAAAACTACTCATGACTGATGTCAATGTAGCGTATGTTGGTGGTAGTATCTAGAGAATTGTGGTGCCAGTAACAGTATCAAGTCACAGAATTTAGAAAGGTAAAAGTGGAGCCAGTACATCACTAGATGTATCACGTCAGCAAACTCCAAGGTATGTCCTCATTGAGTCCCTCCCTATCAGAGGACAACCTAAGCACCCACCTCTGTTCAATACGGAACAGAGTGTCACGGTGCATCCCGGGGTGAGCTTCCAAAACTACCCACCGAAAGGAGTCAGGAGGGTGTTTAAGATATTCAAAGTGGTTCGTCATCTTGGTGTTGGTTCTATGACACCTAAAGTTGCTCCTGTGTTCTGTCATCCGGACTTTCACCGGTCTGGTCGTCATCCCTACATAAAGGAGTCCACACGGACAGGTCAATACATAAATGCAATTGTTCGTGTTACAATTGGTGTGCCTCTTAAGGACCCATTTGACCCCATTCCTGAATGTAATTTCTTTTGTGGTCTTAGTAAGCGGACAGACCGAACAAGTCCCACATGGGAAATGGCCAACTACGGGCGGTAGATCCCATAGTCCCCTTTGTACAATGGTTTCCTGGGCACATGGTCGTGTGTGTATGAGCATGTCTTTTAAGTTACTAGTGCGTTTGAATGCAAATCTGGGGATAGGAAGATTTAAAGCTCCAGTGTTCAGAATACCCCAGTGTTTCTTAATGATGCCCCTTACTCGATTTGAGTCAGGTGTGAACGTGGTCACACAGGTGATCGTGGTGTCGGGATCCTTTTGTACGCTTTCAAGTAAACTTTCCCGATTGTTATTTCTGGCTCTTTTGCGAGAGAGTGACACAGTGTGTTGAGGATAATCCCTCTGTCGCAGGTCTCGAGCCAAAGTATCTGATTCAGTGAGGTAGTCCATCAGTGAACTACAATTCCTTCTTATCCGAAGGAATTGACCAAATGGAAGATTTTGTTTCAGTGCTCTAGGATGGTGGCTACTGAATAAAAGCAAACTGTTTTTATCTGTTGGTTTGCGATAGAGAGTAGTAGTGATGAGCCCATCCCCCAGCCTCACCAACAGATCGAGGAAGGGTACACTAGTCTCCGAAATGGTACTCGTAAATTTCAAGAAGGGGTTCAGAGTATTGATCCAAATGCAAAATTCATCGCATGTACTGCGGTCTCCTTTCCACAGGACCAATATATCATCAATGAACCTCTTCCAGACACGAATATTCGCTAAGTATGGATTGTTATGATGGTAAATCTCCCTCTCCTCAAATGCAGCCATGTACAGACACAATCGGGAATGTTTACTTGAAAGCGTACAAAAGGATCCCGACACCACGATCACCTGTGTGACCACGTTCACACCTGACTCAAATCGAGTAAGGGGCATCATTAAGAAACACTGGGGTATTCTGAACACTGGAGCTTTAAATCTTCCTATCCCCAGATTTGCATTCAAACGCACTAGTAACTTAAAAGACATGCTCATACACACACGACCATGTGCCCAGGAAACCATTGTACAAAGGGGACTATGGGATCTACCGCCCGTAGTTGGCCATTTCCCATGTGGGACTTGTTCGGTCTGTCCGCTTACTAAGACCACAAAAGAAATTACATTCAGGAATGGGGTCAAATGGGTCCTTAAGAGGCACACCAATTGTAACACGAACAATTGCATTTATGTATTGACCTGTCCGTGTGGACTCCTTTATGTAGGGATGACGACCAGACCGGTGAAAGTCCGGATGACAGAACACAGGAGCAACTTTAGGTGTCATAGAACCAACACCAAGATGACGAACCACTTTGAATATCTTAAACACCCTCCTGACTCCTTTCGGTGGGTAGTTTTGGAAGCTCACCCCGGGATGCACCGTGACACTCTGTTCCGTATTGAACAGAGGTGGGTGCTTAGGTTGTCCTCTGATAGGGAGGGACTCAATGAGGACATACCTTGGAGTTTGCTGACGTGATACATCTAGTGATGTACTGGCTCCACTTTTACCTTTCTAAATTCTGTGACTTGATACTGTTACTGGCACCACAATTCTCTAGATACTACCACCAACATACGCTACATTGACATCAGTCATGAGTAGTTTTTAGGTAGTTACGCGATCCTCACCAACTAATATCACTAGGGGTTTTACCCTTGTTTGTGGCCATTAATACATAAGGTTATCCCCTTTTATCTCCGTTTGTATCTTTTATCCTATTCTGCCATAGACACCCTGGGTTGACTATATGGGCAGGTTCTGCACTTTACAGTAACCATGTCGATCATTGGTGGGTCTTGATCCACATTCCTGTAGGTACGCGTTCCCCGCATCTACATGTTAGCTTTGCTATTCTAGCTATACTACCAGTAGACACTCGTTCCTTGGTGGCAATTATGCTACATTTGGGGCCACCACCACTGACGTAAACACATAGTGTGTTCCAATATGGCAATCCGGAAGTGGAGTCTGACGTTCTAGTTGTTGCCCCCATCGTGCTACCGGAAGTCCCGCCTACATTTCTGACCAACCGGGAATATCACTCGCACTCGTGTGCGTAGAGACATCCATCCGGGTCCGGCAGAGTGTGGGGTAGGTCGCCCGTGAACAGACGGAACTGACAACGTGAGTACTGGGTATTGGGGTGAGTCCTTGAGTGGGGGACGTGTCTGCCTTTACTTGGACCTCCAATAGGGTATTCTGTGGCGATTGAGCAGAGTGTCAGTATGGCGGGACCTGCCTTGCTGTGTCCCGCACCCTCCTTCCTGCTACGGCGGATATTGGAGTCTACGTTATCGCCCGAGTGAGTTTTTCCACTGTGCATACTTAGGAGGTATTGGCGACGCTGCGTGGTCTTGGTTCCGGCTATTGAGCTCACTCTTTTTACGCTACTCTTCCCTTGTGTTCGTTGCACCAATTGGTTGCCGGCAATATCGGGGGGTGCCAGTGGCACGTTGGAATATACCACCCTCGATCATATGGCCGAGGTGATTAGCTGGAACCCGCGGCATGAGACACCCCTGTTGTACCGCCGACTACCATTGGGCAGTTGACACCGTGTTTTCAAAGCAAAGGCCATCGGAATCTTAATGGGCTAGTCCACTCTTGGGCCCGGGTTTTGGTAACATCCAGCTTAGGTGTGGGTCTTGTGTGTTCACATGTATGTTGGGGTCAACATTATGTGAGCGTCTACTCATTTCCGATGCCTTAACTTGATCCCTCTCCCTCCCATATTAATTGTTAATATCCATAGGACACTGAATCTTGCAGTGTTTTTACCTGCCGTGACATCTTGGTGGTTTGAGCTGACCCAAGTTTGGGTGAGTGTTCTAGTATACTGTATATATCTACATCTTCCTGGCTACTTCTGTTTTTATCAAATTCACAATGTGCACTAGCACATACATTTTGAGATGAAGCATGCTCACATCTCACGTGTGGTTTGCAATGTCACAATAGCATGGTCAATAATTGTACTTTCGCAATAAGGTTGAATTGCAGACTACAGTAGAACTTTGTATTAATCACTATGATTCTTTTTCCTACAGGCAGTGTTATTGATCGACAGGTACCACTTTATAGGGTGCTGTATGAGTGGTCACTGAACTGTGTATTTATAGACCACCAACCATAAAGTGTAGAATGTCGATAGTAGGTCCTGAAGAATTGCCGTTAAATTAACATTAGGCATGAAACATGTTGGCCTGAGCTTTAGCACACAATCCTGCAATCCTTGGGCAGGCGTGTGCGCCTTTTCTATTTTTAATCAGGTTAGTGACCACAGTCATTAAAATAGTTTTGGGTGGTTCACTATTCCTGTTTTAGATTTCACACAATTCACATCTACACTCACTAGGGCCCTTACACGCACTACACCCTACGGCTAAGAAAAAGATCTCCGCCAAGAAGGCCCCACCACGGGTGCCGATCGGGTATTGCAGCGCCGACCCGATAAGGAGCAGACCCAGTGATGAAGCAAGACACCTAGCTGGCTGGGTGTGTGAGGGTCTTTTTCTGAAAGGAGATAAGCATTTCTCCGATTTCTACTAGCACCCACATGCCTCTTGTATAACCTTGATCTGTAGGATCTTTTAGGAACAGCATACCCTTTCTTGTTGTGCTTACGTGGGCCTGTATGCTGGACCTTTTCTATTGGCCCTTAGTCCCTCCTTGTTGTCTTACTGATTATACTGATGCCCAGGTCCCCACAGAGATAGTGTGTGATTATATTGATGCCCAAGTTTCCACAGAGGTAGCATTTAATTATAGTCACTCTACTGTCCCCATAGACATAGTGTGAATATATTTAGTTTCACCTCCTCGTAGAAATAGTGTGTGATTATAGCAATATTCAAGTCACTACAGAGGTAGTGTGTGATGATAGTTATGCTAAAGTCATATGTGATAAAATATCAATCAATCAACTGGTGCTAACGTACCCACACATATAGTGTGTGATTATAGTCATGTTCGGCTCCTCCGAGACATAGGGGTCGATTCCGATTCGGGCCGGAAATCTCTCCGACCGAGCCGGACCCGGAGAGATTTCCGACCGAATCGGACCCGTGCAGTCCGACCGAACGAGTACGATGCGTCCGTATGTTATCGGACACGAGTCGGTCGGACTCCCATTGAACTCAATGGGAGCCGGTCGTACAACGCGTACGCGGGCTCCCATTGCCTCAATGGGTGCGAGGCGGACAAGGGCGCCCCTACAGCGAGTACGCCGCGAGCGCTCGCGGCGTACACGCACAGGTAGGGGGACCCATGGGTCCCCCCTGTGTGCGCTCGCACGGGTACGCGTACAGGGGGTCCAACACGGACCCCCAAAGTACGGCTCCGACAGCGAGTTCGAGTCGGACGGCGCGAGTCGGTCGGAGCGGTCGAGGTGCGCATCGTACTTACCCGGCCGGAAAACGTCTCCATTGCGCGGTGCGAATCGGGTCCGAGCGAGTCGGTCGGAGCGGTACGATCCGGGTACGAGTCGGTCGGAGCGGTCGGGTCGCCCGGACGAGTCGGTCGGCGAATTCGCATCGTACTCGCTCGGCCGGACCCGCGTACGGTTCGGTCGGGAAACAGGCTTTCGCATGGCTTTTTTCCCGGCCGAATGGTATTGGGTGCGCCTCCGACCGAGATCGGAATCGGCCCCATAGTGTCTAATTAAAGTCAGGCGAAGGCCCCCACAGATAAATAGTTTGATTTTAGTCATGCCCAAGTCCCCAAAGTGATAGTGTATTATGATAGTCATGCTAAATTCCATGTAGAAATAATATGCTATAGGGAGACCCTGTCCTGGACGCACCAATGCAAGGTGAAACCAGCATACCGGTTTCCAATATAGAGACATGGTGACCACTCACTGTTGTATTCGCGGCACAAGCCTCCAATCGTTGAGACGTCCGTAAATAGTTCCCTGCAAGTCAGTGGAAAGGCTTTCAGGAGCGTATTGCATTAAGCTCCATTGTGAATTTACTCTGCCTGTTATCATGTCAGGAGCATTGGTCCTGTTCTGCATAGATTTTTCATCAAAAATTGTCTAACACCTGGCACTACCGATATACACCAGGTTCTTTTATATTAGGCCTGGGCGGTGAACTTCGCTCCGTTCGCGGAGCTTGCGGAGTTTTCTGCACTCTGCACTCCGCAGAGCTCGCGGAGTGCAGAAAACGGTAAGTTCGCGATCACGAACGGAAAGCCCGCGAGCGTGAGCTGCCGCTCGGGCAGGAATACCAGCACAAACTGCAGTTCGCACTGCACTCCGCTACTCGCGAAACTTCACAGAGTTTTTTTGTAACTTTGCGGAGTTCCGCGGAGCAAAACTCAGCGAACTACGCCCAGGCCTATTTTATATATACATGGCTTCCTGATGAAGGCTGTCAAGCCGAAACACGCGTAGGTGATGGGAACACAAAGCCATGACGGATACAAAAAATCAATTTAAAATAATCTTCACAGTTGACGAAACAATCTGATTCTAAAATGCTAAAGAATATATGAATAATAGAAGAATATGTCTTTCATGAGAGATTTAAACTTTCAAATGTTAATACATAAAATAAGGACGAATTTATCATAATAATGATGCAATATCGAAATACGGTATACTTTAAAATATAATGAAGGATGACTGAAGAAGGATAATCGAATGTTAGGGTTGTTCCGTTATACAGCAATAACAAAACATTTTTAAATAAATTATCTGTATATAGACTGAATTGTATGTATTTATGGTATTTTTTCCCCTTTTTTGATACAATTAAAAGATTGAATTTATTCTTTAATCTGGGTTTCGGTATTTAAAGTTTTAGTGTCCCCATTAACTGTAATTGCCTAAGCATTTTCTAATACAATTGAAATAATGTGTTATTGCACAAATGCTGAAGTCTACTAAAATGTAGTGTTTAATTATAGTTACTAGCAAGTCCCACTAGAGGTAGTGTGGGATTATATTCATGATCAAGTACCCCCAGAGGTAGTCTGTGATTATAGTTATGTTCAAATACCCACAGAGATGGTTTGTGATTAAAGGCATGTTCAAGTCCACACATAGAGAGTGTTATGCTAGACATGTTCAAGTCCTCGTAGAGACACTGTATTATAATAGTCAAGCTGAGGTCCCTGCAGAGAAGCTATGTCTTTATAGTGATGGCCAGAACTCTGCACAGATAGTGTGTTATTATATTCATGTTCAGGGCCTGTAGAGATATTGTGTGAGTATAGTGAAGCCCATGTTCCCACAGATAGAGTGTGGGTTTTAGGGATGCTAGTGATTATAGACGTGTAGAGAAATTAAGTGATGCCTGTCAAATTCAAGTCCATGTAGAGATGATCTTTTATTTCTGATGGATACATCTGCCTGTGGATTCCTCACCTTTTGAATATCCCCTGCGCCAGCATTCCGCGGAAATTTTTCCTAGCTCTCCACGCCGACGAGGTCGTCACGAAGCCATGGCTCTGCACGCGGCACCGCATGACATCACCGGAGCCATAAGAGGACCACGTCGGCGTGATGACGTCAGTTCCCTTTTTTCCACGCTGTCGACGCTAACGGTTTTTTCTGGGACTCTCCATACTTTCGACTGAATACTTTGTATTTTGTATTGTATCTTTCTCTCTTTTGGCATGTCTGCCCCGAGGAAGTCTGGCTTTAAGCCCTGTAAGGAATGCGGAGGACATATGTCTATTACGGACCCGCATGAAGACTGTCTTTGGTGTTTGTCGTCTGACCACGACGTCGAGGGCTGTTCTTCCTGCAGGAAGATGAACCCGAAGGCTCTGAAGGAGCGGGAGGCCAAGCTGTATATGGCCAAGGCAAGAAAAGAAAAAAGGGGTCGAAAAAGGTCGAAGTCCAAGTCTTCGACTTTGCATGACTCCAAGAGAAGGCATAAGAAGAAGAAGAGACATACTTCTCGACGCCGATCGACAAAGGCTGTGGTTTCGAGATCACCTTCTCCGGCACCTCGACGTCGAGTTAAGGACTTTATCTCTCCTTCTCCATCGGCGTCTCCTCAGGCGACTCCGGTTCATTCCCCGTCATACCAAGGGACTCCGGAGCGTTCTCCGGCGCCGAGATTCTCTCCGGCTTCAGAGGAGGTGTTGAATCCGGCTGATACTGAGGTGCCTTCGGCTCCTGCGGCTCCGCCTGCGGCTCCAGCGGCTCCGTTTCCAGAGGTGCCTCGTATGGATCTCGAGCTGGACCAACTTCCTCAGTTCCCGGCCCCGGGTTCAGACCCGTCACGCTTTCTCAACGCTCTGTATGGCGTTTTCGCCAGGGCCTCATACCCCTCTGGTGCACCTTCGGGTCCCATGGGTCCTATGGCATTTAATTTGGGTGTGCCTCAACAGTACCCACAGGCCCCCTTTGTGCCCTTCATGCCAGTGACGTCGTCCTGGCATTTACCGGCTCCGAGGATGTCGACGCCGTATGGGGAATCCCCGGCTCCATCTCGGGTAGATTCACGGATTCGATCGGCGCCGGTTACGGTGATGGATCCTCCTTCGACGCCGCTCCCGGAGTCATCGACGCCGAGCGAGGCGCCGTCAACGCCGCAGCCGAAGATGCGCTCGAGGAGAGAGGCGCAGAGGTTGTTGGAAGAGGAGCAGTACCAGTTGGAAGAGAGGGAGGAAGGAGAACTGTATGACACAGAGGATGTGTTTGAGGACTTGTGTGAGGCAAGTGGACATGATGTTTCTCCTGAGTGGGACTTTGTTTCTCAGAAGGCTTCCCCCTCGAAAGAGGTTGTTCCGTACCATTCTGTGATCAGGAAGGCTGCGGAACTTTTAGATTTGCAACTTCCTACGGCTGAGTATAAGCCTAATCTTCTTACGGAGGTACTCCACTCTCCATCCTCGGTGGTTGAACCACTCTTACCCTTTAATGATGCTCTGACTGAGCCGATACTTGATGTTTGGCGCAACCTTCTTTCTGCACCTGCGGTTTCAAGGCCAGTGTCCAGAAGATACAGGCCTGCTCCTGGAGATCCAGTTTTTCTTTCCTCTCACCCCTCTCCTGAGAGCTTGGTGGTACAGGCTTCGTGCTCGAAGCAGTCTACAGGGGCTTTTCCGCAAGCACCCGCCGACAGGGATTCCAAGGAAATGGAACAGTCTGCGAAGAAGATTTTTTCTTCAGCTAGCATGGCACTGAAATCTACCAACGCAACTTGTCTCTTGGGTAGATATATTCATGCCTTAATGGACTCTGCCAAACAGCTTCTTCCTAAGTTGTCGGAGGAAGATAGGGAAAATCTGAGTGAGGTGTTAGCGGACTCTAAAGCTGCAGCTCGCCAGGTCATCCAGTCTGGCTTGGACACGGCGGACTCTGTGGCCAGAGTGATGGATTCGTCCATTGCAACAAGAAGACATGCTTGGTTGAGGTCTTCTGGATTCTCTCCCGATGTGCAGGCTGCCCTTCTCGATCTGCCTTTTAATGGGTCTAGACTTTTCGGAGAAAAGGCTGATTCCGCCTTGCAAAGATTTAAGGACAGTAAGGCCACGGCTAAATCTTTGGGTCTGAAAGCGCAATCGAGAGGTTATGGTTATAAGAGATACAGAGGCTTCGGGAGGTCTTCCTTTCGGAGCTACAGACAGCCTCAGCAGCAGCAGCAACAACAAAACCCTTTGTATAGGTCCTATAGGGGTAAGGGCAGAGGTCGCCAACGTGGAGCCGGTCGCCATCTCTCCTCCTCCTCCTCCTCCTCTACCTCCCCAGCCCGTCCTGGGAATGCGGGGAACAGCCCTAGATCCGCCATCCCGGATCATGTAGGTCCTGTGGGAGGCCAGCTTACCCATTTCCTATGAGATTGGAAATTGATCACTTCGGACCTTTGGGTTCTAGATCTCGTAGAGAATGGGTACGCCCTTCCCTTCAGGGAATTCCCTCCTCCTTACCCTCCTTGCCAGGGGTTTTGCACGGAGGATCATTTTCTTCTCCTTCAAAAGGAAGTTATTGCCCTGTTACAAAAAGGTGCGATAGAGGTGGTTCCAGAGCAGGAAAGGGGTCAGGGATGCTACTCCCGGTATTTCCTGATCCCCAAAAAGGACAGCAGGTTACATCCGATCCTGGACCTCAGGATCTTGAATTTTTACCTGAGGCAGGAGAAATTCAAGATGCTGACCCTTGCTCAGGTTCTTCTGGTGCTGCAGCAAGAAGACTGGATGGTGTCGATCGACTTGCAGGATGCGTATTTTCACATTCCCATCCTGAAGTCGCACAGGAAGTATCTCCGTTTCACGGTTGGGTCGCAGCACTACCAGTTTGCGGTCCTCCCGTTTGGTCTTACTACTGCACCTCGAGTCTTCACAAAGGTGATGGCGGTGGTGGCAGCTCATCTCAGGAGGTCGGGGATTCCTGTTTTCCCCTACCTGGACGACTGGCTGCTCAAAGCGGAGTTGCCGGGGATGGTGCTTCATCATCTGCGGGTAACATCTCAACTGTTGTTCGACTTGGGTTTTTCAATCAATGTGCCCAAATCTCACCTGGTGCCCTCTCAGCGCAACCTGTTCATAGGGGCGGTACTGGACACTACTGTGTGTCGAACATTTCCTCCTCCACAAAGAATTCTCGACATTCAGGAGATGATCCCTCTATTCCACAATGGAACGGTTGTTCCAGTTCTGAAGGTCCTACGCCTGCTCGGTCTGTTCGCCTCCTGCATTCTGTTGGTCAACCATGCACGCTGGCACATGAGGGCGCTCCAGTGGTGTCCCCGCAGGCAGTGGTATCAGCACAACGGAGATCTCAGGGAGTCTGTCAGGATCTCCAGAGAAGCTGCAGCGGATCTGTCTTGGTGGAGCGTGGAGGGCAATCTGTCTCAAGGAAAGCCCTTTCATCTTCCTCCATCGGTGGCCACAGTGATAACGGATGCCTCTACCCTAGGGTGGGGTGCTCATCTGGGGGATCTGGAGATCAAGGGTCTTTGGTCTCCAGAGGAAAGGTTGTCTCATATCAATCTTCTGGAATTGTGGGCAATACGTTTGGCGCTCAAGGCCTTTCTCCCTTCCCTTCGTGGTCAGTCGGTTCAAGTCCTCACGGACAACACTGCCGCGATGTGGTATGTCAACAAGCAGGGAGGAGTGGGGTTGTACCGTCTCTGCAGAGAGGCTTTGCGACTTTGGTCCTGGGCTCAGGACCATCGGATTTGCGTGAAGGCAAATCATCTGGCCGGGGTGCTAAACGTGCGTGTGGACAGTCTCAGTCGGCAGTTCTCTGCCAACCACGAGTGGAGGCTTCATCCGGA
Organism: Calotriton arnoldi; assembly: GCA_963921515.1. Taxonomy (NCBI): domain Eukaryota; kingdom Metazoa; phylum Chordata; class Amphibia; order Caudata; family Salamandridae; genus Calotriton; species Calotriton arnoldi. The sequence continues at coordinate 1,232,938 of CAWUFW010002500.1, read as the reverse complement.
GGTAGTTCGGCACATCTTCCGGACGTGGGGGACTCCTCGGATGGACCTGTTTGCTACTCTCGAGAACGCGCACTGCCCGTCATTCTGCAGTCTCCAGTTTCCGTTGCAGGGGGCGTTGGGGGACGTGTTTCAGTTGAGTTGGAGCTCACAACTCCTTTATGCGTTTCCTCCCATACCCTTGATTCCTCGGGTTCTGAGGAAGATTCGCCAAGACTGGGCCCAAGTCATATTGATCGCCCCAGATTGGCCAAGAAGGGTGTGGTACACAGACCTTCTTCACCTCTCGTCGCACCCTCCGCTCCATCTCCCTCTCAGGGTAGACCTCCTCTCGCAGTCGGAGGGGCAGGTTCTTCACCCCCACCTCCAGAGCCTGCACCTTCATGTCTGGAGATTGAACGGGGCAACCTGAATTCATTTTCTCTCCCACCTGATGTTATATTATCGGCCAGGCGACACTCCACCAAGTCTATCTACTCCTACAGGTGGTCAAAATTTGCTAAGTGGTGCGGAGAGAAGTCTATTCATCCCTTGAAAGCTCATCTTTCTGATGTTCTTTGTTTTTTGCTTCATTTGGCCCAGCAGGGTTCTGCTGTGGCCACTGTTAAAGGATACTTGTCGGCTTTATCGGCATTTCTCTGTCTGCCTGATCAGCCGTCTCTTTTTAAGTCTCCAATAGTTTTAAGGTTCATTAAGGGGCTTACTAACATGTTCCCGACCACTCCTTTTATTATGCCCCAGTGGGATTTAAATTTAGTGTTAACCTTTTTAATGGGTTCCACGTTTGAACCTATGCATAGCTGTCCTTTAAGACTGCTGACTTTCAAAACGGTCTTTCTTGTGGCTATCACTTCGGCTAGGAGGGTGAGTGAGCTTCAAGCTTTGAGTTCAAAGCCCCTGTTTTTGACCATACATGCTGAACGGATGGTACTCAGGACCAGGGCTGCTTTTCTGCCTAAGGTTGTAACTCCCTTCCATCTAGGGCAGTCCATTACCCTTCCTACTTTCTATCCTCCCCCTCATCCTTCCAAGGAGGAGGAAAGGCTGCACCGTTTGGATCCTAAGAGGGCGATTAGTTTCTATCTTGATAGAACAAAGGACTTCCGTCAGGATGATCAGCTCTTTGTGGGCTATGTTGGACGTATGAAGGGCAAGGCGGTGCACAAGCGCACTTTATCCAGGTGGATCATCTTGTGCATCAAGATCTGCTACGCTCTGGCTGGTAAGGAGCCTTCTGTAGGCATTAGAGCTCACTCTACCAGGGCTAAACCGCCTACATCTGCTTTGTCCAGGGGTGTTCCTGTGTTGGACATCTGTAAGGCGGCAACTTGGGCCTCCCTCCACACTTTCGCGAAGCATTACTGCTTGGACTCCGAAGTGAGGAGGGATGGCCATTTTGCGCGCTCTGTTTTGCAGGACTTTTTGGTATAGAAGGGTGGACACCCTCCTCCGGGAGAGGGACTGCTGTGGGATTCTATTCAAAAGGTGAGGAATCCACAGGCAGATGTATCCATCAGAAGAACAAGTTACTTACCTTCGGTAACGCTTTTTCTGGTGGATACAGTATCTACCTGTGGATTCCTCACTGACCCACCCGCCTCCCCGTTGTCCACCCTTTTATACCTTAAAAGAGGTTTTCGTTAATATGTTTCTCATGTTGTCATTTTGTATTGCCTCTATTTGCCTTTGTGTAGGCTTGTAGGAAATGCTTGCTTTCTTTTGCTTTCCTTTGTTCACTTTAAACTGTGTAATTTGTGTGAATACTGTGTACTATGTATGCATTGTCTCTTGGTCGGTCCGCCCGTTTGCCTCGGTGGCATGGAAAAAATGGGTGGAACTGACGTCATCACGCCGACGTGGTCCTCTTATGGCTCCGGTGACGTCATGCGGTGCCGCGTGCGGAGCCATGGCTTCGTGACGACCTCGTCGGCGTGGAGAGCTAGGAAAACTTTCTGTGGAATGCTGGCGCAGGGGATATTCAAAAGGTGAGGAATCCACAGGCAGATACTGTATCCACCAGAAAAAGCGTTACCGAAGGTAAGTAACTTGTTCGATAGACATGTTGAAGTTCTTGTAGAGATAGTGAATGATGATAGTTATGTTCAAGTCTCCACAAAGATAGTGTGTCATTATATTGATGCCTAGGATGCACAGAGACAGTGAGTGACAATAGACATGGCCAGGTCCCCAAAGGGATAGTGTGTGATTATAATAATGCCCATGACCCCACAGAGATAGTATGTGATTAAAGTAATGTTCAAGTCTCCAAAGAGATAGTGTGTGATTAAAGTCATGTTCATGTCTCCACAGAGATAGTGTGTGATTATAGGGGTATCCAGGTCCTAATAGAAATGGTGTATGATTATAGGTACCGAATGAGATAGTGCATCTTTATAGTCACGTTCAAGTCCCCATAGCGATAGTGTGTGATTACAGTGATGTTCAAGCCCCCACAGTGATAGCTTGTGCTTGATTATAATGATGCCCAGGTCCCCTCAGAGACAGTCTGTGATCATATTGATGCCCAGGTCCCCACAGAAATGTGTGTGATTCCTGGGATACACAGGCCCCCACAGTGATAGTGTGTGTTTTTAAGGATGCCCAGGTCCCCACAGAGATAGTGTGTGATTATAACGATGCCCAGGTCCCCACAGCGATAGTGTGTGTTTACAGGGATGCCCAGGTCACCACAGAGATAGTGTGTGATTATAAGGAGTACCAGGTCCCCACAAAGATAGTGTGTGATTATAGGAATGCCCGAGGCCCCAAAAGATATAGGGGGATATTACCAAGAAATTGCGATAATTATCGCTTAGCGCGCTTAGCGCTGTTTTTTTTATCGCCGGCTATCGCTGGATTTCATCGCGGAGATAACGCGTTATTATCAACGCTTATCTCCAAGGCGATAGAAAATCCAGCGATAGCGGCGAAACCCAGCAATAGCGCGAGAAATCCAGCAATAAATTCAACGCGCTAATGAAAAGCTGGCTAATAGGCAGGTGAGGACTTAACCTCACAATCCACCTCCCATTGACTAGAATGGTTAAGTCAGGTTTTTAGCAGGTGTTAGATTCCAGCGATAATCGCGGTTAGCGCAATTTTTTTATCACTTGGCGGGCATTGCTAATAGGGGAAGTTGTGTTTGCGACTGTTTTCAGTCGCTTTAAGTTGGGAACGCCTACTTTGCATGTCATTAGCGATATATATCGCTGACATGCAAAACAGAACCAAAACGGTCGCTTTCGCCATAAAGCTGTCGCTAACAGCTGTTAGCGACAGCTTGCTAATAGGACGATAGAAATATCGCCGCTTTAGTGGCAAAAAGTGCCGCTAAAGCGGCAATAAGGCCCTTGCTAATATCCCCCATAGTGTGTGATTATTGTGTTACCCAGGTCCCACAGACATAATGTGATTTTTATAGTAATGTTCAAGTCCCCTTAGATATAGTGTTTGATTACAGTGATGTTCAAGTCCCCATAGTGATAGTGTTTGAGGATTTTCATATTCAAGGCTCCACAGTGATGTCTGCGATGGTAGATATGTTGAGGACCCCAAACAGATAGTATTAGTCTGGTGACTTTATAAATTAATGTTTCCATTTGACGGATCTGTGTTTGACCTCCTACTCACCTCCCTGGTGCTTTTACTCAGCCTTTCATCCTCCCAAGATTGATAAAATGATCTCAATTGAAATGGGTAACAATAAACATCTATTATTCAGCACCAAGGTACTCACAGGAATGAATGTGCACTTTATAAATACACACAAGATAATGGGGTGTGACACTAGCAAGGTTCAACCCCCCACAGGAGCTAGACTTGAATTATCCCATTCATCAAATAATCCCACATCAAATGCAGCATTATCTGACTTAAACTATGTTCATCCAGGAAGGTCCACACTTCCTTAAGTATCTGCCAATACTGATTCGTTCTGAGCCTATTGGTAGATACATTAGAGAAATAGAGTTGCAGACTGCCAGGCACATCTTGTTATTTTTGTCTCTAGAATCCAAGAAAATAATGAGCCTCTCCTCCCAAAAAGCCCTTTCCTTTCTTCTCTGAGTATTGTATTACTTCTACCTGCTGTTGGTGCTCTATGACAGCGACTAAGGTTCCACTATAGAAATATCTGTACATACATACATAAACCTTGTTTAACAAAGTTAAAACATTTGTTGTGTTTGGGAGCATAAATTCTGAAGGAGGCGCCTACAGCTGTATTTCCCAATTGGGGCTAGCCATCACTTTGTGCAAGAGTAAAATAAATCACACAGGCAATGGTGCAACTGCCTTCTAATGGGAAAAGACACATTTTCAGAATATACCCATGTAAAACATGGGTTTTGAAAACTCCTTTTGGTAACCCACATTTTATATTTGAGCAGTAAAATAGGAAGCCTTGAACATGGGTTGTGTTTCTTGTACACAAGTAAAAAAGAAGATAATTTGGCAGTAGTGCAACTGCTTTCTTCATGGAAAAAAGGTACATTCTCAAAAGGGCCTATGTTAACTACAAGAGTCTTTGAAAACATTGAAGGTTTTGTTGTTTGACGGCCAAATCTTATATATGAGTTTTACAAATTGAGTTTCAGAACTGAGCTGGAGTGCTCATTGTGAAAGAATAGAGAAAGTCACGTTTGCTGATGCATAGCTGTCTTATTCATTGGAATAAATACTTTAAAATATGCCCACTTTAATTGTAGGATACTTTCACCATGTTATTTTATTTTAGGAGCCAATATGTTGTACGTCAATGTCTGTGAGGTGTAAAACTGGGCTTCCTAAAGTGCTGGTGAATCCTTTAATCATGAATAGAGAAAGACAAAAAGATAATCATGCAACAGCCTTTTTTTGTGCACAAAGAAACCTTTCATCTCCACTATCCTTAGTGGACTTGCTCCTTCCACAGTGCAGCACCATCTGGTAGCTGCTGCTGCGGGCCCCTCCTGCTGCTGCTGGCACAACTGACCCAGAGGTCAGAAGTTCGAGGCCTCATCCCTGGTGGTCCAGTGCTACAGCGTCACTGCTCACCTGCTTGACTGCCCTCCTGTCCCTCTTTTCACTGTTTCTGTCCTTCTTTTTCACTTCTTTTTCTGCCCCAGGCTTTGTATTTTCTCTTGCTTCCTCTGGCTGTTGGCTCTTTGCTTTAGCTCCAGTTTTTTCCTGTTTTTGCCACCCTTCCCCTCATTGCCTATGCGATCCCCCGTGGCCTTGCCCCTTCCAGTGCCCTTTTCCTGCTCCTGCTTTTCCCGCCTCCCAGCTGCCCAGCCCCCTTGTATCACTACTAAATGGCAGCCATGCGCAACGGACGTGCGCTGGCACACAGAAGGAGCGCCAAAGGCAAGCCTGTCTGCACCCGTCTGCGCCTGGTCCGTGAACAGCACCAGGGACCCTGCCTTGCGGACCCACCACCGCTACGGCACCAGGACCCTCCTTGTCCTCAACCGGGGAAGACACGCCACCTGCCACCTAGCATCACCGAAGCAGACTCTTGAACCATTCGCCTGTCGGAACTGCAACCACACAGTCAACCACGCCATCATGCCAGCCCCACTTGCAACCCAGCCGACTGACAGCACACCCGTCCGCCTCAACTGCATCCTTCTCAACGTTCGGTCCCTCCACAAACAATCCATGGAAATCTGGGACCTGCTCAACCCCACCGCCTCTGAAATCACCTTCTTCATGGAAACCTGGGTCAACCCCTGCTCCAGACCAGACATCGCCATCCTTGACGGCTACAAGATCACCCACAAGGACCACCAAATCGCCCATGAGGAGGCATCACCATCGTCCACAAAAGCACACTCCCACTAACCATGCACTCTAACGACCTTACGACATACATGGAATACCTCCACTTCCAGATCCGGACCAACACCCTCATCTAGAGGCCCCCCCGGCCCTCGACCCCCCCCTTCACCTACTCCATCGAAGACCTCATTGCACACCAGGCTCTCGCATCCACTGACTACATCCTACTCTGAGACCTCTACTTCCACCTGAACAACCCCAGCGGCCACAACACCGCCTCCCTCCTAGAGAACCTCGCCAACATTGGACTGAAGCAGCTAGTCACTGCACCGACTCACACAGCCGGACACATGCTCGACCCCGTTCTTCTCAGCCAGCGGAAACATCAATTACAGCCACACCACCGAACTCTTCAGGACCGACCATCACTGTGTACACCTCACCTTCGACACGCCCACCGAACACCACCATCATCATCGCCACCCCAGCTGGATCAAGGCCACCGAAGAACTCCTCATCTACTCCCACAGCACAACCACTCCGTCTATGCCCACGGATGCCAACACCACAGCACGCAACCTCTACCAATGGGTTTCCAACTGAACTGACACCCTGGCAGCCTTCAAGACAAGGCCAGGCAAACAACGATCCAAGGTGGCCAGCTGATTCACCCCCACCCTCCACGAGTCCAGAAGCACCAGCAGGTGTCTCAAGAAGAAATGGAGGAGCAACGAAACCCCAGAAACTCATGCAACCTTCAAGTCCGCAGTCAACGCACACCACCTCCTCCTCAAAACCACTAAGAAAATGGCCATCCAAGATAGAATCAACGCCAATGCACACAACAGCAAATAACTCTTCACCATCATTAAGGAGTTCACCAGGCCCAACAGTGAGACCGGAGACATTCCCCCCTCCCCTCCCAAGACCTCTGCAACAAACTCAGTACTTTTTTCCAACACCGGATCAGAAAATCTATGACAGCTTCAACACACTAGACCCAGCAGCCACACCTGCCACCATCGCAGACAACCAAGCCGCCCCTCAACAGACCATGCTGTGCTGGACGGCGCACCACAAAGGACACGCTCAGGACCATGAAGAGCATCCACTCAGGCATCCCGACGGACCCATGCCCTTACCACATCTTCCACAGAGCAGCCACCGCCATCACCCTCCAGCTCCGCCGCACCATCAACTGCTCAACCAAAACTGCCACCTTCCCCAAAGACTGGAAACACGCCAAGATCAACCCCCTGCTGAAGAAGCCATCCTCAGACCCAACGGACCTCAAGAACTTCAGACCAAACCCCTTCTCCCCTTCCCAGCCAAGGTCATAGAGAAGGCCATCAACGCCCAGCTCTCTGCATTCATCGAAGCAAACTATGTCCTGGGCACCTCCCAATCCTTGTTCCGAAGCAGCCACAGCACAGAGACTGCACTCCTTGCCACCACAGATGACATCTGCTCCCTTCTCGACCAGGGCAAGACAGCAGCCCTCATCCTGCTAGACCTCTTGGCCACCTTCAACACCGTATCCCACTGCATACTAATCACCAGATTTCACGATCCGTGACAGGGCTCTGAACTGGATCCACTCCTTCCTCCTTGTCCAGACCCAGCGAGTCCCCCAGGGCTCCTCCCTGAGCCCCACACTATCTACCATCTAAATGGCCCTCTTTGCAGCCATCATCAGAAGCCACGGACTCAACATCGTCTCCTACGCCGACGACACCCAGCTGATCCTCTCCCTCATCACTGAACCCTCAACCACCAGAACCAGTTTCCACAATGGAATGAAGGCCATTGCGACATGGATGAAAGACTGCTGCCTCAAGCTCAACTCGTACAAGACCAACGTTCCCATCCTAGGACCCATCACGTCAGCCTTGGATGACTCCTGGTGGCCAGCCACTCTGGGTGCCCCCAAACCTCAACGGACCATACACGCAACCTTGGCATAATACTGGACTCTTAGCTCATGTTGGACCTCTAAATCAACACAGTTTTCTCAGCCTGCTTCCACACGCTCCGCCTGCTCCAAAAAACTTTCAGATGGAGTCCCACATAATCCAGGACGGTCACCCACGCACTCATCACCAGCCGACTCAACTACGGCAATGCACTCTATGCCGGTGTCACCCAGAAACAGATCAGGAAACTACAGTACACCCAAAACTCCGCCACCAGACTTGGTCCTCGACACCCCCCGCCGCAGCCACATCACGCAACACCTCAGACAACTCCACTGGCTCCCAGTCAACAAGAGAGTCCCTTTTAAGCTCCTCACTCATACCTATGAAGCCTTGCACAATGAAGGACCAGCATACCTGAACCACTGCATCACATTCCCCGTACCCACCAGACAACTTCGATCCTCCCAGCTCGCCCTTGCCTCCATCCCCAGGATCTACAAGACCAGAACCGGAGGAAGATCATTCTCCTACCTCGCAGCCAAGACATGGAACTCCCTGTCCCTGCACCTCAGGCAATCAGCGTCACTGACCCAGTTCAGGAAGGATCTCAAGACCTGGCTCTTCGAATAACCCTCCACCCAGCCCAACCAGCAGTCCCCCAACCCCACCTCCAGGGCCTTGAAACCCTTATGGGTGAGAAGCCGGGCTTTGCAAGCCTCTGATTGATAGATAGATTGATTGATTGATTGATTGATTGATTGATTAAAATGAACCCCTGTTGAAGATATTAGTCGTTCACAAAGTTGAAAAACACATTTTGTAGCCGGTATTTTGTACACAGAAAATTAAACAACATTTGCTGACTTGGGCAAGTGGTCCCTTTCTACCAGAGTACAGAAAATCACTAGCACTTGTGCAGCAACAATTTTTATAGGAAATGGGACATTCTCAACGTGGATACTTGTTAAATATAGCGGTCCTGAAAAAATCGAAATACTGGCCTGTGTTTAGGAGCACACATTTGTACATGGGGCATGCATGAGGCTTTCCTGAATGATTCTAGGGTTCCCTTAATGGAAAAGTAGAGAAAGACACATTGACAGTGTTAATATGGGGAAAGTCGATATTAGAATTAAGAAAGATACATTTATGTATAACAACGAGATGGCATCTTTATTAATGAATTCACTAATTTCAAACTCCAAGTGAAGATATATAGCCAGACACGCACTGAAGCCCAGGCCTGAAGTCATTGATTGACAGACCACAGGTGGGATGGCGCGTAGTAGGCAGACAAGTGCACCGGCAGGAAATCCCAGATCAAACTCACAGATAGGCGTAGCAACACTACAATTGTCCGGGGAGAATGGCCCAGATAATGCACACATGGCCGGAGGGGTATGCGTGTTTCCATAACACCATATAGTCAGATGCCACATAAAGTTTAGGAACACTTAACCAATCAGAACACAGCACACACATGGAACACTCACTCCCCATACCGTACATCTGGACACGCTACCCATTGACCACATTGTGTCCACACAAGGTCGATGCCCACCTGGATTTTCCATCGAATAGGTTAATTTACAACCCCAAAACAGTGAATGATATTCCTTTCCATACAAGGAGTGCCGGAACCATTTTATGATACACATGAACAGTATATAAACTATTTTCCAACTACTACAAATGGAGGAAGTCCTCAGACCTCATGTTGGTGACTGTTCTCCCGGCAGTTATGTTTAATTAAAAAGACTGTTCCTGTTTTGCCAAAATGCCTCCTGTCTCTTGTTTTTTTAAAAAGTATTTCATGTTCAAGTAACATTTTGGCGAGCCATCATCGGAGCTGCTTGCTACCTCAAACCCAACTGCAGCTAAAGGAAGGAGCCTCCGCCCAGGCGGATTCACATTTGCGCATTAAGGAAGGTGAGCAGACACTGAAACTTATTGAAAGCTCTGTTGAATCTGTGAGGTGGAGGTCCAGCCTGAATAGAAGGTAAGAGTCTACATCAGAACCTTAGTTATAGCATTTGGCATATGGCAAACTAGGAAGGAAGTGATCCCGTGATAGTCACGCTAGGAAAGGTGAGAGAATAGTCGCTTGGACCACTTGGCATTTCTCAGATGGCAGGCTAGGCCCATGGGTGTGGTACAGGGCACCATTAGATTAGTCTCTTGGCCCACTGGGTGTTACACAAATGGTATGCTTGGCCCCTGGATGTGATACAGAGCATCATTAGATTATTCACTTGGACTGCTGGGCATTACACAAATGATGCACTTGGCCCCAGGGTGTGATACAGGGTGAGATTAGGTGCTGGATGCTTGGTCCGCTAAAAATTGACACAGATGGTATGCTAGGCCCCTGGGTGTGACACAGGGTGCAATTTAGGGAAAAGATTTGGACCTGGGAGATTATATGTAACTTGTGTTTGGCCAAGAGGGGCCAGCGATTCTCGAGTTATTCCCTTTTTTCCACAAACTATTCCACACGTTAGTCATTTGAACCACTGGGGATCCCACAGATGGTATGCTGAGCCACTGGGTGTGATAGAGGGTGTGATTCATATTTTTTCTGTGGTTAAATTTTGCTGTAAAAATTGATGTAAGTTATATGCGATGTTGTGGGGCTGTTAATTATTGCAAAATGTTTTTTTTTCTTAACTACTGTGTTTTGTTGCGATCAACAAAATCCCTCCTACCTGGTAGTACAATATCAGAAGAGATGACCTTGGCATCGGACAGCTCTAACCCAGACAAGCTGGATATGATACTACAGGAAATTAGAAACTCGCGAAAGGCTATAGAAGCACAATTGGGAACAGTGACCACAGAAATTTCCCTCATCAGAGCCGAGCACAAGAAACTGGCGGACAAGGTAACCACCAATACTGCCACACTTCAAGAGCTGACTGCGTGGCGGAAAGAACAAAACGAAGCAGTTGAACGGCTGCAGCACCAAGTCATGGTACTCCAACAAAGAATGGAAGATGCCGAAGGGCGTTTGCACTGGAATAACATACGGATAATAGGGCTGCCTGAGTGCAGTGAAGGTCCCAATCCTACTACCGACATAGAGGACTGGCTCCGAACAATAATGCTCCCGGGAGAACTCTCTGAAGCTTTCTGTGTTGAAAAAGCCCACCGAGTTCCCACCAGGAAGAGTGCACTAGGATCCCCACGGTGTCCGATACAAGGACCGGGATCGCATTCTGCAGAAGGCCCGAGAAAAAGCACCAATTATGCATGAAAACATGAGAATCTCCCTATTCCCAGACTACACCCTACAGGTCCAAAAGAAGCATGCATCCTACCAAGGAATCAAACAACAACTACGATCACTGAATCTGAAATATGCCCTCTTATGCCCCGCAAAGCTCAAGATACTACACGACCAACAAAGCCACTTTTTTGCGGAGTGTGCGGAGATTTGCCTCCTCCGCGTTCCATGGAGAACGCGGAGAAGGCAAATCTCCGCACACTCCGCAGCGGAGCGGAGTTGGCCAGCCCCCGCCTCCACCCCCCTATATTAACAATTAATATTACATGACTTAAAATTTAATTAAAACCACTTATCTGGCATGCGGCGTCCCCGGGCTGCCCTCCTCCTCTTCCTCGCCGTCTGGGTAATTCTTTGAGAAAACTGCGCATGCACGCCCGCGCATGCGCATTTCTCGCAAGAACAAATGCTAGAGGAGCAATGGTCAGCGATACGTTCAGCCGCCTCGCTCCATGATACCCAGCAGAGCACGGACGACAAATCCTCAAATGGGGACACAGCTCAATCTGAGTCAGACCACAGTCAGTTACTCTTCCCCTCAATGACGACACAAACGGCGAATTACTTTTGACTTAAGGGGCAGTGACAATAGCAGATGGCACATAGGTGACATTTCCAGGGTCTCTCCCAGCATACCATATCCACGAACTGTATGGTCCCGACACCAGATACATAAGTGACCAGAAAGGAGATGGCTCTCCCAGGTTGAGGTGAGACCCCCCTACTCTTTTAGAAGTAGGGGACCCCTAAGTGTGGCCTTAAATGGGAGGGGGGTGCAACAGAGAGTATTACAGATCTGCCTTCTGGCACCCAGTTGCCCCCACAATCTGTCATATGGTGCCATCAATTGGATAAGGACAAATGGGTTTGGGACTGGTGCTCTGTAAAATCTTCTTTCACCCGTTTGGCTATGTTGCGGGCTGGAGGTGGGGGGTGGCGGGCCCCGGAGGGTTGCATGCACCCGCCCCTGGACAGAGTTTCAGACTCCGAAAGTTGCGGAAGCACAAGAACTGTAAAGCCACATTGCCTCCTTTTGCAATGGAACAAACAGCAGGCCTAACTGGGTCTACAGTTGTTTTAGTTGTTTGGTCAAACAATGTTCTGCAGTTGGACCATGTATTGGGTAGTTTTGAAGGGACGCTGATGGGGTATGAAGGTCAATTTAATAGAGTGAAGCATCAAAGTAGTGGGACACGGAGCATATGCAAGTGGAAAACACATGGTGACAGTTGTTCACTATAATTATACCATATGGAATTTAAGGGGCATGGGATCGTTGCACAAAAGGCATAGGATTCATGCCCAGTTACCTAGACGCAGGGTGCAAATAATATTTTTTACAGGAAACACATTTATCCTCATCTGAAGCCCTTAGATAACAGAAAAAGTGGAGGGGTCAATAATTTACCATGACATACTCGGCATTCGCACGAGGAGCAGCAATTTGGGTCAGAGCAGGGATCCTATTTAGAGCACTTGAAATGCGCACACTAGTTTGTGGCACACTGGATGGCATTCCATTGGTCCTGGGTAGTGTATACGCGCCCAATGTGAGCCAAGAAACATTCTACACATGAGTGGGGGTAGTCTTAGCTGATTGGACCCACTATCCTTGGATACTGGGGGGAGACTTCAATGCCGTCTTAGATACCACACTTGATAGGTCCCACCCTCCGCTCCCTGGAGTGCCCTCTGTGAGACTGGCAAAGTCTCTGAGAGAATGGGCCCTGGGTTGGTCACTGCACGAAGTGTGGCGTAGTCACAACAGGGGCATGAGAGTACTTATTCTATTCGCCAATGCATGACCTGCATACCTGTATTGACCACATGTTCTGTAGCCCACAACTACTCACACAGGTAACGCACACAACATACCTCGGAAAAACAATCTCAGATCGCAGTGCACTAGAAGCCACTTTCTCCTGGGACCGGGCTCCTTCACCGGTGCCCACCTGTAGGCTCAATCCAACTCTCAAAGGACGGCATGTTTCATGCCACTACAGCCTCCACTATTGACTCATACTTTATCACCAATACAGGAACTGCCTCGCTGGTGGGGATTGAATGGGAGGCGTTTAAGGTGGTGCTTCATGGGAGCGCACTCAGTTCGATAGTGGGAGCCCGCCAGACTGTGCACAGGAAACTAAAACAAGTGGACGACTCTTAGGCTTCGCTGGAAGGCGAAGCTACAGAAAATTACACAGCCAAAACTGACCTCCAGGAGGCTCACATCAACTATGCGAAATTACTAGACCAATTGAGGACAATAGACTATCGTACATATACCCAAAAAATACATATGGAGGCAGATAGAGTGGGCACACTATTAGCCCGGATACTCGGGGATACCTCCCCGTCGACACTAATACTAGAAATATTCACCCCGCGACAACAGCAGGTGACAACCCAAATAGACATAAACAAAGCCTTTTATTCACATTATAAGACACTTTACACAGCCACAGCCCAGTAGACCCGCTGGAGACAGAGGTTTATTTTAGCACAGTTCAACTACCACAGGTGTCGGCTGAGATGCAAGAGCAGTTAGCAGCACCAATATCAACCGCCGAGATAAATGCGGCAATAAAAGCTCTCCCCAAAAACAAAACACCGGGACTAGATGGAGTGCCGGTGGAACTATATGCCACGTTTGCCCATCTGCTAGCTCCCAAGCTAGACAAACTGTATCAAGAGGCATTCACAACTGGGACCTTACCCCCCACGACAGCACAGGCCATAATAACTTCTCTACTTAAACCCGACAGAGACGACACCAGTTTATCCTCTTATAGACCACTCTCTCTCCTAAATACTGAATATAAAATACTTAGCAAGGTCCTGGCCGCCCGTCTCTAGCCGCTCCTCCCTAAATTAGTCCATCATGATCAGTGCAGATTCTTACCTGCGTGCAACACATCCCTCAACATCCGTCGGCTCTGCAGCATCATGTTTTCTTGCCCTGATACTATGCCAAGAGCAGGATGTATATCGTTAGACATACGTCAAGCATTTGATACCCTAGACTGGGCATACATGTTAAACACTCTGCAGAGATCCGGACTCCCACCTGAGTTCATACGCTAGGTTAAAATCCTGTACCAGGCCCCCACCGCCCGGGTCAGGACAGGGACACATGTCTCGCCGGCATTCACTATACAGAGGGGAACAAGGCAGGGTTGCCCTCATTCCCCCCTGTTGTTTGCCTTAGCGCTTGAACCCTTAGCCCAGAAAATTCACGCTGACGCAGCCACATGGGGGATCGAAATCAATCACATTCATCACGCAGTATCATTGTACGCGGATGACATGATACTGTACATCAAGGATTTGTGCAATAATCTGGATATGGTAGCACAACTTTTCAGACGGTTCGAACGAGTAGCAGGCATAGCCATTAACCACGATAAGTCTTATGCAATTCCCTTTAAGGCGGAGCTGAAAAGTCAAGTAATTTCATTCAGGGATCAGGCCATCACAGTGACTCAGTCTTCCTTTCGGTATCTAGGAGTACAAATATACAGGAGTGCACAAGACCTTTTAGATGGCAACATAAAAAAGGTTATTCTCTCCCTACGCACCCAAATCACGTTTTGGACAACCTTATCTCTCAATTGCAGGCTGCTTGGCAATCTCGAAAATAGTTGTGCTACCCCGACTGCTTTACTATTTCACAAACCAGTTGGATACAATCCCTTGTGCGGTATTTAAGACCCTTAATTCACTGCTAACTGATCTAATATGGGGAGCGTACCGTAGATGGCTTAGCCTGGTTAAGCTGCAGCTTCCGATGGATGCGGGTGGAATGGGAGCTCCCGACATCTATGCATATTGCCTAGCAAGCCAGTTGCAATGGCTGTCTTACTGGTTAGTGGGCCGAAACTTACGCAAAGTGGCGTACACTACCCAAATGATAGACCGCAGCAGTTTGCATGCCCTTTTATCCCCAGGCAGACGCACCCCAGACACTTCGCCATTCCTCTTCAAGATAGCGCTGGAATATTGGAAGCGCGCAATTAAATACACAGCACATACCTCCACCTATGCTCCAAATATCCCGACTCCTAAAAATACCAACTAACACTGGGATAATCTCAAAACGCGGAATAGCACAGTGGACGCAAGAAGGAGTCTCTAAGGTCGGAGATCTGTTCAGAGACGGCATGCTCCTAACACACAATGATTTCGTCCACGAACACAGGGTCCCAGGCTCTCTATTTCTAGCACATGCTAACCTAACACACTTTATCAAACAACACTGGGCGCCTCAGGGGATTGAGCCCACCATGAATGAGCTGGTACACCTAATATATCTCATAGGTAATGGGCGACATTTAATCAGATGGTTTTACAAAGGGATCAGAGAGCATCAACCCACTCCCTTGACTATGGTATGAAGTAAGTGGGAAAGGGATATGCACAGACAATTTACGGGACAAAGAATGGCAGACAGTGCTCGATTAATGTAAGCATCTGTCTCGAAACACACGTTTCAAGTTTATACAATACATGGTGTCGCAATGAGCGTACCTGACACAACACAAACTACATACGATTTCCCCTAGCACCCCAGTGGCCTGCCCCCGTTGCAATGTACAAGATGCTGACTTATTACATATGATATGGAGCCGCCCCAGCTTGCACAAATATTGGGGATTGGTTTCTACTACACTGTGAGAAAGTGCCCTCTTTCTGCATGGTTGCCCCCACGTTTTGCTGAATTGCTGATGTGCTTTGACTGAGTGTGCCCTGGGCTTCTGCTAACCAGGTACCCAGGGCCTATGTTATTTCCCTAAAACTGCATTCATGCCTAAAATCCAAGTGGCATCTCTGGCCACAGGTCAGCCCCTGGTAAATGGTATCATAGGTACCCAGGGCACTGTGGCCTCTAAGGGCTGCAGCACTTATTGTGCCACCTTTAGAGGTCATGTACCATTACACTCACACACTGCCTTTGCAGGCTGCGTGTTTTGGTGCAGAACAAAGTGAAGAGTCGACATGGCACACATCTCTGTGTGCCGTGCCTACAACCCACTGCCCTGGCATAGATCAGTCATTCCTCTAGCTGGGTGCACTATACCAGTGGTGAGGGTACATGTGCATGAGCCCTGTACCCCTACAGTGTCTAAGTCCATTCTTAGACATTGTAAGTGCAGTGCTGCATTAAGAGTGTATGGTGCTGGGAGTTTGTCATTACGAACTCTACAGCACCATAATGGCTACACTGTAAACTGAGAACTTTGGTATCAAACTTCTCAGCACATTAAACCCACACTGATGCCAGTGGGGGAATTAATGAAAAATGCACACAGAGGGCATCGTAGATATGCCCCTTGAAAACTAACATACCACTAGTGTCCAGGCTGACTGGCTGCTTTCAGCTGCTACCACCAGACATGTTTCTGGACCCCTGGGTCGAGAGCCTGCTGCTCTCGGGGGACTGAAACAATGCACATCCTGGGACGAGGTGCCAAGCCTCCTCCCCCCAGGATGGGTAGGGTTCACAAAGGGGAAGCTTCAAAGGCTTGCTGCCTTTGTGAGCTTCCCCCAGGCCACTTGGTGCTTTCAGCAACTGGTCCCCACTGGTTCTGACCCCTACTTTGGGCAGGAGAACCGGCGGGAAAAACAAGTGAGGAGTGCCCACCTCTGCCAACTCCACCCCTCAGATGGGGGCGGTGAGGTGAAGCACAACTCTCAGTCCCCTCCATCTTGCAGATAGGGAGACTCAGCCAACCATGGAAAGGCTTATGCCCCCCTCCCACTGGAGGGTGGCATAATAGGGGGTGTACCCACCCTAGGGAAGGGACCCATTGGTCCCAACCTTTATACCACCCCTGAACCTTGCTTCCTCAGACCATAAGAAACTACAAGAAAAGAAGAAGAAGGACTGAACAGCCGTGCCGAAGCAAACAAGAGGAAGATGCCCACTGACTTGGCCCCAGCCCTACCGGCCTGTCTCCACCTCGAACCTGCTCCTGCGAAATCCCAGTGTGTGCTACAGCCAGCAACCTCGAAAACCCCGGAGGACCTGCCTGCCTTCATCCACAAAGACTGTGTCTCCTGTGAACACCGGATTTGTTCATCTGCAACTTCTGGCTCTAACCGGACACCGCAAATCCGGCCCACTCTGCACCTGCCGTCCACAGTCCAAGCTCGAGTGGGAAAACACCAAGAGAGGTCTCCCCGGCGATCCTAACCCGAGATCGGGTGACCCCTGACCTGCCTCCAGCCAACGCCTGCAGCCTAAATCTGGAAGGTGCCCCCAACCGCAACCAGGAACTGGTAAGAAGATCCAACCCTAAAAGGCACACCTGCACCCGACGCCCCACGGACTTGGGTGGCCCAACCGACATGCCAAACCAACCCCCAACTTCCCAACTTACCTCTCAAAGTGGTGGTCACACCCAGCCTACAGTGCCTTTGCAAACCTGAGGTTCCCCATTGCAAACAATAGGGCACTCAACGTTGAAACAGCACCCTGCACCCGGCCGCCCTAGTGCCGCTGAGGGTGCACCTTTGGTGCTACTTTGTTTCCCCATTTGCCCTGAGCTAAAGTCCAGGAGCTTTGCTCCCACAACCAAGTGGTCTGCTCGTCAGCAGCCACCAACCGGAGGCCCCCTATTTGCATTTGGATAACATTGGGCCTCAGCACTCTGCACCCGGCCGCCCTAATGCCGCTGAGGGTGTAACGAGAGTGCATCCTTGACCCTGGGGGACCCCTGAGTCTACCCCCAGAACCTCAACTCTCACTACCAAATACCCTAAAACCGATAACACTATTTTCCTCCATAGGATAACATTGACTGTTTTTCTTGGAAAAGTTTTGAGGTGTGGAGTTTGAAAACCTAGAGAAATTCTTTATAATTATACTGTTTAACAAAAATGCATTTACTTACCTGTTTACAGGAAATGTCCCAGTGTAGTATCCAGGTATACTACACTGAGTAATAAAAGTAATCTAAAAAGTAACTTACCTGGTATTTTACTGAAAAGCCCATTCAAGTCTATGTACTGTATTTACAACGCATTGCATTTCTCTGCAACAATACTGTAAGTCAAAACAACGTCCATATACAATTACAATTCAAACTGTTTGCAAACTGCATTACTACCGTAAAGTATTTATTGCTTACCTGTGCCAGGCTTGCTTGGTTCTAGAAAATAAAATAACTAAAAGAATATTTTTATACAAAAACAATTGGTCTGAAGTTCAGTCTTTGAGGGTGTGAATTCATTTCCTGGCTGAGTGTGTACAACAAATGCTTAACACTGTTCTCTGATACTGCCTTACTGCTCGACCACACTACCACAAATAGAGAGTGAGGTGCTATCTAACTTTACCTCTGCCTACCTTTGGGGTTCCACTGGACTCTGTGCACCCTATACCTCACTTTGGTATAGTATATACAGAGCCAGCTTCCTACATACACTGAAGAGGGTGATGGGGGGGCGCAGGCGGTTACTCTGTTGAGGCATGTATATTCGGGCTATATACTCGTCGCAAAGGACGCAAGGCCCAGATTAAATTTACAGACCTAGCCCTACTTTTAGCAAAAAGAGGAATCACACGGAGATGGAAGTCCAAAACGCCCCCCAGACCACAGGGATGGAAGGAGGATGTAGAGACATGGGGATTAGCAGAAAGCGGCACTCTCAGACATGAAGAACGTAGAGGGCTACGCAAGCGCCTTAAAGCCATGCAATGGTACATGATACTAACTTCCTTTGAAGCCTCAGACGCAGCTGATCTGCAGACCGCACAATCCCAAACCTGACGTAGCAACACAATTCGCTACAGTTACGTATCACCCCGAGTGGGACAGGTATGCCTAGACATGGGTCCCGTGCTCTCCATGCTGCTGGAGTCAAGCTATCCTGGCCCATTGGGCGCAGGGTCAAGACTGATTTGCATATGGCTGGGTTCCAACTGGAATGGCATGGGGAGCCAAAAAACGATGGTTTTAGGCCCAGATCTCTGTACTGGGGTGAATGTATGACATTGTTCTGCATTCTGTCCATCAATTGTTGTTTTTGCATTTTTCACCCCGAGTAGGACAGGTATGCCCAGACGTGGGTCCCGTGCTCTCCATGCCGCTGGAGTCAAGCTATCCAGGCTGATGAGGAGTGAAACCCCGAGACCGGTCCTAAGATGCTTGTTTCCAGTCCAGGGAGGACCTGGCCTGGCAGTTTGGGCTGGACTGTTCCCATTGGGCGCAGGGTCAAGACTGATTTGCATATGGCTGGGTTCAAACTGGAATGGCATGGCGAGCAAAAAAAGATGGATTTAGGCCCAGATCTCTGTACTGGGGTGAATGTATGACATTGTTCTGCATTCTGTTCATCAATTGTTTTTGCATTTGTCACCCCGAGTGGGACGGGTATGCCCAGACGTTGGTCCCATGCTCTCCATGCCGCTGGAGTCAAGCTATCCTGGCTGATGAGGGGTGAAACCCCGAAGCCGGTCCTAGAATGCTTGTTTCCAATCCAGGGAGGACCTGGCATGGCAGTTCGGGCTGGACTGTTCCCATTGGGCGCAGGGTCAAGACTGATTTGCATATGGCTAGGTTCAAACTGGAATGGCATGGCGAGCAAAAAAATGATGGATTTAGGCCCAGATCTCTGTACTGGGGTGAATGTATGACATTGTTCTGTATTCTGTTCATCAATTGTTGTTTTTGCATTTGTCACCCCGAGTGGGACGGGTATGCCCAGACATGGGTCCCGTGCTCTCCATGCCGCTGGAGTCAAGCTATCTTGGCTGATGAGGAGTGAAACCCCGAAACTGGTCCTAGGATGCTTGTTTCCAATCCAGGGAGGACCTGGCCTGGCAGTTCGGGCTGGACTGTTCCCATTGGGCGCAGGGTCAAGACTGATTTGCATATGGCTGGGTTCAAACTGGAATGGCATGGGGAGTGAAAAAACATTGGATTTAGGCCCAGATCTCTGTTCTGGGGTGAATGTATGACATTGTTCTGCATTCTGTCCATCAATTGTTGTTTTTGCATACATAACACACTAGGCATAATTATAACCAGCTGCAGAAACTCACATCTCACACACTGATCATCTTGCTAGCAAAGGAACCAGCGGCATGCACTGCCCAAATGTGCTCCCTGGTCTCCTATCAGCATATCCAACGAGCCACAAATGTCACACTTGAGCCACTAGGCAAAACAGACAAGGCTGTCCACTAAGGAGGAACAAACACAACCATTCCCGTCGGCGTGGGGGGGGGGTAAGTTAGTTACTAAGTTGTCAGAAACTGTTATAACATATTCTTTCCAAAGTAAACCGTATGAGCACTGGCTGTATATCAGGGATCTGCTGTACCCAACTGAGGGATGAGACTCTGCATTGTTTGAAGATCACGATGTATTACTAGACTGTCTATTGGATGATAGAAACATACTGTTAGCAATCATACCTGGGAAGTGCTCCTCAGGATATTCATGCCATGTAATTGCTTATTTTTCATATAAGAAATGCTGAATAAAATATGTAATAAAAAAAAAATACTACTTTCAGATGCTTGGGAATAGTTTTTTAGGGAAGGATCACTGCTGATATGAACAGGTTGTCTGTAACTTTCATGGATGTGTAATCATAATACATATGTGCTATAAATTTCGGGCAAACTGTCTGGTCTCCATGCAGTCCGGTCCAAAGGGATTAGATCAAAGGAAGTGGTAGCCAGTCCACAAGTTGTGAGAATTTAAACGTAGTACCGGAATATCTGCATCAGAATATGTTCTGACATAAATATTGTATCCTAAAGATAATTTGCAAAAATATTGCCCCCGACCCCCTGGAGCCAAGAATAGAAAATCTATTTTTGTAAACCATATTCAGGACACAATAGTTATGTCAGAAGATATATCTGTTGATGATATTTCGAGATAGAACTGAGTTGAAAAATAATTAATACGATTCTACGTGTGATAACCTTAGACCACCTGAGTGCATATCTGTCCCCAGTTTAGATGATTTGAGGTACAGTCATATGTCTCCCCAAACTATAGTATACCTTTGTCTGCCTAATTGAGGAGATATTTTGAGATGGGCAGGGGGATTATTCCTAACAAGAAGGTAAAATGTAGCCCAACCTCCCACCATCTTCACCATTTAGGCCCTTTTCTAAAGAGACAACCTTAAGCATGACCATCCTATATATCATTGGTCGTTTTAGAGACTACAGAACCAAGATTGTCATGGATCATGCTTTCAAGTCTTCAATTAACCAGGATACCCTTGCCATCAGTAATGCTTCAAGTTTGCCCAAGTTCACCTTATTATGACCTGCAAAAATGTAAACTTCTGAAATAAGTGTCGGTAGAGAAGGCAGTGAAGAATCTAAGGACCTGATTTAGAGTTCGGGGGACGGGTTATTCCATCACAAACATGAGGTATCCTGCCCGTTGCTTTACAAGTGTCACTGGATATAATGCATTTGTAATACGGTGGCCAGGATATCTGTCACATTTGTGATGGAGCTAATCATCTGCCAAACTCTAAACCAGGCCCTAAGTCTGTCAGTGGAAGCAGAATGCTATTTGCATACAGCACTAGTTAGATATTGCGTTGATGCTAGAGTGTATGCGCCTTAACACACCTGTCTGATGGATGGCTACTTTAAGATGTTCTGAAGCCAACAGGAACACAAGAGGCAATAACCGGCCTCCCTTTCTTGTGCCCCTGTTAACTGCAAAAGTACTGAATAGCGGTCCCCTTACAAATTTCCAGTGCTACAGGGTTATTATAGAGTCAGCACACATTTGATATGTACTCACTGTTTCGTTCAGTGTTTTCAGTCATAGGAACAGATACCCCCATATGACGCTATCAAAATGCCTTCTCAGCATTCAGTGAGAGAGCTGTGGCCTCTTCTAGGGAGTCCTTGCTGAGCTATAACAGAGGACACAACGTCCAAGGTCTTTTTGGAATCAGCTGCCAAGTACAAATACAATGACAGGTGTATTTGTAAAGCACACCTCCACCCTCTGGTCTTTTGGTGCTACATTACGTGTTTGCTGTTACCCAATTCAATGGCACTCATGTTATCAACCTCAGAAGGATGAAAGGCTTTGTGGGCACACCTGGATTTAAACCCATGACCATGAGTTCAAACACTGATTCGTGAAAAGGATCAATTAGTCCACTGAAATGAAATGAAATTCGTACTTGTAAAGCGCACTGCTGCCCCCAACAGAGGCGTCCTGGCGCTATACGCATACCGCTGTGGAACCCTTCCTGGCTATTCCCTGTGAGATGTCCACTCCTGGGCACCCCCAAGGTGAAGCCAGGCATCCCAGCGCTGGTGGGGCTGTTGTGGAGATTAAGCAAGCTATTGCCCAGAGTTGGACCCATGATTAGAATAGGCACTGAGGCGAGAATGATCAGGTCCGAGGAAATTGAGCCGAAGACCCGCCGAGGCAGGAATTGAACCCTGGTCCCGGGCCACATCTCTGCATCAGGGTCTGCCGCTCTAACCATTGAGCCACACTTCTCCACTGAGTTACTGGAACCAGCATCTTAAGACAAATGCCACTTTTATTGGATGAATATGACGAATGATCATCTTTTTATACCTGTTTGCTATTAATTTAAATATTATTTCTACATTGATTAAAGATACTGGAAGGTAGCTGGCACTGTATAGGGAAGCCTTCCTGGGTTTGACAAGAACACAGACGATAGATTTGTAAAACACTATAGTTAAAGTACCAGTAGAATTTTCTTGCTTGAGTGCACCATACAGAACGTCAATCAGTTGTGCTCTGCCATTTCAGAATCCTCCCCCGCCGATCTGTTATTTGACAATTCGATGATGTCTAAAGTAATCTCATCCTTGATATTTCCCTTCCAGCATGGCTCTATCTCTGTTGTCACTTAGGGCCGGTCTAGCCGGGAAAAGAAACCTTCCTCAGCAGATGTGGTTTTCCTGTTTTCTGAAATATATAGGGGCATGTTAGCAAGGGCCTTATCGCCACTTTAGCGGCACTTTTTGCCGCCAAAGCGGCGATTTTTTTATCGCCCTATCAGCAAGCTGTTGCTAACAGGCGTTAGCGACAGCTTTCTGGCGATAGCGGCCCGTTTTCCCATCGCCTTGCATGCCAGCGATAAATATCGCTAATGACATGCAAGGTAGGCGTTCCCAACTAAAAGCGACTGAAAACAGTTGCTAACACAACTTCTCCCTATTAGCAACGCAGGCGAAGCGATAAAAAAATTTGCGCTAAGCGCGAATATCGCTAGAATTTAACACCTGCTAAAAACATGACTTACCTGTTTGTAGAATAGGAGGTGGATTGTCAGCCTAAGTCCACCATGGCGTTAATGCGTGAATATCTCTGGTTTTCCAGCGATATTCACGCATTTCGCCGCTATCGCTGGATATTTTATCTCATTGGAGATAAACCTTGCTAATAGCATGTTATCTCCGCGATAATATCCAGCGATAGGCGGCGTTAAGAAAATGCGCGCTAAGCGCGGTTAGCGATAATTTTCGCCTGTTGTTGCTACTATGCCCCATAGTTCTTTATAGTAACTAGCAAATGCATTCAATATGGCTCTGGGAAGTTTTTGAGGAAACCCTGGCTATCTTAGATAATAGGTATAACAGTGAGTGCTTCATGTTACCAAAGTTGAGCCTCTGATTGGCAACCAGCTTTTTCACTATGCTTGTAATGTTGCCATTGTAGATGGGCAAATGAATAATCAGCTGTGGAGGTACAGAGCAAGTTAAGAAACAGCTTTGCTTGTTCTAGAAATGTTCTGTTTCAATCAGTGGAATGTCTTATTTCTCTATGGGATTCAAGTCACATCTGTTCCCCGTCAGTCCTCTTCTTGTATAAGGCGCTGTCTCTCATCCTCACCCTAAGCAGGAAGGCCTTGTTAGCTCAGGGAGCATGCTTGGGGGGGTGGATGTTTGGTGTGTCACACTCCCCAAATAAATGCATTTATGGCTTGGCAGTTGGGTCTGAGGGTCCTGAGTTAAGTCTGCTACCTCTGTTTCAGTTTTTCTCATGGTGAACCAAGAATTAAAGACAAAACAGAGACTTCTGATGTTAATGAGAGAGAGAGAGTGTCAGAGGTAGCCACCTGGGGCTGTATTATACACTGTGCCCTGGGGGCGCAACAGGAGTTTGTGCTCGCTTTGTGCACCCCAAGATTACAATGGTATTACAGAAGGGGCTGCAGATACTTGTGTATCCCCTTCTGATAGTCTACATGTAGGGCCAGCACGCTATCAAGAAAGGGCCTTCCCTCATTTGCATGGGGTGTGTACCCACACAAATGAAGGAATCACTTTGCCTCTGTGCCCGTACCATATTACTAAATTGGATGCAGAGGCAAGCATGCCTTTAGGAGGTGCACTGAAAGTGCACCACAAAAATGTGGTGGACTTTCAGTATATCTTCTAATGGCAGCCCTCCGGGGAACAGAATGGGAGCCCAATGGATCCCCTGACATCCCCCTGCAGACAGGTGCAGTCACTCACAGATGCAAGGAGATCTCTCTCTCATCTTGAAAGCGCAAGTGGCATGCTGCTTGCATTGTGAAACATGGAGCAGCATTGAAGCAGCCGCTCCATATTTCACTTGAATGTGCTGGCCCCAGGGCACTGCGAGTTCGCGGCTGCCTTGGGGGCAGCACATTCTGCATAATACGGCACTCTTTCCCTATTTGCGCCCGGTGCACCTTTTGAAAGGTGCGCCGGACACAAACAGGGAAAGTGCGCTGCATATATAATACAGCCTGTTGTGCGTTGTACAACCACCTCTTATGTTTGATTTAATATACTGTAATGCTGCTCCGACTATAATAAGAATCAAGGGCATGTTTAGGATATACATGACTACTGGCTTGGATCTTAGTTAACTAATGGTATTGTTGTTGGGTGGCAAGCCATGAACATGTCTAAAAGCTTTTAATAAATGTCTGTAGATGCAGTGATAAAATCTGATGTATTAAGTTAAAACACTTCTGCATGCTAAAAGAAAAAGAGTTTTTTGAATGTTGAAGCAATATTACCATATTTTTACATTATGTGTGCTGAAGGATATACATGCCAAACGTTTTCATGGCTTAGGTAATGCAAGGTCTCTTAGAGCCTAGCTACTAGACACATGACTCAGCTCTGGCTTGCCCTATTATTTAATTCCATGCATGCCCTCCAATGTTTGTGACTCAGGCTTAGTACAAGGGGCCATTGCTCACTTGGTTAAATGATTTGTACAAGACAAAGACTGGAAACATGGAGCGCTACCTACATGCACCAATTTGACAACTCCACCATTAAGGATCATTATACTAGAGACTAAAAAGAGTGCGTTCAGTGAAAATACATTTAAAATAAGTGATCCCAGGGCAGGTACTGAAGGCCTTTGTGTCTTATGTGCTTATGTGACCCTAGTCATGAGTCCCCAGGGAGAACTACCAGGCCCAGTTGGGACGGGCAGGGATGAAGCTTCAGCCTCAGCTGGGAGACTGGAGTGTGACACCCCTGAAATGCATTCTTGGTTTAGTATTGAGTCTGAGAGCCCTCAGTTGGGTCTGCAATGGCTGTGTTGGTTTTTCCCATTGCTCT
Source organism: Calotriton arnoldi (assembly GCA_963921515.1). Taxonomy (NCBI): domain Eukaryota; kingdom Metazoa; phylum Chordata; class Amphibia; order Caudata; family Salamandridae; genus Calotriton; species Calotriton arnoldi. Next base: position 1,207,401 of record CAWUFW010002500.1, on the reverse strand, counting down.
CATTTCATTAAGAGATTTTAACTTGTTCATATTTTGGATTGGGATCTTAAAAATATACTGTGACTGGTTTACCAAAAAAGTAGTAAATCTGCATCCATAGAATACTCCTTGAATGGGTACAAATTTACTACTTTTTGGAATTCACTTTGGCAGTAGAAAGTTTGACACAATGCCTACTCTCAAGTTTTCAGGCATGCTATTGGCAATCAAACACCCAGAAGGATACAGGATGAATGCTTGCAAATAATCTAACGTAGTGGTCCCAAACCTTTTCTGTAATAAGAGCTACTTAAGTTCTATAAAAATCATCCCAATCTACTAATATAATATTATTGGTATGGTAAAAGTGGCCACATCAGACAAGAATTCATTAGTGGACATGCCATGCAAGATTGTCAGCATGTCAGTAATATGTAACAGCCATAACCGCAAAGCACCTGATACCAAGGTAATTAATAATACGAGTAATAAGGGGCCCTATTGCAGTATTTTGAGCTAGTATACATCTTAAGTATTATTTCAACCATTGTTCTCCAAACTTACAGTTATGAGCTGTAAAAAAAGGCATACATCTTCATCTCAAACACACACTTTTCAATTTTCAGGAAAGTCTCCTATTTTAGTAGGTTGGGCTGCACCCATGAGATCTACTTACAGGTAACTGCAGAGCTATCAGTAGCTCAAAAGCTACTCGTTAGATAAGCCTAGTCTAACCAGTGGCAAACTCTCTGGGTAGCATTCAAACACATTGTTTTTCACCCATACAACAGTAATGGAATTAAACCGTGTGTTTTTCTTTTCTGAGGCGCACTGGAGGGCTTTAAATATGGATGTTAAATATACTGGCTTTGCAGCAGAACCCACCGAAGGGAAAGAATGTTCTCAAACACTACAAGATCCAGCATGCCTCAATAATTATACTCACCTGAGAAAGAGAAATGATGTCATCAGGAAATTTAAAAGGTGTTTGGGAAACTGCACATTTTCAGTAACAGCCTATGATTAAGGAGCAGGCTTGCTCCGAAACGCGTTAGGCATCAAGAAGAGATCGGAATTGTGAAATGCTGGTTTTCCTGACAATAAAGATTTGGCATAATCAGCTGTTGTGGAGTGCGTCCTTGCTTGTGGACACAAAGAGGAATATATTACAGCTTCAGGGTCACCAGAATGGTGCACTCACGGGCGGATGCTCTAGTTACGGGGGTGCTCCCGCATGCATACTCGAGCTCCCAAGTTTCCAGGGTAATCGTACCCAACAGTGAAACACAGCACTCTCGGGGGTGAGTTTTCTGTAATTTATTTACAAAGACTCCAGCCAAACAGACTCGTTTCGGCAGACGCCTTTGTCGATGTTTGTCGGACGTGCTTTGGCCACCATTTTTTAAATACACAATACAATCTCAAGTAGGTAACACAGACAGTCAATCAATCAATCTGGTGTTTGTTAAGTGCGACTACTCACCCGTAAGGGTCTCAAGGCGCTGGGGGGTTGGCAGGTTCCAGTCCATCAAGTGGGGGGTCTGTCGAAGAGCCAGCTTTTGAGGTTTCTTGCGAAGATGGGGAGCGATGTTGTCTGTCTGAGGTGGAGCGGAAGGGCGTTCCAGGCTCTGGCCGCGAGGAAGGAGAAGGAGCGGCCTCCCGATATGGTCTTTCTGGTGCGGGGGACCACGGCGTAGGAGAGCTGGGCTGATCGTAAGGTCCTCTGGGGTGCGTGGAATTTGAGTCGGCTGTTCAGGTATGCTAGTCCGGTGTCGTGGAGGGCCTTGTGAGCATGGGTGAGCATCTTGAAGGTGACTCTAGCTTAGATGGGGAGCCAGTGGAGTGTGCGCAGGTGCTGGGAGATGAGGCAGTGTCTTGGCAGGTCGAGGACCAGTCTTGCGGTGGCGTTCTGGATGTTCTGTAGCTTGCGGGTGAGGTTTTTGTTTATTCCGGCGTAGAGTGCGTTGCCGTAGTCGAGTCTGCTGGTGACCAGGGCGTGAGTGACGGTCTTTCTGTGTTCGAGGGGGATCCATTTGAAGGTCTTATGTAGGAGGCAGAGGGTGTGGAAGCAGGAGGATGAGACAGAGTTGATCTGGCGGTCCATTTTGAGCTCAGAGTCCAGGATGATTCCCAGGTTGCATGCGTGGTCCGTGGGGGTGGGCGGGCTTCCGAGGGCGGGGGGCCACCAGGTGTTGTTCCAGGTGTCGGGGTTTGGGCCCATGATGGTTACTTCTGTTTTGTTGGTGTTTAGTTGTAGGCAGGACTAGAATGGCCAACACCAATGTAACAACAAATAATGCCGCCATTTTAACACTGTACAAATATAGTTCAACAGTGCCCCTACTTTTACGAAGGTACAAATATTATAGCATCACATTAACGTGCAGTTTACAACATTAATACATTTCATGAATTTCACATGTTTCTTATATTTCACATGAGTATGTGGACATATTTTGACATTCACATTATTTGCCTAGTATATCATTAAGTTATACAATGACCGTGTGGGAAATGCAAGGCCTGCAGCAAAAGCAAGAGAGTTCTATCCTATAGTGTTCCAGGTTTGAGCAAACCGAAAAACATTAAGAAATTTTTAACCTCTACAACACCATATACGGTGTATTGCTTAAACTGCCTGTGTGGCCTAAAATATATAGGTAGTACGATTCACCCAACGAAGGTGCGAATATTAGAACACATGAGGGCGATAACCAATGGGAATGCAACATATCCTGTCGCAAGACACTTCAATAGAGTACACCAACGCAATAGGGATCTTCTTACTTACTATTGTATTGATCATGTCCCAGTGAATGAGACAGAATTTTATGCCCCCGACGCCTAGAATCTCGCTACATCATAGATTTACAGACTAAAACACCCTTGGGGATGAGCAGTAGTGAGGAACTGGCAGTCCATTTAGGAGACTGAATCCTAGGAAGTCTGCAGGTAGTCAGATAAATGTAGATCATTCTCTTGTGCACTTTGATACTGTTGCTACATGGCTTGTAACTTATAATTTGAGCCGTATTGTTGACCCTTCTGTTTTTTCTATTTTCTATTTTTTCTATTCCTTCTACCTCTTCCAGATATTTCTCTCTTTTATCTACATATATTTTTCTTCTCCTCTTTTCTTCTCTTCTTTCTTCTCTCTTTCCTCTCTCTGTCAACTCAGTCAGAAATTATTGAATTTTAGATAATATACATGTTCAGAATTCCGCAACGATTGTCCACCTGAGGGAGGAAATTAAATATGCCATAATCTGTAATGTAAGTAGATCTAGTTTGGCAACTGCCTATATAGGGCGTGATGAGGTTAGGAGGTACTCACCAGTTGTGATGTAGTATTGCTTGATAACACTTTTCGTGCAAGGCGAGGTGACGTTACCCATACAGGGTGAGATATTGTATAACTTAATGATATACTAGGCAAATAATGTGAATGTCAAAATATGTCCACATACTCATGTGAAATATAAGAAACATGTGAAATTCATGAAATGTATTAATGTGGTAAACTGCACGTTAATGTGATGCGATACTATTTGTACCTTCGTAAAAGTAGGGGCACTGGTGAACTGTATTTGTACAGTGTTAAAATGGCGGCATTATTTTTTGTTACATTGGTGTTGGCCATTCTAGTCCTCTGTCTGAGTTGCCTACTTGAGATTGTATCGTGTATTAAAAAAATGGTGGCCAAAGCGTATCCGATAAACATCGACAAATGCGTCTGCCGAAACGTGTCTGTTTCGCCGGAGTCCGTGTAAATAAATTATGGAAAACTCATCCCCGAGAGTGCTGTGTTTCACTGTTGGGTACGATTACCCTGGAAACTTGGGAGCTGGAATATATATATATATATGTATATATACACACACACACACACACACACACACACACGCACACACACACACAAACACACACATATATATAATACAAATCATATATACTTACCCTGCATATACTTACCATGCATGGTAAGTATATGCAGGGTAAAGTAATGCATGATAAAGGCATCTGTGTGGTAAAGGCTGCTTGGAAAAGGCATGCGTGGTAATTTCATGCATTGAATAGGCATGAATTCCATTTGTGGGACCTACGGAGGAAGATCAAAAGGAGGACGTTGCGTCTCATGGCAGATGCCAACTCTCGAACCTGTATGATGATGGAGAGGCATCAGTGGTATGAACTCATTAAAAGTCTTCAAATCAACGTGGTGTAGTGAGAAGATAGCCCTGAAATCTAGAGAGTAACAGACTCAAGCATCTCAATAATTTCGAATGGGGTAATAACCTAGAGTGGGGGGTAGCAAGAGTAGCCTTACTAGGACTAGTGGTGTGCGTAATTTGCATAATTTGTTTCAAGTATTTACACAGGCTTTGGTAAATTAGGTGTAATTATGCATTACACGCAAGAAAAATAGTGCAAAAAACAAAAGCATTGAGAACAACAGCCACTTGCGTTCTGTTTTGCTGTGCATTTGTGGTCAATTTTTACCACTAATGGAACGTTTGCAGTAAATTTTTACTGCAAATGGTGTATAATTATGCAAATTGGTGTAATGTTGTAATTGTTAGAATTTTATATAACAACTGTAACGCTAAATTCCCAAAATATGTGATTTACATTTCGCCCAGACATAATGGGGGCCAGCACCTGCATTCTTTCTTTATATAGAAAAAGGCGCGACTGAGGGGATCATATAATGAAAAGTTCAGACCTACTTACTCTTATATTGACTGTACATAAAATAGGTCTAATAGCACAGACTGGGTTCTAGAAAAACTCAGACACCTGAAAGGTGATTACATAAAATAAAATATTACCCAGCACAGTTGTTACTGTTTTTATTGCTATCAGATAATCAAAGTGCTAAATAGGCTCTGCCAGACATGGTTCCGTTAGAAATTCTGAAGATTACATGCATCTCTGCAGCAAGTGTTGAATCCATTGTGATATTTAACCGTTTTTCGTAATTATTATCGAAGGATCAAATCCAATCAAATGATGAACTAGGGTCATGATGTTATGCCTCATTCTAAACTGGATTATAAGCAAAGCTCTGTAAATATTGTTTGCTTTCAGGTTTGCCACAGAATTCATGTAGTAAATATGTAATTGCAATGGTGGTGGAAATTGTGCAAAGCAGAAAAGATGTTTGGGATAATACCTACATTTTCTACCCTGTACCATTACGAAAACATCCCTGATATTAATTGGAGTTGAAATGTCAATGCAGCTTTATATGTAGCATTAGCAGTCAAAAAAATGTGTCTGTTAGTTTGCTGTCTTTTACCACCAATTGTGCAAAAGTGCAAATAGATCTCAACTCCATAGTACAAAAGGAATAAGAATAAATTAGGCTGTATATCTTGTCCTCCTTATGTGCATGGTCAGGTCACATGGAATTCCATGGCACCCTAAAGCAATGGAAAAATGGAATCACTGACATATTATCGACAGATACAATATCGACCCACATTTTTACCGACACAAAAATATCGACGACACTAATATCGATAGCCTATACTTAATTTAAAAAATACACTATTATCGACCACAAAATATCGTCATACATAATTATCGATTGCAGTATTATCGAACACATAAATATCGTTATTCAAAATATCGAACAACCTTTAAAAATATACATGTCCAAAATATCGATCACAATAATATAGACAGCAATATTATTGTTTTGTTTAAATATCGACAACTTAAAAACAGATAAAAAATCAAAATTAAACACCATAAATATATTTAAATAAATAAATATACACTGCATATAAAATACATTAAATATCATAAATTTAAAAAATAGTAAAACATATTTTAAAACTTTAAATCATAAATACACTATTAATAACCATTTCAATATTATATTTACATTATGTACACTCATTATTTAACATCACATATAATATAATACACAATTAAATAATTCAACCTGTGAAAAAATAAAAAAAAGTAACTACCTCTTAATTAGCGATTTCCATATATGGAAAACAACTACTAAAACAATTAAAACAATAAATATCAACCAATCAAAAACACACAAAATTAAAATAAACCAATAAAATTAACCAAACAATTAATTAAACACTATATAAAGATCAAAAACTGATTCTTATGTTACACCTTAAACCAAAAAGAATAAAAAAGGCGAAACTCTGCCGGACTTCCTTAAAGAAAAATCTATTGCATAATTCAAAAAGTAAGTAAATTAACATTTATAAAATAACAGTAAAGCTAATCTTCAAAAACAACTATTTATCAAACTCAAATAATGAATATATATATTTTTTTAATTTATATCTCCTCTACAAATAATTCTCAAAGCAGTCAGAAAAATACAGATCAGCTTCTAAAATCATCTAACTAACAAAGTAAGTATTCAGCGAAACCCATTGTAAAACCATGTAAAACACCCAACAAAACCCCAAATCCATCCCAAACACCCACCCCACCCCATATACATCATTAACAAAATAAGTAAAAATATGTTTTACTCTTCCAACTGAAACATCAGCAACTTAAGAGAATTCAACCAACAAAGACAGAACATCTCCACTCAAAATCAACAGAAAATCAACATTGTAAGTATATTAATAGCAATATGTATTTATTAATACAAAAACATGTACAATATTCATTTTAATAACTTTTATATACATTTTTTGTAGAATTTAACACATCACAATGACAGAAGGCGCCCAATTTATCACATCCCGAAAAGGAAATTTTTGCTATGTTACATGGGGTATGTGTATACCCAGGAAAAACAAAGTGGACTAAAAGTAAATTGGAAATGTAGCAAGTACTATTCAAATAAATGTTATGGTCGGGCAACAACTAGAGAAACGACTGTTTTGTATACAAGGGAGCATAACCACCTTCCAAACATTACTGAAATAGAGGTGAGGGATGCCCTTGAAAACATTAAAGAAGCTAGCACTAGCTCACAAAAGCCTACCACTCAAATACTTAAAGAGATGCTGCCTAGAGTACCCAAACATGCTACTGGGCAAATGCCCTCTATTTCTTCATTAAAAAGAACCATAGCTCGCACAAAAAAGCCACAACAACTACCACACCTAATCCAAAAACATTTGAAGAGGTGGTAATTCACCCAGAACTATCTATAACTCATAATAACGAACCCTTTGTTCTTTATGACAACAAATGCAAAAAGAAAAGAATAATTATGTTTGCAACTGCAAACAATTTAATAAAGCTACAACAATCAGAAACATGGATGATGGACGGTACATTTAAAATCTGTCTCAAACCATTCTATCAATTATACAATGTCCATGCCCTATATCAAAACACTAACATCCCCTTTATTTACGCCTTACTACCCAATAAACAAAACTCCACATATATGGAAGTACTAAATAAAATTAAACAAGAAACAAATAATTATTTTCCACAGAAAATAATTATAGATTTTGAGCAGGCAATGATAAGTGCAATTCTAAAATCCTACCCACACACATCAGTTCAGGGTTGTTACTATCATTTCAATCAGTGTCTACGGAGACACCTTCAGAAATCAACACTAAGGGGCTGATTCCGATCTCCGAGCTGTCCGTAGCGTTACCTGCAGACCGACTCATTCCGGGAGCCGGTCCATCCCAACGATGAAGTACGATGCGCAATGGTGTCCAAATCCCGACCGACACATACGCTCCTATTCCAGCTACATTTCCTGTACGAGCCGGCTCCGTAAACACAGAATGGAGTCGTCTGGAGGCATTTCCACAGCAGTTTCTGGCCGGCCAAGTACGATGCGTACTTCCTACACGCCGAACAGGTCGCCACCTCCAGCACGTCACAGCATCCGGAAAAACAGTACATCATGTCCGATTCGTGCCATAACATGAACACCGCGTATGAGACGAAGCAGCCATGTATCTTATCGAGTATGTCATCCCTGTACTGTACGTCTATGACCCATTCAACAACCGCAACAGACGCGTACGTCGCAGACGGTAAGTCAGATACCTACCACCCACTAATACGTGACGACCCCTCGAAAGCCAACACACCCATAGGGTGTGGCTGCCCACACTCCTGCACAGTCCACCCCAGAAGGGGTGGAGGCCTACCCCCCAGCACAGTCCACCCCAGAAGAGGTGTCTGACTATCCCCCCAGCACAGTCCACCCCAGAAGGGGTGGATGCCTACCCCCAGCACAGGCCACCCCAGAAGGGGTGGATGCCTACCCCCAGCACAGTCCACCCCAGAAGGGGTGTCTGACTATCCCCCCAGCACAGTCCACCCCAGAAGGGGTGTCTGACTATCCCCCAACACAGTCCACGCCAGAAGGGGTGGATACCTACCCCCTAGCACAGTCCACCCACTACCCCAGCACAGTCTACCCCAGAAGGGGTGTCTGACTATCCCCCCAGCACAGTCCACCCCAGAAGGGGTGGATGCCTACCCCCAGCACAGATGCCTACCCCCAGCACGGTCCACCCCAGAAGGGGTGTCCGACTATCCCCGCAGCACAGTCCACCCCAGAAGGGGTGTCTGACTATCCCCCAGCACAGTCCACCCCAGAAGGGGTGTCTGACTATCACCCCAGCACAATCCACCCCAGAAGGGGTGGATGCCTACCCCCAGCACAGTCCACCCCAGAAGGGGTGGATGCCTACCCCCAGCACAGTCTACCCCAGAAGGGGTGTCTGACTATCCCCCCAGCACAGTTCACCCCAGAAGGGGTGGATGCCTATCCCCCAGCACAGATGCCTACCCCCTGCACAGTCCACCCCAGAAGGGGTGTCTGACTATCCCCGTAGCACAGTCCACCCCAGAAGGGGTGTCTGACTATCCCCCCAGCACAGTCCACCCCAGAAGGGGTGGATGCCTACCCCCCAGCACAGATGCCTACCCCCAGCACAGTCCACCCCAGAAGGGGTGTCTGACTATCCCCCAGCACAGTCCACCCCAGAAGGGGAGGATGCCTACCCCCAGCACAGTCCACCCCAGAAGGGGTGACTGATTATCCCCCAGCACAGTCCACCCCAGAAGGGGTAGATGCACACCCCCAGCACAGTCTACCCCAAAAGGGGTGGATGCCTACCCCCAAGCACAGCCCACCCCAGAAGGGGTATATGACTATTCCCCCAGCACAGTCCACCCCAGAAGGGGTGGATGCCTACCCCCAGCACAGTCCACCCCAGAAGGGGTGTCTGACTATCCCCCAGCACAGTCCACCCCAAAAGGGGTGCATGACTATCCCCCAGCACAGTCTACCCCAGAAGGGGTAGATGCCTACCCCCCAGCACAGTCTACCCCAGAAGGGGTGGATGCCTACCCCCCAAGCACAGTCCACCCCAGAAGGGGTGTCTGACTATCCCCCAGCACAGTCCACCCCAGAAGGGGAGGATGCCTACCCCCAGCACAGTCCACCCCAGAAGGGGTGTCTGACTATCCCCCCAGCACAATCCACCTCAGAAGGGGTGGAGGGCAAACACTCCCCCTCAACTCCTATGGTAGGTTTGTGCATTGTGCACAAACATCTTGATTTCAGTGACACATCAGGCAAATAAATTCTGTTACATCTATCACTCCAGTCAACAAAGGCCGATTGTGGGGTACAAACACCCAGCATTCACAAGCACATAGGGGAGATGGGGTACACCCCCCTATCAGTGTGGTGCCCAGAAGATGATAATGGGGTGCAAACCCCAATCTTTGCAAAGCACATAGGGGACATGGGGTATAAACCCTCCCTCAGTGTGCCCACCATAAGGTTATAGGGGGAACACACACCCAGCATTGACAAGCACATAGGGGAGATGGGGTAACACCCCCATCAGTGTGGTGCCCAGAAGATGATAATGGGGTGCAAACCCCAATCTTTGCAAAGCACATAGGGTACATAGGATGTAACACCCCCATCAGTGTAATGAAAAAGTGTGGGGTCAGACAAAGTAGTGGTTGTGTGCCAAACGAACACTTTTCTGTGGAGGCAGACATAGTTGGCCCTAACAAAGACTAACATGCCAGGTGTAGACAAGCATTGCCAATGTGGGCTAACACTGCCACCAATGTACAGTTTGACAATGGAAGAAGTGACCATCTAAATGTATTAACACGCATTTAGGCACATACAGACACACATACAAAGGAATTCCGCAAAAAACTAAAGTGTACACAACATCCCGTTCCACACTGTGACAGCAATGGCAAATCAAGAGCATGATCAATGGCCAAATTGAAGATGTTGGACTCCCAGGGACAGTTTCCAAACAAACCAAACCATACATTCAATCACTGCTCACAAAGCCAGTAGAAATACCCTGGTCAAGATGTGCCAATACAGACAGCCAAACACACACTGCAGAACAAACACAACATGTGTGTGTGTAAGTGTCTCTCGGCTCCCCCCCCCGGTGGTGGTCTAAACTCCACTGAGACATATGCGTTATGAGTATAACCCAGATGCATCTCCACCATTCTGTCACAGACCATTGTCAATTTGGCATTGTTTAATGTGCAGGTGAACAACAGTCACCTGTGGAACAATCTTGGTTGAACTCCAAACAACACATCAGGAGACTGACTCACCATCCCTGGTAACCTCAAGGCCACTACACTGTGCTGACAGTATCCTGTATGATGACGCGCTGTGGTGCAAATCATGATGTGGACCATATTCTTGAGCACACTCACTCTTGTGCACTGTGTCACGTGTCTTGTCACAACACCTTCCCTTACACATACCCAAACATCACTCACAGGGCATGGCCTGTAATGTAGGGCCACAATGGAGCTAGGGGCCATGCCAAGAGGCGACTCAAATTTGGCCAATAGAAACACCACACACCTTGATCACATACAATGTGTAGCAGATAAGCCTCCATTCAATGGTGACATTGCACATACACCCCTTAAAATACTAGGGGTGGTGGTTGGATCTGTGTTTTACAAACACAAGACACATAGCTACGCATAACACATGTTTGAATTTGTCACTCCACTCCGGACCTATTACAAGTGCATAATGTGAAATGTACCAGACACATAGCGAAAGCCAACACTGTCCCAGAGCAATGACACACTCAAGGAGACCTACAAATAAGACACGTTGACATCAGGTGACATGGAATGGCAAAATCTGCTGAGTGTGAGCAGTCACACACACACACACGTGGCAAACGCATGAAAACTGAACAAAGTCAAAAAGAACTTGTTAATGTTGGTAGCACAGATGTGAGTAGTGGAATCCTAAATATGTCTAATGTGAGTTCACACACAGCGCCGACACTCATAGCTACCTAACCATGGCGGTCACCAGATTGATTCTTTTTGTCCCATTCACACACAGCACGGACACTCACAGTCAAATAAGTTGTCAAATCAATGTTCAAGTTTGCAATCGTCGCAGACAGGAACACCTGCAGGGACTACAGTCTTGGTAGTCAAAGGGCTTTCAACACCACACATTAATGGTCACAGAGTAACACACTGCCAAGAGGTGATTTCACTACTGTTGAAGTTCCGCTGTGTCAAGCCTGGTCTTGGCATGTGTCTGCCGTGTCAGAATGAGACTCGGACATTGACTAAACTATCACAACACACAGAATACTTTGGTCCCATCATCCTGTGTACAGGTGTGATGCCCAAGTTGGCGACACGTACTCAGAATCCATGCATCCCAAGTGGCACCAGGGACACAGATGACTTGGTCATCATCAATGCGCTAATATGCATGTCCTTTGGAGTGGTGCATACCATAAGAACCAGCAAAAAATTAGTTGAAGTGTTAAGCACAACACATGTGCTAAAGTGTACGGTAAAGATGGGAGAGGTTGTGAAAAGATTGTCACACTGCTTGTCAAAAACAATGTTGCTTGTGACAACAAGCCATTTCAGCCTACAACAACTCCACAACACACTGTACTAGGACACATATCACATGGACCTCAGACAGTCCATCACATCACTCTATCATGATTTGCACAAAATCAATGTTACAACAGCATTTGCAGTACAATGATCAGCAACATTATGTACAGCCAAACAATCAGGCAAAAGAACAAAATTGTGCTTTATTCAGCATTAAACTTGGAAAAATGGAGCTCTGCAAAAACCATAAGGCCAATGGCCAGTCCATGTCCATGTCCATGTACATCATGGTCTATATGAGATGCGTTCCCATAGTTTGCTTGCGTGCACTGACATCACTAGGGGACCACTCCCCAAGGAGGGGCATCTTCTGGGCCAGGCCAGGCACCTCAGGGACAGGATTAGTGTGCAGCAGGATGGGGAATGGGCAGATTGGGGGGAACTTGTGTGTCTGTGGGAACTGCAGTGGACAATTCGGATTGAGGGGGTGCTGGAGCTACTGCAGTGGACATGTTGGACTGAGGGGGTGGGGGCTCCACTGCAGTGCCCATGTCAGATGGGGGGGGTGGGTGGATCCACTGCAATGGACAGGTCATATGGGGGGCCAGAGTCTCCACTGCAGTGTCTGGAACAGACTGAGGGGCCGATTCCGATTCGGGCCGGAAATCTCTCTGACCGAGTCGGATTCGGAGAGATTTCTGACCGAACCGGACTCTAGCAGTCCGACCGAACGAGTACGAAGCGGACGCATGCTATCGGACTCGATTCGGTCAGACTCCCATTGAAGTCAATGGGAGCCGGTCGTACGACGCGTACACGGGCTCCCGTTGACTCAATGGGTGCGTTGCGAACAAGGGCGCCCCCTACAGCAGGTAAGCTTCGGTGCGACTCACGCCGTACATGCATGTGTAGGGGGGACCCATGGGTCCCCCCTGTGTGCGACTAGCGCGGCTATGCGTACAGGGGGGTCCGACATGGACCCCCAAAGTCCGGCTCCGACTGCTCTTTCGAGCCAGACGGCGCGAGTCGGTCGGACTGTTCGAGGCGCGCATCGTACTTGCCCGGTCGGGGAACGTCTCCATTGTGTGGTGCGAGTCGAGTCCGTACGAGTCAGTCGGAGCGGTTCGGAGCCGGGAACGAGTCGGTCGGGGATTTCGCGTACGCTCGCATCGTACTTGCTCGCGCGGACGGGTGTTCGAATCGGTCGGAAACAGGGTGTCCGAATCGGATCCGGTAAAGCCGAATCCGATTCGGTGCCCTACCGGCCGAGATCGGAATCGGCCCCTGAGTGTGTAGTGTTGTGGGAGTGGAAGTGCCTGTGGGAGGGGGTGAGGGCATAAGCATCTTGGGGATGGTGTAGTGGTGTGTGGGTGAACCAGGAATGGCTGCTGGTGTCTGAACTCTGGGATGGGTGGCCTTGAGTTGGGCGGATGTAGCTTTGGGGGGTGAAGTGTGAAATGGTGGTGGGGTTTTTCTTTCTTGGTCCTGGGGGATGTACGGGTGGGGGCCTCAGTGTTCCTAACCTTAGGGGAGGGTGTGGGTGCGGTGGGGGATCTCCTCTCTCTACCTGCTGACCTCCTCTTCCCCTTTCTAGTTGGGAATGATGTGTCAGTGGGGAAGAGGCCTAGTCACAGAGGAAGACCCTCTGGGAAGGGGGGGTTGCAGGAGAGTCAAGGGTAGGGGTTTTGGAGGGAGAGGTATCTGAGGAATGCGCAGTGCTTGTGGATGGGTGTGTGTGTTTTTTATCCCTATCCCCTGTGTGTGTGATGTCAGTCCAATGAGTCTGCGTGCGTGTTTTCTTTGATTTTGTCTTGGGTGGCTGTGTGCTGCTTGTATCTGTTGGGGTGTGTGCATGTGCCTGTGTGAGTGTGCTTGGGTCAGGTAGGGTAGTGGGGACTGTTGATGGGGCAGAGGAAGGAGAGGTGAGGTACTGCTGCAGGAGGGACATTGCTGCCATCAGTGAGGAGGCCATGGACTGATTACTGCGTTGTAGGGCAGACATGTTAGATGAGATGCCCTCCATGTATGACACCAATTGTGTCAATAGACCGGTGTGAGCATGGAGGACACTCAGCATAGATGTCTGCCCCAGATGTAACTGTTGCAGCGAGTCCACAGCCTCCACACTCAGGGCAGCAGGGGTGACAGACTCAGGGGGTGCGGTGCCCAGGCCAAAGGAAACATGCTCCCCAACACGGGAGGGTCCACGGACCTTAGGAACAGGAGGTGGTGGTGGGGGCGGGGACAGATTCTGTGGGTGCGGCCTCCGCTCTGGTGACACCCACCACCACAAGGGAGTCATCACTTGAGCTGGATGGTACTTCATCTGATGATGTTGATGTTGTGGAGCAGACATCAGTGTGGCTCCCCTCGCCCTCCGTGCCACTGGGTCCTTCATCTTCCTCCACAGTGGACCCTGTCTAGCTAGCTGCTTCCTCATGGTCCGTGGAACTCTCCCCTCCAGTTGGTGTTGCTGATGCTGTGAACAAGGAGGGGAAACAGAATCACATCAGTCATCTGCATATACTTGACACTGGAATTCTAGTGCCAAAACATCACAGAGCAAGGCCAGCCATAATATCAAAGCCACTATTCCTTAACTCACACATGTGTAAATAGGTCATCTGTCAGGCTGCCTGTGAATCAGGGTTACAAAACACATGTTGGCAATGGAAACATCTTTTATATGTATTTCAATTTAAACTATGTACATGCCCTACACGGCACTGTAATGCCTGTTGTCTGATCTGTAATGCTCCTGAGTGCCAGGGCATCACACAAACATGTACCATCTCATGCAAGGGAGACAGGAATTGGTCACGCAAATGGGATGGACAAATACCAAAGTTTACATGATGTACATACTCCCATCCGCAGTAACCAATATGGGCACATGTTGTGAACTCCAATGCTAAAAAGGATCAGCATGCAGGACAACTTACAAGGAGCAAAGTGCTTCTTAAACTTTCTCATGTCCCACACTATGCCACAGTCCAGTCTGCCTAAACAGTCTGTACAGACTTTTGTTACTGGGCCAGTGAATCAAGATTTAACAGTCGGCCACAGGTCACATTCAAGTATACACTGTGCAAGTAACATCTGTAGTGCACAAGTATACATGTCCCCAAAGTGCTACTTAGAATTCGAACACTTTTACAAGCTCATGTTGTAAAACGGAGACATTTGAGTATATGAAGCCTGAAATCTCAAGACAGGAGCATTTTGCATACTCACAAAATCTAAGGAATGCAGCATACACATATCTTTTCAAGCCACCAATATGCACAGTCATGGGATGACACACACATGATGTTTCCTGTGTATCTAAGGCCATTGACTTGAGCTTCCTGTCCATATCCGATACATTGGCCACATGTGCCATCAAAAGCCCTCATCCTGTACACACCGACAAAGAGTCAGACACATGAACCTTCTTTTGCAATGGTCACAGTGTTGCCTGACACACAAAAATGGGATCTGACAGTGTCCCTGATGACCTGAGTTGGCTTAACTGTCCCAGGTCCATGTGAAACATGGGATTAGTGGGAGTACGAGGCTGCTTACCATGCATTATTGAAGAAAATACAATTCATTTGTCAGAGACACCAACATTGGTCTTACCTGCTGCACATGTGTGCAGTATTCATGTCACAAACCTGTGTTGACACCGATCATCTCATCGTCCATTTAGGTATGTACCACACTGAGTGCAGGTCATATGTATGTCAAGTTGCTGACACACGTCAGACAAGCACATCACTCATGACGGTCAACTCAATGCACCTGTCTTACATGGTGCTGTACACAGTGAGCTTGGACTACAGCTCATACACAGGAGTCTAGTGACACATGTCACAGACGGAAAGGGACACACCTGGGCATCAGATGACAATGGGGCATCCTTACATTTTGGCACACAAGGGTTGTCTCAGCATACACACGACTTGTGATAGTGTTACCAGGCTGAGGGAGTGCAACATGCATGTCAGGCATAGTACAGCTAACTGGCTCACACTCACCCCCTCCTTGCTACTGTCTGGCCTTCAACTGCCCATCCAGGTCAGGGAAGACCACCATCAGTATCCGGAGCATGTAGGGGGTCAGGGTCCATCGTCCGCCCCTCTTGCGAGGAGGTGACAGCTTCAGCTGGACTCTAGCAATCCTCCGGGTCCAGCCACGGAGGTCCTGCCACCTCTTCTGGCAGTGGCGGATGTGGCGTTTGTAGACCCCCACCGATCTCACAGCCCGGACGATGGTCAACCAAATCTCCTGCTTCTGATGGGCATCGACCTGTAAGGATGACATAGACACCATTACTACACATGCGACATATTTGTTCATCACACACGTAGACATATAGGTCATTGGTAGTAGGGCAGAAGATGTGCCAAGGAACTTACAGTATCAGCAGGGGCAGTTGTCCTGTGTGTAAGCCTGTCCTCACAACATGTGTACAGTGCATGAGATGAAATAGCACAGGATACACCTTTACTTCACTGACCCTGTCCAGTACATGATCCTACACACTGTGAGAATTACAATGACAATGTGTACATGCATGTCCTTGGTGATCAGAATGCTAGTAGTGCCTGTTGGGAAACATGGTGTACTGAGAAGTCAGTGCAATCAACACTCACCTGCTCCCCTGGTTTCCCATACAGCTTGCTGTACTGTGGAAGGAGGCTGTCCAGCAGGGCCTGGTTTTCATCCTCAGTGAAAGCTGGGGCCCTCTCCACAGTACGTGCCATTGTAGACTCCAGAGGATGCAGAGACAGCAGCAGTGGTAGTTAGTGATGCAATCAAGTGGCATGTAGTGCAGGCAAGTGAAGTCTCTTGGGAACAGACAGCCTTATGTCTGTGCTGCAGAGGCGTATTCTGTTCCATGGGTCCAAAGAGATAGGTCAGAGACTTTTGCATTATCCGAATTTGTCCAATCCATCACATTGCACGACTCGGATACGCCTACCGCGTCCTTCAAATTCTACTGCATCATGACACTATAGTATTTGATACATTGTTGTTGTTGCCCAACCGATTTTGTGTGCACGTGACTCGTACACGCTGCTAAAACGCGTCTGTCCCCATGACGACCAATAGCCAATGTGTGCGTACGGCTCGGTCTCGCAGTGTATGCCGCGTCTTTTGAATACTCACCCGCATCTGTCCCACAGAAGGCCAATATCCAATGTGTGCGTACGGCTCGGGCTTGCAGTGCACACCGCGTCTTTTGAATACTCACCCGCATCTGTCCCACAGAAGGCCAATATCCAATGTGTGCATACGGCTCGCGCTCGCAGTGTACGCCGCGTCTTTGGAATTTTCACCCGTGTCTGTCACCATTATGAAAAAACAGCCAAAGGATGCCAACCACATTATTTTGGCAGAGCCTCATGTGCTCTACACCAATCAATAAGCCTGTCACACAGTATAGGAAACCACATTTCCTGTTTCATCACATGTGTGGGTACATAGCTTCACATTTCAATTTGGACAGAGCTCTTTGTAGCACACACTCACATGATGAGCCATGTTTCATGGGGACACAATCCATTGTGTGTGATGCACATCACAACTGTGAGTGACAACTTTGCAGATCACCACCCTAGGCATGGACACAGTTCCAGGGGCCCATTGTGTGATCACATGTTACATACACCCTGAATTACAGATGTTTTGGACTGTGTGTTACGAAGTTTTCCTGAGCTACTATTGTGTGGTTAAAGCATGTTGTTTGCCTATTGTGCTACGCACAGAAATGTTTTTGTATGTTGTAGATGTTAATCCTTTCACACATCCATCTGTCTTTGGCATGTGATTTTCAGTTGTGTCTGTGTGTCACAGACATACATGTTTGCCATGCAAACAAATTTGGAAGCACATCATGTGTGTTACATGGGTGTGATGGTACGTGTACATCAGACGTTACATGATGACAGTGTCCATGTGGTATCACAATATCCCTGTGTGTGGACCTGACAAACACCTGTCATTTGTACAACACATCTATCTTCAGTAGTCACTGAGGTGTGTGTTTGGTATGTGACATTTGTTCAGATGTACTGAGACAGACCCCATAGATTGTTCACAGCACAGCATCGCACTTGTTGTTTCACCATCAGGAACAGAAATGTTCGGCGAGGGGCACATAGCTGGCATATGTGCCCATGCTCAACAGCACACACCTGACTACATTGAGTCTTGCTATGGTTTAGCATATTAAAATTTGCATTTTCATTGCCAGTTATGAAAGGTAAATGATATTCTTTCTTTGCCCACCTATGTACCGCAGGAGACCAGCTGTCCACAGACCCTTCCCAGACCTAGCAACCATGGCTGAACGTGACAGCATCCAACGTTACCTCTTCACCAGAGCACTAATTGAGGATTTGGCAGAGCAGTTGACCCCACATTTGCAACCTGGACGCCCATATCCATCAGCTCTGACCCCCAAGGTGAAGGTGATGACAGCCCTACATTTCTTTGCCACCCGAACCTTCCAGTACACAGTGGCTACTGCTGGTGGGATGTCGCAGACGATGTTTAGCCGTGTGCTCCGTGATGTTTTGGAGGGAATGTTGAATTTTCTGAACCAGTACATCAAATTCCCAGCACCACGACATTTTGCTGACATCAAGAGTGACTTTTATGCTCTGGGAAGGATGCCAAATGTCATTGGCTCAATAGATGGTACACATGTGGCATTGGTACCACCACATGCAAATGAACTGACGTACAGGAACCATAAGCATTTTTACTCCAACAATGCCCTGGTGGTATGTCTCCCTGACATGACTATCTCACATGTCTGTGCACGGTTCCCCGGATCAGCCCACGATGCATACATCATGAGGAATAGTAGGATTCCACAGATGATGTCACAGCTGCAGAATCAGCGTGCCTGGCTTGTCGGTGTGTAATGTCTGTTTACCTTGTGTACTTTTTGTATCTCGGATTGTTCCCTCTTTTCAGACCCATGATATGTTTGTTTGTTGGTACGGAGGAGACTCCGGATACCCCAACATGCCGTGGTTGCTGACACCACGCAGGAACCCTGTTACCCCTGCTGAGATGAGTTATAATGAGGCACATGGGCGGACCAGGCGAGTGATAGAGCGGACATTTGGAGTACTGAAGAGCAGATTTTGCTGCCTGGACCGGACAGGAGGGGCACTACAATATGCACCAGAAAAGGTGTGTAGGATCATCATTGTGTATTGCATGCTGCACAACCTGGCAGTGAGGGAAGAGCTACCTCTCATCCAAGATGGTGACGACCAGCAGCCTCCAGCAGGGGAGGATCCGGCCCTGGGTCATGTTGCCAGTGATGATGAGGTTGAGGGGGATGTTCGGACACAGCTCATCAACAACTTTTTCTCATGATTGTGAGTATACAGTGATGAGTTGTCTAAGCTTTTTCTTTGCCTGATATGTGTATGTAGTGATATTTCCCTGCTTACCTGTGGGTGCATGCTACTTGACGTCATCCTTGCAGTTATGTGTCCGTTGAGTTACTATGTTCACCATTGCAGTGTTGAAAAGTGTCCTAGTTTGTTTTCACAACTCATGAGACTTGTGTATGGAATGTCTATTGGAGATGTATGCAGCTATTTTGGTATTTACAGTCTGTTGTATGTCTGTCCTTCACAGGGTCCTTTGGATGTTGTCTGGTGACATGTGCCCTCCTAAACACACAATGCTGTTACAGGGTACAACTTATCTTCGAAACAGGAAGCGGTGCCACACACCCAAGTACTGACATTTCTGACCCTCTTGGTTACTTTGTGCTCACTGTCACGTGAGGTTACCTTGCATCTGTTGTGGAGTTCACATGTTGTAATTGTGTAATAAACCTGTGCTCCACATTGGGGTGTGCCTCGTCTGTATACACACATCCAACATTCATTTGCATACTGTACCTGTGGCCTGTTTGCCACTTACTCAGAATGAGTCTAGTGTATGTGCATTTCAGTGCATTTTGAGTTCACAATAGTGGAGGCAATGAGTGTTTGGGCCATGTGAATTTTGTGTTGTGTTGACCTAGTAGTGTGTATCTCTCATATATGTCACATCACCATGACTCACAAGGCTGTGTTTACATTGCTGTAGTTGTTTTCCTGCACAGTCTTTGTTTAGCAGGTCATCATCTTTATGTCACAGATCAAGTTCAATTCACAACAGAGGCAAGTATTGTGTAATTATGAATTTAATTAGATGCATGTGTGAGAATAGTACACAAAATTGATAGTGCTGTACAGTGTGATAGATATCCAAAGTTCACAGAGGAGTTGTTAGTGTTAGTAGATGGAATTCTCAGAGCCACAGTCATTTAAATCATTGTTCCAACTTAGACCCTCCGTCACATGTGGAAGAGTTCTGTGACAGTCAACAAGGTGAACGCTTTGCACACAATGAAGGATATCAGGAGCAGGTGTTCACTTCCTGGGGGTATGCATGGCTATCTGTCTCTCAGTTGTCCTTCTTCGGATGACCCCTCTTCTTCTTTTGAGGGGGACCCTCAGGTGCAGGCTGCTGCGGTGCCGGGGAGTCTCCGCCAGAGTCCTCATCCCTCCGTGTGGCAGTTGCAGATGTTGTGGCAACAGATGTAGTGGGCACACAGGGAGGTGTGGTCATGTTGTCAGCAATCTGGCGGAGGCATGTGAGTATGTCCTTGTGCACCGCTGTGATGTCATCCATTTTATCCATTTTGGACTCCATCCGAGACATGTGTGTCTCCATCCTGGACATGTGGGAGTCCAATCTGGAATAATGGGCAGCCTGCTGTTGTTGCATGTCCTTGAGGATCCCCACTACCTGGCCAGAGTCTCCGGTGCAGTCTCTGTAGGCATTTATGATGCGTCGTAACTGTGGATCATCTTGCGCTGAAGCACCATCTGCAGGCCATGACCTCACCCTGCCCACCCTCCCACCACTCCTACTCACACGAGCAGGACCTGCCGTTGCAGACACAGACAACACTGAGCCTCCTTCACTGTTGGCACTGGTAGTGTAGTCTCCCAACTCCAGAGTGCCCTGTGTAGCTGTGCCGTCTGTGTTTTCTTGACTTGGTCTGTCCATGTTGGTAGAGGTCATCTGGGTGTTGGCAGATGTAGCAGGAGTGGTTGCATGGGGGGCTGAAGTCACAGCTGCTGGTGCTGCATACTGATCCACACCGGAGGGGCCAGGTCGTTCGTCGTCGTCCGAAGAGGACTGAGAGACATCAACACAGGAGAGCTCAGGGTCAACCAGAGTCTGGGACTGGGATTCTTCTTCTGTTCCTGCAGTGTCCCCAGCAGGCCCTGTGGGTGGGAGAAACACACAATGGGGCATATTCTCAAGGACTTATCGCCGACTTACTGGCACTTTAGCGCCGCAAAAGTGGTGATAGACTCATTGCCCTATTCTCAAGCTGGTGCAAACTGCCGATATCGCCAGTTTCCCAGCGATATCCTCTGCAAAAAATATCGCCACGGATGAGAGCGACAACTAACGCTAATGACATGCAGAGTAGGCGTTCCTGTGCAAAAACACACGAAAACGCCACTTTGCGATATTCTCAACGACCAGCCAGATCCGCGATGCGACCCGAAAACAGGCGATAAGGCGCGTTAGCAGCAGGGATTTAACACCTGCCTTTTACTGGTGTAAAGCAGGACGACAACCTGCAGCATGAAAGGGAGCCCAGCCCAGAGCCACATCTGAAGACCAACACATGTCATGGAGCTACTGACCATGCAGCTCAGAGACCCAAGAGGGCCACAACACCCACCGCCACCACCCCCAGTACCACCCCCCCCGGACTACCACCGAGGCAGAGCAGAACAAGACAGCTGACCTTCCCAAAACAGCATGGCCCCACAGCCACACAATTGCAGAATGTGGGGAGAGGTGGGAACCAAGTATGTGTGAAGGAGGCAAGTCACCCATGAATAAGAATGTACACAATGCCAAGTGTGGCGGTGATGTGCTGGACAGACTACAGTATGCAGAGCACAGACATGTCCATGTGGACATATACTGCTGGTGTGTGTAGTGTTTTGGACAGCGGATGCAACCATGTTACCTCAGGCAGTAGGGAAGACCCCGGTCATGTATCCGTGTCCCGCCCCCCTGTAAGCATAAGCGGAGTGGGCTGGGCTGGCGTACGCCAGGCCAGCGTAGGGGTGTGAAGGATTTGCCCGGGGCTCTGGGCGTGGTTCAGTTCTGGCCTGGACAAGGAAGTAACTAATGAGTGTGTCACTGTTGTAGTGTCAGCACCACCCAGCTCGCAATCGACAATGTTGCAATGTAGCATGCACCCGGAGGGCGGGCTCGCACGAACGGAGAAATGAAAGAGCGCAAGACCGCTGGGGGTCTTTGCTCATACATGCCAAGTGTTGTGCGTATCTGTATTGCCGCAGCATGAGCCAAATGCCTAGCCTTAATCGCAGCCCGAGTTCAGCCAGGCATGAACTCTACATCTGTGCCCGCCCTACCCTTCCCACAGGCCTACACTCACGTGGCCACCCACCTTCAACAGCCAACATCACAGTGTCATTGTCAGGCTTGTGGACATGTGCAGACAGGCATGACAATGGTGTGCCGTAGGAGTGCAAGTGATGCAACTGCGCAGCGCACACAAGTAAATTGGCTCGGGGGAGGGAGGAGCAGCTGTGAGGCAACGTAACACACAGTGATGCTGCTCATTTGCCACATGCAAGACATGTCACACATGAATCCCAAAGTCGCACACATCCCACCCCCAACAAGCCACTTCACATTTCCTGAATGCAAGCAGATGAGAAACCAGCATTAGGGATGAAAGCTCCTTTGTCTGAACTTTCAGGCGGAAGCACATCTGCACCTCCGACCTCGGAATTGCATGTGCCCGGCAGCCCCTGACAGATACCAAAGCAGCTGATGACGACTCCCACACTACGCACAGCCCGAAGAAAGACCAACGTATACACAACCCACACACAGAAGTCCTTGCTCAAAGTTATCTTGCATGGAATGGTCTTCACACTTACTCCCACACCATCCAAGGCGTACAACCGTTGCACACTAAAACAACTCATTGATCCGAGCTGTGGCATTTCATCCACAGAACTGGCGCAGGTCAGAACAGTGCCGCTTCAACCAGAGCCACTAACGCAATGGCAGAACATCCCGGACACATGCACAACCCCTGTCACGTGGAACTGTACCGTGCACGTATGCTGCATTTACTGGGGGCACTGCCGTTGACAGTGCTGCGAATCAGTTACCGGCTAAGCTTCCGCCTTGCCAACGTCACCTGCGTTCAGCCTGTGTTGCATTGTCGATCGTGCATATTCGAGTGGTCCATGGATGTCTGCCTATCCAACAGGACGGTGGCTAAACTGGATTTTGACATGTGTGTGCGCCCCCTGTTGGCCCAGGACCAGGAGTGTCACCGTGATACCCGTTTATGGGATGCCTTGATACTTGGCATACATGCTGGCAGCTGGACCTGGGAGATTGCACAACTCCTCGTGTGCAGTGACCACATTGAACCGCTCTCCTATTGGACTGTAGTGCAAATTGGTGACAGGGGGTGGACGCAGCACATCTGTCCGGACCTGCTAATGGATAGCCTTGCCGTCCTGTTCGATGAAGTCGACAACGACCTCATGTTGGAAATGATTGCCTACGAAGCTGCAATCGCTTTAATGGACGTGTAACTACGTACCTGCAGCCACAACAGTTTGGAACCCATTGCACATGTCCCGACACCTTGTTGCATATTGGGGTTCTGGTCACATATCCCACGACAACAGTGGACATGGCTGCATTCGCCTGGACCCCGAATACGTGAGCGGACAACCACGTGGGGTAACACCCACCTGTGAAAGCTGAGGCACTCCCCCGGAGTGGACAGCGGCGCGTGGCAACGTTCCTCATTCTGACATACTGCTGCATTGATCTGCATGTTGTGGCACTAATCTTGCCCGTACTGACACGCATATGCTAATAAGTCTACGCACATTCACTTGTATTCAACTGTGATGTGAGTTGTTTTGAATGACTATGTGTGTCTCACTGCCTATCTGGGTCACGGCCATACATGCGCATTGATAGCATAACCCAGGGTGTACCATTTATGTGGAATCACTGTCCCTACATCCATCAATACTTTCAAGCTTAATTGATCAGGGCCATGACAAATCAGTGTGAATTAGAATGTTTTATTCGCATTCAGTGGGGTGTTGAAGCTGTAGCAGTACAGGGCCATGCAAACCCCACTTTACATTGTCGCCCTGTGGAGGGCCAGCCAGAGTCCTTTGGGGATTGACAGGTTCATCTGAAGAGGAAGACTTCAGTCCGCAGTGTGATTGCTGTGTCATTGGTAACCAATCCAAATATGGCAGTCCATGTCGAGGTCCAAGGTGAGTGTCGCTGAGTGTAACGGGGGACAGTGGAAGATGTTATTCCAGGGCATGATGCAGAGGGCAGAACCAAGCTGAAACAGGCCATATGGCGGTGATGTATGCTACCACTTCAATCTTACCACCAAGCCAGATTCATCATCATCTTCGTCCTCTGATGTGTCAGGTGCCTCACATGTGGGTGGTGGTGTTTAGTCTGCCGCACTGTGTGGCACTGACACTTCAGTGTCTCCTTTTCGGTTGAGAAAGGCGTTCGCCAAGGCTGTGTCCTGGCCCCAACCCTTTTTCCCTTTTTATAATTGGTTTAATTGAGTTCTTGATGGCAGGAAAAGACATTGATGCCCCCAGGTTAGCGAACCGTAAGATACCTGCTCTGATGTTCGCAGATGACACGCTCCTACTCTCTAAGTCCCTCATGGGCATGCAAAGGGCCCTTGACGTATTTAGCGCCTTCGGCAAAAACAGGGGTTTGGAGATCAATCTACAGAAAACCAAATATATGGTGTTCAATGCAAAAAATTGCACTCGTCCAAACCCCTGTTTAGATGGGAAGGCTGTAGAGAGGGTGTCAATTTTTGAATACCTCGGGGTTACATTAACCGAGAAAATGGACTGGGGGCTCAAATAAAAAAGCCAATCTAAAATTGGCTCAGGCCTCGGGGGTATTTTAAAGATGTATAATAAATGTTCCCATAAAGTAATAGGCCCTGCGGTTGAACTTTATAAGGTCCAGTCTAGGAGAGCCACTCTGTACGGAGCAGAACTATGGGGTCACTGTACCAGCACCTCTCTATCGTTAACAGAGAATTCTTTCACTAGGCAGCTTTTACGACTTCCTGCTAGCTCCCCTCTAACCCCTATTAGGTTAGATTTGGTGATTAGCCCCATAGCAGATGAAACGGCTCTAAGACCCCTCTTATTCTGGCGACGTCTATGGAGCACCCCAGAGCCTGCCCCTTACAGGGACGAGCTGAGGGAGGTCATGAGCATGCATGGTGCGGGAAAACTGTCCTGGCTGGTGCACATAAGGAACTCATGCCAGACCTTGGGGAGGGCAAATCTGTGGGCTTCAGCTGAAGACGCTAGTATTGTGACTCCCAGAAAGGTTCTCATTGAGAATTATAGAGAGCTAAAACTGATCCAGTTATGGAGGAATTCCCCAGGGCATCTAACGCAAAGGTTTATGGAAACAAAATTAGAATATCGGCTAGAACCAGCATTGGATGATATCCAACCACTCCTTGCAAAGAAGTTATACACCCAGTTCAGACACGGGACACTTCCGCTTCGATCATTCACCACTAAGTGGCTGGGCGATCGCAGTCGAGACTGCCCTGTATGTCCGAACATGGAAGAGACTGAAGTGCATGTACTCTTCCTATGCCCTGATTATAGGAGGCCAAGGTCCTGCTGGCTGGTCCAGCTGTGTAGGAACAGGGGCCTCAGACATTGTTCTGAGACCCTTAGACTACTAAAGTATGACACCCAAATGCCTATTGTGTTTTCCATTTCACGCTTTCTGTACTTTATGTGGCACATTCGCAGCGCTATTACAAAAAAGGAGTTAACAAGGTTATAGGCTATTCTATGTCTAATGCCAGCTACAAAAATCTTTGAGAATAGGCGCGTTCTTCTCTTCTTCAACTAAGACATTCGTTGCTGTGATTTTTATCCTTTTTCTGTATATAAACAGTTTTTAAAGGTTTATTTTAATATGTTTTATATATTTCAAAGTATGCTGTTAGAAATTGTATATATTGCAGTATTCTTTTTATGTGCTTTTATGGCCCTAGTGGCCGAAATAAAGATTTTTTGACTGACTGACTGAGTAGCAGCAGCAGTCATCTGTGCCAGGCCGTGTGGCGGCAATGCCATGATGAGGATCTGCAGGGCATGGAAGATCCCAGCTACATCTCGCTGGTGTGCAGCCGTGGCAGCCAATCGTTCCGCATGCATCTGCTCCATGTTCTCCATGATCCTCCGCATGTGCCCCAACTCCCGGCTGACATCGCTGGAGGCACTCTGACTAGGCAGTTGTTCTTGTCTCTGAGTCATGACTCCAGCGATGTCAGCCATGGATTGTTGGAGAGCATGGAGTGGACAGTGGGTGTCCGTTAGGGACTGTAAGTGGACCCTGATGGGACTTAGACACCCACGTATGGCATCTAGTTTGGCTGCCATGAGGTCGAACCCCACCTGCAGCTGATCAGCCATCTTCTCCTGGCACCCTAACACATGGCGTTGGAATGCCATGTGTTGTTCGTGGGGGTCCTGGGAGACAGCTGTGGCAGTGGGTGCTTCCTGCTGTGTGGTCTGTGCAGGAGGTGGGGTCTCCTCGATGCAGCTGGGCTTGCCTGCTCCTGGAGGTGGGGTACTGAAGCAGTCCATGAGCTGCTGGAGGGCGTCGGTGTCGATGTTGGGGAGGTCCTCTTCCTCATCAGTGCTGAGTTGTTGTGTCTGCTCTGCAGGAGGTGTTGATTCTCCCTCTGCAATGTGGAGGGGAGATGCAGATTGACACTGTGTTCACATGTATGTTCACGCATTGTACAAGTTTACTAACGCACTGCATGACAATGTACATTGTGACTGTTTGTGAAGAGATGCCTATTTGATGCGGGACAGTTGACATTTCTACACCATCAGGGATGTGAGGTTGTAATTGTCCATTGTCAACTCATAGTTTCCTGCTATGCCAAATTCGAATGGCCATTTTCTACACACAAGCGGCATAAGTTGTGTCCTCTGTTCTGTTGTGAAAGTGTTGCAGTTTGTACCACATTGTTGTCAATGTTGAGGTGCTCTGATTCTTATGTGTGTGTGCTGCATTGTGGGTACGTTGCCCCTTCAGCTCTGATTTGGCTGGCCCTTCTCCCTTTCAGGCGGTGTGCCTTTGCCTTCTGTGCTTATACAGTGCTGAGATGTTGCATACTTGGGTAAATTGGGCTCTTGGTGGGAGTTGGGACTCTTGGGCATGGTTTGTCCGCAGATGTCTTGTTGCCATCAGGGGTTGTTTGTGCACGTGGATGTGTCAGTGTGTGACCTGCTCCTTTCCGGATGTGGACCACACTCAATCACCTCGGTGTCGTGGGGTGAAACATGCCATGATGAGTGGCCTGCAGACATGCTCATCGTCATGCAGTGTCACTTGCATTGTCAGTGGGGCTCACGGATCCGCAGCTTTGCTGGGTTCAGCACATGTGCATGGGTTTGTTGTGAGATTGGTGATGTGTGGAGAGGCCCCCTCTGGGCACATTTGTGGATGGGGGACTACTTGATGTTTCTATGTGTGCTGCAGTAGGGCAAGGAGATCAGGGACATGATCTGGAGTCATTGTGGTTGTGCAGTGTGCTATACTTCATTGTGAATGTGTGCCATTGTGCCCATCTCCCCCCGTCCCCCCAGTCCCTTGTGGTTACTCACCCTGTTGCTGTTGTGTCAGGCCATGTTGAGCAGTGTCCGGTCCCCCGACTCCTGCCACCGTCTCCACACTGATGACTGTGGACACCATTTCCTCCATCTCATCCAGCTCCTCCTGTGGCGCAGGACTCCCACCCCCAGTCTGCATTGCTGCTTTGCGGTTGTTTGCGAGTTTCAGCTTGGTTTTGCGCTTCACATCATTCCAGCACCTCTTGAGCTCTTCCATTGTCGTCCTCAGCACTCCGACTGCATTCACCTTGTCCAGGATGGACTGCCATATTGTATTTTTAGTTGCCAATGACACAGTGGAGGTGACGAACAGTTGTTGATGGTGTTCTGCCACCTCCGTTATCAGGATCCTGTTTTCCTGCAGACTGAACCGCGTCTTCCTCTTCTTCTTCTCCTTGCCCTTCCCTGACCCCGAGGTGTCAGGCTGGTCCTCCTTGGGGCTTGTGGGGTTCGGGTTGTCCTCTGTAGTTGCTCCGGCTACCTCCATTGTGCTTCGCAGTTGTTATGTTTGTTTTGTTTTTTTGTTGTAGCTTTTATGGTGATTTTTCCCGCCTGACGTGGAAATTGCAAGCCTGGTCGCCTGGTCGCCGATTTTTCTATCGCGGTTAGGCCCATCGCAACTTTTTTCACGTTCGGGTTTCCTTTTTTATCGTCGTCGCGGTAGTTGTATCGCGGACATTTGAGGCGTTATTGGGATACTATCGCATGTTACCGCCGTGTTGTGAATACGATGTTGACACAGAGTTATTTTCCCGCGATAGACGGCGATATGGAAAATTGCTTTAGCCTATTTTGGCGATGTTTATCGCACGTTCTTGAGAATATCCCCCAATGTATGTTGTGGTTCAGCACACATCAACGGATCACACACATTACAGTTGCTACTGTACTTCATGATGTGTGTATGTACATTGCATTGTCCTTAATTGTCACAGACAGAGGCCTATATTGGTTAAGCACATTGTCATTACAACCTGAAGCGTTTTGATGGGCACGTGGAGCTTTGTGCATGAACAGCTCATGTATTGATTCATTGACTGTACATAGCCATTGCTACTCAAGTGCCATTCCTTGCCTGACACAGGTGTGTTGTTCTTGTCAACATTTGTGCTTTAACAATGACATACGTGCACTTCCTCTTACAATGTGTTGCAAGATTTGTGCATGCGTGCTGGCATTTGTGCATGTATTTTTGAGTCACATTGGTGTGTCTAACGACATAGTCACAGTCCGGTATGTCGGAGATCTCTTGAGAGATACTATTTTGTTGTATGTGTTCCTAGTTTTCATCTCATTGCACACATGGGATGGTGTTACCGTAGCAAATGATGTTGCTGCTGAGCTTTGTACGTGATGACGTCATTTATCTTGTCAATGTCCTCCATGGAAAGAGGAGTTGAGCAAGGCTGCTCTCTTACTTTTCCATGCTCATAACAGTGAGGGCCAGAGGTTTGTGTGTTAGAGTTATGCTACTGTAAGTTGTACGCCTCCTCCAACCCAGTCCAGATTACTCCTTGTGTTGGAAGTGTCAATGACAGTGAGGGGTGTGTTGTGTCAAGGATGCTGACAACGCTGCATGATGTAAGAGTAGGATGCAGGTCACAACAGCACTTTGTGTAAATGACACCATGCAACAGTGTCAGCTATCTTTCTGTGACCATTCCATTCACTGTCAGGTATCCCTTGTCAATGATGTATATGTAGCTTTGTGTGTGTGTTTTGATAGGTGCTATGTCTGCATCTCACCACTTGTCCTAGACTACACACACCTTCACAGCCAGGGCAGGGAGCACCCCTGGGACAATGCATCCCCAGACAGTGAGTGGAAATATATAATTGAGATGGCTGTGAGTGTGAACGTGTGTGAGAGGGCTAGTGCCTAGGTGTGACTTGGCCAATTCATACATCAGGCCCATGTGTCAGCCATCTTGCCAGGGCATTTACCTACACTGTCATGGAGTGACTGGTCCCAAGAGTGCTATTTGTTGTGTCTGAGATAGTGTGTGTAGTACCAGCCTTGATAGCAGTTGGAGTCATTGCAGAGCCTCCTTCTCCCCCAGAGCCAAGATAATCCCCCATGAACCATGCTTCCATTGCAGGGAGTCAAAGTTAACTTTCAGGATGTCAGCCAGTGGTGTCCTGTTGTTTGTTTGTACGTAGGAACAATGGTCCCAGAAAGTGATAATACAATGCACAAACTTCTCATGGATCAAAACATAAATTCAAATTCAAAACTAGGACAAAGAGTATTCGTTACACACAGTGTTTTATTCACACTGGGCATCAATCTGTTAGTGAAAGTATTTACACATTATTACATATGAAAGTGCCCCTAGAAAGGAACGGGAAAAAAGGGGAAAGAGAAGGTGGGGTGATTGTGGTTCAGTGAGGATAAGGAAGTGACTGCAGGATAAAGTGTGCATCAAAACAATATGTCACTTATACAACACGTGGCTCATTCCTCGAGCCTTTTAATCACAATTTAAAAAAACAATACGTAGCCATGGTTTTAAACAATAACACAGTATAGAATATCTGTTGTTCACGCTGGCTAAATGGTTAAATGTAGACGTTCGACCCCTATAGAACAGTAGGCTGTTGTATCCCTTACGCCGGGGTCTTCATCAGGACAGAAGTGTTGGGGACGGGGGAGATCTAGGGAAGAGTATGAAAACACCTTAGAACCATAGTCATGTAAACCGGAGTTTACATCTACATGTAAATATGGACTGAATCAGAAGAGCGGTTTGTTAAATTGTGATTAAAAGGCTCGAGGAATGAGCCACGTAATAATGTGTAAATACTTTCACTAACAGATCTCTGCCCAGTGTGAATAAAACACTGTGTGTAACGATTACTTTTTGTCCTAGTTTTGAATTTGAATTTATGTTTTGATCCATGAGAATTTTGTGCATTGTATTATCACTTTCTGGGACCATTGTTCCTACGTACTGTCCTTTACCCAGGTCCCAGAGACTAGTTTTGGGTTTACCCTTCTTAGGTAACTGTTGTTTGTTTGAGCACAGCCCCCAACAGGGCCTTGTGCTCCCCACAGCAGAGCCCAGTGTCAGCCATCTTGCCAGTACTTTTTCAGTCCCTGTGAGCCGAGCATAGTTGAAGGTGGGTTTGATGGGCCATGTGGGAGGAGGACTGTTGGCTGTGACTACGACTCCCATCATGCTTGTGGATACACCTACCTTCCCAGCCAACCCGACCTTCCTTCCTGTGATTCAGCTTCCCTGGTAGTGAATGTGTGGTAACAAGATGGCTACTGGATGAGACTGGTGTTTGGGTCACATTGCCTTGCTGTGTGTTGGTGCTAAGGTAGTCAATTCTTGTGAATGGTGAGCTTCCCACTTACATTGCAGGTCTGTTGTTGGTGTACATCACTTTTTGAACACATATCCCATCATGGACTTGTGCGCCCCACACCAGAGCCCAGTGTGAGGCATCTTTGTAGGAGATTTTACTTGACTCTCAGGGAGTGCATTATCCCAGGTATGTTGTGTGGAGTTGGTGGGAGGGGTGTGTGTGTGACAGGGCCTGCTGGTACATTTAGTCAGAGCTAGCAGTCCTCCCCCCCCCCTAGACCAGATAGGCCACCATGAACCATGCTTCCATTGCAGGGAGTCAAAGTTAACTTTCAGGATGTCAGCCAGTGTTGTCCTGTTGTTTGTTTGAGCACAGCCCCAACAGGGCCTTGTGCTCCCCACAGCAGAGCCCAGTGTCAGCCATCTTGCCAGTACTTTTCCAGTCCCTGTGAGCTGAGCATAGTTGAAGGTGGGCTTGATGGGCCATGTGGGAGGAGGACTGTTGGCTGTGACTAAGACTCCCATCATGCTTTTGGATACACCCACCTTCCCAGGAAACCCACCCTTCCTTCCTGTGAATCAGTTTCCCTGTGAGGTAGTGTAACAGTGCTGGCAAGATGGCTGACAGCGGTGTCCTGGTGTTTGTTTGAGCAGTACTCCCAACAGGGCCTTGGACTCCCCACAGCAGAGCCCAGTGTCAGCCATCTTGTCAGTACTTTTCCAGTCCCTGTGAGCTGAGCATGTTTCAGGGTGGGCTTGATGGGCCATGTGGGAGGAAGACTGTTGGCTGTGACTACGACTCCCATCATGCTTTTGGATACACCCACCTTCCCAGGAAACCCACCCTTCCTTCCTGTGAATCAGCTTCCCTGTGAGGTAGTGTAAAAGTGCTGGCAAGATGGCTGACAGTGTTTGTTGGTGTTTTGAGGCCAATGCTTTGCTGTATTTGTTAGTAAGTTTGTACATATTATGACATAGTTCCATATTACTCTGAGATTGCAGGTATTGTGTTTATCTAACTGGCATGCGCATCACAGGATAATTAGCTTTCGGTTGATATGGCTTTGCTAACAGTGATTTGTTTCACTGTCCCCTTGACAGTGATGTCTGTGTGTGTGTATTGCCTCACAATATTGGCTTGTTGGTTATGTACTCACCAGGCTCTGGTATTCCTGTTAATCTATGGATGCCCTCCGGTGGAAGGATGGCCCGCACCTTCTCCTCCCAGGAAGTGAAGTGCATAGGTTTTGCAGGAGGGCCACCGCCGGTCCGCTGCCTCAGGGCAAGGTCTCTGGCAATCAGCTTCTTGACCCTCCTTCGCACATCATAGTACCTGTTCCTGATATCCTCCATTGTGCGCAGGCAAGGTGCTTGTGTGTTCACCTTGTTGATAATCCTCTCCCACATCTTAGTTTTCTGGGACATGGGGGTCTGTTGGACCAATGTGCCAAATAACTGTGGCTCTACTCTGAGAATTTCATCTACCATGACTTCCAACTCACTATCAGTGAACTTTGGATTCTTCTTTGGGGGCATGGTGATGGGAGGTGGTGGAGATGGATGTGTGTGTGAGGGTGAAAGTGAGGGTGGGTGAGTGTAAGTTTAGCTGGGTGCTTGTGAGTGTGCTTTTAGAGAGGTGCTAGTGGTGTAAAGGTTGTGTGGTGTGTGAGTTCTGAGTGTCTCTCAGTGCAGTGTGGTGGTGTTCTCTGCTGGCAGGTCTGTAGAATTTGCAAAGGATCATGGTAGGGACTTTGGCCCTTTATGTAGGTAGAGTTGTGGGTGTGTGTCGCGACGTCAGTGGCACCAGATAACGTGCAGCCACTAACCTCGGAAGATCGTCAGCAGGAACGATGACAGGCAGAAAGGCCCCCCACAGAGTGGTGAAAACACTACTATGCGCAAATGCCCCCCGGGGAAAAAGGGAAGTGGATAATATATAAAACAAAACACTGCAGGTCAGATGGCTCCTCCTAGTCCTGCTTCCGTTTTCGGAATTGCAACGTCCCACACAGAAGCGTAGGAGTCCCCTTGGAAGGTAACTATATACAGGAATGAGACAAGGAGCCGGGTAATAAGAAATGACATAGAAAGTACAATCACACCAAGATAGAAAAGATAACTCTCACCACTCACAAGCTCAAACCTGCAGTACTTCAGATTAGTAGCAGAGAGGTAATCTGAAAAAGGGATTCCTCCAGAAACCCCAATCCTCTCTCTAAGGGGTACAAATTAGGTAGCACTGGATTAGAGAAGTCAAAGGAGCCAGCACCAACAGAAACACAGCATGCTGTTCCCACACAGCATATGCGGTCGCAAAAGGAAGAACAAAAATCAGCAAGGGTAAAAAGAAACGGGTTCCAAGAAAGTGCTCCGACGCACACCTAAATACCTGACATAGTTGCACGCTGAAGAGCGTCTTGGTCCTGTGATACAAAGAAGGCGCCTCTCCCAGTTAATTCACTGGAAAGACACCGGGGACCCTCGCATCACGAGGGCAGGCTGAAAGAACACACGGAGACTCGGCAATCCAGCGGGGATATACCTTCCGCTTGCCGGAGCTCGGGAACACGATGTCACTCGGTGGTGGCAGGCTATAAACAACACACGAAGGGTCGGCAATCCAGCGGGGAAGTACCTTCCGCTTGCCGAAATGCCAGAAGTGTTCAGGAAGTTTGTCAAGCCCCGATCCTGTACAGAGGAGGGGTTTTGTAGTGTTTGTTTGGGTCGCAATGCCGGATTCTACTTCCGGCGCGACGAGCGTAAGGCTTCTGGGACTTGTAGTGCCTTATGTTCCGCTCGCCCCCTAGTGGACCCTCAGGAATTGCACTTTCATACCCATTCATTCTGTTGATGGGAAAGGAAGGGAACATCATGCCTAATACTCTGTGCCCTTGTAGAAGGCCCGTGATTGCTACAGAACCCCCCCTCGAGGACCATCGTCTCGGCGGTCGGCCTGGCTTACCGGGGAACTTTGCATGAAAGCGATCTAACAAGAGAGGGCAGTGTAGGTTGTTAGAGGGTTCCCAGGTTCTGTCCTCCACCCCATACCCCTTCCAGTCCACTAGGTACTGCACTCGGCCTCTGATCATTCGGGAGTCTAGTATTTCCCTGACTTCGTACTCTTCCTGCCCGTCTATGTCAAGGGGAACGGGTCTAGATGGCAATCTCATATGCACGGGACAAGGTTGGAGCAGTGACACGTGAAACACAGGATGTATGTGCCAAGAGTGGGGTAAGGATAGACGAACTGCCACAGGGTTGATGATCTCCTTAATTCCGTAAGGGCCGATGTATTTGGGAGCCAATTTGCCTACCCCTTTTAAATGCAGATTTTTTGTGGATAACCATACTTTATCCCCCACCTGATATGCGGGTTCTAGAGCCCTCTTTGTATCAGCGTAACGTTTTTGTGTCGTTTGTGCTATGGCTAACTGGTGCTTAGCATCAATGAGTACTGCTCTCAAATGGGCATGGTGTTCCTGTATGGTGGGGTGTTTGGACACAACAGGCCAGTCGAAGGGGAGCATGTTCGGATGTAGACCGTAGAGACAAAAGAAGGGTGAACATCCCAATGTGGAGTGTTCAGCGTTGTTGTATGCGAATTCTGCCATCCAGATTAGGGGATACCAGTCTGGGGTGTTTTGAAGAGTGAAACACCTTAAGTATTGTTCCAGGGTTTGATTGAGCCTTTCTGTTTTTCCATCGGTCTGGGGATGGTAACTGGTGGACAAACAGGCCTCTATGTCCATAGTCTTGCAAAGCTCTCTCCAAAAACGTGAAGTGAACTGTGTTCCACGGTCTGTGATAAGGATTCTCGGTATTCCATGTGCTCTTACCACATGCTGTAGAAAAACCAATGCTAGGTCGGAAGAGGTGGGTAGCCTTTTTAGCGGAATGAAGTGCCCCATTTTTGTCAAATGGTCGATAAGTACCAGGATGGTGGTATATCCTTCACAGGGAGGCATTTCAACGATAAAGTCCATAGATACCGTGTGCCACGGGAAAGGTGGTATAGGTATAGGTCGGGTCGTAGTAGGCCCACTGGCTTCGAATGGCTGGTTTTTCCTTGGGCACAAATGGCGCAGTTTTTTAGGTATTCCTTAGTGTCCTTTCGTAGCGTGGGCCACCAAAAGGATCTTTCAAGACTGGCGATGGTTTTGTGTTCCCCTAGATGTCCTCCTAACTTAGAGTCATGAGCCCAGGCCAATACCTGTAACTGTAGAGCTGTCTGTGGCACATACAAAGCATGGTGATGGTATAGCAGGTCCCCGATGGCCCTCCTATGGTCAGGGTTTTCTTGTATCCATGTGTGGCTATCTATGGTAGCTAGAGACACCTTAACGTCCTCGAGAAAACTCTGAGACATGATGAAGGCGAGGGTCTTTTCCGGAAAGGCAGAAGCAGGGAGGATAGTAGGAGGTTCCATCGATTCATCCATGAGATGTACTGTGGGTTCCTCCCGTCGGGTTAGTGCGTCTGCCTTACCGTTCTGTGGTCCGGGTCTGTACTTAATGACAAAATCATAGTCGGAAAAAAAAAGGGACCATCGCAGCTGGCGTGGAGTTAAGGCTCTATCAGTTTGTAAGAACAGGAGGTTCCGATGGTCAGTGTATATTTCGACAGTGTGATGCGCCCCAAGGAGGTAATGTCTCCACTCCTCACATGCTCGTTTAATTGCCAGCAGTTCTTTATCAGAGATGGAATAGTTTACCTCACAGGGGGTAAGTTTCTTTGAATAGAATGCAACCGGATGCAGTTGTCCTGTGTCCGGGTGTCGTTGAGACAACACCCCTCCCAATGCATACTGCGAAGCATCCGTTTCTACCACAAAGGGCAAGCAGGGGTCAGGATGACGCAAAATGGGAGCCTGGGTAAATCGTTCCTTCAATGCTTCAAATGCTTGGTCTGCTTCTCTGCTCCACACAAACGGGGTGTTTTTCCGTAGCAGACTGGATATGGGGTGTATTAATTTGGAAAAGTCTTTGATAAAACGTCTGTAATAATTAGCAAACCCCAGAAAGCTCTGTACGGCTTTCACATGATGGGGTGCCTTCCATTGTGTTATTGCTTCCACCTTACCCATATCCATTTGGAAACCTTGATCGTTGATGACATATCCCAAAAAAGCGACTTCCCCAACATGGAACAGGCATTTTTCCAATTTGGCGAACAATGAGTGCATCCGAAGTCGGTCCAACACTGTTTTCACGTGAAGAATATGTTCTTGTAGGTTGGCTGAATAGACAAGAATGTCGTCGATGTAGACGATACAAATAGACTCCAGAAGCCCTCGTAGCACTTCATCCATAAAATATTGGAATGCCGCAGGGGCGTTGCACAACCCGAAAGGCATCACCTGGTACTCATAAAGCCCGAATTTGGTTCTGAAGGCCGTTTTCCACTCGTCGCCTGTCTTGGCTCACACCAGGTGATAGGCGCCTCGCAGGTCTAGCTTGGTGAAGATTCGTGCACCTTTCAATTGGTCCAGCAACACGGGTATTAGGGGCAAAGGGTATCTGTTTTTTACAGTAACCTTGTTGATCGCTCTGTAGTCGATGCATGTCCTTAGTTCATCGCAATCCTTCTTCGAGATAAAAAAAAGTGGAGAAGAAGCTGGGGAGGTTGAGTGTCGGATAAAGCCAGAAGCAAGGTTCTCGTCTAGGTAGGATTTAAGATAGTGTGTCTCTGGTTCTGTGAGGGCATACACCCTGCTACAGGGGATGTCGGCTCCCGGAATAAGATCAATACGACAGTCGTAGGGTCTATGGGGGGGTAACCGGGTTGCTTTTTGTTTGTCAAAGACCGCCTGATAGTCGCCATACACCTCCGGTAGTATGGTAGAGCAGCAGTACCCCACTTCTCCACATCCCATGGCTAGCAGTTCCGCCTGGGTTCCGGTTGTGTCTTCCTGGATCAGGGACTGTCTGGTACAATGCTCCTTACAAAATGTGGACGTCAAGGATACAGTACGTTCTGTCCACCGTATAACAGGGTCATGCAGGGTCAACCAGGGCATACCTAAGATAAGGCGGAAGTGGGGAGCATCGATGAGGTCAAATTGTATGTGTTCATAATGGTCCTTACCAAAACACATGGATAGAGGAACTGTGTGGTATACGACGGGTCCAGAAGTCAGCGACTTCCCATCTACTGCTTTTACGATTTCAGGGGTTTTCTTTCTTTCATACGGAACTCCAATGTTCCAAGCATACTGTTGGTCAATGAAGTTCCCGGTGGCTCCGGAATCCAGCAAAGCGGACACACTCAGAGGATTGTCTGTGGTAACCCATAAGGTGACACTTACGTTCATGTGTGCCACGGAAGGTTGAATGGTGTTGGCTAGGACTGAAGGGACCTTATCTGATCCTGAACCCAAGGCGGAGATCCCGTCCGTGCTTGGGCTCCTCAGTTTTCCATCCCCTGTTGCGCGGTTGCTTGTGTCCTAGACGTAATACCTTGTTCAGGACCTTTTGCCCTGACTCGGCACTCTCTGATGAAATGCCCGCTTTTCCCACAATATAGACAGAGCTTTTGCTGTCGCCTTTTTTCTCTCTCCTCCCTGGTAAGCGGGCCTCGGATTCCACCGATTTGCATAGGTTCAGACCCATCCGACGTCTTGGTGTGTTCTTCGAGGGGTGGTCGGGGTCTGGGAACGAAGAAACGCGGTTCTCCGCGGCTTCTGTCCCCTTTTCTTTCTTGTACTCGATGGTCTAATTGAACAGTGAGTTCAATGAATTCCTCACAAGTTTGAGGAAGTTGTACTACTTGGGAAAGGACATCCTTCAGTTCACTACGTAACCCTTGATAGAAGAGAGTCGTCCGTTTCTCTTGTGGCCAGTTTGTTTCTACCAGGAGACGGTTGAAGGTAGTGATATAGGTTAGTAAGTCCTGTGATCCTTGTCGAAGGGTGATCAGTTCCCGGTCCAGAGACATCATGTGGGTTTTTCTATCGAATAGTTTCCGCATCTCTACGCAGAAGTCCTTGAAGTTGTGTAGTACTGGATCATTACGCTCCATCAATGGAATACTCCAGCTAGCAGCATTGCCCCCCATATATGACATCATGAAGGACGTCTTAGATGCGTCGTCATGAAAGATAGCGGGTTTACAGAGGAAGTGGAGTCTGCTTTGATTGAGGATGTTTCGAATTTCTTCGGATCCCCGTTGAAGCGTTCAGGAGGGGCCAAAGGAACACCAGGGTTCTGTATTACATGGACAGTGGGAGTGGCTCCTTGGGAAGGAGGATTTGCTGCTGGTGTAGAAAAGAAACTTGTGCCCTGTGTACCTCCCTCTGGGAATGATGCAGGTGGGGGAAGAGTCCACTCTTTTATATGCGAGCCCTTTCCAAAAGTATAGGTTTTGGCGCTTCTTGAGATGCCCGCTACCTCTCTACGTAACGTTCCCATCTCGTTTCTTAACTCTTGGGTTTCCTGGCGTGAGGTATGTACTTCCTGCTGGAGAGCCGAAAGGCCCTCCAACAGCGAAGCCAAAACTGCATTAGTATCCATCGCTCAGGCCGACAATAGTCGTGGGCTTGACAATCTGTTGCGACGTCAGTAGCACCAGATAACGTGCAGCCACTAACCTCGGTAGATCGTCAGCAGGAACGATGACAGGCAGAAAGGCCCCCCTACTCCCCTGGGCGCAACCCCACACAGAGTGGTGAAAACACTACTATGCGCAAATGCCCCCTGGGGAAAAAGGGAAGTGGATAATATATAAAACAAAACACTGCAGGTCAGATGGCTCCTCCTAGTCCTGCTTCCGTTTTCGGAATTGCAACGTCCCACACAGAAGCGTAGGAGTCCCCTTGGAAGGTAACTATATACAGGAATGAGACAAGGAGCCGGGTGTTAAGAAATGACATAGAAGGTACAATCACACCAAGATAGAAAAGATAACTCTCACCACTCACAAGCTCAAACCTGCAGTACTTCAGATTAGTAGCAGAGAGGTAATCTGAAAAAGGGATTCCTCCAGAAACCCCAATCCTCTCTCTAAGGGGTACAAATTAGGTAGCACCGGATTAGAGAAGTCAAAGGAGCCAGCACCAACAGAAACACAGCATGCTGTTACCACACAGCATATGCGGTCGCAAAAGGAAGAACAAAAATCAGCAAGGGTAAAAAGAAACGGGTTCCAAGAAAGTGCTCCGACGCACACCTAAATACCTGACATAGTTGCGCGCTGAAGAGCGTCTTGGTCCTGTGATACAAAGAAGGCGCCTCTCCCAGTTAATTCACTGGAAAGACACCGGGGACCCTCGCATCACGAGAGCAGGCTAAAAGAACACACGGAGACTCGGCAATCCAGCGGGGATATACCTTCTGCTTGCCGGAGCTCGGGAACACGATGTCACTCGGTGGTGGCAGGCTATAACCAACACACGAAGGGTCGGCAATCCAGCGGGGAAGTACCTTCCGCTTGCCGAAATGCCAGAAGTGTTCAGCAAGTTTGTCAAGCCCCGATCCTGTACAGAGGAGGGGCTTTGTAGTGTTTGTTTGGGTCGCAATGCCGGATTCTACTTCCGGCGCGACGAGCGTAAGGCTTCTGGGACTTGTAGTGCCTTATGTTCCGCTCGCCCCCTAGTGGACCCTCAGGCATTGCACTTTCATACCCATTCATTCTGTTGATGGGAAAGGAAGGGAACATCGTGCCTAATACTCTGTGCCCTTGTAGAAGGCCCGTGATCGCTACAGAGTGTCTTTCATGTTTTGTTGTTGTTTTTTTTACTTTGACAATGCTTGTTTGGTCTTTTTCAGTCTGGTTCTATTAGATTTCGTTGAGCATGACGGAGACGTTCAGTTGACCGGGACGGAAGCTTTCATCAGCAATTGCGGGGTAATCCGAGTCTGTCACACTCACATTATGCTATGTTGCAGCGTTCGCATCGGTCGCGACGGGCTCTTTTACGTGGGAATCACTGTTTTCCGTACGTTTTGGTCTTACGGATTGAGCTCCGTGCGAGTCGGTTTTATTTCACACGCATTGCATCGTACTACGCCGGTCGTACAGCGCATGTTCGTGTCGGTCGGAATCCATTCCTGGTCCGTTTACAGGCGAATCACTGTTTTCGTACGTTTCTGTCGTACATAATGTGCTCCGTGCGAGTCGGTTTTATTTCACATGCATTGCATCGTACTACGCCAGTCATACAGCACGTGTACGTGTTGGTCGGAATACAGTTCCGGTCCGTGTCGGTCGGAACGGTTTCCGCCAGGATCTGAATCGGGCCCCAAGTGTTGAATAAGCAACAAACAGTTCATTTGCATACCAAATAAAAAAACGTATGGCACTGGCCTACATCCCAGTTACTGATGTGGCCGAACATTACAACCTTTTAATAGAAAGTCCTTACTGCCAGCAACACGAACAAAAATTAAGTCCCCTCCTAGACTGTTTTGAAGATACCTGGGTAGGAAGACTTCATAGATCAGGACATAGGAGACAACCAAAATACAAAATTCCTTGGTGGAATGTCTACCTTAGCACACTAAACCAAGAGGCAAAAACAAACAATGCTGTTGAAGGTTGGCATAATGCCTTCCAAGCAACAACAGGACGAGGTACACCTACTCTACACAAACTCCTACTTTCCCTCCAAAAAGAACAGAGCTACCAACAGTTAAGAATGGTGCAATCTGTAACACAAATCAGGCCTAAAGTATCCAAACAAACTAAACAAATGTTTGAATACCTACAACAAGTCAGGCTATACCCAACAACAAGAGGCCTAGAATACCTAGCAATAATTGCCAAAAGCCTACTCTAAATCCTCAAAGCAGTTTTAAATGTAGAATACTTTTCTGTTAAAATTATTAAAATGCATACAAATAAATTATATATTTTCACAAAATTAATTAATTTGTCTAATATATTTTTATTAAGAAATAAATATATATATAGACATATTAATTAAATATATCAAAATATAAACAACAATAACACTAACTATCTTAGCATTTCCCTCCCACAATACATAATGAAATTAACTTACCGTTAACATAGCCGTAGACAGAAAATCCCACATCTTGTAAAACAATCCAGGTAACTCATAATCCAAATCGAAAAATAATTTCCCCCAAAAAAATGTAAAAATGCAACTGTTCCAAAAAGTAATCCTCCGTCCGTAAATCCACAATCGATAAACCATAAAAACCCGAAAAAGTGTATTAAAAAAATAAACGCTCTATGCAAACCCGAAAAATTGAGGAAGTGTAAAATAATTATTAGTTACTTAAACTACACTTCCTCAATTTAAAAAAACGCAATCTTCTGGTAACCGCAATTTCTATCGAACAAAACCTGTAAAAAACACACAAGCATTCCCACCTACACAAATATACACATAATATACAATATAACAGTATTACAAACATTATACACACAATATTCATACATATTCTAACATACTTTAATATTTCTAAACTATGCCTAAAAAAATAACGATACATAAATCGCTAAAGCCTAACGTACGCATAAAAAACACCAAAACTCCAAAAACCTAACTCTACACACACTAACTACAACCTAACTACCTTCAAATTTAATTAAAATGCAGTTTAAATAAAGAAAAGTAATCTTACCTTCCTCGACGCGAAGCAGCACCCGACTGCAAGCTTCTCCCTTCCAAATAACCCAAAACAACTGCGAACTGTTACAAAATACATGTCCAAAACAAATATGGCAACTTTAAACATATAAAATAAATGTGATTTGTTTAAAAAAAAATTATTGCATTATACATAAAT
Organism: Calotriton arnoldi; assembly: GCA_963921515.1. NCBI lineage: Eukaryota > Metazoa > Chordata > Amphibia > Caudata > Salamandridae > Calotriton > Calotriton arnoldi. The sequence continues at coordinate 1,165,689 of CAWUFW010002500.1, read as the reverse complement.
TACTGAAATGTTAACTTAAAACACTTAAAAATATAACTTATTTGTTTCAATGTATTTTTGATTTTTTTCTGCCTTTTAAAATTATAATAATAAATATTATTAAACACAATATTTAATATTATAATTCCATATATTTACAAATTATATACATTTTTAAAAAATGTGTAATAAGTTTATCTAATGTTTAAAAAATGTCTACCTTATAAAACAAAATGTATAATAATTAAACCATGTAATAATTAATAATATTAATATTGTATATATTAATATTATTATTTAAAATGTATTATTATTTGTTTAAATTGTTTTACTAAGTTTATAGTTAAAAAATACATTAAACAATTGTTAAAATTGCTATATTATTAATATGTTAAAAATATATGTAACTAAATAAAAAATGTTCACAATACCAAACTGAAATTAACAACTGTTATTAATAAAAATATTTTTTTCTCAAATGAATGTAAAAAAATTTAATAGTACATTACCTGATATTTCAAAGTTTACATAACTGTATCAAACAATGTACCAATGTGATAAAAAGTTTTTTTTAATTAATACATGTAAAAATATACATATGTACAAAATATTTTGTGTCTGTAAAATAAATATGATTTACTATCTCTATGTCTTGATTAATCTTACATATTTTCAATAAAAGTAATATTTCTTGTTGATTTCACAATCATTTACAATAAATAAACATCAATAAAAAATAAAATGTTTAATTTTTTGTGTGTAATTTTATTAATGTATTGAATGTTACATAATATGTTTTTATTAAAGATACTGTTTAAAATTAGATGTTTTAATTAACTATATACACAATGTTATTTTTTACATTTAATTAATTATTATTATTCTACTTTAACCTATATTACTTTTTTAATATTATAAATTAATACACACATATCTAAATTACTATTCCCACTCCAGTTAACATGATTTCATAGTAAGTGTTGGACACTAAACTTAATTAATTTACTATTCCCACTCCACTTAACATTAATCTAGGGTAGGTGCTGGACACTAAACTTAATTAAGTTACTATTCCCACTCCAGTTATTATTAACTCAATGTAGGTGCTGGACTATAAACTTAATTATGTTACTATTCCCACTCCAGCTATCATTAACTCAGGGTAGGTGCTGGACACTAAACTTAATTAATTTTCTATTCCCACTCCAGTTAGCAATAATCCAGGGTAGGTGCTAGACACAAAAACTTAATTAATTTACTATTCCCACTCCAGTTACTATTAAGTCATGGTAAGTGCTGGACACTAAACTTCATTAATTTACTATTCCCACTCCAGTTAGCATTAATCCAGGGTAGGTGCTGGACACTAAACTTAATTAATTTACTATTCCCACTCCAGTTAGTATTAAGTCATGGTAGGTGCTGGACTCTAAACTTAATTAATATGCTATTCCCACTCCAGTTAGCATTAATCCAGAGTAGGTGCTGGACACTAAACTTAATTAATTTACTATTCCCACTCCAGTTAACATTAATATAGGGTAGGTGCTGGACACTAAACCTAATTAATTTACTATTCCCACTCCAGTTAGTATTAAGTCAAAGTAGGTGTTTTACTCTAAACTTAATTAATGTAATATTCCCACTGCAGTTAGCATTAATTCAGGGTAAGAGCTGGACACTAAACTTAATTAATTTACTATTCCCACTTCAGTTAGTATTAATTCAGGGTAGGTGCCGGACATTAAACTTAATTAATTTACTATTCCCACTCCAGTTACCATTAATCCAGGATAGGTGCTGGACACTAAACTTAATTAATGTATTATTCCCACTTCAGTTAACATTGATCTAGGGTAGGTGCTGGACACTAAACTTAATGAAGTTACTATTCCCACTCCAGTTAGTATTAACTCAAAGTAGGTGCTGGACTCTAAACTTAATTATTTTACTATTCCCACTCCAGTTAGCATTAACTCACAGTAGGTGCTGGACACTAAACTTAATTAATTTAATATTCCCACTCCAGTTAGCATTAATCCAGGGTAGGTGCTTGACACTAAACTTAATTAATTTACTATTCCCACTCCAGTTAACATTAATCTAGAGTAGGTGCTGGACACTAAACTAAATTAATTAACTATTCCCACTCCAGTTATTATTAACTCAGGGTAGGTGCTGGACACTAAACTTAATTAATTTACTACTCCCACTCCAGTTAGCATTAATCCAGGGTAGGTGCTGGACACTAAACTTAATTAATTTACTATTCCCACTCCAGTTAACATTAATCCAGGATAGGTGCTGGACACTTAACTTAATTAATTTACTATTCCCACTCCAGTTAGTATTAAGTCAGGGTAGGTGCTGGATACTAAACTAAATAAATTTACTATTCCCACTCGAGTTACTATTAAGTCAGGGTAGGTGCTGGACTCTAAACTTAATTAATTTACTATTCCCACTCCAGTTAGCATTAATCCAGGATAGGTGCTGGACACTTCACTTAATTAATTTACTATTCCCACTCCAGTTAGTATTAAATCAGGGTAGGTGCTGACCTCTAAATTTAATTAATTTACTAATCCCACTCCAGTTAGCATTAATCCCAGGTAGGTGTTGGACACTAAACTTAATTAATTTACTATTCCCACGCCAGTTAAAATTAATCTAGGGTAGGTGCTGGACACTAAACTTAATTAATTTAATATTCCCACTCCAGTTAGCATTAATTCAGGGTAAAAGCTGGACACTAAACTTAATTAATTTACCATTCCCACTCCACTTAGCATTATTCCAGGGTAGGTGCTGGACACTAAACTTAATTAATTTACTATTCCCACTCCAGTTAACATTAATCTAGAGTATGTCCTGGACACTAAACTTAATTAAGTTACTATTCCCCCTCCATTTAGTATTAACTCAAGGTAGGTGCTGGACTCTAAACTTAATTAATTTACTATTCCCACTCCAGTCAGCATTAAATCAGGGTAGGTGCTGGACACTAAACTTAATTAATTTACTATTCTCACTCCAATTAGCATTAATCCAGAGTAGGTATTGGACACTAAACTTAATTAAATTACTATTCCCACTCCACTTAAAATTAATCTAAGGTAGGTGCTGGACACGAAACTAATTTAATTTACTATTCCCACTCCAGTTTGTATTAAGTCAGGGTAGGTGCTGGACACTAAACTAAATTAATTTACTATTCCCACTCCAGTTAGTATTAAATCAGAGTAGGTGCTGGACTCTAAACTTAATTAATTTACTATTCCCACTCCAGTTACCATTAATTCAGAGTAGGTGCTGGACACCAAACCTAATTAATTTACTATTCCCACCCTAGTTACCATTAAATAAAGATAGATGCTGTACACAAAACATATTAAATTTACTATACCCACTATAATTACTGAAAAATAAAAGGAGTTACCAAACATTAAACAAATATATTTTTCTTTTCCCAATAACATTAATGTAATATCACTAACTATACTCTACATTAAGGGGTCGATTCCGATATCGGCAAAATTGCCTTCCCAATGCTATTCGTAGGCTTACCTTACGTCCGACCCGTATCCGGAGCTTTTTCCTACAAACTAGCAAGTACGATGCGCATAGCAGGCAAATCTCCGACCGAATCGTCCACTCCGATTCGTGCACTATGTCAGTAGCGAGCAGGCTCAGGAAACACGGAAACCGAGTCGTACGGAGGCGCAACCTAACCAATTTCCGGATACGCAAGTACGATGCGTCCCCAATACGCGTCACACAGGGCGCCGGCTCTAGCACGTCACAGCATCTGGACGAGGCATATGAATGAAAGCTCCGAGTCGCGCCAGAACACGATCAACGGGGATGAGACGTAGCAGCCATGTATCCAATCGTGCATGTCTTCCCTATACTGTACGCCCATCGTTACCGACGCGCACGACGCAGAAGGTAAGTGAGACACCTACCACACACCAAAATGTCACGAGTACACAAAAGGAAACACCACCATAGGGGGGTGGATGATTATCCCAAGCAGCATATCCCACCCATAGGGGGGTGGATGCCTATCACTCCCATTATTGTCCACCCCATAGGGGGGTGGATGCCTATCACTCACAGTATTGTCCACCCCATTGGGGGGTGGATGCCTATCACTCCCAGTATTGTCCACCCCATAGGGGGGTGGATGCCTATCACTCACAGTATTGTCCACCCCAGAGGGGGGTGGATGCCTATCACTCCCAGTATTGTCCACCCCATAGGGGGGTGGATGCCTATCACTCACAGTATTGTCCACCCCAGAGGGGGGTGGATGCCTATCACTCACAGTATTGTCCACCCCATAGGGGGGTGGATGCCTATCACTCCCAGCATATCCCACCCATAGAGGGGTGGATGCCTATCACTCACAGTATTGTCCACCCCATAGGGGGGTGGATGCCTATCACTCCCAGTATTGTCCACCCCATAGGGGGGGTGGATGCCTATCACTCACAGTATTGTCCACCCCAGAGGGGGGTGGATGCCTATCACTCACAGTATTGTCCACCCCATAGGGGGTGGATGCCTATCACTCACAGTATTGTCCTCCCCATAGGGGGTGGATGCCTATCAGAATGACCATCCCCACTCATAGGGGGCAGGATGCCCATCAACACCAGGATACACACACATAGGGAGACTAAGCAAACCACCCCTCTACCATCTTTGCAACATTGCATGTTTGTATGTGACAAATGCTCACAACACAGATTGTGGCAGTGGACATACAATGTGACTCACAACACATGTGTGCCCAAAATGTTAATGTGTGTCACTAATATCCTGCTGCAACTGATCACTGTTGTAATGGGACATAAACCCCCCATCACCACAGTGACCAAAAGGTCATCCCCTTTTTTATCGCTTTGTTCGCCCTAAGTTGGCGGGGGTATGCCCAGACGTGGGTCCCTTGCTCACTTTGCCACTGGATTCAAGCAAGCCTGGCTGATGACGGCTGGAATGCCAGAAACCGGTCCTAGGATGCTTGTTTCCGGTCCAGGGAAGACATGGCTTGGCAGTTCGGGCTGGACTGTTCCTATGAGGCACAGGGTCAGACTGATTTGCATATGGCCATGTCTGAACTGGGGTGGTGGAGTGAGCTAAAGAATGATGATGGATTAAACCCAGATCAGTTGACTGGGGGTGAGTGTTTGATTGGCTCAAACGTTCCGTCCATCATCCCCTTTTTTATCGCTTTGTTCGCCCTAAGTTGGCGGGGGTATGCCCAGACGTGGGTCCCTTGCTCACTTTGCCACTGGATTCAAGCAAGCCTGGCTGATGACGGCTGGAATGCCAGAAACCGGTCCTAGGATGCTTGTTTCCGGTCCAGGGAAGACATGGCTTGGCAGTTCGGGCTGGACTGTTCCCATGAGGCACAGGGTCAGACTGATTTGCATATGGCCATGTCTGAACTGGGGTGGTGGAGTGAGCTAAAGAATGATGATGGATTAAACCCAGATCAGTTGACTGGGGGTGAGTGTTTGATTGGCTCAAACCTTCCGTCCATCATCCCCTTTTTTATCGCTTTGTTCGCCCTAAGTTGGCAGGGGTATGCCCAGACGTGGGTCCCTTGCTCACTTTGCCACTGGATTCAAGCAAGCCTGGCTGATGACGGCTGGAATGCCAGAAACCAGTCCTAGGATGCTTGTTTCTGGTCCATGGAAGACATGGCTTGGCAGTTCGGGCTGGACTGTTCCCATGAGGCACAGAGTCAGACTGATTTGCATATGGCCATGTCTGAACTGGGGTGGAGGAGTGAGCTAAAGAATGATGATGGATTAAACCCAGATCAGTTGACTGGGGGTGAGTGTTTGATTGGCTCAAACGTTCCGTCCATCATCCCCTTTTTATCGCTTTGTTCGCCCTAAGTTGGCGGGGGTATGCCCAGACGTGGGTCCCTTGCTCACTTTGCCACTGGATTCAAGCAAGCCTGGCTGATGACGGCTGGAATGCCAGAAACCGGTCCTAGGATGCTTGTTTCCGGTTCAGGGAAGACATGGCTTGGCAGTTCGGGCTGGACTGTTCCCATGAGGCACAGGGTCAGACTGATTTGCATATGGCCATGTCTGAACTGGGGTGGTGGAGTGAGCTAAAGAATGATGATGGATTAAACCCAGATCAGTTGACTGGGGGTGAGTGTTTGATTGGCTCAAACGTTCCGTCCATCATCCCCTTTTTTATCGCTTTGTTCGCCCTAAGTTGGCGGGGGTATGCCCAGACGTGGGTCCCTTGCTCACTTTGCCACTGGATTCAAGCAAGCCTGGCTGATGACGGCTGGAATGCCAGAAACCGGTCCTAGGATGCTTGTTTCCGGTCCAGGGAAGACATGGCTTGGCAGTTTGGGCTGGACTGTTCCCATGAGGCACAGGGTCAGACTGATTTGCATATGGCCATGTCTGAACTGGGGGTGGTGGAGTGAGCTAAAGAATGATGATGGATTAAACCCAGATCAGTTGACTGGGGGTGAGTGTTTGATTGGCTCAAACGTTCCGTCCATCATCCCCTTTTATCGCTTTGTTCGCCCTAAGTTGGCGGGGGTATGCCCAGACGTGGGTCCCTTGCTCACTTTGCCACTGGATTCAAGCAAGCCTGGCTGATGACGGCTGGAATGCCAGAAACCGGTCCTAGGATGCTTGTTTCCGGTCCAGGGAAGACATGGCTTGGCAGTTCGGGCTGGACTGTTCCCATGAGGCACAGGGTCAGACTGATTTGCATATGGCCATGTCTGAACTGGGGTGGTGGAGTGAGCTAAAGAATGATGATGGATTAAACCCAGATCAGTTGACTGGGGGTGAGTGTTTGATTGGCTCAAACGTTCCGTCCATCATCCCCTTTTTATCGCTTTGTTCGCCCTAAGTTGGCGGGGTATGCCCAGACGTGGGTCCCTTGCTCACTTTGCCACTGGATTCAAGCAAGCCTGGCTGATGACGGCTGGAATGCCAGAAACCGGTCCTAGGATGCTTGTTTCCGGTCCAGGGAAGACATGGCTTGGCAGTTCGGGCTGGACTGTTCCCATGAGGCACAGGGTCAGACTGATTTGCATATGGCCATGTCTGAACGTGGGTGGTGGAGTGAGCTAAAGAATGATGATGGATTAAACCCAGATCAGTTGACTGGGGGTGAGTGTTTGATTGGCTCATACGTTCCGTCCATCATCCCCTTTTTTATCGCTTTGTTCGCCATAAGGTGGCGGGGGTATGGCCAGACGTGGGTCCCTTGCTCACTTTGCCACTGGATTCAAGCAAGCCTGGCTGATGACGGCTGGAATGCCAGAAACCGGTCCTAGGATGCTTGTTTCCGGTCCAGGGAAGACATGGCTTGGCAGTTCGGGCTGGACTGTTCCCATGAGGCACAGGGTCAGACTGATTTGCATATGGCCATGTCTGAACGTGGGTGGTGGAGTGAGCTAAAGAATGATGATGGATTAAACCCAGATCAGTTGACTGGGGGTGAGTGTTTGATTGGCTCATACGTTCCGTCCATCATCCCCTTTTTTATCGCTTTGTTCGCCATAAGGTGGCGGGGGTATGGCCAGACGTGGGTCCCTTGCTCACTTTGCCACTGGATTCAAGCAAGCCTGGCTGATGACGGCTGGAATGCCAGAAACCGGTCCTAGGATGCTTGTTTCCGGTCCAGGGAAGACATGGCTTGGCAGTTCGGGCTGGACTGTTCCCATGAGGCACAGGGTCAGACTGATTTGCATATGGCCATGTCTGAAATGGGGTGGTGGAGTGAGCTAAAGAATGATGATGGATTAAACCCAGATCAGTTGACTGGGGGTGAGTCCCTTGCTCACTTTGCCACTGGATTCAAGCAAGCCTGGCTGATGACAGCTGGAATGCCAGAAACCGGTCCTAGGATGCTTGTTTCCGGTCCAGGGAAGACATGGCTTGGCAGTTCGGGCTGGACTGTTCCCATGAGGCACAGGGTCAGACTGATTTGCATATGGCCATGTCTGAACTGGGGTGGTGGAGTGAGCTAAAGAATGATGATGGATTAAACCCAGATCAGTTGACTGGGGGTGAGTGTTTGATTGGCTCAAACGTTCCGTCCATCATCCCCTTTTTATCGCTTTGTTTGCCCTAAGTTGGCGGGGGTATGCCCAGACGTGGGTCCCTTGCTCACTTTGCCACTGGATTCAAGCAAGCCTGGCTGATGACAGCTGGAATGCCAGAAACCGGTCCTAGGATGCTTGTTTCCGGTCCAGGGAAGACATGGCTTGGCAGTTCGGGCTGGACTGTTCCCATGAGGCACAGGGTCAGACTGATTTGCATATGGCCATGTCTGAACTGGGGTGGTGGAGTGAGCTAAAGAATGATGATGGATTAAACCCAGATCAGTTGACTGGGGGTGAGTGTTTGATTGGCTCAAACGTTCCGTCCATCATCCCCTTTTTATCGCTTTGTTCGCCCTAAGTTGGCGGGGGTATGCCCAGACGTGGGTCCCTTGCTCACTTTGCCACTGGATTCAAGCAAGCCTGGATGATGACGGCTGGAATGCCAGAAACCGGTCCTAGGATGCTTGTTTCCGGTCCAGGGAAGACATGGCTTGGCAGTTCGGGCTGGACTGTTCCCATGAGGCACAGGGTCAGACTGATTTGCATATGGCCATGTCTGAACTGGGGTGGTGGAGTGAGCTAAAGAATGATGATGGATTAAACCCAGATGAGTTGACTGGGGGTGAGTGTTTGATTGGCTCAAACGTTCCGTCCATCATCCCCTTTTTATCGCTTTGTTCGCCCTAAGTTGGCGGGGGTATGCCCAGACGTGGGTCCCTTGCTCACTTTGCCACTGGATTCAAGCAAGCCTGGCTGATGACGGCTGGAATGCCAGAAACCGGTCCTAGGATGCTTGTTTCCGGTCCAGGGAAGACATGGCTTGGCATTTCGGGCTGGACTGTTCCCATGAGGCACAGGGTCAGACTGATTTGCATATGGCCATGTCTGAACTGGGGTGGTGGAGTGAGCTAAAGAATGATGATGGATTAAACCCAGATCAGTTGACTGGGGGTGAGTGTTTGATTGGCTCAAACGTTCCGTCCATCATCCCCTTTTTATCGCTTTGTTCGCCCTAAGTTGGCGGGGGTATGCCCAGACGTGGGTCCCTTGCTCACTTTGCCACTGGATTCAAGCAAGCCTGGCTGATGACGGCTGGAATGCCAGAAACCGGTCCTAGGATGCTTGTTTCCGGTCCAGGGAAGACATGGCTTGGCAGTTCGGGCTGGACTGTTCCCATGAGGCACAGGGTCAGACTGATTTGCATATGGCCATGTCTGAACTGGGGTGGTGGAGTGAGCTAAAGAATGATGATGGATTAAACCCAGATCAGTTGACTGGGGGTGAGTGTTTGATTGGCTCAAACGTTCCGTCCATCATCCCCTTTTTATCGCTTTGTTCGCCCTAAGTTGGCGGGGGTACGCCCAGACGTGGGTCCCTTGCTCACTTTGCCACTGGATTCAAGCAAGCCTGGCTGATGACGGCTGGAATGCCAGAAACCGGTCCTAGGATGCTTGTTTCCGGTCCAGGGAAGACATGGCTTGGCAGTTCGGGCTGGACTGTTCCCATGAGGCACAGGGTCAGACTGATTTGCATATGGCCATGTCTGAACTGGGGTGGTGGAGTGAGCTAAAGAATGATGATGGATTATTCCCAGATCAGTTGACTGGGGGTGAGTGTTTGATTGGCTCAAACGTTCCGTCCATCATCCCCTTTTTATCGCTTTGTTCGCCCTAAGTTGGCGGGGGTATGCCCAGACGTGGGTCCCTTGCTCACTTTGCCACTGGATTCAAGCAAGCCTGGCTGATGACGGCTGGAATGCCAGAAACCGGTCCTAGGATGCTTGTTTCCGGTCCAGGGAAGACATGGCTTGGCAGTTCGGGCTGGACTGTTCCCATGAGGCACAGGGTCAGACTGATTTGCATATGGCCATGTCTGAACTGGGGTGGTGGAGTGAGCTAAAGAATGATGATGAATTAAACCCAGATCAGTTGACTGGGGGTGAGTGTTTGATTGGCTCAAACGTTCCGTCCATCATCCCCTTTTTTATCGCTTTGTTTGCCCTAAGTTGGCGGGGGTATGCCCAGACGTGGGTCCCTTGCTCACTTTGCCACCGGATTCAAGCAAACCTGGCTGATGACGGCTGGAATACCAGAAACCGGTCCTAGGATGCTTGTTTCCGGTCCAGGGAAGACATGGCTTGGCAGTTCGGGCTGGACTGTTCCCATGAGGCACAGGGTCAGACTGATTTGCATATGGCCATGTCTGAACTGGGGTGGTGGAGTGAGCTAAAGAATGATGATGGATTAAACCCAGATCAGTTGACGGGGGTGAGTGTTTGATTGGCTCAAACGTTCCGTCCATCATCCCCTTTTTTATTGCTTTGTTCGCCCTAAGTTGGCGGGGGTATGCCCAGACGTGGGTCCCTTGCTCACTTTGCCACTGGATTCAAGCAAGCCTGGCTGATGACGGCTGGAATGCCAGAAACCGGTCCTAGGATGCTTGTTTCCGGTCCAGGGAAGACATGGCTTGGCAGTTCGGGCTGGACTGTTCCCATGAGGCACAGGGTCAGACTGATTTGCATATGGCCATGTCTGAACTGGGGTGGTGGAGTGAGCTAAAGAATGATGATGGATTAAACCCAGATCAGTTGACTGGGGGTGAGTGTTTGATTGGCTCAAACGTTCCGTCCATCATCCCCTTTTTTATCGCTTTGTTCGCCCTAAGTTGGCGGGGGTATGCCCAGACGTGGGTCCCTTGCTCACTTTGCCACTGGATTCAAGCAAGCCTGGCTGATGACGGCTGGAATGCCAGAAACCGGTCCTAGGATGCTTGTTTCCGGTCCAGGGAAGACATGGCTTGGCAGTTTGGGCTGGACTGTTCCCATGAGGCACAGGGTCAGACTGATTTGCATATGGCCATGTCTGAACTGGGGTGGTGGAGTGAGCTAAAGAATGATGATGGATTAAACCCAGATCAGTTGACTGGGGGTGAGTGTTTGATTGGCTCAAACGTTCCGTCCATCATCCCCTTTTTTATCGCTTTGTTCGCCCTAAGTTGGCGGGGGTATGCCCAGACGTGGGTCCCTTGCTCACTTTGCCACTGGATTCAAGCAAGCCTGGCTGATGACGGCTGGAATGCCAGAAACCGGTCCTAGGATGCTTGTTTCCGGTCCAGGGAAGACATGGCTTGGCAGTTTGGGCTGGACTGTTCCCATGAGGCACAGGGTCAGACTGATTTGCATATGGCCATGTCTGAACTGGGGTGGTGGAGTGAGCTAAAGAATGATGATGGATTAAACCCAGATCAGTTGACTGGGGGTGAGTGTTTGATTGGCTCAAACGTTCCGTCCATCATCCCCTTTTTATCGCTTTGTTCGCCCTAAGTTGGCGGGGGTATGCCCAGACGTGGGTCCCTTGCTCACTTTGCCACTGGATTCAAGCAAGCCTGGCTGATGACGGCTGGAATGCCAGAAACCGGTCCTAGGATGCTTGTTTCCGGTCCAGGGAAGACATGGCTTGGCAGTTCGGGCTGGACTGTTCCCATGAGGCACAGGGTCAGACTGATTTGCATATGGCCATATCTGAACTGGGGTGGTGGAGTGAGCTAAAGAATGATGATGGATTAAACCCAGATCAGTTGACTGGGGGTGAGTGTTTGATTGGCTCAAACGTTCCGTCCATCATCCCCTTTTTATCGCTTTGTTCGCCCTAAGTTGGCGGGGGTATGCCCAGACGTGGGTCCCTTGCTCACTTTGCCACTGGATTCAAGCAAGCCTGGCTGATGACGGCTGGAATGCCAGAAACCGGTCCTAGGATGCTTGTTTCCGGTCCAGGGAAGACATGGCTTGGCAGTTCGGGCTGGACTGTTCCCATGAGGCACAGGGTCAGACTGATTTGCATATGGCCATGTCTGAACGTGGGTGGTGGAGTGAGCTAAAGAATGATGATGGATTAAACCCAGATCAGTTGACTGGGGGTGAGTGTTTGATTGGCTCAAACGTTCCATCCATCATCCCCTTTTTTATCGCTTTGTTTGCCCTAAGTTGGCGGGGGTATGCCCAGACGTGGGTCCCTTGCTCACTTTGCCACTGGATTCAAGCAAGCCTGGCTGATGACGGCTGGAATGCCAGAAACCGGTCCTAGGATGCTTGTTTCCGGTCCAGGGAAGACATGGCTTGGCAGTTCGGGCTGGACTGTTCCCATGAGGCACAGGGTCAGACTGATTTGCATATGGCCATGTCTGAACTGGGGTGGTGGAGTGAGCTAAAGAATGATGATGGATTAAACCCAGATCAGTTGACTGGGGGTGAGTGTTTGATTGGCTCAAACGTTCCGTCCATCATCCCCTTTTTATCGCTTTGTTCGCCCTAAGTTGGCGGGGGTATGCCCAGACGTGGGTCCCTTGCTCACTTTGCCACTGGATTCAAGCAAGCCTGGCTGATGACGGCTGGAATGCCAGAAACCGGTCCTAGGATGCTTGTTTCCGGTCCAGGGAAGACATGGCTTGGCAGTTCGGGCTGGACTGTTCCCATGAGGCACAGGGTCAGACTGATTTGCATATGGCCATGTCTGAACTGGGGTGGTGGAGTGAGCTAAAGAATGATGATGGATTAAACCCAGATCAGTTGACTGGGGGTGAGTGTTTGATTGGCTCAAACGTTCCGTCCATCATCCCCTTTTTTATCGCTTTGTTCGCCCTAAGTTGGCGGGGGTACGCCCAGACGTGGGTCCCTTGCTCACTTTGCCACTGGATTCAAGCAAGCCTGGCTGATGACGGCTGGAATGCCAGAAACCGGTCCTAGGATGCTTGTTTCCGGTCCAGGGAAGACATGGCTTGGCAGTTCGGGCTGGACTGTTCCCATGAGGCACAGGGTCAGACTGATTTGCATATGGCCATGTCTGAACTGGGGTGGTGGAGTGAGCTAAAGAATGATGATGGATTATTCCCAGATCAGTTGACTGGGGGTGAGTGTTTGATTGGCTCAAACGTTCCGTCCATCATCCCCTTTTTTATCGCTTTGTTCGCCCTAAGTTGGCGGGGTATGCCCAGACGTGGGTCCCTTGCTCACTTTGCCACTGGATTCAAGCAAGCCTGGCTGATGACGGCTGGAATGCCAGAAACCGGTCCTAGGATGCTTGTTTCCGGTCCAGGGAAGACATGGCTTGGCAGTTCGGGCTGGACTGTTCCCATGAGGCACAGGGTCAGACTGATTTGCATATGGCCATGTCTGAACTGGGGTGGTGGAGTGAGCTAAAGAATGATGATGGATTAAACCCAGATCAGTTGACTGGGGGTGAGTGTTTGATTGGCTCAAACGTTCCGTCCATCATCCCCTTTTTATCGCTTTGTTTGCCCTAAGTTGGCGGGGTATGCCCAGACGTGGGTCCCTTGCTCACTTTGCCACCGGATTCAAGCAAACCTGGCTGATGACGGCTGGAATACCAGAAACCGGTCCTAGGATGCTTGTTTCCGGTCCAGGGAAGACATGGCTTGGCAGTTCGGGCTGGACTGTTCCCATGAGGCACAGGGTCAGACTGATTTGCATATGGCCATGTCTGAACTGGGGTGGTGGAGTGAGCTAAAGAATGATGATGGATTAAACCCAGATCAGTTGACGGGGGGTGAGTGTTTGATTGGCTCAAACGTTCCGTCCATCATCCCCTTTTTTATCGCTTTGTTCGCCCTAAGTTGGCGGGGGTATGCCCAGACGTGGGTCCCTTGCTCACTTTGCCACTGGATTCAAGCAAGCCTGGCTGATGACGGCTGGAATGCCAGAAACCGGTCCTAGGATGCTTGTTTCCGGTCCAGGGAAGACATGGCTTGGCAGTTCGGGCTGGACTGTTCCCATGAGGCACAGGGTCAGACTGATTTGCATATGGCCATGTCTGAACTGGGGTGGTGGAGTGAGCTAAAGAATGATGATGGATTAAACCCAGATCAGTTGACTGGGGGTGAGTGTTTGATTGGCTCAAACGTTCCGTCCATCATCCCCTTTTTTTATCGCTTTGTTCGCCCTAAGTTGGCGGGGGTATGCCCAGACGTGGGTCCCTTGCTCACTTTGCCACTGGATTCAAGCAAGCCTGGCTGATGACGGCTGGAATGCCAGAAACCGGTCCTAGGATGCTTGTTTCCGGTCCAGGGAAGACATGGCTTGGCAGTTTGGGCTGGACTGTTCCCATGAGGCACAGGGTCAGACTGATTTGCATATGGCCATGTCTGAACTGGGGTGGTGGAGTGAGCTAAAGAATGATGATGGATTAAACCCAGATCAGTTGACTGGGGGTGAGTGTTTGATTGGCTCAAACGTTCCGTCCATCATCCCCTTTTTATCGCTTTGTTCGCCCTAAGTTGGCGGGGGTATGCCCAGACGTGGGTCCCTTGCTCACTTTGCCACTGGATTCAAGCAAGCCTGGCTGATGACGGCTGGCATGCCAGAAACCGGTCCTAGGATGCTTGTTTCCGGTCCAGGGAAGACATGGCTTGGCAGTTCGGGCTGGACTGTTCCCATGAGGCACAGGGTCAGACTGATTTGCATATGGCCATGTCTGAACTGGGGTGGTGGAGTGAGCTAAAGAATGATGATGGATTAAACCCAGATCAGTTGACTGGGGGTGAGTGTTTGATTGGCTCAAACGTTCCGTCCATCATCCCCTTTTTATCGCTTTGTTCGCCCTAAGTTGGCGGGGGTATGCCCAGACGTGGGTCCCTTGCTCACTTTGCCACTGGATTCAAGCAAGCCTGGCTGATGACGGCTGGAATGCCAGAAACCGGTCCTAGGATGCTTGTTTCCGGTCCAGGGAAGACATGGCTTGGCAGTTCGGGCTGGACTGTTCCCATGAGGCACAGGGTCAGACTGATTTGCATATGGCCATGTCTGAACGTGGGTGGTGGAGTGAGCTAAAGAATGATGATGGATTAAACCCAGATCAGTTGACTGGGGTGAGTGTTCGATTGGCTCATACGTTCCGTCCATCATCCCCTTTTTTATCGCTTTGTTCGCCATAAGTTGGCGGGGGTATGGCCAGACGTGGGTCCCTTGCTCACTTTGCCACTGGATTCAAGCAAGCCTGGCTGATGACGGCTGGAATGCCAGAAACCGGTCCTAGGATGCTTGTTTCCGGTCCAGGGAAGACATGGCTTGGCAGTTCGGGCTGGACTGTTCCCATGAGGCACAGGGTCAGACTGATTTGCATATGGCCATGTCTGAAATGGGGTGGTGGAGTGAGCTAAAGAATGATGATGGATTAAACCCAGATCAGTTGACTGGGGGTGAGTGTTTGATTGGCTCAAACGTTCCGTCCATCATCCCCTTTTTTATCGCTTTGTTCGCCCTAAGTTGGCGGGGGTATGCCCAGACGTGGGTCCCTTGCTCACTTTGCCACTGGATTCAAGCAAGCCTGGCTGATGACGGCTGGAATGCCAGAAACCGGTCCTAGGATGCTTGTTTCCGGTCCAGGGAAGACATGGCTTGGCAGTTCGGGCTGGACTGTTCCCATGAGGCACAGGGTCAGACTGATTTGCATATGGCCATGTCTGAACTGGGGTGGTGGAGTGAGCTAAAGAATGATGATGGATTAAACCCAGATCAGTTGACTGGGGGTGAGTGTTTGATTGGCTCAAACGTTCCGTCCATCATCCCCTTTTTTATCGCTTTGTTCGCCCTAAGTTGGCGGGGGTATGCCCAGACGTGGGTCCCTTGCTCACTTTGCCACTGGATTCAAGCAAGCCTGGCTGATGACGGCTGGAATGCCAGAAACCGGTCCTAGGATGCTTGTTTCCGGTCCAGGGAAGACATGGCTTGGCAGTTCGGGCTGGACTGTTCCCATGAGGCACAGGGTCAGACTGATTTGCATATGGCCATGTCTGAACTGGGGTGGTGGAGTGAGCTAAAGAATGATGATGGATTAAACCCAGATCAGTTGACTGGGGGTAAGTGTTTGATTGGCTCAAACGTTCCGTCCATCATCCCCTTTTTTATCGCTTTGTTCGCCCTAAGTTGGCGGGGGTATGCCGAGATGTGGGTCCCTTGCTCACTTTGCCACTGGATTCAAGCAAGCCTGGCTGATGACGGCTGGAATGCCAGAAACCGGTCCTAGGATGCTTGTTTCCGGTCCAGGGAAGACATGGCTTGGCAGTTCGGGCTGGACTGTTCCCATGAGGCACAGGGTCAGACTGATTTGCATATGGCCATGTCTGAACTGGGGTGGTGGAGTGAGCTAAAGAATGATGATGGATTAAACCCAGATCAGTTGACTGGGGGTGAGTGTTTGATTGGCTCAAACGTTCCGTCCATCATCCCCTTTTTATCGCTTTGTTCGCCCTAAGTTGGCGGGGTATGCCCAGACGTGGGTCCCTTGCTCACTTTGCCACTGGATTCAAGCAAGCCTGGCTGATGACGGCTGGAATGCCAGAAACCGGTCCTAGGATGCTTGTTTCCGGTCCAGGGAAGACATGGCTTGGCAGTTCGGGCTGGACTGTTCCCATGAGGCACAGGGTCAGACTGATTTGCATATGGCCATGTCTGAACTGGGGTGGTGGAGTGAGCTAAAGAATGATGATGGATTAAACCCAGATCAGTTGACTGGGGGTGAGTGTTTGATTGGCTCAAACGTTCCGTCCATCATCCCCTTTTATCGCTTTGTTCGCCCTAAGTTGGCGGGGGTATGCCCAGACGTGGGTCCCTTGCTCACTTTGCCACTGGATTCAAGCAAGCCTGGCTGATGATGGCTGGAATGCCAGAAACCGGTCCTAGGATGCTTGTTTCCGGTCCAGGGAAGACATGGCTTGGCAGTTCGGGCTGGACTGTTCCCATGAGGCACAGGGTCAGACTGATTTGCATATGGCCATGTCTGAACTGGGGTGGTGGAGTGAGCTAAAGAATGATGATGGATTAAACCCAGATGAGTTGACTGGGGGTGAGTGTTTGTTTGGCTCAAACGTTCCGTCCATCATCCCCTTTTTTATCGCTTTGTTCGCCCTAAGTTGGCGGGGGTATGCCCAGACGTGGGTCCCTTGCTCACTTTGCCACTGGATTCAAGCAAGCCTGGCTGATGACGGCTGGAATGCCAGAAACCGGTCCTAGGATGCTTGTTTCCGGTCCAGGGAAGACATGGCTTGGCAGTTCGGGCTGGACTGTTCCCATGAGGCACAGGGTCAGACTGATTTGCATATGGCCATGTCTGAACTGGGGTGGTGGAGTGAGCTAAAGAATGATGATGGATTAAACCCAGATCAGTTGACTGGGGGTGAGTGTTTGATTGGCTCAAACGCTCCGTCCATCATCCCCTTTTTATCGCTTTGTTCGCCTCTAAGTTGGCGGGGGTATGCCCAGACGTGGGTCCCTTGCTCACTTTGCCACTGGATTCAAGCAAGCCTGGCTGATGATGGCTGGAATGCCAGAAACCGGTCCTAGGATGCTTGTTTCCGGTCCAGGGAAGACATGGCTTGGCAGTTCGGGCTGGACTGTTCCCATGAGGCACAGGGTCAGACTGATTTGCATATGGCCATGTCTGAACTGGGGTGGTGGAGTGAGCTAAAGAATGATGATGGATTAAACCCAGATGAGTTGACTGGGGGTGAGTGTTTGATTGGCTCAAACGTTCCGGTCCATCATCCCCTTTTTATCGCTTTGTTCGCCCTAAGTTGGCGGGGGTATGCCCAGACGTGGGTCCCTTGCTCACGTTGCCACTGGATTCAAGCAAGCCTGGCTGATGACGGCTGGAATGCCAGAAACCGGTCCTAGGATGCTTGTTTCCGGTCCAGGGAAGACATGGCTTGGCATTTCGGGCTGGACTGTTCCCATGAGGCACAGGGTCAGACTGATTTGCATATGGCCATGTCTGAACTGGGGTGGTGGAGTGAGCTAAAGAATGATGATGGATTAAACCCAGATCAGTTGACTGGGGTGAGTGTTTGATTGGCTCAAACGTTCCGTCCATCATCCCCTTTTTTATCGCTTTGTTCGCCCTAAGTTGGCGGGGGTATGCCCAGACGTGGGTCCCTTGCTCACTTTGCCACTGGATTCAAGCAAGCCTGGCTGATGACGGCTGGAATGCCAGAAACCGGTCCTAGGATGCTTGTTTCCGGTCCAGGGAAGACATGGCTTGGCAGTTCGGGCTGGACTGTTCCCATGAGGCACAGGGTCAGACTGATTTGCATATGGCCATGTCTGAACTGGGGTGGTGGAGTGAGCTAAAGAATGATGATGGATTAAACCCAGATCAGTTGACTGGGGGTGAGTGTTTGATTGGCTCAAACGTTCCGTCCATCATCCCCTTTTTATCGCTTTGTTCGCCCTAAGTTGGCGGGGGTATGCCCAGACGTGGGTCCCTTGCTCACTTTGCCACTGGATTCAAGCAAGCCTGGCTGATGACGGCTGGAATGCCAGAAACCGGTCCTAGGATGCTTGTTTCCGGTCCAGGGAAGACATGGCTTGGCAGTTCGGGCTGGACTGTTCCCATGAGGCACAGGGTCAGACTGATTTGCATATGGCCATGTCTGAACTGGGGTGGTGGAGTGAGCTAAAGAATGATGATGGATTAAACCCAGATCAGTTGACTGGGGGTGAGTGTTTGATTGGCTCAAACGTTCCGTCCATCATCCCCTTTTTATCGCTTTGTTCGCCCTAAGTTGGCGGGGGTATGCCCAGACGTGGGTCCCTTGCTCACTTTGCCACTGGATTCAAGCAAGCCTGGCTGATGACGGCTGGAATGCCAGAAACCAGTCCTAGGATGCTTGTTTCCGGTCCAGGGAAGACATGGCTTGGCAGTTCGGGCTGTACTGTTCCCATGAGGCACAGGGTCAGACTGATTTGCATATGGCCATGTCTGCACTGGGGTGGTGGAGTGAGCTAAAGAATGATGATGGATTAAACCCAGATCAGTTGACTGGGGGTGAGTGTTTGATTGGCTCAAACGTTCCGTCCATCATCCCCTTTTTTATCGCTTTGTTCGCCCTAAGTTGGCGGGGGTATGCCCAGACGTGGGTCCCTTGCTCACTTTGCCACTGGATTCAAGCAAGCCTGGCTGATGACGGCTGGAATGCCAGAAACCGGTCCTAGGATGCTTGTTTCCGGTCCAGGGAAGACATGGCTTGGCAGTTCGGGCTGGACTGTTCCCATGAGGCACAGGGTCAGACTGATTTGCATATGGCCATGTCTGAACTGGGGTGGTGGAGTGAGCTAAAGAATGATGATGGATTAAACCCAGATCAGTTGACTGGGGGTGAGTGTTTGATTGGCTCAAACGTTTCGTCCATCATCCCCTTTTTATCGCTTTGTTCGCCCTAAGTTGGCGGGGGTATGCCCAGACGTGGGTCCCTTGCTCACTTTGCCACTGGATTCAAGCAAGCCTGGCTGATGACGGCTGGAATGCCAGAAACCGGTCCTAGGATGCTTGTTTCCGGTCCAGGGAAGACATGGCTTGGCAGTTCGGGCTGGACTGTTCCCATGAGGCACAGGGTCAGACTGATTTGCATATGGCCATGTCTGAACTGGGGTGGTGGAGTGAGCTAAAGAATGATGATGGATTAAACCCAGATCAGTTGACTGGGGGTGAGTGTTTGATTGGCTCAAACGTTCCGTCCATCATCCCCTTTTTATCGCTTTGTTTGCCCTAAGTTGGCGGGGGTATGCCCAGACGTGGGTCCCTTGCTCACTTTGCCACCGGATTCAAGCAAGCCTGGCTGATGACGGCTGGAATACCAGAAACCGGTCCTAGGATGCTTGTTTCCGGTCCAGGGAAGACATGGCTTGGCAGTTCGGGCTGGACTGTTCCCATGAGGCACAGGGTCAGACTGATTTGCATATGGCCATGTCTGAACTGGGGTGGTGGAGTGAGCTAAAGAATGATGATGGATTAAACCCAGATCAGTTGACTGGGGGTGAGTGTTTGATTGGCTCAAACGTTCCGTCCATCATCCCCTTTTTTATCGCTTTGTTCGCCCTAAGTTGGCGGGGGTATGCCCAGACGTGAGTCCCTTGCTCGCTTTGCCACTGGATTCAAGCAAGCCTGGCTGATGACGGCTGGAATGCCAGAAACCGGTCCTAGGATGCTTGTTTCCGGTCCAGGGAAGACATGGCTTGGCAGTTCGGGCTGGACTGTTCCCATGAGGCACAGGGTCAGACTGATTTGCATATGGCCATGTCTGAACTGGGGTGGTGGAGTGAGCTAAAGAATGATGATGGATTAAACCCAGATCAGTTGACTGGGGGTGAGTGTTTGATTGGCTCAAACGTTCCGTCCATCATCCCCTTTTTTATCGCTACATGAAAATAGCAGCATCTTCAAAACAGCATGCATGAGTCCATGTCCAAATTGCACAAGCAATGTTGTGGCAATGTAGTGGTTGTGTCACATACAAACATAGATTTGGTTTGGCAAATATTGCCGTGTATCACAAGAACACCCTCTGCCATGTGCAGACAAGCAATGGCCATGACCCTTGACAATGACTCCAGTGAACAGTTAGACAATGTGCAAAGTGAGCACCTTGAGGAATACACACATATCAACACAAACAGACACACACACTAAGGAATCCTGTGGAGACTGTAGATGCTATGTGAACAAGTCCCATACCATGTCAGCAATGGGAGATACCAAACATGATGAATGTGCAGGCCGATGAGCCAGGAGACACAGGGACACTAGGGTAAAACCTCCCAAAAACATACTGCCAATGGCCGGGAAAAGACATAACAGTGCAGTGGTGCCGTAGCACAAACACAGACACCATTACAATAGCAAGTTCATGATACACATCATCAACATCATGTACATAATATGCAACACCACTGGATAACAAAAAAGGCTTTATTCAGCAATAAAATATATATGAATGTTCATGCCTTGATGCTAAAAGGCCATTGGCCAGTCCATCAAAGAGTCCAACCACGGTAACAGGTGAAAACTTGTCATCCATTTATTGCCTGCACTGCTATGGACCAGGGACATCTCACCCCTTGGAGGGGCATACATAGTAGCAGGCCAGGCACCGCAGGGACAGGATCAGGGGACAGGAGAATGGGGCAGGGGAGGTGTGGTGGGTGCAGGAGTGATGCCAGCAACTGCAGTGGAGGGGTCTGACACAGTGGGCGCCGTCACCACTGCTGGGCACAAGTCAGATGTGGGGTTTACCTGCACCACTGCAGTGTGTGGGACAGATGTGGTGGATGGGCTCTCAAATGAAGTGCCCAAATCAGACAGGTGGGATGTCCCTCCTACTGCAGTGCCAACATCAAGAGGAGTGAAATGGGGTTCAGATGAGGTGGGCAGGACAGAGGGGGGAGACACGGTTTCCACACCAGTGGCAGGAACAGGCTGAGCATGTGAGGTGGGGGTGGAAGTGCATGTGGAAGGGGGGGAGGGCCTAAGCATCCTGGATATGCGGTATGGGTGTGTGGGTGAACCTGGTGCAGGGAATGGCCATAGGACCTGTGTATTGGTGTCCGGGGTGCTGCAGGATGGAGAGTGTGAGGTGGAAGCCTGTGCTTTTGGTGGTGTCTTACCCTTCCTGGTCTGGGGAGACTTGCGGGTGGGGGCCTCAGTGTCCATGCGCCTGGGGGAGGGTGTCCGTTTTGCAGGGGAACTCCGTGCGTGCTGACTTCCTCTTCCCCTTGTAAGTTGGAGCAGATGGTTCTGTGGGGAAGATGCCAAGGTCACAGAGGAAGAGCTGCTTGGAAGTGGGGGCAGTAGGTGAGGCAAGGGAAGGTGTTTTGGAGGGAGAGGCATCTGAGGAATGCGGAGTGCTTGTGGATGCCTGTATGTGTGTCTGTGATCCATCCCCTGTGTGTGTGCCATCAGTCCCCAGAGTGTGCGTGCTTGTGGATCGAGACTTTGGCTTGCGTGTCTGTGTGCTGCCATTGTCTGATGTGGTGCATGCATGTGCGGGTGTGTGTGTCTGTTGGACAGGCAGGGGAGTGGTGACTGTGGATGTGGCAGAGGTAGCAGGGGTGAGGGCCTGTTGGAGGAGGGACACTGCTGCCGTCTGTGTGGAGGCCATGGCATGAATGATCCGATGTAGGGCAGACATGCTTGTTGAGATGCCCTCCATGAAGGACACCAGTTGTGTCAACAGACTGGTGTGGGAATGGAGGACACTCAGCATCGCTGTCTGTCCTACATGGAGCTGCTTCAGTAAGTCCACAGACTCCACACTCAAGGCAGCAGGGGAGACAGGGGCAGGTGGTGCGGTGCCTGGCACGAAGGAGACATGCTCCCTTACACGGGAGCCTCCACGGACATCTGGAATGGGAGCAGAAGGGAGGGTGGAGATGGTGGTGGTGGCGGGGCCAGACCTGCTAGGTGTTGTCTGAGGGCTGCTGGCACCCGCCTCCACAAGGGAGTCATCACTGAAGCTGGCGTGTTCCACAGCCGAGGTGGACGTAGCCAAGGTCTCCTCAGTGTGGCCCCCCTCACCCTCCGTTCCACTGGGTCCCTCCGAATCCTCCGCAGCGGACCCTGTCTGGCACTCTGGCTCCTCATGGTCCGTGGAGCTGTCTCCTCCAGTGTCTGTAGATGTAACTGCAAATCAACAGGGTAAACAGAGAAACATCAGTCACCTGTATAGACATCACAGTCAGAACAGCACATGACAGCGCACGTTTGTGCATCATTTGCAGTAAATACTCTTAAGTGCAGACACATATTTGTAAAACACACGTGTCAGTCTGCCAGCAAACCATGCCCCTCATATCCTACATGTCCATGGAGACATCAGTCTGGTGCATGTAGCCAGACACGACTCATTTGTGCACACATGCACCACATAGAAAGTTGCCTGAACTGCAGGATTTGTGATGGAAATGTGTCAGTACACACATATACCATCTCCTGCCACTGAGTTTGTACATGTGTCAGGTAAAGGGATGGCCAAAGTAATTGTCAGTAATATGGATATGCTTCCTTCACCACACACCATGATGTGCTCATGTCTTGCTGGACGATGCCACAATTGAGTGCATGCAGGACAACTTCCATCACTGCAGGATACACTAGAGCAAATTAAACAACATGCTACAGGGCAGTCTGGGTAATCAGTCATTGCTGCCTTCTGTCACTGGGGCAGTGCATCACAAAACCAACAGTCAGCACTGTATCTCAATCATGTAGTTGTGGGGAATGTAAGCCCTGCATCTGTCAAGTGCACATGTAGCCCCACTGCTACCCACATGTTAAGGCAAATGATGATCCCACTTCCAACATATGCCACAGTAGAGTGACAGCAAGCACAAGTCTGGCAACATGAGCACATCACAGTCTGATGACAATGAAGTATAGCTGCCTGCACTTAAATTTTGGAAACACCATCAGGCACAGTCAAGTGATGATTACACACCGATGTTTGACCCCATCGTGAAGATCCAACAGCCACATGTCAGCTGTCTGACCACCCAAAAATAATTGACACCCCAGGAGTCTAAAAAGCTAGCACACTCCACAATGAGACAGAGGCTGACACCTGATTGCACATTGCACAATGCATTCAATTTACTTTGACACACATGATTAGGAGAACTGAGTGTACACCATGTCCGGAATAGACATACCTGACCTGGTCCATGTGCGACATGGGATTAGCCCGAACAGTAGGCATGTTTCCATGCATGTGTGACACACATGATGGACATACTTCAGAGATCACAACATTGTCACACATGCTGCATGTGTGTGTGGGTAACACCCCAGACACATATGGCGAGGCAGAGCCTCAACTGGGACACGTATGTATGGCCCACACAGAGTGCATGTCACATATCTGTCAATGTGCAGATACATGTCAATAAATTCCACACTCATGAAGGCTAATATATACTGCCAGTAGCAGATGCGGTCCCCCACATCAACTTTGGACAACAGCAGGCCCCCCCGTGAGACATGTCACTGACTGAAAGGGACACACCTGTGTATCAGATGAGGAAGGGCCATTACAGAAATAATGGACATGATTCTAGTTCAAGCAGACAGACAAACTGTGGTAGCGTAACCAGGCTGAAGGAATGCAAAGATCATGTTAGACACAGTTCACAGACAAGGCATGCACTTACCCCCTCCTTGCTGCTGCCTGGCCTTTAACAGCCCATCCAGGTCAGGGAAGACCACTGGCAGAATCTGGCGCATGTGGGGGGTCAGGGTCCAGTGTCCGCCCCTACTGCGAGGAGGCGACAGCTTCAGCAGGACTCTAGCAATGCATCTGCTCCAGCCACGTAGGTCCTGCCACCTCTTCTGGCAGCTGCGGATGCGACACCTGTGGACCCCCACAGATCGAACTGCCCTGGCAATGGTCAGCCAGATCTCCTGTTTCTGATGGGCATCAACCTGTGAGGATGACAAAGTTAAAGGGCCATTAACACACATACAACATGTTTGTGCATCACACAGTTGGATAAACATGTGCTTTTCACAAGGGCATCTGATGTACACAGGTAGTGCAACTATGTGGATGGACACTTGTCCTGCATCACAAACATGGAAACATTGCCTGGGTAGTATGACCGTCTCTAAATGCACTCTCACAGCACAGTACCTGTTCAGTGCAGGTACCTGCACACTTTGGGTGTGACAACTACTGAGTGAACATGCTAGCCAATGCTTCACACAATGCCATTAGTGCTAGTCAGACAAGATGCACAATGAGAGAGGATGTGGACTGCACACTCACCTGCTCCCCTGGTTTCCCATACAGCTTGCTGTACTGTGGTAGGAGGCTGTCCAGCAGGGCCTGGTTTTCCTCCTCTGTGAAGGCTGGGGCCCTCTCCACAGTACGTGCCATCCTTGGAGCCAGAGGATACAGAGGCAGCAGCAGTGGTAGCAGAGATGTCTATATGGAGCATTCCGTGCAGGCAAGGCTCTCAGGGCAAGACACAGCCTTATATTTGTGCTGCAGAGGCAGAATCGGTCCCATGCGTACAAAGCGATAGGTCCGACTCGTTCGCATCCTATGAATTAGTCCAATCCATGAGATAGGATGTATCGGACATGCCTACCGCAACTTTCAAAATACCTGCATCATGACAGTTTAGATTTTGATACATTTGTTCCAAAAGTTAACCGAATCGTACCCTACGCGAATCGTGCACGATGCAAAATGCGCGTCTGTCACCATGACGACCAACAGTCAACCAGTGCGTCCGGCTCGGTCAGGATGTGGCAGACGTGTGTATTGAAAACTCACCCGCGTCGAACAGCATTGAATCAAGCATGCAATCTGTCAGTCCGGCTCGGTCAGGAGGTGGCAGACGCGTGTATTGAAAACTCACCCGCGTCGAACAGCATTGAATCAAGCATGCAATCTGTCAGTCCGGCTCGGTCAGGAGGTGGCAGACGCGTGTATTGAAAACTCACCCGCGTCGAACAGCATTGAATCAAGCATGCAATCTGTCAGTCCGGCTCGGTCAGGATGTGGCAGACGCGTGTATTGAAAACTCACCCGCGTCGAACAGCATTGAATCAAGCATGCAATCTGTCATTCCGGCTCGGTCAGGAGGTGGCAGACACGTGCATGCAATGCCCACTCATCAACTCAGACAATGTATGTATGAATAATGGCATGCTGTATGCCCTGTGTGGATGGAGTTCTGCACATGTCAAATGGGACAGACACAATAGAAAAGACTACTCACATTATGATCCTAGCTTACAGTGCAACTATAGCAGTGTTTGTGAGGTACATGACTAGTGTGAGTGACCACTTCACAGATCATCCTCCTATGCTTGGCCACTGTCCCAGGGGATCATTGTGTTGTGTAGGTCATACATCACATCATGACAATGTCCAGACCATGACAGTGTTGTGTATGGTGACAAGCTGTCTGTATGTAGTGTTGTTGCTAGGTCTTAATACCTTGTCCATGTCTGTGTACATTCAATGCATGTGCTATTTGACTTAAGAATCTATGGCTGATACTTAATTGTGTGTGTGTAGTTCATGTTACAATTGATCACATGGAGAGTGTCAGAGAACAGTGAGTAGTCACAGTACTACACAGGATTATTTGGTAATACATGAAATAATTGTGTGTATGTTCATGCTCACATTGCTGTAATTTCTGGATTAGGTCAACCTCAGACATCTGACTTCACTGTGTCATCATTGTAAGTGCCACGCAATCTGTTGATACTGTATTATTTGAAGTTTAATTCATATAGTAATATGTGTACATACTTTGTCATGTGTTCCTCAGGGCACCAAATGTCCAGAGACCCTTCCCGGATCTTGAAACCATGGTGGAACGTGAGTGCATGAGGAAATACAGGTTCACAAGGGCATTCATTTTGGAATTGACAGACCAGATGTCACCACACTTGCTACCTGGACGCACATATCCCTTTGCCCTGACCCCCAAGGTGAAGGTGATGGCGGCTCTACATTTTTTTGCCACTGGTTCGTTCCAGTTTACTGTGTCTGATGCTGGTGGGATGTCTCAGACGATGTTCAGTCGAGTGCTCCGGGATGTGTGTGAGGCCATGTTGAGGTTCCTTGACCTGTACATACATTTTCCCACACCGCCACAGTTCCGTGCCATTAAGGATGACTTTTATGCCCTGGGACACATGCCACATGCCACATGTGATTGGATCGATTGATGGGACACATGTGTGTTTGGTTGCACCACGAGCCCATGAACAACTTTACAGGAATCGTAAACACTTTCATTCAATCAATGCCCTTGTGGTATGTCTGGCGGACCAGATCATCTCCCATGTATGTGTGCATTTCCCGGGATCTGCACACGACGCATACATAATGAGGATGAGTCGGATCCCCAGCTGATGTCCCAGTTCATGAATGAGCGTGCCTGGCTTGTTGGTGAGTCAAGTTGTCAGTGTCAGTTGTGTGATCATTGTCTGTCATGTTGTACCCTGTTGTTGCTCAACTGATCCTTCATATTTGATCATTTTAGGAGACTCTGGATACCCAAACATGCCCTGGTTGCTGACACCACTCAGGAACCCGGTCACACCTGCTGATGTCCGTTACAACGGGGCACATGGGCGGACCAGGCGTGTGATTGAGCGCACATTTGGGCTGCTGAAGACCAGATTCCGCTGCCTTGACCGGACAGGAGGTGCCCTTCAATATTCCCCAGAGAAGGTGTGCAAAATCATTATAGTGTGCTGCATGCTTCACAACAAGGCTGTGAGGAATAAGCTACCGCTCATTCTGGATGACAGGGACCAACGTCCTCCCTCATGGGAGGATCCAGGCCTGGGGAACGTTGCCAGTGAGGAGGAGGAGGAAGAGGAGGTGGATGTCAGGAGACAGCTCATTGACAACTTCTTTGCTTGAGTGTAAGTATGCATATATGTCTGATGATGCCTTTCCTAAGCGTGATGTGTGTATGTAGGACAATATGTTGTGATATGTGTGTGGGTCAGCTAATTTACAGGCTCATTGCCGTTGTACAGTGTATGTTAAGTTATGATGGTCTCCACTACATTGTTGTATTCACTCCTAGCAATTGGTCAGAAATTACAATGGACAATAGTGAGTCAATGATTGGATATGTCATCATGGCAAGTTGTATTTAAGACTGTACTATGTCTCTCCTTCACAGGCTCCTTTGGCTGTTGTGTGGGTACACACAACGCTGTTCCATAATGGATTTTCAATTTGGACCAGTACTCTCTGACAGCCAATCTATTTGGTCAGATTTGTCTTTTCTTTGGTTTATTTGGATACTTGGAACTGTAATCAGTTTGCTTTTGTGTTGAGCAGAGCTTCTGCCTGTGTAATAAACCTGTTACACACATTGATGTTTGCCTTCTCCGTAGCAAAAACATGCTACAACCGTTCATATCATGTTTTTCTGCCATGGTGTTCATTTCATTAGACAATGGTCTTTGTTTGTGTGGTTCAATGGTTTTTATTTGACAACAGTGTGTGCAATGTTTAATGTTGCATGTGCTATGTGTGTTGTGCTGACCTTGCGTGGCTATCTCTGGTATGTTTCATGTGACATTTCTTCATGAGGCGGTAGATGAATTCTAAGCTGGTCCCTAGGATCATGCTGTATTATGCTAAAGTTACCAGAGCCAAGCTGACATAATAGCTTTGTGTGGGACATTTTAGCACACATTCTTTCTGTGATTGTAGTGCAAGATGCCTTTGAGTCCACATGAGATCATTTTGGTACTGTTGAAGCACTGCGCCACAAGGTTGAAAAACAGGACTCTTTGTAATGGTAGAACTAGTCAGCACGGATAGTTTCGCCATGAACTGCTACTCTTTGTTACACTGCCCACTTCCTCATCAAAAAAATCAGGAAGATTCTCCCTTATCTTCCGGAGGACACAAAAAGAACCATAGTCACCTCATTAATCCAGCCTAAATTGGATTATTGTAATGGGCTATTCATAAACATCCAGAAGCATTGCCTGAAAAGACTACAGAGCGTGCAAAACTCAGCCGCCCGACTTCTGTCAAACACCCCTTGGTTCAAATCGGTATCCGGAGAGATCCGTAATTTGCATTGGCTCCCTGTAGCGCAGCGAATAAAATTCAAGGCTCTTAGCCTGGCGTTCAGGGCCCTGAATTATACAGGGCCAGCCTTTTTGCAAAATCTTCTTGTTTGGTATGAACCAACCAGACACCTTCGTTCATCAGGTGCTAAACTCTTGAGAGTGCCCAGAATTCGTACCTTACTCTGGGGTGGTCGCAGTTTTCATTACTGCACCGCTAAACTCTGGAATTCCCTACTGATTGACCTGAGAAACGCGCGATCTCTCGTCTCTTTCAGAAAAGAGCTAAAAACTTGGCTCTTCCGCAACTAGGGACTCACCAGTGGCTCACCTTGTCCGTAGCGCCAAGACACCTCCGGGTATTTGCGCGCTTTACAAATCTCAATAACATAACATAACATAACATAAGTGGAATACTTGCATTACATTGACGCACAGGGCAATAATCTACACAGATGGAAGATCTACGTATACGCACCAGCGCTTTGCTGTGCATATGCTGTGACCAGTACTCCTACTGTCTGAGGTGAGCGGTTGACCCGTATTGCCACAGAGTTCTTCAATGGTTTGTAGATCTGTCACCATCACAGGGAGGGTGGTGCTTTCCACACTGAGGTTGTAAACACATTTCACCTGTACTATTATGTTTGATTATGGAATTGTATGTTGTTTGAGAATCATGTTTACTGCTGCTGGGGCTAGCTCGTATGCTGCATTGTAGGACAACAGTCAGAGATTGTTTTTTCTCAGACGTGAATTATTGAACATTACACACACTCTGATTCCTGATTTGGTGGACAAGCATGGGTGAGTGAGCGTGAATGTGTGCATTGCTACCTTGCTTTGGAGATGTTGTTGGTGCTGGCTACTGGGTGGTAGAATCATTGGGTGTCTTCTGCATATATTTTGTTGAGATGATGAGACACCAGAGGTAGTAGGTCATTGGATTGTGTGTTCTGATGTGCAACTAATGTCCAGCCATCCTTCGACAACGGCCTATTTTGCCGTGCATACTTCTGTATGAGAAGAATCACTACCACAGAACTCATGCACCTCAGTATGAGACAGTGCCAGGTGATACAGATCATGAGCTAATAAGTGGGTACAGTGTACAATTCACAGATGACACAGGGATTGTGTGAATATGAATTTATTAATGTGCATGTGACAAAATCTAACAGGTAAAGGTGATTGCATTCCCAAATTTATTATCCACAGTTCATAGAGGAGTTGGAAGTGTTGTCAGATGAAAATCCTTCTGAGCGAAATCCACAGTCCATTTGGCATTTAGTCCAACTTACATGCTCCATCCCATGTGGGAGAGTCCAGGGACTGTCAACAAAGTGAATGATTTGCACACAATGGAGGATATCCAGAGCATTTATTTGGTTCTGTGGGGGATGCATGTCCATCAGTCTCTGACTTGCCATCCTTCCTTGGACGGCCCCTCCTCTTCTTTGTTGGGTGTGGACCCTCAGTATCAGGCTGCTGCAGCGGAGGGGACTCTATGCCAGACTCCTCATCCCTCCCTGTGGCAGTTGCCGATGTAGAGGCAACAGGTGTGGAGTGCACACGGGGAGGTGGGGTAATGTTGGTGGTTATCTGGCGTAGGCATGTAAGTATGTCCCTATGCACCGCCGTGAGATTGTCTATTTTTGACCAGTTGGACTCCATATGGTCCATGTGTTGGTCCATACGGTCCATGTGTTGGTCCGCACGGTCCATATGGTTGTCCATCCGGTTGAAATGTGCAGCCTGCTGATGTTTTATGTCCCTGAGGATCCCGACAACCTGGCCAAAGTCTCCGGTGCATTCGCGATATACATCGAAAATGCGTTGTAACTCGGGGTCAGCTTGTTGTCCGACACCAGCTGTGGGACGTGTCCTCTCACCACACACCCTCACACCACTCCTTTCCCTACCCGCACGGACATTGCCTGGCGTAGCACGCACTGACAGCTCCTGTCCTCCTTCATTGTTGACAGGGCTGGTATTTCCTGCCAAATCCTGATTGGGCTGTCTTGCTGTGCTCCCAGGGTTTTGTTGTCTGGGTGTGTCCGTGGGGATCCGGGGCATCTGGCTGTTAATGGACGTTGCAGGAGTGGTCGCTGGGGCTGCTAATCATACTGGTGCCGCATGCTGACCCACACCGGAGGTGCCAGGTTGGTTCCCATTGCCCGAGGAGGTGTGAGAGTCATCCACACTGGAGGTCTCAGTGTCCGACGTTGTGCTGTAGCTGCTGGTGGACTCTGAATCTTCTCCAGATAATGCCCTCTGTTCTGGAGTGCCTGTGGGTAGTAGAGAGACACAATGTTAGTTGTGTATTTTCAGATGTTATGTTGTCATGCACAGCCAAATGTGAAGATGTTGTGGATAATGTTGCGTTTCCTTCGTATTTCTACTCATCAATCGTCACAGACACTGAGCTTTTTTGTAATCGGACATTGTTATTTTGGAGACATGTGGTTTACTGAGCATGTCCAGCTCTGTGCATCAATGTGCATGTATTGTTATCCTTGACTGTTCGTATTAATTTTTTGGCAAGTGTCACACTGTGCATGAGCCAGGTGTGTTGTTATTTCACACATCAGTGTTTTCACTATGACATACATACTGTAACTAATCTTATGTTTGGCAGGAATTGTGCATCTGTGCTTGCCTTTGTGGAGTTTCTCACAGTTACATTGCTGGGGTGACATGCAAACTCACTCTCCTGAATATTTGTCATCATTAGATGATTTTTCTTGGATGTATGTGTTGATGTGAACAATCAATGACATCACATGTGTAACCTCGTATGCAATAGCAACGCGTTTCTTCTGACAAATGCATTGTTACATGGCAGTCCTTGAAACACAGCTCATTACATTGGCATGCAGTAGAGGAGTAACTGACATGAGTAGTTGTATTATGCAATAATAGTATGATCTGACATTCCCTAATGTTGCCCACACTGGACTTGTAATGGTGAATAGTATAAGTTTGTACTCCTGCGCAGAGCTTACAGCAAGTTTGTGTGATGTTTCGCATTGTGCTGTTCTGCTATGTCCCAACATGGTTGTTGTTATGCGTGTGTATTTTTTGCATTGTTTGTGAACGTATGCAATGTGAGTAGTCATATTTATGTCGATATTTTTCATCACTTTGCACACATGTGTATATCTTGATGTGGTGCATTTTGTTGCTGTATACTTTTGCACATGATCACTTCATGTACATTCTACTGGTTCTCCATGGACAGTTAGATCTTTCCCAGGGATGGTCTTTTGCCTTTTCATGGTCAGAGCTGTGAGGTACAGTGTGTTTAGTGCTTGAGTTAGGCTGTGTTGTCTTCTACCCCACTTTCCAATGGCTAACAGACCAGCTTACTCATCATTGTCAGAGGAGCAATGACAGTGAGGGTGGTATTTTTGAAGGATGCTGAGACCGCTGACTGATGTTGAATTACAATGCTACACACAACAATGCCTTGTGCACATGACACAACGCAAGAGTGTCAGCCGTCTTGCATTACACCTCACATCTACTGTCCGTGGGCATTGTCCCGGATGTGTGTTTATCTGTGTGTGTTTTGTGTTATGTGGTGTGACAGCTAATTAGCGTGTGTCCTGTCCTCCACACACATTTGTAGCATGCACATTGAGGGCACATGTGACTGAGCTATACCTGTCAGTGTGTGTAATGTGCAGTTAAGGTTATGGTCTGTAGTTGTGTGAGTAGGCCAAGAACTGGCAGTAGATATTTCCAGATTTCGTACAGGATGGCCCTGTGTAGCCATCTTGACAGGGCATTTGCATTCACTCTCAAGGACAGCATAGTGACAGATGTGTTCTTGTGGCTCTGGGGGGGACTAGTGTGTGCTGGTGGCAGTAGTCATTGCTTCCACTCCTCCTCCCACCCAGGACAAATGGGCCAGCATGTTCCAGGGTTCCATGACAGTGTGTACAAAGTTACATTCAAGATGTCTGACAGTGGTGCCTGCAGTCATGCTGTACAGGACTGCCTACAGGGCCTTGTGTTCCCCACACCGTGGCCAGTGTCAGCCATCTTGACAGGTCTCTTGCATGCTCTCTCATGGACAGCATAGTGACATATGTGTTCTTGTGGGACTGGGGGGGACTAGTGTGTGCTGGTGGCAGTAGTCATTGCTTCCACTCCTCCTCTCACCCAGGACAAATGGGCCAGCATGTTCCAGGGTTCCATGACAGTGTGTACAAAGTTACATTCAAGATGTCTGACAGTGGTGCCTGCAGTCATGCTGTACAGGACTGCCTACAGGGCCTTGTGTTCCCCACACCGTGGCCAGTGTCAGCCATCTTGACAGGGCATTTGCATTCACTCTCAGGGACAGCATAGTGACAGGTGTGTTCTTGTGGGACTGGGGGGGACTAGTGTGTGCTGGTGGCAGTAGTCATTGCTTCCACTCCTTCTCCCACCCAGGACAAATGGGCCAGCATGTTCTAGGGTTCCATGACAGTGTGTACATAGTTACATTAAAGATGTATTGCTGTGGTGTCTGTGGCTGTGTATTTGGGGTGAATTTAGACTATTTGTACATGTACTCACCAGGTTCAGGGATTCCAACTAGTCCAGTTATGGCCTCCTGTGGGAGGAGGTCCCGCACCTTCACCTCCCAGGTGGTGAAATGCACCGGTTTATGATGTCCACCCCCAGTCTTGGTGCTCAGGGCATGTTCTCTGGCAATGAGCCTCTTTACCCTCCTGTGAACGTCATAATACCGGTTCCGGATATCCTCCTTTGTGCGCAAGGTAGGTGAATGGGCATTCACCTTGTTGACAATCCTCTCCCACATCTTGGTTCTCTGGGACTGGGAGGTCTGTTGGGCCAAGCTGCCAAATAACTGTGACTCAACTCGGATGATTTCATCTATCATCACTTCCAACTCAGCAGCTAAGAACTGTGGATTCTTCTTTGGGGGCATGGTGATGGGTGTTGGTGGAGATGTGTGTGTGTGTGTGAAGGTGAGGGTGAGTGTGTGTGAGTGGAGATGTGTTTCTTTGGTGCTAGTTGTGTGGATGTTGTTTGGTGGATGAGATGTGTGTGTTTGTGGTAGCTAGATGAGTTGTCTGTCTAGTGGTGTGGTATGCTTGCATGTCTGTCGAAGTAGCAAATGGTGTTGGGAACTTTTGGCTCCCTTTATATAGGTTGTGTTGTGGGTGTGTCTTGTTATTTGAAAATGTGTTTTTGGAGATGACAATGCGTTTTTTGGTAGTCTTCTTTCTGTTTCCATTGCTTTATTTTCTTCTCATTTTGTAAGTCGTTTTGACAGCACTTGATGCTTGTTCTTGTGTAATTTGTTTTGGACGAGTCTGTTCCATTCATACTGGGCTATGTGGCATCGTTGGCGTCCGAGTCTGTCGGGTCGTGTTGATGCTTGGCAATGTGGCATCGTTCGCGTCCGAGTCTGTCAGGTCGTGTTGATGCTTGCCTATGTGGCATCGTTGGCGTCCGAGTCTGTTGGGTCGTGTTGATGCTTGGCTATGTGGCATCGTTCGCGTCCGAGTCTGTCAGGTCGTGTTGATGCTTGCCTATGTGGCATCGTTGGCGTCCGAGTCTGTCGGGTCGTGTTGATGCTTGGCTATGTGGCATCGTTCGCGTCCGAGTCTGTCGGGTCGTGTTGATGCTTGCCTATGTGGCATCGTTGGCATCCGAGTCTGTCGGGTCGTGTTGATGCTTGGCTATGTGGCATCGTTGGCGTCTGAGTCTGTCGGGTCGTGTTGATGCTTGGCTATGTGGCATCGTTGGCGTCCGAGTCTGTCGGGTCGTGTTGATGCTTGGCTACATGGAGTCGTTCGCGTTCGTGTCTGTAGGTTGACGCTTGGCTATCTTGAATCTTGCACGTACGAGTCTATCGCGTCAGGCTCCTTTCCTGCTGACTCAAACGTATAATATATTTTCCGGCCGAGTCGGTCGT
The DNA here is from genome assembly GCA_963921515.1 of Calotriton arnoldi. Lineage (NCBI taxonomy): Eukaryota > Metazoa > Chordata > Amphibia > Caudata > Salamandridae > Calotriton > Calotriton arnoldi. The sequence continues at coordinate 1,131,278 of CAWUFW010002500.1, read as the reverse complement.
AAATTTCAAGCTTCGCATCGTACTCAGCTGTTTGTAAGGCGTGTGTACGGTTCGGTCGGAAAAAATGACGGGTCCGTGTCGGGTAGTACGTTTTCCAGCCGAAATCGGAATCGACACCTAAATGTTAAATAATCACAATACCTATAATAATTCTATACACTTTATAATATAAATAATTACAACATTTTTAAATTTATCAAATTAAAATATTATTTTTGTTAATATATTTTCAAACATTAATATATTTATCATAATATTATAATTCTCATATAAATAATATGTTATCTACATAAAACACCTACATTTTAATATTAAAAAATTATAATTTAAATATTTCAAAACATGTATCCTATCTATTAAATATTTAAAAATATTAAATTTTTAAAATAATTTTATAATTTCTATTTTAATAAAAAGAGAAATGTAATTTTTTTTGTTAATAATATACCATTTTCTAAATTTGTAAAACATGTATTTATTAATAATAAAGACTTTAATATAAATATTATAAAATTAAAAATTGTCACTATAAACACATATTAATTTTGAAATATGTTGACATGTTTTTAATATTTTTTATTATTTGTAAATACTAAAATCAAATCTATGAAATACTAACCAACCTTCTACCCTATAAACACAACTCCAAAATGCCAAAACAAAACCTTCTAAATACAAAAAAATGCCAATTTAAAAATATAAACCTCGATTTTTATTAACATTTTATTCAATAATTTTAAAACACTAACCACCCTTATCCCCTATAATCCCAACATCCTGCTCCAAAAACAAAATTATTAAAATTTCAAAATAAATGTTTAAATTACAATTTTATTTTTTAAATTTCATTAAAATTTAAATCAATTATTTTTAAAACACTACCCACCCTTATTCCTTAGAAAGACAACATTCCACTCCAAAAACAATGGGGCCTATTACGATGGCGGTCGGAAAACCTCCCCGACCACCATGGTAGCGGGAAAAGACCGCCCGCATGGACCGCGACATCACCGCCGGTCGAATTACGATGACCCGCGGTCGAAATCCGACCGTGGCGGTCGGATCGCGGGCCTTAACATTGCGGCGGTTGCTGCTGCCCGCAGCACCGCCGCGATGCCGAAAGGAGCATGTCCTGCATTTCCCTGCACTGCGTGGCAGGCACTGCACAGTGCCTGTTACCTGGTACAGGCAAATGTAGGGGGGGACCATGGTTACCCCCCCAGTGCACCCCCCCAACACATTGGGGGCCCGCAATGGGCCCCCGGTAGACAATCTCCCCATGCCTTTCCATGGCGGTTTGACCGCTGAGGAAAGGCTGGCTACCGCCGGCATCATAATCCTGCCGGTGGAGTCTGCTCTGCACTGCCACCATTATCCCAGTCCTGCTCCATCCGCCAGGCAGGAGTGCGGATAGCAAACGGTGGAAAAGCGGCGGTCGGAATTTCCCACCGCCGCGGTCACCACCGCCATCTTAATTTGACCGGCGGTTTTCTTGGTTGCGATCGCGGGTTGATGTCCACCACCGGTCCGACGGGTGCCACCGCCGGCCCGGCGGTGGTCATCCGACCGCCATCGTAATAGACCCCAATATTTTCTAAATTCGAAATTATAGTTTCAAAAATGTATTATTAAATTTCCAATTCATTATAAATTAAAATCAATTATTTTAAAATGTCCCCCACCCTTATCCCCTAAAAACCCAACATCCCACTCCTAAAAAAAAAAATTCTGAATTAGAAATTATATTTTCTAAATTATAATTTTACATTTTGAATTTATTATAAATTAAAAACAATTATTTTAAAACACTCCCCACCCTTATCCCCTATAAACCCAACATTCTCTCCTAATTTATTTTTCTAAATTAGAAATTAGATTTTCTAAATTATAATTTTAAATTTTGAATTTATTATAAATTAAAAACAATTATTTTAAAACACTCCCACCCTTATCCCCTATAAACCCAACATCCAGCTCCTACATTTTTTTTTTCTAAATTATAATTTTAAATTTTGAACTTATTATAAATTAAAAACAATTATTTTAAAACACTCCCCACCCTTATCCCCTATAAACCCAACATCCAGCTCCTACATTTTTTTTTTCTAAGTTAGAAATTATAGTTTCTAAATTATAATTTTAAATTTTGAATTTATTATAAATTTAAACAATTATTTTAAAACACTCCCCACCCTTATCCCCTCTAAACACAACATCCCATTCCTAAAAATTATTAAACAAATTTTGTTTTTCATAACATTAACTAACTATTACTATACTCCAAACAAACTCAAAATAATTGAAAATATATTACAATAACGATATTTTAGCATGACATTTTTACAGTCGATATTACAAACTTCGATATTTTTAACAATACATAAAATCGATATTTTTAACATCGATATACATAACATCGATATTTAATACTATCGATATACTAAACTCGATATTTAGGTTTATCGATATTAAAAGTTCAATATAATGTCTACTTACCGGAAAAATGTGCATTGTAAAGTAGCATAGTGGGTCAGGAAAAAATGCAAGCATCAGATGGTTTGCTGCGACCTCCGACATGAGAAAGCTATATAAAAACAGCAGGCTTATATAATTTTATGGCAAGGCCCGGAGGCCAATATTATGCATAATCCTTTATTCCTCCTCAAACACAGCAGCAACATCAAACTTAGAATTAGAACACATTAGAAATCTAGAACACTGAACATGCATAAAACACAAGAACAGTCAGTCATCTTCCTCTTTTAACTGCTGCGAATAAAACAAAGTCCCATTCGATGAACCAAAAAATCCACTCCATTGGCGGCAACCTCGACGAAACCGTCCTTGATATCCATCTTCTTAACTTTGACCTAAGCATAAGAACAAGAAACATAAAAAATAATAAGTCAAATGGGTTGGGTACAAAGCGGAGGGATAATATTAGCCTCCGTGCCTTTAATAAAATCATGATTTTCTTCCCATTAAAACTGTGGAAAATCTGCATTTTATGGCAAGGCCCGGAGCCCAATATTATGCATGTTCAAAGTTCCTCTAAAACTCTCTGTAACACATTTTCCACAGGTTTAAAGTAGAATTTTTTAAAAGTAGAATCATTTGACCAATCTGCCGCCTTCGTAATGCCACTAAGACTGGAATCTCTCATAAACGCTTTACTAGCCATAGCACCCCTTACAGAATGTGCCCCAAAAACACTCACATCCACACCGGCCTTACTCATCACTTCCTTCACCCATCTTGCCAAGGCCGGAGCCTAAACCACCCTAAATGGCTTCCTGAAAGAAATCAACAACTGTGAACAACCACACTCCCTCAAACCAACCGTTCTCTTCTCATACTCCCTCAAATAACGAACCACACACAAATTCCTATGCCCCTCCATATTAGGATAAAAAATAGTCCTAGACATAGGGGCCGATTCCGATTCGGGCCGGAAATCTCTCCGACCGAGCCGGACCCGGAGAGATTTCCGACCGAATCGGACCCGTGCAGCCCGACCGAACGAGTACGATGCGCACGTATGCCATCGGACTCGAGTCGGTCGGACTCCCATTGAAGTCAATGGGAGCCTGTCATACAACGCGTACGCGGGCTCCCATTGACTCAATGGGTGCGAGGCGGACAAGGGCGCCCCCTACAGCATGTACGCACGAAGCGACTCGCGCCGTACACGCACAGGTAGGGGGGACCCATGGGTCCCCCCTGTGTGCGACTCGCGCGGCTACGCGTACAGGGGGGTCCGACACGGACCCCCAAAGTACGGCTCCGACTGCTCTTTCGAGCCGGAGTGCGCGGCTCGGTCGGACTGCTCGCGGCGCGCATCGTACTTACCCGGCCGGGGAACGTCTCCATTGCGCGGTGCGAGTCTTAGTCCGAGCGAGTCGGTCGGTGCGGTTAGACCCGGGTACGAGTCGGTCGGAGCGGTCGGGACGCCCGGACGAGTCGGTCGGCGATTTCGCATCGTACTCGCTCGCCCGGACACGCGTACGAATCGGTCGGGCAATAGGGCTCCGAATCGGATCCGGTTAAGCCGAATCCGATTCGGAGCCCTACCGGCCGAGATCGGAATCGGCCCCATAGTCTTTGTTCTTTTCCGCAATTCAAAACACACTCCCTCAGGTTGGTAACTCCTAGAAGTCACTTCCAAAGCTCTAATATCCGAAGCTCTCCCAAAAGAGACCAAGCACAAGAGTACTGCCAATTTCCAGGACAATAACTTAAGACTCAAACCAGAATTTGGACCCCAACCATCCAACTCCTTCAAAATGACTGAAACATCCCAAAGAACAGCATACTTGGCCCTAGGCGGCAATTCCAAACGAACACTCTTAACCAACCTTCTAACCAACGCATGTTGATCAACTGGCACACTATCAACCAAAACATGCTGAGCTGAAATAGCAGACCTACTCAAATTCACTGTATTGTAAGCCAAACCACCTTTATACCGAACCGATAAATAATTCACAATCTCCAGTATAGGTGCTGATACGGGATCCAAACCCCTCTCAATACACCAACCACGCCATTTCCTCCAAGCTGACCTATAGACCCTTGTTGTACCTGTTGCCCACGAATTCTGCAGCACACATAGAAATGGGAAAAAGCTTCTTAGGATTGTTTTTGTGCAGAAAGGTGCCCCTCCCTGCACAAAACAATCATGCCAACAACACAGGGGCCCTTGCACCATGTTGCAAGGGTGCCTGCATTGGCCCTAGGCTACCGAAACTGCTCCAGCACGGGGGAAAGGACAGGAATGCACCGTGTTGGATACATAAGATTCATTCCTGCCATTTCCTGGTGGTGCAGGGCAGTGCAGCAAGGTAACTTGCTGCACTTCCCTGCACCACCATTCTTATAAATATCGCACTGAGTAGTTAGGTTTCAGGGTTTGCTAGTGGCGTAAACTGCTATGAGAGTGTCACCCTAGGCATTTACACCTACCAACTTGTATATGTTTATAAATGTATGCATAGCTTTGAGTAGTGTGTGCCTAATAAAGTACTTTTTCTTTTTGTAAGTAAAAGCACTGTCTGGATACTGATTTATGCAGTGCTGGTTGCAGCCAACCTGAGAACTAAAGCACTAGCCCACACCACCTCCCCTAAATATGCACTGGATTGCTCTGCCCTACAACCTGATACAGTCTAATGGGACAAGGGGGAACTTGGATCCCAGTATAAATAAATTGTGGTTCTATTACTCGTGGAGAACTCACATGATTTGCAACTAATAACTTGATTTCTTACAGTATTCCAGTAGAATCGCCATTTAATTGCATAATAACATTCTTAACAAGACTTAAATTAAACCATAATATAAAAATACCAACCTTACTGCAAAATACAATATAAAATGTATAGCAACATTTAAAACATATATTCTATATAAACATAGAGAAAAAACACCTATTTTTATAAATACATTAAGTTTTTAAAATGTAAATCTATCATAAATAATACTTTTGTTTTGGAAGAAAACAGTTATAAGTTACAGGTTAATAGTGAATGAAACTTGAAGCAAAACTCTAATTCCACAAGTAGAGAACAAGAATAAAAATAAAAAAATCTCCCAAAAGATTAAAAAATACAATCCAACCCAAAGAATAATCCTTTGAGAATATCAACGTAATATTATTTGAATCCTTCCAAAACCTGAACATAAATTGTAAAAAATAAATGCTGCAGGGAAACTGAAAAAACAAAGAACTAGGAACTTTGGCTATAAAAAAGTCAAAACCATTTTCTTTGTAAAATAAAAAAGACAACATTGTTTAAAAAACCTTCTTTTAAGTAGCCAATGTTGCATGCATTCCCACCAACAAAACAAATAATTCCCAGAGTGAAAAGCAAAATATTCTTGTAAACCCTACATGACATAAGTACAATAGTTTATCTAGAAAGGAATAACTTAAAACCTCACTACACTAAACACTGGGCCCTAATCCTCTTACTAAACTTACGGTGATAGTTCCTTAAGCCGACTAATCAAACCACTTTAGTAAAGCAAAATAACAAACACTGATTTCCAAGTCCTTTGACCTGCTACTATCACTTAAAAATCATAAAAGAATTGCCCTGTCCCAAAACAAAGAGGGGTCGATTCCGATCTCGGCCGGAAGCGCACCGAATACGATTCGTCCGGAAAAAATACGAGCCGAACGCGTTTTTCCCGACCGATTCGAACAGTCGTCCGAGCGAGCAAGTACGATGCGCATTACTGCTAAAATTCCGACCGAGCTGTACGTTCCCATTCCAGCTCCAGTTCCCCGACCGAGCCGGATCCGTAAACGCCGATTCGAGTCGCACGGAAGTAAATACACAGCACCTTCCGGCCGGACTAGTACGATGCGCACTCCGTACGCGCCGAACTGGTCGCTACGTCCGGCACGGCAGAGCATACGGGAGAGCTGCACATAAGCTCCGATTCGCGCCACAAGACGATCCACGGCTACGAGACGAACAAGCCAGCTACGAGTACGAGTCGAAGCCACGAGAAACCCGAACGAGACGAACCAACCATGAATCCCATCGCGCAGGTCTTATCAATATTGTACATCTATTACCGGAACTGGTACGGACGCGTACGGCGCAGACAGTAAGTCAGACACCCACCACACAAACAAACGACACGTACCCGACATATGTCACACACACATAGGGATGCAGAAATAACGTACAATAGCAACAGCAGAACCATAGGGGCGGGATGGCTATCACCAATGCCATACACACCCATAGGGGCCTGATGGCTACCACTACCACCACCCCTACTCATGGGGGCTGGATGCCTGTCACTACTACCATCCCCACTCATAGGGGGATGGATGCCTACCACTACCACCACCCCTACTCATGGGGGCCTGGATGCCTGTCACTACTACCATCCCCACTCATAGGGGGATGGATGCCTACCACTACCACCACCCCTACATGGGGGCTGGATGCCTGTCACTACTACCATCCCCACTCATAGGGGGATGGATGCCTACCACTACCACCACCCATACTCATGGGGGCTGGATGCCTGTCACTACCACCACCCCTACTCATGGGGGCCTGGATGCCTACCACTACCACCACTCCTACTCATGGGGGGATGGATGCCTAGCACTACCACCACCCCTACTCATGGGGGCCTGGATGCCTACCACTACCACCACCCCAACTCATGGGGGGCTGGATGCCTGTCACTACTACCATCCCCACTCATAGGGAGATGATTGCCTACCACTACCACCACCCCTACTCATGGGGGCTGGATGCCTGTCACTACTACCATCCCCACTCATAGGGGGATGGATGCCTACCACTACCACCGCCCCTACTCATGGGGGCCTGGATGCCTGTCACTACTACCATCCCACTCATAGGGGGATGGGAGCCTACCACTACCACCACCCCTATTCATGGGGGCTGGATGCCTGTCACTACTACCATCCCCACTCATAGGAGGATGGATGCCTACCACTACCACCACCCCTACTCATGGGGGCCTGGATGCCTGTCACTACTACCATCCCCACTCATAGGGGGATGGATGCCTACCACTACCACCACACCTACTCATGGGGGGCTGGATGCCTGTCACTACTACCATCCCCACTCATAGGGGGATGGATGCCTACCACTACCACCACCCCTTCTCATGGGGGGCTGGATGCCTGTCACTACCACCACCTCTACTCATGGGGTCCTGGATGCCTACCACTACCACTACCCCTACTCATGGGGGGATGGATGCCTAGCACTACCACCTCCCCTACTCATGGGGGCCTGGATGCCTGTCACTACTACCATCCCCACTCATAGGGGGATGGCTGCCTACCACTACCACCACCCCTACTCATGGGGGCCTGGATGCCTACCACTACCAGCACCCCTACTCATGGGGGCCTGGATGCCTACCACTACTACCATCCCCACTCATAGGACGGGTAATGCATGACACAACCAGCATACTCCAACATAAGGAATGTCAGCAAAAGACATCCCCCCAACATCATGACAAGAGTGTGTAGTCTGTGTCAAATGCCTACAACACTGAACATGACATTGAACATACAATGTGACCCCCTATCACATGTGTCACACAAAAATGTGTGTGGCCTTCACAATGCAAGCAGACCATGACCACTGTGGGAATGGGGTCTAAACCCCCATCATCACAGTGACCAAAAGGTAAGTGTGGGGTCGATAGCTGAAGCACATTTTGAACATTGTGGCAATGGGTTCTAAACCCCCATCATCACAGTGACCAAAAGGTAAGTGTGGGGTCCATAGCTGAAGCACATTTTGAACATTGTGGCAATGGGGTCTAAACCCCCATCATCACAGTGACCAAAAGGTAAGTGTTGTCATGGAAAAAGCTGCAACTGCCAAACAGCATGGATGATTCCTGGTCACAGAACAACAAACACATCAGTGGCAAAGTAGTAGTTGTGTCCCATAGCAACATAGATTGGGTGAGGCAAACAGTGCAGTGAAAACAAAACATACCTTTGGCCATGTGCAGACAAACATCACCCATGGGGGCTGACATTGTCTCCATTTATCAATTACACAATGACAGAAGTGACCATCATAATGCAGACCCACATATCTGCACTAATGGACACACAAATGTAGATATCCTGTGGAGACTGTAGATGTGAGGTGAACAAATACCATACCATGGCAACAATGGGACATACAAACCATGATTATTGTGCTGACTGATGACCTAGGAGTCCCAGGGACAGCAGGGGAAATCCTCCAAACAACATACAGGCAATGGCACACTAAAGATATGCCAATGCAGTGTTGCAGATGCACAAACACAAACAGGCAGCCTCACACTGCATATCAAACACAACAGGTGATGGGGGTGTGCCAGTGTCCCCAGGCAACCACACAACACATGAGGAGGCCTGAATTCCAATTACACAGATGTGTATACAGTGCCATACAAAAGTAACTCATGGATCGGATTCCCCTATGTGGGCAATCAGGCATTGTTAGATGAGAGGGAGCCCAAATTACACATGTCACACAAGCTTGTAGGAACAGCAACTAACACAGCAAGAGACAGACCAACCACAGCACTACCCCCAGGGACCCCACATTGTGGTGACACTAGCCTGCATGATAATCCCACTGTGATGACAAAGGTAGATGTCGTTCACACTGTGAACCAAAGCCATGTGTCCTGAGCAACAAACTACCATCACACCTACACAAGCACAAATCAATCAGCATGGCCTGTCAGCCAAGGCCAATATGGAGGTAGGGGTCTAGCCGTTCAACAACTCACATTTGCACACACTCAACACCACACACCTTGATCTCCACCATTGTGCAGCAGTGAAGCTCACATGGACTGGTGACATTGCACATGCACCCATGACAATCCCAGGGGTGGTGGTGGGAACTAAGGTGCAGAAACCCATCACACATGGCCAGTCAACAAGACTCGTGAATGTCTGACACACTGCACAGTACGCGGTACATGGGCATGACGTGAAATCCACCCCAATCAATGGGATCCCGGCCACAGTCACACACCAATGAAGAAGCCAAGGTGACCCACAAAGAACACACGTAGACAACTTCCAACATTGCAGCTCTGACCCTGAGGAGTGGCAGCAGTCACACACACAACGTGTCACAATCACTGAAAGCTATCACAAACTGTAAATTACATGACTTGTGTAACCAACAAGTGCCAAGGGGAATCCTGGCTGTGTCCCATCTGCGTTTGACCACATCCCCAGCCCTGACAACAAAGACAACTAGGGATGACAACCTGATGAACATTAGTTTGCCATGAACCCACATCACGGAGAAACCAGGTCCAAGATGCTGGATGAACACAGGACAACTCAGCAAGCATCACAAACAGGAACATCCATAGGGACACAGCCTGTGTAGGAAAAGGGAAGGGAACACACACAGACATGCTTACACAACACACAACACGGGCCCAGGCAATGTCACAGGATTACACACTGCCATGAGGGCACTCCACTCCTGTGGAAGGTCCGCTGTGCCAAACCCTGTCTGTGCACGACTCAAACATGTCAGCAGAACACTCGGTCAGTGAGTCAACAATTACAACACACTGAAGGCTCTGCTCACATCAGCCTGGGTACGGGAGTGTCACTTCAGTCATCTGCATATACCCAAAACACGTGTCAAGCAAGTTGCACTGTATACACAGATGAGTCCTTCAACATTGATGTGCTAAACTGCATGTCCATTGGAGATGGGCACACAGTCAGGGAAATAGAAACATTGAACAGTGGTAAGCCCACCAGATGTGCATGAGTGTAAGCCACAGATGTTAAATTACAAATGCAAAATGTACATCCCTGTGTCAAATGCTGAACATTACACCCTCAGACTGCAGCAAAGGATGCTATGGATCCAGACTAGATTAGGACACATATCCCATGGACCACATGGAGTCCATCACAGCAACACTTCATTTTCCTGATCTGAACAGTATTACAACAGCAAATGCATGATGATACTCATCTACATCATGTACATCAAAAGCAAAACTACTAGTAAACAAAAAGATGCTTTATTCAGCCAATGTGAATGAAAAATTGGAAGTCCAAAAGAAACTAAGGCCAATGGCCAGTCCACATTCACAGTCCGAACAGGGTGACATGTGACAACTTGTCACCCATTGCTTGCCTGCACTGGTACGGACAGAGGACATCCCCCTCGGAGGGGCATACAAGGGGCAGGCCAGGCACCACAGGGACAGGATCAGGGGATGCCAGAAGGAGGCAGTGAAGGGGTGGTGGGTGCAGGAGTGTCACCAGAAACTGCAGTGGAGGTGTCTGACTCAGTGGGGGCCGGCACCACTGTAGGGCACAAGTCAGATGGTGTGGGTGCCGGCACCACTGCAGTGGGCTGGTCAGATGGAGTGGACTGGGTCCCCACTGCAGTGCCCAAGTCAGACGGGGTGGTTGTGGACTCCACTGCAGTGCATAACTCGAAGGGAGTGGAAGGGGGGGCAGATGAGGTGGGCAGGACAGAGGGGGGGACCCGGTCTCCACACCAGTGACACAAACAGGCCGAGAGTCTGGGTTGGGGGTGGAAGAGCAAGTGGTAGGGGGGGAGGGCCTAAGCAGTTTGGGGATACAGTATTGGTGTGTGGGGGAACCTGGGGCAGGGTGTGGCGGGTGTGGCAGGGGAACCTGTGGAGTGGTGGCCTGGGAGATAGAGGAGAGAGACTGTGTGGTGGAGCTGCATGGTGGTGGTGGTGGGGTCTTGCCCTTCCTGGTCCGGGGGGACTTCCTAATGGGGTCCTCAGTCTGCCTGTGCCTGGGGGAGGGTGTCCGGGTGTGAGGGGCACTCCCCTCTGTGTGTGGTGGTAGCCTCTTCCGCCTGTACGTTTGGTCAGATGGATCTGTGGGGAAGAGGCCAAGCTCACACAGGAAGAGCTTCTGGGAAGGGGGGTTGCAGGTGAGGCAAGGGAAGGGGTTTTGGAGGGAGAGGTATCTGAGGACTGCGGAGTGCTCGTGGATGCGTGTGTGTGTGTCTGGGCCCCATCCCCTGTGAGTGAGGTATCAGTCCCCTGACTGTGCGTGCATGTGCGTCTGGATTTTGGCTTGTGTGTCTGTGTGCTGCTTGTGTCTGTGCTGGTGCGTGCCTGTGTTGGTGTGTGTGTGCTTGGGACAGGTAGGGTGCTGGGGATTGTGGATGGGGCAGAGGTAGGAGGGGTGAGGGACTGTTGCAGGAGGGACACTGCTGCCGTCAGTAAGGAGGCCATGGACTGATTGGTCCGCTGTAGGGCAGACATGCCAGATGAGATGCCCTCCATGAATGACACCAGTTGTGTCAACAGACCCGTGTGTGCATGGAGGACACTCAGCATTGATGTCTGCCCTACATGGATCTGTTTCAGCAAGTCCACAGACTCCACACTCAGGGCAGCAGGGGAGACAGAGGCAGGGGGTGCGGTACCTGGCACAAAGGAGACACGCTCCCCTACACGGGAGCCTCCACGGACATGTGGGATGGGAGCAGATGGGAGGGTGGAGATGGTGGTGGTGGCGGGGACAGACTTGCTCAATTTTGTCTGTGGTCTGCTGACACCCGCCTCCACAAGGGAGTCCTCACTGGAAGTGCTGTGTTCCTCAGCCGAGGTGGTCGTAGCTGAGGTCTCCTCAGTGTGGCTCCCCTCACCCTCCGTGCCACTGGGTCCCTCGGTCTCCTCTGCAGTGGACCCAGTCTGGCTCTGCCGCTCCTCTTGGTCCATGGAGCTGTCTCCTCCTGTGGCCGTGGATGTATCTGCAAACAATCAGGATAAACAGAGCAACATTAGTCACCTGTACTGACCACACACAGCACAGTAAGTACAGCACATCACAGAGCAAGCCCTGCCATCATTTGCTAGACATTGCAGTAAGTGCTGACACTGATTTGAAGAAGCCCATTGTCTGCCTGACAGTCATTCATGCCACTCATATCCTACCTGTCCATGCACCCATCTGTCTGGTGCCTGTTGGATGCCACTAATCATATGTGCACACATGCACCACATACACAGTTGTTGGACATCCAAGAGAACATATGGAAATGTGTCACTCCAAACACATGCCATCTCCTGCCACTGACTCAGTACATGTGTAGGAGAGTAGGATCTGCCTCTTATGTTGCCCCCACTTTTTTTCTGATGTTTACACTGGTTTCTGGCTATAGTCTGGCTGGGTCCCTGCTAATCAGGGCCCCAGCCTCTCTGTTCTCTCTAAACGACTTGGAGTGAACTCTAGGTGCAGTAGTGATTGGATACTGTGGTACCTTATGAGTCCCTAGTATATGGTACCTTAGGTACTAAGGCCATAGGTACTTCACATGCCTACCAGGGGCTGCAGCATGTATTATGCCACCCCTGGGAAGCAGACTAAATCTGACACCACAGGCCTGCTACTGCAGCCTGGGTGAGGTGGTGCTAGCACTCCTCACTGAGATATAGGTTCCCTATATCTCTCCTACACACACATATAAACCTATCAGTCACCCCTAAGGCAGGCCCTATCAATCCTGAGGGCAGGGTGCTTGGCTTCTATGTGAGGGGGTGCCTCTGCCTGAGCAGGGCCCCTCTGCAGCTCTCAGAGTCCATTCTCTGGTGCTGTTTGTGGATGCGGTTAAACCATATACTCTTAAGTGCATTATATCCTCGCGGTAAAATGCTAACTTTGGAATGGCGTTTGGTGTCAAACATCTTGGAATACTACCCCCCCGCCAGTCCTGGCGGCGGGGGTAGCATTCCACCCTTCTAGAGGGATAGACATGTACCTACTGTGGAAACGCGGTAGAATCCTGCAGAGCCCTGGCAACACAAAATGGATGCCACCAGTCACAGACACTGGGCTGCCCTCCTGCTGATGACCAACACTCGCAGTGGAGGAAGCCCAACAATAGATATCCTGTCCCAAAGGGGTGTGACCACCTCCCAGACAGGGTTTAGTGTATTGGGGCTGGGTGGGTGCACTCTTAGAGTGCTTTGAAGTCCTGCACTGGGGGAGCAGAAGGCTCCTCTGTGCATACCCCAGTTCAAACTGGCTCAGGGGCTACCTGCCCCTGCTCTGGAGCGAAACTGGACAAAGGGAAGTGGGTGTAGCCGCCCACTCCCCTGACCCTCCCATAGGTAGGGTCATAGAGCTAGTCCCTCCCTTTCTTTTAGTATAAGAGGGGGAACCTGTGCATTGCAAACTAGATATCCCTGGACGACGCTCTACAAGAAGAATCCCGGACCTTCGACGTTCTACTACCTTTGGAAGACTGAAGAATCTCCCTTGGAGTCAAGGAGTGACTCCCCTGCTTGGCAGGCACCAAAAACTACAAACGACGGTCGGAAACTATGCCGTTCCCGCCGGAGTCCGAAGTCCCTGCAGCCCAAGAAGTGGATTTCCTGACTTCGCAAAGGCCATCGTGAGTCCCCAGTGAAGCTGAGGCCAGTGGACCCCAAGAGTGACGAGGAACCGCGACCCCTGGGTACCGTGCACTATTGTCAAGTGCAACCCCTTCCCAACACGCTACGAACTTCTGCTTTGGACCACGTGTGGTCCTAGCCTCCAGCAGGAATCCCTCCGAAGATCAGATCCCGAGTGACCGTGGGCCCCTGTTGAGCGAATCCTCCTGATGCGTCTTTGCAATCCCTTGCCAGCCAGCTTGTGGGTCCCCTGAAGGCTTTCCTACAGAACCAATGGGCTCCCCTGATTGCTCCAGGCATGCCCTGACTTACCTTCGCTGGGTGAGTCCCTCAGACCTTGCTGGTATGCGCCATTGACTTTTTACACTTTCCCCAAGACTTGCTGTTACCAAGGCTTGTTGGCTCCAATCGAGTCGCCGACACCGCAGTAAGCTGCAGACATCGTGGGACACGCCGAATCCAGCTCCTGGTTGTCGTCGACACCTCCTGGACCTCGTGGCTGAAGAGTCAAGGCACCCGTGAACGACCTGAATCTTGCGACGACGGTGGGCATCCATCTTCCTTGCCCCGAGTCACTGCCAAGTGACTTTGAACACTGTCCCCTCTGCTTTCAGGTCTTCCATCTTCTGAATCCAGGCTTGGATTCCTCCGGACACTTCTCCTGTCGCCGCAAGCAGCAAGTCTTCACTGGCTCCCATTGAAAACGACGCCGCGACCCGACACCAAAGAACACCTATGCACCCGGCTCCCCTGGGTGAGGTAACTTCAGCACTACGGTGCTCCTGTGGGTGTGGGCCCTAGAACTACTTACCCTGTAAGTGACTTGCTTGTAGCTACCCTAGAAGTGCCCTAAAACTCTTACTTTCCAAGTGCGACTATCGCGCTGACTCGTACATGGTTCGCGCCTGTGTTAGACACACCGCGTCTAACTCCCTTGCAACTCCAACAGTAACCGCGTCCTTCGACTCGTACAAGGACCGATCGGTGTGTTCGCCTCGAACACGCAAGGGACCTTTAACATTGAAATCTCAATCGCGTCTGTTTGCATAGACTCGTACAGGACTCGCACCGGTGCCAGGACACCGCGTCCGTCCCCTGTGGGTCTCCTACAACTACCTGGGGTGGTTCTTCGGGGTCCCTCGATTCTAGATGCCCTAGACCTAGGTCTAGCCAAACTCAGATTGTGATATTCGATTGTGCTAAACTTATTTTGATAACATTTGATTTGTACATATGTTCCTGACTTCTAATCTCATAAAGAGATTAGTAGAGAGTTGTTTATTAATAAATACATATATATTTGATATATATAGCTGTGTGGTGTCTTTTCATTTGGTTATTCAAGAGATTGTGTGGTAAAACAAGCTGCTTTACATTCCTTCAAGACTTAGCCTGAAGGCTGCTCTCCACAGCTACCACTAGGATACCTCTCTATAAAGGTTGTCTTAAACCTATCTACCATAAGAGTCGAATTGTTCTGGTGCAAGGTGTCCACTTTAATTAGTGAACAGCATATACCAGGCCAACTTCTCACATTGGTGGGCAGCATGTGGGATTCCAGCTTGCTATTGTTTTACCAGAAAATCTCTATTTGAATTACTAACTGAAAACCACTATAGGTACTCAAGGTACATATAAAGTCAAGCTTAGTATCAATAAGTTCTACTGAACTTAGAGCTGTGTGCCAAGGGATAGCACCCCCTTTCTACAGCTCAAGCTAGTATCAGTAGGCCACAAACTAGTGTAGGTAGTACAACACTGCACAACACTAGAATGTCCTTAAAGGGTGGAACCAGTGGATCCACTCAGCCGCAGTATAAGGACATGGCTTTCTCTGACTTGAGAGCCATGTGTGTTGAAAGACACCTGAAGCTAGGACAGAGTCCCTCCACACTACACCTGATAGATCTGCTGACAGTAGATGATCTTAGATTGGCTCTAAGAGCTAATGGGTCTGAATCAGGGGGTGGGTCAATTACAGTGTCTGGGTCAGATGATGAAAATCAGAATGACCAAGACTCTGTGATTGAAGGGCCAGGCTCCAAGGGGCCTGAAAAGGACAGAGGAATTCTCCCTAAGAGAACTGACAGAGTGGATGAGAGGCATAGGTCCCCTTCCAGGGAATCTGACCACTCTTATCACTCTGGCAGAGAATTTGTCCAGCAGAGGAACTCATACTTTCCCATAAGAGAGAGCTCCTCTGACAGAATGTGCAAACTGCTGCAGTATGAGGAAGCAAGAGTTGCCCTCAGAACCAAGCAGTTGGCACTGGATAGAGAAGCCCTGGAGATCCAGAGAGCTTCTAGAAGAGAGGGGTTAGAACCCCTTGGTGGCAGCAACAGTGTCCCTAGAGGCAGAGAATCTATTCCAGACCATAGGAACCTGAGCAAGGTTGTTCCTCCCTACCAGAGTGGGGATGATATCCACAAGTGGATAACTGCTATGGAGAGGGCCTGTAGAGTACAGCAGGTCCCCCAAAAGCAGTGGGCAGCAATCTTGTGGCTCTCCTTTTCAGACAAAAGTAGAGACAAGCTCCTCACTGTTAGAGAAGAGGATGCTGATAATTATGAAGTCCTGAAGAGTGCACTGATAGATGGGTTTGGCTTAACCACTGAGCAGTACAGGTTGAAGTTCAGAGACACCCAGAAGGCACAGACTCAGGACTGGACTGACTTTGTAGATTGTGCAACCAAGGCTCTGGAGGGTTGGCTGGTTGGCAGTAGGGTTACTGATTTCAAGGGATTGTATAATCTGATGATGAGAGAACAGATCCTTAATAATTGCCAGAACCAGTTGTTGCATCAATACCTGGTGGACTCAGATCTGACCTCTCCCCAAGAATTGGGAAAGAAGGCAGACAAATGGGTCAGAACCAGGGTAAGGCAGAAACCCCAGAACCAAGGGGTGACACCAAGAAGCAGGATCCTAAGGGCTCTGAGAAAGGTGGGGATAAGTCAAAAGACCAGAAGTCTTCACAAGGGCCCCAAAAATCTGCATCTGGTGGGGAGTCACAATCCAACAAGGGAAAAGGCCAAAAGAAGCCCTGGTGCAAATTCTGTAAACAGAAAGGGCACTGGACTTCTGATTGTAACAAGTCCAAAGACCAAACCATACCACTCCTGCCCCTAAGGCAACTGTTCCCCCTAGCTCAGCTACTGGTGGAGGTGGTACTCAGAATAAGGGTGTAGTAGGGTTGACCCTGGGTTCTGAAGTGGACTCTGACCTAGTCAGAGTGCCCACTCAGGCAATGCTGATTTGTGATGGAGACCTTGATATGTCCTTCCTAGTAAGCCCCAGTAATCTGGGCAAATACAAACAGCAGCCTGTAATAAATGGCAAACAGGCTTTGGCATTTAGGGACACAGGTGCTAGTGTCACCATGGTGGCAGAGGATCTTGTGGACCCTGGACAGATCATCCTGGGCGAAATGTACCAGGTGACCAATGCAAGCAATGTCAGGACCAACCATAGTCTGGCAGTTGTGAATTTCTCCTGGGGAGGGGTAACTGGCCTCAAGAAGGTTGTAGTCAGTGCAGACCTCCCTGTCGAATGTCTATTGGGCAATGATCTAGAGACTTCAGCCTGGTCTGAAGTAGAGTTATGGACTCATGCTGAGATGTTGGGCATCCCTGCAGAGGTATTTGCTGTAACCAGGTCACAAGCAAGAATGCATAACACTGAACCAGCTCTGGATCCTGGAACAATGGACCAGATGCTTCCCAAGAGGAGGAGCAGTAGGGTAAAGGCAGTGCCTTCCCTCTGTCTCAGATCACAGATTCACCCCCAGAGGGAGGTGAAGCAGATCCTGAAGAAGGAACTGCCCCAGAGGGACTTTAGCCTGATCAGGTTGAGTTCTTGGGGGCAGGGGGCCCTTCTAGGGAAGATCTGAGTAAGGAGCAACAGTGCTGCCCCTCTCTTGAACCCCTCAGACAGCAGGCTGCTGCTGAGGCTGCTGGGAGTGCTAGTGGGTCCCATAAAGTTTATTGGGATGAGGGACTCCTATATTCTGAGGGTAGAGATCCAGCCCCTGGAGCCACCAGGAGGATGGTAATACCTCAGATGTTTAGGGGGTTCCTCTTGACCCTAGCACATGATATCCCTTTGGCAGGTCACTTGGGCCAAAACAAGACCTGGGACAGGCTTGTTCCACATTTTCATTGTCCACATATGTCAGAGGACACAAAGGAGTTTTGTCGCTCCTGTGTCACATGCCAAGCCAGTGGTAAGGCAGGTGGCACAACAAAGGCCCCCCTGATACCACTACCTGTGGTGGGGGTACCCTTTGAAAGGGTAGGGATTGACATTGTTGGTCCCCTTGACCCTCAAACTGCATCTGGGCACAGGTTTATCCTGGTGGTAGTGGATCATGCCACCAGGTACCCAGAAGCAATTCCTCTGAGGACCACCACAGCCCCTGTGGTGGCAAGAGCCCTCATTGGAGTTTTCTCCAGAGTCAGTTTCCCAAAGGAGGTCATTTCTGACAGAGGTACCAACTTCATGTCAGGATATTTGAAGGCAATGTGGAAGGAGTGTGGTGTAACTTATAAGTTCACCACCCCCTATCACCCACAATGCAATGGGCTAGTTGAACGCTTCAACAAAACCCTGAAGGGAATGATTAAAGGACTCCCAGAGAAGCTTAGGCGGAAATGGGACCTTCTTCTTCCCTGCCTGTTGTTTGCATACAGAGAGGTTCCACAGAAGGGGGTTGGTTACAGCCCATTTGAGCTTCTGTTTGGGCATCCTGTGAGAGGTCCATTGTGTTTGGAAAAAGAGGGCTGGGAGTTACCTCTCAAGCCCCCAAACAAGATGTGATGGACTATGTACTTGGTCTCCGCTCCCGGATGGCTGAGTACATGAAAAAGGCAACCAAAAACCTGGAGGCCAGCCAAGAATTACAAAAAGCTTGGCATGACCAAAAGGCTGTACTGACTGTATACCAGCCAGGACAGAAAGTGTGGGTGTTGGAGCCCATGGCCCCAGCAGCCCTCCAGGACAAGTGGAGTGGCCCCCATACAATAGTTGAACAGAAGGGAGAAGTCACCTATCTGGTAAATCTTGGAACTCCCAGGTGCCCCCTGAGGGTGCTCCATGTCAACAGATTAAAGCCATATGTTGACAGGGCTGACATGGGCTTGCTCATGGCAACTGATGAGGACCAGGAGGAGGAGAGTGACCCTCTCCCTGACCTGCTCTCTCAGAACCCTGATGATGGGTCAGTAGATGGTGTTGCTTTGGCAAGCAGCCTCACTGACCATCAGCAAACTGAGTGCAGACAAGTTCTGCAACAGTATAGACATATGTTTAGCCTGACCCCTAGTCAGACTACCTGGTGCACCCATGAGGTGGACACTGGAGACAGTCTGCCTGTCAAGAGTAAAATCTACAGGCAACCTGACCATGTCAGGGACTGTATCAGGACTGAAGTCCAGAAAATGTTGGAGCTAGGTGTAATTGAGCCTTCAGATAGCCCTTGGGCTAGCCCAGTAGTCCTGGTACCCAAGCCTCATACCCAGGGTGGTAAGAAAGAAATGAGGTTTTGTGTAGACTACAGAGGCCTCAATGCAGTCACTAGGACTGATGCCTATCCCATACCAAGGGCAGATGAGCTGATTGATACTTTGGCCTCAGCCAAGTATCTAAGTACATTTGACCTAACAGCTGGCTACTGGCAGATCAGATTAGCTGATGATGCAAAAGCCAAAACAGCATTTTCGACCCCTAGTGGGCACTACCACTTTGTGGTGATGCCCTTTGGATTGAAAAATGCACCTGCCGCTTTTCAGAGGTTGGTGAATAAAGTTCTGGCAGGGATGGAAACTTATTGCTCAGCTTATCTAGATGATATTGCTGTCTTTAGTTCCTCCTGGCAGGATCACCTGGTCCACCTCAGAAATGTTTTGGAGGCTCTGCAGAAAGCAGGCCTCACTATCAAGGCCACTAAGTGCCAGATAGGGCAGAGTCAGGTTGTGAACCTGGGCCACCTTGTAGGTGGAGGCCAGGTTCAGCCTTTACAGAGCAAAATCCAAACCATAATGGAATGGGTTGCTCCAACCACCCAGACACAGGTGAGAGCCTTCTTAGGCCTGACTGGGTACTATAGGAGGTTTGTCAAGGGATATGGATCTATAGTGACCCCCTTGAATGATCTGACCTCAAAGAAAATGCCAAAAAAGGTTCAGTGGACAGCCAGCTGTCAGAAGGCATTTGAAGACCTAAAGCAGGCCATGTGCACTGCCCCCATCTTACAGAGTCCAGACTACACCAAAAAGTTCATTGTCCAAACAGATGCTTCTGAGCTGGGTGTGGGAGCTGTACTGTCTCAACTGAATGATGAAGGTCAAGACCAGCCAGTAGCTTTTATTAGCAGAAGGCTGACCCCTAGAGAGAAACGTTGGTCAGCTATAGAGAGGGAGGCCTTTGCTGTAGTGTGGGCCCTGAAGAAGCTGAGGCCATACTTGTTTGGCACTCACTTCATAGTTCAGACTGACCACAAGCCCCTCCTATGGCTTAAACAGATGAAAGGTGAAAACCCAAAACTTTTGAGGTGGTCCATTTCCCTACAGGGGATGGACTATACAGTGGAACATAGACCTGGGACCCAACATGCCAATGCAGATGGACTCTCAAGGTATTTCCACTTAGAACACGAAGACTCAACTGGTCAAGGTTAGTTTAGTGTCCCTGCATTTGGGGGGGGGTTGTGTAGGAGAGTAGGATCTGCCTCTTATGTTGCCCCCACTTTTTTCCTGATGTTTACACTGATTTCTGGCTATAGTCTGGCTGGGTCCCTGCTAATCAGGGCCCCAGCCTCTCTGTTCTCTCTAAACGACTTGGAGTGCACTCTAGGTGCACTAGTGATTGGATACTGTGGTACCTTATGAGTCCCTAGTATATGGTACCTTAGGTACTAAGGGCATAGGTACTTCACAGGCCTACCAGGTGCTGCAGCATGTATTATGCCACCCCTGGGAAGCAGACTAAATCTGACACCACAGGCCGGCTACTGCAGCCTGGGTGAGGTGGTGCTAGCACTCCTCACTGAGATATAGGTTCCCTATATCTCTCCTACACACACATATAAACCTATCAGCCACCCCTAAGGCAGGCCCTATCAATCCTGAGGGCAGGGTGCTTGGCTTCTATGTGAGGGGGTACCTCTGCCTGAGCAGGGCCCCTCTGCAGCTCTCAGAGTCCATTCTCTGGTGCTGTTTGTGGATGCGGTTAAACCATATACTCTTAAGTGCATTATATCCTCGCGGTAAAATGCTAACTTTGGAATGGCTGCATCAAAACATGTCGTGTTTGGTGTCAAACATCTTGGAATACTACCCCCCCGCCAGTCCTGGTGGTGGGGGTATCATTCCACCCTTCTAGAGGGATAGACATGTACCTACTGTGGAAACGCGGTAGAATCCTGCAGAGCCCTGGCATCACAAAATGGATGCCACCAGTCACAGACACTGGGCTGCCCTCCTGCTGATGACCAACACTCGCAGTGGAGGAAGCCCAACAATAGATATCCTGTCCCAAGGGGTGTGACCACCTCCCAGACAGGGTTTAGTGTATTGGGGCTGGGTGGGTGCACTCTTAGAGTGCTTTGAAGTCCTGCACTGGGGGAGCAGAAGGCTCCTCTGTGCATACCCCAGTTCAAACCGGCTCAGGGGCTACCTGCCCCTGCTCTGGCGCGAAACTGGACAAAGGGAAGTGGGTGTAGCCACCCACTCCCCTGACCCTCCCATAGGTAGGGTCATAGAGCTAGTCCCTCCCTTTCTTTTAGTATAAGAGGGGAACCTGTGCATTGCAAACTAGATATCCCTGGACGACGCTCTACAAGAAGAATCCCGGACCTTCGACGTTCCACTACCTTTGGAAGACTGAAGAATCTCGCTTGGAGTCAAGGAGTGACTCCCCTGCTTGGCAGGCACCAAAAACTACAAACGATGGTCACAAACTACGCCGCTCCCGCCGGAGTCCGAAGTCCCTGCAGCCCAAAAAGTGGATTTCCTAACTTCTCAAAGGCTATCGTGAGTCCCCAGCGAAGCTGAGGCCAGTGGACCCCAAGAGTGATGAGGAACCGCGACCCCTGTGTACCATGCACTATTGTCAAGTACAACCCCTTCTCAACGTTCTACGATCTTGTGCTTTGGTCCACGTATGGTCCTAGCCTCCAGCAGGAATCCCTCTGAAGATCAGAGGCCTACCACGTTCCGAGTGACCGTGGGCCCCTGTTGAGCAAATCCTCCCGAGGCATCTTTGCGATCCCTTGCCAGCCGGCTTGTGGGTCCCCTGAAGGCTTTCCTACAGAACCAGAGGGCTCCCCTGGTTGCTCCTGGCCTTCCCTGATTGACCCTCGCTGGTTGAGTCTCTCAGACCTTGCTGGTCTGCGCCATTAACTTTTTACACTTTCCCAAAGACTTGCTGTTACCAAGGCTTGTTGGCTCCAATCGAGTCGCCGACACTGCAGTATGCTGCAGACATTATGGGACACGCCGAATCCAGCTCCTGGTCATCGTCGACGCCTCCTGGACCTCGTGGCTGAAGAGTCAAGGCACCCATGAACGACCTGAATCTTGCGATGACGGTGGGCATCCATCTTCCTTGCCCCGAGTCACTGCCAAGTGACTTTGAACACTGTCCCCTCTGCTTTCAGGTCTTCCATCTTCTGAATCCAGGCTTGGATTCCTCCGGACACTTCTCCTGTCGCCGCAAGCAGCAAGTCTTCACTGGCTCCCATTGAAAACGACGCCGCGACCCGACACCAAAGAACACCTATGCACCCGGCTCCCCTGGGTGAGGTAACTTCAGCACTACAGTGCTCCTGTGGGTGTGGGCCCTAGAACTACTTACCCTGTAAGTGACATGCTTGTAGCTACCCTAGAGGTGCCCTAAAACTCTTACTTTCCAAGTGCGACTATCGCGCTGACTCGTACATGGTTCGCGCCTGTGTTAGACACACCGCGTCCAACTCCCTTGCAACTCCATCAGTAACCGCGTCCTTCGACTCGTACAAGGACCGATCGGTGTGTTCGCCTCGAACACGCAAGGGACCTTTAACATTGAAATCTCAATCGCTTCTGTTCGCATAGACTCGTACAGGACTCGCACCGTTGCCAGGACACCGCGTCCGTCCCCTGTGGGTCTCCTACAACTACCTGGGGTGGTTCTTGGGGGTCCCTCGATTCTAGATGCCCTAGACCTAGGTCTAGACAAACTCAGATTGTGATATTCAATTGTGCTAAACGTATTTTGATAACATTTGATTTGTACATATGTTCCTGACTTCTAATCTCATAAAGAGATTAGTAGAGAGTTGTTTATTAATAAATACATATATATTTGATATATATACCTGTGTGGTGTCTTTTCATTTGGTGATTCAAGAGATTGTGTGGTAAAACAAGCTGCTTTACATTCCTTCAAGACTTAGCCTGAAGGCTGCTCTCCACAGCTACCACTCGGATAGCTTTCTATAAAGGTTGTCTTAAACCTATCTACCATAAGAGTCGAATTGTTCTGGTACAAGGTGTCCACTTTAATTAGTGAACAGCATATACCAGGCCAACTTCTCACAACATGTGTCAGGAAAAGTGATGGGCAGAGTCTCTGTCGATATGCGGGTTTTGCTTCCATCACCAGACACAATGATGTCCTCATGTCCTGATAGACAATGCGACAATGGTGTGCATGCAGGACATATCACACTACTGCTGGATCACCCTTTGCAAGTTGAATGTCATGGCACAGGCCTGTCTGGCAAGTCAGTCATAACTGTCTCCTGTCACAGGGGCCGTGCATACACACAACACCAGTCTGCACTGTGTCACAATCATGGAAGTTTTGGGAATGCAAGCCCTGTAGCTGACAGGTGCACATGTGCACCCCTGGCCACCCACATCATGAGGACTAAGATGATCCCACGTCATTCAAATGAGACATTTGAGTGACTGCAAACACAAATCCATACACATGAGCACTTCACCGTCTGATGAGAATGAACCAAAGCTGCCTGCACCTCAATGTTTCATACACCATTGTGCACAGTCAAGGGATCAGAGACCTATGCATTAACCAATGTGCAGATCCTATAGTCACAACTCAGGTGGCTGGCCACCCCAAATTGTTAAACACTCCAGGAGTCCAAAAAGCAAGGCCACACCACGGTGACACAGAGGCAGACACCTGAGTGCACTCTTCACAATGCCCAATATGTATGCTGACACATGGGAGTCGGAGAACAGAGTGCCTTCGATGTCCGGAGTAGGCATTATAGTCCTGGTCCATGTGCAACATGGTATTACCCTGAACACTAGGCAGGTGGCTATGCATGTGTCACACACATGATGTACATACTTCTGAGGCTCCTACCTTGGTGTCTGCTGCAGCATGGGTGTGTGGCACATACCCCAGACATGTGGTGAGTCAGAGCAGCAATTGGAACACATATTAAAGCCATACCCAGAGTACATGTCAGATCACAGGCATTGTGTGAGCAATTGTACCACCCATGCAGCCCACAACAAAGTTCCTGTAACTGATGCTGTCCCCAACTTGAACCACAGGTAACTGCAAGTGCACAGTACCCAAGTGACCTAAGTCACAGACTGTAAGGGCCACACCTGTGTATCAGATGAGGAGGGGCATGACACAAGTGAGGGACATGAGTCCAGGACGACAAGACAGTCGTACTGTGGAAGTGTAACCAGGCTAAAGGAGTGATTAGAGCATGTTAGTCATAGTACCCAGAAAAGGCGAGCACTTACCCCCTCCTTGCTGCTGTCTGGCCTTCAGCTGCCCATCCAGGTCAGGGAAGACCACCGCCAGAATCTGGAGCATGTGGGGGGTCATGGTCCGGTGTCCGCCCCTCCTGCGAGGAGGCGACAGCTTCAGCTGGACCCTTGCGATCCTCCGGGTCCAACCACGAAGGTCCTGCCACCTCTTCTGGCAGTTGCGGATCCTGCGCCTGTAGACCCCCACAGATCGTACTGCCCGGGCGATGGTCAGCCAGATCTCCTGCTTCTGGTGGGCATCAACCTGTGAGGATGACAAAGTGAAAAGGCCATTACTACACATGCAACATATCCGTGCATCACACAGTTGGATATACATGTCTCAATCACAGGGGCATATGATGTACACAGGTAGTGCAACTATGGCTATGAACAGTTGTCCAGCAGTTACTAAATGGTATCATTGCCTGGGAAGTAAAACCTTGTTGGAATGCACTGTTACTGCACCATACCTGTTCAGTGCATGTAACTACACACTTTGGGGGTGACAACTACTCTGTGAGCATGCTAGCCACTGGTGTACACACTGTAAGT
Source organism: Calotriton arnoldi (assembly GCA_963921515.1). NCBI lineage: Eukaryota > Metazoa > Chordata > Amphibia > Caudata > Salamandridae > Calotriton > Calotriton arnoldi. The sequence continues at coordinate 1,106,007 of CAWUFW010002500.1, read as the reverse complement.
CTTGCTAGTCAGACAACATGCACAATTAGTAAGGCAGTGGACAGCACACTCACCTGCTCCCCTGGTTTCCCATACAGCTTGCTGTACTGTGGAAGGAGGCTGTCCAGCAGGGCCTGGTTCTCCTCAGTGCTGAAGGCTGGGGCTCTATCCACAGTACGTGCCATTGCAGTAGCTAGAGGATGCAGAGACAGCAGCAGTGGTAGTGGCAGATGTCGTCCTGGAGCATGTAGTGCAGGCAAGTGAGCTCTCAGGGGAACAGCCAGCATTATATGTGTGCTGCAGAGGCAGATACTGTCCCATGTGTCCAAAGTGATAGGTCCAAGTCGTTTGCATCTTCTGAATCTGGCCAATCCATGGAATTGCACCACTTATACACGCCTACAGCATCCTTCAAAATTTCAACTTGATGACACCCATGAATTTGCAACATTGTTGTGGGTGGCCAACTGAATTCACTGCATCCGACTCGTACAAGCTTCGAATACGCGTCCGTTACCATGTCAGACCATAGCCAATGCGTGCGCACGGATCGTTCCATTGCTGTACGACGCGTATTTCGTCACACAACACGCATCCGTCAACATCATATGCAATGGCCAATGCGTGCGCACGGATCGGTCCATTGCTGTACGACGCGTATTTCGTCACACAACACGCATCCGTCAACATCATATGCAATGGCCAATGCGTGCGCACGGATCGGTCCATTGCTGTACGACGCGTATTTCAAAACACAACACGCATCCGTCAACATCATATGCAATGGCCAATGCGTGCGCACGGATCGGTCCATTGCTGTACGATGCGTCCCTGTACAAGTCACTCGCATATTTCACCATGGTTGTCACAGGTGAACGTATGCCAGCCACAATTACTTGCCAGGGACTCAGGGGCACACCTACAACACCACAGCCTGTCCACACTGTATCCTAAGGCATGTAAGGCTTCATTACCTGTGTGTGTATGGGGGTCAACATGTGGTTTGTTGGGTGGCACTTGGGGGCAGCCACTCCCACGCTGTGCACGTGTTCATGGGGACAGAATCCTTTGTGTGTTGTGCACATGACCACTGTGATGTGCAACTGTTCAGTTCAGAGCATGTGGCACGGTCACATTTCCAGGTTGTATATGTGTATGTTATGTCACATATACCCTGAGTCCCATGTGGGATGGTATGTACGTCACAGGGTGACCCAGTGCCACAATTGTGATGGTCCTCCACAGTCTCTGTGCATGTTGTGTTTCAGATGTCTCTGATTCCATGTGCACAATGGGAGACAGTCTCCACATCCACGTTGTTTGTGCATCGACTTTGATGTTGTGCGTGTGTGTGTCACAGACGTCCATGTCTGTCCTGCAGAGGCAACAGGGGCCACTAGCTGTGAGAGTCATGGTTGTTTTGCCTGCGTGTACATAATGCGCCATGTCATGCCAGTGTCCATGTGGCAATACAGGGTCCCTGGGAATCTACCTGTCAAAGAGCTGTGATGCCTGGGGCACATCTGTCCTCACTTGTCACTGTGGTGTGTGTTTGGAACCTGACAGCAGTACATGGGTACTGTGACACAGCCTAATGATTTCCCATAGCACAACCTGGAACTTGTTGTCAACACATGTTGAACTGAGATGTTAGATGATGGCCATGTAGGTGCCATATATGTCCATACAGAACGGCACACACATCAAGTACTTGTGTCTCGTAATGTTGTATCATGTGATATTGAGTATGGTCAATGCCACATATGTGGGGTGACTGACAATCTTTCTTTGTTCACCTATGTACTGCAGGGCACCAGCTGTCCATAGACCATTCCCTGACCTTGCAACCATGGTTGAACGTGACTGCATCCGACGGTACCGCTTCAACAGGCTGCTAATTGAGGAATTGGCGGGGCAGTTGGCCCCACATTTGCTACCTGGCCGGCCATACCCTACAGCGCTGACCCCCAAGGTGAAGGTGATGGCAGCCCTACACTTCTTTGCCACCGGTACCTTTCAACACACTGTGGCGTCTGCTGGTGGGCTGTCACAGACCATGTTCAGCTGTGTGCTACGCGATGTTTTGGAGGCAATGTTGACATACTTGAACCAGTATATCTATTTCCCTAAACGTCAACAAATCACTGACATCAAGAGTGACTTCTATGGCCTGGGGAGGATGGCACATGTCATCGGCTCCATTGATGGGACACATGTGGCTTTGGTACCACCACAGGCACATGAGCAGGCATACAGGAACAGGCAACATTTCCATTCTATCAATGCTCTGGTGGTATGTCTTGCAGATATGAGCATCTCAAATGTATGTGCACGTTTCCCCGGTTCTGCACACGATGCCTACGTAATGAGGAGTAGTCGCATCCCGAGGATGATGTCACAGATGCAGAACCAACGTGCCTGGCTTGTCGGTGTGTATTGACTTTGTACCATTGTGTGTGTTCTGCAATGTTGTATTCCACCCTCTTTTCCAACTCAGCTAATGTGCAATTGTCTGTATGTAGGTGACTCTGGATACCCCAACATGCAGTGGTTGCTGACACCCCTCAGGAACCCTGTGACACCAGCCCAGATGTGCTACAATGAGGCACATGGTCAGACCAGGAGAGTGATCGAGTGGACATTTGGTCTCCTGAAGAGCCGCTTTCGCTGCCTCGACAAGACAGGAGGGGCCCTCCCATATGCCCCTGCAAAGGTGTGTAAGATTTTCATTGTCTGCTGCATGCTACACAACCTGGCAGTGCGGAAGGAGTTGCCTCTCATCTTGGATGACGATGACCAACATCCGCCACCTGTGGAGGATCCTGGCCTGGGCCACGATGCCAGTGATGATGATGATGATGAGGGTGATGTCCGCACACAGCTCATCAACAACTTCTTCAGCTGAATGTGAGTATACAGAGATGTTATGTCAATGATTTGAGTTTGCATGATATGTGTTGGTGGTGCTCTGTTGCTGTTTGAGTGTGGCCATGTGCTACTTGACTGGATGCGTGGAGCGATGTGTCCTTACAGGTAGTCTGTACTCCCCAACAGTGTTGGCATGCTAACTTGGTTTTGTGTAGGTATCTTGTGACATGTATTGGGCATGAGTATTGCAGTTCTGTCCTGTTCTTCAGTGCTTTTAACTGTGTGTCATGTCTGTCCTTCACAGGGTACTTTCCGAGTTGTTTGGTCAACTCTGATCCCCCAACACCATGATTCAACTTCCAGGGTGGAAGCAGTCGTTTCCCTACAGGTGATGTGCCACACACCCCTGGACTTTATTTCTTCAACACTTGGTGACTGTGTGGCCACTGCCACGTGGAATTACCTTGCATCTGTAGTGAAAACAACATGTTGCAAATGTGTAATAAACCTGTGCTTCACTTTGGGATGTGTGTTGTCTGTGGTCACACATCTGACTGACATTTGCTTACTGCACCTGTGGGCTAGTTAACACAGACTTAGAATAGGTGTGGTGTCTGTGCATTACATTGTATTTCCTGGCAACATCAGTGTAGGCGATGAGTCAGATGGCCCTGGTGTGTATGTGTTGTGTTGCCCTAGTGGTGTGTCTCCCTCATATGTGTCACGTCGCCATGACTCACATGACGGTGTAGAAATTGCTGTAGCAGTTAGCATGCAGTGTCATTTAGCAGATCATCATCTCCATGACAAAATACCACATTGGAATCACAACAGAGGCAAGTATGGTGTATTAGTGAGTTTATTTACATACATGTGTGAGGATAGTGCACAGGATGGTGGGTGCTGTACATTGGTATTGGAATCCAAAGTTCCCAGATGAGTTGGAAGTGTTGGTAGCAGAAATGTCCAGAGTAAAGTCCACAGTCATCTGATACATTAGTCCAACTTAAACTCCCCATGTCATGTGGGAGAGTTGGGTTGCATTCGACAAGGTGAACAGTTTGCACACAAAGGAGAATTTCCTGAACAGGTGTTGGGTTCCTGGGGGATGTACATGGCCATCTGCCTCTCAGTTGTCCTTCCTCGGACGACCCCTCTTCTTTCTGGGGGGACCCTCACGTGCAGGCCGCTGTGGTGCAGAGGACTCTCCACCAGAGTCATCCTCCCTCCCTGTGGCAGTTGCAGTTGTTGCGGCACCAGATGTTGTGGGCACACAGGGAGGTGTGGACATGTTGGTGCTAATCTGGCGGAGGCATGTCAATATGTCCCTCTGCACCGCTGTCAGTTCTTCCAATGTGTCCCACTTGGACTCCATGCGAGACATGTGTGTCTCCACATGGGACATGTGGGAGTCCAAGCGGGCATGATGGGCAGCCTGCTGCTGTTGAATGTCCTTGAGGATCCCCACTACCTGGCTGACCTCTCCGGTGCTATTCTGGAACGCATCTGCAATGCGTACCAGTTGTGGGTCATCATGCAGTCCAGACCCCTCTGCAAACAGCGACATCTGCCTACCACCCTTCCCACCACCCCTGGCCACACTGGCGGGACCTGCGGTGGCACGCACAGGTGACCCTAGGCCCCCTTAGGGGTTGGTACTGGGGTTGTTGTCCGTTGCTTCCCGGGGGGCCGGGGGCCCTGTGCTGTTGTCATTCAGTGTCCTTGGTCTGTCCGTGTCGGCGGGGGTGGTTTGTGTGTTGGCAGATGTTGGAGGAGTGGGTGCAGGGGGTGCAGATGGTGGTCCTGCTGGTGCTGCATGATGACTCACACCGAAGGGGCCAGGTAGGTCTTCGCCATCCGAGGAGGGCAGAGGCTGTTCCACACCAGAAAGCTCAGGGGCCACCGGAGCCTGGGACAGGGACTCCTCATCATCTGCTGCTGTGTCCCAATCATCACCTGTGTTTGGAAGAGACACACAATGTATGTTATGTTTCTACAGGCATCAATGGTTCAAACACATGACAGTTGTGACTGTACATCTGGATGCGTGCCTGTACATTGCATTGTCCTAAGTTGTCACAGCCAGAGGTTGATATTGGTGTAGCACATTGTCCTGCCAACCTGAAGCATTTCAATGTGAATGTTGAGGTGTGTGCATGACCAGCTCATGTATTGATTTGGCTGTGCATGGCCATTGCTACTCAGGGGCCATCACGTGCCTGACACAGGTGTGTCATCCTTGTCCACATTTGTCCTTTAACAGGGACATACGTGCAATTCCACTTAGGATATCTTTCAAGATTGGGCCATGTGTGGTGGCAGTTTTTGCCAGTCTTTGTGCGTCACATTGGTGTGTCTGGACTAAGGGTGGGCGGCAAATTCCGTTCCGCTCGCGGAACTTGCGAAATTTTGGCATTTCCGCGTTCCGCGCAGAACGCGGAAATGTCGAAACTTCCGCGATCCGCGGTGGAACGGAATTCGGGTGCAAGAGAAAGCACTGAAGCAGGTGCCCGAGTTGAAGCTCAAATTCTGTAACGCATTAATCAGCACAAAAAATTCGTGAGCAAGGTCGAGGCTAAGCAGGAGTGCTTTCTGCCCATATCTACCGTCAAACATTAGCTGTAATCCCCGATGGAGGTCTTTGCATCCTTGATTTTCCCGAGCGCAATCCCCGTGTAGGTCCAGTGACCAGGAGGTTCTTCCTCCTCATCTGCTGCTCAGATCCTGCTCTGACCCTTTATAAACAAGAGGCATGTGAACAGGCCTAGAAGCCCCACCCGTTTGCCCCCGCCCCACATACACTAGTGGTATGCACCGTCTTCCCGCCCTTTCCCCAGAATGATGGACAGCGTAATCAAAGGACCCCGGCGCTTTCGGCGCGGTGGCAAAGTTACAGACACACAGGTCACTGGGGTCAATTCTTCTGGACCTTTACGCAGCTGTAGTGTAGGAAAGGCACTATACATTTACCCAACGAGGTAGCACTTACCGATTAGCCAGAAGAAAGTACTCCAGTTGAGTAGAGGTATTGCACAAAACGGAGGCATTTTCGTGGATAAATATGCAGGGCAGGTGTGCAGAATTCGTGAGCGTGGTTAAGCAGATGTGCCTTCTCTCCATTTCCAACGTGAAAAGTTAGCTGTAATCCCCGATGGAGGTCTTTGCATCCTTGATTTTCCCGAGCGCAATCCTCGTGCAGAATTCGTGAGCGTGGTTAAGCAGGTGTGCCTTCTCTCCATTTCCAACGTGAAAAGTTATCTGTAATCCCCGATGGAGGTCTTTGCATCCTTGATTTTCCCGAGCGCAATCCTCGTGCCGAATTCGTGAGCGTGGTTAAGCAGGTGTGCCTTCTCTCCATCTCTTCCATAGTGTAGGAAAGGCACTATACATTTACCCAACGAGGTAGCACTTACCGATTAGCCAGTAGAAAGTACTCCAGGTGACTAGAGGTATTGCACAAAACGGTGGCATCTTCGTGGATAAATATGCAGGGCAGGATTCAACGGGCGCAGCAAAATCTCCGCGAGCACACAAAATTCCGCGTGCTCGCGGAGATTTCTTGCCGTTTTGCGGAATTTTGCGGAACGCAACTCTGCAAATTCCGCCCACCCTTAGTCTGGACAACATGGTCACAGTCCGGTATGCCTGGGATCTCTTGGGAGTATCTGTGTTGTTGTCTGGGTTCCTAGTTCACGTCTCATTTCATACAAGTGATGTTGTTAACGTAGCTAATGATGTTGTTGCTGAGTTTTGTACGTGCAAACGTGATTAATCTTGTCAATGTCCTCCATGGTGATAAGGATTGGGCACGGCACCTCTCTGGCTTTTCCATTCTCATGACAGTGATGGCCAGTGGTGTGTGTTGCAGTTCTGCTGCTGTGAGTAGCATGTCTCCTCAAATGCAGTCCAGGTTGGTGCTTGTGTCTACAGTGTCTATGACAGTGAGTGGTGTGTTGTGTGAAGGATGCATATGTTGCTGAATGATGTGGGAGTGGAATGCAGCTCACAACCGCAACTTGTGTGACTGACACCATGGTACAGTGTCCGGTATATTGGTGTGTCCATTGCATTCACTGTCAGGTGTCCCCTGTCAATGATGTCTCTGTGACTTCCTGTGTGTTTTGTGCTATGTAGTATGTCTGATTCTCCACAGTTGTCATCTGCAAGACACACCTTCACAGCCAGGCCAGGGGGCACCCATGGACACTGCATCCCCTGACAGTGTGTGTAAACATAGAGTTGCATTGGCTGTGAGTGTGTACGTGTTTGGGTTGGCCAATGCATGGGTGTGAATTGCAGGCACATCATTTCTCATGCCCATGTGTAAGCCATCTTGCCAGGGCTTTTACTTTGGGATTGACTGGTCCCACGTGTGCAATGTGTTTTTGCAAAGTAGGTGTGTGTATGGCCAGCATTGGTGGTATGTGGTTGACATCCGGACCTCCTTCTCCCCCAGCCCAGTTATCCCACCATGAAGCATGCCACCCTTGCAGTGGGTGCAGGTTAACTCTCAGGATGTCAGTCAGTGGTGTCCTGCTGTTGGTTGGTGAACAGTTCCCAGCAGGGCCTTGTGCTCCCCACAACAGAGCACCATTGTCAGACATCTTTGAAGTGGCTTTTCACTCCCTGTGAGGTGTGCATGCTTCAGTGTGAGCTTGCTGGGCCATGTGGGTGGGGGATGTTGAGCTGTGACTACCACTCCCATCATGCTATTGCCTACACCCCCCTTCTCAGCATGCCCATACTTCCTTCCTTTTGAGTCGACTTCACTGTGTGTGAGTGTGACAGCAATGGCAAGATGGCTGACAGTGTGTTCCTGTTGTTTGTTGGTGCACAGTTCCCAGAAGGGCCTTGTGCTCCCACAGCTGAGGCCAGTGTCCGACATCTTGGAAGTGGCTTTTCACTCACTCTCTTGTAGAGCACGGTCCCAGGTGTGTTGTTTGGAGTTAGTGGAAGTGGTGTGTGTGTAAGGGCCTGCTGGTAGCTGTAGTCGGAGCTGACACTCCTCCTACCCCCAGGCCAGACATCCCACCATGAAACGTGCTTCCATTGCAGAGAGTGCAAATTGGTTGGCAGGATGTCAGTCAGTGGTGTCCTGCTGTTGGTTGGTGCACAGTTCCCAGCAGGGCCTTGTGCTCCCCACAACAGAGCACCATTGTCAGACATCTTTGAAGTGGCTTTTCACTCCCTGTGAGGTGTACATGCTTCAGTGTGAGCTTGCTGGGCCATGTGGGTGGGGGATGTTGAGCTGTGACTACCACTCCCATCATGCTATTGCCTACACCCCCTTCCCAGCATGCCCATACTTCCTTCCTTCTGACTCTGCTTCCCTGTGGGGTAGTGTGCCTGTGCTGACAGGATGGCTGACAGTGTTGTCCTGGCGTTTGTTTGGCTACAAGTCCCAAAAGTGTCCCTGTGCTTCACACAGCATAACCCAGTGTGGTAGTTCTTTGTGGGATATTTAATTTGAGTGTGAGGCAATGCATTCTCCCAGGTGAGTTGTGTGGAGTTTGTGTTAAGGGGTGTGTGAGAAAAGCTGCTGGTAACTATGGTCAGAGCTGTCAGTCCTCCTTCCCACCCAGCCAGATATCCCACCATGGAACGTGCTTCCATTGCAGGGAGTGCAAGTTGGCTTTCAGGATGTCAGGCAGTGGTGTCCTGCTGTTGTTTTGAGCACAACACCCAGCAGGGGCTTGTTCTCCCCACAGCAGTACCCAGTGTCAGCCATCGTGTCAGTTCTTTTCCACTCCCTGTGATGTGAGCATGGTTCAGAGTGGTGTTGATGGGCCAATTGTGAGGGTGACCAATATCTGTGACTACAACTCCCATCATGCTATTGGCTACACTCACTTCACCAGCATACACACAATTCCTTCCTTTCAGTCAGCTTCCCTGTGAGGTGGTGTTCTTGTGGTGGCAAAATGTCTGACAGTGTTTGTTGGTTAGATTTGTGCCACTGCCTTGCTCTATTTGTTGTTAGGTTTGTACATGTCATGACACAGTTACATATCACTATGAGATGGCAGGTATTGTGTTTGTCTGACTAGCATACACATCTTGGGATGATTATCTTTTGGTTACTGTGGCTTTGCTAACAGTGCATGGTTTCACTATCCCCTTGACAGTGATGTGTGTGTATTGTCGCACAATATTGGGTATATTGGTTGTGTACTCAGCAGGCTCTGGGATGTTTGATAGTCCATGTACGCTCTCTGGTGGTAGGATCGTCCGCACCTTCTCCTCCCAGGACCTGAGGTATACTAGTTTGGCAGGAGGGCCACTGCCGGTGCGATGACTCAAGGCATAATCCTTCTTGAGTAGGTCATTGACCCTCCTGTGCACATCATACCACCTGTTCTGGATGTCTTCCTTTGTGCGCAAACATGGTGATTGTGCGTTCACCCTGTCGACGATCCTCTCCCACATCTTGGTTTTCTGCGACATGGGGGTCTGTTGGACCAATGTACCAAACAACTGTGGCTCTACCCTGGGGATTTCATCTACCAGAACTTTCAATTCACTGTCTAGGAACTTTGGATTCTTCTTTGGGGGCATGGTGATGGGTGGTGGTGGGGATTGATGTGTGTGTGAGTGTGCAAGTGAGGGTGGGTGAGTGTCAGTTTTGCTGGGTGTATGTGAGGGTGCTATTCTGGAGGTGCTAATGGTGTGTGGCTTGTGTGATGGATGAGTTGTGAGTGTGTCTGTGGTTGCTGTATGATGGTGTTCTGTGCTGGCAGGTCTGTTGAATTTACAAAGGATCATGGTAGGGATTTGTGGCCTTTATATGGGTGGAGTTGTGGGTGTGTCTTTGTTCCATGTTTTTTTTCCCCAGTATTTATTGACTTTGTCATTGCTTGTTTGGCCCTTTTTTTTTGTATTTTTTCCTTTGTATTTTTTGGGCATGTAGGAGACGTTCTTCTGACCGAGTAGGACGCTGCAGTTGTCTCGTGCGAGCTTCTCCGAGTCTTTCACGCTGTCTTTCTGCTGGGTTTCATGTGCGGCATACGTGTCGGTCGCAGAGTATTCGGTTGCTTTGGCTCCCTGTTTTCTATGCGTGTCGGTCGTACGGCTTGTCTCCGTGCGACTCGGTCTGGTTTTACACGCATTGCATCGTACTGCGCGGGTCGGAGTTCGCGGGTACGTATCTGTCGGGTTCACTCCTGGTGCATGTCGGTCGGTTCGATTCGCGTAGATTTTCCGGCCGGATAGCTGCTTTCCGTGCGGTTCGGTCGTTCAGCTTGTGTTCCGTACTAGTCGGTCATAATTCACATGCATAGCATCGTACTATGCGGATCGGACAGCGCCGGTACGTGTCGGTCGGACTACATTCCCGTACCGAGTCGGTCGGTACGTTTTCCGGCCTGAATCGGAATCGGCCCCAGAGTCAAGTCTCTAGAACCGCACCTCATACAGACTGCCACTGCATACTTAAGACAAAAAAGACTACAAAATACTGTTAGCAGTAACAAATTGGTGCTGTAATTAAAATAATTCCTGTTTGTTGTAGATACATGGGTGCCAACCACTGGTCTCAACACATGCTCTGATCTCAAGATGATGGCAATGAATATTCATCACATGCATCAGATTATCCAATTTGTTATTGAAATTGCTAATAAGCCTGATCTGGTTAACTTTTGATCCCTTTAATTTTTTGGCAAAAAGGAGCTACTTGTACTTTACTACTCCCAAAAATATTGTTGGGATATCCTCTTTCTTTAAATATGCTGAGGATATTCACCTCCTCTGTCTTATGTAGATCATCAGTAGAGCACTTCCTCTTGGCCCAGAGCAATTCCACATGGGGGATGCTCCACTTTAAGGTGATGACAGTCAACATGAAACAGGCTGTTGCCTGCGGTTTCCTTCCTAAACTGTCAGATGTTCAATGTCAATCCGTAAATGTTAGGAGGATATCAAGATATTTTCTGCTTAGTTTGTGAGTGAAGCTGAGGTTGTGATAATTGATCTTTAACCTTCCTATCAGTTCCTCAGCCTCACTCACGTCACCATCCCATATGACAAAGAGATCATCTATGTAACTAACCTACAATACAATGTGGGCGGTGTATATATATTATATCCCGTAGTCCAGACCACCTGCTTCTCCCCCCAGCCCATGAATAAATGTGTGAAGCTCAGGGCAAAGCCGGTGCCTTGCATAGTCCCTGATACCTGAAGGTAATAGATATTGTCAAACATGAACATGTTCTGTTCCGGCAGAAGTTCATCATTTGTTGGGACATGTCAGCATGATCCAACAACCTGTATGCACAATTTTTTAAGAAAAAGGTACATGCATCAATGCCTTGTTGGTTGACACATGTATATAAGTAACTGGCATCTAATGCCATTAGCTGATTTGTTTCTGAATGAAGCCATGTATCTTAGTCAAAAACATCACTGGTATCTCTACAGTATGAGAGCAAAGTACGCACATGTGGAGCTAGGAAATTATTTAAATGTATGTACATTTATTTTTAGCAATGAACCATTGGCTGAGCCTATTGGCCTCCCTGGTGATCTATGAACCTTGGGCATAAGGTATATTGTCAGAATTTTAGGCTTTCCAACCTTAAAGAAACAGTATTCCTCATCATCAATCAAGTTTGTGGCTCTCCACTCATGTAGGGAGTCATAGTACGAATCCTATTTCGAAAATTATGTCTCTCTTGGTGGCTTCCCCGTACACCCAAGTCCATATGTTTTCTCATTGTCTCTCTTCCTGTCCAAGTGTATACTTGACCCTTGTGTGTTGGGTGGGTATGTGTCACATTTATCAATATCATGAATGTCAAGCGGGTACATACATAGAAAATTATCTCACTAATATTCTAATCATTCCCACTTGTAGAATCTATATTCCCCTCCCTGTTTGGGTTAATTTGATGCAATCTAAGCATTTTCATGAGTTTAATTTTACATCAGAAGAGGTCAGTCCTGGATTTTGAATAATTAAAGTCAGCGATTGGACAGAAGGAGAGACCCATTTCCTGTACACAATGTCAAGTCAAGTCAAGAAATTCTTTATTTCGGCCTAACAAGGCCATAAAAGCACAATTAAAAAAAAGTACAACACAATTCATGCGGTTCAAATTTTCCATTAGTGAAATCCATGTGCATTAAAATGTTGTTAGAAAATTCCTAAGGAAGTTTAAAAGTATAAAAGTACATATTTGTGACACTTAAGATAAAATAAAATCGGATTTGTAAAACAATCAATCACAATGGTGGAGTAGGGTGATTTAATTGGGCGGGCCCTAACTTTAAAATAGCTCGGCGTCCGCACCACATTGAAAACAGATATCGAGAAACTGAGTACGCAATGGGCCTACTAGAATCATATTTTAATATCCTAAAAGCCTGTGCGCAATAAGTTGTTCCGAGGTTTCTGCACAACTGCAGTAACCATCGGTGTCTTGCTTTCTTGTATGCCGGGCAAAAGAATAATACATGTTGGTCCGTCTCCGGTGTATTATTAGATATCGGGCAGCCCTGGGTTGAAGTAGCCCCCCAATTATTTGTAAAAAAACGTAGGGGAAGTGTACCGTGCCTAAACTGCAGATATAACTTTTTAGCAAGGGCTGGCTGTATATCATCGATAACGGGTTCTAACCTATATTGCAGTGTTAACTCTAAGAAGGTTGCAGTCAATACACCAGTCGCGGAACTCCCCTGTAATAAGGTAAGATTGTATTCCTTGTAATTCTTTGACAGGTCCTTCCTAGGTGTTGATGGGCAACTATCTTCGGCACTAGCCCATAAATCACCCATTCCCATGGCAGTTAGAGAGTTTTTAATATGGGCCAACCATGAAATTTTACTTGCTCCCTGTAAATTTACCACTTCCCTCAAGTCCTCTCTGTAGACAGATAATTCTGGGGTGCTCCATAGGCGTCGCCAGTATAACAGGGGTCTAAGGGCGACCTCCACTGTTATGGGGCCGATCCCAAGATCCATTCGAAGCGGCGTGAACGGTGTACTTTTGGGGAGACCCAGGAGTTGTCTAGCAAAGGAATTCTCAATCTTAGAAAGAAGGTCAGATGGCCCCAAATTTCTTCCCCATACAAAGCAGCCCCTCTAGCTTGTGCCTTATAAATTTCCAACACCGGCCCAATCGTTTTATGTGTGCACTTCCTCTGCATCTTTGCTAACAGACACTTTCTCTAATAATTTCCCATCTAACTGGGGATTGGGTCGTGTAGAGTACCCTGCATTAAAAGCCATGTATTTGGTTTTCTGAGTATTTATCTCCAGGCCCTCCTCTTACAGAATAAATGGAAAGTATCTAAAACCCTCTGTATTCCCATGGGGGACCTTGACAGCAGGAGGGTATCGTCGGCGAACATCAAGGCTGGTACCTTGCGGTTCGCCAACCTTGGAGCATCTATGTCCCTCCCTGCTATCAAGGCCTCCACTAGACCATTAATGAATAAACAAAAGAGAGTCGGGGCCAATATGCACCCTTGTCGTACACCTCTATCTATAGGTATGCGATCGGTAAGCTCTCCATTTTTCCCATACCTAATTTGGGCGAAGTTATGTTCATGTAGTCGTTTCAAATGGTGGCAGAGATACGGGGGGCACCCAGGTCTAGTAAGATGGCCCATAATTTCTCCCTAGGGACCAAATCGAATGCCGATTTTAAGTCCACAAAGATCATATAGAGGCTGCCACCCTCCAAGATCACTGTCTTCCAGTGCAGTAATTGCAACCTGAAGATTTGGTCAATAGTGGACATTTTTGCTCTAAAACCGGCCTGATATGGGCTAAGAATAGTATGCTCCTCCATCCAGTTCTGTAATCGGCCCAGCAGCACTCGTGCGTATATTTTCTGAGTGACATCAATGAGACTAATGGGGCGATAATTTGCAGGGTGGAGGGGTGAGCCCTTTTTATAGATCGGGATGATTTCCGACCCCAACCAAGTCGTAGGGATTGCCATTCCCTGGAAAATAGCATTAAATAGGGTCCATAAGTACGGGGCCCAAATACTAGGCTCAGTACGAAAGAGATCACCAGGGATCTTATCTAGACCTGGGGCCTTTGCAGGAATTACCCGATTTAAAGCATCTGTTATCTCTTTTAGGGAGATTTCTGGAACATCGGAGCAAGATAACTGTGGGTAGGGACACTCATTTGTAGCTTGCCCTACATCACCCTCTGCCCTAGCGTATAAGGACTGAAAGTAGGCCTTCCAAACTGCTGCCCCTAGATTTGATTCTATTGCAGATTTACCCTCTATGCAACCAGTATTTATTAAGTTCCAAAAAGTCCTCATGTCCAAGGTGCTTAATGCACTTCTCAGGCTCTCCCATTTGTCTTCTTCCCAATTTCTTTTAGCCAGTTTAACAATGTTTTTGTAGGCTAACCGCTTAGCCTTTATTTGCAGCTTGTCATTAGATTTAATAGCTGAAACAAGGGTTTGCTTAGCCTTGCGGCAATTGCCATCATACCAGGGGTGCCCAGGTACCCCCTTTTCCTTTGTTCGTATGTTAGGGAAAAAAATATTGGCCAGGACAGTTACTAGACCTCGATGATTTTCGCAATTTCAGTGAATGAGCTAGAGGAATCAACAGTCCCAGTCAATTGTTTTGCAACCTTCAGAAATGGAATAACAGTTTGATAGAGGGAGGCTAGCTTTTCCTGGGATTGACAAAGTGTACCCCATCTTACTCTCCTCCTACAACTAGTTAGGGTTAACCCAGGGGCAGTTGGAGATTGGCCCTTAAAAGCATCCCTGGTATAAGGCAGAACCATCTCAAGAATCAGGGCATTGTGGCCACTGTCATGTCTGGGCTCAATCTTAAAATCAATTACCCGGTGCCATGATTTGGTGTCCACCAGAATATAATCTAGAATAGAGGGACAACCCGATTTATTATAAGTGAAATTTGCCCGGGGAGTCAGATTTAGAATGCCCATTACACACCCTGAGGGAGTGATTCAATGAGAGGGTATTCATTTGAAGTACCAATGGTGTCCATGCCCGAGTTGCCGGGGCATTGGGCTCTGGAATGGCCCAGTGCAAGTCCTCTTCGCTGGGGTTACCCACATCCAAATCTTTCAAAGGTTCGTACTGACAATTTAGATCACTGGACAGAATTACCAAATTATTATCTAGAATGGTGGGCAAAAAGGATGATAGAAGATCAAGAGTAGCAGACTCCTGGCCATACCCTACTGGGCGAGAGTAAACATTGATCAATGCTATCTTGATCCTAGCAGGAAAACTCAAAATAACACAGAGAATGTCACAAGAGAGTGTCTCTACCTGTTTTGCTGAACAGCCTAGGTGTGTGGCAATCCAGGTGCAAAGGCCCCCCGCTGGTCTTCCCCTTCCCCCGCATGTGGCTGCTATGCTAAAAGTTGCATAGCCTAGTCTGTGGGTAACCTCCCTGGCCCAGGTGTCCTGGAACATACAAATGTCGTTATCTTGTATAAATGCCCCCCACTCCGGGTTGTCTAATTTGGAAGAGAGGCCTGCAATGTTCCAGGATAATACTTGGAACTTAGGTAATTCATTCAATGATTGTCTGGGGCCTCTAGACGTCTTACCCAAGGGCCTTAAGCCAATCCCAGCAGTAGAATGATCGACTACTGGGGTTGTCGATATTATGTTCGCCTGCTGTTGGCCTTTAGGCGCCTGCGGGGGCCTCGGGGGTAAACCTTCTTTAATACAAATACTAGAATCTCCTCGTATTTCCTCGCTTTGTACTCCTCCCACTCCCTCGACCTCCTCCGCCGCTTGACCCATTTCTTGACTGATGGTTGCAGGACTCTTAAACAACGCCCTACTATCTATATGATCCCACCAACAATCCCTCTGTGCGTTTGGTCCCGTTATCATTGGCTGTACAGATTTTAGTCAGTCTACTGATTCTAGGGACGCAAATCTGTTAAAGAGTGGAAGATTAAAAAGTAGTGAGCTTGGTTGATCCTGTCTCCTAACTTGCTGTCTAGTCGCGGCACCATTACCAGACCACAGTCTATTTTCGTTCATATATCCCGGAGGGTAAAAATAGGATAGGGTTAAATCACTGGATAGGGAGGGAACAGTAGTCACCCCCATCTACTAGATAGTGCCATGCATAGATTGCATCTGCTGTTTGAGATCTATGAGGAGACCTGAAGGGCTGGATCTGCTCCCATTTGTGCACAGGACAAAAAAGTGGACTCTAACAGTGAGTAGACTAACCTCTTGGGTAAGCTACATGGCCACAATAAGCTGTAAGAAGCCTTTTTCCTTAAGTGCCCAGCTGACCAGTACCAACTGAACCTCAACTGGACTGTACTGGAATGTCTACTATAGTGACTCTTAACCCATAAGTGCTTTTCTTGAGGTTATGGGACCCTTGACTGTGTCTAACTGGTGTCTCCTTTCCCCTCTAAGAGCAGGGACTTAGACAATTTTTGAGCTCCAGATCTCCAGAAGACCAGGTCACACCTGCCAGGACAATAGGCCCAAGGTGAGACCACACTGGACCGAAGAAACAGAATTCTCCTGCTTGGAGCCTCTCCGCTGCAGCATATCCAGTTCAGCAGGCCCTTGTCAGATAGAGCCACAGCATTGGCCCTCTGTATGATTTTCAGCTCTGAAAAAAGACTAGAGGACTGATTTATTATTAGGTGGGTGGCCCGCTCTCTGCCAGGATGATGGAGTAAATTGCTCAGTCACCCTAATGGATGTGCTCCCGGCCAAATGCGTTGTAAGTTTGCAGTACACCTCCATCAAGATGGCGGAGCCTTTCAGCAAACTTTCAATATTTTCTTTTTTTTCAAAAAGAAAATCTCAAACCAGATTAAAAATAAAAAACAAAAAACAATGCCCCTCCTCATCATGAGAGTTTTCTCCCATGATGGAGGGTAATGAACACTTTTCCATGTCCTTTACTGCCAGATTTTTCCAGGCGGTGACAGGCATTGAAAAATTAGGTGGATGGACATATAACCCAACATCTCATGCCTCTCACTTCTTTGAGTCATCCGAGGGGGATTTGACCACGGCAGAGCTGGAGTAGGAATTTAGGCAAGTAGGAACTCCTTACAATTACATTGAACAAATTAGTATATAAAAACAAACAGAATAATAACCATAGTGCATTTTCAACAATATGACAATTACTTCCATCATCATAATTATTGAAAAAATAAAAATACTATTTATATTTTACAAATAGAATAATTAAAAATACAAATAAAATAAAATAATATATTTCAATGTATAAACAAATATAAATGTAATTAAACCACTTCATCCCTTATTTGACTACAACCCCAACAACCAATAAAATAATCAATAAAAAGTACTAATTTAATTATATATTCATCAGTTTCACATGCAAATAAATGAATTAACAAAGAAGTAATACAATATGCATATCATCCTTTTAATATTTAAAAATGTTCGTGTATTCACAAAAAAAATCCAACAACTCATTAAATCATAAAAATAAAAAAACAAAATACTTAAGCTTCTTAATACTCCAATTAATTAATAACTAATTAATAAATTATACAATGAATTGCTTTCTAAACATTTCCCATCCTATTCCCCTACAACATAACAACCCAAAAGATAAAAATTAATTCTACAATAAATAATTATTAAAATTTAACTTTTATACAAGAAAGTGTTATAACATGATTAATAACTTAAAATCAATAATACATTTCTAAATACATTGTAGTACATACCTAAGCTTACAAAAAAATTATACTATACTAAAACACTAAATAATATTTAGGAAATATAACAAAGAAAAAAAGCACAAAATCAACATTATAGCAATGTTAAAATAAGCACTATCAAAAACAACAATTGATTTTTACAAAGTATAAAAAACTATGAGGCCTATTACGATGGCGGGCCCGCCACCGTAACGGTAAACGGGACCGACCACCAGAGGTGCGGCGGTCCCGCTAGGCCAATTAGGATGCGCCCGCCACCCTGGCGGGCGCATTCTTGCCATTAACATTGCGGCGGGCGGTGCTGTAAACAGCACCCGCCGCAATGTTAAAGGTGCATGTAGTGCATTGCAATGCACAACGTGACAGGCACCGCGCAGTGCCTGCCACCTTGTGTATGGCAATGAAGGGGGGTACCACAGGTACCTCCCAGTGCAGCCACCCACCCCCCACACCTCCCCCGGGGGCCCCCAACGCCAATCTCTGCATGCCTTTCCATGGCGGAGTCTCCGCCATGGAAATGCATGCACACCGCACGCATCATAATATGGATGGCGGTGTCTGCAAGGCACCGCCACCATACTGTGTGCCTTTTCCGCCCGGCCGGCAATCCGACCGGCGGAAAAGCGGTGGACGGTATTTCCATCCACCGCGGTGCCCCTCGCCATACTAATATGGTGGGGGTGACACAGGGACATTTGGCGGGTGGATCGCCACCGCCGGGCTGGCGGTGACCACTGCCGGCCCGGCGGTGGCAATCCGCCCATTATCCTAATGGGCCCCTATATTCTTACCTTTGAAGTTACATTCCAAAGGATTATGAAAAGCACAATATTTTGGAGATGATATTATAACCTAAAATATTTCTGATTCATTATTTAGGTAAAACACAGTTTTTTATATTACTCAATGGTGAATAACAGTTCAGAGTGATATGTCTGACAAGGTTGCTGTACCTCACAAACACCTGGAACATCTCTCCGATAAAGAGTGTGACACTTCAAAGAATTTCTCCTGTGAACCCTCCTGAAAAGGTTGTAAGAGTAGATATATCATGGCAGTGACTACACATGCAGTCCCACCTAAATGAATATATGATACTGATGTTTGTGATGGTGGTGCAGTTGGTGTTGGCAAACTTGAGTGCTGCTAGTGAGGTCCCTTTTCCTCCACACTGACCCTGCCTGAGGTGTACTGCTCCGTCCTGCCAAATAATAGAAAATACTGCACCCCCACACAGAGGCACACACAAGGCAAAGCAATAAAAACACCAGGAAAGGGATTTCACTTTCATAAAATGAGGCACATCAAAAGACAGTTTTCAAAATAAAGCATGGGGTTTTATTTGTGCAACACTCTCTAACAGAAAGGCGTTCCCAGATGTCAAACGAACAACATTCAAATATATATATATATATATATATATATATATATATATATATATATATATATATATATATATATATATATATATATATATATATATATGCAAGCAATAATAACATACTTCTAAGTAGGCAAATGCAACTGTTAGATGCATGGAATAAAATACATGGAATAAAATACAAGAAGATAATAATACTGGACATCCACTGCAAGAAATGAGAAAGACATATACACTAAATACATCAGATGATTATAACCACTGGAGACCTGAATGTGCACACAGACACACTCACAATGTCAATAATCAAAAGAAAACACCTCACTGATCGCTCTTTCTCTGCATTCCTGCCAACTTGGCTGGAGGAGCCCTTGACAGCCAGGCAGAAGCTTCGATCGGGACCCTATAAACAAGTTCCCTGTGGCAACACATCTGTTCCACAGCGAGCGCCCGTCTGGGCTCCAAGATTTCCTGTCTTTAATACCTTTTACTCAATCTGAGGAGAAGGTTCTAGAAACCTCGCCCTTTTTCTTCTGTTACGAAAAACCAAGCTAACCGTACTGGTCTGTGTCAAGGTCAAGACAGAAGCTGGCCAGGCCCCTGTATTTTGAGTCCAAGACAGAGCTGTACGTTCCAAACATTTCTCTGTTAACAACAATATCTGCTCTGAAAGGTATCAAGCATGCATTCCACACATTATCTCAGTGAAGCTTACGAAAGTTTCCAAAAGTACAGAAAACAACCTTGAACTTGAATACCCTAAACAACTTGAGTAATCTGGGGCCTGCCTGTGTGCGCAAAGCTCAAGTTAGACAGAGTCAGAATTCAAGATGGCATGAGGGCATGTCAAAGCCAATAGTAAGAACTTCATAATACTTCCCAATGTACAACACAATGCACATTTGTGCACCACTACCTATAACATCACACACTTCACTTCCCAATGTACAACATAATGCACTTTTGAGCACTACTGCATATAAGACTACACTCTGAGACCTTTATCATGCTTTCAAATGCACATCCCACATGTTCTGTTACTGGCAAGGCTGTAAGAAGCAAACATTCCCCCTCTGAAACTAAAAGGAGACACAAAAGAAATCTTCAAGGGAAAAAGGCACATGCAGGAAAAATGACATTGTACATTCAAGAAAACACCTAAAGTCAATTAAAATAATGGTAGTCAAAGGTCATCACGTGGTCCCAATATATGGGAGTGCCTCTGGCACTGCACTGAGGCTAACCAGTACCCCGGCTGATTCGTCATATCTAAAATAGCCTAACTCCAACTTATTGCTGAGTTTATGAAATGTCAGCTCTTTTCTCATCATGATAGGACAGATCCATGCTGACCTGCAATCACTGTAAGTTGTGTGCTACTCCTAAAAGCTCCCTCAACTGCTCTCATTTCTCCTGTATTCAAGGAGAGACTGCATCACCAACCTGTCTGCCTCCATGATTCGTTTGAAGAAAAAACAGCTGTCTGGAAGGGACCAATTTGCACTTTTGCATGTAAATTTGCCAAGCGCAAGACGGCCACCTTCCTTGATATGAACTCAGAGATCACCAATGTACCTTGCAAAGTTTTCTCCTGTATGCTAATGGCTTGTTTTTGAAAACATTATCAAAAAAAATTCAACATTTGTCTCTCTCTTTCTCCAGTATTGAATCTTTTGTAGATTCACATGCTTGAATCTTCCCTATCATTGAGGTGGGAGTCCCCTGTAAATATAACAAGCAGTTTAAAGAAAGCATTAACAAGTGACATTGGAAGCTACTAGAGTTTTCCAATTGGCTTAATTCTCTCAACCTCCACCTTAAATTCACATGTGAATCGAGTAATGAGACACTACCCTTTTGGACCTGAGATTGTATCCCAAAGATGGGAAGATATACACAGAACTCTACCAGAAACCGATGGCTTGTAATGCTCTATTAAACTACAAAAGTTTTCATCCTCGCGCACTCCGAGACAATCTCCCGGTAGGTCAATTTCTACGGTTGAGGAGAAATTGTACTGAACTGAGTATGTATCACAAACATGCAATCAATCTAAGTGCACATCTCCAGACACGACAGCATCCAGCACATTTGATATGGAGTGCAAACAAGAGAGCCCGGAACAACAACCGAGAGGCATTACTGGAGACGCATGTTAAACCTTCTACTGATCGCTTGGTGTGTGTCAGTACATTCAGCCATCTCAGCACTCCAATCAAAAAAGCCATCAACTCTAATTGGCATATCTTAAATAAAGGCAAAAAGGTGTGTGAGAGACCCCTCTTTGCCCTTAAATGCAGTAGGAATCTTGGGAACATCTTGGTACATTCTAGGCCGAGGTTTCCGCGCTTGACAGATCAATTATGGACCATTGACACTGGTACACCAGTCCAAGGCCACTACCCCTGTGGTACTTGTGTGGTATGTCATTTGACCACACGGACTTCACAACTTGATCTGGGATTAAAAACACCTTGGTTATTAACTAGCTACACTAATTGTAATTCAGAAGCAGTTATTTATCTGATCCAATGTCCCTGCAAGTTAAACTACGTGGGTATGACTACCCGGAAGGTTAAAACTAGGGTGATTGAACACAAGAGTTCCATTAAACGAAAGAAATCCAATACGAAACTCACTCGGCATTTCCTTGATGCCGGACATACAGAGGAAGATCTGAGATGGGTGGTTTTGGATAAACCCTACTATCATAGAAATATGGGACCTCTTGAGACCATATTGTTCCATAGAGAACAACGGTGGGTGTTCAGATTAGGTAGCCACCAGAAAGGCCTGAATGATGATATACCCTGGTGTGCAGTGTGATCTTATACATAGGCAGATGATACACCATGCGGCTGCATGGTTCGTTTCCAACTATCATGATTTTCTTTGTCTTTACCTTACAAGTCAGAGTAAATCTGCCACGAGATTTGGTCACTCAATATACCTATCTGTACTCACCATAGACCTGGATTCACTTCTTGGGGTCATATAATCAGCTGTAGTATAGTAGCTATATAGGATTTAGTCCAAAAGGCTCTTTCAAACTGGGCAACAGGTATACTGTTGCCCAGTTTGTTTCATTTTTGTATGCAGTTTTATATTTTACTTTCTGTTTCTCTTTTTATGAGAGTGACAGAGCTTCTTACTATTATTAGTTCCTTTACACTATGATACACTGATTATGCTATATGGGAACACGTAGGAAGCTTCTGTTAAAGGTAGATCCGACGGAGTTTCGTTTACTCCGTTGTCATGGTAATCTTACGTAGAAACGCGATGACACGTCACGTACACGTCGCGCTTTGCGTTAGTCCGGGCACACTTTAGTGTATATAGCAGCGTAAACACACCGCACGGTGCTCCCTCCAGAGTCTACAATGAACACCGTGGAGTTTTTTAAGGTGAGCGCGAGCGGGAATACACTATTATAGTTGTGATGGAGTCGGGACTTGTTTGTATAGAATATCTAACGTTGTTGTTTGAAAGTACGAAAGTCTGTTTAGATACACGCTCTGATGTACCGGGCATAATCTGCTGATAGAGCTCGGTTGAAGTCGAGTAAAAACTATTTAAGTTCTCCGGTTCGTTCTGACGGAGTCATGTCTTGGAAAAACGTTTGTATACATTAAGCACGCTTAAATTACCAGCCGAGTTTATTGATATGTGGCGTGATCTTGGTATTAAGCAGATGCTGTTTTATACCGGTTACTATACTACCGTAATGGTCTAATCATAGACTAGAGATTATTTTAATCATTTTAGCATAGTCCTGTGTGCCCCCGCCCCCACCTCCCCCCTCTTTTGTTATCTGAACTCGGTAGTGTCTGCAATTTGTGCTTGACTTGATAATTTTAAAAGTTGAAACAATCCAATTTAACCCCTACTAGAATAACCGACTTGGTGAGAGACTCTGTAGATGGTTGAGTTGGAATACACATACTACTTAGTAGGTAAGAGTTTTTAACCTAATTGGGCACTGAATTAGGGTGGTGGTACATATCGGTGACAGTTCTATCCATTGATATGTGGTTTTATTGTCTTGCAGAGCCTTCTGACCTATCATTTTGATTGACAAAGGTGCCTGATGGTCAAGAATTGAGGCCTAAGTACCACTTTTACATTATTATTTGCACACTTGATATAGCAGAGTGACTGTTTAGATATTGGTCCTGATGAATGCCCTGAACTGGATTGTCATTATGGCAGAAACATGTTGATCATTAAATAGGGTATACATCCATAACCCTACTTTCACTTGCTTTTTATCCACTACCACATAGGATGGAAGAATAAAGTTGTTGCCCCTATGTAGGTAGTTTTAACTCACACATTTTTCACTTATTATTTGCACTCTGCCCCTCCTAGCCCTATTGAGTTGGTAGATCCAACACGTGCTGTGCACTCCCGCTCCTTCCCTCTTGGGTAAAGTTGCAGCCCACACGGGGTACCTTGCGGTCCCCGTGTGTTGGAGGAACCCTATGATGAAGCATGTCACCCTCGGGTGAGTGAGGGTTTTCATCCACAACTGTATTGTGCCCCTGTTTTCTCGTACACATTCATTTCTTTAGTGCTACCCTATATATTGTGTGGGTATTATGATATTGGAAGCTAATTAACATCATTTTAAAATGACCAAACTTTAGCCATTCGGAATGCAGCTGTTGAAGCACTCTTCCTCTCGAAGGCCACCATATCTCAGATTTTTAAACAACACGATGTGTGCTAGGAAGTCTCTCTGAGCTCTGTTGTGATTCACTGCTTTTGGTTGATTCTATTTAACTCTGATTAGACTTACCTAGCTACATTCTCAGAATATCATCTGCTGGGAATTATGTCAGAGTGTACCATAATGAACCTATTCAGGCCATGTGGATATTGTGGTAAGCTCAGACTATATTCTGAGGATCCCCACAAGAAATATCTTTATTGTCTTCATTGTTAACATGTCCCAGCAGATAGTAAAATCTGTTGGACCTTTCTTGCAAAGACTCTGAAGCCCGACTCCTTCTTTGGTGGCAGGAGATGAAATTTAAGGACATATGTCTTCGGAAGACGAAGTTGAGGGAACATGTTATTACCACAAAGAGCCTCAATAAAGGAAGCACTCTAGGGATGACCCCACTCAGGAGCACTCTAAGAAGATCAACAAATATCATGACAAAAGGCAGAGGAACAAAAGTCTTATTCAGGAAAAGGAAGCATGAAGGTAAAAACCTTCATGTTCCTTAGCAAGCTCGGAACCATTAACGCCTTTTTAGAAAATGGCAGTTTCTGAGGTTAAAAATGCATCAAAAGACCTCTCATGGCAAGGATGATGGTGAAACCATAAACAAAAATACCAACAAAGATGATGAGAAAATTGTCGATGGTCGCCACAACAAAAACCTCCGCGACGATGACTACGGTGACTACAGGACTGTCAAAGACAACATCGTCAACAAAGGTGAGATCTTTGGCAGTAACAAAACCCTCATTGATTGCACAGGAATCAGGCTTTACATTACACAAACAACCGTTGATGAGAACAAAAGTAGTAATGCAAATCACACCCATAAGAAGCACTATTGTGCCTGAACACACAACTCCCAGCAAAGTGCCTCCTTTACCACCTTCACACCTGCTTGATGTTGAAGGATAGGATGACGATGGTCCATTCAAACCTGCTTATAGTCCCCCACAGCTCCATATAAAATGTCAAGATCTTGAGGAAGAGGAGAATATGTATTTGTAAGGAGATTATTAATTATGTGAAACAACATAGGAAGCCAAGATCAGTAGATTGTTTTTCAGATCATTATGATTACTACACTCAAGATGAACATCATCAACATTATCAGTAGCACAAGAAGTAGGTACCGACAGCCCTTATAACAGATCTGTGGCAAATGCTAGTAGACTATTCCAGAAGATTTTCCAGACCAGCCTGCTCAAGATGATTTCCAGACACCGCCTGCTACTAAAAACATCACCTTTCCTCACACTGCTAGGATAATTCATACAAAAGATGCCCAAGCTTTCACACTGAAAACATACTTTCAGCTGGGCAGTATTCATCTATCACCACTCATTATTACTATTCTGATGAGAAGAAACTGGAAGAATGAAAATAACAAAAGATCCGCCTACTGACCCTGGTTCGTAGTGAGAGGATTATGTAACACCAATGCCAACTCTGCTAACTCCACTGGCAGCTATCCTCTAGTGGATTTTATGCTCTGGTAAAAAGGGCTGCAAAAAGATTCAACCTTCCCATTCCAGTGAGGAAAAGAGTGTTTTCTTATGATTTCAAGAAACCAGCAGGAAAAATAGTCAAATCTATAGCGATTATTGATCAAATATGGCCAGAGGGCTTAAAACAAGTAAAAAAATTGGCAACTGTGGCTGCTATTGCCTCTCTTTTGGACTAAAATGCATGAGCCTTATTCAGAAAAGCAATCTCAGACAAAAGTCTAACATTACGACTTTTGGTATTCACAGATGTTATTTACGAGTCGTATCTTTACGTCCGCAGTGTCAACACTACAGTCAACACTAAGGGGAATGCAAATTGTGGACTGCATGTACCCTGATGCTAAGGAGAAAACTTTTCTGGGATATGATGTAGTGTCCGGCCACACCCTTTTTCCTGCCCAAAATGATTTTCATTACCTCCTCTACCATTTAGCACACGTTCTAATGTTCCTCTTTGTAAAAATTGCATTCCGGCCCATTGATTACACTTCATCCGTCCTGAGCAGGATAGTACGGCACGGGTGCGGAGAGTACGGCTCAAGCCAGAGATCCCGGCTAAGCTGCAGACGTGAAGATATGACTCATAAATGACCTCTGTGAATACCAAAAGTCGTAAAGTTAGACTTTTGTCTCAGATTGCCTTCGTAAATCGGGCCCTAAGACTCCTGACAATGCACCTGTTTGATCCTAAACTGGATTCGGTAGCAATACAGGCTGCACAAAGGCCACCTAGGAACCTGTCCACACCTTGCACAACTCTACCAGACAAAGAAGGAAGACACCTTGACAATATCAGCATATGCTTTTCAGCCATGGCAGCTCCCACTGTTTGTGCCTTTAATGTTTTAGCCATTTTAGACAGATATGTGGTCAGACCTTGGATACTTTATTAAAAATAAGAAAAGTAAAGCCAAGACAATAATCCAAGAAGGAGAAAGACCATCTGCAAAACAAACAGCAGCCCGTCACTATCCCCCCGATTTCCCCTGCTTTATTGACCATGTAGCAGCCTTTGATGGGGTAGTCCGCAACATCCTTTGGCGGAAACTGGAGGGGTGGAACATTTGCCCGAAACTACTGTGTGCCATCAGGTCACTGTACTCCAGAACCTGGGTAAGGATGAAACTCTCCAGGGAGTCTGTTACGGAAAAATTGCCACAGAACAGGGCCTAAAGCAGGGCTGTGTCCTGGCACGTTATTATTCAATCTGTACACCGCCAACTTGGGCCCGGCATTGTGTGGGAACTCCCTTGCCTTGGAAACAAAAAAATCCACCTGATGCAGTATGCCGACGACTTAGTTCTCTTGGATCATACAAAAATTGGCTTACAGAAAGCCCTCAATGCTCTGTCCAAATATAACATTAAGAGCAAGCTGGTTGCCAACGCGACCAAATCAAAAATTGTGATCTTCGGCAGCCATCCAAAGAAAAAGCTCATAAAGTGGTGCCTGGGCACACTGAGCCTGGACTGCGTACAAAGCTACAACTACCTAGCTGCTTGGCTGAGTGAAACTGGTTGCCCCTCACTTCAACTACACAAAATGTGGCTGAAAGGAAAGATGGTCGTACACGCCCTTTGCAAAGTACATGCCACCCTAGATAGCCCAACATCTACGGCAATCCGAAGGGTATTGTGAGCCAAACTACTCCCGTCATTCAACTACGCACAACAGGCATTCTCGGGAATGCTTGCTGAGGACCTGGAAAAAATACAGTGTGCAGCATACAAAAAAATATTCCATCTGCCCACTTGCACAACAAACACCATGATTTGGCTCAAAGTTGACCTTAATCAACAAAAATTAGAAGGATTGGCACCCTTAGCAAAATACTCCTACCTGACAACCGTTGCCCCAGACAACTCCATGAAGGCACTTATAAAAACTATCTTTCCAAAAACCAACAACCAGTGGTCTGCCAAACTTACAACAGCAAAGGAACGACTGAAATTGGCCTCTGGGAATTGGGATTGAAGCATAATTGATTACGCAACCACCAAATTATCAATAAATAAGCAACTGTGCTATTCTAGACATGGAATCCCTTGCAGCAAGGGACTTTCATGAAACTATATGCCTCCCACAAATACTTCAAACAACTAAGCTCCATCTTGCGCAGGCCACGGGGAAATAGGCACTAAATCAGGTCTTAGCAGCAAGATTACATCTGCTCCCCTGGAAAGAACCTCAGGCCTATTTTTCTCCAACTAGGCACTCGCACGGCAAAGGATGCTATTTACCAGTTCTACACTTTGGACACAGTGAAGAACACAGCCAATTTTGCAAATTTATAAACCAAACCCACCTATTTCTGAAAGGTAAAATGGCACAGGCAGAGAGCGACTAATAGCCTAACAAGTCCCACGGCATAACGAGTAGCACCCCCTTAGGTCTACTCCTTCCTAGAGTATCCAATGTTACTAAGGACAGTATAGATTTGTATTTTTTAATCATAAAACCAGCGCTGGCAGTTTAAATATTAACTCACCGGCATGATTTTAAAGATGGTCTCAGTTTTTAATCTGTAGTCTAAACCGTACTGCCACCCTGCACTATATGTTTTTAAATTATATATTGGAATGGTTTTAAGTAATCACACAATAAAATTATTCATTCATTCCATCTACAGAAATAATAGATACTGCTATGGATGTGGCTACAATAGGGTTTTGCCAATTTGCAGGACAACAGTTTTAAGGAAACAGGGATAGCTAAAGGTACCCTCCTTTAGACCAATGGTCAAGGCAAAAATTCTAGATATGCCTATGATAGAGAAGCACTGTTCAGCAAATATGTGTATGGTGCCCTTCAATCCATCAAGGTGGACACAGAGACAGAAAGGTCTTTAGGTGCTTTGTAGGAGAGGCGTTATCACCCCTTCTGAATTGTAAGAAGAAGGGTGCTTTCCTCACCAGAGGAAACTACCAATCACTCACAGCATTAGTAGGGATATCAGAAAATGTACGCACAGCAGCCATATGGACAATCGACTCCTGCAGCTTACTCCAGTCAGTCTACTCAAAAAACATTTACACAGCCAGGTAGAGGGCAAGAATCCTCTAGAAGGCAATGATGCAGTTTTGGCACTGGTATTTGTTTCTCCCTCACACCAAGTGGGCGGTAAGCTTTCCAACTAGACAACTGGAGACCTATTACATCAAATCAGTGAGTGCCGGAAAGTTTTCATTATGACCAAACATTAGAATTTGTTTAAAAACATTACAATTTGTTTAAAAACATCCACGGAGGAGGTTGCACCAACATCTTTGTATGCTAAAGTTGATAATTTTTTCGCTCGTATAAAAAGAAGCTGTTGAAGATGTCCCTCTCCATCAGAAAACATCGAATTTTAATCCAGCTTCTTTTTGATCAGAAAAAAATAAGGCCAGTGGATTCACGTTTTAGATCTTTGGCATTTAAACAATTACAATTATTTAAAAAAAAAAAAAAAACAATCATTTTGGATGGTGGCACTCCAAGAGATTTGATGATATCGTTGGATCTTCAAGATGCTTATTTTCACATTCTGATCCTTCCAAAGCACAGACGAGCTTTCTGATTTAAGGTTGCTGGTTGCAATTACAAATTCAAAGTTCTTCAATTCAGAGACTTTTCCGAAATGCATTGCCCCTATTGCAGCATCTCTACAAAGAAATGGACATCAGGTCTTTCCATACGTGGATGACTGGATTCTAAAAGATCCTACTCTCGCATAGTTATCATGGCATGCCTTCAGTTGTTTGAAAAACTAGGAATGAAACTAAACCGGGAAAAATCAAGTCTCCTTCCCAACAGGAGCAATCATGAATATCATCACATGCAAAACATTCTCTACAGAGGAGAGAATACAAAAATTCAAATACAAAAAATAATAATGCGTTTGTTTTTTGTCAGTTTCGGTTCATGCACTGAAATAATTTCTGGGAATTATGTCCTTCTGCATTTTCCTCATTCCTAAAAGCTGATTTTACATGTGGCTGATTCAAGACGAGTTAGATAAGTAATTGATACTGTAGTGTTGTGTGTGTGTTGGAGATAGTGGGACCCTTCTGGTCCTTGGTGGACTCCATAGAATGTGATATAAGTGAGTGGGGGTGGCTTGGAGAATGTATGGCATATTACAGGCAGTTAACAGTTACACTCTGAGGAATAAAGAAGTTCAATACCGAGCTCCGTGTGAGGCGTAGTTATTTGCATGCTCACAGGCTGGGGAGAATGGTACAGATATGAACTGAGAGGTCTCTTGAAGACATCAGAAAGATCACTCCCAGAATGAAACAAGCAGTGCCATGGTGGTTGTAGAAACAAAATATATCTTTGGGCCTAACGTTCCTGAGTCATCCTCCACAATTTGTGATACCCACAGACGCGTCTCTAGTGGGATGGTGCTCATTTATAAGAGCTTGAAGTATGTGGCCTATGGTCGCCCCCAGGAAACCAAACTTCAAATAAACATGTTGGAGCTAAGAGCGATTGTCTTAGTACTTCAATGCTTTCTACCAAGGATAAGGAATTCTGCAGTATTGTTATGGAGAGACAACATGACAACAATGTTTT
The DNA here is from genome assembly GCA_963921515.1 of Calotriton arnoldi. Classification (NCBI taxonomy): domain Eukaryota; kingdom Metazoa; phylum Chordata; class Amphibia; order Caudata; family Salamandridae; genus Calotriton; species Calotriton arnoldi. The sequence goes on along the minus strand of CAWUFW010002500.1, from coordinate 1,076,294 downwards.
ATTTAAACAAGTGAGGAGGAACACAACTGCTTCTGTTGTCATGGATATTTTCACATCAAATAACTTTGAAGGTGAGCATCAGTGGACAGACTCTTTGAGCAGGACACACAAGGACTGCCACAAATAGAAGTTACAGCAGATTCGGCTCAATGATTTTTCAGATTTGGGCCGACCCACAAGTAGATTTCTTTGCGACAAGGCACAATCACAAAAGCAAATTCTGTGCCATCAGACACCCTCAAAAAGCGTTGTAGGAAATGTTTCACAGATGGCTTGGCAGGGGTTATTCGCAGATGCATTCCCCTCACTTTCTATGATTCCCAGAGTATTAAAAAAATGAAGGAGGGACCATGTTGCATCATTTTAGTAGCTACAGATTGGCCAAGACAATTTAGATAGGTTTCTGCAGCCATAAGGCTTTGTCATGAAAAGGCTTTAAGTCCTTTGGATGGGAAAGTTAAGGCTCATTCCTCAAGAAGAATGTCTATGTCTGCTGCTTTGTTGGCAGGAGTGTCTTTTCCTGACATCTGCAGAGCAGCCACATGGAAGAACAGCCATATATTCATGCCTCATCATTGCCTGGTCAACATAGTGAACAATGATGCATCTGTGGGTTAAGCAGTCCTTCACCATCCTTTTCAATACGTTTAGCTGTTTTATGCTAAAGAATATTTTATTATGTAGTTCCACCTCATCATGAACTATAGTTGGTTGTTTTAGATTGCTTACTATTCAGATTCAAGCATGTAATTCTAGAAAAGATCCAGTAGTGGAGAAAAACCAACTTACTTAACTGAACACTGTAGTTCTTTAGTACTGATATCTTTCATTGATTCACATGCAACCCTCCCTCCTCCCTGAGAGGAGGTCATCTTCTTTCATACCTCTTAAATGCTCCAAACACTCATGCTAAGAAATCTGAGGAATGGTGGACCTTGAGGGGAGGAGTACTTCAGGAGCTGCATTCTGATTGGCTAAAGTTTGGTCATTTTAGTAGTTATGTGGTGAATGAGCTACCAGTGTCACTTGTTAAAGCTTTACTATACAATGCTTTCTTTTAACTGCTTGTTATAACTACCGGGATTCCACATCGACAATGGGCAAGATTCAAGCATGTGAAACTATGAAATATATCAATACTGGAGAGCTACAGTGTTCAGGTAAGTACCTTGCTTTTCACTGATCTGGATTAAGCATATGTTCCACCAGCCATGTGATTCTTGTTCTTGTGCAACTTCTTTGTCCAGGTGCTGAGCCCAGTTCCTGCTTTATCAATTTAAGTCGAGTTGCAAAGAATTCTATAACAGCTCTCATTTTCCATCCACCTGTGTTCATCAAGGTGGTTGATTCACCTGGGACACTACAGAGAGAGGAAATATCAAGCCTCATCATGTGACTCCTTACATAGGTTTTACCCATTCCTATTTCCCAGGATGGATGTATATTTATGGCTCAGTGAGTTGAATAATTGCTACTGAAACAAACAGCAAAAGGAAGGTCACAAGTTTGGATCCTTGCAAGGCTGAATCAGCCATCTCTCTTTCCAAGGTGGGTAAATTGAGACCATTAGATTGGGTAATAGTAACTTCTGTTATGTACAGAGCTTACAAATGGCAGACTGAATTGCTAATAAAAGCATAATATAATTGTTACCACCATATTTACCCAACAGAAACTTGTATTGCAAATGATGCCAGTTGATGCCAGGGTGTTCATTGCTGGCTTCAGCACAGATATGTTCGATATTCCTTTTAATGGCATTTGCCTTCAACCAATTTGTTTTTATTTCTTTTTCATGCCAAGAAAGTACACTAGTGGACCAGGAGGTTACAGAAAAGACTGCCAAAGAGGCTCATGATCAAGATTGTGGTCTCCCTCTTCCATATCAGGAGGATGGAAGAAGCCTTTAGACCCATGATATGCCTACCAACTTTAATTAAAGGGTAGTTTATGGCCACTTCAAGGTGCAGAACAACCATCTCTTGTGAGACAGTCTAGTGTTGGGAGATGATATGGTCAGATTCAACCTCGAAATGCCTACATTCTTTTCTCAAACTTTTATTATTACAGGCAGGTCCTGAAATATGAATGGCAGTGCAAGTTAATCTGTCCTAGTTTTTCTGCCCTCCACCCCTTGATTGTTTATTGAAGTGCTCAGAAACACAATCACTAATTTTTGAGGCATTGATGTCGGTCTCATTATTCTGCTATCAAGCCAGTGCGCCTTCAACCTGGCACATCTCAAAATGACTGTCAATCTGCTTCACCAGCTCAGCTTGTTTTTACATTTTGAGAAGGCTTTCTGTGACCCAGTGCAGCCCCTGGACATTATGAGATTCAAGGTTAGTACCCTTTTATGTACAATCTTACTTCCTTACATTACAGTGGACTGGGATTCCAGTGATTCTCTAGATGTACCATGTGTTCAGTTTTCTCTGGGGACCCCTAGAGGTGTGGTGCATTTGCTTCTGGGTAAGCTGATAATGCGGTCAGTAATGGTTATGCCTTCCCCCTCTTCTCCTCTTTGTGAGGCTCCTCCTCAAGGTAAGAATATTTTCTTTATTACCCGGGCTTGACCTCACAGGTTTCGTTGACCTCTCTGCTGTAGTAGGTAATTCTAAATTATGACTAACTTATCAAAAGTCCAGAAAGTCTTCCTCACAGTCTAGTACTTTTCAGGAAACTCAATTTGATAGCATAGTGGATCTGGGGTTCTGTCAGATTGGGATTAAGATAAGGTAAGATATGATAAGTTAAGATAAGATATGATAAGATAACTTTATTTGCATGATTACTTAAAACCATTGCAATAAAATAAATAACAAAAGTGTTTTTCCACAGTTAGACCCAAAAATTGCAATTTGATTTTTGTACAAATAAATTATGCTGGATCTGCACCCTGTTTAGAGCAAAATTGATAATATGGGTTTTGTTGTGTTTAAAAGTTATAGAAAGAGATAAATGGAAGGTTCACGAAATTCAGACCAAAGGCTTCAAATTGATTTTTATACAAATAATTTATGCTGGATCTGCGCCCTGCATGAAGCAAAATTGATAAAATGGATTTTGTTGTGTTTTAGAAATTGTATGAAGAAATAAAATAGAAGATCACAAAATTCAGTTATGTAAAAGTCAGTAGTTGACATTCCAATAAAAAGAGAACCTACAGCATACAAAGTTGTCCTCTGGACAACCTGGGTGTTGTTTGCTGGTGACCACAGTGCAATTAGTCTTTGGCTGCAAATCCAGATAGATGGTTCTAATGCTCCGAGTGATGAGCCAAGGCATAAATATGAAGACAGGGGACTAAAGTGTTGAGGAGAACAGTTTTCAGCTGTATAATGGATGAGTTGGCAGAAGGGTTGTGCAGCATCTCATGAGAGGCCTTTTGGTTGCCCTGTGGGAAATTGTTGGATATTGGTTATTGCACTTTTTTCCCCACTATCTCCATAAATCGTTCGGAACGGCAGATCAACTGAACATCCCCACCTTCAAAACATGCTTTCACTGCCTGCCTGCAGGTTATAATCCCCTTGGTCTTAAAAATGGGTTTTAATAGCAGTCAGCGTTCAGATTGCAGTTTTCCACAAATGCATAGTAGATGGAGGACATTCTCTTTTGCTTTTCCACATAGGCGGAAGATAGTCGATGTCTGTGTTCGCTTCCAAAGTGGCAGGTGCACCAGGGTCGGGAGGATACCCATTCAGAGATGAAGGTATTTTTCCTTAATTCTCTTCATAAATCCAGCACCTAGATAAGGTTGAGGGAAAGAATTGATGTAGCTTTGCATGGCAAACCATCCGTGGGCCCTTTCTTTAAGCGCTGCCTTGTCTTCCACTATGGACACCCTACTGTCTTGTTAACAAGTTGTTTGAAACTGTTATATGTTTCTGTGGCCTCCCAGAGTTCCCCCAGGCCCAAATGGTCTGTCGAAGCTGACAGATAAGCCATGGCTGTGCTTTCCTTTTTTGTCCTTATTTCATTCCATATGTGTGCATTTAATGACCCAGAATCAGCACTTTTGATTTTATGCCAGCACTTAACGTAGGCACCTTTGGGGGCAATGTATTGCCTCTGCAGGCCAAATTCCAATCTGATTTAGGCTGGCGAAGCGTATTTAGGGAGATTAAATATCATTCTGTCATATCAGGATTATTTTGCCTCCCACTATAAGCCTCATCGATGAATCATGGGAATTAGAGACCTAATGTGCCAACAGATTTGCCTGGCCACTCAGGTTTCACTACTGCGTGAAGTGGAGTGTGGATCCTCATGCTCCATCTCCAGCCTCATTTTTACATCTCACCTGTTTGTCCAAATATGTGTCAAATAGAACTGTAAATATGAACCAGTTTCCAACCTCCCCTTTGAAAACTACGTCCATTTGGATGAACCTTACTGGCATACCATGCTATGAAAGTGATCCTGCTTATGAGGCCACAACTCCAGCTATTCCTCTACTTGGAATGTTTCTACTGTCCTCGGAATCTCAGGATGGGATTTAGTTATCATGGAGCTACATCACAGGAGCCTCTCATTGAAATTAACTATGCTACTATACCTTATCTTATGTTGGTTTCTCATGTGAAGCTGTTTTGCCTCCACTCTCCCCTCTGCTCACATACAATAATCAACCCCAACAATTCTTCAACACCTTCTCTTTGCTTCATGAACGTTCTTATTTAATAAAGTACCAGGGCATGCCCTCTAACACCTGCATCCCAGATCAGCTTTTTCTTTTCTTTTCGGGGGTCCCATGCACCATTGTCTTTGCCAAACATGGCAGTAATTAGGATTAGTACCTTTGTCTTCACGTCTGAATTAACCCAAGGAGCCATGCACGCTAAGGTCTGCTTTAATTCCAGGCTGAGGGCATTCCTAAGGCAGCTGTCTTATTCTGCCTCTCAACATGGAGAACTTCCTCTGTGAAGACCTTGGATTACATTGCAAACAAAGAGGGTCATTACGATGGCAAACGGGACCGCCCGCAAGAGGTGCGGCGGTCCTGCCATTTGTATTAGGATGCCACCAGTGGCATCCCGTATTGTGTACATTACGGCGTGCGGTGCTGTCAGCAGCACCCGCCGCAATGTGAAATACGCATTTTGTGCATTTGAATGTACAACGTGACAGGCACCGCACGGTAGGGGGGTACCATGGGTATCCCCCATGTGCACCCCTCACCCCCCCAAAACCCTGGGGGCCCGCAACGGGCCCCCAGAAGCAAAGACCACATGCCTTTCCATGGCGGCAACACCGCCATGGAAAGGCTGCTTTCCGCCACCATCCTAATATGGATGGCAGTGTCTTGCAGACACCGCCACCATGTTAGAGCCCTTTTCCGCCCGGTTCCCTGTCAGACCGGCAGAAAACCGGCGGATGGTCTTTCCGTCCGCCGGGGTCCCCCCTGCCATCGTAATATGGTGGGGGGAAATGGAGTGCGGGCGGTGAAAAATAGCGGGTGGATCGCCACCCCCATACGGGCGGTGGCGATCCGCCCGCTATCATAATGACACCCAAAGTCGGGATGAGCTTTGGTCATGGAAATAATGTATGCATCTTTGCAATGCATCAACATGGGAATTTTCCAAGACTTGTGCAAAAGAATATTTAGGAATTTATTGAAGAGAAGATGGCTATTATATCCCTTACTGTCTCAGGCACTTTGTTGCTGCTTTCAGGTCATATCTCCATCCTGGGGTTTTCCTCGGGCTCTCATGACTTTGCATGACTTATTCCTGGTGCAGCAGAAATGTTGTGGTCCATATCATTCTTAAGACCTGAAACACACAAAGTACTCCCTTAGAAAAACGTATATAAAAACTACTATATGCCCTTGGATTCTTGGAGGCAGTGTGACTACAGGACTACCCCGTAAGCGTGGTCCTATGAGACGCATTTCAATCCCCACATTGGGATGGAATTATTAACCGAGTAAATAGCTCGTTCAGCTCAACCCATAAGGAGCAGCTATCTGCCCTTATATAAAATTAGTATAGGGTCTTTACCCGTTACTTTTTCCAGGGGTTACTTTTACCGATACCCTGAAGAAAGTCCTGCACCCATTGGGGCGTTTGATGACTGAAACATGTCGGCACAAGGGTCTTAGGACCATAACACTCCTAAAGATCCTTGTTTGGTAAACTTATTTTAATAACACAGTAGAGGTCCAAGAATAAAGGGAAACTGGGACTTCACTGAGTTTTTTATCTTTATTCCCCTGGTCTTTATATATTTTAAGAGCTCCCTGAAACATTGGTCGAGCCCACCCTGTCTTTTAGGCGACGGGGTGACCCGATGATGAAGCATGACACCACTAGGTGTGTGAGGGTAAATAAAACCAAAAGGACGTGCTTCCTTTCCTACCATACCCAGGTTGGTAGTATAGCTTCCATCTCGGGATTCTCCAGATTACCATCTTGTTAGTAGTTTTTATATACGTTTTTCTAAGGGAGTACTTTGTGTGTTTCAGGTGTTATAAAACGGGAGGTTGTACCCCCTTAAGGTGTTCTCTCTGCCCCTTGTGACTTCGGTCACCCCGGTGTTTGAACCATATCATTCTTAATCATATGTTAATCTGTGCATTAAACATGCCAAAATATACATTTTGTATTGGCAGGTGGCAGTATATCCACATAAAGAAGCCACATTTGATGTATTGATAGTATAATCATCAGCTTATGAGGCATGTACGTTGATCAAATGTCTTTCTAACATGGGCCTAAATATGGGTAGGCCTCAGCTATAGTAAATCTCCATTGTAACTCTAATTTTAATTCCAACGCTTTCACTTTTGTTTCTTTTATTTACAGGTGCCTTACAATCCACCTTGTTAGGAGAATAGCTCATTGTTTGCTTTAGAAATTTTAACTAAGAAAGTAATTGGATACTTGTTGTGATTTGCAAGGACCAGACCATTGCTATCTTCAAAGCTGTGCAGCTTGTTAGCCTTTGTATGGTGATGGTAATGTAGGGAGTCTACGTGCTCCAGAAGACAATGAAACCTGATTGGCTCTGTTAGACCTGGCATCTTTGGTGTGATTTTCCTTGTATGTTTGCCTCTGACCTTCTGTTTTTTGACTGTGTGCTGCATTTAATTTTTTCTGGTTTTAGGACTCTGGGAACTATACCACTGCTGGCAAGTGCTAAAGTGCAAGTGCTCCCTGTGTAAATTGTATTGGTGATTGGTTTATCCATGATTTGCATATTTGATTTAGTAGTAAGCCCCTAGTAAAGTGTACTAGGTGTGCTACTAGTGGGCCTGCAGCACTGATTATGCCACCCACATCAGTAGCCCTGCAAACATGTCTAAGGCCTGCCACTACAATGTCTGTGTGTGCAGTTTTAAACTGCCATTTTGACCTAGAAGTGCACCCAATAGCCAGACCCAAACCTTTCCTTTGACTACATGTAAGGCACCCCTAAGGTTGGCCCAAGGCAGCCCCATGGGCAGGTTGCAGTGTATTAAAAAGGTAGTACATGTGCTGTTGTGTTTTACATGTCCTAATAGAGAAATACTGCTAATTTCGTTTGTCTCTATTGCAAGGAATATCTGTCCCATAGGGTAACATGAGGATTGCCTTGAAATATTTTTTACGTGTAATTTCACATTGGGAGTAGAGAGAGATTTGGAGTTTGGGGTTTCTGAACTCATAATTTAAAGAATACATTGTTTGGGGAAGTTGGTTTGAAAATTGCTTGTTTGAAAATGCCACTTGTAGAAAGTGGGCATCTTCTTGCTTAACCATTCTGTGCCTCTGGCTGTCTGTAGAATCCAATTCTGGGTTAGTTGACAGTTGGGCTCTTGTGCATTCAATCTAGACAGTCACACAAATGGAGCCAGGGTGTGCCTTGCATTTTCCGATGGGCCATCACCAGGCTGATGGGCCATCCTGAGCTAGAGTGGTGGGAGGGGTTGTCACTGGCACCTGAATAAGGCTGTGCCTGTCCTCATACAGAGCTGTCTCAACTCCTCTATAGTGTGTTTCGGGCCAGGTCAGGGAAAGGCGGGATCTTGTGCACTGCAAAGACTTTCCTTTGAAGTTGTCCTGCTTCAAAGGCAGAAATGGGTATAAGTATTGAAACTCTGACATCCCAAAATCAAAACATTTCTGAACTAAGGGCATTCTGTTAGGAAGAAGAGCTGGATGCTGTAGGAGGGACTGACAATCTGCATGTTGCTTTGTTGTGCTGGCCTGCTGCTTGCTGCTTCCATCCTGGGAGTGAAAGGACTGGATTTAGCTTTTTGTGCCTTGATTCCAAGGTTCTCCAAAGTCTTGTGTGTGCTTGTCTCCTGTTAGGAAGTCTCAGGGCCATCAAAGACTTCCGAATCAGTACCTGGGCTCTTCTGCTGAATGCACTGACTTGCCGAGTGGTACCAAATCCAGTTCCTGGGCCCTTAGAAGTATAACCTGGTGAGAAAATCCATGCATCGACTCTCAGCGCCTGTTTTCTCGATGCAGCATCGCTGTGCAGCTGAATATTCGATGCAACGCCTGCCTTGCGGCTGAAAAACCACAGCAGACTGAATCCTGAGCACTGTGTCACTGACGTTGATGGCACCCGCTCCAAACTCCTATCCAGCCCTTGCTTGCCGGCTGAAGAATTGATGCATCGCCTGCTATAGGCTGTGAAATCGACTCAGCGCCCGCATCACCATTGTTGCATCAACGCAGCACATCTGGATTTTTGACGCATCGTCACTCGACGCTGTCTCTTCATCAATGTTTCCCAGAAGTAAGGAAATGAGACCACGTGTCCAGAGATCGACGCATCATCTCCCCTTCCAGTAAAGAACTGACGCATCAACTCCCCCTGACAGTAAGGAACTGACGCATCACCTCCTCTGCGTAGCAGTAAGGAACCGATACATCACCTGCCCTGGCAGCAAAAGAACCAATGCATCACCTCTCCTGGGGGTAACGAACCAACACATTGCTTTGCTTTTCCTGTGCCTCACCTCCCCTGCACATGTTTCGTCTTTGAATTTTGACTCATCCAATGTGCTTTGTGCTAAAAGAAACATATCCATAGATTTATATGGACTGACCTTATTAACCTATAAAAAGTGATATCTTTACTTGTGCATGTTGGATTTTTGTCATTTTTGTGTTGTTTTATTCAGAGAAATATTGGCTATTTTTCTAAACTGGTGTGGACTCATTTTGTAGTGTTTTCACTGTGTTACTGTGTGTATGTAAAAATGCTTCAAACATTGCCTCTGACAAAAGCCTGACTGCTCGTGCCAAGCTACCAAGGGGGTGAGCAGGACTAATCTTAGCTTCGTGACTCCCTTACCCTGATTAGAGTAAGGGTCCCTACTTGGACAGGGTGGAAACCACTGCCAACTAGAGACCCCATTTCTAGCAGGCTCCAAGGATGGAGACTAAGGGGGAAGATTGAAATTATAATTGTAATTGAATTTGTATATAGCACTTACCACTCCTGACAAGGGTTTTAAGTGCTGTACGTTGAGAAGCACACTTCTACGTTACCAAAAGGTTAGTGGTTAATCGGGTGATTATTGGTAATTATTGTGATTAGTCATGTGCGCTCAGAATTGAATGCATTTACTCTAGTTACTGTGTGATACATTATATTATTACCATTTAGGTGTGATCATTAGTGGGGGCAATGTGGTTTCGGGTGAGTAATTGATGAGAGATCAGCTGGCGAAGATTAGGTAATGTTAAGTTACAGGGATAGGCTTTTAAAGAGGAGAGGTTGTGATCTATGCTTTAAATCTAGAAATTCAAGAATTAGAGGACAAACTTAGAATTGGAATGGCTGTAGAAGAGGCTAAGTTAAAATTAGATAGTCTCAATGCTGAACTACATGAATTCGAAGACTATCTCATTAAAAAAAGACCGATAAACTGAGGAAGGACATCAAATGGTTTACGCAAGAAAAAGCGTACCCATACCTCAGGACGAATTATTATCAAGAATGGCAACAAGAAAGTGAGACCCAAACATATGGGTATAACAACAAAAAGAAAGTTCTCACTTTTTCAGACACTAATTCGCCTGATTCGAGGGAGATACTTCAAATAATTATGAGGGCCATTTTCAAGGACAGCGAACCCAGAGAGGTAGAGGCAGAGGTTACCAATCATTTTATCAGACACCGCTTCCTTTTAGGGAGAGGTCGGGGTCAGAACAGAACCCGTTTTCCAAGAACGGACAGGGAGGGTACCAACAGATGGACCCTCAACCTCCTCAAATGTACATGAGGACCAGGAATCAGCAATATTGGAGAACTTAAATAAGGGATTGGAGTTGATACTATACCTATTTTCAACCTATCCACTCATAATTTGAGTTGTGAACAGTCAGCTATTCTTAGCAAAGGGTTGTCCTTTGTGCCGAATACGACATGTAACAAATTCAAGCTCCATCAAGATATCTTTGCCTTTTTAGGAAAATTCGACTGAAGAAATTCTTTTGTCACGTGAAAATATAGATATAGATGATAACCTTTCAGGCTGTAAACCTAAATCCATCTTTAGTCCCACCTTGGAGATGGTTGGTCCTGAGGTGGCCGTCTTTGAAAATGTGTATTGAGTGAGATCCAGAAGATCACAAAACATACTTATTATGGCAAATCCAATTTGTCCAAACTGGAAAAACAGCTCTTCATACACTTCAAAATACATCTAATTTGACAATAAAACCCTGTGATAAGGGAGGGGGTATAGTTCTGATGAATACAGATCAGTATGATGACAAAATAAATCTTATGTTGGCAGTGCCAGAACATTATAGACCTGTGAGAACAGAGGTGATTACAAGATTACATGAACAGATTAATAATATTACATTAAAAGCTTATGAAGAACAAGCCATTTGTCTTAAAGAATATCAATTTTTAAATAAACAGAATCCTGTTACACCAGCCATGTATGGAGTGCCGAAACGCACAAGAGTATCTATGATCCACCTTTGCGGCCAATAATATCTTCTATCAATTCCTCCACGGAACCACTGTCTAAATACATTGACACATTTCTGTGTCCACTTACTACTGAGTATAAGTCATATATTAGAGACACAAGTGACATCATCAACAAGTTAGAACATGTACCATTTGACCCTGAGTTTGAAATTTTAGTGACGCTTGATATTGAAGCGTTATATACTAACATACCCCAACAGCAGGCAATAGAAGCAGTAGCTACTCTTCTGAATAGAACATCTGGCTTAAGGCCTGACGCATTTATTTTAGAATGCTTAGAAGTGGTATTAAAAAACAATTACTTCGAGTTCAACGGCAGTTTGCATCATCAAATCAAGGGGACCAGTATGGGGGCTTCTTGTGCTCCAAGTGTGGCTAACATATATATGGGGGAGTACGAACTAAAACACATTTTTAACGAATTGGCCCCATTCTATGAGAACGTTCTGAGGTGGCATAGATTTATCGATGATATTTTTTTATTTGGCAAGGAGATGAAAGCACTCTTCTGATGTTCATTGACTGGCTTAATGCCAGCGATGAGAATCTGAGATTTACATGCCATAAAAAGTATTGAGTCAGTGGAATTCTTGGATATTGTTATTTTTGGTGATGCAGGAGAAATCCATGTGAATTTTTTCCGAAAACCCACGGCCAAGAATACTATTTTATCACATGACAGTTATCATCCGAATTGTCAAAAAGATTCTATTCCTTTTGGAGAATTCCTAAGGATTAGAAGAAATTGTTCCAGTATTGGGAATTATGACAAAAATGCAGAAGATTTGAAAGTGAGACTATTACAGAGGGGATACCCCAGACGTCTCATCAGGATAGCCTACAAACGGGCACGTTATTACAATCGTGAAGCACTTTTGGCAGGAAACACACGTCCCAAAAATGATAAAATGGTTTGTGTAATAAATCATTCGCCTTTGAATTTTAAAATTAAAAAGGTGTTAGACAAAAATTGGTATATTCTTAATACTAATGAGCACCAGGAATCTATAGACAAACCGATTATTGCCTATCGGAGAAATAGAAATCTAAAGGACTCACTTGTACATACAAGAAATACAGGTGTTCCACAGGTTAAACAAACCACCATTGTGGGTCCTCCCATATTGGGTAACCACAAATGTGGCACATGTGTTGCATGTGACACGGCGATTGTGACCCAAGTTTGGGAATATAAAGGCAAGAAAGGTAAACTCAAGGATTTCACGAATTGTCGGAGCCATAGTCTACCTTATCCTTTGCCCTTGTGGCAAAGGGTATGTGGGAGAAACGAGTCGGCAATTTAGAATTCGATACAGTGAACATAGATCAGCTATTAGAACTAGGAAAACTCTGTCTCCTATGGTCCAACATTGTGTAGATTTGAACCACAATGAGAACGAGCTTAGATGGCTTATATTGGAAAAACCGGAAAGCCGCCTAGGCAAAAGCACCGATGAGGTACGCAAGGTTCGTGAAACCTATTGGATTTATACTCTTAATTCGGTTCAAGATGGCCTGAATGAAGAGATTATTTGGCAGACTGCATAGTGACAGTAGGTTAATCTTGGAGATCTCATTACGGATAGATCAGTTCAGATTTGTCCTAGACGCTTCAGTATAGATACCCATTGTGAATTCCATCTACATTTTTCTCGTCAGAATATCATCCTATATATGTCACTATCCTGGGTGGGAACTGAATATGATTACAGGTTTAGTTACATATATAGATGGAGTTGGCTCTGCTACCAGGAAGGTGGTTATTATATCTATATCATGGGCACTTCAGCCCTAGCCACCCATTTGTTTTTGGTTAGCACAGTGCACTATAGAGAAGTGACACTACACATATTTGATGTACCCCAACTATTGCCACTTATATACATTTAAATGGTTATCATCGATTACTTGGATGGAAGTCACCAGATATTCACTTTCTGCACTGTAGTGCTATGAGGAATAACAGGCACTATTGCCTTGTATTTGCCACATATGGCTTGTCATATTATATTTACATCTAGTTACATAGGGAGGTTTTCATCTTCGAAGGGAGGGAGAAAATCTAACAGTTTTCCTCCCAAAATGGCTCTCATTTTGTCATGGACTATAAGTTTATTCTGTAGCGCTCTTTGAAGTGCTTGTTTGTGTTAGAAACATCGTTTCATTTAAATAAACATCTTGGTTAAGGTGAACATCTACACTGCATTGTTGGGTCGACTGCAGTGAATATTTCCAATAAACACCATGATATTGGTGTTGGTGAATGCTGTTACGGTTTTATAATTTTTTGACTAAATGGTAATCGCTATTTATAAACATATGAATCATTGGGTTGTAATATCATTGCCGCTACATAGGGGGGCCATTTAGATCAAACTCATCCATATGGGCTAGGTAGGAATTGTACCATTCCAATATGGCGCTTAAAATCACTTAGTGCGCTAGGTGTATCAGGGCACAATCTGGTCCCGTGTATATCACGTCATCACTCCTAAGTGGACGTGCTCCGGCTGCGGGTGATTAGGAGCACCAGGATATAAATGAATAACGTGAGAGCCTCACTCCTTGGAATCACTTCGTGTAAGGACTCTCTGGCGGCACTGTATATCGGACAGGTACGAGCTATAGAGCAAGTGGTTATTGCAAGATGCCTTTTTTCACTGGCTAACTGCTTCAGAGTATATTCTGTGCTAGCGATATTTTGTAGGTAGCAGACATAATAATATATAAAATAAATGGCGTCCTTACAGATGCCTCTGACACGGGCTTTCTGTTTTCACAGAGGACTTTGCGCTAGTGAGATTTTGCCGTTAATGTATTCTTCGGCATTAGAAACTCTGGGGATTACCTTTTTATTCGAAATAATCATTACAGGCAACGAGGGGTGCCTATTAGGTCCTAGTGGGGTCTGTTCTCAAGTGGGCAGATCCTGATTTAGATAGATACAAATATCAGAACCATTCACCTAGTCGGGCTAATAATGAGCATTTTTTTCTGATTCTGTTCCCCATATAGCACGTGTGTCCCATCGTGATCTACTTATATGTATTATCTTTTTAAAGAAGTTGGAATGACGGTGTCCATATAATATTCGCACTTACTGAAATAAGAAAGATCGGAGGTATATAGTTCATCTCTCCTTGATTTATTTGACATTTAAGGGCCGTTTATTGTGTTTGCTATTATTATTAAAGATATATGCCAATTGCGCCTCATTGCGGTGCTCTCTCTTTTTCTTTCGCTTGATGGCATAGGACCCAAACGCTTGAAAACTTGTCACACTTTGATGTATATATTGAGAACAAATGAAGTGGGATTGCGCCTAGGAGAAAAATAGGACAACAAATCAGTTCATCTGAGAATTAATATATCCAACGGTATGTTGCCTTATGAAGCCTTGGCTCTAACCTACAGATTATTATTCTTAGAATTGCGGGCTATAAGTTATGTGATGCTATACACATAGCATCTTTCCAATACTTGTGCTATTTTCTTCCCATCTTTTTTTAGACCGCCTGGAAAAGCACGTAGTATTGGATTTGTAACCATATTGTGCCACTATATGTGATATCGGCAGATTCGCAGATTCCAACAGCACAGAAATCAAGCCTGCATTTAGCAGATGAATGTCCATCCACAAGATATTATAGGTATATCTTTTCGAGTATGTATATAGAATGTTTATAGCGTGGACCTATGAGCCTTATCTTAATAGACTGAAGGGGTACTATGTGTGTTTATATCATGATAGCAACATCAGGGACACAAATATTTCATATAATACAGATCAAATCTGATGTCTGATAACCATAAAAACTGTTCCTACAATAAATTATGCTTTGAAGTAGCAGTGCCATTTAGGATCTATATATAGATTCAGTCCGAGCATATTTTGGGAAATTACAGCCTATGGATTATAGACTTGGATGCTAGCACATCAGAAAGGCAGTGAGTAAGAGGTCGAATACTATTTGCAGAAAAGTCCACGGATTAAAACTCTCTTCCTTTTGGATGAGAGAAACACTTTTTCTATGTTAAGAATGATTTAATTTCTCTATGCATGTTTAGTATACTATACAATGTGCACTATGTGGGGTTTGGTATATTTGTTATAGGTTTCAGTGTACAAAATGCTCTTGTTTTGGCACTGGTTTTTACAATTCACATATGGTGGTGAGAGAACGTGTAACACATCAGAGATACTAACTATTTTTTGAAAATGCATATGAGTGGCATAATTGCTTAGTTATGATATAGATATTGTCTAGGAGAAATGTAAGATATCTCCTTGGGCTTCGCTTTTTCTTAAATGAAAATAAATTAATTTGATTATATTATTATTTTCTCCACATTGTCATTTCAGACTGGTTCCCCCCTTCATCCACCCGTTATAAGTGAGAAAATAACAGGTCCTGAAGAAGATGGATTAATTATTTATAGATTCCATCGAAACGTACGTCGACCAGCTAGAGTGTGACACCCCAGTGTTCAGCACAGCCATTAGGGGTTGATTTTATCGCCCGCCTTTTTTCCATCAGTGCTACTGGTGTTGCTCTGGGATGTCAAAGTGTGTTTGTATTGTGTGCAAGGGTGGCAGTTGTAGACTGTGAGAGGTATGTTTGGGTGTGGGGATGTGAAGTATGGTTTTGTTTTATATTTTGTAATTTTATTGATGTTATTTATTGTGGCCCAGGAATTATGCCTGTTCCTTGGTACATGGTGCTAACTTTGTGCAAAAAGTTGTTTCTTGAATATTATAAAATTGTTTTGAGTATGAAATATTTTATAAACAAATTATCAAAAAAGAAAAATATGAAATAAAAGAATGATTTACTAAATTTTGGTGTGGAGAATAATGTTTTTTTTGATGCCCTATTATTGAGCTTGTGTAGCCAGTCTATAAAGAAATATAGGTCTAGAGGGTTCATATCTGTTGTTGAGGTTGTGATCTATGAAATGAGGTGACTGCCAATTTCAGAGTTATTATAAGAGAGACAACGGCAGACAGGCATGAGACTCAGAGGAGGCTATATGGAGAAATAAAAGGCATGCAGGTAAGAAGAGGGTCACTGAAGAAAGAAAGAAAGGGGAGGATTAACGCAGAAGGAAGTCATGGTCACCTTTTCATGCAGTACTGTGGGAAGCTTTCTGAGATAGTCAGCAAACCAAGGATGTAAGCTGTAGAAAGAAACAACAGTACATATAGTACTCCAGGTCCGGTGCAGACAGCATAAACATGTAAGTCCAACTGTACACATCCTTTAAACATTAAGAGCCTGAGCCTGCTGTGTATCAAGCCTATGGCAGTCCTTCAAAACAGTCACGATTATCCCAAATTGGGTGCAGGGTCTGTACATTGCACAAGGGGAGGTGGTGCAGATGTCTTCTTTAGGAGAAATCTCATGTAATGATTTTCCCACACTATTCAGCATTAAAGGGTGTTTTACTCATTAAAACAATGTTATTTAACCCTGACTGAGAGCATCTTGCCAATGCACAGTCAGATGTATACCATGTTCTGTTACATAATCCCATTCTAGGTTGTTTCTATGGCACAGCTGAGTAACCACTGATACGAAAGTTGCCTAGCGCTACATCCCAAGTGTACGTTGTGTGTATTTGTCTATGTGGGCAGTATGGTACATGCATTGTATGTATGAGTGAAGCACGGTAATGGAGGCCCGTGGGTTCCATTTTGGAAGCCTCTCCATCGTGTTCCTGTGCACAAGATTGGGGAGTTGTTTTCCCAGACAGTGGGATTGTATTGCTGACATTGATGAACCAGGAGGGAGGAGACCTAGACACTAAAGTGGGGCCAAAGGAGACATGGCTTCTATAGATAGTCCATTAGATCTTTTTGTTGAGAGGGGTTGCTAATCAGTCTTCCTGTAGCACTTGTACTTGGCAGGTGGTGGGGGTAAAGTATGGGGCTGCAGTCTCTGTGTTTAGAGTTAGAAGGAAACTTTAGGTGAGGACAGCTTTTTATTGTGTTGACACTGTCTTTGTAGCTATTCTCGGCAGGGTGAAGATAGTTAACACTTCTTTGTGCCACTGTGGTAGATACTCCAGGTGGAGATAACCCTGATGTGAGGTACCTCAATCTGTGCAAAGGCTGAGTGTGCATGAAGAGCTTAGAGAGGCATTTTAAAGAAGAAACCACCACAAACCATTTCTGTGTATCTAAAATACAATTGTTTATCTACGCACACACTGTTCAAAACATAGATTCAGGTTTGTTAAACACAATTCAATATTTACAAGTGCATGTGCCATCTAAAGCACGAACCCATCTCCAGATGAGCACATACTGCAAATGTGAATTAACACTCACAGCTGCACCGGCTGTTTGAGGCCCCCCGCCCTCCGCTGCTCAGTGCCACCCATCCAGCACAAGAAAATGTGTTCCATGCAACCAAAAAACAGCCCTACAAACAATGTTCTAAAGAGAGTGCAGTGTGTCTTTTAATTGTGTGTTTTGAGAATAGATTAGCAGATCCTGACCTGAGGAAAGACCTGCCCTAACACTGCTAATAATTCTATCTTTGGTTTCTTGAGCTTGTCTCTTGAACATTTCTGCTTTTCCTTGTGAGCTTCAAGTAAGTTAATTTAAGATGGACATCTTTCACCTAGAATTTCCCCTGTCTATTCATGATGCTTCATTTAGAATAGGGAAGTTCCTTTATGGAATCAATACTGATTTGTTTTGCATCCTTTTTGTGATAATCAATGGTTCACGTGATCAGTGGAACAACTTGTTTGACGACTACACCAGAACCCACAAGTATAGAAGAGTGCATCAGATCAACTGGTAGCAGAGGATGGTTTGTCACTGAAATGTAGGGAGCTACAAATACTCTAGCAAATCTAGAACTCACCTGAGTCCAGGTCATGTCCCTAAAGTCCATAGCCCAGTTTACAGCATCAGAGTTGTTCAAGAGGTTCTGAAAGTGATTGCAGTGTCTGAGGATTCAGAGTGAGTAAAAGCAGGGTTATGAGTTGCTAATTGTGTCCCTGTGGAGCCACACTGTGTTTGTGTTGACGCTGTGTGTCTCGTGGTGTGGTGTCCACTTTGAGTCAGAGAAAGCTTCTAAAATGGATGGAAGAATTAATGTGCCTCTATATGTATATTGCTTGATTGTGTAAATGTACATGCGCTTGTTGTTGAGATGTTGAATTTGTTATCAGATCTGTTGCATTCTAAGATCATAGGATAGATAATAAGTATACTGTGGTTTAACTTGTCTGTTAAGGTTTATGGTGTTGGTCCGTGAGGTGCTATTGGCTGCATAATTAAGATAGGGAACTATTAAGCTACTGTTGTGAAAGTGTACTCATAGTGATTGGAATTGGTGAATAGTTTTGCATAGAGGATGAACTACATTAGTCAGGGTGACTTTCCCGCTGGTTGAGATTTCACTTGTGGGTGTGTGATAACATCTGTAATGCATTATTATCCCTGTCTATCGCCTTTATTGAGTGGTACTTTGAAATATTTTAGTGGACCAGACAAGAGTTATTTGTTTTTTCACTTGAGTTTGTAAAGCGTTGCTTGCATGAAGCTAATTGTGAAGGAGTGTGAGCTGCTTCAAGGTGCTGCATCATCAGGTGCTGCTATGGTATTGCTTGGTTGATGTATGTGCCACACTGGTATTGGTCATTATATCATTATGTGCCGCACTTTGAAAGGCCAGTATCAAGAGTGCCGCACTGGGTATGAACATTGAGATTTTGTGGATTAAATTGGGGTTTGCTGGCAACTACCACATTTTTGGAACTCTGAACTTGAAGTAAAAATGAAATGTTTTAGGACATATAGAAATGTCTTTAGAGGCGATGTACAGGTGTATCTTTGCAAAGGTGAGGATGCTCCTCCTGAGGATATTCCCAGTCATAACATGGCTGTCAATGCCTGGCTTCACACATTTGGCTTAAACATTGAAACAAGATCACTGAGAAAGGAGAGTCCCTGCAATTCCCTCAACATGGTAACTTCAATTTAATATAATAGAAAATTTGAGGTGGTTATTGTATGACAGGAAGCCCTCTACCTAGACCCGCAAGGTAAGAAACTTTGAATGCATGACAACGTACTGCATAAAGACAAAGAGAAATATCAAACCTGAGGTAAAAGAACAGTTTGTAGTTGTATAGATGCTAAGTGGATTGCCGAGCAACAGGTATGGAGGAGAGATACGATTGAGAGAGTAATGATGCATCCTGTATTAATGGATAACAGAATGAAAAAGAATACAACACAAGGAGAGGGAGACAACGATGCACAGTCCAAGGCAAGCATAGATAGTGGCCTAGTGATGATTTCTGGTAGGTGTTGCTGTCTTCCCGACAACCTCTGAATGATGTAATCCCACTGCTCAGAGGTAATACGCCAGATAATGGAAATTATTTTACTGTATCTGCTTATCCAGTCCAAGTCCAGACGGGGTAGTACCTCCCAGAGCCCTAGCTGTGACAGCCCCAGTTGTGAAAACCCCAACTGTGACAGCCCCAGTGGTGCTAGGCGCAGCTTTTCCTGCCCAAGTTGTGACAGCCCCACTTGTGGCAGTCAGGTACAACAACCCCAGTCATGGCAGCAGGAATCCCAGTGATTATTGCTTCTCCTCCAACCCCAAATATACAAGCAGCTGTATGGGTTCCCATTGCATTAGGAGGTGCCATGGCACCCAATCCATTGTGACCTCTTCCGACTTGGAGTGTTACAAAATTTGTAGAATTGGGAGCATGATCCAAGTTAGGTGGGACATCAATTGAAAGTGACACCACTGAGGAGCTCAACAATAATCCAACAGAACAACGAGCCCCCATTGGTACAAGCATAGTTGCTGTTAGGCTAAACATAGAATTAGATGAGTTTATCAAAGGAAATTTGAGTGTGTGATATGTAGACAGACATCAGGAAGAGGAACTTGTGTTCCTGTGTAAATAAGCCACCCGATTTGTTATTACTACCTATGAGTGGCTAGAAAAAGTTACTAAGGAATTTGATGTAGACTTTTTTAGGAGTCAGATACTGCAGAAGAATTTCAGACTGCCTTTAAAGAAAGATACTTTGAATAACGTGACGACTATTAGGTTGAAGGCACATTTAAGGGGAGTAGCAATCAGTATACAGAAATGGAGTAATCTGGAGAAAATCAAGGACAAGTGGATTCAGATGGATAAGAAAAGGAAGGAAAGAGAGGATTTGGATGGGACACTGAGGGGAGTTAATCAGAGTGACTCTGAAGTGGGCATGTTTACCCCAGGGAGATGCATGGAGAAGGATATGTGCATGCACCTTGGAGTTGAAGTAATCTTGCTACATTTATGTACCAATTTCCAAAATTAAGAAAACGTCCTGATTTGTGGTAGACACAAGTTGAGTGTTTTGTGAAGATTTCAAAGGTGCTGTGGGAAGATTTAAATATCTTTTTTGATATTGTGGTTCCCAGTGATTTATGGGCAGAATGTAAAGTGGTGGTACAATGAACAAGCACATAGCCCCCAAGGGTAGCTCTGACAAATGCTCCCACCCCAGAGGTCATGCAAAGGTATGAATAACTGATGCAATCCTGACTGACAGGGGCGATCCCATAGAAAGAGATTGATTGGTGGAAGATAACACAACATACACAGGAAGCTAAAGAGTCTGTGCATGGCTATTATGCACTGGCGTAGCAAGGGGGGGCGGCGGCTAAAATCATCGCCTGCACCCTCCCCCCCCCCGCTCTTCAGCGCGCGGCGGCAAAAGGCAGTGACCGCCACGGGCGGCAGAGTGCCTAGATACGCCACTGCTATTATGAACGCCTCATACAGGTATTTAGTCAAAATAGCATTGTTGAAGTCCAGGAGAGAGGACATTTGAGTACTTTTGTGTCTCAGTTTGTTCTTGGGCTGCATCCAGAAATGAATTCCCACATTCAGCAGAATGTCATCTGTTGGCAGGGTAAACATCTAGATGAAATACTTTGTTACACAAAGTATTGCAATTATGAATTGGAAATCAAACAGAAAAAGATTCAAGAAAGGTTTATTTTGGCATAGATAAAGTTAACAAAGAAATGATTTCAGAATGGCCTACATGGCAAGTTACAGTAATGGTGTTGGTGATGAAATGCAGGGAGTTGGATTACAAGGAGTAGAACAGGTAGGGCATAATGGGAACTGTGTTCCTCTAGGTAGAGGCCGAAGTGGTCCGGTTGACCCGAGAACTGGAATAGATGTGGCAATTCTCAAAGTGCTGAACGAACCGTAACAAAATGTAAGGCGATGATCAAATGCAAAATTCTAATTCGATACAGATACAGAACTTCCAGATGCAGAGACCTCAGAATCCCAATATGTCACAAGCCCCGATGGTGCATCTGCTCCCATCCTCAGTGGTGCTGCAGAATCTGGGAAATCTGAGGTTCAATTCAAACCAAGTTACAAGAGCTAACTTGAATCCCTTTGCGAATAATGCCAGTTTCCAACAGTTCCCATTCTTTATCATTTACGGAGACTTTGGGTCTTACCAATAACAATGATGGTGCCTGAGGGGGAAGGAAGATTACATACTTGGTGCAGTCTTGGAGGTAGACCAGAGGGATGCATTCATGGAAGTAAAGGTGAATGGCCACCTGGTGTCAATTATGATCAACAGTGGTGTTACCTGTTCCACTGTTGGGACAGTGGAAGTCGCAAACCTGCCTCTCTTGGGAAAGCAAGTCCAATTTGTAGTTGTTTCCAATAAATATATCATAATCCCTGTGTCAGAAAAGGTTCCTGTAAAGATAGGATCCTTAGTAGTTTGTGATTCAAGTCCAGTCAACCTGTTGGGCAGGGATTTACTTTGGAAGTTGAGCTGCATGATATATTGTACACCTGAGGGTGTCAAATTTCGTACTCATGATAGAGATGTGGATTCCAAGCTGAGCAAACATGGGACAGCCATTGGGTTGTTTCCCATGATGTCTCTGGATGATGTGTCCCCTGATCTGAAAGATTCAGTAAGACCTGACATCTGGGGATTCTCAAACAAAGACATTGATCTTATAGAAGATGTAGAACCAGTATGAATAGCAGTTAAACTAAAAGTAGAGTATCCCCAAATGCCCCAGCTCTGAAAGAAATTTTGGGGAGTCCTTGTTACTCCCCAATCATGGGTCTTCAAAAGCCTATTGTAAAGTATTGAATCATCCTGAACCTGCAGAATATTAATCATATTGTTGTTCCATGTTATCTAGTGGTACCAAACCTTGCTGTAAAATTTTTCAGATACCCTGTGAAGCTGAGTGGTTTTCTGTGGTTGATTTGTGCCAGGCATTACCAATCACACTCACAGCATCAGTAGGGGTATCAGAAAATGTACGCACAGCAGCCATATGGACAATCGCCTCCTGCAGCTTACTCCAGTCAGTCTACTCAAAAAACATTTACACAGCCAGGTAGAGGGCAAGAATCCTCTAGAAGGCAATGATGCAGTTTTGGCACTGGTATTTGTTTCTCCCTCACACCAAGTGGGCGGTAAGCTTTCCAACTAGACAACTGGAGACCTATTACATCAGATCAGTGAGTGCCGGAAAGTTTTCATTATGACCAAACATTAGAATTTGTTTAAAAACATTACAATTTGTTTAAAAACATCCACGGAGGAGGTTGCACCAACATCTTTGTCTGCTAAAGTTGATAATTTTTTCGCTCGTATAAAAAGAAGCTGTTGAAGATGTCCCTCTCCATCAGAAAACATCGAATTTTATTCCAGCTTCTTTTTGATCAGAAAAAAATAAGGCCAGTGGATTCACGTTTTAGATCTTTGGCATTTAAACAATTACAATTATTTAAAATAAAAAAAAACAATCATTTTGGATGGTGGCACTCCAAGAGATTTGATGATATCGTTGGATCTTCAAGATGCTTATTTTCACATTCTGATCCTTCCAAAGCACAGACGAGCTTTCTGATTTAAGGTTGCTGGTTGTAATTACAAATTCAAAGTACTTCAATTCAGAGACTTTTCCGAAATGCATTGCCCCTATTGCAGCTTCTCTACAAAGAAATGGACATCAGGTCTTTCCATACGTGGATGACTGGATTCTAAAAGATCCTACTCCTCGCATAGTTATCAAGGCATGCCTTCAGTTGTTTGAAAAACTAGGAATGACACTAAACCGGGAAAAATCAAGTCTCCTTCCCAACAGGAGCAATCATGAAGATCATCACATGCAAAACATTCTCTACAGAGGAGAGAATACAAAAATTCAAATACGAAAAATAATAATGCGTTTGTTTTTTGTCAGTTTCGGTTCATGCACTGAAATAATTTCTGGGAATTATGTCCTTCTGCATTTTCCTCATTCTTAAAAGCTGATTTTACATGTGGCTGATTCAAGACGAGTTAGATAAGTAATTGATACTGTAGTGTTGTGTGTGTGTTGGAGATAGTGGGACCCTTCTGGTCCTTGGTGGACTCCGAAGAATGTGATATAAGTGAGTGGGGGTGGCTTGGAGAATGTATGGCATATTACAGGCAGTTAACAGTTACACTCTGAAGAATAAAGAAGTTCAATACCGAGCTCCGTGTGAGGCGTAGTTATTTGCATGCTCACAGGCTGGGGAGAATGGTACAGATATGAACTGAGAGGTCTCTTGAAGACATCAGAAAGATCACTCCCAGAATGAAACAAGCATTGCCATGGTGGATGTAGAACCAAAATATATCTTTGGGCCTAACGTTACTGAGTCATCCTCCACAATTTGTGATACCCACAGACGCGTCTCTAGTGGGATGGTGCTCATTTATAAGAGCTTGAAGTATGTGGCCTATGGTCGCCCCCAGGAAACCAAACTTCAAATAAACCTGTTGGAGCTAAGAGCGATTGTCTTAGTACTTCAATGCTTTCTACCAAGGATAAGGAATTCTGCAGTATTGTTATGGAGAGACAACATGACAACAATGTTTTATTCAAACAAGTGAGGAGGAACACAACTGCTTCTGTTGTCATGGATATTTTCACATCAAATAACTTTGAAGGTGAGCATCAGTGGACAGACTCTTTGAGCAGGACTGCCACGAATAGAAGTTACAGCAGATTCGGCTCAATGATTTTTCAGATTTGGGCCGACCCACAAGTACATTTCTTTGCGACAAGGCACAATCACAAAAGCAAATTCTGTGCCATCAGACACCCTCAAAAAGCGTTGTAGGGAAATGTTTCACAGATGGCTTGGCAGGGGTTATTCGCAGATGTATTCCCCCTCACTTTCTATGATTCCCAGAGTATTAAAAAAAATGAAGGAGGGACCATGTTGCATCATTTTAGTAGCTACAGATTGGCCAAGACAATTTAGATAGGTTTCTGCAGCCATAAGGCTTTGTCATGAAAAGGCTTTATGTCCTTTGGATGGGAAAGTTAAGGCTCATTCCTCAAGAAGAATGTCTATGTCTGCTGCTTTGTTGGCAGGAGTGTCTTTTCCTGACATCTGCAGAGCAGCCACATGGAAGAACAGCCATATATTCATGCCTCATCATTGCCTGGTCAACATAGTGAACAATGATGCATCTGTGGGTTAAGCAGTCCTTCACCATCCTTTTCAATACGTTTAGCTGTTTTATGCTAAAGAATATTTTATTATGTACTTCCCCCTCATCATGAACTATAGTTGGTTGTTTTAGATTGCTTACTATTCAGATTCAAGCATGTAATTCTAGAAAAGATCCAGTAGTGGAGAAAAACCAACTTACTTAACTGAACACTGTAGTTCTTTAGTACTGATATCTTTCATTGATTCACATGCAACCCTCCCTCCTCCCTGAGAGGAGGTCATCTTCTTTCATACCTCTTAAATGCTCCAAACACTCATGCTAAGAAATCTGAGGAATGGTGGACCTTGAGGGGAGGAGTACTTCAGGAGCTGCATTCTGATTGGCTAAAGTTTGGTCATTTTAGTAGTTATGTGGTGAATGAGCTACCAGTGTCACTTGTTAAAGCTTTACTATACAATGCTTTCTTTTAACTGCTTGTTATAACTACCGGGATTCCACATCGACAATGGGCAAGATTCAAGCATGTGAAACTATGAAATATATCAATACTGGAGAGCTACAGTGTTCAGGTAAGTACCTTGCTTTTCACTGATCTGGATTAAGCATATGTTCCACCAGCCATGTGATTCTTGTTCTTGTGCAACTTCTTTGTCCAGGTGCTGAGCCCAGTTCCTGCTTTATCAATTTAAGTCGAGTTGCAAAGAATTCTATAACAGCTCTCATTTTCCATCCACCTGTGTTCATCAAGGTGGTTGATTCACCTGGGCCACTACAGAGAGAGGAAATATCAAGCCTCAGCATGTGACTCCTTACATAGGTTTTACCCATTCCTATTTCCCAGGATGGATGTATAATTATGGCTCAGTGAGTTGAATAATTGCTACTGAAACAAAAGGAAGGTCACAAGTTTGGATCCTTGCAAGGCTGAATCAGCCATCTCTCCTTCCAAGGTGGGTAAATTGAGAACATTAGATTGGGTAATAGTAACTTCTGTTATGTACAGAGCTTACAAATGGCAGACTGAATTGCTAATAAAAGCATAATATAATTGTTACCACCATATTTACCCAACAGAAACTTGTATTGCAAATGATGCCAGTTGATGCCAGGGTGTTCATTGCTGGCTTCAGCACAGATATGTTCGATATTCCTTTTAATGGCATTTGCCTTCAACCAATTTGTTTTTATTTCTTTTTCATGCCAAGAAAGTACACTAGTGGTCCAGGAGGTTACAGAAAAGACTGCCAAAGAGGCAAGATTGTGGTCCCCCTCTTCCATATCAGGAGGATGGAAGAAGACTTTAGACCCATGATATGCCTACCAACTTTCAATTAAAGGGTAGTTTATGGGCACTTCAAGGTGCAGAACAACCATCTCTTGTGAGACAGCCTAGTGTTGGGAGATGATATGGTCAGATTCAACCTCGAAATGCCTACATTCTTTTGTCAAACTTTTATTATTACAGGCAGGTCCTGAAATACGAATGGTAGTGCAAGTTAATCTGTCCTAGTTTTTCTGCCCTCCACCCCTTGATTGTTTATTGAAGTGCTCAGAAACACAATCACTAATTTTGAGGCATTGATATCGGTCTCATCATTCTGCTATCAAGCAAGTGCGCCTTCAACATGGCACATCTCAAAATGACTGTCAATCTGCTTCACCAGCTCAGCTTGTTTTTACATTTTGAGAAGGCTTTCTGTGACCCAGTGCAGCCCCTGGACATTATGAGATTCAAGGTTAGTACCCTTTTATGTACAATCTTACTTCCTTACATTACAGTGGACTGGGATTCCAGTGATTCTCTAGATGTACCATGTGTTCAGTTTTCTCTGGGGACCCCTAGAGGTGTGGTGCATTTGCTTCTGGGTAAGCTGATAATGCGGTCAGTAATGGTTATGCCTTCCCCCTCTTCTCCCTCTTTGTGAGGCTCCTCCTCAAGGTAAGAATATTTTCTTTATTACCCGGGCTTGACCCTCACAGGTTTCGTTGACCTCTCTGCTGTAGTAGGTAATTCTAAATTATGACTAACTTATCAAAAGTCCAGAAAGTCTTCCTCACAGTCTAGTACTTTTCAGGAAACTCAATTTGATAGCATAGTGGATCTGGGGTTCTGTCAGATTGGGATTAAGATAAAATAAGATATGATAAGTTAAGATAAGATATGATAAGATAACTTTATTTGCATGATTACTTAAAACCATTGCAATAAAATAAATAACAAAAGTGTTTTTCCACAGTTAGACCCAAAAATTGCAATTTGATTTTTGTACAAATATATTATGCTGGATCTGCACCCTGTTTAGAGCAAAATTGATAATATGGGTTTTGTTGTGTTTAAAAGTTATAGAAAGAGATAAATGGAAGGTTCACGAAATTCAGACCAAAAGCTTCAAATTGATTTTTATACAAAAACATGCGCCCTGCATGAAGGAAAATTGATAAAATGGATTTTGTTGTGTTTTAGAAATTGTATGAAGAAATAAAATAGAAGATCACAAAATTCAGTCATGTAAAAGTCAGTAGTTGACATTCCAATAAAAAGAGAACCTACAGCATACAAAGTTGTCCTCTGGACAACCTGGGTGTTGTTTGCTGGTGACCACAGTGCAATTAGTCTTTGGCTGCAAATCCAGATAGATGGTTCTAATGCTCCGAGTGATGAGCCAAGGCATAAATATGAAGATAGGGGACTAAAGTGTTGAGGAGAACAGTTTTCAACTGTATAATGGATGAGTTGGCAGAAGGGTTGTGCAGCATCTCGTGAGAGGCCTTTTGGTTGCCCTGTGGGAAATTGTTGGCTATTGGTTATTGCACTTTTTTCACCACTATCTCCATAAATCGTTCGGAATGGCAGATCAACTGAACATCCCCACCTTCAAAACATGCTTTCACTGCCTGCCTGCAGGTTATAATCCCCTTGGTCTTAAAAATGGGTTTTAATAGCAGTCAGCGTTCAGATTGCAGTTTTCCACAAATGCATAGTAGATGGAGGACATTCTCTTTTGCTTTTCCACATAGGCGGAAGATAGTTGATGTCTGTGTTCGCTTCCAAGGTGGCAGGTGCACCAGGGTCGGGAGGATACCCATTCAGAGATGAAGGTATTTTTCCTTAATTCTCTTCATAAATCCAGCACCTAGATAAGGTTGAGGGAAACAATTGATGTAGATTTGCATGGCAAACCATCCGTGGGCCCTTTCTTTAAGCGCTGCCTTGTCTTCCACTATTGACACCCTACTGTCTTGTTAACAAGTTGTTTGAAACTGTTATATGTTTCTGTGGCCTCCCAGAGGTCCCCCAGGCCCAAATGGTCTGTCGAAGCTGACAGATAAGCCATGGCTGTGCTTTCCTTTTTTGTCCTTATTTCATTTCATTTGTGTGCATTTAATTACCCAGAATCAGCACTTCTGATTTTATGCCAGCACTTAACGTAGGCACCTTTGGGGGCAATTTATTGTCTCTGCAGGCCAAATTCCAATCTGATTTAGGCTGGCGAAGCGTATTTAGGGAGATTAAATATCATTCTGTCATATCAGGATTATTTTGCCTCCCACTGTAAGCCTCATCGATGAATCATGGGAATTAGGGACCTAATGTGCCAACAGATTTGCCTGGCCACTCAGGTTTCACTACTGCGTGAAGTGGAGTGTGGATCCTCATGCTCCATCTCCAGCCTCATTTTTACATCTCACCTGTTTGTCCAAATATGTGTCAAATAGAACTGTAAATATGAAACAGTTTCCAACCTCCCCTTTGAAAACTACGTCCATTTGGATGAACCTTACTGGCATACCATGCTATGAAAGTGATCCTGCTTATGAGGCCACTACTCCAGCTATTCCTCTACTTGGAATGTTTCTACTGTCCTCGGAATCTCAGGATGGGATTTAGTTATCATGGAGCTACATCACAGGAGCCTCTCATTGAAATTAACTATGCTACTATACCTTATCTTATGTTGGTTTCTCATGTGAAGCTGTTTTGCCTCCACTCTCCCCTCTTCTCACATACAATAATCAACCCCAACAATTCTTCAACACCTTCTCTTTGCTTCATGAACGTTCTTATTTAATAAAGTACCAGGGCATGCCCTCTAACACCTGCATCCCAGATCAGCTTTTCCTTTTCTTTTAGGGGGTCCCATGCACCATTGTCTTTGCCAAACATGGCAGTAATTAGGATTAGTACCTTTGTCTTCACGTCTGATTTAACCCAAGGAGCCATGCACGCTAAGGCCTGCTTTAATTCCAGGCTGCAGGGCATTCCTAAGGCAGCTGTCTTATTCTACCTCTCAACATGGAGAACTTCCTCTGTGAAGACCTTGGATTACATTGCAAACAAAGAGGGTCATTACGATGGCGGGCGGACAAAGTCCGCCCGCCACCGCAACGGCAAACGGGACCGCCCGCAAGAGGTGCGGCGGTCCCGCCATGTGTATTAGGATGCCACCGGTGGCATCCCGTATTGTGTACATTGCGGCGGGCGGTGCTGTCAGCAGCACCCGCCGCAATGTGAAATACGCATGTTGTGCATTTGAATGCACAACGTGACAGGCACCGCACGGTAGGGGGGTACCATGGGTACCCCCCATGTGCACCCCCCAAAACCCTGGGGGCCCGCAACGGGCCCCCAGAAGCAAAGACCACATGCCTTTCCATGGCGGCAACACCGCCATGGAAAGGCTGCTTTCCGCCACCATCCTAATATGGATGGCGGTGTCTTGCAGACACCGCCACCATGTTAGAGCACTTTTCCGCCCGGTCCCCTGTCAGACCAGCAGAAAACCGGCGGACGGTCTTTCCGTCCGCCGGGGTCCCCCCTGCCATCGTAATATGGCGGGGGGAAATGGAGCGCGGGCGGTGAAAAATAGCGCTATCATAATGACCCCCAAAGTCGGGATGAGCTTTGGTCATGGAAATAATGTATGCATCTTTGCAATGCATCAACATGGGAATTTTCCAAGACTTGTGCAGAAGAATATTTAGGAATTTATTGAAGAGGAGATGGCTATTATTTCCCTTACTGTCTCAGGCACTTTGTTGCTGCTTTCAGGTCATATCTCCATCCTGGGTTTTTCCTCGGGCTCTCATGACTTTGCATGACTTATTCCTGGTGCAGCAGAAATGTTGTGGTCCATAATCATTCTTAATCATATGTTAATCTGTGCATTAAACATGCCAAAATATACATTTTGTATTGACAGGTGGCAGTATATCCACATAAAGAAGCCACATTTGATGTATTCATAGTATAATCATCAGCTTATGAGGCATGTACGTTGATCAAATGTCTTTCTAACATGGGCCTAACTATGGGTAGGCCTCAGCTATAGAAAATCTCCATTGTAACTCTAATTTTAATTCCAAAACGCTTTCACTTTTGTTTCCTTTATTTACAGGTGCCTTACAATCCACCTTGATAGGAGATTAGCTCATTGTTTACTTTAGAAATTTTAACTAAGAAAGTAATTGGATACTTGTTGTGATTTGCAAGGACCAGATCATTGCTATCTTCAAAGCTGTGCAGCTTGTTAGCCTTTGTATGGTGATGGTAATGTAGGGAGTCTACGTGCTCCAGAAGACAATGAAACCTGATTGGCTCTGTTAGACCTGGCATCTTTGGTGTGATTTTCCTTGTATGTTTGCCTCTGACCTTCTGTTTTTTGACTGTGTGCTGCATTTAATTTTTTCTGGTTTTAGTACTCTGGGAACTATACCACTGCTGGCAAGTGCTAAAGTGCAAGTGCTCCCTGTGTAAATTGTATTGGTGATTGGTTTATCCATGATTTGCATATTTGATTTAGTAGTAAGCCCCTAGTAAAGTGCACTAGGTGTGCTACTAGTGGGCCTGCAGCACTGATTATGCCACCCACATCAGTAGCCCTGCAAACATGTCTAAGGCCTGCCACTGCAATGTCTGTGTGTGCAGTTTTAAACTGCCATTTTGACCTAGCAAGTGCACCCAATTGCCAGACCCAAACCTTTCCTTTGACTACATGTAAGGCACCCCTAAGGTTGGCCCAAGGCAGCCCCATGGGCAGGTTGCAGTGTATTAAAAAGGTAGTACATGTGCTGTTGTGTTTTACATGTCCTAATAGAGAAATACTGCTAATTTCGTTTGTCTCTATTGCAAGGAATATCTGTCCCATAGGGTAACATGAGGATTGCCTTGAAATATTTTTTACGTGTAATTTCCCATTGGGAGTAGAGAGAGATTTGGAGTTTGGGGTTTCTGAACTCATAATTTAAAGAATACATTGTTTGGGGAAGTTGGTTTGAAAATTGCTTGTTTGAAAATGCCACTTGTAGAAAGTGGGCATTTTCTTGCTTAACCATTCTGTGCCTCTGGCTGTCTGTGGAATCCAATTCTGGGTTAGTTGACAGTTGGGCTCTTGTGCATTCAATCTAGACAGTCACACAAATGGAGCCAGGGTGTGCCTTGCATTTTCCGATGGGCCATCACCAGGCTGATGGGCCATCCTGAGCTAGAGTGGTGGGAGGGGTTGTCACTGGCACCTGAATAAGGCTGTGCCTGTCCTCATACAGAGCTGTCTCAACTCCCCTATAGTGTGTTTCGGGCCAGGTCAGGGAAAGGCGGGATCTTGTGCACTGCAAAGACTTTCCTTTGAAGTTGTCCTGCTTCAAAGGCAGAAATGGGTATAAATATTGAGCCTCTGACATCCCAAAATCAAAACATTTCGGAACTAAGGGCATTCTGTTAGGAAGAAGAGCTGGATGCTGTAGGAGGGACTGACAATCTGCATGTTGCTTTGTTGTGCTGGCCTGCTGCTTGCTGCTTCCATCCTGGGAGTGAAAGGACTGGATTTAGCTTTTTGTGCCTTGATTCCAAGGTTCTCCAAAGTCTTGTGCGTGCTTGTCTCCTGTTAGGGAGTCTCAGGGCCATCAAAGACTTCCGCTATCAGTACCTGGGCTCTTCTGCTGAATGCACTGACTTGCCGAGTGGTACCAAATCCAGTTCCTGGGCCCTTAGAAGTATTACCTGGTGAGAAAATCCATGCATCGACTCTCAGCGCCTGTTTTCTCGATGCAGCATCGCTGTGCAGCTGAAGATTCGATGCAACGCCTGCCTTGCGGCTGAAAAACCACAGCAGACTGAATCCTGAGCACTGTGTCACTGACGTTGATGGCACCCGCTCCGAACTCCTATCCAGCTCTTGCTTGCCGGCTGAAGAATTGATGCATCGCCTGCTATAGGCTGTGAAATCGGCTCAGTGCCCGCATCACCATTGTCGCATCAACGCAGCACAACTGGATTTTTGACGCATCGTCACTCGACGCTGTCTCTTCATCAATGTTTCCCAGAGTAAGGAACTGAGACCACGTGTCCAGAGATCGACGCATCATCTCCCCTTCCAGTAAAGAACTGACACATCACCTCCCCCTGACAGTAAGGAACTGACGCATCATCTCCTCTGCGTAGCAGTAAGGAACCGATGCATCACCTCCCCTGGCAGCAAAAGAACCAATGCATCACCTCTCCTGGGGGTAACGAACCGACACATTGCTTTGCTTTTCCTGTGCTTCACCTCCCCTGCACATGTTTCGTCTTTGAATTTTGACTCATCCAATGTGCTTTGTGCTAAAAGAAACACATCCATAGATTTATATGGACCTATAAAAAGTGATATCTTTACTTGTGCATGTTGGATTTTTGTCATTTTTGTGTTGTTTTATTCAGAGAAATATTGGCTATTTTTCTAAACTGATGTGGACTCATTTTGTAGTGTTTTCACTGTGTTACTGTGTGTATGTAAAAATGCTTCAAACATTGCCTCTGACAAAAGCCTGACTGCTCGTGCCAAGCTACCAAGGGGGTGAGCAGGACTAATCTTAGCTGCGTGACTCCCTTACCCTGATTAGAGTAAGGGTCCCTACTTGGACAGGGTGGAAACCACTGCCAACTAGAGACCCCATTTCTAGCAGGCTCCAAGGATGGAGACTAAGGGGGAAGATTGAAATTATAATTGTAATTGAATTTATATAGCACTTACCACTCCTGACAAGGGTTTTAAGTGCTGTACGTTGAGAAGCACACTTCTCCGTTACCAGAGGTTAGTGGTTAATCCGGTGATTATTGGTAATTATTGTGATTAGTCATGTGCGCTCAGAATTTAATGCATTTACTCTAGTTACTGTGTGATACATTATATTATTACCATTTAGGTGTGATCATTAGTGGGGGCAATGTGGTTTCGGGTGAGTAATTGATGAGAGATTGGCTGGCGAAGATTAGGTAATGTTAAGTTACAGGGATAGGCTTTTAAAGAGGAGAGGTTGTGATCTATGAAATGAGGTGACTGCCAATTTCAGAGTTATTATAAGAGAGACAACGGCAGACAGGCATGAGACTCAGAGGAGGCTATATGGAGAAATAAAAGGCATGCAGGTAAGAAGAGGGTCACTGAAGAAAGAAAGGGGAGGATTAATGCAGAAGGAAGTCATGGTCACCTTTTCATGCAGTACTGTGGGAACCTTTCTGAGATAGTCAGCAAACCAAGGATGTAAGCTATAGAAAGAAACAACAGGTCCGGTGCAGACAGCATAAACATGTAAGTCCAACTGTACACATCCTTTAAACATAAAGAGCCTGAGCCTGCTGTTTATCAAGCCTATGGCAGTCCTTCAAAACAGTCACGATTATCCCAAATTGGGTGCAGGGTCTGTACATTGGACAAGGGGAGGTGGTGCAGATGTCTTCTTTAGGAGAAATCTCATGCAATGATTTTCCCACACTATTCAGCATTAAAGGGTGTTTTACTCATTAAAACATTGTTATTTAACCCTGACTGAGAGCATCTTGCCAATGCACAGTCAGATGTATACCATGTTCTGTTACATAATCCCATTCTAGGTTGTTTCTATGGCACAGCTGAGTAACCACTGATACGAAAGTTGCCTAGCGCTACATCCCAAGTGTGCGTTGTGTGTATTTGTCTATGTGGGCAGTATGGTACATGCATTGTATGTATGAGTGAAGCACGGTAATGGAGGCCCGTGGGTTCCATTTTGGAAGCCTCTCCATCGTGTTCCTGTGCACAAGATTGGGGAGTTGTTTTCCCAGACAGTGGGATTGTATTGCTGACATTGCTGAACCAGGAGGGATGAGACCTAGGGCCATATGTAGGTAATCTGGAAATACCGATTCCTAATTACCGAATTTTACCGAATCGGTATTTATGAATCGGTATTCCCGATGTACGTAAATATTCGGTAAATAATACCGAATCGGTAAAAATCGGTAAATATTTACCGAATCCACAATACCGAATCGGTAAATACCGAATCGGTAAATACTGAATCGGTAAGTCAAAAAAACAGCAATTGAGGAATCAGCCAATCCTGTGCAACCACCACCCCTCCCAACCAGGAAGTGGCCACACCCAGGCAGGTGCACACAATCAGAACCTTCTGGAGAGGCTGGGAGTGCAGAGGAGAGCAACAGAGCCACTGCCTGAACCTCGCCTGCAAATCTTGCACAATGGACACCCAGGACACAGAAAGAGAAGGAGGGGAAAGGAAGAGGAAACTGAAATTCAGTCAGAGGGAACTGCAGGTCCTTGTGGAGGAGGTAGTGAAGCAAAACGCAAAGCTGTTTGGAAAGCAGTCCCTGCAAGTTGCAGAGTCAGTGAAAAGGAGAATCTGGCTTGAAATCCAGTCACAGGTGAATGCCATTGGAGTGACCCCCGGGACATTGATGTGCTCAAGAAGCGGTGGTATGACATCAGGAGCATCACCAAGAAGAAGATGGCAGATCTCAAGAAACAAGCCAGGCTGACAGGAGGAGGAAGGAACAGGGCACCTGCCCTGACTGAACTTGAGCGGCTCGTGGAGTCCACGATAGAGCCAGAAAGTGTCTGTGGGATCGGGGATGCAGACAGCTCTGCCAGGGCTGCTTCTAAACGAGGTAAGAAGCATGCACAGCATTGTGCCCCCCTTCCCCTATCCCAAATCCCCAATTGGGCTCTGTGAATCCCACTCCAGAACCGATTTTTGTGCAAACCAGCAATGCATTATGGGAGATGTAGTCAGTGAAACCCCTATCATGACAGGAATCGCACTGAACAACAAGGCATGTGACACACATCAGCGATAAGCAGGCAGAAGACAATGAGATAGTGTGGCAGAAATGTATATTTATTCTTGCTATGCAGGGCTGCAGGTACACTGAGCTAATGTACAATTTCTGTCCACAGGCGAGACATCGCGCAGGACTGCTCAGGACAAGGGAGAGAGGGCACCCCGGAAGGACATCACTGAGAAGGCCAGTACGAGTGCAGGGCACACAACACCACCACAGTCAGCCTCACCACCACAGCTAGCCTCGCCACTACTGCTAGCCTCACCACCACAGCTAGCCTCGCCACTACTGCTAGCCTCACCAGCATCAACACCACCTGCAGTGCTGAGACCTAGGAGGCGTGCTGTTGCCAGACTGATGGAGTTTAAGTCCTCCTCAGAAGACTCAAGGGGGGGGGAAACATCCACTGTGCCAGTGGATGGTAGCAATGCTGGTTTGCTGTCCACCACTGAGTGAGCACACACAGGTGCCAGACGCCGCCGCAGGGCTCGTGTGAGCAGTCCACCTCCACAGGGTGAGAGCCATGGTGTCTTCGGAGGGCTGGAGGCAAGCATGGTGAAGGTGCAGTGCCTACAAGGAAAGGCAATACAGTCAGTCCAGCGACAAATGAGGCGCCTCAATGACAACATGACCAACATTGACAAGGGCATAGGCACAATGGCTGAGGGCATGAAGGAGATGGCTGCAGGCATGCGGGACATGTCCCAGTCTGTGATGCTGCTGTGCAGCAAAATGGATGAGGACAGAGTTACACGGCGCAGGGAGAGGCAGAAAATGGAGCACCATACAAGGGCAGTGAACCGCCTAGCAACTGCCACTTCTCTGCTCTGCAGGCGCTCCGTGGCCATGCAGGAGGGCCTGGCGCACTGCAGCACTGATGTCACTAGGGGGCTGGTAAAGGTGACCACTGCTCTTGAGGTGCTGCTGACAAGTCAGTCTGCCACTACTGGTGCTGTGGAAGTTGGGGACAGCGAGGACACGACCAGTCAGAGCAGCATTACCCCCCCTGTAACAGACACCCGGAGGAGCAGCAGACAGCATGGGGCTACCACTGGTTCCAAAGCCAGTGAGGACAGTCACTTAATGGCATCCAGTACTGTTGTGCGTGGCCGCAGACGCTGATGCAGCCCACACTAACAGGACAGAATTGGGTGAAGTAACCCATGACTTCCTACTATGGATGTCAGAAATTGGAATGCCAAGTTTGGCCGTTTGTGTTGTGGCGTAGTGCCCAGAAATTAAAACTACGTCATTACATACAACTACTGGCTGTGTCTCCTTACTTACTTAAAAATAGTTGCATGTGATCTCTGCCCGTCTCTGTCTCCCATCTGTTGCTGGTGGCACTCCTGCTGCGTTGGCCTCTGGCTGTGCTAATTCATCATCATTGTCCTCAAAATCAGTTAATTCCACTTCTGTACCTTTCTTTGTGGCAAGGTTGTGCAGCATTGCACAAGTTGCAATGATTTTGCAGCAGATGATGGGTGTGTACTGACGTGCGCCTCCGCTTTTGTGGAGGCAGCGGAACCTGCTTTTCAATAGTCCAAACGTGCGCTCCACAACGTTGCGTGTTGATTTGTGTGCCACATTGTATCGTCTCTCACTCAGGGTTGATGGGTTTAGGTAGGGAGTGAGGATAAATGACCGCACGGCATATGCACTATCGCCTAGGTGAGGAAGAGAGTGCCATTAGTCACATACACCAATACACATTCATCTCCAGTAAGTATGAGTGAGTGTCACAGTGATTTACCTAGCAGGTATCCTTCTCCAAATTCTCCCGCAGCCAGGCGTGTGTAGAATAGATCCCACTGTTCTGGAAGATGTATGAGTCGTGGGTGCTCCCAGGAAATTTGGCCACGATGTCAGTGATGATGTTGGCAGCATCGCAGATTACCTGCACATTTATGGAGTGGGTGGACTTTCTGTTCCTGTAGATGTGCTCAGTGGATGCTGGTGGGCAGATTGGAATGTGTGTGCCATCAATACAGCCTATGACATGCGTGAACTGTGCCATCTGGTAAAAGTCTGTCTTGGTTTTCAGCAGTTCCGCCTGTGTGTTTGGGAAGCTAATGTAGTGGTGCATTCTCTGCATCATGGCATCCAGGAACTTTCTGAAGAAACGGGACAGGCAACTCTGAGACACCCCGCCTACCGCAGCTATCACCCCCTGGTAACTGCCAGATGCGAGTAGATGTAGGCTACAGAGCACCTGCACATGTGGTGGTATGGTGTGCGCCCTTGGTGTTGGGTGCTCCAGGAGTGGGTGCAAGTCCCTTATCAAGTCCAGGATGGTGTGGGGGTGTAGCCTGTACCTTTCATGGATCTCAGCCTCAGTCTGTTGGAAGATTGTGATGCGCTGTCTGTAAATGCGCTCCTCCCTTCTCCAGATCCTCACTCCTGCTGCCTGTAGACGTAGCCGCCTTGCAATCACATAGAAAGCCGCCATAGTGATCACACTGTTGCATTTTGGGATTGCTTATATTCGCTGTAGATGATTACCACCTGCTTTCAGTCAGTGTTAATTACCGACTCTTAAATACCGAATTTCATGTAATTCGGTATTACCGAATTTACCTACATCTCTTTTTTCGTTTTTACCGATTCTTATTTACCGATTCGGTAAATAAGGAATCGGTGATTTCCGAATGGGTAGTTTTGAATTCGGTAATGATGAATCGGTATTTACCGATTCATAATTACCGATTCCTTCTTTTTGGCCTCCTACATCTCAATCGCCTAAATACCGGTCGGTAACGGGAGATTTACCGAATTTCGGCCGTTACCGACCGGTATTTAGCTACCTACATATGGCCCCTAGACACTAAAGTGGGGCCAAAGGAGACATGGCTTCTATAGATAGTCCATTAGATCTTTTTGTTGAGAGGGGTTGCTAATCAGTCTTCCTGTAGCACTTGTACTTGGCAGGTGGTGGGGGTAAAGTATGGGGCTGCAGTCTCTGTGTTTAGAGTTAGAAGGAATCTTTAGGTGAGGACAGCTTTTTATTGCGTTGACACTGTCTTTGTAGCTATTCTCGGCAGGGTGAAGATAGTTAACACTTCTTTGTGCCACTGTGGTAGATACTCCAGGTGGAGATAACCCTGATGTGAGGTACCTCAATCTGTGCAAAGGCTGAGTGTGCATGAAGAGCTTAGAGAGGCATTTTAAAGAAGAAACCACCACAAACCAGTTCTGTGTATCTAAAATACAATTGTTTAATTGTGTGTTTTGAGAATAGATTAGCAGATCCTGACCTGAGGAAAGACCTGCCCTAACTCTGCTAATAATTCTATCTTTGGTTTCTTGAGCTTGTCTCTTGAACATTTCTGCTTTTCCTTGTGAGCTTCAAGTAAGTTAATTTAAGATGGACATCTTTCACCTAGCATTTCCCCTGTCTATCCTTGATGCTTCATTTAGAATAGGAAGGTTCCTTTATGGAATCAATACTGATTTGTTTTGCATCCTTTGCATTGTGATAATCAATGGTTCACGTGATCAGTGGAACAACTTGTTTGACGACTACACCAGAACCCACAAGTATAGAAGAGTGCATCAGATCAACTGGTAGCAGAGGATGGTTTGTCACTGAAATGTAGGGAGCTACAAATACTCTAGCAAATCTAGAACTCACCTGAGTCCAGGGCATGTCCCTAAAGTCCATAGCCCAGTTTACAGCATCAGAGTTGTTCAAGAGGTTCTGAAAGTGGTTGCAGTGTCTGAGGATTCAGAGTGAGTAAAAGCAGGGTTATGAGTTGCTAATTGTGTCCCTGTGGAGCCACACTGTGTTTGTGTTGACGCTGTGTGTCTCGTGGTGTGGTGTCCACTTTGAGTCAGAGAAAGCTTCTAAAATGGATGGAAGAATTAATGTGCCTCTATATGTATATTGCTTGATTGTGTAAATGTACATGCGCTTGTTGTTGAGATGTTGAATTTGTTATCAGATCTGTTGCATTCTAAGATCATAGGATAGATAATAAGTATACTGTGGTTCAACTTGTCTGTTAAGGTTTGTGGTGTTGGTCCGTGAGGTGCTATTGGCTGCATAATTAAGATAGGGAACTATTAAGCTACTGTTGTGAAAGTGTACTCATAGTGATTGGAATTGGTGAATAGTTTTGCATAGAGGATGAACTACATTAGTCAGGGTGACTTTCGCGCTGGTTGAGATTTCACTTGTGGGTGTGTGATAACATCTGTTATGCATTATTATCCCTGTCTATCGCCTTTTTTGAGTGGTTCTTTGAAATATTTTAGTGGACCAGACAAGAGTTATTTGTTTTTTCACTTGAGTTTGTAAAGCGTTGCTTGCATGAAGCTAATTGTGAAGGAGTGTGAGGTGCTTCAAGGTGCTGCATCATCAGGTGCTGCTATGGTATTGCTTGGTTGATGTATGTGCCACACTGGTATTGGTCATTATATCATTATGTGCCGCACTTTGAAAGGCCAGTATCAAGAGTGCCGCACTGGGTATGAACATTGAGATTTTGTGGATTAAATTGTGGTTTGCTGGCAACTACCACATTTTTGGAACTCTGAACTTGAAGTAAAAATGAAATGTTTTAGGACATATAGAAATTTCTTTAGAGGCGATGTACAGGTGTCTCTTTGCAAAGGTGAGGATGCTCCTCCTGAGGATATTCCCAGTCATAACATGGCTGTCAATGCGTGGCTTCACACATTTGGCTTAAACATTGAAACAAGATCACTGAGAAAGGAGAGTCCCTGCAATTCCCTCAACATGGCAACTTCAATTTAATATAATAGAAAATTTGAGGTGGTTATTGTATGACAGGAAGCCCTCTACCTAGACCCGCACAGTAAGAAACTTTGAATGCATGACAACGTACTGCATAAAGACAAAGAGAAATATCAAACCTGAGGTAAAAGAACAGTTTGTAGTTGTATAGATGCAAAGTGGATTGCCGACCAACAGGTATGGAGGAGAGATACGACTGAGAGAGTTATGATGCATCCTGTATTAATGGATAACAGAATGAAAAAGAATACAACACAAGGAGAGGAAGACAATGATGCACAGTCCAAGGCAAGCATAGATAGTGGCCTAGTGATGATTTCTAGTAGGTTTTGCTGTCTTCCAGACAACCTCTGAATGATGTAATCCCACTGCTCAGAGGTAATACGCCAGATAATGGAAATTATTTTACTGTATCTGCTTATCCAGTCCAAGTCCAGACGGGGTAGTACCTCCCAGAGCCCTAGCTGTGACAGCCCCAGTTGTGAAAACCCCAACTGTGACAGCCCCAGTGGTGCTAGGCACAGTTTTTCCTGCCCAAATTGTGACAGCCCCACTTGTGGCAGTCAGGTACAACAACTCCAGTCATGGCAGCAGGAATCCCAGTGATTATTGCTTCTCCTCCAACCCCAAATATACAAGCAGCTGTATGGGTTCCCATTGCATTAGGAGGTGCCATGGCACCCAATCCATTGTGACCTCTTCCTACTTGGAGTGTTCCAAAATTTGTAGAATTGGGAGCATGATCCAAGTTAGGTGGGACATCAATTGAAAGTGACACCACTGAGAAGCTCAACAATAATCCAACAGAACAACGAGCCCCCATTGGTACAAGCATAGTTGTTGTTAGGCTAAACATAGAATTAGATGAGTTTATCAAAGGAAATTTGAGTGTGTGATATGTAGACAGACATCAGGAAGAGGAACTTGTGTTCCTGTGTAAATAAGCCACCCGATTTGTTATTACTACCTATGAGTGGCTAGAAAAAGTTACTAAGGAATTTGATGTAGACTTTTTTAGGAGTCAGATACTGCAGAAGAATTTCAGACTGCCTTTAAAGAAAGATACTTTGAATAACGTGACAACTATTAGGTTGAAGGCACATTTAAGGGGGGTAGCAATCAGTATACAGAAATGGAGTAATCTGGAGAAAATCAAGGACAAGTGGATTCAGAGGGATAAGAAAAGGAAGGAAAGAGAGGATTTGGATGGGACACTGAGGGGAGTTAATCAGAG
This sequence comes from Calotriton arnoldi, assembly GCA_963921515.1. NCBI lineage: Eukaryota > Metazoa > Chordata > Amphibia > Caudata > Salamandridae > Calotriton > Calotriton arnoldi. Next base: position 1,035,733 of record CAWUFW010002500.1, on the reverse strand, counting down.
TGACTCTGAAGTGGGCATGTTTACCCCAGGGAGATGCATGGAGAAGGATATGTGCATGCACCTTGGAGTTGAAGTAATCTTGCTACATTTATGTACCAATTTCCAAAATTAAGAAAACGTCCTGATTTGTGGTAGACACAAGTTGAGTGTTTTGTGAAGATTTCAAAGGTGCTGTGGGAAGATTTAAATACCTTTTTTGATATTGTGGTTCCCAGTGATTTATGGGCAGAATGTAAAGTGGTGGTACAATGAACAAGCACAGAGCCCCCAAGGGTAGCTCTGACAAATGCTCCCACCCCAGAGGTCATGCAAAGGTATGAATAACTGATACAATCCTGACAGGGGAGATCCCATAGAAAGAGATTGATTGGTAGAAGATAACACAACATACACAGGAAGCTAAAGAGTCTGTGCATGGCTATTATGAATGCCTCATACAGGTATTTAGTCAAAATAGCATTGTTGGAGTCCAGGAGAGAGGAAATTTGAGTATATTTGTGTCTCAGTTTGTTCTTGGGCTGCATCCAGAAATGAATTCCACATTCAGCAGAATGTCATCTGTTGGCAGGGTAAACATCTAGATGAAATACTTTGTTACACAAAGTATTGCAATTATGAATTGGAAATGAAACAGAAAAAGATTCAAGAAAGGTTTATTTTGGCATAGATAAAGTTAGCAAAGAAATGATTTCAGAATGGCCTACATGGCAAGTTACAGTAATGGTGTTGGTGATGAAATGCAGGGAGTTGAATTACAAGGAGTAGAACAGGTAGGGCATAATGGGAACTGTGTTCCTCTAGGTAGAGGCCGAAGTGGTCCGGTTGACCCGAGAACTGGAATAGATGTGGCAATTCTCAAAGTGCTGAACGAACCGTAACAAAATGTCAGGCGATGATCAAATGCAAAATTCTAATTCGATACAGATACAGAACTTCCAGATGCAGAGACCTCAGAATCCCAATATGTCACAAGCCCCGATGGTGCATCTGCTCCCATCCTCAGTGGTGTTGCAGAATCTGGGAAATCTGAGGTTCAATTCAAACCAAGTTACAAGAGCTAACTTTGCGAATAATGCCAGTTTCCAACAGTTCCCATTCTTTATCATTTACGGAGACTTTGGGTCTTACCAATAACAATGATGGTGCCTGAGGGGGAAGGAAGATTACATACTTGGTGCAGTCTTGGAGGTAGACCAGAGGGATGCATTCATGGAAGGAAAGGTGAATGGCCACCTGGTGTCAATTATGATCAACAGTGGTGTTACCTGTTCCACTGTTGGGACAGTGGAAGTCGCAAACCTGCCTCTCTTGGGAAAGCAAGTCCAATTTGTAGTTGTTTCCAATAAATATATCATAATCCCTGTGTCAGAAAAGGTTCCTGTAAAGATAGGATCCTTAGTAGTTTGTGATTCAAGTCCAGTCAACCTGTTGGGCAGGGATTTACTTTGGAAGTTGAGCTGCATGATATATTGTACACCTGAGGGTGTCAAATTTCGTACTCATGATAGAGATGTGGATTCCAAGCTGAGCAAACATGGGACAGCCATTGGGTTGTTTCCCATGATGTCTCTGGATGATGTGTCCCCTGATCTGAAAGATTCAGTAAGACCTGACATCTGGGGATTCTCAAACAAAGACATTGATCTTATAGAAGATGTAGAACCAGTATGAATAGCAGTTAAACTAAAAGTAGAGTATCCCCAAATGCCCCAGCTCTGAAAGAAATTTTGGGGAGTCCTTGTTACTCCCCAATCATGGGTCTTCAAAAGCCTATTGTAAAGTATTGAATCATCCTGAACCTGCAGAATATTAATCATATTGTTGTTCCATGTTATCTAGTGGTACCAAACCTTGCTGTAAAATTTTTAACATACCCTGTGAAGCTGAGTGGTTCTCTGTGGTTGATTTGTGCCAGGCATTCTTTTCCATCCCACTGGCCGAGAAGAGTTCGCTTCTCTTCGCCTTCCAGTTTCAAAATAGAATTTTGGCATGTTGCAGAGTTCCAAAAGGGTATACAGAGAGGCCCTTGATCTTCAACCAGATATTGAAAAGGAATCTGACAGCCCTGAAGATACAGTGCAATTCGGTCATTTGCTACATTGATGACCTGTTAATGGCATTTATGTCACAAGAAGCATGGTTGAAGATGGACATAAAGTTTCCACAGGTAAATTGTAATGCTGCCAGAAGGAATTCTAGGACATCTTATAGAGAAAGCAGCCAGAAGGGTGTAGCAGGAGAGGTTATCTGCTATTCTGAAAATGAAACGTCCCTCTATGCAGATAGAAGTCAGGATGTTTCTTGGAGTGGTGGGCTACTGTCGCCAGTGGATGCTCAACTTATTCCTAGTGGTCAAGCCTCTACAGAAGCTGGCACACAAGGATTTGTCTGATCCTCAACCTCTGTCAAGCTGAGAGAAAGTATTTGTCACGCCCCGGCTCTGGGAATGCCAGATTACAGTAAAAAGCTCATTTTATATTGCAATTAGAGAGAATGGTGCTCTCTCTCAGTGCTTACGCAAACATATGGTGATTCCAAACTCAATCAATCAACCAACTCAGATTTGTAGAGCACAGATAATCACCCATGAGGATATCCAGGTGCTGGGTTCTTGCTGGGATCAGTCAAAGAGCCAGGTCGTTAGTCCTTTTCTGTATTCAGGGAAAGAAGATGATGTTTAGAGGTGCAGGGGGAGGTCCTTCCAGGACTTGGCAGCAAGGTAGGGGAAGGAGTGTGCTCCACTTTTGCTTCAGCTGATGCGGTGAGTGTGAGCGAGGGCAAGGGAGGTGCAGTGCAGGTGTCTGGAGAGTTGGTGCAACTTCGGGTGGTGGTTGATGTATGCTTGTACTTGGTCATGCAGGGACTTGAAGGCATTTCAACATCTTGAATTGTCAAATTTTCTTGATGGGGAGCCAGTGGAGGTTCCTGAGGTGGGGGGGGTGTGGGTCTGTTTGGGAGATCGAGGATGAGTCTGGTGGCTAAGTTCTGCATCATCTGGAGTCTCTTCAGGAGTTGGGTGATGAGTCCTGTGTAGTGTGTGTTGCCGTAGACCACCCCCTGGTGACTGGGGCTTGAGTTATGACTTTTCTGGTGTTGATGGGGAGCCATCTAAAGATCTTTCAGAGCATGCAGAGTGTGTGGAAGCAGACGGAGGAGACTGGAATGATCTGGCATTTCATGGTGAGTATGCTGTCCATGAACGAAATTATGGGGGTGGTTTGTCAGTGTATTTGTGGGTTGGAGTTTGGAGGGCCACCAGGTCCTATTCCATGGGGAGGTCTTGTTCCCAAAAATCAGAACTTCTGTCTTGTCTGCATTGAGCTTCAGGCAGTTGGTCTCATTCAGTCAGCTACCCTCGTCATGCAGTTATAGAAGTTGGTCCTGGTGGTGGACGGGTCTCCTGAGAGCGAGATGATGAGCTGGGTGTCATCTGCATAGGATTTGATCTGGAGGCCGTGAGTTCTGACGATGTTCGGCAGGGGCATCGTGTACATGTTGAACAGGGCGGGGCCGATTGATGAACCTTGAGGGACGCTGCAGATGATGCTCGTGGGTCCCAAAGTGAAGGATGGTAGGTGGATCTTTTGGGCTTGTCCTATAAGAAAGGATGCAATCCTTTTGAGGGTATCTCCCTCGATCCCGAAGTGTCAGAGTCTTTTGATGAAAGTGTGGTGGGATACAGTGTTGAACGCTGCTGAGAGGTCGAAGAGGATCAGAGCAGCCGTCTCCCCGCAGTCGAGGAGGGACCTGGTGTCGTCAGTGGCAGCAATCAAGGTGGCCTCGATGATGTCGTTGAAGCCAGTTTGAGATGTGTCCAGCAGATTGCTGCTACCCAGGTGTTCATTGAGTTGGTGGTTGATGGCCTTCTTGAGGACTTTGGCAGAGAAGGGGAGCAGAGAGATGGGATAGTAGTTTTTACATTTGCTGTGGTCGGTGGAGGGTTTCTTGAGGATGGGTCTGGCCTCTCTGTGTTTCCATTGATCAGGAAAGGTGGCTGTACTTATTAGTGCATTGAAAATGAGTTTACAGCTGGCTTCCTTGGTCCCGAGGTTGAAGAGGTGGTATGGGCAGGGGTCCGTGGGTACTCCAGAGTGGATGGACTTCATGATGGCTGTGGTGCTCTGTGTGGTGATTGGTTTCCATGTGGTGAACGAATGCTTGTGGGTGGCGTCAGTTGGCGTGAGGAAGCTGTAGAGGTCGGATACTTTGGGTAACAAAATTGCTGTAGATGGTGGATATCTTGTTGTGGAAGTAGTCAGTCATGGTGTTGCAGAGTTCCTGGGAAGGGAAGGTGGTGTTCTCGGTGGCTGAAGGGCAGGAGAACTATCTGACGATTTTGAAGAGTCGCTTGCTGTAGTTGGAGCTGGCTCCGATGCTGTTCTGCAGGGTGGATCTTTTCGTGTCCTTCAGGCGTGGATGGCATTTGTGGATGGCTGACGTGAATGTGGCTCAGTCTCTGGGATCTTTGATGATATGCCATTGTCTTTCTAGGTGTTTGCAGTCATGTTTCATGGTCTTGAGTTGTGGTGTATACCAGCTGGCTTGTTTGGTGGATATCCTGGTCCTAACAGGCTTGATAGGGGCGACTCTGTTGGCGCAGTTGGTGGTCCAGGCAGAGAGGTTCTTGATGGCTTTTTCCAGGTAGGTTGCAGAGTATGGATGGGTGGTGTTTAAGACATCCATCCATTGGTTCTATGTCACTTTGTTCCAGCTGTGGAGGGAGGAGCTGGGCCACTTGGTTGTGGTGCGTGAGGATCCTTCAATGGTGAAGTGGACAATGGCATGGTCGGTCCAGGTAAGCTCGATATCATGACTGTACTTGACTCTGTCACTGGCGGTGAAGATCGGGTCAAGCATGTGTCCTGATCTGTGTTTTGGGCTTCGTGACCATTTGGGAGAGGCCGATGTTGCTCATGCTTTCTTGGAGGTTGGTGGTGTTTGCATCTTTGGGGTCGTCAAGGTGGAAGTTGAGGTCACAGAGGAAGATGTAGTGCTTGGAGTCGAGGGCGAGTGGGGCAGTGAATTTGGGGATGGCGCTGCAGAAGCCGGGCGTGGTCCTCGGGGCACTAGCAGTGTGGCTACGCTGCAGCCTACATTAAGTGGCTTCTGGGGAAGAAAGGGGTGCTGAGAGGCAGTGGGTGGGGTTATACAGGGTGGCAGGTGGGAGCTGCAATGAGAGAAAGCAATGAGAACAAGGGGGAAAGCAAAAAGAAGGCACTCAAAAAGTAGGGCAAAAGGCAAGGAGAAAGCAGAGAAAATGAGGAACAACATGGAGAATGCATAAAAAAATGGGAAAAAGCAAGGAGAAAGCAGTAAAAACAACCAAAAAGCAAGGAGAAAACACTCAAAAAATGGCTAAAAAAGAAAGGAGATAGCAGTGAAAACGAGGGAAAAGCAAGGAGAAGGCACTCGAAAACAGGAGAAAAAGCAAGGAGAAATTAGTCAAAATGAGCGAAAAGCAAGGAGATAGCAGTCAAAATGAGAGAAAAGCAAGGAAAAGATACTCAAATGGGAAAAAGCAAGATGAAAACAGGAGCAAGAGCGATGCAGCAGCACGAGGAGAGCTGGGCCTGAGAATTGTTTGCCTATTTTTCAGCCCCTCTTGATCCAGTAGACGCACAGTTGCTGGGTTGCCTAAAGGCAGTAGATATCAGTACACAGCAGAGTGAGGGCATAGTTATGAGCTACCGTCTCACAGTGACGGTACACATGGCGTGGAAGTGTTCCTTACACACACAAAAACACAACTTCTAACTAGTAGTCGCCTTACCAGATAGAAGCAAATCATACTGGTGGCAGCCAATATTACATTAAAACTTTGTTCTTGCTTAAATCCTGCTACATGTTGCCATTACCTGAAACTGAAATGAATGAGGGGAAGGTCGAGCATGATTCCCTTGGTGTGACTGAATTATACACCAAGCTGCGCCCTGATATCAAAGATGAACCACTCGCAGGGCCTGATTATGTATTGTTTGTGGACTACTCATGCTTGAGAGATGATGGGAGAAATTTGAGAGCTGCTTATGCTGTCTGCACCCTATAGGGTGTAGTCGAAGCCTCCTGGTTGTGTGACATAACCTCTGTCCAAGTGAATGAATTTGTCGCTCTTACTAGAGCATGCTGTGTTTCAGACCAATAGGAAGTTACCATTTACACTGACAGTCAGTATAACCTTGGTGTTGTTCATGGTTTTGGGCAGTTGTGGTACCAGAGGGAATTTATAACATTTTCAGGGTGTTCCATAAGGAATGGGATATATTTTGAGGAAACTGCTTGAGGGCTTGCAAATGCCTCTTGAGATAGCAGTTGTGAAGTGCACAGTGTAGGAAGCTGGCTCTTTATATAGTATACCAAAAATAGGTATACTCTGCAAAGAGTCCAGATAGCCCTTATAAATGGACAGGGGCTTGTTCTGGAAATCCCAAGGGTGCTCTATTGTGGTGGTATGGTTGAGTGCCTTAGGCTTATCAGAGAGGAGTGATAGACATTTGTTGCACCCACAGAGTCAATAAATGATGCACACACTCAAAAAGAGATCCACACACGTTTAGAAAAATAACAGGTATTTTTATATATATATTGAAACCAAGAATTTCGTATATAGGTAAGATCTTTTTCAGAATAGACTTTTTACAGTTTAAGCCATGGTAACCAACAGTGTGTTTTTACTTGTAATGTTTTCCTATGGGAAAAAGAACATTCACTGCATGCTTCCAATACGTTCCCGTGGGAACCCTGTCAGTCGTAAGATGGTAGGGGTACAAGGACCAAAGTTCCAACAGCAGACTGGTCATATCTTCCCTGGTGAGTTTGGGTACAGAAGTGCTGAATGGGTTGCTAGTCTTGTGCACTACACAGTAGAGAGAAAGGGTGGCCGCTTAGAAATAGGTTGCACAGGTGGACTCATGCATCAAGTCACTCACTGGTATCAGTCGAGTCCTGCAAAGGAACAAAAACAGGACAGCTGGGCCACTCTAGATGCTAGCCACTGTGGTGCTGATGTCCTTTGGTAGCTTATCTTCGGCGATATCGTTGGAGTCCGGACTGGACTTCAAACAAGCTTTGGTGGCAGCAAGAGTTTGGTACCCAGGGTATTGGTCCAGAAGGGCTTGTCGAGGTTCTGGCATCTTCAGACTTGGCAGGAAGCCAGATCTGACCTCCTTGAGTGTGCTGCCCTTCTCCTGGGAGACTGCTGATTGGGAGACCCGGTGGGCGACAGTCCCTTAAACCAGAAATCACAGTTGGTGCCTGCAGGATGCAGGGGAGTAGCTCCTCTACTCCAAGGGAGATGTTGGCTGGTTTGTGAAGTGCTGGCAACCCTCTAGAGCTTGTGAAGTATGCAGAGCTGCAGGACGAGTCTAGGTTTGGCCAAACCTCCACAGCAGTCTTCAGTTCTTGCGAGCATCGGCTCTTTGGTGAATCTAAAGTTCTGGAATCAGGGTGCCACCTTAATGCTAAATTTAGAGGCCTTTGACGAGTGAACAGTAGAAGCCAATGGGCACCTGCCTTTGGAGTCACTACACCCACTATATGACCACTTCCAGTGGGAAGTGGGCATAAACCTATCCCAGTTTTCTAAATTCTTCCATCACCAAAATGGTGGAATTTTCCTAGAGTGGGGCACATCAGACAGCTCCCCATTTGGGTTGTGTCTGACCTGGGTGTGCTCCACACCTACTCGCATACTAATTTCCCAGGTCTGGGGGATGCTGGGTTTGCCTAACAAAGGCAGCAGAGGCTTTAAAGCCTCCGGCATTGGTATGCTGATTGCTAGTTATCCTGTTTGAAGGAGGTGTAAACACCTCCTGCCAGAACAGGCATTGTTCCTGACCTCTGAGAGCAGGGCTCTCACCTCGTAGTAAGTCAGAAGCGCATCTGTGGTGGCAGGCTGGATGGGACCAGTCAGCCAGCACATTAGTGGACTAGTAGGTTTTCAGGGGTTACCTCTAAGGTACTCTCAGGGTGGCATGTATTAATATATCCATCACTGGAATCATTGTAGGTTTATCAATACGAGATGTGTGATACCAAACATCTTTAGTTTCAGTGAAACCATCATTTAGCTGGGGAATTAGTAATCACCAGTGCCCAGTACATATACTCAAGATGGCATCCCTGTTCTCTTGCAATGCCTAAGAATTGACTTAGATATCACAGGGGCATATCTGCTCATGCGCATATGTCCACACATAATATAATGCACCCTGACTTAGGGCCTTTTAGGCCCGCTGCAGGGGTGACCTACATGTACTGCATGCAGTGTCTGGAGGCATGACACACAGGAGGTATGCCAAGTCGTGTTTTTACTTTCATCTGCACCATGTCATGCAGCCTACAAAAGCAGTTTGCATGAGTGTGGTGAGGGGCCCATTAGGGTGGCCCAATACATGCTGCAGCCTTTAGGGACCCTCTTTAGAACCCATGCCCTAGGTACCAAGTTACCATCTACTAGAGACTTACAGGGGTACTAAAGATATTGCCAATCGGGGAAAAACTGTACAGTTTTAGGGAAAGAGATCGGGCACTGAGGACCTGATTAGCAGAAACCCAGTGTAGTTTGGTCAAAATTGCATCAAATACCAGGCAAAAAGTGGGGGGGGGGGCATGTCAAAAAGGGGCACTTTCCTACACACAGCACACAGGAGTGGAAATCATTATACAATGCCGGAAATTGGTATGCTGATGAATTTGCCCGATACTATGCTAATGGGTCCTGTGCCTTCAATGGAGAATGTTCAAATGAATCTGAAAGAGAGACCACCCGGAACTCATTGTTAACTGTTGCTGATACGTGTGAGGAGGTCAAGCGACTGCAGGAAGAAGTGCCTGAGAGTGAGCAGCAGGGATGAGTCAGAGCAGGTTGCGTGAAGAATTAGGATGAGATTTGGGTTTCTGCAGATGAAAGACCTGTTTTGCGAGACAGACTATTGTCATCTATGGTCAGATATTTTTATTGTCCCACACATTTAGGAATGGACACTACGATGGTTGTTCAAGAAGCATTGGTGTAACCTGCATTTTAGGGTGATGGCTGAAATTCTTTGCCACCTGTTTGTAACATGTCGATGATTGAAAGTGGAGAGTAGAACACCTTTGACATTGACTTATGTAGGGAGATCAGGAGGCCCCTTCAATCGCATGTAGGTACACTTTATTGAAATGCCTGTGTGCAATGGGTTGCAATATGTTTTAGTTGTGGTATGCATGTTCACCTGGTGGGTGGCAGTGTGCCTGACTAGAGGAATGTCAGTCTCACAGTAGTCAAGCTGCTGCCACTTGAATTGATTCCCAGGTTTAGATTCACAGTTTCTCCTGAGTCAGACTGTGGAATTTACTTCAAGAATGAGGTAATTAGAATGCTGTTTTAGCCTTCAAAGTGGAGCAGAGCTGTATTTTAATTAACTGTCATGAAGCATCCAGGTAAGTCAATCAGGTTAACGGCTTGCTGAAATCTTGTCTTGTGTCTTTAGGTGGGCGTCTATATATAATTGGCAGGAGGTTGTGCCTCTAGTGTTGATGAGTCTCAGAAGTACCCATGATAAGAGAACAGGATTGTTGCTGCATAAAATCCTCATGGGGTGAGCCGGTAGGATATCTGCTGTGCCTTGGAATGTGTTTGTGAACATGTCAGATGATATGATTCTCGACTACTGCAAGGGACTGGCTGATGTGGGGCGGTCTGTCTCTCACCAGGTCCACGCAGCAACGGCTTTTCCAGCCAGGAACAGTGCCATGGCCTCAGTCCAGGAGACTGGGTTTTGGTGAAAAAGCACATCAAAAAGATATGCCTAGAACTCCATTGGATTTGTCTCTTCCAGATCATCCTAGTCACCAACGTCAAAATTGGAGGACTGCCTAACTGGGTGCATGCCTCCCACACTCGGCGAGTAAGATATACTAGTGAAGAAGTGGTAGCAACAGCCCTTGATTTGCAGAGCAGAGCTTCTGATTGCCCCGAAGGAGCAGAGAGGGGAGAGGAGGACACTAAGGGGTCGATTCCGATTCGGGCCAGAAAACGTACCGACCGACTCGGTACTGGAATTTAGTCCGACCGACACGTACCGGCGCCGTCCGACCCGTGTAGTATGATAAAATGCATGGGAATCACGACCGACTCGTACGGAACACAAAACGAACGACCGACCCGGACGGAAACAAGCTATCCGGCCGGGAAACCACGCGAATCGAACCGACCGACACGCATCAGGAAATAACCTGAACGAAACGTACCCGCGAACTCCGACCCGCGCAGTACGATGCAATGGGTGCAAATTCAGACCGATCCGTACGAAGCCCAAGCCGTACGACCGACACGCATACAAAACCCAGCCGAACAAACACAATACTCTGCGACCGACGCGTACGCCGCATATGAAACTGAGCTGAAACACAGCGGGAACGACTCGGAGAGGCGCGCACGAGACAACTGCAATGTCCTACTCGGTCAGAAGAACGACTCCTACATGCACAATAATCACTAATGAAAAAATACAAAAAAAAAGGGCCAAACAAGCAATGACAAAGCCAATAAATACAGGGGGTGAAAAAAATGGAACAAGGACACACCCCCAACTCCACCTACATAAAGGCCACAAATCCCTACCATGATCCTTTGCAAATTCCACTGACCTGCCAGCACACAACACCATCACACAGCAAACACAGACACACACACAGCTCATCCAACACAAAAGCCACACACCATTAGCACCTCAACAAATAGCACCCACATACACACACAGCAAAACCTACACCCACACACCCTCACTTGCACACACACACACATCAATCACCACCACCACCACCCATCACCATGCCCCTAAAGAAGAATCCAAAGTTCCTAGATAGTGAATTGGAAGTCATGGTAGACGAGATCCTGAGGGTAGAGCCACAGTTATTTGGCACATTGGTCCAACAGACCCCCATGTCGCAGAAAACCAAGATGTGGGCGAGGATCGTCGACAGGGTGAACGCACAATCACCATGTTTGCGCACAAAGGAAGACATCCAGAACAGGTGGTATGATGTGCGCAGGAGGGTCAGAGACCTACTCAAGAAGGATTACTTCCTGAGCCAGCACACCGGCAGTGGCCCTCCTGCCAAACCAGTATACCTCAGGCCCTGGGAGGAGAAGGTGCGGGCCATCCTACCACCAGTGAGCGTATATGGACTAACAGACATCCCAGAGCCTGGTGAGTACACAACTAATATACTATGTGCCAATACACTCACATCACTGTCAAGGGGACAGTCAAACCATCCACCCCTAGCAAATCAACAGCAACCAAAAGATAATCATCCCAAGATGTGTATGTCAGTTAGATAAACACAATACATGCCATCTCATAGTGATATGTAACTGTGTCATGACATGTACAAACCTAACAACAAATAGAGCAAGGCAGTGGCACAAATATAACCAACAAACACTGTCTGATATTTTGCCACCACTAGAACACCACCTCACAGGGAAGCTCACTTAAAGGAAGGAATTCTGTGTATGCTGGTGAAGTCAGTGTAGCCAATAGCATGATGGGAGTTGTAGTCACAGATACTGCTCACCCTCACAATTGGCCCATCAACACCACTCTGAACCATGCTCACATCCCAGGGAGTGGATAAGGACTGACAAGATGGCTGACACTGGCTACTGCTGTGGGGAGCACAAGGCCCTGCTGGGAACTGTGCACCAACAAACAGCACAACACCACTGCCTGACATCCTGAAAGCCAACTTGCACTCCCTGCAATGCAAGCACGTTGCATGGTGGGATATCTGGCTGGGTGGGAAGGAGGACTCACAGCACTGACCATAGTTAGCAAGCAGCTCACCTCACACACCCCCTCAACACAAACTCCACATAACCCACCTGGGAGAATGCAATGCCTCACATACCAAATGAAGATCCCACAAAGAACCACCACCCTGGGTAATGCTGTGGGAAGCACAGGGACACTCTTGGGACTTGTAGCCAAACAAATGCAAGGACAACACTGTCAGCCTTCCTGTCAGCACAGGCACACCGCCCCACAGGGAAGCAGAGTCAAAAGGAAGGAAGTACGGGCATGCTGGGAAGGGGGGGTGTAGGCAATAGCATGATGGGAGTGGTAGTCACAGCTCAACATCCCCCACCCACATGGCCCAGCAAGCTCACACTGAAGCATGCACACCTCACAGCCAGTGAAAAGCCACTTCAAAGATGTCTGACACTGGCCTCAGCTGTGGGGAGCACAAGGCCCTGCAGGGACCTGGGCACCAACAAACAGCAGGACACCACTGTCAGCCATCTTGCCATTGCTGTCACACTCACACACTGTGAACTCCACTCAAAAGGAAGGAAGTATGGGCATGCTGGGAAGGGGGGTGTAGGCAATAGCATGATGGGAGTTGGAGTCACAGATACTGCTCACCCACAAAATTGGCCCATCAACACCACTCTGAACCATGCTCACATCCCAGGGAGTGGATAAGGACTGACAAGATGGCTGACACTGGCTACTGCTGTGGGGAGCACAAGGCCCTGTTGGGAACTGTGCACCAACAAACAGCACAACACCACTGCCTGACATCCTGAGAGTCAACCTGAACCCACTGCAAGGGTGGCATGCATCATGGTGGGATAACTGGGCTAGGTGGAGAAGGATGGCCGGATGTCCACCAAATACAACCAATGCTGGCCATGCACACACCTCAACATTCATATTGAAATGCCCCAGGTATGCATGACAATGTGCTACACCAATATCAACCTCTTACTGTGACTATTTAGGACAATGCAATGTACATGCCCGCATCCAGAGGTACAGTCACAACTGTCAGGTGTGTGAACCATTGATGCCTGTAGAAACATAACATACATTGTGTGTCTCTTCCAAATACAGGTGATGATGATGGGGACACAGCAGCAGGCGAGGAGGAGTCCCTGTCCCAGGCTCCGGGGGACACAGAGCTCACTGGTGTGGAACAGCCTCTGCCCTCCTCGGATGGCGAAGACATACCTGGCACCTCCGGTGTGAGTCATCATGCAGCACCAGCTGGACCAACATCTGCACCCCCTGCACCCACCCCTCCAACAACTGCCAACATACAGACCACCCCCGCTGACACGGACAGACCAAGGACCACCGCTGACAACAGCACAGGGCCCCAGGCACACCGTGGAGCAACGGATGACAACACCACTAACAACCCCCAAGTGGGCCTCAGGTCACCTGTGCATGCCACCGCAGGTCCTGCACGTGTCGCCAGGGGTGGTGGGAGGGGTGGTAGACATAGGTCGCTGCTTGCAGAGGGGTCTGGACTGCATGATGACCCACAACTGGCATGCATCGCTGATGCGTACCAGGATAGCACCGGAGAGGTCAGACAGGTAGTGGGGATCCTCAAGGACATACAACAGCAGCAGGCTGCACATCATGCACGCTTAGACTCCCACATGGCCCGTGTGGAGACACACATGGCCCGTGTGGAGACACACATGTATGGCATGGAGTCCAAGTGGGACACATTGCAAGAACTCACAGCGGTGCATAGGGACATATTGACATGCCTCCACCAGATTAGCACCAACATGGCCACACCTCCCTGTGTGCCCACAACATCTGGTGCTGCAACAACTGACACCGCCACAGGGAGGGAGGAGGACTCTGGTGGAGACTCCCCTGCACCGCAGCAGCCTGCACGTGAGGGTCCCCCCCCCAAGAAGAGGGGTCGTCCGAGGAAGGAAAACTGAGAGGTTGATGGCCACGTACATCCCCCAGGAAGCCAACACCTGTTCCGGAAATTCTCCTTTGTGTGCAAACGTTTCACCCTGTCGAATGCAACAGTACTTTCCCACATGACATGGGGAGTTGAAGTTGGACTAATGTATCATATGACTGTGGACTTCACTCAGGACATTTCTGCTACCAAGACTTCCAACTCATCTGGGAACTTTGGATCACAATCCCAATGTACAGCACCCACCATCCTGTGCACTATACACACACACATTTCTGTAAATAAAATCACTAGTACACCATACTTGCCTCTTGTTATTCAAATGTGGATACTGATATGGTGATGATGATCTGCTAAATTACACTGTGTATGCTAACTGCTACAGCAAGTACAACACCGTCATGTGAGTCATGATGACGTGACACATATGAGGGAGACACACCACTAGGGCTACACAACACAGAGACACCAGGGCCATCGGACTCATCGCCTACAGTGATGTTGCCAGGAAATACTGTGGAATGCACAGACACCAAACCTATTCAGAGTCTGTGTCAACTAGCCCACAGGTGCAGTAAGCAAATGTCAGATGTGTGACCACAGACAACGCACATCCCAAAGTGAAGCACAGGTTTATTACACATTTGCAACATGTTGTTTCCACTACAATTGCAAGGTTTAACCACGTGGCAGTGGCCACACAGTCAACAAGTGCAGAAGATATGAAGTCCAGGGGTGTGTGGCACATCACCTGTAGGGAAACTACTGCAGCCACCCTGAAAGCTGAATCATGGTGTCGGGGGATCCAAGTTGACCAAACAACTCTGTAAGCACCCTGTGAAGGACAGACATGACACACAGTTAAAACCACTGAAGAACAGGACAGAACTGCAATACTCATGCCCAATACATGTCACAAGACAACTACACAAAACCAAGTTAGCATGTCAAAACTGTTGGGGAGTACAGACTACCTGTAAGGCCACATTGCTGCACGCATCCAGTCAAGTAGCACATGGCCACACTCAAACAGCACCAGAGCACCACCCACACATATCATGCAAACTCACATCATTCACATTACATCTCCCTGGATACTCACATTCAGCTGAAGAAGTTGGTGATGAGCTGTGTGCGGACATCACCATCATCATCATCATCATCACTGGCATCGTGGTCCAGGCCAGGATCCTCCACAGGTGGCGGATGTTGGTCATCGTCATCCAGGATGAGAGGCAACTCCTTCCGCACTGCCAGGTTGTGGAGCATGCAGCAGACGATGACAATCTTGCACACCTTTGCTGGGGCATATGGGAGGGCCCCTCCTGTCTTGTCCAGGCAGCGGAAGCGGCTCTTCAGGAGACCAAATGTCCACTCAATCACTCTCCTGGTTCGACCATGTGCCTCATTGTAGCGCATCTGGGCTGGTGTCACAGGGTTCCTGAGGGGTGTCAGCAACCACGGCATGTTGGGGTATCCGGAGTCACCTACGGACAGACAAGTGCACATTAGCTGATTTGGAAAAGTGGGCGGAATACTACAGAGCAGAACACACACAATGGTACAAAGTCAGTACACACCGACAAGCCAGGCATGCTGGTTCTGCATCTGTGCCATCATCCTCGGGATGCGAATACTCCTCATCACGTAGGCATCGTGTGCTGAACCAGGGAAATGGGCACACACATGTGTGATGCTCATATCTGCAAGACATACCACCAGAGCATTGACTGAATGGTAATGTTTACGGTTCCGGTATGCCTGCTCATGTGCCTGTGGTGGTATCAAAGCCACATGTGTCCCATCAATGGAGCCAATGACATGTGGCATCCTCCCCAGGGCATAGAAGTCACTCTTGACGTCAGTGAGTTGTTGACGTGTAGGGAAATAGATGTACTGGTTCAGGCATCTCAGCATTGCCTCCAAAACATCACGTAGCACACGGCTGAACATAGTCTATGACATCCCACTGGCAGTCGCCACAGTGTGTTGAAAGGTACCGGTGGCAAAGAAGTGTAGGGCTGCCATTACCTTCACCTTGGGGGTCAGCGCCGTAGGGTACGGCCGGCCCGGTTGCAGATGTGGTGCCAAGCGCACTGCCAAATCCTCAATCAGCTGCCTGGTGAAGCGGTACCGTCGGATGCTGTCACGTTCCACCATCGTTGCCAGGTCAGGGAATGGTCTATGGACAGCTGGAGCCCTGCAGTGCATAGGATGAAGAAAGATTGTCAGTCACCCCACATATGTGCCATTCACCATACTCAATTTCACATGATACATCATTACGAGACACAAGTACTTGATGTGTGTGCCGTTCTGTTCGGACATAACTCGCACCTACATGGCCATCATCTAACTTCTCAGTACAATATGTGTGCACAACAGGTACCAGGTTGTGCTATGGGAAACCATTAGGCTGTGTCACAGTACCCATTTACTGCTGTCACGTTCCACACACACACCACAGTGACATGTCTGGACAGATGCGCCACAGGCATCACAGCTCATTGACAGGTAGATTCCCAGTGACCCTGTCTTGCCACATGGACACTGGCATGACATGGCGTCTCATGTACACGTCTGAAAAACTAACATGACTCCCACAGGTAGTGGCCCCTGTCGCCTCAGCAGGACACACATGGACGCCTGTGACGCACAACATCAAAGTCCATGCACAAACAACGTTGATGTGGAGACTGTCTCCCATCGTGCACATGGAATCAGAGACATCGGAAACACAACATGCACACAGACTGTGGAGGGACATCACTATTGTGGCAATGGGTCATCCTGTGACGTACATGCCTTCCCCCATGGGACCCTGGGGGTATGTGACATGTCACACACATACACAACCTGGAAATGTGACCATGCCACATGCTCCAAAATGAACTGTTGCACATCACAGTGGTCATGTGCACAACACACAAAGGACCCTGTCCCCATGAACACATGCACAGCCTGGGTGTGGCTGCCAACCAGTGCCACCGCAGAAACCACATGTCAACCCCCATACACAGAAAAGGTAATGCAGCCTTACATGCCTTAGGAAACAGTGTGGACTGGGTGTGGTGTTGTAGGTGTGTCCCTGCGTCTCTGGCAGGTATATGTGGCTGGCATACGTTCACCAGTGACAAGCATGGTGAGATATGCGACTGACCTGTACAGGTACGCGTTGTACAGCAATGGACCGATCCGTGTGCCCGGCCGGCCCATTGCATCTGTTGTGAGCGGGTACGCGTTGTACAGCAATGGACCGATCGGTGTGCCCGGCCGGCCCATTGCATCTGTTGGGAGCGGGTACGCGTTGTACAGTAATGGACCGATCGGTGTGCCCGGCCGGCCCATTGCATCTGTTGGGAGCGGGGACGCGTTGATCCCCGAAATACGCGTTGTACAGCAATGGACCGATCGGTGTGCCCGGCCGGCCCATTGCATCTGTTGGGAGCGGGTACGCGTTGTACAGCAATGGACCGATCGGTGTGCCCGGCCAGCCCATTGCATCTGTTGGGAGCGGGTACGCGTTGTACAGCAAAGGACCGATCGGTGTGCACGCATTGGCTGGGGCCTGGCATGACAACGGACGCGTTTTCGAAGCTCCAACGAGTCTGATGCAGTGAATTCAGTTGGCCAGCCACAACAATGTTGCAAAATCATGGGTGTCATGAAGTTGAAGATTTGAAGGATGCTGTGGGCGTGTATTAGTGCTCCTATTCCATGGATTGGTCAGATTCAGAAGATGCAAACGACTTGGACCTATCACTTTGGACACATGGGACAGTATCTGCCTCTGCAACACACATATAATGCTGGCTGTTCCCCTGAGAGCTCACTTGCCTGCACTACATGCTCCAGGACGACATCTGCCACCAACACTGCTGCTGTTTCTGCATCCTCTGGCTACTGCAATGGCACGTACTGTGGATAGAGCCCCAGCCTTCAGCCTTGAGGAGAACCAGGCCCTGCTGGACAGCCTCCTTCCACAGTACAGCAAGCTGTATGGGAAACCAGGTGAGCAGGTGAGTGTGCTGTCCACTGCCTTACTAATTGTGCATGTTGTCTGACTAGCAGGACTTACAGTGTGCACACCACTGGCTAGCATGCTCACTGAGTAGTTGTCACACCCTAAAGTGTGTAGTTACATGCACTGAACTGGTACAGTGCAGTAACAGTGCATTCCAACTAGGTTTACTTCCCATGCAATGATACCATGTAGTGACTGCTGGCAAACTGTTCATAGCCATTGTTGCACTGCCTGTGTACATCATATGCCCCTGTGATTGAGACATGTATATCCAACTGTGTGATGCACGTATATGTTGCATATGTAGTAATGGCCTTTTCACTTTGTCATCCTCACAGGTTGATGCCCACCAGAAGCAGGAAATCTGGCTGACCATCGCCCGGGAAGTAAGATCCGTGGGGGTCTACAGGCGCAGGATCTGCAACTGCCAGAAGAGGTGGCAGGACCTTCGGGGCTGGACCCGGAGGATCGCAAGGGTCCAGCTGAAACTGTCGCCTCCTCGCAGGAGGGGCGGACACCGGACCCTGACCCTCCACATGCTCCGGATCCTGGCGGTGGTCTTCCCTGACCTGGATGGGCAGCTGAAGGCCAGACAGCAGCAAGGAGGGGGTGAGTCCATGACTGCACTGTGCACTTTGTCTGACATGCTATGTGCCCTCCTCTGGCCTGGTTAAACTTCCACAGTACATCAGTCATGTGGTCCAGGACCCATGTCCCTCATTTGTGACATGCCCACTTCTCCTCTGATACGCATATGTGTGGCCCTTATAGTCAGGAAATTGTGTCATTTGGGGGCTGTGTCATTGCATTTCGCTTTGCTCAAGGTGGGGGACAGCATTTGTTCCCGTGACTATGTTGTGCGACTCATGGGTGACTTACACAATGCCTAAGTTCTGACATGTAATCTGGGTGTAACTTTGATATGTGGTCCACTTGCTGATCTGAATCAGCACATGTCCCTGGGGAATTTGGCACACACCCATGCTGCTGGTGGGAACAATGTTTGGGCCTCAGGAGTATGTGTATCAAGTGTGTCACACATGCTTAGCTACCTGCCTACTGTCCAGGACTCATCCCTCTTACAGGTGGAGCTGGACAGTCATGCCTACTCCAGGGCATACAATACACTCTGTACTCCCACTCCCGTGTATCATCTGGCATGTTGTGATCTGTGAAATGTACCCTCAGGTGTCTGCCTCTGTCTCATTGTGCTGTGTCTTCGTTGTCAGGACTACTGGTATGTTTATCGGTTAGGGCTCAGCATACCATCGGAGATGTGACCATGATAGACGATACTTCTGTGACTTATAGGTGTCTGATCACTTGACTGTGCACACAGGTGTTTGCGACTGTGACTTTCAGGCAGCTGTTTTTCATTCACAGCACACTGTGAGGTGCTCATGTTCAGAGAGTTGTGTCTCATGTCCCCCATATGTCCAGTTGGTATGACGTGGACAAATAGTAGTACAGATGATGTTGTTTTTGGGGGATGGACATGTGCACTTGTCAGTCACATAACTTGCATTCCCCATTCCCTCGGATTGTGACACAGTGCAGACTGTTGTTGGCTGGCTGCCATGGCCATGTGACTGGAGACAGTAATGTATGACTTTGCACGCATTCCTGTGTCATGGCATTAAACTTCCTGAGACTGATCCTGCAGGGGAGTGACATGTGCAACATGCACCCCATTGTGGCATTGACTATCCGGACATGGGTGCATCATGGTGTCTGGTGCTGGTATGCATCACATGCATTTCTATTTAGACTCTGGCCATCCCTTTATCCGGACACCTGCACTGACTCAGTGGCAAGAGATGTGATGTGTGCATGTTCACATACTTCACCGTGTTCCCTGCAATGTCCAACAACTGTGTAGGTGGTGCATGTGTCCACACTGGGGTCTTACCATCAGACAGGCACCAGACAGATGGGTGCAAGGGCAGGAGGGGTGTGAGTCCCATGGTTGACCATCAGACTGACAATTGGCTTCCCGAATCTGTGTGAGGACTTTAGGCAATGTTCAACTAAGGATGCCAGGGCTTGCTCTGTAATGTGCTGTACTTACTGTGGTGTGTGCGGTCAGTGCAGGTGACTGATGTTTGTCTGTTTCCCTAATTGTTTGCAGATACATCCACGGCCACAGGAGGGGACAGCTCCACGGACCAGGAGGAGCAGCGGAGCCAGACTGGGTCAGCATCGGACGAGTGGTCAGAGGGACCCAGTGGCACGGAGGGCGAGGGGAGCCACACCGAGGAGTCCTTGGTCAGGGAGGAGTCCGTGGAGGCTCCTGTGCTCGGGAGCGTGTCTCCTTCGTGCCAGGCACCGCACCCCCTGCCCCTGTGTCCCCTGCTGCCCTGAGTGAAGAGTCTGTGTACCTCCTTCGGCAGCTCCATGTAGGGCAGACAGCAATGCTGAGTATCCTCCATGCACACACCACTCTGTTGACACAGCTGGTGTCGTTCATGGAGGGCATCTCGACGGGTATGTCTGCCCTACAGAGGAGCAATAAGTCCATGGCCTCCTCCCTGACGGCAGCAGTGTCCCTCCTCCAACAGTCCCTCACCCCTCCCACCTCTGCCCCATCCACACTTCCTGCCCCCCTACCTGTCCAAAGCACATGCACACCTGCACAGTCACCCAAACACACAGACACGAGCAGCACAGACACACCCAAGAGAAAGGCAAGACGTGCACACAAGCATCCTCAGGGGACTGATACCACAGACACAGGGGATGGGGAACACACACACACACAGGCATCCACATTCACTCCGCAGTCCTCCAAATCCTCTCCCTCCAAGACCCCTTCCCTTGCCTCGCCTGCTACCCCACCTACACAGCAGATCTTCCTGTATGACCTCGGCCTCTTCCCCTCCAATCCAGCATACCGGGGGAAGAGGAAGTCCACCCACACAGAGGGGAGTGCCCCTCACCTCCGGACACCCTCCCCCAGGCGCAGGCAGACACAGGACCACATTAGGAAGTCCCCCCGGACCAGGAAGAGCAAGACCCCACCACCACCACCACGCAGCTCCACCGCCCAGTCTCTCTCCTCCATCCCCCAGGCCACCACTGCGCAGGTTCCCCCGCCACACCCTGCCCCAGGTTCCCCCACACACCGATACCTCATCCCCAGACTGCTTAGGCCCTCCCCCCCTGCCACTTGCTCTTCCACCCCTAACCCAGACGCTCTGCCTGTTAGTGCCACTGGTGTGGAGACCGGGTCCCCCCCTCTGTCCTGCCCACCTCATCTGCCCACCCTTCCACTCCCTTGGAGTCATGCACTGCAGTGGAGTCCACAACCACCACGTCTGACTCGGGCACTGCAGTGGGTACCCAGTCCACTACATCAGTCTAGCCCACTGCAGTGGTTGCAGCACCCACACCAACTGACTTGTGTACCACAGTGGTGCCGGCCCCCCCAGAGTCAGACACCTCCACTGCAGTTGCCGGTGATACTCCTGCACCTACCACCCCTTCACTGCCTCACTCTGCCATCCCCTGATCCTGTCCCTGCGGTGCCTGGCCTGCCCCTTGTATGCCCCTCCAAGGGGGATGTCCCCTAACCATACCAGTGCAGGCAAGCAATGGGTGACCAGTTGTCACTTCTCACCCTGTTGTGACTGTGATTTTGGACTGGCCATTGGCCTTAGTTTCCTTTGGACTTCCGTGTTTACCCTGACATTTGCTGAATAAAGCCTGTTTTTGTTTACCTGTGGCTTTTCTTTTGATGTACATGATGTGGATGAGTAGCATCCTGCATTTGCAGTTGTAATAGTGTTCATATCAGGAAAATGAAGTGTTGCAGTGATGGACTCCATGTGGTCCATGGGATATGTGTCCTGTTGTAGTCTGGATCTATGGCATCCTTTGCTACAGTCTGAGGGTGTAATGTTCAGCATTTGACACAGTGATGTCCATTTTGCATTTGTAAATGAACATCTTTGTCTTACACTGATACACATCTGGTGGGCTTACCACTGTTCAATGTTCCGATTTCCCTGACTGTGTGCCCAGCTCCACTGGACATGCAGTTTTGCACATCAATGTCGAAGGACTCATCTGTGTATACAGTGCAACTTGCTTGACACGTGTTTTGGGTGTATGCAGATGACTGACGTGACACTCCCGTACCCAGGCTGATGTGAGCAGAGCCTTCTGTGTTTTGTAGTTGTTGACTCACTGACGGAGTGTTCTGCTGACATGTTTTGGTCGTGCACAGACAAGGTTTGGCACAGCGGACCTTCCACAGGAGTGGAGTGCCCTCATGGCAGTGTGTAATCCGGTGACATTGTGTGGGCCTGTGTTGTGTGTTGTGTAAGCATGTCTGTGCGTGTTCCCTTCCCTTTTCCTACACAGGCTGTGTCCCTAGGGATGTTCCTGTTTGTCATGCTTGCTGAGTTGTTCTGTGTTCATCCAGCATCTTGGACCTGGTTTCTCCGTGATGTGGGTGCATGGCAAACTAATGTTCATGAGGTTGTCATACCAGGTTGTCTTTGTTGTCAGGGCTGGGGATGTGGGCAAACGCAGATGGGACACATTCAGGATTCCCCTTGGCACTTGTTGTTTACACAAGTCATGTGATTTACAGTTTGTGGTAGCTTTCAGTGATTGTGACACGTTGTGTGTGTGACTGCTGCCACTCCTCAGGGTCAGAGCTGCAATGTTGGAAGTTGTGTACGTGTGTTCTTCGTGTGTCACCTTGGCTTCTTCGTTGGTGTGTGACTATGGCCAGGATCCCATTGATTGAGGTAGATTTCACAACATGCCCATGTACGGCATACTGTGCTGTGTGTCAGACATTGACGAGTCTTGTTGACTGGCCATGTGTGATGGGTTTCTGCACCTTAGTTCCCACCACCACCCCTGGTATTGTCATGGGTGCATGTCCAATGTCACCAGTCCATGTGAGCTTCACTGCTGCACATTGGTGGAGATCAGGGTGTGTGGTGTTGAGTGTGTGCAAAAGTGAGTTGTTACACGGCTAGACCCCTACCTACATATTGGCCTTGGCTGGCAGGCCGTGCTGATTGATTAGAGCTTGTGTAGGTGTGATGGTAGTTAGTTGCTCAGGACACATGGCTGTGGTTCACAGTGTGAACGACATCTAACTTTGTCATCACAGTGGGATTATCATGCAGGCTAGTGTCAGCACAATGTGGGGTCCCTGGGGGTAGTGCTGTGGTGGGTCTGTCTCTTGCTGTGTTAGTTGCTGTTCCTACAAGCTTGTGTGACATGTGTAATTTGGGCTCCCTCTCATCTAACAATGCCTGATTGCCCACATAGGGGTATCCGATCCATGAGTAACTTTTGTATGGCACTGTATACACATCTGTGTGGTTGGAATTCAGGCCTCCTCATGTGTTGTGTGGTTGCCTGGGGACCCTGGCACACCCCCCATCACCTGTTGTGTTTGATATGCAGTGTGAGTCTGCCTGTTTGTGTTTGTGCCTTTGCACCACTGCATTGGCATATCTTGAGTGTGCCATTGGCTGTATGTTGTTTGGTGGCTTTCCCCTGCTGTCCCTGGGACTCCTAGGTCATCAGTCAGCACAATAATCATGGTTTGTATGTCCCATTGCTGCCATGGTAGGGTATTTGTTCACCTGACATCTACAGTCTCCACAGGATATCTACATTTGTGTGTCCATTGGTGCAGATATGTGGGTCAGCATTATGATGGTCACTTCTGTCATTGGGTTATTTGTGAATGTTGACAATGTGGGCCCCCATGGGTGATGTTTGCATGCACATGGCCAAAACGATGTTTCAGTGACACTGCACTGTTTGCCTCGACCAATCTATGTTGCTATGGGACACAAGCACTAATATGCCACTGATGTGTTTGTTGTTGTGTGACCAGGATTCATCCATGCAGTTTGGCTTTGGCAGCTTTTACCATGACTACACTTCCCTTTTGGTCACTGTGGTGATGGGGCTTTAGGCCCCATTGCCACACTGTTCAAAATGTGCATCAGCTATGGACACCACACTTCCCTTTTGGTCACTGTGGTGATGGGGCTTTAGGCCACATTGCCACACTGTTCAAAATGTGCATCAGCTATGGATTCCACACTTCCCTTTTGGTCACTGTGGTGATGGGGCTTTAGGCCCCATTGCCACACTGTTCAAAATGTGCATCAGCTATGGATACCACACTTCCCTTTTGGTCACTGTGGTGATGGGGCTTTAGGCCCCATTGCCACACTGTTCAAAATGTGCATCAGCTATGGATTGCACACTTACCTTTTGGTCACTGTGGTGATGGGGTGTTCGAGCCCATTGCCACAGTGGCCATGGTCGTCTTGCAATGTGGAGGCCACACACATTTCTGTGTGACACATGTGCTAGGGGGTCACATTGTATGTTCAATGTCATGTTCAGTGTTGTAGGCATTTGACACAGACTACACACACTTGTCATGGTATTGGGGGGATGTAATTTTCTGTCATTCTCTATGTGGGAGTATGCTAGTTGTGTCATGCATTACCCGTCCTATGAGTAGGAGTGGTGTTAGTGGTAGGCATCCATCCCCCCATGAGTGGGGATGGTAGTAGTGACAGGCATCCAGGCCCCCCTGAGTAGTGATGGTGGTAGTGGTAGGCATCCATACCCCTAAGGGTGGGGATGGTAGTGGTGGCAGGCATCCAGGCCCCCCTGAGTAGGGGTGGTGGTAGTGGTAGGCATCCAGCCCCCCCTGAGTAGTGATGGTGGTAGTGGTAGGCATCCATACCCCTATGAGTGGGGATGGTAGTAGTGACAGGCATCCAGGCCCCCCTGGGTAGGGGTGGTGGTAGTGGTAGGCATCCAGCCCCCCCTGAGTAGTGGTGGTGGTAGTGGTAGGCATCCATCCCCCCATGAGTGGGGATGGTAGTAGTGACAGGCATCCAGGCCCCCCTGAGTAGCGGTGGTGGTAGTGGTAGGCATCCAGGCTCCCCTGAGTAGGGGTGGTGGTAGGCATCCAGCCCCCCCTGAGTAGGGGTGGTGGTAGTGGTAGGCATCCATCCCCCTATGAGTGGGGATGGTAGTAGTGACAGGCATCCAGCCCCCCTGAGTAGGGGTGGTGGTAGTGGTAGGCATCCAGCCCCCTGAGTAGTGATGGTGGTAGTGGTAGGCATCCATACCCCTAAGGGTGGGGATGGTAGTGGTGGCAGGCATCCAGGCACCCATGAGTAGGGGTGGTGGTAGTGGTAGGCATCCATCCCCCTATGAGTGGGGATGGTAGTAGTGACAGGCATCCAGGCCCCCTGAGTAGGGGTGGTGGTAGTGGTAGGCATCCAGGCCCCCTGAGTAGGGGTGGTGGTAGTGGTAGGCATCCAGGCCCCCTGAGTAGGGGTAGTGGTAGTGGTAGGCATCCAGCCCCCTGAGTAGGGGTTGTGGTAGTGGTAGGCATCCATCCCCCTATGAGTGGGGATGGTAGTAGTGACAGGCATCCAGGCCCCCCTGGGTAGGGGTGGTGGTAGTGGTAGGCATCCAGCCCCCCCTGAGTATTGGTGGTGGTAGTGGTAGGCATCCAGCCCCCCCTGAGTAGGGGTGGTGGTGGTGGCAGGCATCTAGCTCCCCATGAGTAGGGGTAGTGGTAGTGACAGGCATCCAGCCCCCCCTGAGTAGGGGTGGTGGTGGTGGCAGGCATCCAGCCCCCTAAGGGTGGGTATGGTAGTGGTGACAGGCATCCAGCCCCCCCTGAGTAGGGGTGGTGGTAGTGGTAGGCATCCAGCCCCCCCTGAGTAGTGATGGTGGTAGTGGTAGGCATCCATACCCCTAAGGGTGGGGATGGTAGTGGTGGCAGGCATCCAGGCACCCATGAGTAGGGGTGGTGGTAGTGGTAGGCATCCAGGCCCCCCTGAGTAGGGGTGGTGGTAGTTGTAGGCATCCATCCCCCTATGAGTGGGGATGGTAGTAGTGACAGGCATCCAGGCACCCCTGGGTAGGGGTGGTGGTAGTGGTAGGCATCCAGCCCCCCCTGAGTAGTGGTGGTGGTAGTGGTAGGCATCCATCCCCCCATGAGTGGGGATGGTAGTAGTGACAGGCATCCAGGCCCCCCTGAGTAGGGGTGGTGGTAGTGGTAGGCATCCAGGCCCCCCTGAGTAGGGGTGGTGGTAGTGGTAGGCATCCAGGCCCCCCTGAGTAGGGGTGGTGGTAGTGGTAGGCATCCGGCCCCCCCCGAGTAGGGGTGGTGGTAGTGGTAGGCATCCATCCCCCTATCAGTGGGGATGGTAGTAGTGACAGGCATCCAGGCCCCCCTGGGTAGGGGTGGTGGTAGTGGTAGGCATCCAGCCCCCCCTGAGTAGTGGTGGTGGTAGTGGTAGGCAACCAGCCCCCCCTGAGTAGGGGTGGTAGTGGTGGCAGGCATCTAGCCCCCCATGAGTAGGGGTGGTGGTAGTGACAGGCATCCAGCCCCCCCTGAGTAGGAGTGGTGGTGGTGGCAGGCATCCAGCCCCCTAAGGGTGGGTATGGTAGTGGTGACAGGCATCAAGCCCCCCCTGGATAGGGGTGGTGGTAGTGGCAGGCATCCATCCCCCTAAGGGTGGGGATGGTAGTAGTGAAAGGCATCCAGCCCCCCCTGAGTAGGGGTGGTGGTGGTGGCAGGCATCCAGGCCCCCCTGAGTAGGGGTGGTAGTAGTGGCAGGCATCCAGCCCCCTAAGGGTGGGTATGGTAGTAGTGGCAGGCATCCAGCCCCCCCTGGATAGGGGTGGTGGTAGGGTGGTGTTAGTGGTAGGCATCCATCCCCCTATGGGTGTGTATGGCATTGGTGTTGGCCATCCCACCCCTATGGTTCTGCTGTTGCTAGTGTACGTCATTTGTGCATCCCTATGTGTGTGTGACATATTTCGGGTACGTGTAGTTTGTTTGTATTGTTGGTGTTTGACTTACCATCTGCACCGTACGCGTCCGTGCCGGTCCCGGTAATAGATGTAGAGTATAGGTAGGACCTGCGCAATGGGATTCATGCTTGGATCGTCTCGTTCGGGTTTCTCGTGTCTTCGAGTCGTACTCGTAGCAGGCTTGTTCGTCTCGTAGCCGTGGATCGTCTTGTGGCGCGAAACGGAGCTTATGTACGGCTCGCACGGATGCTCAAACGTGCCGGACGTAGCGACGGGTTCGGCGCGTACGGATTGCGCATCATACTAGTCCGGCCGGAAGGTGCTGTGTATTTGCTTCCGTGCGGCTCGATTCGGCGTTCACGGATCCGGCTCGGGCGGGGAACAGGAGCTGGATTGGGTGAGTACGGCTCGCTCGGAAACTGGGTTGTTATACGCATCGTACTTGTTCGTCCGGACGAGTGTACGAATCGGTCGGGAAACACGCATTCGGCTTGTATTTTTTCCGGACGAATACTGTTAGGTGCCCTACCGGCCGAGATCGGAATCGACCCCTAAATATCTTAAAGTCGACAAGCGTTTCTAAATCCAAAGCATATTAGACTAAAGCTGCGGCCAAATACTGAGTCTGTGGTGGGTGAGACAAGTGGAACCACAGTGAAAAAACTCTAAGAACCTGTCAATGACAGTTCTGATCCAGGAGAAGGACCGAGCAATGGGGTTGTTTGGGGTTGAGATCAAGTGTATCTGTGGAACGCATCCCACAAACTGTCACTGAGGAGACTGAAATGAGTGAACAGAGTTACAGTGAAGATGAACAGCTAGTAATCATGAGATTGAAGAGAATACGGGTGTCAAAAGTACTCAGCTCCTGTTTGGATGTAGTTTGCTGAAAATGAACTTGATCCATCTTTTCACAACCTGGTGATTAATAGACATTGCCTGCGGAATCACCATGAGTAGGGCCACCACAGTAAAGGCTGTGAAATGTTGATTAATCTGAACACGGTTATAACAAGTGCTCTACATCTATGAAGTGAGCTTATTGATTACAGAAGGACAGTCCTTATGAACTGAACTTTATTGAATATTGAAGATTCCCAAGGGTCAGGGCTCCTGGGGAAGAGTAGGGTTAATATTTTAGAAGAAGATAAAGTAGACTTAGGCATAACTCACAACTGTACATAAAGATATTTGCAAAAGTAGAAATGACAAGTAGGAATATTTTTTTTACTTCCAGCGGTTCCTTCTGACTGTAGAGAAACAATTGTGATCCTTTCAAAGAATCAACATAAAGTAATTGTTGCTGTAATGTGGATTGCCATTATCATATTTCTAATTGCATTACTAATAAGTGTGAGTCCCCCTGCAGATACTAGTCCTATCAAGTCTATCCTCACACCCTCTTCTACTGCTTCACACTTTCTAGAGCAGAATTAATTCAATTTTAGGATTTTGCATAAGGATGCTTCAGAGGGAGAATTTTCCACCAATGCATTTTTTAAATTGTTACATGAATATACTAACTTAATACAGGCTAAGGACTGCTACTTTTGCACTCACTTACCTTCTTTCCCCTCATCTATGGCATTTCGTGTAATATAATCCTTACTTTGTTGTATCATCAAGATAATTTTGAAAACTGTTTATTTAAATTATAATTTGGTTCTTTCAGAAGTGCCTATATACTTCATTTGAATCCCCACGCTAATGCGAAATAAATGGACACTGTGTGGCATTTCTTTAGATCCCAAGAAAAACTTGACACTGCCCGTGCTCATAGAGAAAACCTAACTTGTTTGTTAAGTCCAATTGAGAAGAAAGTTATTGATGGGTAGGAGGATTGGAGAACAGTAATTGAGGAAAAGACAGTGATGAGGATAGCAATTGGGAAAGATAAATGGGGAAAGGAATAGGAGAGCCACAGAAATCTTGGAACACACTGAAGCTGAGTGTAGACTGGAAACAGAAAGGGAAGCTATGTTTCACTAGAACAGAAGAGAATGTTCCTAATTTTCTAAGAATGGGATGAAGCGAGAGTGTCCTCACAGGTTTGAAGTCCTGGGTTACACAGATCAGATATTTGCAGGGAATGATCTGGAATTTATTGTGTGTTCAAAACAATTACTTATTTTAACCTCCCTGTCAATTTAGCTATAGTATTTCCCAAAGTTTATCACACAGATAATTTTGACACGTAAGTAGTTGAATTTCGGGTAGAGCTAAACGTAGTAGTATTGCTTCACAGACAGTGGAAGATATCTTTGGCAGTTTGATACCTTTTTAGGAGTTGTTTTGGATGATTTGAAGATTAGAATCTTTCCACATTAATTGACAGACTCTCAACAAGCACGGCTGGAACTTTGTTTGCAAAGGATACTGAATTTGACTACCATTGGGGCTATGGTTCTCCAGGGTTGACTTGATTTAGCTCTGTTACTCACAAAAGAAGGCAGAGTCTGTAAAAGGCTAAAGGTGTAGCAGGGCTGTACTTTTATCCCAGACACGAGGGAAGAGATCAGAAAATAGGCCAAGAATATTACTGGTGTATCAACAGACCTGCAAGTGTTGGGAGGGACACGTATCTGGGATGAAATTGAGAAATGATTCTGCTGTGTGTAGCTGGCTGAGTAGCACTGGTGATGGACATTTGGGCATTATATTAAGGCCCATATTGATTATTGTTTTTTGTTGGACTTGCTTATTTGCTATGGTGATGGGATTTAGATTGATGAAGGCAAGGAAAACACCCCCAGAGAGTTAGGGTATGCAGAGGAAGGGGGAAGAATTAGAGTTGAAAAATGAACAATGTAGGATTTATGATGAATTGAGGGAAATGGAGAACTCCAAGTGTAAGCAGCAACATTTTACACGGTTCTGGAATTGTCATGGGATGTTAAACTTCACATGTGTCATGGCTATTCCAGCCATCAGAAAGGGGGATAGTAGCAGCAGAAATGTAGTGCTCCATAATCAATACTAATCATATACTAATCTTTGTGTGGAAATATTCATTTGTGTATTAACAGGTGGCAGTTTATACACATAAAAAAGCCACATTTGATACATCAATTACACAATAGGTGATTGGGGTTTCTTGAAACAAGTCTAACCACTGGAAATCGCTTGAAGAAGCATTCCAACACATTGTTCCTTTGCCTGCCACGCCACCTTATGATCTTTTAGTCTACAGGCCACTATGTTATGATGGCACACATTTTAGGGTTTGTAGTGGTACGTGAAAGATGCAATTACTGGCTAGAAAAAGAAGATAATAACTGGATTTAATGTGACATATCTAAGCAGGTGTGGCAGTCAGTCCACTATTTTCCTTTTTTTATTTCAAGTTTGCTTTTCATAAACAAAAATAATTGTGACTCTTTTTATAAGTACAGTTAAAAGGGCCAACCATGACGACCTGTACATTAGCATTGATTTTGTGCCAAGAGTCAAATCACTCAGTTGCGGTGTCACTTTCTTCCTTCTCTCCCCTCTGGACCCCACCACATCAATGTATTAGGCATTGAACACCAAATGTTGAAATCATCAGATAATTCATCGTCTGTCCTGACCATTTTCATTCTGAATTCTTCTCAAATCACCCACTGCAATAGATCGGTTTCCCAGGAAGCCGTCATTGGGATGTGTGGCTTAAGTCACTGAATGGCTATCTGACATTTTACTGACACCAGTTCCAACAATTCAAGTTTGTATTTGTTCTGTGATTTTCTAGGCGTAGTGATAACTGTAAGTAAACAATGCTAAATGGTCAGTTCAATAGTCAGATCCATAATATCGCACAATTTCTTAATTACAGTTTGCCAGTTGTAAGAAATTGGGTTGACTGGGGCGTAAGCAAACACAATCATAGTCAGGGTGAGGCACAAGCCAACCCTAAATTAACCTGTGCTGAATCCTCTGGTAGCTTGGAACAGAGCAATCAGGCTTAATTCAGAGGCAATGTGTAAAGTATTTGTGCAACACTTCAAACAGTAATAAAGAGAAAACCTGCACAAAAAGGATCCCACACCAGGTTAGAAAATGGTAGTAGTTTTAAATAAATTAAACAGTCCATAGCAACACAAATCCAATCTGTAGACGGGAGTTATACCGGTTTAAAGATTTCAGTGAAAATATCACCCAAAAATCATGTGTTAACAACTGCGGATATTTGTTCGCGATGGAACGAGACCAAGGGGTCTATTAGGATGGCGGTCGGAAAACCACCCCGACCGCCATGGTAGTGGAAATCAACCGCTCGCTGGTACCGCCGCAAAACCAGCGGTCAGATTAGGATCAACTGCCATAAAAACCAGACAGCGGCGGAAAGAGGCAACGAAAACCCGCCCGCAGCGGGCAGAGCCGGTAAAAAACCATCCGCGAGGGTCGGATTCGCAGCGGAAACACTGAAAAACACCGCCAGGCACGCGGAGTAACCGCCCGTGAAATTAGGATTCCCCCGATGTGACAGCGGTACCTTCTGCAGTTCCCGACCGCTGCGGTCGCAAACAGTGATGAATGGGAGAGCCGGCAGAAGGGCTGTAGCATAGCCACCGCTGCGGACGCTCAGTGACAAAAATGGCGGTCGACAGAAAAAACCCACAACAAGGCCAGCAAGTGCACACAGGAAACTAGCCCTGCCCCCAAAAACACATAACACACTCCAATGACCCACCCCCATGGCAACTCCTAAACTACAAATCCCAGGATAACCCACACAACACACCTGACAGCTGTAGGAGAGTAGGATCTGCTTCACATGGGTACCCCCACTTTTTGCTGATGCTTCACTGTTTTTCGACCTCAGTCTGGCTGGGGCCCTGCTAATCAGAACCCCAGCCTAGCTGCTTCCTCTCTAAAATGGTTTCCATGTGCCTTAGGCACATCTCTGATTGGAATCTGGAGTGCCCTTATAAGTCCCTAGTATATGGTATACTATGTACCCAGGGCATAGGTACCTCAGAGGCCTACCAGGGGCTGCAGCATGTATTGTGCCACCCCTGGAAGGCCATCCAAACTAACACCACAGGTCTGCTACTGCAGCCTGGGTAAGGTGGTGCATGCACCCCTTACTGTGATATAGGCTACCTATATCACTACCTACATACACACATATAAACCTATAAGTCACTCCTATGGCAGGCCTTATCAATCCTGAAGGCAGAGTGCGTGGTTCCTATGTGAGAGGGTGCCCCTGCATGAGCAGGGCCCCTCTGCAGCGTTCGGAGACCCTTCTCTGATGCTGTTTGTAGTGCAGCCTGACCATATACTCTTAACCACATTATAACCTTGCGTTAAATGCTAACTTTGGGATGGCTGCACGGAAACATGTCGTGTTTGGTGTCAAACATCTTGGAATACTACCCCATGCCAGTTCTGGCGGCGGGGATAGCATTCCACCCTTCTAGAGGGAAAGACATGTACACACCGGTATGCCCGGTACTGACTTTCCAGAGCCCTGGCATCACAAAATGGATGCCGCTGCCACAGACACGAGTCTGGCCTCCTGCTGCTGACCGAAACTCCGGCAGGGGAGGCCTGGACAATAGGTTTCCTGTCCCAGGGAGGTGTGACCACCTCCCCAGACAGGATAGTGTGTATTGGGGCTGGGCGGGAGCACTCTCTGGTGCTTTGAAGTCCTGCACTGGGGGCACATTTGGTGTCCCTGTGCATACCCCAGTTCAAACCGGCTCAGGGGCTTCCAGCCCCTGCTCTGGCGCGAAACTGGACAAAGGGAAAGGGGTGTAACCACCCCTCTGCCCTGGCCCTCCCATAGGTGGGGCCACAGAGTATGTCCAACCCCCTACCTTAGTATAAGTAAGGGAACCCAGTCCTTAGGACTTTAGATTTACCTGGACGAAACTCTGATACAGAATCCTGGACCTTCGATGCTCTACTTTAAGATTAGAGGACTGAAGAATCTCCCTTGGGGTCAAGGAGTGACTCCCCTGCTTGGCAGGCACCAAAGAAGCAATTGTCCGGTCTGCATCGCTGAAGCTCCCATCGGACGCCGAAGTCTTTGCATCACCAGAGGTAGATTTCCAGACTTCGTCGAGGCTGCCCTGAGTTCCCAGCAAAGCTGAGGCCCGTAGCTATCGTGGGTAACGTGGAACCGTGACCCCTGGACACCGAATGCATTTGCAAGTGCATCCTCTTCTGGGTCTCCCACAAAGTCGTGCTTTGGGCTCCGAGTAGCCCCAGCCTCCAGCACCATTTGCACTGAAGATCACTGGTCTCCACTCCACGAGTGTCCTGTGAGCCAGCTCCACGTGCACCGTCTCGAGGCTCCTTCGCGGTCGCTAGTCCATTGGCTAGTAGGCCCTCCCGAAGGCCAATCTTTTTCTGCTTGGGCTCCCTGGTTGCTCCAGGTGTGCCCTGCCTTATCCTTGCTGGGTGAGTCCCCCAGACCTTGCTGGTCTGCAACATCGTCCTTCTTCGATTTTCACGAGACTTGCCATTGCCAAGGCTTGTTGGGTCCAATCCAGTCGCCGACACCCCTGCAATCGACAGACGTCATGGGACAGCTAGAATCCAGCTCCTAGTTGTCGTCGATGCCTCCTGGACCTCGTGGCTGAAGAGTCAAGATGACCATCAACCTACCTGAAGCACTCGACATCGGTGGGCATCTGCTCATCGCCTTCCTGGTCACTGGCTAGTGACCCAGACTCTGTCCCCTCTGCTTTCAGGTTCTTCAGATCTTCGATCCACCTTTGGATCCACCCGAACACTTTCGACTTGGCCGCCAGCAGCACTTTGCAGCAGATCGCCATTGAAAGCGACGACGAAACCCGACCCCGAAAGACACCTATGCACCCGGCTCCCCTGGGTGAGGTAACTCGAGTACTCCGGTGCTCCCGTGGGTATTGACACTAGAACAGCCTAGTTCTCAAAGGGTTTGCTCCAAGTCCTCCTCTAAGTGTCCCTTTTCTTTTAAATTCTAATCGCGACTTTCCCCATAGAAGTTAACGGTGGTTCGCGGTTGTGTTCATACACTGCACGCGTCCCCCGTGGGTCCCCTGTGTCACTGCCTTGGGTGGTTCCTTGTGGTCCAAGCACTTCTACAGGCTCTAGGCCTTGTGTCTAGCTCAGTCGTGGTTCTTATACCACTTTATTGGTATATGGTTTGGTACGCCCTGGGGCTCAAACGTGTATTTGTGCTATTACTGTAGATAACTAACTCGTAACGTATGTACTTCAAACTCTAGCCTCATAAAGAGACTAGAGGGGTGTGTTTAGTAATAAATACATATATTTTGAATATATACCTGGTGTGGTCCTCTTTCATTTGGTCACTCAAGAGATTATAGACTGGTAAAACAAGCTGCTTTACATTCCTTCAAGACTTAGCCTGAAGGCTGCTCTCCATAGCTACCACTAGGATAGCTTTCAATAAAGGTTGTCTTTAACCTATCTCCAATAAGGGGTTGTTTGGACTGGTGCAAGGTGCCCACTATAATTAGTGGACAGCATATGCCAGGCCAACTTCTCACATTGGTGTGCAGCGTGTGGGATTCCAGCTTGCTATTGTTTTACCAGATAATCTCAATTGAATTGATCAACTGAAAACCACTAAGGGTACCTAAGGTAGATATAAATCAAGCTTAGTAATACAGTAAGTTCTACTGAACTTAGAGTTGTGTGTTAAGGGACAGCACACCCTTTCTACAACTCAAGAGAGTTTAGTAGGCCACACTAGAGTAGGTAGTGCATACACCACACCTCACTAGTGATGTCTTCAAAGCCAGGACCCAGTGAGTCCTTGCCAGAAGCCAGTGGGCTTCTTCCCTCCAAGTATGATAAACTCCCATTCTTGGAATTGAAAGCATTATGCACTACTAGGAAGTTGAAGGCAGGCAAAAGTGCCAGCACCCAACACCTCAGGGAGGTGTTACTAGCTGATGATCTCAGCAGGCCCCTAGGGTCTGAAGGGGTAGGCAAAGAGGGTGGGGCAGAAGATGAGGAAGGGGCCAGGGGTGAAGAAACCCAGGCCCCCCTCTGAAACTGGCCAGGAAGGTGAAAATGACCTTGTCCTGGAAAACCCAATTCCTCCTGTGGAGGAGGAGGAGGGAGAGGATCAGACTGACCTCCCCTTTGTCCCCCAGGAAGAGTTCTGCGTGTGCCCAGAAGGTCTAGGTCTCCTTCTCAGGAGTCTAACCACTCTGACACCTCAATAGGGACCTCTGTCTCCTCTCATAGGAGGGAATCCTCTCATGAGAGGAGAAAGAGACTGATTCAATATGAGCAAGCTCAACTTGAACTCAGGAAACAACAATTGGCTATAGACAGGAGTCCCTAGATCTCTATAGAGAGAGACAAAAGTTGGGACTAGAGTCCCATGGTGGCAGCAGTTTCCCCAAAGATAGGGAAAGGACTTATGACCATAGAAACCTGAGCAAGATTGTCCCTCCCTACCAGAGTGGGGATGATATCCACAAATGGATAACTGCTCTAGAGAGGGCCTGTAAAGTACAGAGGGTTCCTCAGGAGCAGTGGGCAGCAATCTTGTGGCTCTCCTTTGCAGACAAAGGTAGAGACAAGCTCCTCACTGTTAGAGAGGAGGATGCTGATAATTACAAAGTCTTGAAGAGTGCTCTAATTGATGGGTTTGGCCTAACCACTGAACAATACAGGTTAAAGTTCAGGGATACCCAAAAGCACAGACTCAAGACTGGGTGGACTTTGTTGATTGTTCTGCCAAGGCTCTGGAAGGTTGGTTATTGGGCAGTAAGGTATGTGACTTCACAGGATTGTACAATCTGATAATGAGGGAGCAGATTCTTAATAACTGTCAAAATCAGCTGTTGCATCAGCACCTGGTAGACTCTGATCTGACCTCTCCCCAAGAATTGGGAAAGAAGGCATACAAATGGGTCAGAACCAGGGTGAAGCAGAAGGTACAGAACCAAGGTGGTGACCCTAAGAAGCAAGATTTGAAAACCTCTGATAAGGGTGGGGAGAAGGGTAAAGATCAAAAGTCTTCACAAGGCCCCCAAAAATCTTCTTCAGGTGGGGATTCACAGTCTACCAAAGGGAAAGGCCAAAGAAAACCATGGTGCAAGGTCTGTAAGCAAAAGACCCACTGGACCAGTGATTGCACCAAGTCCAAAGACTCGACTCCAGCCCCCACCAATGCCCCTAAGGCACCTGCTCCCCCTAGTGCAGTTACAGTTGGTGGTGGGACTACACAAGCCAAGGGTTTAGTAGGGTTGACCCTGGGTAAAGAGATGAGCTCTGACCTAGTCAGAGAACTCTCTCAGGCTGTCCTAGTATGTGATGGAGGCATGGATATGACCTCCTCTGTGAGTCCCAGTAATCTGGGCAAGTACAGACAACAGCCTTTAATCAATGGAAGAGAGGCTTTGGCATTTAGGGACACAGGGGCAAGTGTCACCATGGTGACACAAGACCTTGTGAATCCTGGGCAGATAATACTTGGTGAAATGTACCAAGTGACCAATGCTAGCAACGTCAGAACAGACCATACTCTGGCTGTTGTTAACTTCTCCTGGGGAGGGGTAACTGGCCTTAAGAAGGTTGTGGTAAGTGCAGACCTACCCGTTGAATGCTTGCTTGGCAATGACTTAGAAACTTCAGCTTGGGCAGAAGTGGAGCTCAGGACCCATGCAGAAATGCTGGGGATCCCTGCAGATGTGTTTGCTGTGACCAGGTCACAAGCCAAAATGTCTAGCACTGAACAGGCCTTGGATTCTGGAATAATGGACCAAGTGCCTTCCAAGAAGAGGAGTAGTAGGGTAAAGGCAGTGCCTTCCCCCTTGGCTCAGAAGGAAGATCAGTCCCTTGAGGGGGATGATCTCAGTCCTGAGGAAGGAACTGTCCCAGAGGAGCTTGAACCTGACCAGGTTGAGTTCTTGGGGACAGGGGGACCTTCCAGGGCAGATCTGAGCCAGGAGCAGCAGAGATGCCCCTCTCTTGAACCCCTCAGACAGCAAGCTGCTGCTGAGGCTGCTGGGAAAGCTAGTGGTCCCCATATTGTGTATTGGGATGATGGACTCTTGTACTCAGAGTGTAGAGACCCCAAGCCTGGTGCTACCAGGAGGTTGGTTATACCTTTGAAGTTCAGGGGCTTCCTATTGACCCTAGCCCATGATATTCCCTTAGCAGGTCACCTGGGCCAGAACAAGACTTGGGACAGAATTGTCCCTCACTTTCACTGGCCCCACATGTCTGAAGACAACAAGGAGTTTTGTCGCTCCTGTGTAACCTGCCAGGCCAGTGGCAAGGCAGGTGGCACTACAAAGGCCCCCTGATACCACTACCTGTGGTGGGGGTTCCCTTTGAAAGGGTGGGGATTGACATTGTTGGTCCCATGGATCCCCAAACAGCATCTGGGCACAGGTTTATCCTGGTGGTAGTGGATCATGCCACCAGGTACCCAGAGGCTATTCCCCTTAGGACCACTACAGCACCTGTGGTGGCAAGGGCCCTCCTGGGAATTTTCTCAAGAGTGGGCTTCCCTAAGGAGGTTGTATCAGACAGGGGTGCTAACTTTATGTCTGGATACTTAAAGGCAATGTGGAAGGAGTGTGGAGTGACTTACAAGTTCACCACACCCTATCACCCACAATGCAATGGTTTAGTTGAGAGATTCAACAAAACCTTGAAGGGCATGATTAAAGGGCTCCCAGAAAAGCTTAGGCGAAGATGGGACATACTCTTGCCCTGCCTTTTATTTGCGTACAGGGAGGTGCCTCAAAAGGGGGTTGGCTACAGCCCTTTTGAACTTTTGTTTGGTCACCCTGTCAGGGGTCCACTGTGCTTGGTGAAGGAAGGATGGGAGTTACCTCTCAAGCCCCCAAAGCAAGACATAGTGGACTACGTACTTGGTCTCCGCTCCCGGATGGCTGAGTATATGAAAAAGGCAACCAAAGACCTTGAGGCTAGCCAGGAACTTCAAAAGGCCTGGCATGACCAAAAGGCGGTACTGGCTGTTTACCAGCCAGGACAGAAGGTGTGGGTGTTGGAGCCAGTGGCCCCAGCAGCTCTCCAAGACAAATGGAGTGGACCCCATACCATTGTTGAACAGAAGGGTGAGGTTACCTACTTAGTAGACCTAGGAACACCCAGGAGTCCCCACAGGGTTCTCCACGTCAACAGGTTAAAACCATATGTGGACAGGGCAGACATGGGCTTGCTCATGGCTACTGATGAGGGACAGGAGGAAGAGAGTGACCCACTCCCTGACCTGCTCTCACAGAACCCTGGTGATGGGTCAGTGGATGGTGTAGCCTTGGCAGGCAGCCTCACTACCCAGCAGCAGACTGATTGCAGACAGGTGCTCAATCAGTTCAGACACATATTCTCACTGACACCCAGTCAGACTACCTGGTGCACTCATGAAGTGGACACTGGGGACAGTCTGCCTATTAAAAATAAGATTTATAGGCAACCTGACCATGTCAGGGACTGTATCAGGACAGAAGTCCAGAAGATGTTGGATTTGGGAGTTATTGAACCCTCAGATAGCCCTTGGGCTAGTCCAGTGGTCCTTGTGCCAAAACCTCTCACCAATGGTGGGAAAAGAGAGATGAGGTTTTGTGTGGACTACAGGGGTCTCAATGCAGTCACTAGGACTGATGCCCATCCAATACCAAGGGCAGATGAGCTAATAGACACTTTGGCCTCAGCCAAGTATCTAAGCACATTTGACCTGACAGCTGGCTACTGGCAGATCAGACTAGCTGATGATGCAAAGCCAAAGACAGCATTCTCAACCCCTAGTGGGCATTATCAATTTGTGGTGATGCCCTTTGGTCTGAAGAATGCACCTGCCACTTTTCAGAGGTTGGTGAATACAGTCCTTACAGGTCTGGAAGCCTATAGTGCAGCATATCTAGATGATATTGCTGTCTTTAGCTCCACCTGGGAGGATCACCTGGTCCACCTCAGAAATGTTTTACAGGCCCTGCAGAAAGCAGGCCTGACTATCAAGGCCACCAAGTGCCAGATAGGGCAGAGTCAGGTTGTGTACCTGGGCCACCTTGTGGGTGGAGGCCAGGTTCAACCACTGCAGAGCAAGATCCAGACCATCATGGACTGGACTGCTCCAACTACCCAGACTCAGGTGAGAGCCTTCTTAGGCCTGACTGGGTACTATAGGAGATTTGTCAAGGGGTATGGATCAATAGTGACACCCCTGAATGACTTAACTTCCAAGAAAATGCCCAAAAAGGTTCAGTGGACAGTTAGCTGTCAAAAGGCACTTGATGACCTGAAGCAGGCCATGTGCACTGCTCCCATTCTACAAAGTCCTGATTACTCCAAGAAGTTCATTGTTCAAACTGATGCATCTGAATTGGGGGTAGGGGCTGTACTGTCACAATTGAATGATGAAGGTCAGGATCAGCCAGTAGCTTTCATTAGCAGAAGGCTGACCCCTAGAGAGAAACGTTGGTCAGCCATTGAGAGGGAGGCCTTTGCTGTGGTCTGGGCTCTGAAGAAGTTGAGGCCATACTTGTTTGGTACTCACTTCCTTGTTCAAACAGACCATAAGCCCCTCTTATGGCTAAAACAAATGAAGGGTGAAACCCCAAACTGCTTAGGTGGTCCATTTCCCTACAGGGGATGGACTTCACAGTGGAACATAGACCTGGGAGTAACCATGCCAATGCAGATGGACTCTCTAGGTACTTCCACTTAGAACATGAAGACTTAACTGGGCAAGGTTAGTTTAATGTCCCTACGTTTGGGGGGTGTTGTGTAGGAGAGTAGGATCTGCTTCACATGGGTACCCCCACTTTTGCTGATGCTTCACTGTTTTTCGACCTTAGTCTGGCTGGGGCCCTGCTAATCAGAACCCCAGCCTAGCTGCTTCCTCTCTAAAATGGTTTCCATGTGCCTTAGGCACATCTCTGATTGGAATCTGGAGTGCCCTTATAAGTCCCTAGTATATGGTATACTATGTACCCAGGGCATAGGTACCTCAGAGGCCTACCAGGGGCTGCAGCATGTATTGTGCCACCCCTGGAAGGCCATCCAAACTGACACCACAGGTCTGCTACTGCAGCCTGGGTAAGGTGGTGCATGCACCCCTTACTGTGATATAGGCTACCTATATCACTACCTACATACACACATATAAACCTATAAGTCACTCCTATGGCAGGCCTTATCAATCCTGAAGGCAGAGTGCGTGGTTCCTATGTGAGAGGGTGCCCCTGCATGAGCAGGGCCCCTCTGCAGCATTCGGAGACCCTTCTCTGATGCTGTTTGTAGTGCAGCCTGACCATATACTCTTAACCACATTATAAACTCGCGTTAAATGCTAACTTTGGGATGGCTGCACAGAAACATGTCGTGTTTGGTGTCAAACATCTTGGAATACTACCCCCCCCCCCGCCAGTTCTGCGGCGGCGGGGGTAGCATTCCACCTTCTAGAGGGAAAGACATGTACACACCGGTATGCCCGGTACTGACTTTCCAGAGCCCTGGCATCACAAAATGGATGCTGCTGCCACAGACACGAGTATGGCCTCCTGCTGCTGACCGAAACTCCGGCAGGGGAGGCCTGGACAATAGGTTTCCTGTCCCAGGGAGGTGTGACCACCTCCCCAGACAGGATAGTGTGTATTGGGGCTGGGCGGGAGCACTCTCTGGTGCTTTGAAGTCCTGCACTGGGGGCACATTTGGTGTCCCTGTGCATACCCCAGTTCAAACCGGCTCAGGGGCTTCCAGTCCCTGCTCTGGTGCAAAACTGGACAAAGGGAAAGGGGTGTAACCACCCCTCTGCCCTGGTCCTCCCATAGGTGGGGCCACAGAGTATGTCCAACCCCCTACCTTAGTATAAGTAAGGGAACCCAGTCCTTAGGACTTTAGATTTACCTGGACGAAACTCTGATACAGAATCCTGGACCTTCGACGCTCTACTTTAAGATTAGAGGACTGAAGAATCTCCCTTGGGGTCAAGGAGTGACTCCCCTGCTTGGCAGGCACCAAAGAAGCAATTGTCCGGTCTGCATCACTGAAGCTCCCGTCGGACGCCAAAGTCTTTGCATCACCAGAGGTGGATTTCCAGACTTCCCCGAGGCTGCCCTGAGTCCCCAGCAAAGCTGAGGCCCGTAGCTGTCGTGGGTAACGTGGAACCGTGACCCCTGGACACCGAATGCATTTGCAAGTGCATCCTCTTCTGGGTCTCCCACGAAGTCGTGCTTTGGACTCCGAGTAGCCCCAGCCTCCAGCACTATTTGCACCGAAGATCACTGGTCTCCACTCCACGAGTGTCCTGTGAGCCAGCTCCACGTGCACCATCTTGAGGCTCCTTCGCGGTCGCTAGTCCGTTGGCTAGTAGGCCCTCCCGAAGGCCAATCTTTTTCTGCTTGGGCTCCCTGGTTGCTCCAGGTGTGCCCTGACTTATCTTCGCTGGGTGAGTCCTCCAGACCTTGCTGGTCTGCAACATCGTCCTTCTTCGATTTCCACGAGACTTGCCGTTGCCAAGGCTTGTTGGGTCTAATCCGGTCGCCGACACCCCTGCAATCGACAAACATCGTGGGACAGCTCGAATCCAGCTCATGGTTGTCATCGACACCTCCTGGACCTCGTGGCTGAAGAGTCAAGACGACCGTCAACCTACCTGAAGCACTCGACATCGGTGGGCATCTGCTCATCGCCTTCCTGGTCACTGGCTAGTGACCCAGACTCTGTCCCCTCTGCTTTCAGGTTCTTCAGATCTTCGATCCACCTTTTGATCCACCCGAACACTTTCGACTTGGCCGCCAGCAGCACTTTGCAGCAGATCGCCATTGAAAGCGACGACGAAACCCGACCCCGAAAGACACCTTTGCACCCGGCTCCCCTGGGTGAGGTAACTCGAGTACTCCGGTGCTCCCGTGGGTATTGACACTAGAACAGCCTAGTTCTCAAAGGGTTTGCTCCAAGTCCTCCTCTAAGTGTCCCTTTTCTTTTAAATTCTAATCGCGACTTTCCCCATAGAAGTTAACGGTGGTTCGCGGTTGTGTTCATACACTGCACGCGTCCCCCGTGGGTCCCCTGTGTCACTGCCTTGGGTGGTTCCTTGTGGTCCAAGCACTTCTACAGGCTCTAGGCCTTGTGTCTAGCTCAGTCGTGGTTCTTATACCACTTTATTGGTATATGGTTTGGTACGCCCTGGGGCTCAAACGTGTATTTGTGCTATTACTGTAGATAACTAACTCGTAACGTATGTACTTCGAACTCTAGCCTCATAAAGAGACTAGAGGGGTGTGTTTAGTAATAAATACATATATTTTGAATATATACCTGGTGTGGTCCTCTTTCATTTGGTCACTCAAGAGATTATAGACTGGTAAAACAAGCTGCTTTACATTCCTTCAAGACTTAGCCTGAAGGCTGCTCTCCACAGCTACCACTAGGATAGCTTTCAATAAAGGTTGTCTTTAACCTATCTCCAATAAGGGGTTGTTTGGACTGGTGCAAGGTGCCCACTATAATTAGTGGACAGCATATGCCAGGCCAACTTCTCACAACAGCAATACCCCATTCTGACACACCCACATAGCTGAGTATAAAACCTGCCCCATCCCTGACAACAATCCTTTGCAATACTCCAGAAGTGAAGGGCCAAACACCACAGCTGAAAGGTGAGGCAAATCAACACACCATCACTACACACATACACCACACACATCACCACCACCACTCCCACGCCTGCACCTCCAACCCCTTTGCACATCACACACCATACACATCACCACCACCACCACCACCACTTACACACCTGCACCTCCAACCCCTTGGCCCATCACACACCATGTCACCACAGAAAATGCCCAAATTCACAGACAGTGAGTTGACAGTCATGGTAGATGAGATAATCCGAGTAGAACCACAATTGCTTGGTAACCTCGTCCAACAGACACCATTAGCCACCAGAACGCAAATGTGGGTAAGGATAGTTGACAATATCAATGCAGTAGGGACCACCCCACGCAACAAACAGGAAATCATGAAGCGGTGGCATGACCTGAAGAGTGTCGTCAAAAAGAAGAGGAACAAGAACCATCAGCTGGCTCAGAGGACTGGCGGTGGCCCTCCCATTCCACCAAGAACATTCACTGCATGGGAGGAGAAGGTGCTTGCCATACTGCATCCAGAGAGTCTCACAGGAATAGCCGGGGGAGTGGAGGCTGGTAAGTACCAACAAATGTCTCTCATTACACTGCTATGTACTGTCTTGCACACCTCCCAGGCCCAAATGCATTCATGTGCACCACAAAACCCAACACAGCTCTCACAGATGTAACATGCACTCCATCTTAATCACCCCAAAGGCAGCCAACATTAACAGGGTTGTATGTGACCAGGCAACCAGCACAACAACTCCCACAAGGTCTCCCTTACCCACCCATGAGCAGGATGTAGCACTCCCCCCCTAGAAGCATGTGGCAGCCATTGTATGGTTCCCCCTCACCTAACAGGTAGTTAGCCATCTTCCCAGGGAGTGCTGTTTAGGGGTGGGAGGCCTGCACAACAACTCCCACCAGGCCCCCTGTCCCACCCCTGAGCAGGATGGAGCACTCCACACCCACCCAGAAGTATGTGGCAGCCATTGTAAGGTTCCCCCTCACATAACAGGTAGGTGGCCATCTTCCCAGGGAGTGTTGTTTGGGGGTGGGAGGCCTGCACTACAACTCCCACCAGGCCCCCTGTCCCACCCCTGAGCAGGGTGGAGCACTCCACAGCCACCCAGAAGTATGTGGCAGCCATTGTAAGGTTCCCCCTCACATAACAGGTAGGTAGCCATCTTCCCAGGGAGTGCTGTTTGGGGGTGGGAGGCCTGCACTACAACTCCCACCAGGCCCCCTGTCCCACCCCTGAGCAAGATGGAGCACTCCACACCCACCCAGAAGTATGTGGCAGCCATTGTAAGGTTCCCCCTCATATAACAGATAGGTAGCCATCTTCCCAGGGAGTGCTGTTTGGGGGTGGGAGGCCTGCACAACAACTCCCACCAGGTCCCCTGTCCCACCCCTGAGTAGGATGGAGCACTCCACACCCACCCAGAAGTATGTGGCAGCCATTGTAAGGTTCTCCCTCACATAACAGGTAGGTAGCCATCTTCCCAGGGAGTGCTGTTTGGGGGTGGGGGGCCTGCACTACAACTCCCACCAGGCACCCCTGTCCCACCCCTGAGCAGGATGGAGCACTACCCCCACACCC
Organism: Calotriton arnoldi; assembly: GCA_963921515.1. Lineage (NCBI taxonomy): Eukaryota > Metazoa > Chordata > Amphibia > Caudata > Salamandridae > Calotriton > Calotriton arnoldi. Next base: position 991,989 of record CAWUFW010002500.1, on the reverse strand, counting down.
AGAAGCATGTGGCAGCCATTGCATTGTTCACCTTGACCTAACAGGTAGGTAGCCATCTTCCCAGGGAGGGCTGTTTGGGGTTGGGAGCCTTGCACAACAACTCCCACCAGGCCCCCTGTCCCACCCCTGAGCAGGATGTAGCACTCCCCCCACACCCAGAAGCATGTGGCAGCCATTGCATTGTTCACCTTGACCTAACAGGTAGGTAGCCATCTTCCCAGGGAGGGTTGTGTGGGGGTGGGAGGCCTGCACAACAACTCCCACCAAGTCCCCTGTCCCACCCCTGAGTAGGATGTAGCACTCCACACCCACCCAGAAGCATGTGGCAGCCATCGTATTACAACAACCAAACTTACAGGTAGGTAGCCATCGTCACAGGAAGGGGTGTTTGGGGTTGGGAGGCCTGCACTACAACTCCCACCAGGCACCCCTGTCCCACCCCTGAGCAGGATGTAGCACTCCCCCCACACCCAGAAGCATGTGGCAGCCATTGCATTGTTCACCTTGACCTAACAGGTAGGTAGCCATCTTCCCAGGGAAGGCTGTTTGGGGGTGGGAGGCCTGCACAACAACTCCCACCAGGCCCCCTGTCCCACCCCTGAGCAGGATGGAGCACTCCACACCCACCCAGAAGTATGTGGCAGCCATTGTAAGGTTCCCCCGCACATAACAGGTAGGTAGCCATCTTCATTGGGGATGTGCCCAAGTGCATAAAAATCGCCCTTCACAGGCACCAATTCATGCCTCCTGGGGAAATGGATATATCTGTCCTTGTAGATCATCATAGCGGACAGGACATCCCATAGCACCATACTGAACATAGGTTGTGACATCCCACCTGCGCTGGACACCGTGTGCTGGAAAGATCCAGAAGCCAAAAAATGCAGGGCCGCCATCACCTTCGACGTTGCTGTGAAAGCACCTGGATATGTCCTGCGAGGCTGCAGGTGGGGCTCCAACATAGCACATAGGTCTTGGAGGGTGTCTCGATCCAGCCGGAATTTCCGTATTACCGCCTCATCCTCCATGTCTGCCAGCACTGTGAAGGGACGATGCAGATTTAGTCTCCTCCTAGGTGAGATGAAAGAGGACACATGTCAACGCAATACACCAGGAGATGTATCTGACATCTTACGTTTTGACACAACAGAAACAATGACTAGCATCACAGTACACCTTACAAAACAATTTACTTGTAGGGACACCTTCAGATACATCATCCGTACACCTGTCCACTTTTCACACAGCTAGCATCTCACAAACAATATACGAACATGTGAATGCACAAAGGGACATGGCCACATCTTTTATGGGCAGCCCAGAGAGTAGTACCAAAAGCATATGTGTGAAACTGCAACACTACTGTCTCCTACATAGCTGCTGTAACTGCCACACCTTCTTGTGTAAGTCACACATCAACCACACAATGACCCAACACTGTGCGTTTATTGACAAGTATGTGTATCAGCCAGGAAAAGTAGACAGTCAAATCTGCACATTCTGTAGTTAGACATTCATCGCTGTAAGTTGCTCAGCCCTTTCACACATTGACATGTGTACCCATTGTAGAGTCCATCACAACACTGTTCTGTGTACATGCCCAGAAAATCACAAGTGACATGTGAGTGAGTACATGCCAATGTTCATAATCATATACAACAACATGGCATGTGCATTCAGCAGTGGGGTAAAGGTCAAATAGGCATTGAGTGCACAATCTTGTGCCACGAACCATGTGTCTACTGTGCACTGTGGAGGACTTGCCTTGGCCATTCACACTGCATGATGTGTCCATAAGTGGTGTCAAGGTGATCTGACACTCAAATCACGGTCACTGCCTCAAATGCATGGCACACATATCGCGGTGGCTACCGCCTGTCCCCTGCGGTGTATCACCGCCAATGCCCCAGCCACAATCGCGGTAGTGTCTGGCATATACACATGGCCAAATGGCGGTTGGCATGCTCCGCCACCCAAATCCCGGTCATTCTCAGCAAGGCATGGCACACATGTCGCGGTGGCTACCGCCTGTCCCCTGCGGTGTGTCACCGCCAATTCCCCAGCCACAATCGCGGTAGTGTCTGGCATATACACATGGCCAAATGGCGGTTGGCATGCTCCGCAACCCAAATCCCGGTCATTCTCAGCAAGGCATGGCACACATGTCGCAGTGGCTACTGCCATTCCCCTGCGGTGTGTCACCGCCAATTCTCCAGCCACAATCGCGGTAGTGTCTGGCATATACACATGGCCAAATGGCGGTTGGCATGCTCCGCCACCCAAATCCCGGTCATTCTCAGCAAGGCATGGCACACATATGGCGGTGGCTACCGCCTGTCCCCTGCAGTGTGTCACCACCATGGAATATGGCCTTACAGCCAATGGGAACCGCAATCGCGGTAGCCTAATGCTATTTTGAAAATCGCGGTAGGCGTCATTGGATGCAATTGGAAGATGCACGACCGCGGTAGCTACCGCCTGTCCCCTGCGGTGTGTCACCGCCATGGACCATGCCCTTACAGCCAATGGGAACCGCAATCGCGGTAGCCTAAAGCTATTTTGAAAATCGTGGTAGGCGTGCTCCGCCACCGCGGAGGCGGTCACATTGGATGCATTTGAAAAAGGCTGATCTGAAACACCAATTGCAGCAGCTTAGAACCACTGAAACTACCCCAGGGGGCTATATATGTGTGGGAGAGAGCCTCACATTTCCACAGTTTTCAGAGCCTGCTGCCTGCCACCCCTCACCACCAACTGCTGCTAATCCTGTCTCCAGAGCCTGCTGCCTGCCACCCCTCACCACCAACTGCTGCTGCTCCTGTCTCCAGAGCCTGCTGCCTGCCAACCCTCACCACCAACTGCTGCTGCTCCTGTCTCCAGAGCCTGCTGCCTGCCACCCCTCACCACCAACTGCTGCTGCTCCTGTCTCCTAGACACAGTGATGGTGAGAACTCAGAAGATCCGTGCCAGTCCCTTCACCACCGAGGAGCTGGAGGTCCTGGTGGATGAGGTGCTCACACAGTATGGGAGGCTATATGGTGCTCCAAATGTCATGGTAAGTGTTTCAGAGTGGAAGTGAGAGTACAGGGGTGCACACATGACGTTGATGTGGTGCAGTATGTGCCTGAGTGTGTGGGTTTGTGTCATGCACTGCCTAGCATGCTGTCACCAGCTGAAAGGGGTGTGTAGCCTATTTCACACGTTTCCCTGCCTGAACATCAGAACTGGAGGGACATGTATTGTCTTGTCAGCCATACAGTGATGCAGTAAGTTGGTAATGCAGGAGTCAGGACAGTAATTACTTGTGTGAATGGCTGTGTGGGTCCCTGATGTCCTTCACAGGCTCATTTGTGGCCTTAGCAAGGCTTTTCGTCCAGAGGGTAGTGATGGAATTGTGTCTGACTCAAAATTGGCATCATCTATAGTTCAGCACTATGCTCAGGACATCAATACCCGAGGGTGACACTCTTGGTGGTCATTCACCTATGACACAGCTGATTGCCGTACTATTGTGCACAGCCCCTTCCATTTCCACCAGCCTGTGTACAGACTGGCATGTGTAGGCACTGTTCACACTCTCAAATTGTCCCTTCATGTGACATTTCTGATGCCCCACGTTGGACCTCAGTGTGATCACACCTGGCCTGCACAGTCACTGCCCAAGCAGACAAGGACACATCACTGAATGTACAGAGTGTCACATGTGTGTTTTTCCAGGACTCTCCATCAAAGAGCCATCTCAGCCCTATAGATTGCACACAACAGGCCCTGTGAGAGGGTGTGGGTTTGTAGGATCATGTCCCTCAATGTGACCTCCATGACACAGTGAGCCATTCACAGGGCAAGGACATTGAGGGCTGCGCAGAGTTGGACACAGTGAGTCTTCCCCTGAACATATATTGAAATGTCATGTATGTCTTGCTCACCCTCAAAATGGACAGTAGATGTGGGCAGCCTACACATAGCTTTCTGTGTTGGCATCCTGCATGTGTATGAGATGGGCAGGTACTGTGTCCACCCTCATACCTGCATGCATTTGCGTATGAGTCTCCCATGCTAAAGTGTACCATGTGAGAAGCATTATCGTCTCTGCTAGACATATCTGTGAAGTTGTGATGAGTTAGTATCATGCTCCTGTACTGTGAGATAGTGGTACATGACACTGTGGCCCTGTTTTTTCCCCCCGCTTGTCTCCCATGCCTGCAGCTCAAAGTCCACCAGCGTAAGGCGGTGTGGAGGGCCATTGCACGCAAGGTGCGGGATCTGGGTGTCTTCAACCGACGGCGCACGCACTGTCACAAGAGGTGGGATGACATCTGCCGGCTGAGCAAGAACGTGGCGGAGATGACGCTGGGGCTGATCCCTCGGACTGGCAGGTTGGCGCGCAGGAGCATGACACCACTGATGGCCCGCATCTTAGTTGTGACACAGCCTGAGCTGGATGCACGTTTGAAGGAGCATCAGCAGCAAGCTGGGGGTGAGAATTCTGGGAAGGGTGACTTTGGTTGTGAGTGGCTGCATGTGTTCACAGCCTGGGCCACCGCTGTGCCCGGTGATGTTGGTAGTGTGATGCAGTGGCTTGTAAGTGGCCTCTGTGTTGGGTGCTGCTGTCATGCATTTTCCCTACCTGTACTTTCTCATGTCATTGGGGTAATGGCCCTTGACATTGAATTCTGAGTCGTGGCCTTCTGGCATTGTCTGCATTGGGGTAGTCATGGAAATCCCATGGAAGGGAACGGCAGTGTGCATCATCTGAGTGTGCTTTCATCAATGTGTGGGGACTAAAATATCTGACACCAATGTGCAACTGTATTTGGGCCCCAAAGTACGACGTGGTGGATGGCATGTGCTCATGGCCATTGTGGACTGTTATGTTGTAGTCTGTATCTGTGTTGTCCCCTTCTGCTCCCTCCAGATGTGAGAGTGGCAACATGTTGGGAGGTACATCTTTGCCCCCCTCAGGGCCCTAGGTGTGATCAGAGGTAATTGTGTGTCTGGTTAAACGGATCCACCGGCAGGCAATTTGTCTGTGTGGTCATCACATGGCTCGTTTGCTTGATAACACGCTAAATTCAAATTCAAAATTGAGGTTGCACAATGTTACTGCACCGGGTGGTGTGCAACATGGAGACATCATTATCTTGTTTAGTGCTTTGCTTGCTATTGATGGTTGTGTTGATGCCAATGAACTGACCCTACATCTCTCTCTCTCATGCAGCATCTCCCGTGGGCACGGAAGGACAGGGGACGGACACCAGTGGTGAGGCATCCAGCACGACTGCTACACACGAGCACAGTGACACTGATGTTACCACCACCTCGGAGGGGGACAGGAGTCTGCTTGAGGAATCACAGCCAGAGACACCAACCTCAACGTCATCTGACACCAGCGGTGACACATCTCTGTTGGCGGGCACAGGGAGCGGGAACTCTGCCTCCTCTTCCACCACACAGCATCCAGCGCCCACCCTCCCACCTACTTCCACTTGTGCTGGCCGTGTTCGCACCAGTAAGAAGGGAAGAGTGTCCTTCACCCCAGGCACTGCTGCCCTTGCCCCTGTCTCCCCTGCTGCCCTCAGTGTTCTGTGGACCTTTTGCACCAGCTGTGTGTGGGCCAGACAACTCTCATCAATGCCTTCCTAGACCACGACAAAAAATTGGCACAGGTCATTGCTTTCATGGAGGGCATTCATTCAGACGTGGGTGGGCTACACCGGACTGTCCAAGCTTTGTCCTCCGTAGTGACGACAGCCATTCAGCTTGCACAGTCACAGAGTCCAGCTCCAGTCCCTTTGTCCACTCCCCTGCCAGTGGCTACATCTGACGATAGTGACCACACACCACAGAGCTCAAGGGCAAGATACAGCACACACAGCACACAGCAGCAGCAGCCCAAGTGGTCCAGGGCGCAGACACCATCCCCACAGAAAAGTAAAGCCACCCCAGAGCGCAAAGGCAAAAGCCCGTCAGGCGACACCCAGGGCCATAGAGCCAAGAAGCAGGCCTCAGGCTCACATGCCTCACAGCAATCCCCAGCCAAGGACTGTCATGTCCCAAAAGTGGACTGCAAACACAAGCAGACAGTTTCCGTGCCCGCTGAGAAGCTGGTGCCTGCTAAGAGTACACATAAGAAGAGCTCCACGGCTGATTCACCCACGACCTCAACTCCCATCCTGAGCCCTGTGAAGCAGAGAAAGGAGGGCACTGTAGGGGGGACACCTGGTAAACAGGGGATAGAGGGGAAAGGCAAGGCCAGGCCAAGCATACCGCTGGATCCAGCATGTCCCCAGAGGGAGGGCCACTGTCTGCACCTGATGCCGCTTTGGTGGTGAGTGTGCCTGTTGTGTCCACCCCAGTTACCACTAATACCAAGACAGGGAAGCCATTTAGAATCCCCAAGAAGTGGAAAGGCACCCTTCCACAATCTCCGTGTCTCACGGCAGCATGACTCCACCTCCACCTCCACGTGCCACCACACCACCTGGTCCAAGCAGCCCTCCGGCTTCACAAGCCATCAGATGGCTCTACCTCTGCTGTGACTCTCTCTCCCCGGTCCAGTCCTCCAAATGTCCCCAACACTCAGCCACCTCCCAGTCTGACTGACAGCCAAGTCTGAGTGGAAGTCCCCCTCACACACCTGTCTCTTCCACAGCGGTGCCTGGACTGCCTATTTTTAGCCCCCTGACTGTGTTGCTGACCATGGCAGGGTACAGTCGCACACATTCCATGTGCAGGTTCTCATGTACCTCATCTGCACTTTGTGCTGGGCACTGGCCTTAGTGTTCACTGCTGTTTGCACCTTCCCTGTGCAGATTCTCATGTACCTCATCCGCACCTTGGGCTGGCCACTGGCCTTGATGTTCACTGCTGTTTGCCCCTTCCCTGTGCAGCTTCTCATGTACCTCATCTGCACTTTGTGCTGGGCACTGACCTTGGTGTTCACTGCTGTTTGCACCTTCCCTGTGCAGCTTCTCATGTACCTCATCTGCACTTTGTGCTGGCCACTGGCCTTGCTGTTGTCTACTATTGGTGCCTATCTGTGTAATATGTGAATAAAGACAGTTACTCCTGTTGTCTGTTTTTTCAGTGTCCTTGCTGAGTAAAGGGTTTTCTGTGTGGGTATGGTTTACTGTGACACATGCTCTGTATGCCACTTCAACATTGCCAATGGCTTTTCTCACTTTTTATGGGTTTTACAGGGGTGAATGGCACTTCAGTTCTTGTTGACTGTGAGGTTTGGGGGTGTAATGATGGTGGTTTGTGATGGGCTACGGTTATGATCATTCTTTTGTCAGGTTGGCTATGTTGTACACATGTCATGTTTGTATGCACTGCCAGCATAGGTGGGATTCTATCCACAGGATTGCAGGCAGGCTGGCCAGGGTCATCATGTATGTGTGATCTTACTTGATGTATGCATAGCAGTGTTGGTGTATGGTCATCTTGTGATGGCCAGTCATCCTAGTCACATGGGTTGATTTCTATGCGTGCACTTGGGTGGTCAAGAAGTGTGCAGTGTGAAGAGGGTGACTTTGTCAGTAGTGTTGATGTGTGAGGGCCCCTGCAATGTCAACTGCACACATGTGTCAGCCAGGATTTGAGTGCCTGTTTGTTTGATTGGTCAGCCCTATGCTTGTGATTGTGTGCACATGTGGAAGTTGTAGGTTGTGCACTGTGCAGTGTGTTGGTGTGTCCTTGCACTTCTGGGGATTCCAACTTGTTGTTGGTGGCAATTGTGAGTATGCAGGGTGTGTGACTGGCAATTCAGTGTTTTGTTTTATTGATCAGCCATGTGTCTTGATACTCTTTGTGGTCACTGTGCAGACCTGCTCGGACACACTGACATTGTGGGTGTGTTTTCTCATGCATTGCTGTCACTTGGTGCTTTTTTGCCTCCAGTATGGCATGTGGGGTGTGGAGTCATGCCATCCCCTATCTGTGCTTCTGATGCCTATCCATTGTGAGTCTGCACTCCATCTATTTGTGTATGGTGCACTCCTGCCATGTCCACTACTGACGTACACAACACTTCACTCTCAGGTCAGCTGACCCCTTGTGTTGGCAGTGTGTGTGCCTCCCCATCACTTCATTTGTTACACTATGGTTTGTGGTGCTGATCTATGCACAGGACCAATGTGCCACTCATGACAGTTTCCCTATTGGTTATATGTGATTTTCTGATACTGTTTTGCAGCCATGGTTGCTCAGATGCAGTTCAACTGTTTGTGCTGCACAGTCCTCTGGTCATGTTGTTTTCACCTGGGTGTCCCAGACTTGTGCATCTGTGGGTGTTGGGTTAGCTGTATGTGTTTGCTGAGGTAGTGCTTCACTTCCTGAGTGTGATATTGTCTGTGTGCTGTGCTGATTGGTGTTGTGGGTGTTCATGCTGTGTCACTCATGTCTGTGTGGAACTGGTATGTTTAGTGTGCACACACTGCTTGTGGTGCATGCAGTGCTGTGAGTGCATGTTGCCTTGTCCTTGCCTGGTGTGCATCCCCTGATATCCTGCTGTGTTTGCAGTGTGATGTATTGGCATGTGCATCTGTTGTGTGTTTGATATGGATGTGGGCAGTGTTTGGGCTGTGTTGTGTATTGCAGCTGACAGATGCTCTGTGTGTGTTGTTGTATTTGCATGTCAGTGTGTGTGTTTTGTTGGTGTGTTGTCTTTCAGTCACTTGTGTCTTGCCAGTGTAGTGTGCATTACTTGTGTGTCTGTCACATGCACTTAGGGCTATTCTTGTTCCTGTGCTTGTTTTGGGTGCATCCTGGGTGTTTTCTCCTCTCATATTTGAGTTGTCAGTTGTCATTATTGTACATGTGCAAGCATGTGGTACATTATGACAACATGTTGACTTTATGGGTGATGTGGTATGTCTGTATGTGTATCATTGTAGGCTCATTTCTCCCAGTTTGAGTCCATGATTGTTTTGTGGTGATGCACTTCTTGTGTGTATTGTGGTATGTTGTCTGTGCATTGTTCCTGACTGATGAGGTTGTGTACTCCTGTTCTGTCTGGGCTCACATTGCCTTCCCACAGTTTTGCTGCACAGGTCAGGTCTGGTCTGGTTGTACTTCTGTGTGTGTTGTAATGTGGTTTTGTGTTTGGCTGTTGGTTTTGTGCAAGCATTGGTTCAGGCATCCCTGGGTGTGTGTGTGTGTGATGTTTGTGGATACCCCCCAGGGAGTGTGGTTGTCAGTGTGTTGACTGGACAGTATTGGCACCCTTCTGTGTGTTGGACACTGGTGTTGTGTGCTGCAGGTGTGAGGGGTGGGGTATGTGTGAAGGTTCCTACTTGTGTTTGACAGTCATGGAGTGTTACAATGGGCCCTGTGTGTTGTGCTGCTGACATACACCTGTCAGGTAGTTGGATGCAGATATGTGGCTGTTCACTGTTGGACTTCAGACCCTTCCTTTCATCCCTGTGCCTGTCCATGGGTTGCCTTGCTGTCTCCATGAGTTGTTGCACTGAGGTGACTGTGGTTTGACTTCACTCACTGTGCCAGCCATGTGTGATTTGATGGGCTGAGGGTGTTGTTATATGTTCCTTCTCTTGCATGTGGTGTACACATGCTTAGTGGTTAGCTCCTTGGCCTACCATTTGTGTGCACCTCACTTTAGATTTCCTATTTGTTGTCCTCCATTGCTGCTGATATCTGGTCTGTGTATGTGGCTGTGTGTCAGTGTGGGGTATGTCTGTGTGACTTGGTAGGCTGTGTGTCCAGTTCAGTAATTGTTCCTTATCTGTATGAGTGTTAATTTTGTGCTTGGACTCTGTTTTCTTGCTATGCGTGTGGTGTGTGGGTTGCCCTGGCCCTGTGCTTCTGTGCTGTGTGTTCCTCTGCAGCCCCACCTGCTGTGCTGTCTCCCTAGTTGTTTTGTGTGTGGTGCAGGGTGTGGGTTCACCTGGCTGATTATTGTGCATGGAGAGCACAGCATTGGCACATGGCATGTCCCTTCATGTTTGGGGTGGGGGCCTGTTGTGTGGAAGCTGGAGGTGTGGCCCTATGGTCTTTGTGCACTGCCCATGCCTTGCACTGGCCCTGCCTTCTGCCTTGTGCGCATGTTTTCCCGCGTCTTCACCGCTGCGGTGACGTGACCGGGACATTACATCAAGATCGCGGTTGGTGGGTGACCTGGATGCGGAGGGGTGATTTGGTGAGAGGTAGGACATGTGTGGGTACACTTCTGGATGTGTTCCTGTCCTCACCAGGGTGTCTGGTGTGCACAGGAACCCTATATCTGTCCATGAGTTGTGTGTTGTTGTTGTGTGCGGAGTTGTGTTATTGCGTACCTGCGGCGACGTCCGCGATGGTGCATGAGTTGCTGGTGGTGTATCAGGTACAGTGCCGGGAAGATGTGTAGAGCTGGATCCATTGCGCTCGAGACCGGTCAGATGGGACCGGGAAATCAGGTTTCGCGCTCCGCTGTAGTGCTTCCGCCGTCTCTGGTTGGGAGGTTTCTCCGCTGCGGTGCGACTGGCTGTTTGGGGCATCCTGATTTGTACGGCGGTCGGGACGTCATTCCGCACGGCGGTGGGTCTCCATTGGCTACCACCACCGCGGTGGCGGGCGCATCTTTCTGGAGTTCGTGTCGCACCGCGGCAGACGGGAAATGGGCTGTGTTTGACCATACTAATATGGCGGGCGTGGAGACCGCTGCTGGCGTGCGGAAAATGGCATTTTCCGCCACCGCCAGCACTGCGGTGGTGCCTCCGCCCACCATCGTAATAGGCCCCCAAGTTCTAAGTTCAGACCAACCACGATAGACCGCGGGTCGGCTAAGGGACCCAGTTAGGTCCGCTGAACAAATTACCTTAAATCCTTTTTTGCAGAGTGTTGTGAGGATCCATGTCAAGGATGTATCACTCGGCCAAAGCTATGCATCAGTTACAAGATGCTGAGAAGCTGCAATGCGAAGGACTACATCACCATCGAGGATCCTGTTAATGGGAGCTTGTGACGCGAAGTCCAGCGTCAAGTATATGGTCGTGCAGTCGGGGTGATGTGTCGGTTCCTGAGGGGCTGTGATACGGAGTCTGTCGTTGTCGCTGAGGCTGCCATCAATGAAGAATGCAAGTACCTGCGCTGAGAATGCATCGTGTAGCAGTGATTTGGATGAGGCATGCCATGCAATGCAGGTCTTTGCGACAGAGAAGACCAACGCAGTGGTGCCAATGCATCGGTCCTGCTCAGGTTTTTACCATGCAGCAGAGAATATGCGTCTGTCCTGCTGGATCCAGAGAGGCTGGTAGAACACCTTAGGCCAACTTCCAAGGGTACAGACCTGGAGTTGCACTACTTGGCAGGGTAGACTCACAGATGACAGAGTCCAGGTGTTGGGGTTGAGGTTGTTAGTGTGATTTGTCTATGATGCTCACGTAAGGAGCCCAGCCAACTAGCCCTAGGAGTCTCTCTGGTTTAATTGATTCAGCAAAGGTACTTCTACCCCTTCGGTGATATTGAGTATATTCAGTATTATGAGCATAGAGAGAACGAGGAAAAGAGAAGGTAGAAAAGAAGACGAAGGAGCTGAAGATGAAGGTATTGATGCAGCAGGCATCCAGGGGGCAGGGATGGGGTCGAGGTGTTGGGCCGGCCAGGCAGCTTTCTCGTACGAGCCGAAATGCTGTGCCTGTGGGCCCAAATCAATGTGCGTATTGCAAGGAGGAAGGGCACTGGCGCAGCGAGAGCCCAGTTTTGCTGCAAAAGGTTGCGGCTCCTAGAGAACGGGGGGGGTGAGAGTGCGAGGCCGGGGGGCATGTGATCAGGTTGGAGATCAGGCTACTGGGACATCACTGGGCCGTTCCGATCAAAATTACTTTGATGCCTTTCGGGGACGGCAGTATTATCATGATGATTATGATTTGGACGAGGTGACGTGGATGTCTTACAGCTAGGACAGCCAGGGACAGGGTAAGGGACCAGTTCCGATACCTATAGATCAGTGTGGACCTTATATTAGTGCGGATTTGCAGGGCTTGGAAAATAAATTTTGGGTGGATACAGGAGCAATGAATAGTTCTGTTTCGAGGTCACTGGTCCCTGGGGCAGCCCTGTCTGGCCATAACAATGTTTCGGTTGGTTTTTCTGGTGTGCCAATAGTAATCCCCATCTCCAAACCCCTTGCTTTTTTTTATAGGCCCTTTCACCGTTGATTCGCCATTTTTATTAACATCAAATTGTGGAGAGAATTTGTTGGGATTAGATCTGTTGAAGAAGTTACATGCTACTATTTACTGTTCCCCGGATGGTGTCCATATGACAATGGGTCCAGGTGTGGTTAGTACTACGCAATGCTTGTCTAAAGATGCTCCCCTTCCAGTTGAGTTTAAGGATGTCCCATTGAACGTTGTGAGCCATAAGCAACACGGATGTGGGACTTTTGAAGATACCTCCAGTTTCTATTCAGGTTAAAGAAAATGCAATATTGCCTCGTATCCCTCAGTATAAAATGTTGCATGCAGAAGAACAGGCGTTGTTGCACATAATACAAGATTTGATTCAGTCAGGAGTTGTGGAGGAGACAGCGGCAAATGTATGTAATAGTCCCATCCTTCCTATTCTTAAGAGGCCACCTCCGGGTTCCTCTGATGATGTTGGTGATGTTTATCGTTTTGTGATTGATTTGCGCAAAGTCAATAACATTGTGGTTCCTCAGTTTCCCGTGGTTCCTGACATTACTGCTCTTTTAACTATGATTCCTTCTTCTGCTAAATTCTTTTCTGTTATTGATTTGAAGAATGCCTTCTTTAGCATCCCTGTTCATCCAAATAGCAGGCATCTTTTCGGATTTTCCTTGGCAGGTCGTAGTTTTAGATTTTGTCGAGTTCCTCAGGGGTACACTGAGAGTCCTAGCATATATAGCCAGGCTTTGAAAGGTCAATTGGACTTCTTCACCCTTGACCCAGGTAATGTATTGTTGCAGTATGTGGGCGATCTTTTGATTGCGTCCGATACTGAGGAAGGATGTAAAGAAGCAACAGTAAAATTGTTGCTGCATTTGGCTCAATATGGACACAAAGTGTCCTTTTCAAAATTTCAATATTGTCGACAGGAGGTCACCTATTTAGGTCACCTACTGTCGCAGGAGGGTCGGAAACTAACTCCTGAGCATATTAATGCTGTAGTTAACATGCCTGTTCCAAGGACCCAAAGGGATGTACGAGCCTTCATTGGTATTACTTCCTATTGTCGTCATTGGATACCGAATTTTGCCTTACTAACAAAGCCGCTGTTATATTTAACAACTAAAGATGTGCATGAACCTTTGCCTTGGACGCCTGAATGTCAACAAGCTTTTGAGCAATTGAAGGTTGCGCTTTGCTCGGCTCCTGTGATTGGCACACCCGATTACAACAAGCCATTTGTGTTATATGTACCCGAGTCGGCCGGTTGTGCGCTGTCTGTCTTAACACAGGCCTTTGGAGGTAAGCAGAGGCTGTGTGCGTATTTTTCTGCTGTGCTTGATCCTGTCGCAAAAGCCCTCCCGAGCTGTTTAACAGCGGCTGCGGCTGTGGCCGTCTCTATTCGACAATCGGCAGGGCGTGTCCTTGATACTGATCTCACTGTTATGGTACCTCATGCTGTGGATACGCTTTTGAACAGAACAAAGACACAGCACGTTACCAGTGCACATCTGACTAGCTATGAGCTAACCCTCTTTGCACCACACATTACAATTAAAAGCTGTGCCACTCTGAACCCTGCCACGTTACTAGCCCTCCCTTCGGAGAGTGAGGAAATAGACATACATGATTGTATGTTTCGGACGGAAGAGGAGACGAAGGGACGGGTAGACTTGACTGATGTTCCCTTATCTAACCCCCAAGGGGAACTATATGTCGATGGCTCTTGTTTTAAATTACCGGATGGCACCACAACTGCTGCTTATGCAATCACAACACTGCACACGATAGCTGAGACATCACAAGTTCCCTATCAGTCGGCCCAAGCTGCAGAGCTGGTGGATCTAATTCGAGCCTGCGAGTTGAGTCAGGGATTGGCAGTCAATTTTTATACTGATAGCCAGTATGCCTTCGGAGTCGCTCTTAATTTTGGGCGGCTCTGGGCAGAAAGAGGATTTCTCACTTCCCACGGTTCGAAAATTAAACATGGCCCTTTGATAAATAGGCTTCTGTTGGCTTTAACCCTGCCCAAGAAACTGGCAATAGTGAAGTGTAGCGCTCACAAAGCAATTACTGATGATGTGGGAAGGGTAAATGCTTTTGCAGATCAAACAGCTAAGGAGATGGCCCGATCTAAGATGAAAAATATGTTTGTAGCAGGTCCTGCTAAATGGGTGCCAGAAGTTACGATGTTTGAGGACACATTAGATAATGTGAAAGAGATACAGAGCGAGGTGACGGTTGAGAAATTAGCAATATGGCAGGAAAGCACAGCGCAATTGGATGATGATGGGTGCTGGGTAGATAAGTCGGGGAAGCAGAGATGGATGCTGCCAGATGCATATGTTCTTCCTGTAGTCACTATGGCTCATGGACCAGCTCACATTAGTGCTAGGGGTATCTGCAAGTTGCTAGACCCTGTATGGCAGAATGATAATATCCCAAAGACAGCTGCCCATTTGATGAAATATTGCATGGTGTGTATGATGTACAATCCTGGAAAGGGTACTCCCATGCCTCCCGGTAATTTTGCACCCCCTTCTTTCCCTTTTGAAGTCCTTCAAATGGATTTAATTGAGATGGAACGGGTGAATAATCTGAAGTATGTGTTAGTGGTGGTCTGTGCATTCAGTAAATGGGTTGAAGCTTATCCTACTAAGGAGAATACAGCTTTGGCAACAGCGAAGGCTCTTTTAAAGGAGTTCTTCCCTTGTTTTGGTTTGCCCCATTTGATTTGGAGTGATAACCGCAGCCACTTTAATTCGAAAGTCATCTAGTTGGTGTGCAATGGCCTGCACATTAAGCAAAAGTTTCATGCTGCGAATCACCCTCAGTCAGCAGGTTTAGTTGAGAAGTACAATGGTACACTCAAACTAAAGATGGCCAAACTTCAGGAGAGTACAGGATTGAAGTGGCCAGATGCTTTACCATTGGCTTTGCTGTCGACAAGAGTTACAGCTCATACTAGGACAGGGTTGTCCCCTTATGAGGTTGTTTTTGGTCGGCCCGCTAATATCTGGGGCTTTCCGAGACCTCGCCATTTCTCCGAGATAGATCACCCTATGTTGATAGATTATTGATGTGAGTTGACTAAAAATTTGCGTTCCATTCATCAGCAGATTCAAGAGGCCTTGCCATCCGCTCCAGAGGGACCAGGCCACGACCTCCGGCCAGGGGATTTTGTGTTGGTTTGCCACTTTCAGCGCAAAAGCAGTCTGGAGGCCCGGTGGAAGGGGCCTTTCCAGATCCTCCTCGCTATCCGTAAAGCGGTGAAGGTGGACGGTCGGAAAAATTGGATTCATTCAACGCACTGCAAGAGAATGCCACTTCCTCTGTCCTATGATCAATGGACGCTCGATGGCATTGGGGATTCCGAGACGGAGAAGGTTCCCCGTTTCATTCCATTCTCCGATGCCAGAGTAACATGGGCACCTTCTGAGGAGGAGAGTGATGCAGTTTTGAATGAGGCAGTGCCACCTGAGATTAAGGCTAGCCAAGAGCTTCAGTCGGCTGGCCCGTCTGTGGTCCTTCTGAAAGTGAGCCTTTGTTTCTTGATTCCTCTGTTCCTGGAGTTGTTAGGTACAATTTGCGTTTTCGATGGAGGGACAGTGCACCAAAGGAAAAGTCAGATTAGTAGGGATGAACTTCATGGATGAAGCATAGGGACGATAGAGTAGGGACAGGGAGATAAGTGCATTGTCCGAAACACTGGACAGGATAAGTTGGGGGTGTCCTCCCAGGAGGGAGGGTATACCCTATCCTGAGTGAAGTGGATTTTCCTCACGAAGGGCTGCAATTGCGCAGCTCCATCGAGAAGTGCTCAATAGCACCATCGTAGATGAACAATAGGAGTCTGCCAGCGAGGCTCAAAGGAGAAAAAAACAGACGCTGGAAAGAAGATTGTTTATTTGGTTTCATTGAGGTTATATTAATTGTACCTTTTTGTTCTGCTATCATGCATCCTTTTGGCAGGCCAATGATTGATGAAGAACAGCCATTGGGTCTTGTTGTTTTGTCACGATCATCGTGGACCAAACAGCGGAGAGTAATATTTCCCTTTCTTGCTATTCTGCTAATGATTATCTTTTGTGGGGTTCTCTGGGCGTTAGAGTATACATGTAACTCGCCTACTCCTGACAATTATATCTTTTTCACACCAAGACGGAAGAGGATGCTTTCTAATAATGTTTTTTGGACACTCATAAGAGATTTTTGGTACTGGTATCGCTTGTTATCCTACTGAATCTGTGACTAGCCTGTGGACTGCTTATCCTTTGTCTTTGATAAATTATACGTATTCTAAGCCGACAAATTTTGTTGAGGTAAAAGGGGAGTTTGGATTTGGCTACCCAGGGCCATGCTTGTATCATCTTAAGCCCAAGGGAACAGGTTACCCCGGCTGTGACAATAATACATATTGTGATAATTTCTACTTGGAAGAGCAAAATATAATGTTGGTGGGTTGGCGTTATAAAGAAGTGACGGTTCCTCGAAAAGCTGGCTATTACCCTGCTTGTTGCCCCATCATAAATAGTACTGATACCATATTGTATATCAATTGCTCAGGGGTGATCATATCCAAGGAGATATTCCCTTTGAAGGGTCCGAAAGGTTCTAGCACCATTACAGGTAATTCTCGCTATTCAGCTGTGAATTATGACAGACCGATATATGCCCATCCCGGTTTCTTCTTTTTATCTAATGAAACGTACTCAAATGTTCATAATGGCACCAATGATGTAGCTCTTGGGATGGTGCTGCCTCTGGGGGTCCCTTGTAAATATGCCCACAGACAGGTAAAATGGGTGAAGAGAACACTTACAAAGGAATTTTGCAAAGGAATAACAGATATTGAGATCAACAGTTACAGTAATGGTATTACTTTGGTTATATCCTGTCTGCTATCTTTACGTTGGGGGGAATGGCTATGAGTAGAACTGAAAAGGCCCGGGAATACTTTGGCTGTAAGTTGCAGATATTGTCAAATACTACAGTGGCAGCATTACGTGACATCACCATTCAATTAGAGAGTATGAGGATCTATTGTGAACAAACTAGATACAAGAACAACTATATGCAGTTGATTTTATTTTAGCAAAAAATGGTGGTGCATGCGCAGTTATTGGCGATCAGTGCGTAGTGGGAATAACCAATATGGAAAAGAATATTACTAAGCATATCTTGGACAGTATTGAGAATGCCAAAGGCATGGAAACAGGTAATTGGAGTTGTCCCCTTTTTGGAACATGGGGCTGGCTAATAGAAAAAATAATCTATCTCGTTGCTATATTAATACTTTGCTGTGTCCTTATTCAATGTCTTCCAATGTGCTGCACCTATTGTATCTCTGTATTGACTCCAAAGGGGAAGATATCGATTCATGATACCAATGCTGCAATAATGTTACAGAAAGAAATAGACGAAATGATGATCATAGACGAAAGTATCTTCGAAACATCTTCTCTTCTCATAGAGCACATTCCTACTGTTGATGATATGAAATGTGTATAAAAATAGCTATGTGCTTTTATTATTCATTTGTGTTTTGCTCTTGTTTTCAATTGTAGATGGTTAGCTCATGCTAACAGGAGGGTTTGTTAATACTGAAAGGCCCTTCTCTCTGTATATCTTAGCATTCGCGAAACCATCTTGCAATCTGGATGCCATTTTGTATTATAATCGAAACTGCTGATTGGTTATTTTCGAGAAACGGTCTTTGGTAAGTTTCGTTTCCCAAGGTTGAGCTTTTCTTTCTGTAATTGCAAGTGTCCTCATTAGTGCATGCCTTTCCCGTTAGATAGAGGACTTCTCCCACCTGTCTGGTGGGGAGGATAGGCCAGACGACCTTGGGCAGTAGATAGCCTGTGCCCGGCTGCAGAATCGAAACTTATGTTCTGTACCCACATTGTATTACGACACCTACCAGTGTTTTTTTCATAGTAGGCGGGTCTTTGTGGACTCCGCAACGTACATAATGTAATTTTATGCTTACAGGGTCCAGTCCCTCGGCAGCCATCTGTCCAGGTTCCTGTACTCAGGATTGGATTGATGCTGATAAGGGTCCACCTCTCAATTGCTTCAAGTCTGATTTGCTTTTGTAGCACAGACTATTGAAGTGATTAAGTGGGGGAAGGAAAGGTAGGGGTCTGCAGGGAGGGAGATCTGTAACAACAAAGAGACACACTCTAATACTCAACCTTAAACATACCTTCTTAATACCATGTCTATAATCAATCAATCAATCAATCATGTCACTTATAAAGCGCACTACATACCCGCGAGGGTCTCAAGGCGCTGGGGGAAGAGGGGGGTGGTGCTGCTACTGATCGAAGAGCCAGGTCTTGAGGAGTCTTCTGAAGGCCAGTAGGTCTTGGGTCTGTCGGAGGTTGGTGGGGAGGGTGTTCCAGGTCTTGGCGGCGAGGTGGGAGAAGGATCTGCCGCCGGCGGTCGTTTTCCGGATGCGGGGGACTGTGGCGAGGGCGAGGCTGGTCGAGCGGAGCAGGCGGGTGGGGGTGTAGAAGCTGAGTCGTCTGTTGAGGTAGGCTGGTCCGGAGTTGTGGAGTGCTTTGTGTGCGTGGGTGAGGAGCTTGAAGGTTATCCTCTTGTTGACAGGGAGCCAGTGCAGGTCTCTCAGGTGGGGTGTGATGTGGCTGCGTCGGGGGATGTCGAGGATAAGACGTGCAGAGGCGTTCTGGATGCGTTGCAGCCATCTCAGGAGCTTAGCTGTCGTTCCTGCGTAGAGGCGTTTCCGTAGTCCAGCCTGCTGGTGACGAGGGCCTGGGTGACTGTTTTTCTTGTTTCGGTGGGGATCCACTTGAAGATCCTGCGGAGCATTCGGAGGATGTTGAAGCAGGATGAGGAAACGGCGTTGACCTGCTTAGTCATGGAGAGGGTGGGGTCGAGGATGACCCCTAGGTTGCGTACGTGGTCGGTGGGTGGCGGGGCTGTTCCCAGTGATGTTGGCCACCAGGAGTCGTCCCAGGCTGAAGGGTTGGAACCAAGGATGAGGACCTCCGTCTTGTCCGAGTTCAGCTTCAGGCGGCTGGTCCTCATCCATTCGGCGACGGCCTTCATTCCTTCGTGGAGGTGAGCTTTGGCGGTGTGAGGGTCTTTGGTGAGGGAGAGGATCAGCTGGGTGTCGTCGGCGTAGGAGATGATGTTGAGGTTGTGCTGTCGGGCGACGTGGGCGAGGGTGCCATGTAGATGTTGAACAGCGTTGGGCTGAGGGAGGAGCCTTGGGGTACGCCGCAGATGATCTTGGTGGCCTTGGATCGGAAGGGGGCGAGGCGGACGCTTTGTGTTCTGCCGGAAAGGAAGGATGTGGTCCAGTTCAGGGCCTTCTCTTGGATCCCGGCGTCATGAAGGCGTGTTCGTAGTGTGTGGTGGCAGATCGTGTCGAAGGCGGCTGATAGGTCCACGAGGATGAGGGCTGCTGTTTCTCCGTTGTCTAGCAGGGTCCTGATGTCATCGGTGGCGGCGATGAGGGCGGTTTCGGTGCTGTGGTTGCTGCGGAAGCCGGACTGGGAAGGGTCCAGGATGTTGTTCTCCTCGAGGTAGCGGGTCAGTTGTTTGTTGACGATTTTCTCGGTGACCTTCGCGGGGAACGGGAGCAGAGAGATGGGTCGGAAGTTCTTGAGGACCTTGGGGTCTGCCTTGGGTTTCTTGAGTAAGGCGGTGATCTCGGCGTGCTTCCAGCTTTCTGGGAAGGTTGCTGTCTCGAAGGAGATGTTGATTATTTTCCCGGAGATGGGGCGCGATGGCTGTACTGGCTTTGTTGAAGATGTGGTGAGGGCACGGGTCTAGCGGTGAACCGGAGTGGATGGTGTTCATGATCTCGCTGGTGTCCTCGTCGTTGATGTTGGTCCAGGAGAGCAGGCGGTTGGTGGTTGTGGGGGCAGTGGTCTCGGTGGTTGCCGGGGCGGTCGTGGTGTTGAAGCTGTCGTGGATGTCGGCGATTTTGCGGTGGAAGAAGGTGGCCAGTGAGTCGCACAGGTCTCGCGACGGCTGGATGTCGTTGGTGTTGGAGCTGGGGTTGGAGAGTTCCTTCACGATGTTGAAGAGCTCTTTGCTGTTGTGTGCGTTGTTGTCTAGGCGGTCTTTGAGTGAGGCCCTTTTGGCGGATCTGATGAGGTGATGGTGACTGCGGGTGGCGCTCTTGTGGGCGGCATAGCTGTCCGCTGTCCGTTCGTGGAGCCAGATCTTCTCCAGTTTTCGGCATGTTCGTTTGGAGGCCTGGAGGTCTTTGGTGAACCAGGTGGCTTTCTTGCTGGTGTGGCTGTTGGGCGGATTCTTGAGCGGGGCGAGGGTGTTGGCGCAGTCGTCGATCCACTGTCTGAGGTTGCGTGCGGCGGTGTCGGGGTCGGAGGGTTTGGCGGGTGGGCTCAGGGCGAGTGTTGTGGTTAGCTGGTCTTCCGTGACTCTGCTCCAGCAGTGGCGAGGCATTTGTTCGGTGCGGTGGTGCGTGGTGGGCTTCCTGTAGGTGAAGTGGATGCAGTGGTGGTCAGTCCAGTGGGGTTCGGAGGTGTGGTTGAAGGTGTGGTATAATACACTTACAACATGTGTACCTGTAAAACAAAATACGTCTTCACTATGAGCTAGAGTTGTAAAGCAATTATAGAAGGCTAGAGATACTGTGAGGAGAAAAATGAATCATTCTTATCAACCAAGCTGATTACCAGGAATACTCTATCCTCACCATCTCTATTTCAAACCTACCCTTGGTTCTGTAGTGCCGATCCTCACAGGGGAGGTGGAGCAAAGCTCTATCATGATCCAAACACAACCCCCTGTTAATAAGGCAAAAAAGAAACAGCAACATATGCTCAACGAAATAAAGTGCTCCTTATCTTTGTATCTTCATGCAAATGTCAATTCAACCAATATTGGCAAAGAAAACGAAAGTTCTGGCTAAACATTAGTGTATGTTCCAGGAATATCAGTGCTCATTTTCTTCATGAAACACAAACAATCCCGGAAACAACGTTCATATAATAATCCTTTCCCGCACGAGCCACCGGCAGTAACTCACCAACGGGAAAGGCAAATCAAACCAAGATGATGACTCTAACTTGAGTCTTCGTAGAGTAATAACCTTAATTAGTACGGCAAAATAAATCTGGAAAAGGCTTGGCCACACTGATCAAAGAAACAAGGAAGTCTAGTGTGGTGCCACAAGCACCCTTACCACACTGGAACCGGAATACTCCCTCGTACACTCGCCGCCTCCGAATCAAGAATAATCGGAAGCGTCTCTTGTACCAGATGGGATAAAGAACCCTGCAGAACGACTCGTAACCTTCCCTGCATCACTTCCAATGCACTTGGGTTGCTGGGAATTGTAGTTCACTCCCTTTGAATGCTGCGCAGTACCATAATGCGCGTGTCAGTGTTCAAGATAGGGCCATTTCTGATGGGATTTGACACCATCTCAGGAGGTTGGTCAGACTGGGCTCCGCCACAGCGTAATATCAATAAATAATCTGGCTTGTATTCTCTACTGTCTGACTGACTCTTCATTTGTATGAAAGGCTGAGAGGTGGTCGTGGGTGACCCGAGTGACCCTTTTTGGGTCACTTCCTTCAGGTAGGGCTCATGATGTGCGCTGACTCATGTTCTCCTTTTACAGATATCAATTATGGCACTTTTAAAGAGAAAATTGATAGCACAGGACGTACTCTTATTGATGTAGATGTCAAACCTGTTGGGTACAACAAGGATCCTATTCACCTGCGCATTTATTTTAAGGACAGAACTACTAGTGGGATCGTCTATGTTGCGGAGAAGGGTTCCAATTTGGGTGGAAACACCAAAGAGACTTAGGTATCAGATTAGATCCCAACTGCAGCGAGCCGGTACTGACTATTGAACAGATGGGTCTGCACAGTATTGTTAAGGAGTTTTCAGAAGTGTTTTCTGAAAGATTGGGCTTGTTAAGGAATTTTTAACACAAAATAAAGCTTAAAGAGAATGCTGTTCCTGTAGTGCACAAAGCTTGTTCGATTCCCAACGTAATGAGAGAACCATTGAAGAACGAGTTAGATTCCCTCATGAGTCAGGGCATCATTCAACCCATCGAAAGCTTATTATGGTTGGCTCCTATTGTGGTTGCTCAAAAAGCTGGGGGTAGAGGCATACAGTTGTGTGTGGACCTTAGAGACATTAACCACAAAATTTGAGTCGATCGATTTCCTCTGCCCAAAATCAGTGATATGATCAGCATGATTTGTGATGCTAGGTGGTTTAGTGTGATTGACCTCTCATCGTCTTACCACCAAATTGAACTCCATCCTGACTCTAAATCCCTGACGTTGTTCATAACCCCCATTGGTGCCTTCCGCTTCTGTAGAATGCCCTTTGGACTGGCTTCTGCAGCAGCTGTATTTCAGAGGGTGATGCATCAGTTGCTTAAGAATACAGCGAATGTTATGTATTACCAGGATGATGTACTAATTTATGGAAATTCCATTTCCAACCACGATGCTTCGGTTAAGGGAAGTGTCACACATTCTGAAGGATGTGGGGCTGACTATCAAGTCAGATAAATGTGAATTTGGCGTGGAGTCTGTGAATTATTTGGGTCACCTTATTTATAAGGAGGGAATCAAGCCTAAGTGTGACCTGGTGATGGCTGTTCAGAATGCACCTCCTCCCTCAACTAAGGAGGAGTTAAAGTCATTCATGGGTTTAGTCGAATACATGTCAAAATTTGTGAAGAACTTTAATAATTACACTGAGCCATTGAGACACCTGTTTAAAAAAGGGACTCTGTTTGAATGGTATGTGGCATGTGGAGAGGCTTTTGAGAACACCAAGAAAGCCTTTGCGGAGGCGCCTACGCTGGGAAATTTTGACACTTCTCGCAAAATCTTGTTGTATACGGATGCAAGTACTAAAGGTCTGGGGGCTGCTCTGGTTCAAGTGGTGGAGGGTCAAGAGAAAATCGTAGCATTCGCTTTGAGATCTCTTAAAGGTGCTGAGAGAAATTACTCTACCATTGAGAGGGAGGCCTTGGTGTGTTACTGGGCCATTACGCATTTCAGATTTTTTTTATGGGGTCTTCCATTTACATGGAAGACAGATTACAAACCCCTTACATATATATTTTCTTCTAAGGGTAGAGAACATTCCACTCCCCGGGTTTCCAAGTGGCTCCTGGGTTTAGATGGATACAACTTTCATATTGACTTCATTCAAGGATATAAACATTTGATTGCTGACTGCCTTTCAAGGTTAGCATTGTATGTAGACGATGTGAAGAAGGTGGATGGTGTGGATGATCCTGTGTTACTGATCTCACTTCCAGGGATTTCAAAGGATGAGTGACGTGAGTGTACAAGCAAAGATGTCATTCTTCCGATTTTGCAAGACAAAATTACTCATGGGTGGCCTCCCAAGTCTCGTGGGTTACAAGAAGAGATTAGTGGATTCTGGAAAGTAAGGCACGAACTTCACATATATGAAGATATGGTCATGAGGGGTGAGAAAATAGTTCCGCCTATGGAGTTGTGGGAAAAGATAGTAGACTTGGCTCATGAAGGGCATCTGGGACATAGTATCACCAAAGCCAAAGTTCGTGCTTCCTACTGGTTCCCTGGCATGGATAGCTTAGTGGAATGGAGAATAAATTAGTGTATCACTTGCTCTTTAAGCGACAAATGCAAACACATTAGGAAAGTGCCCCTTTCTCCTGTGGATGTTCCAGCGAAACCATGGGACAAGCTGGGGTTGGATATCATGGGACCCATCAGTGGTACCGGGTGGTCAGGTAAATACCTTATAGTACTTGTTGACTAATTTTCTCATTGGATCAGTGTCAAACCGGTCAAGTATATCACTACCAATGACATGATTGATTTTTTGTCTGATGCTTTCATGAGTGAAGGAATTCCTGGATCCATTGTGACCGACAATCAGGTGCAGTTTACCTCTGATAAGATTAAGGAATTCTTGAGAGACTTATCCATTACACATTTTAGAACTGCCCTTTATTGTCCCAAAGCCAACGGAATGGTAGAAAGGGTAAATCGAATGTTGAAGGAGTGCATACAAGCAGCTCAAGTTACTGGGGCTCCTGTGGATTCTGCTGTCAAGAAGTTATTGTGGTCATATCACACTGACCCAAATTCAGTCCCGTGTGTCTCTCCTTTCCAAATGTTAAGAGGTAGATTACCGGGACCTAAAATCTTTCCCAGTTGGATGGGAGGTGCTGAAGTTTGTAAGGTTGATTGCGGTAAGGTGAACGAATGCATTCTGAGAAATCAGTCAGATTATAAAAACTGGTATGATAACAAACATGTAGTTAAGGATGGTAAATTCATGGTGGGTGAATGGGTGGTGGTGAGAACTCCCAATACTAGGAGTAGTGGGAATAGTACATTTTCTAAACCTATCCATAACAAAATATGTGCCAATGTGGTGACACTTGAGGATGGTAGGGTGTGGAGTGTGGATAGGATCTCCAAGTGTCAAAAGTCCAGTATGTGGGGGGGCGACATGCGGAGTGTCTCCTGTGTCTAGTTGTGATTCTCAAAGTACACCTATCTCGAAAGTGTTCTGTCCCTGTGTGGCACAAAGATTATGTTTTCAAGTAATCTTTCCATATAAAAGAGATGTGTTGTGATTTACATACTCATGCAGGCATAGCATGTTGTTTTACTGTAATTCAATACTCATGTTCAACCTCTGCATTTAGCTAAAGTTATAGTAGATGCATAATTGTGTCTTCTATTGTCCCCTCCCCTTGGTCTCTTCCCCTGTCCCCGTTGTACGCCTTTGGAATGTTCCGTGCTCGTGCCAGTCTGTCAACTGTTAATGACAGTTGGATTGAGCCGGTCCAAGGTTGTGCAGAGTTATGAATAAAGAAGACTTCCGCAAGTAAATTATTTGTCTTCATTACAATAGTAACCGTGAAAGACAATCAGCCATTATGTTACTTCTACCTGGTACATGCTCAACTTTGAAACAATACTCCTGTAACCTTGATACTAACCTTGCTATGCGTGCAGTAGCGTACCAATCTCCACCAGGAGAAAGTATCCCTACCAATGGCTTATGCTCTGGCCTAAGCACAAAGCGTGAACCCCAAATGTAATTCCTGAAGTGCTCAATACCCCAAATACATGCCAATAGCTCCTTATCTATCACAGAATATCTCCTCTGAGTTTCGGTAAGAGTAAATGAGGCAAATGTGACAATCCAAATCTCCTTACCACATCTCTGGGTCAGGACACCTCCGATACCATACATACTGGCATCAACAGTGACAATGCACTCTACACCCATATGAAAAGGTTTCAATATGGGTGCTGCAGCAATTTCATTCTTAATCTGATCAAATGCAGACTGCTGCTCTCGGTCCACACAAATTCAACATTCTTTCGAATGACTTCTCCAGAAGGCTCCATCTTTGTAGCAAAACACTGAATGAATTTGCGATAGTACTCACAGAACCCTGCAAATGACAACAACTTCTCCCGATTATCAGGAGCAGGTGCTTGGACAATAGCTTCCACTAATGATCTCTTAAGAATCACCCCACCCTTTAAAATTGTATGCCCCAAATATTCAACCAATTGACATCTTCCTTCTTTCAAAGTAAAATCACCTTTTTCAGTACAGCTCCTACCCCTCTCAAATGTTTCATGTGTTCTTTTTCATTCCTTGAAAAAAGAAGTACATCATCTTGGAAGCACATGACAAACTTTTCCATGCCCTGGAATAGCATAGCCAGTTGAAACACAGACGCCGCCGAGGCTAGCCCAAAGGGCATCCTTTGAAATTGAAATAGCCCCTGCAGCATTAGAAAAGCAGTAAGATGTCGGGAATCTTCGGTGAGTTCGATTTGGTGATATGCCGACCTTAGGTCTAAAGTGGAGAATATTTTTGCACCATCAAGCATACTGACCACCTCATTAATATTTGGTAGGGGATGGCAATCCACTACAATATTAGCATTAACAGCTCTAAGGTCCACTCACAATCTCAATGAATTGTCATGCTTGCGGGCCAAAATGATGGGAGAAACCCATTCAGATGACTCCACCTCCTCTATCACTTCATCTTTCACCATGTCGCACAGCATCCTTTTGAGTTCTACTCTAACATTAATAGGTACAACTGGCTTGGCATTTGCATTTACGTTGATCTTATGAGAGTACCCTTCTAACTTCCCCAGCTTTTCAGAAAACACTTCTGGGAAACTTGATACAATCCACTTTTCTTTTCCACCGTCCTCTACTACCAGTACCGGCTCTCGACTTCTGGGATTCAATATTATTCCCAACTTCCACTGGTCTTTCCAACCCAATACATTTACACCTTTGGGCGCAAAATACAATTTTATAGTTGCAGATCATCCTTTGAATTTTATACACACCTCCTTAAACCCCACAATATCTATAGCAGTACCATCAAAGCTTTCTGCCACAATGTCAGACTCCAACAAGTTGGCCACCAATGACACCTTGCCAAACTTCTCTCGAAAATATTCACTGGTAATAATGGTCCATGAGTTCCATTTCCACATTTTCTATCTCCACTATACACTTTGGAGAACTTTTAACCTTACACTCTTCCCCTTCACTCATGGCATATTTGATAGATAATACTATTCCTCTCCTACTGCTATTACCCAGGTTGGCATTAAACTCTCAATTTTCCATCTCAAACTGACTTGCATCACTAATGTATCTCACTTTGGTTTTCGCATTATACCCAGATTTTTTCATGTCTCTACAAACAGAAGCAAAATGACCAATTCTGCTGCACTTTTTACACTCTTTACCACTGGCAGGACAATGTGGAAATGAAGCAAAATGATTTGCAGTACCAAAACGGTAACATGAGAACTTCTCATTTCTCTTGCCACAAATTCCTCCACATGAACTACTACTTGCAACAGTACACACATTTTCACCATCATTAATGTTTCCTTTATCAGCATCATGTACAGATTTCATCCACCTCTCGGATTGCTCTAGGGCTTTGGCCATGGTTATAGCATCTCTCAACTTTGGATCTCCCATTACCCATAACTGCTCTTGAATTTTCTTACTTTTAACATGAACCACAATTTGATCCCTAATCATTTTATCCACCATTTCCCCAAAGTTACAATTTGAGGAGAGACCTTGAAGTGCAGTAAGAAAATCATCAAACATTTTGTCATTTTTTTACGCTCTTGTATAGAATTTAAATCTGTTAAGAGCTACACTAGATGTAGGTTTAAACCTTTTTTCAATTCTCATTAACGCTTCCTGAAACACATCAATGTCATCCTCTTGGTCACTTTGGGTCAACACTTGAGGTAGTGTGCGAAATACCACTTGTCCCTCTGAACCCAAGCAATGTAAAAAAATGCTATTTTTTCCACTCTTGAGACATATCCTCATCATCTAGTGCCTTCATATAGGTTAGGTATTCTTCTTTCCAACGCATCCATGGAATCGGTTGATCATCTTTATGTTGAAGAAACTTTGCTTGTTGTTCAAATTGCATTTTAAAATATATTACTACCTTTAATGGATGTATACAAATGATCTATATTTAAAATCCCCAAATTTGTTGCAATCCAAGTTGTGAAATAGTGTGCAAATCACTGTAACAGGCTGTGCACAAGTAGAAAGTGTGCAAATCACTGATGCACAGTTCGTAGGTGACACAGTCAAAACGTGGAAATTGTGTATAAAAAAATAACGTACAGTACCTTTTCTCCAGTTGTAAAGTTATAAAAGCTTGAATCGCAGTTGAAAAAGAAAGTTTGAAGCACAGGAAACGAGTGTATATCTAAACACGTCTTGCCTGACTCTGGATACACCAACGGGACAAATCAAGATGGCCGCCACACGTACGATGACCTAGTTACGTTGCGTGTGGCTACGTGTATGCCGACGTCCCATGGAAGCTTGGAGCGAGCTGAAGAATGAAAAGATTCAAATTATGCCGGTGACTGGTAAGTTGTGGTTGCAAGTGAATACACGGTCGAAATATGCAGAATTCGTAAATATGCCCAAAAATGCCAAATTTGACAAAACAGAAGGTGACTCTAACTGGCGGTCACTTCTTTAGGCTTTTGCCCCGACTGAAATTGACATTGCAAACCTGTGCTTAAATATCCTAGCGATGTTGGTGATTCTTCCTTTCTTTTTTGGCCAAATGAGCCAAAGCCAACCTTCGTGGAAGTGGAATGGTTCGTAATAGCTCAGCTTGTAGATCTATTTATTTACCGCATGTAAATAAATATCGGAAGTTTTCCCAAATCCACAACATGGAGAAAACACTGCACCTGTACTGCATTGTAACAAGTGTTTCTCCAGATCGTCGCCACTTGTTAAATAGTATTAAATCCAGTACGCAAATCTGTAGTCCAGGAGTGAAGTTTATTTCCCAACAGCACAGTACTCATACCAACAGATAAATCCATGGAGCACTGCATGACATCAACCTACATTCCATTCCAGAACTGTACAAGACCACTAGATAATTAAAGATACACTTACAAATAAAGAAAAGAGAAAACAAAAGGATAGCAAGATATAACATTATACAATCACATCAAATAGTCAGAAAAGTAATGGCAGGACCAATGTCCTCAAAACTAGGAAATGTTTTATTGCATGGATGAAAAACATCCAGAAAAACAAAGGCCGCCAGTCCATTTTGTCAGTCAGGCCACAGCATAGGGCTGTGCCACCAAACGTGCTCTTACTGGCACTGCTAGGGAACCTCCTCACAAAGAGGCATCCATTGGGCATAGCAGGCACCTCGAAGATGGTACTTGGGAAGGGAGGGGCAAAGGTTTAGGGAGGGGTGGGTTTGTCATTGGGAGGGGGCTTCTTGGGTTTTGTGTATTAGGAGTGGGTTTTCCTTTAGGAGGGTTTATTTTTTTCTTTTCTTTTATGGGCTGTGTTCATGGGGTGGGGAGGCTAATTTTCAGGGGTGGAGTGGGAAGTGGAAGGGATGGGTTTGTCTTTGGGGAGGGCTTTTTGTGTTCTTTATTCTTTTTTGGGCTGGGTTCAGGGTGGGTGGAAATGTTTTTTTCCAGGAGTGGAATGTGAAGTGGAAGGAATGGTTTGGGTGTTAGAGATTTCTTTTGCAGTTTGGGAAGGGAGTCAGGTTTCAGAGGGGTAAGTGCAAGTGCAAACATAACATCCTCATGGGGAAAACAGGTAAGGTGTTCATGATGTAGTTCAGTTTGGGAGGAAGAGGGAATGGAAGTGTGAGGTGTGTCTGTTGTCTGCACTGTGTTTTGTGTTGGTGTCTGTTGTGTGGGTGACTGTAAGTATTTTTTTGATGGAAGTGATGTGGATGTGCTGGGTGTTGCGGAGGGCTCTGTGGCTGTTGCTGTGGAGTCTGCATGTATGATGGCTGTTGTGGAGGGCTCTTAGGCTGTTGCTGTGGAGTCTGTGTGTATGCTGGGTGTTGTGGAGTGGTCTATGGCTGTTGCTGTAGTGTTTGCGTGAACTCTGGGTGTTGTGAAGGGGTCTGTGGGTGTGAGCGTGGTATTTGTGAATTTGGGTGTGTCAGTGGAGTGCTCTGTATGTGTTGCCGTGGTGCTTGGGGTTCTGCTGTGGGTGTTAGTGGTGGTGAGGGAGGTGAATGTCTGTTGTGTACATGTATGTATGAGTTTTCTGGTGCTTGTGCCTGATGTAGTGTGTGCATGCTTAGGTGTGCATGTGTTGGGATAAGAATGGGAATAGGTAATGTGGATGGGGAAGGAGCAGTGGAAGGTTGGGATGAGTGGAGGGCTGCCGTGAGGGAGAAGGCCAGTGCCTGAAAAGAACCCTGTAGGGCAGACATGGCAGTGTGAATACCTTCCAGGTAGGCAACCATCTGGGTCAGCTGGGTGCTTTGCCCCTGGATGGCATTCAGGACTGCAGTCTGACCCACAGAGATGCTCCTCAGGAGGTCAATAGCCTCCTCACCTAGGGTAGCGGGCTGACAGGGACAGGGTCTGAGCTGCCTGGAGCAAAGGAGACTTCTCCCCTCTTAGGGGAGTG
Organism: Calotriton arnoldi; assembly: GCA_963921515.1. Lineage (NCBI taxonomy): Eukaryota > Metazoa > Chordata > Amphibia > Caudata > Salamandridae > Calotriton > Calotriton arnoldi. The sequence continues at coordinate 961,868 of CAWUFW010002500.1, read as the reverse complement.
GAAATGGCCAACTCGTGAGGGGAAAACAGGGAGGGTGGCAATGGAACTTGGAGTAGCGGACAAGATGAACGTAGAACTAATCCTGTTGGGTCCGCTACCACTCGGGAGAGTCTACCGGAGAATGACTAAAATGATGAGCTTGAGCTGATGTCACTTGTCACACTCTCTTGGTCACTGGGTCCCTCCGTGTCTGACGTTTCATGTATGGAATCGCTGTGACCAGCTGTGTTCTCTTACACTTGCCCTGGATGTGTCTGAAATGACATATAACATGGGTTTATTGGAACTGTGTTTCCACACCTGACCATCGCAAATCCAAATAAAACAGTGAGGAAGTCGACATATCACAGCACCTTCAGGGTTCAATCCATAGGCTTCAAATTTAGCATGAGCACATGCAAGCATGCTACATAACCTGCAGACAGTTGGACCCACTCATGTCTTCTTAACCCCAGACAGGCCCAACTTCATTTATGGGATTGCCTACACTCCATCCTTATGCCCATACTAGAATAGTTGATCACCTTGCATACTTTAGCACTTGTTGTTTACCATTGTAAAGAGATGTAACCAAGGCTCACACAAGGTCCAGAATCAAATAAATCTAACTATTACTCATAACACATCATGATGTCATGAAGGTCAAGCTGAACACCAATATACCATCAATTACTGTTGTGGCAGACATAATGTCACATGCAAATGCTCATTACACACTGTCAACACCTTGCACTAAATATTACATCATATATCCACTACCTGAAAGGTCAAATGAAAGCTGGACACACATAGTTTAGCCAGATATCACATTTAGAAGATACAATTCCCTAAAGACATTGAGGTCCAAACATCTGGGAGATAGATGCTCTGAATTCACACTGCACAACACTCAATTTAGCTATATGAACAACCCATGCCCAATGGATGCCTCTTTGTGAGGAGGTTCCCTAGCAGTGCCAGTAAGAGCACGTTTGGTGGCACAGCCCTATGCTGTGGCCTGACTGACAAAATGGACTGGCGGCCTTTGTTTTTCTGGATGTTTTTCATCCATGCAATAAAACATTTCCTAGTTTTGAGGACATTGGTCCTGCAATTACTTTTCTGACTATTTGATGTGATTGTATAATGTTATATCTTGCTATCCTTTTGTTTTCTCTTTTCTTTATTTGTAAGTGTATCTTTAATTATCTAGTGGTCTTGTACAGTTCTGGAATGGAATGTAGGTTGATGTCATGCAGTGCTCCATGGATTTATCTGTTGGTATGAGTACTGTGCTGTTGGGAAATAAACTTGATACAGGTGATGACACCAGTCATAGAGTGTATATCCCCAAGCCAATACACCTTTGAAGGTTTTAGGTGTCCCTTGACATCTATGACATGAAGGTGTGGGATATCTGGAGTGCCAGTGGGCAGGCATATCACACCACTCTTTATTATTCCATACTCAGATTGCAGGATCAGTGTAGACATTCACATAAGATCCCCACAGTTCTACATCTCACTACCTCATGCATGTCACCAGTCATTGAATGAGTGCATTGCAATACTATTGCAGATGACCATCAACTGGCAAATGCACACTGGCCAGCACATATGCACTAATGCTGATGGCACCAGTAATGTTTCCATTCTCATTTCAATGTATAACCAGTAATTACCAATGGGAACTGTTGCACAGTCACTGCATGTACTGTGAATTTTATGTCCTAGCACATGAAATAGGGCCACTACCACATGAGAGACAGTAGTGAGGGTACCTCACTCCTCACACAAGCAAGACCAGTTGCCTGTGTGGTTTAATTGTCATCCAGATTTACTGAGAACTTGAGATGATTTCTCACTCAACAAGGTGTCTGCTCAAAAGGAGAGAATTGGACGTGGACAGGACTCTGCTGTCTTCCACGTCAGAAACACAATAGACACAGTACAGTAGCATGCACCTACTACCACACTTAAACTAACAATGACTCATCTTGTGTGTGTGCCGCATGGACCACCCCCCATATGTTTGGTGAAATGCCTGTCAGTAACACTCAAAGTCAGCAATATGACATGTAAGACTCTAACCAGGACTCACCCCCTTGTTGCTGCTGTTGGGCCCTCAACTGCCCATCAAGGTCCAGGTAGGCCACCACCATTATGAGGACCATTAGGAGGGTAAGGGTCCGGCACACACCTCTTCCATGTTGGTAGGACTTTCCCAGCTGGACCTCTGTGTTCCCCCGAGTCCAGCGCTGCAGGTCCTCCCACCTCTTTCTGCAGTGGGCACTACGTTGGTTGAAGACCCAAAGGGTCCACACCTTCCAGGCAATGGCTCTCCAAATGGCCTTCTGATGAGGGTTGATCTGTATGGGTGCAATAGATGCAGAAACAGATAGTAACAGGAAGTTTGGGGATAACTGTCAGCTTGATACACATTATGTTGGCATCTAGCACAAGCCTTCATCAAGAGTCAACATATTACATGTGTCCATGTCACATGGTAAGCGCAACTGAAGCATGGCTACACACTTTTGTGGTCATCAAATGATTAACCTCAACCCTGGTCATGGCCTACACTGACTGAGCTAGCCCACTAACATTGTGTAGACAAGTCCAATCCTACATGGAATGTGATGTGAGGTACCATGACACACAACACAGCATTCAAAGACAAAATGTAGACTTATTGAATTTGCTACTAAAAGGGGGTTGAGAATGATTGCAAATGAGATCGGAACGTAGAAGCAAATATCATTCAATGCAATTTATTCCAAAGTCTTTGGAACAGGCGGGCTAGGTAGGTTTAGGAAATTTGGACTGATAGGACGGTCTGCGATATTAGTCTACTACTAGGCGATATGATTTAGGAAAGTTCATGTTATTGTAATTGTCGTTTCCTGTCCAAAAATGTTGTTGGGAGAGATTATTTATTTACCACCAATTATTTCTTGTCTCTTTAATTATGTCTTACATCAGCATACATGGGCAAGAGGTCGTCCGAGGCGGGTATTTTCTACCTGTTTCCTAATTTTATCTATTTTCAAAATCTACTTCGATCTATCCTTCAAAAATCTGGTTATCCCTGGATTATCATGTTTTATATTTTATATTTCTAATGTCTGTATTTTACCTCAAACTGCCTCTGTCTGTACTCTGTACTAGTTTGTCTGTAGCTTCTTTTCTTCTAGTTTTTCAGTCAGCTTTCCCTCTCCCCATATATATTTTGTGGAGTGCCTAGTGGTGGTATTGTAAGACTCAGAGAACCCATTGGTCCTTACTACTCCACTAGTACTAGTACTACTAGTATGCTGTGCAGAGTGCATTCCCAAGTAAGTTATTCTACCCATGTTTGTTGAGATGAGAAGGCTTTCTTTTACTTTCTCATGCTTAATCAGTAAAACAAGAGTGGCCATGGGCACATTGGACACCCCAAAGTTGTGTCTTCTTCTTATCTGGGCCAAGTATTATTAGCAGCAGTTTATGGTGAACTGATTACCGTGCACCATGGCTGGAAGGAAGTATGAGAAGGAGGAGGACAGCACCATACATTTGCCAACCAAGAAGCCTTTATGTCTGTTTGTCCGGCCAGTTGGCCACTCTTATTTCTTTTCAAAAACTCAGATTCACCATTAGCTCTAGCCACTCAGTTCAATCATTTACAGGTTGTCTCTCTTCTTGAGATGCATTTCAAAAATTGCCATCAACAGAACCAAAATGCCCAACCGGATATTTTATCATTTTTGATAGGTCATACTGTGACTGCACCCGAATTGCTAGTGATGTGTGTGGTATATGTTTTTTCAATTTTGGTTCGGAAAGAAATTAATAGGGGAAGGCACATATGGCATCTGAATTTAATGTTTTTATAGCCGCACCGACCACCAGTGCCAGGGCCAGCGGGGACGGCGGCACCATCCAGGGAGCAGCAGATTCAGCAGCTGCAGGGGGTGAGCCAGCGGCAGTGTCGGGTGGTGGTAAGTCATATTGCTTGCTTCTTGACAATTTATATCAGATCAGTACCCTCACTTCTACAATCTTTTTCATCTTAAAGATAATCAGGAAAGTTCACGCTTTCATTCCGCCTGACACCCTAAAAACACGTGTGACAGCATTAGCCCTGTCCAGATTGGACTATGGTAATCCCAGCCAGTCTCTCACTGTTCGAGAACTTTGCACTGGCTCCCAGTGGACAAAAGGATTCAATTTAAATCCCAATGCTTAGCATTTAAGGCATTGCACGGTGCCAGTCCTCAATATCTCTAGAATCATCTGATCTGGTATGTGCCTTTAAGAAACCTAAGATCCGCACATAGCAAATTCCTACAAACCCCCAGATTCAAGAAAGCTCGTTGGGGTGGAAGAAGCTTCATTTTAGGGATGATTGAAACATGGAACTAGCTTCCGGCTGGCATAAAGAACAGCCCAATGCCTTATTCTTCAGGAAATTGCTATAAACCTGGCTCTTCGCCAACTAATATTTCCTTCAACAGTTTTCATCGTCAACCTTTCTGGATTTTCTGGTACCAGCGCCTAGACGCCCCTGGCATTGGTGCGCTATATAAATGTTCAAATCAAATCATATACTTGCTGCAAGGGTTACATTGTACTGTTGAGAGTGAGGCTAAGTTGAAGACACCCCTCTTTACTTAGCAATAACATATACAGCGGGAGTTGAGTAACTAATGGCCTCTTCTATCTTCAACTCAGCAGAGAAAGTTTCATGAAGAAGAGTCAGGCCTTGATGGGTTGATGAGAAAGAAGGATAGCAGGAGGAAGGACGCGTGAATTGTAATTCAACTGGCATAAAATGATGCATGGGTGAAAGGATGCATATAGGTGGCTGATAGGATGCATGGGTGGGTGGGTGAAGGATGGGTGAAAGGTGAAAGAAATGATGCCTGCCTTCATTGGTAAAAGTGTTTGGTTGAAAGAATCCTCCGGGCGGTTTGATGGATCAAAGCAAGGACACATGGGTGTTAAAATGACAAATGTAGGTTCATGTTGGTGAAAGGTTTGTTGAGAATGATAGCCATATTTGGATGGATGGATGGTACTAATATTTATAGTGAAGACTGGAAGAAAAGAATGTACAACTTAAATGGTGACTGAGTAGCAAAGCCAAGGGTGAAGAACAAATAATGCTAGAAGAAAAAAGCAGGAAAAAATGAAGAAAATCCCTGGGAAGAAGAGTAAACAAGTAATGTTTTTTATCTAGGTTATTGATTCAAAGGTTTGAGCGAGGTTGTATTTCAGACTACTCCCTTGACTCATAGTAGTCCATCAATTGTTTCTTTTGCATTTGTCGCCCTAAGTGGGAAGGGTATGCCCAGACGTGGGTCCCGTGCTCACAAAACCACTGGATTCAAGCTAGCCTGGCTGATGAAGGGTGATGCCCTGAAACTGGTCCAGGATGCTTGTTTCCGGTCCAGGGAGGACCTGGCTTGGCAGTTCGGCTGGACTGTTCCCACAAGGAACAGAGTCAAGACTGATTTACATATGGGTGGGTCCAAACTGGGGTGGTGTGGTGAGCAAAAGAATGATGGATTTAACCCAGATCCTTGTGACTGGGGGTGAATGTTTGCATTGTCCAGCATTCCATCCATCAATTGTTTCTTTTGCGTTTTGTCACCCTAAGTGGGAAGGGTATGCCCAGACATGGGTCACGTGCACACTACACCACTGGATTCAAGCTAGCCTGGCTGATGAAGGGTGATGCCCAGAAACCAGTCCCAGGATGCTTGTTTCCGGTCCAGGGAGGACCGCTTGGCAGATCGGGCTGGACTGTTCCCACAAGGAACAGGGTCAAGACTGATTTGCATATCACTGGGTCCAAACTGGGGTGGTGTGGTGAGCAAAAGAATGATGGATTTAACCCATATCCTTGTGACTGGGGGTGAATGTTTGCATTGTCCAGCATTCCGTCCATCAATTGTTTCTTTCACAGTCATTTTCAAGCACAAAATATATATTATTATGTAACCGTACCCACCCATCATTATCAATCGCCTCCCTACGAGGTCCACTCCCTACCCATGGTATTTCGCCAGGGTCAGCCATGGGTGGCCTATCGGCTGCATGATTACAATAGTAGTATCTCACGTCGTGCCGTATATCATCATTCATATATTAGTAAATATTCATCTGCCTTTTTGTAGTCGGGTGAAAGTGAAAGTGAGCATTTGATTTAACAGAGCATGGCCATGATAGGAAAAGAGATAAATGTGTGGTACAGCTGAGATGCCCCACCTGCAGACAGTAGCAAAGTATATTACGCAACATGAGTATGTCTGTCTAGGGCGCAAGCTGAGCTGGTATGCCTACATTAATTTAGCTCAACAAGAGAGAAGAAGAATACTTGTATACTCCATATTGCTTAATGCCTGCAACTGAAATCACATCAAAATCGAATGGGCCGAGGAATCGAGGATACCAGCAAATGTAATGTATTGCTAGAGCTACTGTGCCGCTATATCATTTTATGTGTTACTGTTTTGTTAAGAGTATTGGTTACAATTTGTCTTTTTTCTTTCTTGTTGTAGTTACTCCTGCCAATCCACCATCATCCTCAGGCTCACAACCCAACTGTCAGAACTCAACCAGACGCCGCTAAAGAGAGGTTGTCTGTCAATGTAGTGAGACATCAGGCATTACGCAGGGTCAGAAATGGTGTAGCTAGGTTTAGATTCCACTCCTGGAAGAACCCTAAAATGGCCGCCAGAAGGACAGGGAGAGGTCTCACTTAGTGTTCTAGTGGTTCCAGTGATTGAAGGCAGAGATTTTGACAGCTGTGGCATTAGAATCCTCGCACTTCACCTGAGGGTTTTGGAGGTAATGGAAGCTTTTTCTGCGAGCTAGCGGAGCGTTAGCTAGTTAAGGTAGTGCCGTTGCTTTGTTCGTCGCATTGTTATTGTTGCAACGCGTATTAAGTGCATATTTAGTATTGCTAAATTTTGTAAGCAGGTTTTGTGAACTGCTTTCTTAAGAGTCTTGTTTCAGGTGTCACAAGGTAGCAGGAGTCTAATTCTTTCCGCTTTGAGCATTTCGTTCTTTCTAGGCTCTGAGTAAATGTGAGAGCGTTTCTTGTATTCCACTCGTCTTTAGGTTGAGCTCTCCTTTCCCTCGAGCTCTGAGGCTTTTAGCATAGCGAACTCTCGTTGCGCTAGCCTCCGCAGGCTCTGGGTTGCTCATATCATTGCTCTTGTCAGTGACAATATTCCTCAAGCTGCCCAAGGTTAAATTCAATTACAGAAAATTATTAATTCTGTTTGAGAGCGAACTTCTTAGTACTTGCGCTCGTGTTGCATTTCCTCAGTTCAGAGTGTTCTTCTCCTGACATGGCACGTTGCCTGTCAGTGTATTGAATACTTGTTTCTGAAGGCTTTCCCAAGGTATTTTCATGTCATTTACAGTATAATGAAATGTTGTAGCATCGACAATTATTTCCTTACACCAAGTCTTAGGGTGAATTAGTGCATAACTTAAATACTTACCAACAGCACCACCTGCAGTCTCGAAGTGTTGTTGCACCTTCATCTTGAAGCTTTCCTGTAGGAGAGAAAAGAGTCAACGAAAAGCGAAGATTTACATACTTTTTCAAAATATATAGAAGAGAGGCAATAGCTACTACAAACAGGGTAAGAATTATATGAGGATAATTAGAGTTTATTAAGTTATTGTTGTAAATAACAGTGTATTTGAAAAAACAGTAAAATAATTAGGTTTCTCTTGCAGTTCAAAAAAAAAAAGAAATAACGAAGAGAACCTGGAAGAAGCGTAGATGTCTCTTCTTGTCCCCTACCCCTTTCCCCCTTTTGGTTTCTTCAGCCCAATTACTTTGAAGGTGTTTGGCAGGGAAAGTGAATAGGGGAGTTGGGAACCAGCGTCAGACTGCTCCTGCGCAATTCACTTGGTGTTGAGCTTGACAGAGTGAAGTGCCGATGTTGCTATTGCGCTTGAGCTGAATGGCGGAAGGCTTAGATTTAAAACGACTAGGAGAAATACTAGAGGGAATACAAAAAGAAATAATGGCAGTCAGAGAGGAAAATAGAGAGTTAAGAAAAGAAACCTCAGAATTAGCTATTAAGATGAAAAGCCTAGTCACAGAACCTAAACTAAAGTTTCCAACTACTTCAGAAGAATTTGTCAGTGACCCAACAATTTCCCAGGCCAAGGTTACCACACAAGTAATTCATTCGTTATCACCAGTAATTCCTTTGGCCCCACCTGAGAGGTTTGCTGGAGACCCCCAAAAGGCACAGATATTCTGGACACAATGCACCTTACATTTTATGTGTAGGCCAGCCGTTTTCCCCGACGCACAGTCACGTGTAGCATTCATATTATCATATTTAAGTGGAGACGCTGCTGCATGGTCCATGCCATTGGTCTCAAGAAACGACCCAATGCTTTATGACTTAGAGGAGTTCAAGAAAGAGTTTCACAGGATTTTTGATCGTCGTCGAGTGTCTCAAGCCACAGATAATGAATTGCTTGAACTTAGACAAGGTAATCGGGAACTAATAACGTATTTGGCTCAATTTAATAAATGGTCATTTTTGTGATTTACGGTTTGCGGAGAAAATGGGAATAAAGGCCATTAAGAAGGAGAAGAGCGAAGCCGTTAGGGCAGTGGATGGCACCAATTTATCCTCAGGACCCATAGTGAGTCACACTGAGCTGGTGGAGTTAGAAACTGCAGATGGTCATTGTGAGCAACTACAATTTAACTTGATTGACGCTCCGCAGTTTCAGTTAATATTCGGATTGCCCTGGCTTACTGAGCACAACCCCACAATCAATTGGAGTTCCAGAACTATAACTATGTATTCAGAGTTTTGCAAGGAGAATTGCTATCAGAACTCGAAGCGGGATCGGAGAGTGACACCAGCCACTCATCTCTGTGATAATGGAGCCAGTATGTGTGTGTAATACACACAGTTGAACTGCCGGAAGAATACATAGAGTACAGAGACATGTTCAGTGAAAAGGAAGCAGAGAAGCTTCCTCCTCACAGGACATACAACTGCAAGACTGAGTTAGAGCCAGGAGCCAATTTGCCCTGCAGTCGCATCTATACTCTGACAGAGAAGGAAAGCACTCATCTGAAGGAATATTTACAGAAATATTTAGAAAATGGTTTTATCCGGCCATCCCAATCACCTGTCTCTACACCACTTTTTTTTATACCAAAGAAGGGGGGGCGAATTGAGAACGTGTATCGATTGTAGCGCAATCAATCGAAATACTGTAAAGAATCGATACCCCCTGCCGCTAATTTTGGTCCTACTGGATCAAGTTAAAGGTTCAAGAATCTATACCAAGCTGGATCTCCGAGGGGCCTAGCCTCTTGTACGTTTCCAAAAAGGTGATGAGTGGAAGACTGCATTCAGGACTAAAGACGGGCTCTTTGAATATCAAGTAATGCCCTATGGCCTCTGCAACGCCCCGGCAGCCTTTCAACACTTCATCAACGACGTCCTGAAGGAATATATTGATCAGTGTGCTATGGTGTACATAGACGACATTCTGATATATTCCGATAACAAAGAAGTACATGAGAAGCATGTCAAAGGAGTACTGCAAAAACTGAGAGAAAATAGTCTTTTTGTAAAGCTGGAAAAATGCGCATTCGGAGTAACTTCAGTAGAGTTCCTGGGTTTTATCTTGTCTCCTGAAGGAATAACAATGGACAAACGCAAGGTAGATGCAGTACTGGAGTGGAAATCACCGCAGTCAGTTAAAGAGGTGCAAAGCTTCATCGGATTTGCAAACTTCTACCGGAGGTTCATCCAAGAATTTTCTAAAAAGCTGGTGCCAATTACGAAACTACTAAAGAAAGGAGTTCCTTTCGTATGGACCAAGGAGGAGGCAGAAGCACTTGTGCTGCTGAAGGAGGCCTTTACTACAGCACCCATTTTGTTACATCCTGATCCATCAGAACCATTTTATGTGGAAGCAGATGCCTCGAATTTAGCTTTGGGAGGAGTGTTATCACAAAGACATAAAAGAACAGGACAGCTTCATCCCGTCGCCTTTCGTTCTCGAAAACTGACCCTAGCGGAGGTGAACTACACCATAATGGAAAAAGAGTTGCTGGCCATTAAGGACGCCATCAAGGAATGGAGGCCCTATTTGCTTGGGGCGAAGCATACCGTCACAGTTTACACTGACCATCGAAACCTAAAATTTCTAAAATCCGCAAGAACTTTAACCCCATGACAACTTAGATGGTCCTTGTATTTTGCGGATTACGATTTTGTAATCACGTATCGCCCTGGAACAAAGAATGGCAAGGCAGATGCTTTATCAAGAATCGGCACCAAAGACATTCCGGAAAAATTGGAAAATCAAAATATTATAGAAGAGGAAAGATTTGTTGGGGCGGTTCTCGAGAGTACCCTGGAGAATTCAGTCCAAAAAGTCATGAGCGAAGGAGAAATGCAGGAGTGGGCGCTGCAAATGCCCAACAGAGAAATCCGAGACAGTTTACCCTTTCAAGAAGGTGCACTATACCTACCCACGGGAGAATTGCAGAAGAAGGCTATGGAGGAATGTCATGATCATGTGTTGGCAGGACATATGGGAATCCAAAAGACAACTGACTTGATCAAATGAAGATTTTGGTGGCCAACTATGACTAATGACATTCAGCAGCATGTAACAACTTGTGAAATTTGTGCCAGGGGAAAGTCAGAGAGACAAGCTCCTAAGGGGTTATTACAACCATTACCTAATCCACCTCATCCATGGCATACAGTCACGTTAGATTTAATTGTCGACTTGCCTCTAAGTCAGGGTTACACTACAATAATGGTTTGCGTGGATGCATTCACTAAAATGGCTCACTTTGTCCCCTTAAAAATATTACCCACAGCTAAAGAGTTAGCACAGACTTTCAGTCAAAACATAATAAGAAAACATGGAATTCCGAAGGTTTTAGTCTCTGATCGGGGTTTGCAGTTTTTATCACACTTCTGGAAGGCCTTTACTAAAAAACTAAATATTGAAACCAGGTATTCCACTAGTTTTCAACCGGAAACTGATGGCCAAACGGAAAGAGCTAACCAAGAGCTTGAACAGTACTTGAGGTTAAACTTGCTAGATCAGGAAGGGGAGTGGTCAGATTATCTTTGGGCTGCAGAATTCGCACACAATAACGCTAAGAACTCTTCCACAGGCTATTCTCTCTTTTTCTTAAATTCTGCCAGACATCCAAATCTCTCAGTAAACATACAAGAAGCAGAGGTCCCAGCAGTCACAGATTTAGTTGAGCACTTAACTAACATACACCAATCAGCGACAAAGAATTTAGTGAAGGCAAAGAAAGATTACACATTTTATGCTGATAAGAAAAGGCGTAAAGAACCCGATTTTAAAATAGGTGAGAAAGTGTGGTTAAACACAAAGAATTTAAGGCTAAAAGGGAATAGGAAATTCCAACCAAGATATATTGGGCCCTTTGAGATAGAGAAGAAATTAAGTTCAGTGGCTTATAGGTTGAAGTTACCCGAAACCTTAAGAATACATCCAACCTTTCATGTTTCCTTGTTAAAAAAGGTAGCTGCAGGATTGAGAGTCACGTTACCCCCAAAACCCATTCAGACCAAGGAGGGAGAAGAATTTGAGGTAAAACAAATCTTAGATTCCAAGGTGAAGAAGGGTCTCTTGTAATATTTGATTGACTGGAAAGGCTATGGGCCCGAAGAAAGGTCTTGGGTATTAGCTTCTGATGTTCATGCACCTCGATTAGTGAAGTCCTTCCTACAGAGGAATGCAAAAAGAACTGGTTTGGAAGGGCCACCCTTGCGGTGGGGTACTGTCAGAACTCAACCAGACGCCGCTAAAGAGAGGTTGTCTGTCAATGTAGTGAGACATCAGGCATTACACAGGGTCAGAAATGGTGTAGCTAGGTTTAGATTCCACTCCTAGAAGAACCCTAAGTTGGCCGCCAGAAGGACAGGGAGAGGTCCCACTTAGCGTTCTAGTGGTTCCAGTGATTGAAGGCAGAGATAGAATTTTGACAGCTGTGGCATTAGAATCCTCGCACTTCACCTGAGCATTTTGGAGGTAATGGAAGCTTTTTCTGTGAGCTAGCGGCACGTTAGCTAGTTAAGGTAGTGCCGTCGCTTGGTTCGTCGCATTGTTATTGTTGCGACGCGTATTAAGTGCATATTTAGCATTGCTAAATTTTGTAAGCAGGTTTTGTGAACTGCTTTCTTAAGAGTCTTGTTTCAGGTGTCATGAGGTAGCGGGAATCTAATTCTTTCCGCTTTGAGCATTTCGTTCTTTCTAGTCTCTGAGTAAATGTGAGAGCGTTTCTAGTATTCCACTCGTCTTTAGGTTGAGCTCTCGTATCCCTCGAGCTCTGAGGCTTTTAGCATAGCGAACTCTCGTCGCGCTAGCCTCCGCAGTTCTGGGTTGCTCATATCGTTGCTCTTGTCAGTGACAATATTCCTCAAGCTGCCCAAGGTTAAATTCAATTACAGAACATTATTAATTCTGTTTGAGAGCGAACTTCTTAGTACTTGCGCTCGTGTTGCATTTCCTCAGTTCGGAGTGTTCTTCTCCTGACATAGCACGTTGCCTGTCAGTGTATTGAATACTTGTTTCTGAAGGCTTTCCCAAGGTATTTTCATGTCACTTACAGTATAACGAAATGTTGTAGCATTGACAATTATTTCCTTACACCAAGTCTTAGGGTGAATTAGTGCATATTTTAAATACTTACCAACAGCACCACCTGCAGTCTCGAAGTGTTGTTGCACCTTCATCTTGAAGCTTTCTTATAGGAGAGAAAAGAGTCAACGAAAAGCGAAGATTTACATACTTCTTCAAAATATATAGAAGAGAGGCAATAGCTACTACAAACAGGGTAAGAATTATATGAGGATAATTAGAGTTTATTAAGTTATTGTTGTAAATAACAGTGTATTTGAAAAAACTGTGAAATAATTAGGTTTCTCTTGCAGTTAAAAAAAAAAAAAAGAAATAACGAAGAGAACCTGGAAGAAGCGTGGCTGTCTCTTCTTGTCCCCTACCCCTTTCCCCCTTTTGGTTTCTTCAGCCCAATTACTTTGAAGGTGTTTGGATGGGAAAGTGAATAGGGGAGTTGGGAACTAGCATCAGACTGCTCCTGCGCAATTCACTTGGTGTTGAGCTTGACACCAACAGGCAGGAGATAGTAGCCAGGACCCGGCAAAGGAAGCTGGAGGCCATCAGGGCTGAATACCAGCGCTGGTGGCCGAGGAGGAGAAGGAGGTGACAGCAGCAGCTGCAGCCTCAAATGCTCCGGGCCCCAGCCAGGTTCCAGTACCTCCAGTTATACGGTGCCGTAGTCAGGCAGCTGCCTGCCACCATTCATCAACCACTGCTTCCCCCCCTATAGACTCTACAGAGCCTTTCAGTGCTGCATGTCTTGAGGATGGCATGCCTGGAGGCCAGGATAGACGATTGGTTCAACCGATTGGAGAGGAAGCTCCTATCCTGCCGCTAGGTCTCTCTTGCCCCTTTTTTAATCTTTAGTTTGGTGGGTGCGACTTGTTGGAGAGAGGGTGGAAATATGGAAATTGGAAAACATGGGGATTTTGGCATATTTATTTATGGACATTTGTTTGGACAATTATTTGGACTTTCTTTACTTTGGACATTGGTTGGGGTTAGGGAGAGAGGTGTGCCAGGTGTTGTGGGTTTTCTAGTTTATTTCTTAGGGTTTTTGTTTTTATGGTTGTACATATGATATAAATCTTTTTTTGGGGGTTACTCTTTTACTTCACACTATTTCCTTTGCCGCAGACCCAAAGCCAGTTTCATCTGCCAATAGTGTAACATACCAATAGTTATTCGGTCCCCTCACTTGTCCTACTACTCTCTCCTCCTAGTCTCCGCAGTCTGCAATTATATTAGCCCCTAAAGACTCGGAGGGGATGTCGTTGTATGAATTTCCATAGTATATAGATTATTGTAGCTCAACAATGAATCCCTCACAGTTCTTCTCTTACCTGTGATTAGGCGAAGCGATGGCTGCATTGTGTCCCAAGGTGCCATGGTGGTGGTAGTAGACAGTAGCAGCATGCTAGCGGACTAGTCGAATACCAGTGAAAGCACCAGCTCCAGAAGCGATGTGCCACTCCCTGCTAACGGAACTCAAACTGTAGGATTGAGGAATATTTATCGCAGGAACTAACTAAATTGAAATAAAGAGTTACTGAGTTAATGACGTTATATATGCAAGATTTGTAAAAAAAATTAGACAGTCACCAAAGGGAGACTAGAGCAGAGTACAACGAGTAATACACAAGAAGAAGACTGCCAAACGTGAAACCATGGTAAGAAATGCTAAAGTAAAAAGAATAATCAGAACGGTGGGCTAGTACAAGTTACAAACTGAAGTTGACTCAAGCTATTAAGTGGACGAGCATAACCTGTAGAGTTGGAAGGATGATGATGCAAAAATGTGAATATCGAATACTGTGCATGGGTGGGCAATCTAATATAAATATAAATATAAATATAAATATATATATATATATATATATATATATATATATATATATATATATATATATATACAGGTGACTGTGCGATTAATAACAGCGGTAAGCGAGGGGGTGAGCACAGTTTGCACAGAAAATCAAGTGGCTACCCACTCGGGACGACAAGAAATTGGCAAAAAGACTAAAAGCCGAAATTGATTAAGGACATGAATAACGCATTTGCAATTATGATTAATGGTGGATTATGTGACATTGAGGCCCGCTCACCTGTCATTCATGCTGACGTGGGAAGTATCGTTCCTGATTGGTTCTAGCCCCACCAATGGAGTGCTTATTAGTGCACAAAGGACTAAAAACTGAGCAGAATCTTCAAATGTTTTTTTCGCACTGAAGAAGGTATTAACCGAAATGCATCTGCAAAATAAAACCATTTTTTTAAATCCCCGTGAGTGCTCCGCGTGCTGGAGTTGTTGTGTAAGAGGACGGACTCACCTACCGTCTACAGAGGCACCCGCTGCTGTGTTCGGCTGCCCGGTGGAGTTGTGTTTTGTAATATATATATAAATATATATATATATATATATATATATATATATATATATATATATATATATATATATATATATATATATATATATATATATATATATATATATGATGACCACAGTCCTGTGGTAGGTTCTATCCTCCAGCAACCAAACAGGTTATCAAAAGTGCCCCCAATTCTGAAAACGCACGCCACTGTAGACGAATTCAAGGAATTCTTTTTATTCACAGCAACCGGCATTTCACTTTTGGAGTCTTTTTCTTGCCTTACGCGTTTCGAAGGCTCGCTCCTTGATCACAGGCTCTTCACGAAGCTCACAGATTCACTGAAAAGACAAAACGTTTTGCATTTCATTATTACCATTTCCTTTAGTAGGTTCTCGCAGGTGTAATAACTGCATTGTCTGCTGGGATTTGTAGTTCCTTTCAGTTTAATTTTTCTCTTCAGTAGATTCTGTGATGCATAGTAATTAAAACATTTTATATTACCCTCAGTGGCCTCTTATCAGTAAAAGTCTGGTTCTCTAGCTTGTCTACTGTCCCACAATTCGGCTCTGAGAGTTCAGGGTCACGTGGCCCCAACTCAAATTCCCAGGGTGGTGCACTCTTCACGGCGGTGCTGGCGAGCCCGAATGACATGTTGGCGACTGCAAAATCTTGCGGCAGCATGCTGCCAGCTAGCAAATCACATGGAGCCTGCAAACTGCCTTAAAAATCTCGTGGGCAATCGCGAGCGCCTGGCAAGTTGATCACGCGTGCGTGAAATTACATTTCGAGCATGCAAACCATATAAAACTCCGCTCCATTGCAGAGTGCACAGTTTAACGGTAAATTGCATTCTCCGCGAACGGAGCGAAGGTTTACGCCCGGGCTTACTTATAACTGTATACAGAAATGGCTCATGGTGTGAAGCCTATACATAACAATGCATGTATACCATGATGTGATTTGAGAACAAATTGTAGCTACTATGAACTTGAGCCCTGCATAGAAATATGCGTGTTACACAAGTAGAAATCACCCTTATCACACATTCCAATTGTGGCCTTCTCTCCACAAAGTCCAGGGCGCCATAATCCATTACACGTGTGCCCTATGTAGATGCCACACAATGTATGCAAGCAACATAATGTGTACACCCTGACATTCAGAGGCATATTGTAACCTATGGCCATAGAAAGAAAGCAGTGAAATGGAGTTAAATATGTATTTGAGGAACTTACCTGTTCATCTGGTGAGCCATAGAGCTGAGAATACAGGGGAAGGACCTCATCTTGTCGTGTAGTTCCAACTAATCCATTGGATCTGAGCATTGCTTGGACAACATAAACTAGGGGCTTGGTGCCATGGCTGATTCCGGACACGCTGTAGGATAAGTTGGCCTATAGACCAGCTAGCTCACAGTGCCACCGTAAGCCCCCCTAGCCTACCAGGGAGCGCATGGTTTCTGGCAACCACTGAACATGACAACACCGACCCCTAAGGGATCATGGAGACAGTACCGAACCTTTCACTCAGTCACTCGTGCTCACTTATTCTCAGAGAAATTTACAGAGAATAATGCACAGTGGGATGTTTTCAATATATTTATTGAACCAACTTTTTCTTGCATAAAATACGTGTGCTTCAAGGATTAATAGGCAGAAGCAGATAAACGTGATTACAAGCAACCAAAAGCCTAAATGGTAGACATAGTTCTACCATGGTGCCCAAACAATGTATATATGCAGGCATTTAAAACAAGACAGTGATCGAGCTTACTCCTATGATGTGAACTCTACTTTAAGTGTACCTAGAGTGTGTGTAGGTGTAAAACCAAGAACCCAAGGGATGATCCAACCCCAACCCTATTACCTGATGAGATAGAATTAAGGTCCCCGTCTTGGTCACATACTGAACTGACCCCTCACGGGATGTCAGACCGCTGCGTGGTTAATTCTCAGCATGCAAGGACCCTCGTGTCAGCAGAAGTGCCTCCTCTGCTAATGTATTGGTATGCTCATCTTTTATAATAGAAAGCAGCCTTGCCATGTGTGTATAGATTAGTGATGTTATGGATATGTAGATAGCCCTGTCACCCCGTGGATAAAGATAGAGATTACATTTGTATACAGTACAAAACAAGACCTTGTACATGATGTTCAGGGCGTTGTGATAATGTTGTGCGAAACTCATCCAACATTGTTGTGCATGCAAATATGTTCAAAAGGTCAAGGCTGGAACTGCTATAGTGAGAACAATGTAAGAAATAAGCTAGTTACAAGGGCATCCAGCTTCCTTGGAGTGAAGCAATAGGCCCTCCCCCTGTAGTTTGTGCCATAATTGCTCCCAGAGATGGCAACCAGCTGCTAAACTGGAGGAGGTGTTGATAGCAGCAGTGTCAGGAGTGTAGTGAGATTTTTTCCAACCGAAACTTATGCGGTCATCAGCATTGGTGAACACAGTCATTGGGCCGCGACTGTCACTATTCTTAACGTTAGACTATGGATGTGTCTGCTGTGCATGAGACTGCCTACCACGTGGTCGACTACCACCGGCGGCGTACGTTCGACATGTCTTGTTAGCGAGGTTAGACATCCATCATGTTAACAGCTGACAAAACTGTATTGGTGAGAGTTAAGCGAGTAACCACCACTCCAAATGAGGGCAAACATGTTTATATTTTAAATGCTCCATTCCTATGTCATGTCCAGTACAACAAATCATCTGTGTAATGCATTACTGTGCATCTAGGCAAAACGTATGTGGCACACTGTACACCGCAGTTGGTAGTATTTTCACATGACATGATATGCTACCCTCACTATAGTGGCAATTTAAGTTTTCTGATTGATGATGTGCACAGCTCTGTTACTGACCTATGAAGGCCACCTTGGGGATTACAGTTGGATGTTCAAGATTTGACAATGATGATGTAAAATGTGTCCTGTTTCATGAAGCATTGATCTTCAGACACATTACTTTTGCCTTACTCTTCACATATGTTACTCTGCACACTGTGCCCAAAATACATTTTTGTGTTACTCCTCACATAGGTACCCTGGGAGAGGGAGGAGATGCCCGTCTCCAGTGTACTACCTATTTCCAGACCTCCACACCACGGAAGAGTGACTTGTCATCCAGAAGTTCTGTTTGAATCGTAAAACAATAATTGATTTATGTCATCAGTTGGAGCCTGACCTCCTACCTCATATCAATAATCCTACATCAATACCACCACTAGTTAAACTCATGTCCGTTTTGCATTTGTTGGCCACAGGATCATTTCAATTCACTGTTGCTATTTCTCGTGGAATGTCACAACCTATGTTCAGTCGGGTACTCACAGAGGTGCTAGCAGCACTTTTGAGACCCATGGCCAGCTACATCCAGTTCCCCAGGCGTGAGGATTTAGCCACTGTGAAGGCAGATTTCTATGGATTTGGTCACATCTCATATGTAATTAGATCCATTGATGGCACCATATTCCCTTAGTACCACCACACGCCAGGTAGCAAGTGTACAGGAACAGGGAGCGCTTCCATTCTATCAATGAGCAAGTTACCTGCTTACTAGATTTGTACATGTTAAACATCTGGGCATGGTTCCCAGGACCTGCACATGATTCCTTGGAACTGCAGAACTGCAGCATACCCCACCTGATGTCACAGCTACTACTGGAGAGGACCTGGCTTGTAGGTAAGTGCGATCTGTCCTACTTTTGTGTGGGAAATATCAGGTAGTATGATCTGAAAGTGTGTAACTAAATGATGCCCTTCTGTCTATCTTCGATCCAGGTGACTCAACGTATCCCAACCGGTAATGGTTGTTGGCACAGCTGAGGAAACCTACAATACCAGTCTGCTTCAATGAGGCCCATGGAAGAACACAGCAGCCAGTGGAGTGGGGCTTTGGCCATGTGAAAGCCAGATTCAGATGTATGTACAGGACTGGGGAGCCCTCCTCTACTCACCTGGAAAGGTGTTTATGATCACCGTGGCCTGCTGCATCCTTCACAACATTGCCCTGTGAAGGAACATACCTTACGTCGCAGAGGATGCAGATCATGAAGACCCACTGGGTGGAGACCCTGAAATACCAAATGAAGATGATGATAGTGGTGAAGTGGAAAGAGCTAACTCGTGTCAAGATCTCATCCAAAATGACTTCTCCTGAGTGTAAATATGGTGTGAGATGTCATGTCTTTGACTATTCTTGCAAATCTTGTAGTGATGTTGTGAGGAGAATGTTAATGCTACATATTTGGGATATATGGGTCTGGAAGTATCTGGGGAAAGGTGTTTGTATTGTAAGTGTAGCTGGGTTTAGCTGCAAATGTTTGTTTTGGACTGTGTTCTCTAGAAGTTGACAATGTGATGTGTGTCATATGATTTTTTTCTTGTCTAATCTCTCTGTGTTGATCTGTTTAAGCACCTTCACCATGTCATCTCCATTTGGACATTCCAGAGTTGTAACCTTAGCAGGTATATGATGCTGTTTCAACATACGAAGTGGACATGGAATGGTGCTGGAAATGTCTGTCACAGAGTTTGGATGTACGATGGCAGTATGAAGACAGCTTGTACAGCGATAGGATGAAAGTTACTTGGCTTCCATTGGACTTGTTCCTTGTGGTGTGTTGGTCTTAATGCAATATGTGTGCCATCGTGTGATCCAACACAATCTTGTGTTGTGCCCAGTTCATGCTATCCTGCCTTCACCTTGGCTAATTCCTCATTGCCTATGAGCTGGATGTAGCTGTTGATGTGTCTCCTCAATATAGGCCAAAGTGCTTGTAGCACATGACTATCATTGGTTTGTGACATTCCACCAGATGCAAGCAACACTGGATTGAAATGATCCTGTGTTCAGAAACTAATGTACTGACATGGGTTTACTTGTTTATTTGATGTAGGATTCCTTTTGAGAGAAATGGAAGCCTGCATGTTGTGTGAAGATCAGTAGTAACATAGCAGACAAGTGAGAAGGGGCAATAGGAGTTGGGCATCTTGGTTCTAGTTCCAGTCACAAGACCTTATGCTAGTAGTGGTAGGTTTTAAATCTCAGTTTACAAACGCTTGAGAAATGGTGTGAAGATCAGTAGTAACATGGCAGACAAGTGAGAAGGGGCAATAGGAGTCGAGCATCTTTTTTAGAGTTGCAGTGACAGGCCTCATGGTAGTTGTAGTCACTTCAATCTCACTTTACCAACACTTGACAAATGGTTATTGTACCGTACCTGTTGGCAACATGCATTTGGGATGGACCATACCTTTTAATATTGGCATACATCATGGTTCCTGGATTGATATTTTGATGGTAATCCACTTACAGACAGCATTGCAACATGTGGCATGTCATGGAGTTGGATACATGTGCTCTTATATGCAGCAAGCAATACACATTGACACAGATAAACCAAAATCTCAGATACTTTGAGTATTGCAAGTTAGGAAAGTGGATAGAGAACAAAATACCAGAAGCAGAGTTGCGAGCAACCAGGACATTGTGATATTGTGCGACTTATTGAAATGTAACTTACCATTGTCCACTCCCCCTCTATTCCTGTCAACCGCTCAGAATGCAGGATGGCAAAGACTTCTCCTCCCAGGGAAAGAATTGTAATGGCGCACTGGGAGGGCCACCGCCAGTCCTCTAAGCCTCCAGGTGGTGGCTGTTGTAGCGGGTACGCACTCTCAACCTGAGGTCATTCCACCTCTTCCTAATGTCGGCCTGTGTGCGCAGGGTGGTACCAATAGCATTCACTCCGTTAAATATCCTGTCCCACATTTCAGTTTTCTTACTGAGCGAAGCATGCTGGACTTGGGAACCAAAAATGTGTGGCTTTCCTTCAATGATTTCATCCACAATCACTGTCAACTCTTGCTCAGTGAAGTGTGGGTTATTTTTGCCAGGCATGATGAGAAAATAAATGTGAGTGGGTATATGAAAGGAAAAACAAACAAGTGCTGCAGGGAAAAAGGTGCAAAACAAAAATTCCCGGTTGTGAAGAGTGCTAAATGGGAAGATGAAAAAACGTGTGTCTTATCTCAAAATGCAGAAAATGGTGGTGACTGTCTTGTGGGCTGCAGTTTGGAAGCAAAGGATGCTGGTCAGGAATGGGATGTGTTTTATTGTGTGATTTGCGTGCATGTCCACTTGCCAAAGCACATCAGCTGTGTAGTTTGGAAATTCATCCAATGGCCACTGTTGTTTTTTTGGGGTATGTACTGCCGTTGGGTAACTGGCATTTGTTAACCACTGCTGGGAGACCACGAGTATGACGGTGTAGTCATAATAGGCTTGGCGGGTGGATGGCGAACCTCACGGCAACAGTGGACAAAATGCCACCATTGCAGACTGCCGCGATTCCGCCGGGTAGACCGTCGTGGTAGGCGTTTCAGATAGCACAACTCATAATACAGCTGGTGGTAGATCACCCATGCAGCGGTGTCGTAGACAATGTGGATGACACATTTGGCCGGTCAGACCGCCAAACTCGTAATTGCGCCCTTAGTGTTATAAAGAAGTGAAGAATATGTGTCAAAGTGCAAAAGTATATGTTTCTAATCTTTTACCTTCCAAACAGTTTCAAAATAGTTATATTTTGCTACCTGAAATGCTTCTATAGGTATATATCACTAGGTAGCACCACTATCTCAGTCTATTAGCATACAATTATTAAGTGTATAATGCAATTACTTTCCCTTTTACAACAGCATTAACAAAACAACATCATCAAAACAACTGTATCAGTACCTACCCCTACCTCAATCAAAACCTTACTCTAAGCCTAACTCTAATCTCCCTATAAGGGTTATTTTAGCCTTTACCACTAGGATGATCTGATTGCTTACTCTAACCTTGACTTCTAGATCTGAGCTTGTCCTTAATCCTACCACCCACTCTAACCCTAAAATTAATCATAATGTTATGCCTAAACCTATCTCAACTACTAAACCCAAGCCTTTCTTTAACACTAAAACTAAATCAAAGACAGTCCTTTTCTCTAACCAAAAGCCCAACCCTAAGACTATCCCTATCCCTTACTCTTTTACTAAAACTAATACTACCCTTTGAACCAACAACCTAACCACCTAAGGCTAAATGTGACAATGTAGTTGGGTATATGTTGCTGTAGTGGTGGTGCACGTTCATAGTGCCTTTATTTTCTCAAACTATTTCCTGTTGGTGAAGGAGTTCTAACCTTGCTAGATTCGAAGATTGGAACGTTTATGGTGTACATATTTGTAAGTCTTCAATGGGATAGTACATAGTTGCTAAAAATACTGATTTCATTTGTGGAATCTTCAATAAGGCCTTTCCTTTAAGGTAGAACTATGTATGCCAGGATTTGTAATTAATTCTATGTTTATTTTAATACTTAATAATGTAGAAGCAAAATTACAAGGTGTTATCATGTAAAAAGCCAAGACTGACTGAAACTGTCAAAAATACAGGTTGTTCTGGACAAATCAATTTCTTGTCCTGTGAATCAGATAGTAAATAACTGCAATATAAATGTGTGTGCTAATGTCTTTATATGCTTAAATGTGTAAAATCCACATACACAGTGTGCTGTTCCAACTAAAAGGTCCCTCCCCAATACATCCTGATTTCTATTCAATATGAAATACTATAAATTCACACTAAAATGACTGCTTTATCAAGAACAATTTAATGAAATGTAAATAACTCAAACAATACGGCTAAAGCTGTTAGACAATATTCATGAGACTCTCCATTTTCATTACAAAATAGTTGGCATGCCATAAAAAGAGCTTGGCAATATGTGCTTTATATACCTGGGCATTTTGACAGTTTGTAGCACCTGGTAGGTATTTCAACTGACTAAAAACAAGCTTGCAGATGGGTCAGTGTTCTTCATGCTTGTATGATACTATATCGGAAGCAAAAATATATTCAGAAGTAGGAAAAGTGTTAAATTGTGCACAGTCACGTTCAGCTTCCTCTCAATGATGATTCTGAGGTTCCTGGTGTGGGTGCTGGGTGTGAATTTTGATCTGAGGTCAATGGTGAAGTTTTCTGACCGAAGAGCACTACTTTTGTCTTGTTGGTGTTGAGCTTAAGACGGTTGGCTTTCATCCAGTTAGCCACTCTGGTCATGCAAGTAAACTTGTTTCTCTTGTTGGGGGCTTTGTCCTTGAGGGAGAGAATGAGTTGTGTGTCATCTGCGTTGGAAAGGATATTGATGTTGTGTGTGCAGATAACCATGGCCAGATGGATGATGCATGCTTTGAAGAGAATGGAAATGAGCAATGGACCTTGAGGCACCACGCAGATGAGTTTACGGGCTTACGAGGAGTAAAGTGTCATGCTTGTTATGTTATGTGCGTGGCTAATTATTCATGAGGGTATCCAGGCGCTGAGTAGGGCAGCCCTGAAGGAGGAGGAGGAGATCATGTCTGTTTCACTAGGCTTTCACTGCTCCCTATCAGCGCAGCAATCCTTAGCAGGTGCCCTGATATACAGGCCCCCGGGCCCTGCAGGCTCATTCTTGAATTCCATTAATAAAGCGATTGCATCCCAGGTCCTCAGATACAGTCACTTCCTGGTGTTAGGTGACCTTAACATCCATATGGACATACCCACAGAGCCCAAGGATATTTCCTCGTCTGAATCTCTCTCAGTCCTTAACCTTGCTCCCTATGTTTCCCATCC
Source organism: Calotriton arnoldi (assembly GCA_963921515.1). Classification (NCBI taxonomy): domain Eukaryota; kingdom Metazoa; phylum Chordata; class Amphibia; order Caudata; family Salamandridae; genus Calotriton; species Calotriton arnoldi. The sequence goes on along the minus strand of CAWUFW010002500.1, from coordinate 938,185 downwards.
TACACACAATAGGGGCCACACCCTCAGCCAGATTTTTTCTAATTTAGAGCTTGAGGTAGATTTGCCTCTACCTCTGCCAGGGTCTGACCATTGTTTTATCAGCTTTAGGGTGTCTAGTTTGGGGGAGGCTGTCAGACTCCTGCAAATAAAATGGAAAGCAAGTTCAGACCTTTCCATCGAGTATCATCCTCTGCTTTAGGGGAAGCGCTAGAATCCTCCACCCCCCTGCTATCAGGGAACCCCGAGAGGGATGCACTCCTACTTGACGCCTGGGTGCGGCATTGCACGCATGAATTAGCTCCACTGCTGAAACGTACTTGTAAGAAAGTCAGACCTTCAGCACCCTGGTTTATTGACGTGCTGAGAATAAGCTAGAGTGCCTGTAAATGCTTAGAAAGGAAATGGAGGAAAAACTTCGATCCTGATGATAAACATGAGTATAAACTGGCCTTGAAGTCCCATTGTACTAAAGTTTACAAGTCAAAATTGAGTCATCTAGCAATAAAAGCAAAGAGATGTTTAAAATCGTAAAAGCCTTCACAGCCCGTCATCTGTGGCCAGGGTTCTCCCTCTCTCTTCCGAATGGACACACCAACTAGCAGCTTCCTTTCACGAAAAAATCGTGACTATTCAGGAGTCTTTCACTAGTGGGTCTCCAGATGATCATGCAGTCCGGTTAGCTCCTACTGAGGAGCTTCCATCTGGATAAATCCCTGTACTCCTGCAGTTTCCTTGGCTGCAACCTAAAGTGTCCCTTGATATTATTAAGGGTCTCAAGTCAGGTTCCCCTGCCGACACATGTCCTGCAAAATTGCTGGCTACCGTGGCCACGGTTTTAAATCCTGTGGTAAACAAGATACTTAATTCCTCGTTAGCCGCTGGCCATATTCCCTCTCTGTGGAAACATGCTAAAATCCTCCCACTGCTCAAGGAGCCCTCAGCTGACCCCAAAGTGTCAGCGAACTACAGGCCCATTTCACTGCTGCCGGCCTTTTCCAAGGTCTTGGAGAAATACGTGCATACGGTTATTTCAGACTATGCTGAAAAGAATAACCTTTTTCACATCACCCAGTCGGGCTTCAGAGCCAACTATAGTACAGAATCCGCCTTGCTGGAGGTTTTGGAACATATCAAGGAGAAGCTTGATCTGGGAGGTAAAGCCATCCTGATTTTATTAGAACTGTCAGCGGCCTTTGATACTGTTCCCCGTGATAGGCTCCTGGACAGGCTGCAGGAACTCGGAATCGGCAGCTCTGCATTATAATGGCGCTCTTCCTTTCTGGAGGATAGAAGTCAGGAGGTGTGGACCCCACCTTTGCGGCCTCTAGCCCCAGTCTGAAAGTCGGAGTTCCGCAGGGCTCTAAACTGAGCCCAACGCAGTTCAATTTATATATGTACCCTCTGGCATCACTGGCCGAATCATACGGTGCTAAAATAATTTCATATGCCGACGAATCTCAGCTCCTATTTAACTGTGATAGGGGAGCGGACTTCGAGGGTGAGAAGATTAGAATTTGCCTCACAAAGGTGTTTAAGTGGCTGAGGACTAATCAACTGAAATGTAATCCGCAGAAGTCACAAATTATCTTTTTTGGCTCCCCACCTCCGGATGAATGGATATGCTGGTGGCCTGAATATACGTCACCTCCTCTCTCTGTGCAACAGATGGTAAAATATCTGGGCATCATGATGGACGATACTCTCTCAATGATAGCCCAAGTCCAGTCGGTAGTAGGCACTTTTGTTCCACTTCTGCCACTTGATTGTAGGAAGACCGTGACCTGCTCAGTCATATGCAGGAGGCCCAAAATGCAGTAGCCAGGGCGGTTTTTATGCTTAAGCCCAGGACCCACATATCCACACACCTCAAGGCCCTACACTGGCTACCAGTAAAAAAGAGGATCAGGTTTAAAGCTCTGGTGCTATTCTTCAAGGCCCTTCATGGGAGTGGTGCGGGCTACCTTAGAAGGAGAGTAACCCAATATGTGCCACCTAGAACCTTTAGATCTCTCTGAGCCTGGCTTCCGTTCCCAGAATATACCGTGCCCGGGCGGCAGTTCCTTCAGGTTCCTGGGAGCACAGGCCTGGAACCTGCTTCCTTTGTCTATTAGAACTGTGACCGAGCTTGCCATTTCTAAGAAACTGCTTTAAACCTGGTTATTCTGTCATTGATTTTGCCATCTTCAAGAAGCAATTTTAAACCTGGTTTCCGGCTGCGAGGGGCGTCAGTTGGGTTGATGGGGAGGCTTGTTTAGCGCCGGGACACTCTAGTTGAGTATCTGTGCGCTATTTAAATGTCTTCATTCATTCATTCATTCTTTTGAAAAACCCATGTGTTTAGGTTCCTTCAGAACCTTCAGAACATCCTCCTCAATGAGGGAGGAGGAGGTTCTGAAGCGTTTTGGGGGGCGTTCCAGGTCTTGACTGTGAGGTATGAGAAGTAATGTCCTCTGCTTCTGGTCTTCTTGATGCAACAGAGATGTGCTATTTCATGGTAGGCAGATCGATGGTGTCTGGTGGCCTGGTAGAAGTTGAGACGGTGGTTGAAGAAAGCTGGACCGGTGTTGTGGAGAGCTTTGTAGGCATGGGTGAGTTGCTTGAACTTACATCTTTCCTGGACTCAGAGCCAATGGAGATTGTTGAGGTGTAGAGAGATATGGTTATTTTGCGGGATGTACAGGATGAGTCTAGCGGCATAGGACATGGGCTGGGATTTCATTGTAAAGTGCGTTTCGTTAATCAAGACTACTTGTGATAAGAGCCGGGTTTATTAGTCTGGTGTTCACTGGGATCCACGTGAAAATTTTGCAAAGCATTGGCAGATGTGAAAGCATGGTGAAAAGATGGCGGTGGTCTGTCCACTCTTCAAGATGCTGGTGTCTATGATGATCCTAAGGTTCTTTGCACGGTCTGCAAGAGTGAGGGGCCAGGTTAGGAGGGCCACCAAGAGGCATCCTTGGGGGAGTGGTTGTTGTCGAAAATTAGGATTTCTGAATTTGTCTGTGTTGAGCTGGAGGCAGTTGTTTTTCATCCAAGCAGTGACGTAGAGCATGCAGTTGGCAACGTTTGCTTTGGCGGTGCTGGTTGAGTTGGTAAAGGAGAAGATGAGCTATGCGCTGTTGGCGTTGATGCCATGGGCTATGACGATGTTGTCATGTAATTAATTCAGCGCTTTCCTCCTCCTGTGAAAAGCAGCTCCAGTCTGTCGTAGTGTCGCATAATCGGTGTCTTCATAATTACAAGTGATTTTGAGTATGAAGATGCCGATTATGCAACACTACGGATGAACTACCGATGGTGACACAAACAGTAATTTTGTATACCAGCTGCGTTTACCAAAGAGGAATGGGCCCCTGATGAAGGGCGTTTCCCAAAATGCATTGGGCACAATTGTTACATTTTCAAAAAGTTGTAAACGTGGAAATAACGTCTCAACGAAATGAATTATGAAAAAAGAAAATAAAGGAACATTCTAAACACTTTTTGGACTACAATTTAAATTATTGAAACTTTATTGAACTGAGTGCAGACTGGAGACGCTTTTAACAGGAGGAGGAAAGTGCTGAATTAATTTTGTTTACACTTATCTCTTACTCAGGAGATTATACAGATCTGCACCTATCACTGAATTACCTGATCACATTTGAACACATGTGAGTGCGTGACTCTTCCCACATTTGGATGTAATCATTTAGACATTGAAGAGTGTTGGGCTGAGCGATGAGCCTTGATGGAGTCCGCAGATGAGTTTCTTGGGTTCTGCTGTGTAGGGGGGAAGTCTAACTCACTGAGGGGCATATTATCAAGAGAATTATCGCCGCTTTAGCGGCCGTTTTTGGCCAAAAAGCGGCGATAATTCTAACGCATTATTAACAAGGACACGCTAGCGAGTGTATCCTTGATTTAACTCCCGTTTCTGTCACCACTCGCTACGCATCGATAATGAGATGCAAAGTAGGCGTGGCTGACAGAAACAACATGGGAAAATATCGCGAAGGCAGCTTCGCGATATTAGCAAGGAGGGGTAGCGATGATAATAATCGCGCTACCTCTGGCCTAACGCAGGAATTTAATGTCTGCTAAATTCCTGAGTTAGGCATACCTGACATGGGAGGTGGATTATGGGGTTAAGGCCACAGGGCCTTATCACCAAGATCATCGCCGTTTTGGGAGGGACATCGCTGTTTTTTAGGCGATGTTTGGCCATTTGCCCGCTATCGCTGGAATATGTATCGCCATAGCGCTGAGCGTTGGTAATACAGCGCTAGCTTGGCGAGATATTCCAGCGATAGCCGGCGATAAAGAAAAGCGCGCTAAGCGCGCTCGGCGATAATTATCGCCAACCCTAGATAATATGCCCCTGAGTTCTGTCTGTGAGTAAGGAGGATATCCGCTTGAGGGCCACTCTGCAAGTGCTGAAGCTTTCTGAAGAGTTACTTGTGGGAGACCATAGCGAAAGCTGCGGAGAGGTTGAGGAGGATGAGTGCAGCTGTTTCTCCTCAGTCAAGGATGCTTTAGATGTCACTGGTGGCTGCAATGAGAGCTGTTTCTGTGGTGTGATTGGTGTGAAAGCCCTGTTTGAGAGCTGTCTAAGAGTTGATGGAGTTCTAGGTGGTCTTCAAGTTGGGTATTGATGGCTTTCTCCATGACTTTAGCTGGAAAAGGCAGGCACGAGATGGGTATGTAGCTGCTGAGTGTGTTGGGGTCCACTGTTGGTTTCTTCAACAGGGTGTTGACTTCTGCATATTTCAGCAAGACGGGAAGGTGGTGGTGGTTATGGAGGTGTTGATGATAGTGATGAGTGCTGGGGAGATGATGGATCTTCCAAGGTTGTAAATGAAGTGGGGGCGTGGATCTGAGGGGGCTCCTGAGGTGGATGGTATTCATCAGAGAGGTGATTTCTTTATTTGAGAGGGGCTTCTAGTTGCTTAGCTGCTGTTTGGGGATTAAAGGGGTGTCTGGCTGGTTGGGGGAGTTTATATCAGTATGCTGTGGGTCAAATGTTTTGTAGATCTTGGCAATCACCTGTTCAAAGAAGTTTGAGAGGTCGTTGCAGAGTGTTTGGGATAAGTTGAGGTCACTGTTGGCAGCAGCTGGATTTGGAAATCTCCTTGACAATGGTGAAGAGTTCTTTGCCATTGTTGGAGCTGGCTTTGAGTCTGAGAGTGAGGGCTTTTTTCTTTGCATTTCGTAGTTATTGATGGTAGAGGTTAAGGGCGGCTTTGTATGTGGATCTTGCAGTGGTGTTTTTGTCAAGTCTCCATTTGCTCTCAAGTTGTTTTCAGTGGTGCTTGGACTCCCTGAGGATCTTTGTGTACCAGCTGGATCATTTATTGTTTTTAGTGGTCTTGTTTCTGCTGGGAGTGGTGCAGTTGGCACAGTCGGTGAGCCATTTATTGAAGAGCTTGTCATCAACAACAAGGCTCCCAGTGTGGTTGGGTGGGCATTCCTGTAGGGTCTTTGTACAGTTTTCTTTACATTTTTTGCCCCAGTTTCTTGATGGTGCTTTCGGTTTTTCTAGTGGGGAGGCTTGATGTGTGGGTATCTTGAAATATATGTTGTAGTGGTCGGACCATGTGAGCAGGGTTGTGTGGGTGGTGGTGATCTTCTTGTTAGAGGAGAAAATAGGGTCGAGGGTGGGGCCTGCTGTGTGAGTTTGTCCGTGGACAAGCTGTCGAGCCTGAGATTGCTGAGGCTATTGAGGAGGGCTATAGAGTTGGGGGCTGAGGTATCTTCCAGGTAGAAATTGAGGTCTCCGAGGAGGATGTAGTTGATTGATCTGATGAAGAGGGGAGCGATGGAGTCTGCAATGTGGTTGCAAAATTCTGCTTGGGGGCCCATAGGAGGACAGGTGAGGGTTCCCTTAAGGGTGATGTTGTAGTCTGTTCGTATTTTGAAGTGAAGGTGTCCCATAAGGTTGGTGTTCAAGTTCCGCGGAGGTGGTGCAGTTAATTGTTTTCTGTAGATGGAAGACTTACAGCTTACAGTCTTACAGATTGTGTTCTATCTGTTAAGAAGGCACCTGATGAGGATGGGATATGAGACCGTGTTGGAAAATGGCCCTCTCTGAAGGGTCAGCCCAAACTTCCTGCCTTCCTTTTCCTCTTTTTCTGACCTTCTTTCTGTTAACTTTAGAACTCTGAGCACTTTACCACTGCTGACCGGTGCAAACGTGCATGTGCTCTCTTCCCTAAATATATGTATAATTGATGTAAAATGATTGACATATTTAATTGACTTGTAAGTCCCTTGTGAAGTGCTATGCTATATACCCAGGGCCTGTAATATAAATGCTACTAGTAGGCTGCAGCACTGATTCTACCACCCACAGAAGTAGCCTTTCAAACATATCTCAGGCCTGCCACTGCAGTGCCTGTGTGTGCAGTTTACTGCCAGTTCGACTTGTCATTTAAAACTACTTGCTAATCCATAAACTCCCCTTTTATTACATATAGGTCACCCCTAAGGAAGGACATAGGCAGCCCTAAGGGCAGGGTGCTATGTACGTAAAAGATAGGACATGTACCTATATGTTTTACATGTCCTCGTAGTGACAAACACCCAAATTCATTTTTCACTACTGTGAGGCCTACTCCTCTCATAGGTTAACATTGGGAATTCCTTAATATACTTTTAAGATGTAATTCCTGATCAGAGAGGAGTAGTTTTTTCATCTTTCATATGTTTGGTTTGGTACTAACAAATCCTCTCTAATTGTAAAGTTGGAATTGACATTACTAGTTTAGAAATGCCCCTTTTAGAAAGTGGAAATTTCTCTGCACCTACTACTCTGTGTTATCTTTGCAACCTGTCTCCAATACACGTCTGAGGTGGGTGGCAACTAGACTTGGTGCATTCCCTCTAGACAGCCACAACATAGGAAGGATAGGTATGTCTGAGTACCCATTTATATACATCTGCAAGTGGGTCAGGGTTCTTCATGCATGTTGATGTCCTTGCCTGGGCAGGATGGAAGGGAGGGGCTAACACTTCACTTGAATAGGCAGTGTCCTATCCCCATATAAAGGACTGATTACCCCCCACAGATAGGCTAGCAGACATGACTGGGTTGAAAGGGATATTTGTGAACTTTAAAGAGTTGCTTTGAAGTCACCCCCACATCAAAGGCACATTTGTGTATAAGTACAGAGGCTCTGAACCCATCTCTGTTCTACTGGACTTCTAACTGAAGCTCTGCTTGAGGAACTGCTGTGCTGCTTAAAAGACTCGACTGGACTGCTGATCTGAAATGCCTGCTTTTCTGTTTGCCCTGATGCCTGCCACTCTCTGAACCTATTGAAGGAGAGCTTGACTTTGTCTTCTTCCAAGTGATCTCCAAGGGTGTTTTGCCTTGCCTCCTGCTGCTTGAGACTCAGGGATATCAAAATATCTACCCCTGCTCTTGTGCCTGGCTCACTGGCAGCGGCCCAGATACTTGCAACATGGATTTCGGCGCATCAACCCGGTTGCAGAAGTAAAATTGATGCATCTCATTGGAACCAGTGCTTTGCATCCTGAGAACGGCACATTGGACAGCATGTCACTGCCGCTGCTATTTGGTGAGATCGACGCATCCCCTCGACTGCATGGCAGAATCCGGCGTATTGCTTGAAGCCTCTCAACACCGGCACCTGTCTTTGGAACCAACGTATTACCTTGCCCATATGGAAAGATTGACGCATCTCACTGCTTGCGACCAGGAAAGCAAGAGAGCGCATGTTCATGTAATGTTTTTCAGAGCAATGTCAACACCTGGTTAAGTAAAATTCTCTGCCCCCAGGGAACTTGAAAAGGTGGCTGACCTCTGGGTGAGTACCAAAGTGTCTGAAACGTCATTTGGGAGTGATCCTAAGGGGATTGGCCAAGTTCCCCCAAACCAAGGGTGGGGGAGGTTCACAGTAACCTAGACAGGTCCCAGTATAGTGGGGGTATAAAGGGTCCCATGACCTTTTTCAGAGTAGAAGGAGAGGTGTGGGTGGGCAGAGACCCAGGTGCCCTATTCTCAGCCCCAGTGTTTGGATTGTTCCCAGAGACAACATTAGCAGGGGAGCCTAGTCTTTATGGAGAGACCATCCACTGAGGGTAGCCTCACAATGTCAGGAAAACTTTGGGGGGCAGCTGCCCCAATCGTCCAACCAGTTCTGGTTTGTGGCAATACCCCTCTACAGAGAAGGTTGCACGAGAGTAGATGGAGAGGTAACAGATACAAATAGTCCATAGTGGGAGGATGAGAGGAGCAAGGTTTGCCAGCTCTGAGATCAGACCATCCCAAAACTGACCTGGTGAGGTCACTTCTGACCTGGGGGGCTCCATGCACTGTAACAGGGACAGAGGGCTGGAGGCCTGTGCCAGGCAGACTCTTGCACAATACATGCAAAGTGTGTTTCCTTGGGGCTGGGGGGGGGTAGGTGTACTCCCCTTGAAGACCTGTTCACTCTATGGGTACAAACCCTGGATTAAAGGACCAGGTTCAGGATATCAACCCTGAACTGGTGGGAGGGTCGGCTGGTGCATGCGCCCTGACAGTTCTGTTTTATGGCAGTACCAATCCTAAACGTAGGGCACAGAAGACCAAATGCAGGGGATAGGGGAGTTAGGACTCTCCCCTGACCCCTGTTCAAACTTCAAACCAACCAAGTGTACAGACCCTGGGTTAAAAGATAAGTTGCAGGCTATCACCCCTGTACTGTTGGAAAGGAGAGTGGAGGAAGGGTACAGGTCACATGGGGCTACAGCCCCCCACTCTGATAAACCATAGAGGACAGAGACCCCTGAATGGGTAGTGGCCTTGCTTTTAACACTGACTGCTATTAGTGGCCTCTGTTGCTGTCCTTGTGGACAGGGTTTTCCTTGGGTTGGCGACAGAAGTCAGACCCAAGGGGTGGAATGGGCCACCTCACTTTGTTGGTCATGGTGGTGCTGTCTGCCTACTGGGATGCATCTGTGAGCAGATTAAAGTTAGGTGCTGCACAGATGGGTTTCCCAAATAAGGAGAAGGATTCCCCATGGGTTAACCAAGTGGCCCCAGAGAGTGTAGATAGAGGGACCCAACTGGGTTCAGAGAGGTATAGAACTGGCAAGTACCCCTGCAGTAGTGGGCCATTGTAGTTGGGCCTGAATCCTGGCTGCATGACATTGAGGAGCTGGTGTTTGCTGGTGTTTGCTGTGGTGGTCGGTGAGGTGTTGGTTGATTAGTTTCTCTAAGATCTTTGTTGGGTGTGGCAGGAGGAGTAAGAGGGCGATAGGTCTGCAGTTGGAAAGTGTGACTGGGTCAGCAGATGGCTTCTTGAGCAGGGGTATGATGATGGCCCATTTAAAGGTGTCTGGAATGTGGCTGAGTCAATGAAGGCATTGAGGATGGGTGTGAGTGTTTACTGATTGTTAGCAGTTCTTTAGTGAAGGCATGCTGGGGGGCAAGGCAAACACAAGGAAATGACGGACGGAGCGCTGAAACTTTTCAGACACTCATCCCCAGTCACAGATCTGGGTTGAATCCATCATCGTTCTTTAGCTCACTTCACCACCCCAGTTCAGATCCTTGCTGGGGGCAAGGGGCAGATGAGGCCTCACAGTGGATGGTCTTCATGTTTGCAGAGGTTTTGACGGGCCACAAGGTCAGTGTTCATTTTTGAGCCATGATGGAAAGATGAAATATGACAGGATCCAGTTGATGGTCGAAGTTGCCATATATGGAGGTGATTTTGTACAGAACATTTCCAAGAGTTTGTTGCAAAGGACTTGCAAGGGGCTGATTTTCTGGAGGTGGCACCTGGAGTCCCCCAGCAGGAACACCAGCAAGGAAATTTCCTTGCTGCTGTTCCTGCCGGTGTTGACGCAGTCTGCAAGAGCTTTGAGCTTGGTGTTCCATATCTGCTGGTGGTAGCGTCACAGGGTGGATTTGAAGATGTCTTTTTTGGTGGTATCTTGACTTGTTTTCTATTTGTGTTTCATTTACTTGTAGTGGCTTTTCACCAGTTGAAGATCCTATGTGCACCAGCTGGCATGTAGTCGGTCTCTTTCCGCTGGGTTGAGCTTGAGAGGAGCCAGGGTGATCCAGCTGTTGCGGGTCTTCATGGCTTTTGGTGAATTGATTGTGTGCTCTGGTCAGTGGGCAAAGAGGGATGAAGTGTACTCCTCTTCTGCATAGTGATGCTTTTACAGCTGTAGCTGGCAGTTCATGTGCTGGTATGTCTGTGGTGGTGTGGAATTTACTTTTCCCACTCCAATCTCACCAACAGTACGGAAAGTGCTGGATTTGAGAAAAATATATATTATTCCCACTCTAACGCAAACAAGTGAGCACATAATCATGAGATCCAGAGCACTACGACAATATGCATTTCTTGGTCTGTCAGTGTTGCAGATCCAATTTTCAAATCATCCCAAATGTGGTGTCTTGATATGCGTGTCAACAAATTTGGGATGATTTGCAAATAATAAACATTGGCTCTGCAACATTGACAGATCAAGAAATGCATATGGTGGTAGTATTCTGGATCTCATGATTATAGTAACATGAAAATCGTGTTTCATATATGCCTACACTAGCTGGGTGCCTTAGTGTTTGTCCATCGTAGCACACTTTAATACTGCTGTATATGTACTGAACCTAATTTTTTTGATGAGCGAGCAGCCTTGTATTGCCAACTGCCACCATTTATATTTAGAAAAGTGAGCACATGTTGGACATTAAACGGATTAGATTTACTAATCCCATTCCATTGCAAAGAAAAGGAGGGAAAGAGTTAGGCTTTGGAGGGGTTAGGATTACTACTTCCGCTCCAATATCATCGAGATTAGGGAAAGCATTGAGCTTTGAAGGGTCAGATTTACTATTCCCACTCCAATGTGAGCATAGGGAAGAAAGCGTCCATCTTTACAGGAGTTAGATGTACTATACCCACTGCAATCTGAACAACAGTAGGAAATGTACTGCAACTTCGAGGGCTTAAATTTACTATTTCCACTCCAATCCAAGCAACCGTTGGAAAAATGGACATTGGAAAGGTTTGACATACTACTGCCACTCCAAAGTATGCAAAAGCAAGGGAAGTGCTGAGCTTTGGAGGGGTTAGATTTACTATTCCCATGCTCTTCTGAGTAACAGTAGGGAAAGTGTTGGACTTTTTAGATATCACTTTTAGTATTCCCATTCCAACATAACCAAAAGCAGAGAAAGTGTTGGAATTTGGAGAGGTTAGATTTACTGTTCACTCCAATGTAAACAACAGTAGGTAAAGTGTTGGAATTTGAAGGGGTTAGATTTACTATTACAACTCTCTCCATCTAAGCAAGAGTAGGGAATGTTCTGGACTACGGAGAGCATATATTTACTATTCCCAATCACACATAAGCAAAAGTAAGGAAAGTGGATGAATTTGGAGGGGCCAGATTTACTATTTTCCACCCTAATCCTTTGCAAATGCAACAACCATATTATATTAATTAAAAAAATACATTTCACATTAAAAATTACAAATTATGAAGAAACATTAAATACATATTCTAATTGTAATACATTGTAATTAGGTCTTCCGGTTTTATGGTATTTATTTTTGAACATTTCCTTCTGTATTTTTGGGCAATCTTATTGGTATTTATCCTTATTTATTTGTGTTTTGAGAACAGATGAGATGATAACTCATATATTTCTGCATTTATTAAACATATAAATGTGTAAGCATATCCTTTGATGCCTATCAGGTTTTAGTACATTACACAGCCAAAAATAATATACCCAAATTAAAAAAAAATTATAAAGCACATATACATATTGAGATATGCAGTAATTTAAGCACATCTCATTGAGCTTTGTAACTCCCCATGCTACCAATATGTACAGCTATTGGCCTGAAAATCATTAATCTCAGCATTGTGAGTCTCTGTAAAAATCAGTAAAAATGGAAAACAGGAATCTCTAATTATAATACTACAATAGCTAATATTAACAAACTCCTGCATTGTTGAAAAACATGTACATATAGAACAAAATTAAAAATATGCATATTTAAAATAGAAATATATATTCATAATGTATGAATCAAATTAAATTCTAAAGATGTAATTCTACTATTATAAATACATTTAAAACAATACAGAAATAATTATATTTAAATTAAATACACTTCCCTCCTTACTACCGAAAGAACAAACACCAGAATATGAAATTGATAAAACAATATGAAAATTTAACAATATTAATAATAAATTAATCATTAGATTAAACAATTAAATGAGTATGGGGTGTGAGACCATGTCAAATGCTGAAGAGAGGACCAAGAGAATAAAGGCTGCCTTGTCTCCCCTTGAAGGATCATGCGGATGATTTCTGTAGGGGTGATGAGTTCTGTTTCTGTACTTTGCTTGGGCTTCAATCTGGAATATCTGACATCATGGAGCTAGTAGTTTCTGAGGCGAATGGTGAGGCGTTAATAGATTAGTTTCTCTAAGACCTTTGCCGGACATGTTAGAGGGGAAATGGGTCTGTAGTTGGAAAGTGTAACTGTGTCAGCAGATTGTTTCTTGAGCAAGGGCATGACGGTGCCATGTTTCCAGGTGCCCAGGAATGTTGCTGTTGATGGAGGCAATGAGGATGGCTGTTAGTGTTTCTCTAGGAGTCCTTTGATGAAGGTGTTATGGGGGCAAAGTCAGTTGGGGCCCCTGAGTTCATTGACAGTGGTAACAGTGGGCCACGGGGTCTGGGTTTGTTCTTCAGCCTCAATGGGAATTTCAGTTGCAACAGCGATGGAGTCTGTTTGAAAGTCAAATTTTCCATATATGAAGGTGATTTTCTTAAAGAAGAATTCCAAGAGCTTGTTGCAAAGGTCCTGCGAGGCTGTGATTTTGCTGGAGGTGGCAGGTGGCATGGTGAGATCTTTGTCACCATCCCAAACCACATCGCAGGACACACGCTCGACCCCATTTTTACATCCAGGGACAGAGTCAAGTACAACCACGTCCCTCAGCTCACCTGAACTTATCATTACAGCGATCACTTCATCATCTCAGGACCTACCAACATGAGCACCTTACCGCCCAACTACAAGCACAGAAACTGGAAAAAGATATCAGAAGAACAGTGGAACAAGGCTCCTAACTCCCACCTACCAGACACAACATCCAACCCAGAACAGGTGGTGAAGAACTTCTCCCAGAGTATCACTGAATATGCCAGCACAATCACCCCCCATGCCAGCCAAATCCAAAGGACCTGCCAGAAGAGCAAGCTGATTCACCATGGAGAGACAGGAGACGATACCACCTTCAAGACAGCACTCAACAAGTACCACCACCTCCTGAAAGAAACAAAGAAGAGAGCCCTAGCAGACCACATAGAAGCCAGCACAAACCGCAGCAAGGAGCTCTTTGCCATCGTGAAGTTCTCCAACCATGCAGCTGCTGGGAACAGCATCACCTCCTCCCAAGAACTGTGCAACACCTTGTCAGACTTCTTCCAAAACAAGATCTATGTCAGCTACAAAAAATTTCAAACCCCAACCCACCACTGCCAATATCATCAGCCTGCTCACACCCTCGAACACAAACCCCAAACACCTGATCACCCACTGGGACCTTCTCACAAAGCTGCCACAATTTCCATCAGGAACTCTTTGCACTCGGGTGCTCCCATGGATCCCTGTCTTCACCACGTCTTCAACCTCGGGAGCAAGAGCATTGGAGACAAGCTCAAGAAAGTCCTGAACATCTCTATCAACTTGGGCTCCTTCCCTGATGACTGGAAACATGCTGAAGTGAGGCCCCTCCTGAAGAAACCATCCGCCGACCCAGCTGAATCAAAGAACTATTGTCCCATCTCCCTGCTCCCCTTTCCAGTGAATGTTCTTTAGAAAACAATCAACCAGCAACTTATCGAACACTTGGAACTTGGAACGCAACAACCTCCTGGACCCCTCTGGCCTCAAAGCCAGCCACACCACTATGACAGCCCTGACCACAGCCATCGAAGGCATCAGGGCCCTTCTGGACCACAGCAAAATGGCAGTCTTATTCTCCTGGACCTATTAGCCACCTTAGACACCATCTCCCATCACAACCAAATCAACCGACTCCACCACATTGGAATCCAAGGAGATGGATTCGAAATGATCGCCACTTACCTCACCAGAAGAACCCAGAGAATCAGCCTCCCACAGTTCACCTTGGAATCCATGAAGATTATCTGTGCCGTTTCCCAAGAATCATCCCTCAGCCCTACCCTCTTCAATTTGTACATGGCTTCCCTGGTCAGCACTGTCAGATCGCACAGACTCAACAACATTTCCTATACTGACAACAGCCAGCTCATCATTTTACAGTCAAAAGACGCCTCTACCACTAGAGATAACCTCCACAGATCCATGATGAACATCACCGACTGGATGAAGGACATCTGTTTCAAGGTCAACATGGACATGACGGAAGTCCTCATTTTCAAGAACAACACCTCTCCATGGAATGACGCATGGTGGCCTGCTGAACTCAGCATATCTCCCGCCCCAACAGACCATGTCCGCAACCTCAACATCATCCTGGACAGCAAGCTGTCCATGAAGAAAGACGTAAATGCAGTCTCACCTGCCTGCTTCCAAACTGTACGCATGCTCCGCAATACCTTCAGGTGGCTCCTAGTCAAGACCAGAAAGTCTTGCAGGCCCTCGTCACCAGCAGGCTGAACTACGGGAACACACTTTACATAAGAATCAGTGCATACCTCCTGTAAAGATTGCATTCAATACAAAACTCAGTGGCCAGACTCATACTCGATCTCCCTAGATGAACCCACATCACAAACCACCTTAAGAAGCTACACTGGATCCTGTTTATGCTAGTTCAAGATGTTGACCCATGTATACAAACCACTGCACAATAAAGGACAGCAATAAACACTTGATATTCCACCAACCAACCAACCAGGCACCTAAGATCCACCTCCCTCTCCCTCGCATATATCCCCCAGATCTGCCAAAGAATCAGCAGAGGATGCTCCTTCTCACACCTGGAGGCCAATGCTTGGAAAGACCTTCCCCAGCACCTCAGAACCACCCCATTGCTCCAGCAATTCAGGGAAGCACTCAAGATCTGGCTGTTAGAATTAACTTATCACCACCAATCTAGCAGCAACCCTAGCAACTTAAGACCCTGACAGATGATTTGCTGTGTTTTACAAATCTTTGAGTGATTGATTGATTGATGGCAAAGATTTCTTTGCTGTTGTTAGTGCAGGCATTGATGAGATCTGCAAGAGCTATGTACGTGGTGTTCCATATCTTCTGGTGGTAGCTTCTTAGGAGGGCTTTGAAGATGCCTTTCTCTGTGGTGTCTTCACTTGTTTTCTACTTGCGCTTCAGTTGTTTGCAGTGGAGGTTTGTCAGCATGAGTTCCTCTGTGTACCAGCTGCACTGTGTTCAAGCTCTTAACCTTGTATTGCACCTGAGGGGAGCAAGAGTGTTGGTACATGCAGCGTGCTGTGGTTCTTGATGGCTTTTGACAAGTTGCTGGTGTGCTCAGGTTGATATGCTGAGAGGGTGAAAGCTCACCCCTCTTTGATGCTTTTCTAGCTGCAGCAGGCCAGTCCAGTTGTGGCTGGTCTGTGGTGGGTTTGCTGAAACTGATGAAGGTGTGGTCTGCCCTGGCCATATTTGCTGGCTTGTCTAGTGGGTTGTTGCTGACTAAGGGAAAAATTGACTCCAATAGTGTCTGGCAGTGTGGATGGGTTCAGTAATGTGCTGGGTGAGGCCAAGGTTTCTGAGGTTTTCATAGGTTATCTAGAAGGGCTATAGCATTAGGACTGGTGTGGTTTTCTAGGCAAAAGCTAAGGCCTCGAGGTGAATAAAGGTGCTGCCGTTGAAGAGGCATTCGATGAAGTCTATGATGTCGCTGGTGAAATTGGTGTGGGATCCCGGTGGTATGTATACAAGGGTTCTGCCCAGGCAGAAGTTGGCTGTGATCTTAGGTGTTCCATGCAGCTGGTGGGTAGGGTCTGTGTAGTTGATGAAGATGTTGGCATCTTTGAATTTGATGGCAACTCCAACTCCGGGCTTGTGCTGATTGTGTTGCCTGGTGATTTCATAACCGTCTGGAATTACTGTAGGGATGTCAAGTGCAAAGGTTGGGTTTAGTCCGGTCTATCTGAGGACGAGAAGGTCCGGACCGTGGTCGTGCAGTAAGTCCCATATCTGGTGGCATGTTTAGTGAGTGAGTGGGTGTTGAGGAACATACATGATAGTTTGTGGTGTGTGTTGTGTGGGTGGTGGTTGGTCTGTGTGATTGGGTAGCTGGTTTGCATGAGTGTGAGCGAGTGGACTTCTGTTGGGATTGGGGTGGGAGTGGTGGGTGTAGGGTGTTGGAGACTGCAAGAAGTGCTTGTGAATGCTCCTTCCATGATGCGTGTTGTGTTAGCTGTTAGAAAGTGCCCATTTTCTCATGGTCAGCCCCCATTTTTTGCTAGATGCTGTGGCAAATAGATCTGGAAGAGTGCTGGGACCTGCTAACCTGGCCCCAGTACCTGTGCTCTTTGCCTGAAAATGGTAACTGTAAATTGGTACACCCAATTGGCAAGCACTTTTCACTCCTTATAAGTCCTAGTATATGGTACCAGGGGTACCTTGGGGAAGGGTGATAGGTGGGGTCACCAGGGCTGCAGCACTATATTGTGCCTTCCTGTGTGACCCAAGTAAAAATACGAGCAGGTCTGCCATTGCAGTGTGCACAAATAGCCTGCCTTCTCGAGAAGACCTCTGAACACACCATGTGTTGCTTATTCACCCCACTGCCTTAATGTAAGTAAGTCACCCTTAAGGCATGCCTCCTTTAGCACAGGAGGTAGGGTACATTATATATAAAAGGTGTGGACATATATGTTTACACATATATATCCCCAAAATAGGCCTGTCAAGCATGGTTTTACTGTGAGTGACCAGCGGTCCATAGGATAACATGGGCTGGCTACCCAGAAAATTCAAGATAGCCAGCTCCATAATGGTACCACTAAATTGTATTTTGCTTGATATCAAACATCATGCTTTTTCACCCCTGACACGATTCTCATGTTGAGGATGAGCTGGCATGCACAGGGGTGCCACCCTGATAGGGTGCCCTGCTAACATACAGTAACCAAGTTTCTTGGCGGGCTTCCCCAAGCTGTTTTCCGCAAAGACAAGAGTTTACCCTCCTGGTCTGTCAGGTTGGCACTTCATCAGGATGGAGACATAGGCATATGCAGGACAGAGGTCACACCTCTGCCCTTCCAGGGTGGCTAGTGCTTACAGTAATCAAGGTGGTGAGCCTCAAATCCTTCACCGCCCTTCATATGCAATGCATTTGTCCTCCAGTTGAGGACAAAGCACTAGCCATGCCTGAAGCTGTTTAGCATGCAGGCAGGTGGGAAAATTTGCCAGTCAGGAGGCATACACCCCTAAAACACTAGCCACACCTTTAGGGTGGTGGTCTAGAAGTTCTGTATGGCCAATAAATAGACCATGAAATAGAGTGTTTAAATAAAATAACTTTATTTCTCTGCATGTATTCCTCTTTCCATGTGTGCTTCATTCTGCAGCACACATAGAAAGAGGAACATGGCTCTCAGGATTGTTTTCGTGCAGGAAGGGGCACCTTCCTGCACAGTGGGAAAGGACAGGAATGCACCGTACTGGATAAATACAGTACATTTCTGCCCTTTCAGTTTGATGTAGGGCAGCACAGCAAGGTGACTTCCTTCAATGCCCTATGCCAAAACCCCATAAATGAGGTGCAGGCCATGAAGTTATTTCTCCTTGTTACGCCTCACCTCAGGAGGCATAATGTTTTGGCACATCCCCCAGTTTGCATGATCTTGTAAATCTGGGGAAGTGTCAAAATCCATGGGTGTTGCGTGGGTCACCCACCACAAGCGCAGAATAAGGCAACGCAGCAAATTGTGATACCTTGTCTTATTCCATATCAATGAGGCCATTCAAAGCCATGCAAAGTGCCTTTGAGTGGCCTCATAGATATGATTTCAAGGTTTTCCCCACTGGAGCGTCACAAAAAGTGACACTACAGCAAATCAAGGGGGACATAATTATGCCTCATACTCTCAGCAGGTGTGTGGCATGCACCTCAGTGAATGTAAGCATCAGGAAGGTCTATTGTTTAGGCAGTGCAGGGGATAGCACTGTTGGGCGCTTTTGGGGAGTGCCCACTGTTGCTCCGGCCAGTATTAGCAGTGGGAAATGTTGAACAGTGTCAGTCAATTACACTGAAATAGGGAACTTCGGACCTCAATGCTTTCAGTTCTCCACCTTAACAGGCTCCAACACTGACACCAAACTCATGCAGAAAAGACTGTTTTTCTGAGGCTCAGAGTGCCTGCTTTTAAAAACCTAGTGCCTCATTTACAAGGCTATTGCGCTGCCGGTATGTCATTTTTTGTGGCGCTCCGGCGGCGCACAGTGCAGACCCATAGCTACTAGGCCATGCAAAGCCACACAAAGTGGCTTTTTCTGGCCTCATAGATATGGAGTAAAGCAATGTAGCGCAAGTCGCTGCCTTGTCTTACTCTGCTTCGAGAAGGCGTTCCATGGGTGTTGCAGTGGGTGTTCCCACTCAAAACCCATAGAATGTGACACATTCTCAGATTTACAAGAAGTTGAAAACCTGGGAATGCATCAAAAGCCTGCGCCTCCCCAGGCGAGGTGTAACGAGGGCAAATAACTTTATTTCCCCTGTTTTTTCCTCTTTCCACATGGACTGCATTCTGCAGCCCACATAGAAAGAGGAAAACGCCTCCATTGATTGTTTTGCGCAGAAAGGTATCCCTTCCTGCACAAAAACAATCATGGCAACAATGCAGACACCCTTGTACCATGGTGCAACGGTTACTGCATTGGCGCTAGGCACCAGTTTGTGCACTGGCATAAGCAGAAAGGACAATAATGTGCTGTATGTTGTAGATACGGGGAGTTCCTGCCCTTTTGAATTGCTGTGGGGCAGCAGTGCAGAAAGATGTGCAGCGCCGCCCTGACGCCAATTCTTTGTAGATGAGGTCCTAATTTTCTTTCTCTTGTCTCCGTTAACCCATTCTGTTTTGGTGGATTTCTCTTTTTCATCCCTCTCTCTTTTGTGTGGTCTTGCTGTCTTTCTGATGCTCTTACTCCCATTTTTTCTTTGTCTTTCTCTGGGACTTTATTTTACTTTCTCACTCTCCTTGTGGACTCTCAGTCTCCATGGGGGCTGAACCACTCCTTCTCTCTCCCACTTGGCCTCTTTGCTATATTCCATCTCTTTCTGATTCTCTCTTTCTCTACTGATGCATTTCACCCCTCTCTCTGGGCTAGTTCGGCATTTCTCTTTGTGACTGATTCTTTCTCCCTCCCTGGGGCCCTGTCACTATTTTCTTCTGGGGCTCAGCTTTACCCCTTCCCTAAGAGTCTTTTATTCACCCTATCTCTCTTGATTTATGTCAAGGTCTCTCTTTCACTCTCTCTTGGGTGTTGATGCTGAAGAAACCCTATTAGGTATCAGTGATGTTTATAAAAGGAATGTATTCATTCACTCTGTGGCTTACTCCCTCTGTGGGCTTTAATTACTCTTTTGGGTGTTCATATCTGGCTTTCTTTCATCCTTGCTTTTGGCCTCTAGGGCTTCCTTTCACATGCTCTCCTTGAGGCTCTCGTTCACTCTTTCCAGCAGTGCTCTTACACCCTCTTTCTCTCTCAGGAGTTTGTTCACTCAATCTCTCTGGATCCTGATTTCAATCTTGGTCTCTGTGGTTCATTACTCATCCTTCATCAGAGGCATTATAAATCAAGCAGAATGCGAGAAATTGCCCAGAGCTCCAACCCTGATAAAATAAGAGTAGAAGAGGAACAAAGAAGGAAAACAGAATTAAGGACAACATTATCAGATTTCAGCCAGTGGAATGGAGAAAATCCACAGGACAGTGCTATATTTTTGACTACTGCAGGAAGAATGCTGGTGCTGAAAGGGGATTTGTGTTTTTTTTTTGGGCAATCAAAGATAAAATTTGAAGCAGAATGTGCATTGTCCTATATTAATAGCATGCACTGGTCCACTAAACATCCACAAAGACACTCTTACTGTGTCTTTCTCTCAATTAGAGGGACTGGCTGGTTAGACATCGAATGACAATGAAATGTTGTTACAAAACAAAAATAATAGAACCAAGGGTAAAAAGAATTTGCTACATCAATGTTTGTTCAAGCCTTATTTAAGCGCGATTTAGGCAGCTTGGACTTTCAGTTGTGTTTGCATGCCCCATTTTTTAAACTATAGTTCAATATTGTTTGCTAGCATGAGGGCTTGAATTAATTGAAAACGGTTATAGATAGTAATCAATTCACATTTATTCTGAACAATAGGTTTCAAAATATGTCCCCAACAATCTTTAAGGTTGACACTGGACCTTCATGGATGGCCTGGATAAAGATAACATGTATTTATATAGTGCTGTGTAATTCCTAGGAGTCCCCCAGTACCTGCGCATTTTGGATGACCTAAACTGAGGACTTGGTGTCCCAACCGCTTCCGGAAACCCCCACAGGATATGTCAGCCGTTAGACCTTCTCGCTCTACAGTGCCACCACCACCCCCCTGTATTCTACAGTGGAGTAGGTAGTCTCTGGCAACCACTGAACATGACAACCCTGATATCTCAGGGATCATGGAAAACAGTACAGTATGTTTCACTCAGACACTCATATTTGCTTTCTCTCAGAGAACACACATGATGGCAATTAGGACTTTTCAATAAGAATTTATTGGTCCAGGGACAGCCTGGTTTAAAACATATGTGGTGCAACAATCAGGAGACAAAAGCATACAAAAGAGATTGCTAGTACCAATATAGTGAATAGTAGATACATTTCTACCATAGTGCTAATAGGATGAACAGAAACAGTTTAGATAAAAACAGTAGCACTTTCATATTCCTAAAATGTGTATCCTAAGTAATTTGCTAAAATATACCTAGCTTAACCTGGATGTGTAGATGTATGTATGGGCATAGATATGTGTATCTGTAGCCAAGAAACCCCCAGGGATGAACCAACCCCTCACCTGATGGTTGAGAACGAAGGAACCTGTCTCTGCGTCGAGGATGAAAACTGCAAGGGATGTCAGGCTGCTGCTTGTCGGAGATTGGGCATGCAGGACCCCAGTATCAGCTTGGAAGGAATGCTCCTCTAATTTGTACGGGGTAGAGAGGGTCTTTTATACTAAAGTGGTCACTCCAAGGTTTTTTTCTAGAATCGATATGTTTTTAAAAGAACCATGGATATTTTGAAAACAATCACCAATGCTTTTCTAAACAAGTGTGATCATGTACAGCTGGCTGTTGGCCAAGGATGAAAAAAAGTGGTGACCCTTATACAGAATAAATCTGCCGTGCCTGGGGACATGTTTATGTACGTCAGGTACAGGGATTATGATAGAATACTTAGAGCCTGATGTCGAGGAGACAGGAGCAAGCTACTAGGTAAAAGGGCACCTGTTTATAATCATTATTGTAGTGTGGATGGGACAATGTATCTAAAACGGGGTGTACATGATGGGACTATCCTAAAAGACACACACACTCCTCATCAAAAGGTCAACAAGGTCAGCTAGGTAATGATAAAGCTAACGTTATTAAATGGCATAAAAATCACTTATAATTAACATATTAAAAGCATCTTAAACAGCCTAAAAATTTGTGCATAAAAGAAAAGTCATTTTTCCCTAAGAAAGCGTTCAAAGGGTCCTCTAAACTTGTATATATTATGATTATTTCACTGAGCACCTTGAAAGCCATGAAGCTCCATTAGAGCCGGGAAGAAAAATAAAACAAAGTCTGTTTTGACCTTCAATTTTAGTAAATGTTTAAAAAGTTGCCAAATTGTTCCCAGCACAGGAGAGTCCAGATTGTTTTAAGAATCCTGTGCTGAAGACTCAACATCGCTGAACATCGTATCTGCAGATGGCAGTCCCTCAAGAACTTCCAGTATCATATCCAATGAGCAAAGGTGGTCATCTCTGGTTACCACGGCAGCCACCGGGGAAGAGTTAGATGCCTGCACGCCTGATGCTGATGCCTGTATTTCTGGAGCAGAGCCGATATCCCTTCCAACAGGAGTGGAAGCATCCCTTGGAGGCTCTAGAAATGATGTCATCAACATGGGAATACGCTGTGGAAAACTGCATGTTTGGGCCTGCAAAGGCGCCAGTAGCACTTCTCTGTCCGACGGCGCAACCAATGGAGGTGTCAGACACAGGTCCAACATGCAGCCGAATCCGCAGAAGAGGCAACGGAACACAGGCAAAACATAGTCTAGCCAGACAGGTCTGAAAGACAACAACCAATGCTCACTCAGCTCTCGCAGCCGAGGTGTAGTCAGGTAGAACACCATGAGCTCACGACAACATTGTTCCAGCAGTGTTCTCTCGATTTTGTGAGGGATTGCGACGTCCATTGCAAAGCAAGAGTATTAAAATCAGGACTCCCACTACCGAAAGCAGGACCAAAGGCATCCCTCCAAAAACGCTTCCAAGTACAGAGTGTATGAAGGCTGGAATTACTCTGAAGATTGCCTGAAAGGTGGTTAAGAGACCTGATCCAAGTCGCTTAAATAAGTGTACAATCCCACTCATATCCGACATGTTAAAAATACGATGAACCATTTCTCTGAAATGGATCGGGAAGTTCGTACGGACCAGGGCCTGTATCTCTGCCGAA
The DNA here is from genome assembly GCA_963921515.1 of Calotriton arnoldi. Classification (NCBI taxonomy): domain Eukaryota; kingdom Metazoa; phylum Chordata; class Amphibia; order Caudata; family Salamandridae; genus Calotriton; species Calotriton arnoldi. The sequence goes on along the minus strand of CAWUFW010002500.1, from coordinate 915,477 downwards.
GACCTTGCAACCTGGAGATCAAAAGACTCTCGGGCTGAAGTTAAGGCCACATTTTGTTGAAACAACATGGCCTTCAGTTTGCTCAGCAAATCAAACCGTGTACCGGAAACATTCAATGAAGGACACAGTGGTGCCTCCCTAACTGTGCAAGATGGGGGAAACAATTCTTGCCATTCGAAAGTAATTCAAAAACCGGATGAATCACAACAGCTCGGGAGCCTTTCAAGCAGCATGATAAGTTCGCTTTCGAAGCATTACTCGATCCATAAAGTGACACTTCTGTGCACACTAAAGACCCCCTTAAAGCTGTCCCGAAGTCAGTATCACTTAAGAAAACTTCAGAGTCCTTACTTCTGCATCTATATCTATACAGTAACTCCCAGGTTTCCTGTATGAGCCTTTCACCCAAAGCTTCATTTCTGCCTGCTTGGATGTATCTAAGGCAGTATTGGAACTGAAATGTCGTGATTGGCAGTGTGATATAGCCATGAATTAATCATTCAGTAGACGGTGACTCTGCTTCAGTGCAAAGGTAACTAATTTTTCAATGAGCAGCATGGTGTGTGTTGCATCTCTGCTTGTCATAGTCAACTGTCTGCCGGTCAGAATGTAAGCCGAGAACAGGTTTGTGCTGTTAATGTATCGCCATTGTAGTGAGCCAACCGGCCACTACTTTACTTTGTTGCAGCACTCACCCGAGGGGCTGGGCTCGGCACCTCGGTTATAAATAAAGGGTGCCCGAGTCACTCGTGGCTCTTGCACAGACTCACATCTTGTGTGCCGTTACTGTCTGTGATAAACGTCCCTGTAGGCCTTACCACCGCCCAACCGAGACGCCCCAAGTGTATCTACTCCCGCCACCACATTGGCGATGAGGAGGTACTTACCCAGCAAGCATCTGCACAGGCCGTGTTGGTGCTGAAGTGACAGTGTGGCGATCGACCACTGGTGGTGGTTTCCACGTGGGACGGTGATCGCTGAGAGATTGAGCGGTGAGGAGCCCGGCAGCAAGGAAGGCTGTCATAGGCCAGTGGTGTGGCGGCAGTGTGAAGAGCTGCTGCTGGTGCTGGTGGGAAGCTTGCAGCGGCCGTCAGAGGCATTCAGAAGGTGAGGAGGCTTCGGCGACGTGTGCGGAGAAGCAAGGGAGCTGCGCCATGTCTGGTGCCAGCGGGAGGTGAGCGGTGGTGTCCGGAGGCGCCTGAAGTATGAGGAGGCCTCGAGTGAACTGACGCATGGAGCGAGGCAGCAGAGTGGCCTTACCAGGCCGGAGGGCGCTTGTGAAGGAGGCAAAGTCGTGGCCTCGAGCACAGCGCTGTGCACAGAGTGGCAGCAGGCCGCAGGAGAGGTGCGGCCTAGCCCCAGGCGAGAAAGGGGCATTGTGGAGAGCAGCGAGGGAAAGAAGTGCTACCACAGCCAAGGAAGGGAAGCCCGCAAAAAAAAAAAAAAAAGAATTGATAAAAGGAAAAGGAAAGGACACCAAAGACAAGAGAGGTGAAAGTCAAGCCAGAAGAGAAGGGAAAGTGGAACCCTCAGGGGTAGTGAATCCGAACAAAAAAAAAAACAGAAGCAAGGCCCATATAGCAGGACACAAAAGAAGAAACAGAGGACACCAACAGAGGGCCCACAGATAAAGCTAACCAGGAAGGAGGAAGTGGTGAAACTAGAGAGAGACAGGCAAGATATCAGTACAAGAGAATGAGGATCAAGAGCAGCCATTTGAAAGAGGGGCGCAGCCCATGGCAGCAGCGCTACTGCCGTTTAGTCAACTGGTGGATCCGGCTACAGCTGCCCGAGGTGGAGGAAATGGGTAGGCTGACTGGAGGACTACTTTCTCGCAGTGCGTGAAATGGATTGTGCAGTAAAAAGGTCAACCATGCTGCACATGGGAGGGGCAGAGCTGTACGACTTATTCCAGGACTTGCCAAACACAGGAGATAACAACGATTACAACGCATCGGTAGCCAAGCTCGATAGATACTTTGACCCGCAATTAAATCCCGACTATGAACACTTCAAGCTAAGACAGGCGTGCCAGCATGAAGGAGAGCCGGTAGACATGTTTTTCGTACGCCTGCGGAAACTGGTGAGTACATATACAGGTATCGACAAGCAACTAGAAATACGAGCACAACTGATTCAGGGATGCCTGTCGGCCAAGTTCAGGAACTTGATCCTCCGTCAGCCAGGGATATCGCTAGATGAGATCCTGATTCTGGGCACATCCCATGAATTAGCCGATGTAAGAGCAGGGGAGATGGAATCAGCTCTGGGCCGCAAAACACCAACATATACTCAAGCAGCACTAGGGAACATCAAAGAGGAAAGGGTGGACACCATCTGAAGAGGAATTGGGCGAGGAAGAGGAAAATTCACAATTGGAGCGACGCCGAAGGTGTGTGGGAACTGCGGTTTCGCAAGTCACCCGCTGAGAAACTGCCCGGCAAAGGGGAAGACATGTTTGCAGTGTGGAAAGACTGGCCACTTTGCAAGGGTGTGCCGGAGCGAAGGAAAAACGAAGAAGGCAGCGAGCGTGAGGGCTGTGTCAGAAAGGGAGGAAGAACAAGGCTCACCAGCCATGGTGAACCAGCAATTGAAACACATATAGGAGGAGGAAGATGATGACGGGGACGTGTTTACAGTGTCGTTTGCGGGAAGGCAGAACCAGAAGAAGAGGCTGCCACCGGTCTGCACCGTCGGGGTGAATGGCGCAAGGATGACCGCTCTCATTGACACTGGAGCGTCGGTGAATGTACTAGATGGAGAGCAGTATTGGCAACTGGAACACGCCCGCCCCAGGAAAAGACTAAGGCAAAAATATATAACTATGGAGGAGACAGTCCTATACCATTCCAGGGAGTGATTATAGTTAACGTGCGGAGTGGGTCTGCCCAGGTACGGACAAAATTCTACATCACGGAGGAGAGTGCCAGTACCTTGCCAGGATGTCACACAGCTGGGACTAGTATTCTTTGCAAGACAAGTACATCGGTCACACACGGAAGAAATAATGGGAGAATTTCCACAGCTGTCCAAGGGCCTGGGAAGCCTCAAAGGAATCAAAGTCTTGCACATCGACAAGAAAATACGACCTGTGGCACTGAGACATCGAAGAGTGCCTTTTCACTTACGGCCCCTCGTCGAGGCGTAATTAGACCGGCTATAGAAGGAACGTGTCATCGAGAAGGTGTATGGCCCAACACCGTAGGTGTCGTGCCTTGTAATAGCTCCCAAACCCAAACAACCGGGAGGCATCAGGCTGTGTGTAGAAATGAGCTTGCCGAACAAATAGATAAAGACAGAGAGGCACATTACTCCGACAATCAACAAGATTGTAACAGATGTCAATAGAGCCAAGTGATTTTCAAAGGTGGACTTAAGCTCTGGCTACCATCAGCTGCTACTGGATGAAGGAAGCCAATATATAACCACATACTCTACACACTTGGGTCTAAGACGTTTTAAGAGGCTGAGTTTTGAAGTATCGTCCGCAGCGGAGGTGTTTCAAAATGCCATTAGAGAGACGCTCTCTGGATTGGTGGGCGCTATCAATGTAAGTGATGATGTGCAGATATTTTCAGAGACCCTGGAAAAACACCATGTCAGGTTGAAACCCACGTTAAAGCGGCTGGAGGAACAGGGACTCACCCAGCACAAGAACAAGTGCTCGTTTTATACCAACGAGGTAGAGTTCTTCGGGTATTGGTTCACAAAGGATGGCCTGCAAGTGGACCCAGCGAAAGGGGAGGCAATCCGGGTGGCAGCCATCCCACAGAATCACACAGAAATGCATAGCTTTTTAGGGATGGTCAACTACTGCGGGCGATTTATCCCCCAGTTGGCAACCCTGCGCAAGTTGAAGAAGAAGGAAAAACAGTAGGAGTGGACAGAGGAGACAGCACGTGCCTTCAAGGAGGTGAAGGGGGCATTGCTTCAAGGAGCCACCGCTGCCTATATTCAACCGGGAGGAAGAACGGAACTGACTGCCGATGCCAGCCCGGACGGGTTAGGAGCAGTCCTTCTACAGCAGAAAGAAGGAGATGAGTCGTTACCTATTGCATACACCTGTCGGGCATTGACAGCAGTGGAAACACGGTACACGCAGATCGTAAGGGAAGCTCTGACCATTAGATACGCATGTCAGCAATTCCACATTTATCTGTGCGGACACAATTTGAAAGTCATAACTTATCACAAACCTCTAGTTCCACTGTTTGGCGGGTCAGCAAGGAACAGGCCACCACGAATAGAAAGATGGGCAGTGCAGCTACAACAATACGACTTTGAAATGGCCTATCGTCCAGGAGCGAGCAACCCAGCAGATTACCTGTTGAGGCACCCCATGGCTGATGATCCCACAGCACACCCTGAGACAGACGGAGGAGTTGAGGATTTCATCATGTTCGTGACTGAAAATGCCTACCCCCGAGCCATGTCCATTGAAGAACTGGTGGAAGCAACAACCATAGACAGTGGGTTGCGAAAAGTAAAGAAGGCTTTGAGGTCACACCAGTGGAAGGACTTCCTGCGAGGGGTGGAGAGTCTGATTGATGAAGAGGGAGGAAATGCTCAAGAGCCTGTGGAAGTGCTGGGATGAACTGAGCAAGAGTGTTGAGGGACTCGTACTCAGGGGGCAACAGATAGTGATCCCAAGAAGTCTATGGAGGTGCACAGTGTAGCTGGCCAATCAAGGACACTAAGGCCTTGCTAAAACAAAAGCACGACTGCGGTCAAAGGTGTGGTTCCCTGCAGCCAACCGGATAGTGGAAGAAACAGTGAGAGAATGTCACTCATGTCTCATTACTGGAGCTGGGGGAGCTGTGCCACCTATCATCACCGAAGCACCCTGCGAGAAGTCATGGTCCGTAGTTAATATGGATTTTGGCAGTTTCCTTGATGGGAGGCTATCCTTAGTGGTAATTGACAGTCATTCCAAATTCCCAGCTGTGGAGCTTGTGCAATCGACTGCTTTCGAATTTGTCAAACCAGCTTTGGAGAAGATCTTTGCAATGCTCGGATACCGAATGAAATAAAAATGGATAACGGACCACTTTTCCAAGGAAGTGAGTTCAAGGATTATCTACACAGCCTCAACATTCGCCACCAAAAATTACTTGTTAGTGGCTGCAAGCGTATGGGGAGGTAGAACGCTTTATGAGAACGCTGAACAAGGCTTTGCAAATTGGAGTAAGCCAAGGAGAAAATCTAGAAGTGTGTCTACATCAGTTTCTAAGGGCCTACCATCAAACGCCACATTCCACAACAAGGTGTGCCCCCAGAGAGGTGATCATGAAAAGACAAGAGAGAACCCTAGTTCCGGTCTGTTCGGAGTGGGCTCCAGCTACCCTGGACATGGAAGTGGCACAGGACAGGAGGAAAGCGACTAATGAGCTTTCAAGTCAGAAAAGAAATGTCCAGGAACCGAGCCTGAGAATCAGTGATAGAGCAGTGGTCGGAGACAGACATCCGGGGTGGAAGTATCGGACCCCATTTGAAAAAGAGATGTGGGAGGTATTTGGAATCAAAGGAACTATGGTCACGGCGAAAAGAGGGAATACCCTTGTGTCAAGGAATAGTTCATTGTTCAAGAAGGTGGGAACACCAAAAGAGGGGAGGAATCGGGAAGGCGAAGAGGCAAGAGCTGAAGGCATCATGAATGCGGACAATAATCAGGACAGTCATGATGATGAATACGAACGAGGTGAACCCGGCCAACCAGAATTGAGCCAATCTACAGTGAACACTTCAGAAGGGGTGAGTCGCGTGGAGACTTCATCAGAAACGTGGAGAGGTGTGGTGCAGCGGCCAGGGCAGCTGTCTTCGGAGCACAGGGTCACGGTTCGATCCCCGGCTCCGGCGGCAGCTCAGCTCAGCACCATGTGACTCTGGGCAATAGCTCACTTAATTTCCACGACGGCCCCCAGCGCCTTGAGACCCGTAAGGGTGAGTAGTTCGCGCTTTATAAATACGGATTTAAACAGCACGGGGGCATCAGTACCAACTGAGACAAAATCCTCGACTGAACCAACGTCTCAAAGACTTTGTATGCTAAGAGGGAGAAGTTGCAGTAGGGGCCGTTTGGTCCAAGCCTCATTACAGAACGATTGGAGGTGGACACCAGAGGAGCAGTGAGAGACTGTACAGTTTATTTGGTTTGTTTGTTTTTGCCCTCAAGGTTAGTAGGGATGTAGTGAGCCAACCGGCCACTACTATTCTTTGTTGCAGCCCTCACCCGAGGGGCTGGGCTCGGCTCCTCGGTTATAAATAAAGGGTGCCCGGATCGCTCGTGGCTCGTGCACAGACTCTCATCTTGTGTGTCGCTACTGTCTGTGCGACGTCCCTGTAGGCCTTACCACCTCCCAATCAAGACCCCCACAAATGCACCTACTCCCGCCACCACAGCCATGGCATGTGGCCTGAACGCAGTGATTGGAGCGCCCAGCTTAAAAGCATAATGGAGCGTAATTGAGATTGCCCATGTTGTAGAATAGACAGATCTTGTTCCATTGTGTCGATTGCCAAGGACAATCTGTTGCCCAGTGAATAAATATGTGAAGAAAGTGTAGTCATACCATTGCCTACCACAGCCAGGACCTTTTCTAGGTTAATCCTATCAATTTCACATAATCTCTCAGCAGCATCCTGTTGGGAGACCCTCCACAGTTCATTGTAGATGGCGTACAAGAAGCAATTCTTATGCGGTTTCTTGGGACCTAACAAGACATCCCTAAGATCCATGTTATCAGCTAGAATGGACAAGTGTTGTTTCACTTGTTGTAGTGTTGAGGTTTTTAGCCATTCTAGGCACAACTTCCCAACACTGTAAGAAGTCACTACCCCTGGGTCGTCTGTGTGTACATAGTGTGGGTCAGGCCTATGGATACTAAACCCTCTGTTGGTACCCTTGAATCTTGCTTCACACCTATTTGTGTTGACAAGCCAAACCAACCATCCCTTCCAATCGAGAGGTGAAGAATTGTATGTACCATTCTGAATCATTGTACCCAGCATTTCCTCACTTATCAGGGTGTCATTTGATATACCTGCAATAGGTATGTGTAAGGGGATGCGTGGTTTTTTCAGGTCTTTAATTTTTGCAAACCCGTAGTAGGTAGTTTGTTGCACTGTACTGTTCAGGAATATTATTTGTTACGGTATGAGGCAAGCTCTAAATAAAGCCTCTGTTCCCTGAACCTGCCAATCTTTTGTCCCCCAGATGGGTTTTGCGTCTATCATATCCCTCCAATAGTCAAAACCTTATACAGACAGTTGGGAGATGAAAGGTGCTGAATGTATGAGCTTGGTATTAGTCAGCATAATTTTCTTTGCAGTTGCATTTGTCTGTACTAGCTTAAAGTAGCATGACACTGGGTCTGATGTATTGAACCCTGAAAAGTATGGAAATCTCTGTGCGAATGTGGCAGAACTACCTTTTGGTGTTGTCGGGCAATGTTCCCATTGATGGTAAGTGTTTACAGAGCGTGCAACACTTGCTCTATGCAAAAAGTGATGACTATAATGCTGGCAACAATACATACTATCGTAGTCAGGTGCATCTTCATACAATTCCCTGTAAGAAAATGCAGCAGATTGTTCTAAATCTGAAAGCATAGTATTTACAGTCTCAATGTCCCAATCATCAGAGAGTGTACTCTGGGTAATGAAATCATTCATTGTAATTTTAAACACGTGTGGAACTTCTGAAATGTTCACTAGGGACAAGTCTCTTTGTTCATGGTGTGATGACGTATGTGGTTTCAAGACCAAGTTCACAGGTTGGACTACAGAGCGTTGTGGGAGGTAATGTCCATTTAGTAGTAGGAGAAAGACAACTACTATGCCAATCCAAAGTAATAGGAACAGGACCCCTAATGCAAACCAAAGATGCAGCCAAGGGTACGCTAAGTAAGTCTTTTTCAGCCAAAGATAGAATTGTCTAAATTGTTCTTTCTTGGAAATAGGTGGCGTTTGCTCAAGCTCACTTGGATCTGAAGAAAAGTAATCAAAGTTGATGAAGAAGCCAGACGCAGTTTGATCTATCTTTGGGAACTCAGCAGTATTTGTAGAACTGGCAGTTGCTTCTTGTGAAGGCACATTAATGTAAAGTTCATTAGTGGGCCGAATTGCAATTTGCGTTTCAGTTGTATTCTGGTGTTGTTCAGTTTCAACTGGTGTGATTCATGCTCCGTTATTTGCTACTCCAACATCTTGCACAGAGGAGTCTTGAAACGTTATTAGTCAATCCATCTGAACTTCCTGTATAGTAGCGAGAGGAGATCTGCGGCTACTCAGGACTCCACGAGGCCTGCTGTTGAGAATCAGCTACATAGTTTGGTTTGATCAGATCAATGGAGACAAATCTTTTTCTTTTTGGCCAGCAAGAGGTGGAAGGAGAACTGTTCTTGTTCCTTGAACCGCCAGGACAGGTACAGGTGTTCTGTAAGATGGCGCAAACTCCTTCTTGTCCACAAATCTTTCTCTGACCAGGTCCTCAATCTTCGGGACCCAGACAGGTCTTGCCGGAACCGGTTTAATTTCCCCAGTGTCGGTGCGTTTTACTCGGACGTTGCTCTGTAATGCCCGGAATTCATTGAGTTCCTGTAAAACAGCCAAACGATCATTCAATTCAAATGGTTTTACATCCACCACTGTGCTGGCACAATCGAGGTCAGGTACCCACATTCTTGTCCCAAACAGGATCTCATAGGAGGTACGTCCTCCCAAGGATTTTCTTGGCATATTATTCAGTTCCCATTGGACTCCGTATAGGTGATTGACCCAACTACCACCTGCACCTAATACCCTAGCTGTTAAGGATTGCTTTAGGTCCCGGTTTTTCCTCTCCACCACTGAATTTCCCTCGGGATGGTAGGGGGAGGAGTACTGCATGGCCACACCCATACTTTCCATGGCTTCCTTGTAAACCCGAGAGCTAAAAGCAGGGCAACGGTCGGAATGTAACGTGCCAATTGCGTATGTCCCGATGAAGACTCACAAATCCTTTATAACAGTTCGAGCTTCAGCCGAGCGCTGAGGCCAAACCCATAGAAATCTAGTGCATGAATCCACTGCCACCAAGATGTACTTGTAAGCCCCCTCTGAATTTAAGGGGCCACAGTGGTCCAAATAGACACATGCGAGAGGTCTGTATGAAATGAGTAATGGTGTTTGTGGTGGCTGTGTTACGGTGGAACCTTTCGTCTACTAACAGATGTCGCACTTTAAGACCTAAGCCTTTGTTTGTTTAGCCAAACTTGGCCACCAGAATCACCGCTTTAGTAACAAAACTTTGCAATGACTCCTGCGTGTGCAGAGCCCAGACCCTCACGTGCAGCTAGAATTAAACCTAATCTGCGATCTGTGTTTGGTATAACTCTATCCCCCCACTCCTGGAATTTGAGCATGCAGTGTGTTTTGCGCATCAAATTTATAGGACTATTTGAGTGGAAAGCCTTTTGGAACGGCAGAGCCGTTCTTTGAGGCGTTGATAGCTATCAGTATGTCTCCGTCTATCCCCGTGCTAGAATGAGTGATTGCAGCAATGGCAGCAGTTCGCACTGTCGCCTTGGCGACTTCATCATCCAGTGAATTCCCTTTAACACGTATGCCAACATGCTGGTGACTCAAGGTACATGAATAACTTGAGCCCGTGTGTGAGAAGTTGGCCTGGTATATGCTGTTCACTAATTAAAGTGGACACCTTGCACCAGAACAATTCGACTCTTATGGTGGCAGCTGTGGAGAGCAGCCTTCCGGCTAAGTCTTGAAGGAATGTAAAGCAGCTTGTTTTACCACACAATCTCTTGAATCACCAAATGAAAAGACACCACACAGGTATATATATCAAATATATATGTATTTATTAATAAACACTCTCTACTAATCTCTTTATGAGATTAGAGGACAGGAACATATGTACAAGTCAAATATTATCAGGATACGTTTAGCACAATTGAATGTTACAATCTTAGTTTGCTAGACCTAGGTCTAGGGCATCTAGAATCGAGGGACCCCCAAGAACCACCCCAGGTAGTTGTAGGAGACCCACAGGGGACGGACGCGGTGACCTGGAACCGATGCGAATCCTGTACGAGTCTATGCACTCAGACGCGATTGAAATATCAATGTTAAAGGTCCCTTGCGTGTTCGAGGCGAACACACCAATCGGTCCTTGTATGAGTCGAAGGACGCGGTTACAGATGGAATTGCAAGGGAGTTGGACGCGGTGTGTCTAACACAGACGCGAACCATGTACGAGTCAGTGCGATAGTCGCACTTGGAAAGTTAGAGTTTTAGGGCACTTCGAGGGAAGCTACAAGCAAGTCACTTACAGGGTAAGTAGTTCTAGGGCCCACACCCACAGGAGCACCGTAGTGCTGAAGTTACCTCACCCAGGGGAGCCGGGTGCATAGGTGTTCTTTGGTATCGGGTCGCGGCGTCGTTTTCAATGGGAGCCAGTGAAGACTTGCTGCTTGCGGCGACAGGAGAAGTGTCCGGAGGAATCCAAGCCTGGATTCGGAAGATGGAAGACCTGAAAGCAGAGGGGACAGTGTTCAAAGTCACTTGGCAGTGACTCGGGGCAAGGAAGATGGATGCCCACCGTCGTCGCAAGATTCAGGTCGTTCGCGGTTGCCTTGACTCTTCAGCCACGAGGTCCAGGAGGCGTCGACGATGACCAAGAGCTGGATTCGGCGTGTCCCACGATGTCTGCAGCTTAGGAAATCCACTTCTTGGGCTGCAGGGACTTCGGACTCCGGCGGGAGCGGCATAGTTTGCGACCGTCGTTTGTAGTTTTTGGTGCCTGCCAAGCAGAGGAGTCACTCCTTGACTCCAAGGGAGATTCTTCAGTCTTCCAAAGGTAGTGGAACGTCGAAGGTCCAGGATTCTTCTTGTAGAGCGTCGTCCAGGGAAATCTAGGGTGCAATTCACAGGTTCCCCCTCTTATACTAAAAGAAGGGGAGGGACTAGCTCTATGACCCTACCTATGGGAGGGTCAGGGGAGGGGGTGGCTACACCCACTTCCCTTTGTCCAGTTTCGCGCCAGAGCAGGGACAGGTAGCCCCTGAGCCGGTTTGAACTGGCATATGCACAGAGGAGCCTTCTGCTCCCCCAGTGCAGGACTTCAAAGCACTCTAAGAGTGCACCCACCCAGCCCCAATACACTAAACCCTGTCTGGGTGGTGGTCACACCCCTTGGGACAGGATATCTATTGTTGGGCTTCCTCCACTGCGAGTGTTGGTCATCAGCAGGAGGGCAGCCCAGTGTCTGTGACTGGTGGCATCCATTTTGTGATGCCAGGGCTCTGCAGGATTCTACCGCATTTCCACAGTAGGTACATGTCTATCCCTCTAGAAGGGTGGAATGCTACCCCCGCCGCCAGGACTGGCGGGGGGTAGTATTCCAAGGTGTTTGACACCAAACACGACATGTTTCGATGCAGCCATTCCAAAGTTAGCATTTTACCGCGAGGATATAATGCACTTAAAAGTATATGGTTTAACCGCATCCACAAACAGCACCAGAGAATGGACTCTGAGAGGTGCAGAGGGGCTCTGCTCAGGCAGAGGCACCCCCTCACATAGAAGCCAAGCACCCTGCCCTCAGGATTGATAGGGCCTGCCTTAGGGGTGACTGATAGGGTTATAGTGTGTGCAGGAGAGATATAGGGAACCTATATCTCAGTGAGGGGTGCTAGCACTTCCTCACTCAGGCTGCAGTAGCAGGCCTGTGGTGTCAGATTTAGTCTGCTTCCCAGGGGTGGCATAATACATGCTGCAGCCCCTGGTAGGCCTGTGAAGTACCTATGCCCTTGGTACCTAAGGTACCATATACTAGGGACTCATAAGGTGCCACAGTATCCAATCACTAGTGCACCTAGAGTGCACTCCAAATCGTTTAGAGAGAACAGAGAGGCTGGGGCCCTGATTAGCAGGGTCCCAGCCTGACTATAGCCAGAAACCAGTGTAAACATCAGAAAAAAAGTGGAGGCAACATAAGAGGCAGATCCTACTCTCCTACACAACCCCCCCAAACGCAGGGACACTAAACTAACCTTGACCAGTTGAGTCTTCGTGTTCAAAGTGGAAATACCTTGAGAGTCCATCTGCATTGGCATGTTGGGTCCCAGGTCTATGTTCCACTGTATAGTCCATCCCCTGTAGGAAATGGACCACCTCAAAAGTTTTGGGTTTTCTCCTTTCATTTGTTTAAGCCATAGGAGGGGCTTGTGGTCGGTCTGAACTATGAAGTGAGTACCAAACAAGTATGGCCTCAGCTTCTTCAGGGCCCATACCACAGCAAAGGCCTCCCTCTCTATAGCTGACCAACGTTTCTCTCTAGGGGTCAGCCTTCTGCTAATAAAAGCTACTGGCTGGTCTTGACCTTCATCATTCAGTTGAGACAGTACAGCTCCCACACCCAGCTCAGAAGCACCTGTTTGGACAATGAACTTTTTGGTGTAGTCTGGACTCTGTAAGATGGGGGCAGTGCACATGGCCTGCTTTAGGTCTTCAAATGCCTTCTGACAGCTAGCTGTCCACTGAACCTTTTTTGGCATTTTCTTTGAGGTCAGATCATTCAAGGGGGTCACTATCGATCCATATCCCTTGACAAACCTCCTATAGTATCCAGATAGGCCTAAGAAGGCTCTCACCTGTGTCTGGGTGGTTGGAGCAACCCATTCCATTATGGTCTGGATCTTGCTCTGTAAAGGCTGAACCTGGCCTCCACCTACAAGGTGGTCCAGGTACACAACCTGACTCTGCCCTATCTGGCACTTAGTGGCCTTGATAGTGAGGCCTGCTTTTTGCAGGGCCTCCAAAACATTCCTGAGGTGGACCATGTGATCCTGCCAGGAGGAACTAAAGACAGCAATATCATCTAGATAAGCTGAGCAATAAGTTTCCATCCCTGTCAGAACTTTATTCACCAACCTCTGGAAAGTGGCAGGTGCATTTTTCAATCCAAAGGGCATCACCACAAAGTGGTAGTGCCCACAAGGGGTCGAAAATGCTGTCTTGGCTTTTGCATCATCAGATAATCTGATCTGCCAGTAGCCAGCTGTTAGGTCAAACGTGCTTAGATACTTGGCTGAGGCCAAAGTATCAATCAGCTCATCTGCCCTTGGTATGGGATAGGCATCAGTCCTAGTGACTGCATTGAGGCCTCTGTAGTCTACACAAAACCTCATTTCTTTCTTACCACCCTGGGTATGAGGCTTGGGTACCAGGACTACTGGACTAGCCCAAGGGCTATCTGAAAGCTCAATTACACCTAGCTCCAACATTTTCTGGACTTCAGTCCTGATACAGTCCCTGACATGGTCAGGTTGCCTGTAGATTTTATTCTTGACAGGCAGACTGTCTCCAGTGTCCACCTCGTGTGTGCACCAGGAAGTCTGACTAGGGGTCAGGCTAAACATATGTCTAAACTGTTGCAGAACTTGTCTGCACTCAGTTTGCTGATGGTCGGTGAGGCTGCTTGCCAAAGCAACACCATCTACTGACCCATCATCATGGTTCTGAGAGAGCAGGTCAGGGAGAGGGTCACTCTCCTCCTCCTGGTCCTCATCAGTTGCCATGAGCAAGCCCATGTCAGCCCTGTCAACATATGGCTTTAATCTGTTGACATGGAGCACCCTCAGGGGGCTCCTGGGAGTTCCAAGATTCACCAGGTAGGTGACTTCTCCCTTCTGTTCAACTATTGTATGGGGGCCACTCCACTTGTCCTGGAGGGCTGCTGGGGCCACAGGCTCCAACACCCACACTTTCTGTCCTGGCTGGTATACAGTCAGTACAGCCTTTGGTCATGCCAAGCTTTTTGTAATTCTTGGCTGGCCTCCAGGTTTTGGTTGCCTTTTTCATGTACTCTGCCATCCGGGAGCGGAGACCAAGTACATAGTCCATCACATCTTGTTTGGGGGCTTGAGAGGTAACTCCCAGCCCTCTTTTACCAAACACAGTGGACCTCTCACAGGATGCCCAAACAGAAGCTCAAATGGGCTGTAACCAACCCCCTTCTGTGGCACCTCTCTGTATGCAAACAACAGGCAAGGAAGAAGAAGGTCCCATTTCCGCCTAAGCTTCTCTGGGAGTCCTTTAATCATTCCTTTCAAGGTTTTGTTGAAGCGTTCAACTAAACCATTGCATTGTGGGTGATAGGGGGTGGTGAACTTGTAAGTTACACCACACTCCTTCCACATTGCTTTTAGATATCCTGACATGAAGTTGGTACCTCTGTCAGAAATGACCTCCTTTGGAAACCCACTCTGGAGAAGACTCCAATGAGGGTTCTTGCCACCACAGGGGCTGTGGTGGTCCTCAGAGGAATTGCTTCTGGGTACCTGGTGGCATGATCCACTACCACCAGGATAAACCTGTGCCCAGATGCAGTTTGAGGGTCAAGGGGACCAACAATGTCAATCCCTACCCTTTCAAAGGGTACCCCCACCATAGGTAGTGGTATCAGGGGGGCCTTTGTTGTGCCACCTGCCTTACCACTGGCTTGGCATGTGACACAGGAGCGACAAAACTCCTTTGTGTCCTCTGACATATGTGGCCAATGAAAATGTGGAACAAGTCTGTCCCAGGTCTTGTTTTGGCCCAGGTGTCCTGCTAAAGGGATGTCATGTGCTAGGGTCAAGAGGAACCCCCTAAACTTCTGAGGTATTACCATCCTCCTGGTGGCTCCAGGGGCTGGGTCTCTACTCTCAGAATATAGGAGTCCCTCATCCCGATAAACTTTATGGGACCCACTAGCACTCCCAGCAGCCTCAGCAGCAGCCTGCTATCTGAGGGGTTCAAGAGAGGGGCAGCACTGTTGCTCCTTCCTCAGATCTTCCCTAGAAGGGCCCCCTGCCCCCAAGAACTCAACCTGATCAGGCTCAAGTCCCTCTGGGGCAGTTCCTTCTTCAGGATCTGCTTCACCCCCCTCTGGGGGTGAATCTGTGATCTGAGACAGAGGGGAAGGCACTGCCTTTACCCTACTGCTCCTCCTCTTGGGAAGCATCTGGTCCATTGTTCCAGGATCCAGAGCTGGTTCAGTGTCATGCATTCTTGCTTGTGACCTGGTCACAGCAAATACCTCTGCAGGGATGCCCAACATCTCAGCATGAGTCCATAACTCTACTTCAGACCAGGCTGAAGTCTCTAGATCATTGCCCAATAGACATTCGACAGGGAGGTCTGCACTGACTACAACCTTCTTGAGGTCAGTTACCCCTCCCCAGGAGAAATTCACAACTGCCAGACTATGGTTGGTCTTGACGTTGCTTGCATTGGTCACCTGGTACATTTCGCCCAGGATGATCTGTCCAGGGTCCACAAGATCCTCTGCCACCATGGTGACACTAGCACCTGTGTCCCTAAATGCCAAAGCCTGTTTGCCATTTATTACAGGCTGCTGTTTGTATTTGCCCAGATTACTGGGACTCACTAGGAAGGACATATTAAGGTCTCCCTCACAAATCAGCATTGCCTGAGTGGGCACTCTGACTAGGCCAGAGTCCACTTCAGAACCCAGGGTCAACCCTACTACACCCTTATTCTGCGTACCACCTCCACCAGTAGCTGAACTAGGGGAACAGTTGCCTTAGGGGCAGGAGTGGTGGTGGTTTGGTCTTTGGACTTGTTACAGTCAGAAGTCCAGTGCCCTTTCTGTTTACAGAATTTGCACCAGGGCTTCTTTTGGCCTTTTCCCTTGTTGGGTTGTGACTCCCCACCAGATGCAGATTTTGGGGCCCTTGTGAAGACTTCTGGTCTTTTGACTTATCCCCACCTTTCTCAGAGCCCTTAGGATCTTGCTTCTTGGTGTCACCCCTTGGTTCTGGGGTTTCTGCCTCACCCTGGTTCTGACCCACTTGTCTGCCTTCTTTCCCAATTCTTGGGGAGAGGTCAGATCCGAGTCCACCAGGTACTGATGCAACAACTGGTTCTGGCAATTATTAAGGATCTGTTCTCTCATCATCAGATTATACAATCCCTTGAAATCAGTAACCCTACTGCCAACCAGCCAACCCTCCAGAGCCTTGGTTGCACAATCAACAAAGTCAGTCCAGTCCTGAGTCTGTGCCTTCTGGGTGTCTCTGAACTTCAACCTGTAATGTTCAGTGGTTAAGCCAAACCCATCTATCAGTGCACTCTTCAGGACTTCATAATCATCAGCATCCTCTTCTCTAACAGTGAGGAGCTTGTCTCTACCTTTATCTGAAAAGGAGAGCCACAAGATTGCTGCCCACTGCTTTTGGGGACCTGCTGTACTCTACAGGCCCTCTCCATAGCAGTTATCCACTTGTGGATATCATCCCCACTCTGGTAGGGAGGAACAACCTTGCTCAGGTTCCTATGGTCTGGAATAGATTCTCTGCCTCTAGGGACATTGTTGCTGCCACCAAGGGGTTCTAACCCCTCTCGTCTAGAAGCTCTCTGGATCTCCAGGGCTTCTCTATCCAGTGCCAACTGCTTGGTTCTGAGGGCAACTCTTGCTTCCTCATACTGAAGCAGTTTGCACATTCTTTGAACTAGGGGGAACAGTTGCCCCTAGTTCTCTTATGGGAAAGTATGAGTTCCTCTGGTGGACAAATTCTCTGCCAGAGTGATAAGAGTGCTCAGATTCCCTGGAAGGGGACCTATGCCTCTCATCCACTCTGTCAGTTCTCTTAGGGAGAATTCCTCTGTCCTTTTCAGGCCCCTTGAGGCCTGGCCCTTCAATCACAGAGTCCTGGTCATTCGGATTTTCATCGTCTGACCCAGATACTGTAATTGACCCACCCACTGATTCAGACCCATTAGCTCCTAGAGCCAATCTAAGATCATCTGCTGTCAGCAGATCTATCAGGTGTAGGGTTGAGGGACTCTGTCCTAGTCTCAGGTGTCTTTCAACACACATGGCTCTCAAGTCAGAGAAAGCCATGTCCTTATACTGAGGCTGAGTGGATCCACTGGTTCCACCCTTTAAGGACATTCTAGTGTTGTGCAGTGTTGTACTCCCTACACTAGTTTGTGGCCTACTGATACTAGCTTGAGCTGTAGAAAGGGTGTGCTATCCCTTGGCACACATCTCTAAGTTCAGTAGAACTTATCGATACTAAGCTTGTCTTTATATGTACCTTAAGTACCTATAATGGTTTTCAGTTAGTAATTCAAATAGAGATTTTCTGGTAAAACAATAGCAAGCTGGAATCCCACACGCTGCCCACCAATGTGAGAAGTTGGCCTGGTATATGCTGTTCACTAATTAAAGTGGACACCTTGCACCAGAACAATTCGACTCTTATGGTAGATAGGTTTAAGACAACCTTTATAGAAAGCTATCCTAGTGGTAGCTGTGGAGAGCAGCCTTCAGGCTAAGTCTTGAAGGAATGTAAAGCAGCTTGTTTTACCACACAATCTCTTGAATCACCAAATGAAAAGACACCACACAGGTATATATATCAAATATATATGTATTTATTAATAAACACTCTCTACTAATCTCTTTATGAGATTAGAGGACAGGAACATATGTACAAGTCAAATATTATCAGGATAAGTTTAGCACAATTGAATGTTACAATCTTAGTTTGCTAGACCTAGGTCTAGGGCATCTAGAATCGAGGGACCCCCAAGAACCACCCCAGGTAGTTGTAGGAGACCCACAGGGGACGGACGCGGTGACCTGGCACCGATGCGAATCCTGTACGATTCTATGCACTCAGACGCGATTGAAATATCAATGTTAAAGGTCCCTTGCGTGTTCGAGGCGAACACACCGATCAGTCCTTGTACGAGTCGAAGGACGCGGTTACAGCTGGAATTGCAAGGGAGTTGGACGCGGTGTGTCTAACACAGACGCGAACCATGTACGAGTCAGTGCGATAGTCGCACTTGGAAAGTTAGAGTTTTAGGGCACTTCGAGGGAAGCTACAAGCAAGTCACTTACAGGGTAAGTAGTTCTAGGGCCCACACCCACAGGAGCACCGTAGTGCTGAAGTTACCTCACCCAGGGGAGCCGGGTGCATAGGTGTTCTTTGGTGTCGGGTCGCGGCGTTGTTTTCAATGGGAGCCAGTGAAGACTTGCTGCTTGCGGCGACAGGAGAAGTGTCCGGAGGAATCCAAGCCTGGATTCGGAAGATGGAAGACCTGAAAGCAGAGGGGACAGTGTTCAAAGTCACTTGGCAGTGACTCGGGGCAAGGAAGATGGATGCCCACCGTCGTCGCAAGATTCAGGTCGTTCGCAGTTGCCTTGACTCTTCAGCCACGAGGTCCAGGAGGCGTCGACGATGACCAGGAGATGGATTCGGCGTGTCCCACGATGTCTGCAGCTTACTGCGGTGTCGGCAACTCGATCGGATCCAACAAGCCTTGGTAACAGCAAGACTTGGGGAAAGTGTGAAGAGACAATGGCGCAGACCAGTAATGTCTGTGGGACTCACCCAGCGAGGGTAAGTCAGGGCAGGCCTGGAGCAACCAGGGGAGCTCTTTGGTTTCTTTAGAAAGTCTTCTGGGGACCCACAAGCCGGCTGGCAAGGGATCGCAAAGACGCCTCGGTTGGATTCACTCACAGGGGCCCATGGTCACTCGGAACGTGGTAGGCCTCTGATCTTAGGAGGGATTCCTGCTGGAGGCTGGGACCACACGTGGTCCAAAGCACAAGTTCGTGGAACATTGTGAAGGGGTTGCACTCAACAATAGTGCACGGTACCCAGGGGTCGCGGTTCCTCGTTACTCTTGGGGTCCACTGGCCTCTGCTTCACTGGGGACTCACGATGGCCTTTTTGAAGTCAGGAAATCCACTTCTTGGGCTGCAGGGACTTCGGACTCCAGCGGGAGCGGCGTAGTTTGCGACTGTCGTTTGTAGTTTTTGGTGCCTGCCAAGCAGGGGAGTCACTCCTTGACTCCAAGGGAGATTCTTCAGTCTTCCAAAGGTAGTAGAACGTCGAAGGTCCGGGATTCTTCTTGTAGAGCGTCGTCCAGGGAAATCTAGGGTGCAATGCACAGGTTCCCCCTCTTATACTAAAAGAAGGGGAGGGACTAGCTCTATGACCCTACCTATGGGAGAGTCAGGGGAGGGGGTGGCTACACCCACTTCCCTTTGTCCAGTTTCGCGCCAGAGCAGGGACAGGTAGCCCCTGAGCCGGTTTGAACTGGCATATGCACAGAGGAGCCTTCTGCTCCTCCAGTGCAGGACTTCAAAGCACTCTAGGAGTGAACCCACCCAGCCCCAATACACTAAACCCTGTCTGGGAGGTGGTCACACCCCTTGGGACAGGATATCTATTGTTGGGCTTCCTCCACTGCGAGTGTTGGTCATCAGCAGGAGGGCAGCCCAGTGTCTGTGACTGGTGGCATCCATTTTGTGATGCCAGGGCTCTGCAGGATTCCGCGTTTCCACAGTAGGTACATGTCTATCCCTCTAGAAGGGTGGAATGCTACCCCGCCACCAGGACTGGCGGGGGGTAGTATTCCAAGGTGTTTGACACCAAAGACGACATGTTTCGATGCAGCCATTCCAAAGTTAGCATTTTACCGCGAGGATATAATGCACTTAAAAGTATATGGTTTAACCGCATCCACAAACAGCACCAGAGAATGGACTCTGAGAGCTGCAGAGGGGCCCTGCTCAGGCAGAGGCACCCCCTCACATAGAAGCCAAGCACCCTGCCCTCAGGATTGATAGGGCCTGCCTTAGGGGTGACTGATAGGGTTATATGTGTGTGCAGGAGAGATATAGGGAACCTATATCTCAGTGAGGGGTGCTAGCACTTCCTCACTCAGGCTGCAGTAGCAGGCCTGTGGTGTCAGATTTAGTCTGCTTCCCAGGGGTGGCATAATACATGCTGCAGCCCCTGGTAGGCCTGTGAAGTACCTATGCCCTTGGTACCTAAGGTACCATATACTAGGGACTCATAAAGGTGCCACAGTATCCAATCACTAGTGCACCTAGAGTGCACTCCAAATCGTTTAGAGAGAACAGAGAGGCTGGGGCCCTGATTAGCAGGGTCCCAGCCTGACTATAGCCAGAAACCAGTGTAAACATCAGAAAAAAGTGGGGGCAACATAAGAGGCAGATCCTACTCTCCTACACCGTGACAGTCATGCTTTCAGCTTTGCCACTTGTTTCCATAACAATTTATGTTTAATTGTGCAACCCTTGGAATCTCTAAACCCATTCTGGCCCCAGTAATGAAGATATTCATTGTAGGACTGCACACAGTAAAACAAATCGCACCATATCTGTGTGGGAAATTTCCGATCCGTGTACTGTAATGCCAATATCAGGGATTTCAGCTCTACCAACTGCACTGTACAATCTCCTAGAGATTGTGTAGTCGTATTGCTGGGATGGAACTTACCCTCCTGCATACATCCTTTCACTATAGCAAACCCTGCGCTATACTGTTGTTTTCTTCCTATGGCAGGCTTAGCAGATCAATCAGTGTAAATGATGTATTCATATTTCTTCAGAGGCAAGATTTCATTCGACAGAGGATATTCATGTTCGTACTGCAGGAATGCTTGTGTTTTTAATGTATAATCGTATCTGTAATCTACATTTGTTGCAGTGAGAGAATTAGCCCATTGTATCCATCGTGGATGTAATGCTTTCGCATTTGGAATGTTCGCTTTGGTAACAGCTTCTAAAGTTGGTACCGGGGTTACAACGATAATGCGTTTCCACTGTGTTAGTGCTCTTTCTCTCACAAGGATCTGGGTTTAATCCAGGATGCTTGTTTCCGGTCCAGGGAGGACCTGGCTTGGCAGTTCGACTGTTCCCACAAGGAACAGAGTCAAGACTGATTTGCATATGGATGGGTCCAAACTGGGGTGGTGAGCAAAAGAATGATGGATTTAACCCAGATCCTTGTGACTGCGGGTGAATGTTTGCATTGTCCAGCATTCTGTCCATCAATTGTTTCTTTTGCGTATGTTGCCCTAAGTGGGAAGGGTATGCCCAGACGTGGGTCCCGTGCTCACTACACCACCGGATTCAAGCTAGCCTGGCAGATGAAGGGTGATACCCTGAAACAGGTCCCAGGATGCTTGTTTCCGGTCCAGGGAGGACCTGGCTTGGCAGTTCGGGCTGGACTGTTCCCACAAGGAACAGGGTCAAGACTGAATTGCATATGGCTGGGTCCAAACTGGGGTGGTGTGGTGAGCAAAAGAATTATGGATTTAACCCAGATGCTTGTGACTGGGGGTGAATGTTTGCATTGTCCAGCATTCCGTCCATCAATTGTTTCTTTTGCAACTTTCTCTCACTACAGCAGTCTGTACTGCGGTCAGTATTTTTTCTGTTGCCGCAAATCGCATTTCAGCATTTGTGTATAAATGTGATTTGTATGCAATTGGAACTGTCTCACCTTCATTGAATGTGAGGTAAGTATATCCTAATAATCCAGGGTTGACCCGGATCACCAAGTTTGTGGAATTTACACTTGTGTGTGTTTAGATGCTATCATGTCAGCCTAAACTGAACGGAGAGTATCTGTGTGTTGTTGTGTCCACTGATGTGGTGTGAAATCAGGTCTGATTAAGTCGTAGAAGGGTTTTACTCTTTCTGCATAATTTAGAATGTATGTTCTGCCAAAGTTTAGAAATCCTAAAATGGATTGCAAACTCTTTAGATTCTGTGGAGGTTGGAGCAGTGCACACTTTTCTAAAAAAATTGGCTGCCAGGCTCATTCCTTCACTCATATCCCAAAAACAGGACATTGAGATGGGCAATTTTAGATTTCTCGAAATTAAATTTGTAGCCCAAATTGGTGAATCCAACAATTATGTTGCTCACCCTGCTCAAGTGTTCAAGTAATTCATCATCCGTTAGGTAGATGTCGTCTACATAGGACACAGCCTCCTCATCGCAACTTTGTAATATTTCTGACACTCTTGCCGAGAATAGCCCCGGGCTGTTCTTATACCCTTGAGGCAAACAACAAAGATTTTGTTCAGTGCCTATCGCAGAAAATGCTGTCAAATATCTGCTTTCTGGGGCTATATTCTGGCAGAAGAATCCATTTGAGATATTTAATGTTGTTTTGTATTTCTTCCGCACAATGTTATTCATTAATGCGGCAGTATGTGCATTTTGAACTGCAAATGTTCATGTGCATGTGTTCAATTGTCGGTAATCTAAAACTAGACGATATGTGTTGTCAGGTTTCATTACTGGAAGCAACGGATTATTCATCGCGGAGGTGCAAGTCTCAATCACACCTTGATATTCGAGTTGGTCTAAGATCTCTTTGACCTGGTTTTTTGCATCGCTTTTTATAGGGTACTTCTCTGAGGATTTGGAGTAGATTTTAATGGGATTTCGAGGTGGGTAGACTCCACCGCCCACCCTAGATGGTTTCGGCATAATGCCGGAGCTAGCGCTAGCGCCCACTCCTGCACATATGAATGTTTTAAAGATTCTGGATTGAGGTCGGAGAAATCGGGTAAAATGACGCTTTCACCTTTTGGGCACTCCATCACAAATTCAGGCGGCCAATCTCTTTCTGCTAGCAGTATGTCATATCCATATGTTAAGTTCTCCCAAAAGAGAATTTTAACCTTTCTTGAGATGTCCCCCTCTATTTGGAGGACAATTTCATACAGTCTATGCGGGATACTAACTCTGGTATCAGGTGTTTCCACCGTGATATGTTCATTCAATACTGCTGTCATCAGAAAATCCTTCAGGATCTGGCGAGCCATTGTTACTTCTGCCGCGCTGTCTATCATCGACAGTGCCCATTCCCCGTTCAGAAGCTGAATCCTCAGTAACCTGGGCATATCTAATTTTTAAGCCAGCTACTTTCTTCTTTTTGAATTGAGGTTTTGTTTTAGGTTGCTCTTGCTGTTTGATAATATAATCTGAAGTGCGACGTGTTTCCCTTTTTTTCTTTGGTCGATCTTCAGTCTTTTGTTCTGATCGGCCGTCCCTCTCCGAGTTTTTTGATAAACCCTGGAAGGAACGAAAGGAACGTGTACCAGTGTCCTGATACCTATCAGGTTTTTTAATGTTATCACGATTCCTAAGGTCGTACCTCTTTTCAGAGGATTCCCGTTGGGGAGACCCACCCCTTGATCGTGAATTCTTTTCTGAATTGCTATTTTTAGAATTTTCGTTTTTCCATTTCTTTTTAGAAGAAGTGGGTGCTTGCTTTGAGTTGTCTTTGTCGGGACTACCCGCCATTTGCGGCTCCCTGCTTTGGTTCCCAAATTATCTCTACCTAATTCAGCATAAGTTTCTTCAATAATTTTTGGTAAGTCTTGCTCCCTATTTCTTGGTGCTATTTCCCTCAGGCGGCTGTGTATGGCCACTGCTGCTGCCTCCCCCTATATTTTGCTCAGCATTATTGCTGAGACTTGGGCAAAATCACCCAACAATTTCATTCCCAAGTCAAGGGCAGGTCCTGCCCCATACTCATTCTGTATTTGTTTCAATACTTCTGGAACTACTGCTAAGGAAGGAGTACCATGTATTTTTACATAAACGGCAGCAAAGATTGTTCCCCAAGTGGTGCAATGCTCAATCGAGGGAACAATCCCCATTGGCAAGCAAATGGTTAGCATTCTATGTTTTTCCTGTTTTCAGCTGTGCAATTTTTGTGCTATCCAGAACGGAATTTGCTCCCGTTTGGAAGGAATTGTCCCTATTACTGATTTCAGTGTGTGGGTTAATTGTAGGTGTGGTCTGATGTGGATTAGCTGGTGCATTTCTTGCAGGTTGGACTGTTAATGTTCGCATGATGAACTGCACAATATGTCTGTATAGCCTAACTATGTCTTTGTACATTCTGGGTACTTCATCCACTGGTAGTGTATCTATCTTGGGATGTGGAGTGTATGCTGCTAAGACTGACCAGGTCGCTCCTTCTATGCTGAGCGAACCGAGTCTCACGACAGCTGCTGCATGTGGGAGGGCACCTTTAAACCAACTTTTATGCTGCTGGTAAGTTAACAGGACTTCAATGTCTTCGTATGGAATATATTCTTCCAGTGGTTCTGCTACAATGTATGTGTGGAACAATTTAGTCACTGGAACAGCAGGTGGGAACTGAACCCAGGAATAGAATACCTCTGATCCGAACACCTCATGTGCCTCGATCACGAAGGTAACACAGCCATCAGTTGCTGGTACGCCGTGTTCTAACAATTTCATAGTCACTGCATGTCTGCAGTTTTCTGTAATGTTAAGAGCGTTTGCATCTTCATCTACCCCGGAGCCCGAACCACTCGCGTTGTCGGGCATTCTCAAAAGGAGAATAACTAAGGGTTTTGCACAATGTGGGGAACCTTTTATCCTTACAAGCTTGCTAAACCTTCAGCAGAGTATATCTGCTCAGCTGAGGCAGATTTTCCCTTGCCACTTCAGACGTCTCAGATAAGGTGTGAGTAGGGCTTTCTGAGAAAGCACGACTGAACTACTCAGATTTTCACTGTTATTATAAGAACCAAACCAACGTTGGGCGTCATGTCGTGTAGTTCCTAGGAGCCCAGGACCTGCGAGTTTTGGATGACATAAACTGAGGGCTTGGTGTCCCAACCGCTTCCGGACACCCCCACAGGATATGTCAGCCATTAGACCTGCTAGTTCTACAGTGCCACTACCACCCCCTGTATTCTACAGTGGAGTAGGTAGTCCCTGGCAACCACTGAACATGACGACCCTGATTCCTCAGGGATCGTGGAAAACAGTACTGTACATTTCACTCAGACACTCGTGTTTGCTTTCTCTCAGAAAACACACAGGATGGCAATTAGGACTTTTCAATAAGAATGTATTGGTCCAGCGACAGCCTGGTGTAAAACATATGTGCTGCAACAATCAAGAGACAGAAGCTTACAAAAGAGATTGCTAGTACCAATATAGTGAATAGTAGATTAATTTCTACCAAAGTGCTAATAAGATGAACAGAAACAGTTCAGATAAAAACAGTCGCACTTGCATATTCCTAAAATGCGCATCATAAGTAATTTGCTAAAATGTACAGAGCCTAACCTGGATGTATAGGTGTATGTATGGGCATAGATATGTGTATCTGTAGTCAAGAAACCCCCAGGGATGAACCATCCCCTCACCTGATGGTTGAGAACGAAAGACCCCGTCTCTGCGTCGAGGATGACAACCCGCAAGGGTTGTCAGATCGTTGCTTGTCGGAGATTCAGCATGCAGGACCCCAGTCTCAGCTTGGAAGGAATTCTCCTCTAATTTGTAGGGTGGGTGAGGGTCTTTTATACTAAAGTGGTCACTCCAGGGTTTTTTCTTGAATCGATATGTTTTTAAAACAACCCTGGATGTTTTGAAAACAATCATAAATGTTTTTGAAAACAGTCACCGATGCTTTTCTAAACAAGTGTGATCATGTACAGCTGGCTGTTGGCCGAGGAATCTTGAGTTACACATATTCGTGTCTACAGGCAAAACCAACCAACCCTTCCAATCGAGAGATGATGAATTGTATGTACTTATACCTTGTGTCCCCTCACTTGTTAGTGTGTTATTTGAGATACCCTTAATAGGTGTGGGTGAAGGGATGCTCGGTGTTCTCAGGTCTTTGATTTTTGCAAACCCATAACAGGTAGTCTGCTGCACTGTTCTGTTCAGGAAAATCATCTGTAATGCTATGAGGCAAGCTCTAAATAAAGCCTCAGTTCCCTGAACCTGCCACTCTCTTGTCCCCCAGATCGATTTTGTGTCTATGGTGTCTCTCCAGTAGTCGAAACCCTGTATAGCCAGTTGGGAGATAAAAGGTGCTGAATATATCAGCTTAGTATTAGTACGCATAGTCTACTTCGTTGTTGTATTAGTCTGTGCAAGTTTGTAGTAAAACGATTCTGGGTCGGATGTATTGAACCCTGAAAAGTATGCGAACTTCTGTGCGAATGTGGCAGAACTACCCTTTGGTGGTGTTGGGCAATGTTACCATTGATGGTAAGTGTTAGCAGTGCGTGGTGCACTTAATCGATGCAAAAAATGATGACCATAATGCTGGTAACAGAACATGGTGTCGTAATGAGTTGTATCTTCTGACAATTCCCTGTGAGAAAATGCAGCAGACTGTTGTAAATCTGTGAGCATAGTATTTACAGTTTCAATGTCTCAATCATCCGAGAGTGTACTGGGGTGATGAAATAATTTAAAGAAATTTTAAACAAATGTGGAATTTTTAAATGTTCAGTAGGAACAAATACATCATATGAAACTTTGTCCCAAACTATACCATCAGGTATAGGAATTGCTGTAATGTTCACCAGGGACAAGTCTCTGTTCACGGTGTGATGATGTATGTGGTTTCAGGACCAAGTTCACAGATTGTACTGCAGAGCGTTCTGGGAGATAATGTCCGTTCAGAAGCAGAAAAAGACAGTCACTGTGCCAATCCAAATTAACAGGTATACTACCCCAAGGTGACACTAAGTAAGTCTTTTTGAGCAAAAGATAGAATTGTAGAAATTTCTGTTTCTTTGAAATGGGTGGCGTTTGTTCAGGTTCACTTGGATCTGAGGAGAAATCATCGAAATTGATGAAGTAGCCAGACGTAGTTTGATCTATCTTTTGCAGCTCTGCAGGTTTTGTAGAACTGGCAGATGTGTTGCTTGAAGGCACATTAATATAGACATCATTGCTGGGGCAAAGTGCAAATTGCAACTTGAATTGTTGTTTCTTCCTGATGTTTTTCAATTTCAACTGGAATGATTTGTGCTCCATTATTCAGTGCTCCTTCACCTTGTGTAGTGGAGTCTTAAAAGGTTATTAGTCTTTCCACCTGAACTTCCTGTATAGTAGCAAGAGGAGATCTGCGGCTACTTAGGACCCCACGCAGCCTACTGTTGAGAATCGACCACATGATGCGGTTTGATCAGATCAATGGAGACAAATCTTTTCTCTTTTTTGCCGGCAAGAGGCAGAAGAAGTACTGTTCTTGTTCCCACAAATGCCAGGACCGGTACAGGTGCTCTGTAAGATGGCCCAAATTCTCTTCTGTCCACCATCTTTTATCTGATCAGTTCCCCTATCTGCAGGACCCAGGCAGGTCTTGCCGGAACTGGTTTCACTTCCCCAGTGGCGATGCGTTTGACTTGCAAGTTGCTTTGTAACGCCCAGAATTCAGTGAGTTCCTATAAAACAGCCAAATGGTCATTCAGTTCAAATGGTTTTGCATTTGCCACTGTGCTGGCACAATCGAGATCAGGTACCCACATCCTTGTTTCAAACAGGATTTCATAAGTGGTACGGCCTCCCAAGGATTTTCTTGCCATATTATTGAGTGCCGCCTGGACCCCGTATAGGTGATTGACCCAACTACCACCTGCACCTAATACCCAGGCTGTTAAGGACTGCTTTAGGTCCAGGTTTTTCCTCTCCACCACTGAATTTCCCTCGGGATGATAGGGGAGGAGTACCGCAAGGCCATGCCCATACTTTCCATTGCTTCCTTGTAAGCCCGAGAGCTAAACGCAGGGCCACGGTCGGAATGTAACGTGCCAATTGCATATGTCCTGTTGAAGACTTGCAAATCCTTTATAACAGTTCGAGCGTCAGCCGAGCGCTGGGGCCAAACCCATAGGAATCTAGAGCATGAATCCACTGCCAGCAAGATGTACTTGTAAACCCTGTCTGAATTTAAGGGGCCACAGTGGTCCAAATAGACACATGCGAGTGGTCTGTCTGAAATCAGTAGTGGTGTTCGTGGTGGCCTGTGAATGGTGGAACCCTTCATCTGCTGGCAAATATCACACTTCAGGACAAAGGGCCAGATGTATCAAGCGTTTTACTGTTCGCAAACGGGCCAATATGCAGAATTCACCCGTTTGCGAACGGTAAAAAGCCTTTTGGGATGTATCATCCCAAAAGGCATTCGCAAAATAGAGAATCGCAATTTTTGCGATTACCTATTTTGCAAATGCATTTAGGGAATCGCAATTTGCTATTCCTTAAGTGCAATGCAGGAAGCAAGAAAAAATTGCGACCTGGCTTTAAGGAATCGCAAATTACCACCAACTTCAAGTTGGTGGTAATTTGCAAATTCCTAGAAAAATACAAATTTTTGCATTTTTCTAAGTGGCATGTGGCGCACACACATGCCCATACTTACCTATTTTTGGAGTGCATCAGGGTGGCTCTTTGGCCCCCTTGCATCCTTGAAATTGCATGCGCAATTTGCGAGTGCCTATTTGGTACTCGCAAATTGCGCATGCAATCCTATTCATTCCTATGGGCCTCTAGGCTCATAGGACCGAATGGGAAGGTATTCCTTAATAGCGAATCGCAATTTGCGATTCGCTATTAAGGAATATGTAGGAATGGCAAATTTGTTTGCAAATCCTACATACATTGCAGTTTGCGATTCATAAATAGCGAATCGGTAAAATTCGCTATTTAAGAATCGCAAAAGCAATTCTTGATACATCTGGCCCATAGTCCTTTGTTTGTCTTGTCAGCCCAGACCACCAGTAACGCTAGTTCAATAATTAAATTGTTGCAGGGATTCCTACGTGTGCAGAGCCCAGACCCTCATGTGCAGCTAGAATTAAACCTAATATGCGATCTGTGTTTGGTATAACTCTATCCCCCACTCCTGGAATTCGAGCATGCAGTGTGTTTTATGCATCTAATTTATAGGAATATTTGAGTGGAAAGCCTTTCGGAATGGCAGGGCTGTTCTTTGAGGCATTGACAGCTATCAGTATGTCTCCGTCAATCTTCGTGCTAGAACGAGTGATTGCAGCTACGGCATCAGTTCTCACTGTTGCCTTGGTGGCTTCATCAGCCAGTGAATTCCCTTCAACATGTATGCCAACACGCTGATGACTCAAGGTGTGAATAACTTGAGCCCATGGCAGGCGTTCTTTCAGCTTCGCTATTTGTTCCCATAACAATTTATGTTTTATCGTGCAACCCTTGACATCTGTAAACCCATTCTGGCCCCAGTAGTGAAGATATTCATTGTAAGATTGCACACAGTAAAATGAATCGCACACAATCAGCATGGGGAATTCCTGATCCGTATACTGTAGTGCTAGTATCACGGCTTTCAGTTCTGCCAGCTGCGCTGTACAATCTCCTAGAGATTGTGTAGTCGTATTGCTAGGATGTAACTTACCATCCCGCATACGACCTTTCACTATAGCACATGCTGCACTATATTGTTGTTTACATCCAATGGCAGGTTGGGCAGAACCACCAGTGTAAATTATGTATGCATACTGATCTAGAGGCAAGATTTCATTTGGGAGAGGATATTCTTGTTTGTACTGCAGAAATGCTTGTGTCCTTACCGTAGGATCGTACCTATATTCTACATCTGTTGCAGTGAGAGAATTAGCCCATTGTATCCATAGTGGATGCAATGCCTTTGCATTTAGAATGCTGGTTTTGCTTACTGCTTCTAGGGTCGGTATAGGGGTTACAACGATGATGCATTTCCCCTGTGCTAGTGCTCCTTCTCTCCCTACAGCAGTCTTTACTGCTGTCAGTACTTTTTGTTGTTGCTGCAAATCGATTTTCAGCATTTGTGTACAAATGAGATTTGTATGCAATTGGAACTGTCTCACCTTCATTGAACGTGATGTAGGTATACCCTGATAACCCAGGGACGACCCGTATTACCAGGTTGCGGACATTTACTCATGTCTGTAAGTGTTTTGAAGCTATCATGTCAGCTTGAACTGAACATAGAATGTCTGTATGTTTTTGAGTCCACTTGTTCGCTGTGAAATCTGGTCTGATTAGGTCGTAGAAAGGTTTTACTCTTTCTGCGTAGTCTTGAATGTATGTTCTGCCGAAACTTAGAAATCCTAAAATGGATTGTAACCCCTTCAGAGTCTTTGAAGGCTGGATTAGCGCACACTTTTCTAAACAATTTGTGGCCAGGATTTTCCCTTCACTTGACAGCTCATATCTCAAAAATAGGACGCTGAGATGGGCAATTTTTGATTTTTTTAAGATAAATTTGTAGCCCAAATTGGCAAAACCAACATTTATGTTGTTCACCCTGCACAAGTGTTCAAGTAATTCATCGTCCTTCAGATAAATATCATCTAAGTAGGACACTGCCTCCTCATTGCAAGTTTGTAGTAGCTCTGACACTCTTCCCGAGAACAACCCAGGGCTGTTCTTACAGCCCTGGGGCAAGCGACAAAATTGACGCTTAATGCCAAGGGCAGAAAATCCTGTCAAATATCTGATTTCAGGAGCTATATTTTGGCAGAAGAATCCATTGGATTTATCTAGTGTTGTTTTGTATTTCTTCCAAACAATGTTGTTCATTAATGTGGCACTATGTGCGTTCTGTACTGCAAATGTTTTTGTGCATGTGTTCAAATGTCTGTAATCTAAAACCAAACGATATGTGTTGTCAGGTTTCATGACGGGAAGCAAAGTGTTGTTCATTGGAGAGGTGCAAGTTTCAATCACACCTTGGTATTCAAGTTGGTCTAAGATTTCTTTGACCTGTTTCTTCGCCTCATTTTTAATAGGGTACTGTCTTTGTGGAGTTGGAGTCGTTTTTAATGGGATTTTGTGGTGTTTGGACTCCACGTCCCACCCAACATGGTTGCGGTATAATGCCGGAGCTAGCGCTTGCGGCCACTCCTGCGCGTATGAGTGTTTTAAGGAAACAGGAATGATGTCAGAAAAGACAGACAAAATGACGCTTTCACCTTTTGGCCAATTCATGACAAATTCAGGTGGCCTATCTTTTTCTGCTAACAGGATGTCGTATCCAAATGTCAAATTTTCCCAAAAGTGACCTTTAATTTTTCTTGAGATGTCCCCTTCTATTTGGAGATTAATTTCATGTAGACGATGTGGGACACTCACTATTGTATCAGGTGTTTCCACCATGATGTATTCATTCAATACTGCTGTCACCAGAAATTCCTTCAGGTTCTGGCAAACTATTGTTACTTCTGCCGCGCTGTCTAGCATCGTCAGAGCCCATTCCCTGTTCAGAAGCTGAGTCCTCAGTAACCTGGGCATTTCTAATTTTTAAGCCAGCTACTTTCTACTTTTTGAATTGAGGCTTTGTTTTAGGTTGTTCTTCCTGTTTGATAATGTAGCCTGAATTACGATGTGTTTCCCTTTGGTCGACCTTCAATGTTTTGTTCTGACCGTCCTTGCCTCTCTGAGCTTTTTGATGAACCCTGAAAGGAACGAAAGGAACGTGTATCAGTATCCTGATACCTGTCAGGTTTTCTAAGGTTTTCACGATTCCTAAGGTTGTACCTCTTTTATGAGGACTCCCGTTGGGGAGATCCACCCCTTGATCGTGAAGTGTTTCCTTTATTATTATTATTTTTGGATTGATTATTATTTTCCCATTTCTTTTTAGAAAAAGTGGGTTCTTGCTATTAGTTACCCTTATCTGAATTACTCACCACTTGTGGTTTCCCTGGTTTGGCTCCCAAACTATCTCTACCTAGTGAAGCATAGGTTTCCTCAATAATTTTTGTTACTGCACGCTCCTGATTTGCAGGAGCTGTTTCCCTTAGGCGCTGCTGCTTCCCCCTTGATGTTGCTCAGCATAATTGCTAAGACTTGGTCAAAATTACCCATCAGTTTCATCCCCAAGTCCAGGGCAGGTCCTGCTCCGTACTCATTTTGTATCTGTTTCTTTTTCAATACTTCAGGAATAACAGCTATGGAAGGGGTACAGTGTATTCTAATGTAAACTGCAGCAAAGATTGTTCCCCATGTGGTACAATTCACAATTGAGGGAACCATTCCCATTAGCAAACAAATTGTTAACATTCTGTGTTTTCCTGCAGACCGGTATGGGGAAATACTGCTTCCAACTGTGCTATTTTTTGAGCAATCCGGAATGGTACTTGATCCCTTTTTGATGGGAACGCACCCATGATTGCTTTTAGTGTCTGTGGACTAATTATTGGTGTGTGTTGGGTCTGAACTGTACCAGGCGGAGCAGATCTCGCAGGTTGTAATGTGAGTGTTCGCATGACGAACTGGACAATGTGTCTGTATAGCCTGACTATTTCTTTATAAAGGGCACGCACTTCCCCTACTGGGAGTGTGTCTATCTCAGGATGCGGAGTGTAAGTCGGTAAGATCGACCATGTCAGTCCTCCTTTGCTTAGCGGACCAAGTATTACGACCAAAGTTGTCTGATTTAGGGCGCTTTTAAAGCAGTTTCTATGTTGCTGGTAAGTTAACGGGACTTCAATGTCCTCGTATGGGATGTATTCTTCCGGTGAGTCCACTTCAATGTATTCATGGAATAAATGTGTCTGTGTATCGGCAGGCGGGAATTTCACCCAGGAATAGAATACCTCTGGTCCGAACACCTCGTGTCCGAAAGTAACATGGCCACCTGTTGCATGTACTCCATGTTCTAACAATTTCAGAGTTACTGCCTGTCTTCTTACTTTTCTGCAATGTTAAGAGCATTTGCTAATTCTTCTCCTTCCGTGCTTCCACTGCTACTTGCAGTTTCAGACATTTTAAAAGGAGAAGGAAGTAAAGGTTTTAAGAGGTAGGGTTTTGCACAATATGGGAACTTCTAATCCTTACAAGCTTGTCTGAACCTTCAGTCAATACACAGGGTGTACCTGCTCAGCTGAGGCGGATTATCCTTCCCACTTCAGACATCTCTGAAAAATGTGAGTAGGGCTGTCTGAGAAAGCACGACTGAACTACTCAGATTTTACTGTTAATACAAGGACCAAACCAAAGCTGGCGGCGCCATGTCGTGTAGTTCCTAGGACCCCCCAGGACCTGCACATTTTGGATGACCTAAACTGTGGACTTGGTGTGCAGACAGACTCTGGATACCCCCACAGGATGAGTCAGCCGTTCGACCAGCTAGCTCTACGGTGCCAATATCACCCCCTGTATTCTACAGTGGTGTGTGTAGTTTTGGAAACCACTGAACATGATAACCCTGATTCCTTAGGTATCGAGGAAAACAATACAGTATCTTTCGCTCAGTCATTCGTGCTTACTTTTCTCAGAATACACATAGAATGACGATTGGAACAGTTTCAATAATTATTTATTGATCAAGCGTCAGTCTAGTATGAAACATATTCGCTGCGACAATCAAAAGACAGGAGCAGACAAATGTGATTACTAGCACCAATATCGTAAATAGTAAATACATTTCTACCATAGTGCTTATAAGATGAATATGAACAGATTATATAAAACAAAAGCATTGGCGTACTCCTATGATGCGTAGCCTACCTAAATGTAACTAGCCTAGATATGTAGGTGAAGCATGTGTATGTAAGTGCTAGGATATATCCAAATGGAGCCAAGAATCCCCCAGGGAAGTACTCACCCCTCACCTGATGGTTCTGAATGAAGGACCCCGTCTCTGCGTCGAGGATGGCATCCTGCAAGGGATGTCAGGTCTCTGCTTGTCGAAGGATCAGCCTGCAGAGCCTCTGCCCAACCTGGAAGGAATTCTCCTCTCTCTCTGTAAGGCGGAGTGAGGGTCTTTATTACTAAAGTGGACACTTCAAGGTTTCTTCTAGAATCGATATGTTTTGAAAACATTTGCTAATCCTTCTCTAAACAAACATGATCATGCACAGCTGGTTGTTGGCCATGGATGAAAATAGTGGTGACCCTTGTACAGAATAAATCTGAAGTGCCTGGGGACATGTTTATGTACGTCAGGTAGAGGGATTAAAATAGGGTACCCAGAGCCTGGTGTCGAAGAGACAGAAGTAAGCTACTAGGTAAAAGGTCACCTGTGTAAGACCGTTATGTCGTGTGGATGGGACAAAATATATGTAATCGCTATGTACATGATGGGACTAACCTAAAGGACATGACACTCCTTGTGTTTGCTTTGTTCACCCTAAGTTGGCAGGGTATGCCCAGACGTGGGTCCATTGCTCACTTTGCCACTGGATTCAAGCTAGCCAGACTGATGAGGGCTGTGACCCCGAAACTGGTCCCAGGATGCTTGTTTCTGGTCCAGGGAAGACATGGCTTTGCAGTTCGGGCTGGACTGTTCCCATAAGGAACAGAGTCAAGACTGATTTGACTACAGCTGGGTCTGAACTGGGATGGCGAAGTGAGCTAAAGAATGATGATGGATTCAACCCAGATCTGTGACTGGGGGTGAGTGTCTGAAAAGTTTCAGCACTCTGCCCATCATCTCCTTGTGTTTGTTTTGTTTGCCCTAAGTTGGCTGGGTATGCCCAGACGTGGGTCCCTTGCTCACTTTGCCACTGGATCCAAGCTAGCCTGGCTAATGAGGGGTGTTACACCAAAAACGGTCCCAGGATGATTGTTTCTGGTACAGGGAAGACCTGGCTTGGCAGTTTGGGCTGGACTGTTCCCATAAGGAACAGGGTCAAGACTGATTTGCATACATCTGGGTCTGAACTGGGATAGCGAAGTGAGCTAAAGAGCGATGATGAATTCAACCCAGATCTGTGACTGGGGCTGAGTGTCTGAAAAGTTTCAGCGCTCCGTCCATCATCACCTTGTTTTTGTTTTATTTGCCCGAAGTTGGCAGGGTATGCCCAGATGTGGGACCTTTGCTCACTTTGCCAGTGGATTCAAGCTAGCTGGACTGATGAGGCCTGTTACCCGGAAACCGGTCACAGGATGCTTGTTTCTGGTCCAGGGAAGACCTGGCTTTGAAGTTCGGGCCAGACTGTTCCCATAAGGAACAGGGTCATGACTGATTTGCATATAGCTGGGTCTGAACTGGGGTAGCGAAGTGAGCTAAAGAACGATGATGGATTCAACCCAGATCTGTGACTGGGGATGAGTATCTGAAAAGTTTCAGCACTCCATCCATCATCTCCCTGTGTTTGCTTTGTTTGCCCTAAGTTGGCAGGGTATGCCCAGATGTGGGTCCCTTGCTCACTTTGCCACTAGATTCAAGCTAGCTGGACTGATCAGGGCTGTTAACCCAAAACCGGTCCCAGGATGCTTGTTTCTGGTCCATGGAAGACCTGGCTTTGCAGTTCAGGCTGGACTATTCCCATAAGGAACGGGGTCAAGACTGATTTGCATATATCTGGGTCTGAAATGGGGTGGCGAATTGAGCTAAAGAACGATGATGGATTCAACCCAGGTCTGTGACTGGGGGTGAATGTCTGAAAAGTTTCAGCGCTCCGTCCATCATCTCCTTGTGTTTGCAGAGCTGCAGATAGACACCCCAAGCATGTTGAAGTCAGTTTCATTAAAAATAACTTCCACACTCTCACACACGGAGTAAAATTTGAATTGTTATTCAATGTGCTGAATGCAAAATGGGGCCTTGTGACCCATCAGAAGTCAGCTCACAGAACAGAGACCAATGTAGTTTGGTGAGGAATCGGCAGTAAAAAGTATCCACACAAGAGAGGGTTAACAAGGGTATGTAACATGCTCTTCTGATGCAAACTTCAAACTTCAGATTCCCAAACTTTTGAATAGATTCCAAAGCAGTACCTCTGAACAGTGGAGTGTTCGAGGAATGTACTTCTGACCAGAAAATCCTGCAGTACTGAATGGGTAAAATGGCCCTCCTTCTGGACCTGAGAGCGAATCTCACACACTCTCCTTTGCTGTGGACTAGATGTGCAGCACTTTGTGTGTTTCTTGTGTTCTGCATTTGTACTATTTTGAAATTAGGTTTGTTTTGCTAGCTGTTAAGCATCTTGTAATAGAATTTTATTGGGTAGTTTTAGTTAGTTAAGTGTTTTAGGTATCACCACATATGGAAGATGATAAAGTGTTATTTTGGATATGTTTTTATAATATAATTTTGCTGATTTTTCTTTTTGTTTTATACTGTAGAATGTTAATTTTTGCTTTTTAAGTATTAATAAAAATTATTAAATTCCAATTCACTCTTACTGTTGGGCTTTGTACATGTGAGCTACAGATGTGTGCAGAAACAGTCTAGTGTGAAGCTATACTTAAGGACCGGGGATGTTACATTGTAACAGAGTAGCCATGATGAGAGGTGGAAAGACATGCAGTGACACAAGAGGCAAATGCAAAATGTTTGATCCAATGCCAGTATAGAAAGACTGGCAACATCTCAGGGGCACATGAGGGAAGCCTACTATGAAATAAAAACACAGTAATGAATTGCAGAGAAACGAAAGAAGAGGGTAACGAAATCAGTGCACTGTCTCACACCAGTATGCAGCACAGCACATGCACACACAAGCAAAATGTGAGAAGAAAAGGTCAAGTAAAGGAATGTATGATGGACAAAAAAAAGAGCTATCAGTGATAGGACAGCAGTGAGTGACTGTCCAGTACCCATAGGTGTAGTAACAACGCTGGTCAGAGATGAATAAAAGAAGTTTATGCGTTTGCCACTCAGTTGTGGAGCGTAAGAACAGGCTCCACTGACTGCCACCACAGCTTAAACTGTCCTTTTTGAAAAGCAACATTCTGAACTCAAATAGAACTTAGCAACTATGGAGCTTACACAGAGAATGCTTTGGAACCATGACAAAGCAGCATAATCCATTGGTACTACACACCTCCCCTCCTTCCCAGAACAAAACAATAAAACATGGCAAAACTATGTACAAAAAATCAAAAGGAAAACTATAAACACTAATACAGTAATAAAGAATGGCGGAGGCATCACTCACGAAACCTCCTTGGAGTAACAATAGCTCTCAAGCTCCTCCTGAGACCACCATGCTCTTCACCCGAACCAGGCATCTTCTTCTACATCATGACATTTCTGGAGCTGCTTCTTACTTTAACAACTTTAGAAATATTCCACCAGTGTCCACCCACAACCTGAATAGCATTGCTCCCAATTCTTACAACTCTGGTTGGTTCACCAAACTTGCTGTTTGGAAAAGCCCCCTCTATCTGGACAGATGATTGGTGGCCCCATCAACTGGGTAACACTCCCATTCCCAAACAAGCGGCAAACAATTTTGGCATGAAATAGATCAAGCCTTAACGATGAAAGAGCATATCTTGGCAACCACTGGAATATGCTACCACAATATGCGCCTTCTGCATAGGATATTCCCCTACCTTCCAATCTCTGCCCGAAGAACTCTAGTCCAAGCCTTAGTAATTAGCAGGCTAGATTATGGCAACGCTCTTTTGGCAGATGCCAATAAGACTTTAGTTGCCAAACTCCAGGTTGTCCAAAATATTGCAGCCAGGCTCGTTCTCAATTTTCCGCCCGGCACTCCTTCGGCCCCTTTGCTGAAGGAATTACACTGGCTGCCAGTGAAGAAATGCTCCTGTTTTAAGATCTGCAGCCTTACATATAATGCCCTAAAAGGGAAGGGCCCACTCTATCTGCAAAAAATAAATAAAATAAAAGCATACTTACCCGGACGTAACCTAAGATCTGCTGATACAGCCCTACTGTGCATCCCTCACATTCGCTTGACCCGCAGCGCGGGAAAGGCCTTCTCTTACCTCGCTCCCTTCTACAATAACAAGCTTCGACTTTAAGTTTGCACCTGCACAAATTACGGCAAATTCTGAAAGCTACTTAAAGTTCATCTTTTCTGAATTCTTTCCCCACCCTTCTGTACTTGTTTCCACGACAGCGCTGAGATGCCTCTGGGTGAATTGTGGCTATATCAAGTATCGATAACATAACAAAACATAACATCCCCCTTCTTTACATGAATAGGGGATTTATTCCGGACCATATCCCCCACTTCAAGAGGAACAATTTTTGCACCTTTCATTTTATCATACCAGACCTTTTGTTTGGTCTGTGTCTCCGACATATTCTGCCTCACAATTTCCATGAGTTTCATCACATCAGAATCTGATTTGAGGCACTTGCTCATCCAACTAGGTCTAAAAAAGGGTGAGACTTTGGTGGAGGAATGCGGTGTCATCCTGTAGAACCACAACATGCTACTCAAAGACTTTGCAACGTCATGATTCCCTGATTTGGCCCATCTGATGCACTCCCCCACCACCCCTTTCATCCTCTGAACGAGACCATTTGTCTGTGGATGATACAGGGAACTTTTGGAATGCTTCATCCCACATAAAGCAAGAAAATCCTTGACTTCACCACTCACAAACTGAGCACCATTGTCAGAGACAAGCGTCCCAGGGAACCCCTCTCTTATGCAGACTTTCCTTAAGAAACCCCCAACAATGGAAGCATAGAAATTTCATCCTCACCTTTACAATAAGGCTGCAAAAGGGGTGACAGGACCTTTTCTCTAAGCCACCCTTTTCTCACAAACTCACATAATTTTTGCAGCAGATCCTCATCTCTCAAAGAATCTTTCCAGTCCTTTTCAGAACCCATATCAAATTCAGGTATATCTATTGCAGCTACCAAACAATCTTTGCGGTCTTTATCACACAAATCACTGAAATCTACATCTTCACTATTATCCTTCTTTTGCGGGAATAGCAAAAGAAAATCAGCCCTCCCATTCTTTCCGCCAGCAATATGGGACACATCAAACTGGTACTGCAGAAACCTAGTGACCATTCTCAAACTTCTTGGGGTACAACATTTACTGACACTAGAACCTAAAATGGTGACTAAAGTCTTGGGGTCCGTTTGTAACTTGAGCCGCCTTCCCCAAATGTAAGGATGAAATTTCTCAACAGCCCACAAACATGCCAGTAATTCTTTCTCAATTACGGAGTACTGGATTGCAGCGTCTCTCAATACCCTGGACGCAAATGCTACTGTGTCCTCTTTATCACTAAATCCTTAGGTCAATATAGCACCAAGCCCCACGTGACTTGTGTCAACAGTAATGCAACAGGGTCATTCTGGATCAAATGGTTTAAGTGGACTTGATCTGATCGAATGCGGAAACCCACTCGTCAGACCACAGAAATGTTAATTCCTTTTTAAGCAGGTTGCTGATGGGGCGCACTATGGTAGCGAAGTCAGGAATGAATCGTGAGTAGTACTCACACAACCCAAGTAAAGACTTAACTCCAACCTTGTCATTGGGACAAGAAGCATTAACAATGGCCTCAACAAGACCTTGTCTAGGCCTGATACCTTCATGAGACAGTGAATGCCCCAAATATTCTACTTCACTGCAAAGAAATATGCACTTTTCGGTCTTTAGAACAACTCCGTGTTCTACAAAAATGTTGAGTACTCTGAGTAGAGTGCAATCATGTAGTAGGGTATCTTTTGCAAAAATCAACACATCGTCTTGGAAAACCAAAACAGCAACCACACTCCTTAATAGATATTGCATAACTCTCTGAAAAACAGAGGCAGCAGTTGCCAGAGCAAATGGCATGTGTCAATATTGGATAATACCCAAGGGAGATATAAAAGCAGGCAAATGACGGGATTCTGGCTGAAGCTCAATCTGATTCTAAGTGCTGGGTAGATCTAATTTCGAAAAAGACGTTGCTCCCTTGACACTTGCAAACAGATCGTTGATTTTGGGCAAGGGATGTGAGTCAACCCAAATCTCCATGTTGAGTGACCTCAAATCCACACAAACGCGCAGTTGTCCACATCTCTTGCGAGCCACTATAAGAGGAGATAACCCAGGGAAGATTCAGTAGGCTCCATGATCCCTTTATCACACAACTCTTCAACTCTTTCTCAAGATCATACCTTAAACTGAAAAGGACCCCCCTTAGTTTATGCTTAACAGGGATGGCACCTTCCTTAACAATAATCTTGTGTTTGAAACCACGATTCTTGCCTAACCCGTTACCAAACACAGAGGAAAACTCCTCCCTCCACTTTTGTACTACGTCATTGCATTCCACAACCAAAATTTGTTCCCTGGCACCTGGCTTCAAAATCATCCCAAATAGTCCCTGGTGGAACCAGCCTAGTATGTTAACAGCAACATAAACCTCCCCCTTGATCTTTCTTCCCTTGAACATTAATTCATCTTCAATAAAACCAAGCAACTCTATGCAGCACCCTTCATAGGAAACAGGGGAATGTCAGGTGGAAATAGATCTCTGTCCACCTATCCTTAAACAGTTGTTGGGTAATCATAGTAATCCAGGCACCTGAATCAACTAGAAGTCTAAGGACCTTCCCTCCAACACTCACTGTGTCTATGGGATCCACACAATTGGAGGGATCTCCTTCAACAGGCATACTTGTATCTGCTTGGATACACATAGCCATCTGTGACTACAGACACAACCTCAACCTCAGACTCATCATCTGACTCCATCACACATGCCAGTCTTTAAAGTTCTATTTTTCAAACATACTTTAGCAAAATGCCCAACTCTTTTGCAATAGTTGCATGTGACATTCGTTGCAGGACATTTCCCTCCTTTGGGATGAGGGGCATTACCACACCGGGCGCAAATGTTGTTGTTGTTAGGATTATAAGTATCTGCCCTGCATTTGGTATTTACAACATTACTATTGCTCCAAGATTTTTGTAGAGATTTGTTTACCCATA
Organism: Calotriton arnoldi; assembly: GCA_963921515.1. Taxonomy (NCBI): domain Eukaryota; kingdom Metazoa; phylum Chordata; class Amphibia; order Caudata; family Salamandridae; genus Calotriton; species Calotriton arnoldi. The sequence continues at coordinate 875,172 of CAWUFW010002500.1, read as the reverse complement.
TCACAGCAAAACTCTCAAATGGCTTGTCCTCTAACTCTTTCAGAGAGACTAAAGACTTTGCTATACTCTTAGCTACTTTGATAGTTTCCTCCAGTAAGGGGTTTCTCATGGCTAATAATTTCTGTCTTATCTGCTTATCTTTACATTGACACACAAAATGGTCCTTAATGAGTTAATCAGTAAAAAGATCTGCACACATTTCCCCAGTTCTAAAATCTCTAAATTGGCTGCCTTTTGAAGCAAGAATACAGCTAAAGATCGCCTGCCTGACTCACAAAGCTCTCCATCTCAAAACCCCCAAGTACCTATGCCAAAAGCTAGAACTATCTGGAGGTGGTAGACCCTCAAGAAGTGCTAACACCTTCCTTCTTAAACCACAGATATTTCGCAAAAAGGGAACTTGTCAAAGAGCTTTCTCTGTCTCCGCTCCATGGATCTGGAACTCTCTCCCTCCTGAAATTCGCAGACTCACCTCCACGGTTGCCTTCAAAATGGAAGTAAAATGATTCCTTATGTGCACGTTCTTTTTTTATTTTTTTTAATTATTTGTCCTCATATAGCAATATTTTAGGGATTGGAGGTGTCAGGGGCCCATTTCCCTTTCTGTACTGACCTTTTGGGGCTTCTCCTGGTTAAGCGCATCTTGTACGTGGAGCTTATCTTCTTGCCCTCTATACTTGGGCCCCTTTATGTCCATTTCCCGTGCAATTCGGGTCTGGGCTGAGCTAGTCATTTTGACTACTCCTTCAAGTTTCCACTTGAAAGCTTCTATTGCATTGCCTAATCATAGGACCACACAATGCATTTGACCATGATTTAATTATGGAGTTTGATTTTCCCAGATGTTCCAAAATTTATTTCTCCTTCCCCTGTGTCGGCTCGTATCTAGTGAGTATATTCTGTGTACAGACGCTAGCCAATCTCTGTGTATTGGAGGTGAACATTTTACCCAGTTAATACATATTTCTCTTCTTGCTAAAAGTATTAATATGAAGAGAATTTTCTCCTGGTCTTTACTCAGCTTGCTTGCTCCCCCCTCTATCTGGCTTACCCCAAAGATAACCAAGTCTATACTCACCACAATCTGCCGTCCCAGTATTTTTGACAATGTCTTACCAGTGTCCTTCCAAAATTCCTCCAGGCTTGGGCACTGCCGGAACATGTGAAGACCATCTGCACTCACCTCTCCACACTTGGGACAGCTTCTCTCTCCTTGGCCTCTGATTCTTGATAGCCTCTTTGGGGTCCAATATGCTCTGTGGATAGTGAATAAGTGGTTCCTTCTTAATGGAGCAGATTTCACAGTTTTCCAACATGTAGCCATAGATACTTGCCATTTATGTTGAATATCCAGTTCCGGCAGTACTCCTCCCCAGATCTCGTCAGGAATTTTGTAGTGGTCTTCCCCTTCTTGTATCAATGCCCAGTACCAATATGCAACTTCTCTTTTTATGATTCTATTCCCCTGTATCATTTCCTCAACTGTCCCATTTCCATTTTCAGTGTCTTTTAAGTTCTTGAGCCAGCTGGTTAACTGGTAGTACTTAAATCTCGAGATTGTGCCTTTAGTTTGTTTGCTCAGAACCTCCCATTCTATGAGAGAATTCTGTGTCAGTAGCTCGCCCCATTTTGAAATGTTATTTTCTCTGAGGGGGTTTGCTAGTCTATCTTTTAGGCAGTCTGGAGTTCCTGGGGAATTCCAAATCGGCGCATATTTGCTGTAGTATGAAATTTTAAGTAACTTCCTCATCTGGAACCAGAGTGAAGCTGCCGCCTTCAGGGTTTTTATTTTTATTTTCTTAAAGTACTTGGGATGGCCAAATTTATAGAGATAATGGCTTCCTTCCTTATTGACTGCCGCCTTCAAATGTTCCGGGTATTGATCGAAACCTTTCAGTAGTTTCCTAACATTTTTTAATTGGAATGCTCTACAGTATTGTAATATGTCTGGGCTAGCAATTCCTCCTTGCGTCTTGTTTCTTCTTAGCTTCTTCCAGGCTATCCTAGCCCCTTTAGCGGCCCAAATAAAGCTGCTTAATTCCCCTTGCAATTTTTTTATTTGGTCGATGTTGAATTCCAGTGGAATAGTACCAAACAGGTAGGTGAATTTTGGGAGTATGGCCATTTTTATTATGTTCGATCTTCGCATAAAAGACAACGGTAGACCCCCCCATACTTTTAGCAGTTTCCTTACTTGTTTGTGGATTCTCTCAAAGTTTAAATTTGCGATCTCTTTTATGTCCACTGAGAGGTCACTACCTAGATATTTTATTTAGTCTTTTACCCTTGGGTCTTGAAAATTGCCGTTCCACTCTAAGATTTCTGTTTTTGCATGATTCGCAAGGTACCCTGATACCATTCCATACATTTCCAAGATTTCTTCCACTCTTGGGAGAGACTTTGCTATATTGCTTGTAAACACCATCATATCATCCGCAAAGAGAGCAACCTTCTTTTCCTACCCTTGGTGCCTCAACAGTGTTATTTCTTTTTCTTCCCTTATTAATTCCGCTAATGGCTCAATATACGGGTCGAACAATAGGGGGGATAGCGGGCACCCCTGCCTAGTACCCCTTTTTATCATGATTTCTTCGGTTAACATTCCGTTTACTAGGACTTTTGCTGAGGGACTTTTGTAAATTTGTTTGACTGCGCTCAGAAAGGTATCTCCTAGGTTGAATTTTACTAAAGTTGCACTTAGAAAGGGCCAGCTCACCCTGTTGAATGCTTTAGCAGCTTCTAAGGTTATAATTGATAGCGGGATTGTATAGTGTATTGCTGTCTATTGCAGTAATAAGCTCATGCGTCAGCTCTTGAATATACCTTTCTCCGATGAAACCTTTTTGATTTGTATTTACTACTGATCCCGCAATCTTCGTTAAAATTTGTGTGTAAATCTTATAGTCCGCATTTAGAAGCGAAAATGGTCTATAAGATTCACTCTTGGTTGGGTCTTTCCCTGGTTTAAGTATGACAGTAATGGTTGCTTCAATCCGGGAGGCTGGGAGAGATCCTTTTCCTATATAAACTTCATTTAGAAGTTCTGTCAGGGGGGTGGCTAGCACTTCTCTCAGATGGATATATAGCTCATTTGGGAGAGCATCCGGACCTGCCGCCTTGCTTTTTTTTAGTCTCTTCAAAGATTCTAGTACTTCTCCCCTGCTGATACCTTGATTGAGCTCTATATTTTTCTCTTGTGAAGCTTTTGGTAGTGTTACTCTTCCCAAGACTGATTGAATCTGTATAAGTATAACTTGTTAAAAAATTTCACGAATTCTTTTCTGATATCACCCTCCTCTGTGGTATACTGTTGGTCCTCTTTCTGTAGTTTTGTTATCCTGTTACGTGTTGCCTCTGTTTTCAGTTTCCACGCCAGTAATTTTCCACAGCCTTTTCCGTGTTCATAGTGTGATATTTTGCTTGCCTCCCATTTGTCTTTCACTATTGTTTCCAAGATATCTGCCAGGTCATTTTTTCTCTGCTTTCTCTTCTCCTCGATACTAGTGATTTCTTGCGTGGTATTAGTGCTTTTATTTAGTTCTTCCTCCAAAGCTATTATCTCTTTTGCAAGTTCCCTAATCGTATTTCTTCTGGATTTATTTTTATGTGTTGCGAGGCATGCTATTCTACCCCAGATGAAGCCTTGTAGGCTTCCCAAGCAATCTGTTTCGTAGTCCCATCTTTGTTAATATGAAAGAACTCCTCAGTATCCTTTATTAAGGATTCGATGCAGTTTTCATCTAGAAAAATGACTCTATCTGCAGTCCATCTGGGGAGCAGCACATGACTACTTAAGCTAAGGTGTAAGATCACTGCAGAGTGGTCCGACAAGTGTGCTGGTAGATGTTCTACCCCTTGCGTCGAGTTTAATAGACCCCTGTCTATAAGAAAATAATCTATTCTAGAGGCGTGACCCAATCTCCTGTTTTGCAGAGTAAATTGGTTGATCTTAATTCCCTTTTCCCTCCATATGTCCATAATCCCTAGGTCCTTAATACAAAGGTTTACCCACTCCCTCATTTTTGGTAGGTTTGGGCCATTCCTAGTCGGGAATCTGTCTTTCTTTATCTCGAGTATAATGTTAAAATCTCCCCCCATTATTATAGGCGCTTGTGCAGACAATAGTTGTGAATAGATTTTTTGGAGTGGTTCTGGGTCATCCAAATTAGGTCCGTAATAACCGACCACTGTAAACAAGTTGTTGTGTATTTTTACTTTCACCACCACCCATCTCCCTTTCTTGCAAACTGCTGTGGCTTCAATACTCGCACTCAGGGATTTCTTAAAGACTATCGCCACCCCCTTCACACAACATACTTGGTTTATACATACACAGGTTTCTACCCATTTCTGCTTTTTGAGAATTTCCTCCCATTCTTCTTTTAATAAGTGAGTTTCTTGTAATATCAGTATTTCACAGTTCACAATTTTTAAGTATTCCAGAATTTTTGCCCTTCTTTTCCTTATTCTGAGGCCATTAACGTTCCATGTCATTATATTAACTGTCATTTAGACTGACTCCATTAGACCTCGCCCAGTTTGGTACTACCTTCCTGTTTCTTCTAATGCTTGCACGGGTCCCTTTTCCCTTTCCTTGTTTAGCTAGGAATTTTTTATTTTTTTTCCCTATTTTGCTCCCCACCTTGTGCGTTTTTTTGTTTTTACAACTTTTTATATGTGCTGTTCCATCCCTCTTCCCCCTCCCTGGAGAAGCCTCCCTTGTCTTCCTTTGGGCCATTACTTAGCCCTATTTGAGCTCCTCACTCTTTCCATACATCCTCTTTAATTTGTTTGTCAGACTTGATCCTTTGATTGCGCCTTGATTTGTTCTATGAGGCACTCCACCTCCTTAGGGTCTCTAATATTGTGCATCTTGTTCTGCCACATTATTCTCAATTATGCTGGGAACCACATTTGTACTGTTGCTCCTAACGATTTTAGTTCTTGCATGTATTGACCTAGCTGCCACTGCCTATCCTGCGTTGTCTTAGAGATGTCCGACCTAATTCTGCATGACCAGTTGCTTTGGGAATATGAACCTGCCTTCAGGCCTTCGCTTAAAATCCTCTCTTTGAGTGTATACGTTTTGAAGTTCATGAGGATTTTCCTTGGATTTTTTCTAATTTTGTTTCTCCCAAAGGGGTCGCGATGGATTCTTTGGATATCCTCTGCGAGATTAGCGGACTTCGTCCAGGGGATTAACTCTTCTAATAGCTTTATCGTGAAGCTTTTAATGTCTTCCCCTTCCAATCCTTCTGGAACATTAATAATTCTGAGGTTGTTCCTCCTCGACTGGTTTTCCATTGCTTCCATTCTGTCGCTTATCTCTTTGTCTGCGAGTTTAAGTAGGTCTATCTCTTTTTTGTTTTCTCCTACTTTTTTTTGAGTGTCCCTATTTCCAGGTCCACAGAGGTAACTCTCTCCATGAGCATATTTATTTTCTGGTCCATTACCTCACATGCTTCTTGAATTTTTGTCTGGTTCCTCTCTGATATCGCAAAATTAGATCTCATTTCCTGCATCATAGTACGCATCATTTTTTCCATGCTTTCTCTATTTTCTTGCGGGAACAGGCTGTCATCAGTTATTTTACCGCTAGCTGCGTCTGCGGCGCCTGGAGCGTGCTCTTGTTGATCCAGTAGTGTTAAAGCACTGAACCTGTTACAATTACTTCCTATTGTGGACATTGCTCTTACTGGACCTTTCCTGGGGGTCTCTACTAGGCCCTTGTCTTGAGTTTTGTTATTACACCTTTCCACTTTCTGTGCTTCCTGCACCTTAAAAAAGGACTTTAAGGAGGGTGTTATCTTTTGTTTTGCGGAACCTAATGCCTTTAGTTTGGCCTGACTTGCTCTGGACAGAGGAGGCTGCGATTTTCCTACTGCAGTTTGCCTTTTCTTTTTCTTCGTGCTTCTGGGGACCTCAGAAGGAGATATATCAGAGGTAGATGAGGAGGTTTTAATTTTTGCGTAAATGTTTACTGTTTCAGCAGAGTACTCTACCCCCTCTTCTAGTGGTAGGACCTTACTTCTTAGGCAGTAGCTCACTTTCTTTTTTAGCTGCCCTAGTCTTGTTGTTTCCAGAGGGATAGAGGCAAGAGTGGGAATGGGAGTAGGAGTGGGAATGGGAGTAGGAGTGGGAGAGGGAGGGGGGAGGCTATTGATAACACACTTCCCGTGCTCCCTTCCTTGTTCGCCACCCTTACCCCTTCTGCCTCCAAATCTTGAACCTGTACTTGCAGCTGGGCTGTGTATTTTTTGTGGAGGGAGTTATGAAGTTGCTGCCCTGTTCTAGCTCCCCTTCTCCCCCCTATCTTTACACTTACTCTATCCCCCTTTCGTTCCCCCCCCAGATCTGGTGTCCTCCGTGCCCCTCGTCCTTTCCTCGGGGAACTTGAACTGCCGCTCCGCTTTCCAACCCACAGAGTAGTTCCTGGGGATCGTTTTGACCTTTTGGCAAGTTGTGTAGCCCGAGCGTCTTCCCCCTGTACGGGACCCTTGCTGCAGCCTTCCTGTAGGACCGACACGCCGTGGCCGCCTCAGTCCACACTGGAATCACGCCCCAGCGCGGCTCCCGCTCCTCCTCCACTTTTCCGTAGAACCAGAACCAGAAGCAAGACAAGAAGCTCACTGCTCCTGCCTTCCTCGTGCTCCGCCCCTGAACGCAGCGCGCCTAGGCTCCTGCCACCGCCTCAGCGTGCTCAGGTCTCCAACTTCGAACACAGTGCTTTCCTTCGATATTGTATGCTGTCTACTTCCACGCTGGAATTGCCATGCAGCGCCGTGCAGTGCCTCTACTTTTTCTCCGCTTCTCCTTCCTCCCCTGGCTATCTTCCGACTATCACCTGTTTTCCAGGCACCGCTGCCCACGCTGACCCACGCTGACCCGGATCGGGAAATCCACAGCCTCTGATCAAGTCGCGCCTCGCGTTGAGCTCCGTCCCTGTGCTCCGTTCACCTCGCCTCGACTCTGGATTACCGGGTACTGTGCTCCTTGTGACCTGTCCTTTACAGTTAAGTTATTTTACCCTAGGATTCTTTTAAATTTGGGCTAGTTAAAAATAGCATCTCAGAGTGCCTGCCTTATTTCAAGTTTCCAGGATCCCTTTTCCGCAGTTGTTAGCCCGTCCGTCTCAGAGTTATTCCCATTTGAGTGAGGAGCTCCCGACCGAGCTCTCTAGCCGGCCGCCATCTTCTCCTATGTGCAAGTTCTTACCCTAATTTGGCTCTTATCATTTGCTTGAAGATACTGGACTTATTCCCTCATCTCTTGTACTGATGTTTTATTTCCCCTGACCTAATCTTTTCTTCCCCTCCCAGTCCCGCTATATATATATATATATTACCTACTGGCGGTCGCCAGTAGGTAGTTATAGTTAGAACCTAGTTTCCATAGGAAAAGCATTTTTTGATTTGCTAATAACTTTGGCGTTGTTTAACGAATCTTTCTGAAATTCTCCCAAACAAAAGTCTATCCAGGTCAGCTCCTATCCTGAAAGTTTGGGGGTGATTCGTCAAGCGGTGGCTGAGAAAAAAGGGGGGTCCCAAAACTCGTTTTCCCCATGTTAATTTCCATAGGACATTTTGCAACGAGCTACAGCCCGAACTGCTGAACGGAATTACCCCAAATTTGGCAGAAAGGTAGAGCTTGGTTCAGAAAGCGTCCTTTTTTAAAAATGGTGTAAGTCCGTTCAGTAGTTTTTGAGAAATTCAAAAAATAAGAGTCAAAAAATCATTTTCCCATAGGAATCTTTGTGCAAGGCTACAGCTGAAACTACTGAACGGAATTACCCCAAATTTGGCAGAAAGGTAGTGCTTGGATCAGAAAGCGACCTTTTTTTTAAATGGTGTAAATCCATACAGTAGTTGCTGAGAAATTAGAAACAAAAGTTTCGATATCTGGGCGGAGCCTAAGTCGCGTGCGCGAGCTTCACTGTGATTGGCTGCTGGTAGTCCAAATCAGGAAATGTTGGCAGCCATCTTGTGGCTCAGTAGAAGCGAGTCACCTGAAAACAGAGAAGCAAAGGTATAAAACAAGAGAAGGGGGCAGGGTAGAAAAACCCTGACCCCCTAGGCCTGCTCAGGGGGTCACAGAAGGACCCTCAGGGCCAAAGAAATCACTTTAAAAAAAAATAATAATATTGGCGCAATTCGCGCTGGGGTCGCGGGTTCCCGCGTTTTATTTTAATGAGGCCCTTGGGTTGGCTAGGTTCCGGGGGCATTTCTTAAAAAATAATAGCAGGGGCTCGCAGCGATTGCGGGGGCCCGCTGGGGTCCGCGCAGCCCCGGGGCTTCACTCATGTTGGGAGGGGGGCCGCGCAACCCCCTCCCGGAGCCCTCTATGTGCTTATAAGTTTGGCGTCGTTTGACGAATCTTTATGAAATTATCCCAAAAGTTTCTCTTTTTTGATTAGCCCCTATATTGAAAGTTTGGGGGTGAATGGTGTAGGAGGGGCTGAGAAAAAAGGGGGTCCCAAAACGTGTTTTCTCCATGCAATTTCCATACGAAACTTTACAGAAGACTGCAGGTGAAACTGCTGAACGGAATTACGCCAAATTTGGCAGGGAGAAAGGTGATGGTCCAGAAAGCACGCTTTTGTTTAAATGGTGTAAATCCGTTCAGTAGTTTTTGAGAAATATCAAATTTTACAATATGGATATTTGAGAATTCTGACATCTTATTGGCTGAGGGGTTACGAGCACGAGCTTGCGGCTCATTGGCTGTGAACGGTTGAAACCAGGAAGTGTTGGCAGCCATTTTGTGATTTACTCCGTCAGCTCCCATTTCTCCGTGTAGAAGCCATCGGGTTCGTAGTTTTACCTCTGCGAGGCAACACTGGCATCTGTGTCTGTGTGAGATATGCCTTTCACGCTGCCTCTCCTCATATCACAAGGTCGCGGCTATGCCTTTAGAAGCCCATCCGTCGGCTGGGAGCTCTGTGAGTTAGTCTGTCGGTACGATCCTCTACACTACCCAAAGACTACCCAAACACCACTGCACTATCGTAAACTCTAAAATACTACCCCAGCACGATCTCCTACACTACCCAAACACCACTGCAGTGTCGTAATCTCTAAAACACTACCCCCAGCACGATCTCCTACACTACCCAAACACCACTGCACTGTCGTAAACTCTAAAACACTACCCCCAGCATGATCTCCTATACTACCCAAACACCACTGCATTGTCGTAAACCCTAAAACACTACCCCTAGCAGGACCCCCTACACTACGCAAACACCACTGCAGTACCCTAAACCCTAAAACACTACCCCCAGCACGACCCGTACAGTACCGAAACACCACTGCACTACCCTAAACCTTAAAGCACTATCCCCAGCACGACCCCGTACACTACACAAACACCACTGCACTACCCTAAACCCTGAAACCCTACTCCCAGCACGACCCCCTACACTACCCAAACACCACTGATCTACCCTAAAAGAATACCCCCAGCACGACCCCCTACACTACACAAACACCACTGCAGTACTGTAAACACTAAAACACTACTCCAGGACAACCCCCTACACTACATAAACACCACTGCACTACCCTAAACCCCAAACCACTACTCCCAGCATTACCCCTTACACTAGCCAAACACCACTGTATTGTCGTAAACTCTAAAACACTACCTCCATCACGATTCTTACACTACCCAAACACCACTGCACTACCTTAAACCCTAAAACAGTACTCCGTGGATGACTTCCTACACTATACAAACACCACTGTGCTACCCTAAATCCTAAAACACTACTCTCAGCATGAACCCCTATACTACACAAACACCACTGCATTGCCGTAAACCCTAAAACACTACTCCCAGCATGACCCCCTACACTACCCAAACACTACTACATTGTCGTAAACTCTAAAACACTACCCCAGCAGGACCCCTACACTACAAAAACACCACTGCACTACCTTGAACCGTAAAACACTACCCCCACCATGACCCCGTACACTACCCAAACACCACTGTACTACCCTAAAGCATAAAACAGTACCAGTCCGTCGGTTCGCAGGTCTGCGTCTGCGAGCCGTCGTGTCCCTAGCTGTACATGTGCGAGCTAGTCCGTTAGGTGATAGGTGTGTCTCTGCTAGCAGGGCCGTTGGCTCGTTGGTGTCCCTCTGCGAGTTAGACCCGAGCTGTCCCTCTGCGAGCCGGCACGTTGGTGTGCATTTGCGAGCCGACGGCCCGTAGCCCTCCCTGTGCGAGCCGAGCACACGGGCCGCAGCTCTCCGTCTGCGAGCCTGCCCGACGGCCCACATGTCTCCCTGTGCTAGACGGATCGCAGCTGTCACTCTGCGAACAGATATTGGGAATATAAGGCGGCTCTAAAAACAGCCCTTGTGTTTATTTGTTGGAGCTACATATAAGTGCGGATGCACAGCTTCAGGTTATTCAGAAAAACTTGATTTCCCTGATGTGTGAAGTGTACTCCATCACTTCTGTAGATATCAGCCATATCAAAACGTATGTTGTTGTTCTAGATCAGGGGTCTCCAACGAGTAGCTCGGGAGCTACTGGTAGCTCGCCAGTACCTTCAAAGTAGCTCCCTGAGGTGAAGTCAAACCCAGTATCAAATTCAGAGAGTAGGTGCCTATTAAAGAAGGCAGCACTGCTCATCTCAAGAGACTTACGAGTGACAGACAGCCAAACCTATGACAGTAACTCATACTAACACTCAAACACACACATACTAACACTCAAACACACACTGTCAGTCTATTGGGCCTGCCACATGACAGTCTGTATCCAATCTCAATATAATCAAGCCACAAGGAGATTGACCATGTTGTAGTCCCTCCTTTATCAGTCACAACATGTGTGTAAACAGTGCACCATCAAAGAAGTATGGCAGCAGTAGCCTGAGCAGTAATCAGTGTTGAACCACCAAAGTGTGGGACTGCAGGAGTCAGAGTGAAAACGTGTCAGTTGGATGCATGATCAGCCCAAGACTTGAGGAGAACAGGGTAGGATCCAGACCAGAGAACATTAAGAGATTCATCAACATTTATGTGTGTCCATTATAAACACTATTGCTTATTGAAACTATATCTGGTGCCAAGAACCGCCAAATGTATATGCTAGCCTGGCATAATTGTGCCCATTCCTGGCATAGTGCCAATGGCATAATAATGGTCATCCATGACTATTTTTTTTTTAAATTCTTTTTATTGAACAAACAAACATGTAAACATCCCATCATTAGATATAATTAACACGTTGTGCATCATCTGTAGTGCAGGTCGGGGGTACAGTATTGCGTGTCATGGGCATGAGGGAAGGATCCACCCCTCCCTCAGTTGTTTACTGTGTTTGCACCATTACTCCCCCACGGCTGTGCCCATTTGTGTCAAGGATTTGTACTTGTCCCATGCGTTCCATATCTTCTCCCACTTTTTGGGGCATCCCCTGCTCTGATCGACTGTTTTTTTCAGCTAGGCAACACCAGTCTAGGTCTTGTTTCCAAGCAGTGAGTGTCCCCATAGTCTGGTGATGTTGCGCTTTGCCACACCAGAGGCTAAGGCTTGCCAAGTTTTTACACGAGGCGGCCAGCGAATTTCGCCTGTGATGCCCAACAAATGCCAACGAGTAATCAGTATTTGTGTACCGAGGATTTCAGACATCACTCGGGTAATTCGGGTTCAGTATCGTTGTGCTGCAGGGCATTCCCAGATTATATGAAAGAATGTGCCTACCTCGCCGCAACCCCTGATGCAAAGTTCTGAGTCTGCCCAGCCTAGTTTATAATATAACGTCCGGGTGGTGTAGGACCTGTGTAGTACTCTCAGCTGAACCAGCTGGAATCGTGCCCTAATGGCAATTTCCCTGGGGCTCTGGATTGCTTCCTGCCAGTCGTCATCCTCTATCAATCCCAGATCAGTCTCCCAATCCGCCCTCAGGGAGACGAGGGGGTCTGGAAGGTTATTCATGATTTTTTTATACGTTAGGGTTGTTGCCTTGTCTATCATAGGATCAAGTAGTAGTCGGTCTTCAAGGGGAATACTCCGGGACGGATTCTCCTTCCGATATGTGGTGATGTATGGCGTGCCGTAGCTGTATATAATGGAAGTGTCCTGTGTCGGCCAATTGATATTAAGTTTGGAGTTCTGCAAAGGTTAGCATTTTCCCTCCTCGCCACACATCCCCAAGAGTGTCCAAGCCTATCAGGCTCCATTTACGGAATCCCTGCAGGTGCCCCACATCTCTCAGCCCATCGCTCTCCCAGAGTGACGTCTGCTGGGTTAGCCTTAACTCCCACCCCAGTAGCCTGTTCATGGTTCACCATGCTCCAATGGCCTCATGTGTGTGTGGTGGCAGTTGATTCCCTCGCTGTTTCCGATAGAGGGCCGCTAAGTGTCCACCGCTTCCCATTGTGTGTCTGTCACTTCTGTATGCTGGTTCCGTCTGTGGCTCAAAGACCCACCTGTTAATATTTATCAGTTGGGAAGCTAGGTAATAACTCCGGATGTTCGGGACCGCTAGGCCGCCGTCGTACACTCTGCGCTGTAGTTTACGTAGTGCTATTATCCATGACTATTTTAGTATTTTTGGTCTAGTTGTGGTATACTGACAGCCATCATTGACATACTAAAAGCATGACTGACCTATATTTACCTATTCCTGGCATATTAATGGTCATTACTGATATATGGTCTCATCCCTGATCCTTATGGTTTCCAGCCTTTGCACAACCGTGGCCCTAGTATAATGGTGGGCATTACTGGCATAATGCAGGCATCTGCGGTGCTCTGGTGAGCATCCATGGCAAATGTCTGTAATACCTGGATTTCAAAGTAGTCTGTCCATATTAGGCATTTGTACATAGGAGTACATGATGAAAATGACTAGCTGATGTTTTGGGAGTGTGCATTTCCTAAAAACTGAAAATGGATATTTTAAAGGCAGTTTTAGTTTTCAAAAATGGGTTGTCTTCTGGAAAATTAAGTTTGTTTGCCCACAGCGGAAAGTGGTATTAAATAGAAAATGTGCATTTTCAGAAAGTGGTGAATGATAATTCCAGCTGAGCTGGGGAGATGTATTGCTTTGCTTATGTCCTTTGTGCCACAGGGCATGTCAAGATTTGAATGTCACTTCATAAGTCAAGGGGAGGCATTTAATCTTGATTAACCTTTTCCCAGCATTTCTGCTGATAACCGCACTCGATATACTTGGGTGGTAACTACTGAAAATCCTGCTTTTGGTGGTCATAGTGTAGTCACTATTTTACAGTTATAAAATTTGCTAGTAGCTCGGGCAGACTTTCCTTGAGCAGAAGTAGCTCTCACTACAGAAAAGGTTGGAGACCCCTGTTCTAGATGGACCCCATTCTATGGTCTCTGAGGTATGCAGACAGGCAAAAGCAACATCAATTGTCGAAAGGTGTCCTTCATTAGCATTTCCAAACCTACACCAGTCAATGTGCCTAGGTCGTTTCCACCACAGTGCACAATCATGAGGTCAGGGTGTTGGAGATGCAAACAGGTTTTAACTAAAGGCAACAATTGGTGCCACTTCAATCCTCTTTGTCCAAACCATTTAATGTCCACATTTTGCAAACCTAGGTCTAAGTCAATACGTCTCTGTTCTGCATACCTCTTGCACCAGAAAACATAGCTATGTCCTACGATCCACACTAGCATTTTGAAGATATGGCTGGGAAGTATGGATAGATGTCTGTAGCTCATGCAGTCCGTTTGTAGAATAAGAGATATGTTTAAAGATGGGGAACTACTTTTTTTTCTCATTCAAAATGATAACTGATTGGGAGATGAAAAGCATTGTTTTCTAAAAAGTAGGGTGCACATTAGTTTGTGGAAAAGCATCTTTGTCATTGGTTAATAAAAAGCAGTTTGAACGTGGAGTTGATATGATAGGATAAAATTTGCTCAGTTGAACCACACCTGCTACTTGTATATGGAAAGCACTGTTTAAACGTAAAGCAATGATGAACTTTTAACCTGCACGTGTCGTAGAATGTTCTAGAAAGTGTAGATAGAATATGTTGAACTTCTCACCTGTATGTGTCCTTAGATTTAAAAAAAAAAAGATTATATGGGAAGTTCAAAAATAACCAATAGAGAGAAGTTTTGCAATTTGAAAAAATCAAGGAACTATTCTGATTTGTTATTTACATGTATTTATGTGTGGAGCAACAGGGAAATTGTGCCATTACTGGTTCCATTCTTGACGAGAGCGGTGCATTATATGTACTGTGTGACAAAGAAAGAATTGCATACGTTTGTGACATTTGGAATCTGCATACCAACTACGAACGTAAGTTAGAAATTAAGAATGTGTGTTATGTGTTGTGTAGTAGTGGTTAATATTTGAGGCGTTATTTTTAACTTTGAAAGTATTTTTTATTTTTAAGTAACAGTGTTAGTGAAGTGTGGTGTTTCACATTGGTTCTAAAAGATGTATAAAGTGTGACTAATTGTTAAAGAATTACTTTATATATGTTTAGGAGTTTTTCAGATAAAATAAATGTAACTTATCTTCTGTAAAAGACTGTATGGTTTTAAAAATTATATGTAGCGTTTATTTGTATTTGTATATGTATTGCGATAAGATAAACAGAATGTCACACATTTCCAAATTATTCTTAGTCTGGAAATAGTGGGGAAGGGGTTATAGTAGAAAATGTATATGTTATTAACTTAAGAGAGATGGAACAAAAACCAGAAATGTTATGTGGACAATATGTGGTCTCATTTTTTACATAAAGAGGTAGATTTCAATATCAGTTAAGACTGGTGTGTTACTGGGAGGCTTTGGATTTTGGTGTTGTTATGAAATGCAAGTTGTTGAGGAGCGTTTCTTCAGAAGACATTTTTTATAAATATGTGAGAGATAAAAAATAAATGAAAATGTTTTATGTATATTTTCTGCATGATTTTGTTGACAATGCTAAAGTAAATATGAGTATTAGTGAAGGTAATTGTCAGGGTTTGTTTGTCTGCTGAATATACGTAGGCCTTTAAGTGGTCCGGGTCTTGTCGGTACTGAGCTCTGTCATCCGTTTGAGACAGTTGCGAAATATATAATCCCAGTTAAAGCTGTTAATATAGGTATAATAAAGGGACAATCCATAAAAAGTTTGGGAATTACACCTTTATTTACTCTGTCTAGCTCTCACCACCATTTTGTGCCCCCAGCGGTACTGTTTATAAAAATAATCTAATACAGTTCTTTGTATTATAAAAATAGCGGGGCATATTATCAAGAACGGCGATAAAATTATCGCCGCTTTAGCGGCAGAAAACTGCCGCTAAAGCGGCGATAATGGGCTTGATAATATGCCCTGGAGAATTCAATAGAAGCCCGTGTTCACACCAGAACATGGACTTCTATTGGAATTCTCAAGGGCATATTATCAAGTCCATTATCGCCGCTTTAGCGGCAGTTTTCTGCCGCTAAAGCGGCGATAATTTTAACGCCGTTTCTTGATAATATGCCCCTAGCATTTCTAAGTTTATTGCTATATTGGTAGGGTTTGTACTATATAGAGAATGGTGCAATCAATTTCATTGGTATAAAACTGCACTGTGTTATGTTGGAAATATTAGATATGTTGTGATGTTATATTTTACACTGTGAGGTACATTTGAATATAAGTGAAGACAGGTGTTATACTGTGAACCCGTTGAAAATGTGCACAGATTACATGGAGAGTAAATGGACAAAGTAAACGTACATGTTGCTTTCTGTATGTATCCATGATTAGAATCATTTGATGATGCTTTAAGATATAATCTAAATAGTGTTTGTGCTTTACAATTGGGTATACTGCACCGTGTTAGTAGTTAGTGACTAGATACTGCTACGAAATAAAGGTGGAGAGGGGCGTTTCTTTACAAGAGATATTTTATCAATGTGTGAGAGATAAAAAAGAAAGAAAAATGTTTTAGTAAATTTTCTGTAAGATTTGTTCACAGTAGAAAAGTAACTGTTATTATAAGTGATGGAAATTGTTACGTTTTGTCTCTGTGCTGAACATACGCAGGCCTTTAAGTGGGCCGGGTGCTACCGGTGCTGAATACTGCTACCGCTTTCAGACAATCGTCATTTTTTTATCCCACTTAAAGCCCTGAATATATGTATATTAAAGGAATGGTACAATAAAAGTTTAGGATTTACACCTCCGTTTACTCTTCTCATCTCACATTCTCCATTTTGTGCACTCAACAGTAGTGTTTATAAAAATTAAGTTATAGAGCTTTATATAGTATAAAAATTGCACTTATACTTTTATTGGGGTGTTGGTGGGATCTGTACTGTACAGAGAAGGTCGTAATGAGTTTGAATGGTACAAAAGGGACGTGACATATGTTTAAAAGATTACATGGTTTTTGGAATAAGCTGTCCCTTTGTGAGTCCTCGGGCCCGCAGTTGTACCTCTGCAAGCGAACATTGGAAATATACTGCAGCTCTCTCTCTACGAGACAGCTATTTCACGTTCCCTCTCCCCACATCACCGTCCCGCACCTATCCCTTTACAAGTGGACGGCCCGCACCTCTCCCTATACTAGTCGGCCCCCGGCTGTTCCTGTGTGAGGCGGCCCGCAGCTGTCTGTCTACGAGCCAGCCGGTCGGCTCGCAGGTCTTCCTGTACGAGCAAGTCCTATCACACCAGATCATGGGCTTCTATTGGAATTCACAAGGGCATATTATCAAGCCCATTATCGCCGCTTTAGCTGCAGTTTCCTGCCGCTAAAGCGGCGATAATTTTGACGCCGTTCTTGATAATATGCCCTGTATGCGTTTGCAAGCCGACGTCCCGCACCTTTCCCTATAGTAGTCGGCTCGCAGGTGTTTCTGTGCGAGCCGGTCCACAGGTGTTCCTGTGCGAGCCGGCCCGCAGCTCTCTCTGTTTGAGGTGACGGACCGCAGCTGTTTGTGTACGAGCCAGTCAGTCGGCTCACAGGTCTTCCTCTACGAGCCAGCCCGCCGGCTCGCAGCTGTCCCTCTGCAAGCTACAGGTCGGCTCGTAGTTGTTCATCTACGAGCCAGGTCGCTGTTGTATCTCTGCAAGCGAACACTAGAAATATACCGCAGCTCTCTCTTTACGAGATACCCACTTCACGTTCACTCTCCCCACATCACTGTACAGCAGCTATTCCTTTAGAAGTGGATGAGCATCACCTCTCATTATACTAGTGGCCCCGCAGCTCTCCCTTTTCGAGCTGATGGGTCGTAACTCTCCCTGTAGGAGCCAGCTAATCGGCTCGGAGGTCTTCCTCTACGAGCGAGCCCGCCGGTCCGCAGCTCTCCCTCTGCGAATGACTGGTCGGCTCTCTGCTCTTGCCCTGCGAGCCATCGGGCCCGCAGTTGTACCTCTGCAAGCTAATACTGGAAATATACAGCAGCTCTCTCTGCGAGATACCCCCTTCACGCTCCCTGTCCCCACATCACTGTCCCGCACCTATGCCTTTGGAAGCCGATGGCCCGCAGCTTTACTTATAGTAGTCGGCCCGCAACTGTTTGTGTGCGAGTAGGCCGGCAGCTCTCCTTCTATGAGCCAGGCAGACGGCTCGCAGGTCTTCCTCTACGAGCCAGCCCACCGGCCCACAACTGTTCGTCTGTGAACCGGCCCGCAGCTCTCTTTGTACGAGCCAGCGAGTTGGCTCGCAGTTTTTCCTGTACGAGCCAGCCCGCCGGACCGCAACTATTCCTCTGTGATCTGGCTTGTAGCTCTCTCTGTACGAGCCAGCTAGTCAACTTGCACATGTTCCTCTAGGAGTCAGCCCGCTGGCTTGTAGCTCTCTCTCTGGGAACCACTGGTGGGCTCTCAACTCTTTCTCTGCCAGATAATCCGCAGTGGTACCTCTGGAAAGCAATACTGGAAATCTAGCGCATTTGTCTCTCTACGAGATAACCGCTTTACGCTCACTCTCTCCACATCACTGTCCCGCACCTATCCCTTTGGAAGCCGACGGCTAGCACTTTTCCCTATAGTAGTCGGCTCGCAGCTGTTCCTGTGCTAGCTGGTCCGTACAGACCATTGTCCTTCTGCGAGCGGACGGGTCACTGCTGATGCTCTATGAGTCAGTTTCTCGGAGCCGGCCCGCAGCTCTCCCTGTACGACCCAGTTAGTCGACTCGCAGGTCTACCTCTACGAGCTAGCGCGCCAGCTCGCAGCTCTCCCTCTACAAACCATCGTTCGGCTCGCAGCTGTTGGTCTGCGAGCCGTTTGGTGTGTAAAAGTACCTGTGCAAGCTAACACTGGAAATATACTGCACTTGTTTTTGCGAAATATCGCGTTCATGCTCTCTCTTTCGACATCACCGGTCGCAGCTATCCGTTTGCAAGGGGACGGCCCGTAGTTTTCACTGTAGTATTTGGACCGTAGTTGTTCCTGTTCTAGCCAGGTCGCAGCTCTCCCTTTGCACGGTATGCAGTTTAGCAATCGTACTGTCAGTGCTGTGCACTTTGTCCAATCATCCATCGAGCAGTATCTACTTATTCTATCTCTACGTCAATATCTAAGCACTTATAATTTCAATATGAGCTCTGTTTGCAGCACTGTAATCATTTTAGTTAATAGTAATGTACTTATAAAATAGCGTAGCTACTAACACTAGTATAGCTACAATATTCTGTGCAGTATGTATGCAGACCTCTAACCAGCTACAAAGTATGGAATGTTACAGTTTCTAATCATGTTGTTACACAATCAGATGTGTACTACTAATGCTGTGGTCTAGTATCTTTTACACTACTCATAGAGTACCAGAATTATGCAGGTAGTACTGTTCCATTGCGGAAATCATTGATGTACTTTCTTTGTATGTATTTTTATAATTATATATGTGAATATTTTTATAATTATACATTTGAATATTTATATATAATTATTTTAATTATATTAACCTGTTTCCAAAACTTTTATTTTTTTACAGATATGTTGCATCATTATTAAGAAAGAGATACGACGAGAAAACAGCAAAGAAAAAGAAAAGAAAGAAAGGAGGTTTATTTGAAAAAAAAGGAAAAGAGATATTAGATCCAGTACAACATGGATGTTCAAAGAAAAAGTGTTCTGGTAAGAAAAGTTAAGTTTTTTGTAAAAAACATGCAAAAACTGTTATTAATATTAAAAATATAGAAGAGACAGACAGAACAAGAACAGTGAAACAAAAGCAAAAGAAAAATGTTCAAAAAAGTGGAAAATTGGATTATCGGAAAAAGAATTATGTTGGAATACGTAACAAACAATTTTCAGAAATTCAAAAACGAATATATAAAAGTAGAGTACTCCAGAAATTACTAAAAAAAATGTAAAATATATAAAAGGAGATCAGCATTTTACAGACAAAAAAAGGAGATTCTAAGTGTTATTGAAAAAGCTTTTGAATTAAAAAGAAGATTGTTTATCTTAATTTTAAAAAGATTGAAGACTTTAAATACAATAATGGAGCGTATGAAGGACAAATGTAAGAGAAAAAGAATTGTAAATAGAACACATTTTTGTAAAATATTTTCCGGGGAATGGAAGCATACTTCTAGTACAGAACCTTTTTTTAATGAAGAAAGTTATTTTCAACAAAATAGTTTAGTGCATGCAGTTGATACCTGTGGTCGTTCTTATGAGGTGCGAGATGGTTGTCCAATTCAGAAAGAAAAGGTAGTTCCTAGAAATGTTGAAGAATTAATAGCTGAGGAAAGTTCAAGGGAGACGTACCCAGGCTCCAGTGTTTACATGGGATTGTAGTAGTATTTGTAGTATACGTTAACAATCTATTGATATTTTACTAAATTTCTTAAGAGAATATGGAAGAAAAACTGTGAAACAGAAGATTAAGATATTACAAGGACTGGATCCTTGCAAAGTGAGAAAAAATACAGGGTTGCAAGGTCATTCTCTGGCTTGTCTTTCTAGGAAAGTGTGTCAAAGTCGTTTTCATCATTTGAGAATGTTAGCAGTACATCATTCAGAAATGCGGAAGCTAGTTGGAAGATTATACTACGTGAAAAGTCCTGCATTATGTCTAAATGAAATTAATACAGCTCTTTTGCATGGTTCAGTTTTGGATGTAAAAAAAGTATGTGATGATATGAGTTACTTTTCTTTGCTGCTCAAGAGGAGTGTAGAGAAAGTGAGACTTTGATAAGTGTAGGTGTTGAAGAAGAGGTGGAAGATACTACTGATGTCAAGTTTGAAAAAGAAATAACAAAGTTTAAAGTAGTTTCTGGTGAAAATCCCAACTATGTTTGTATTTGTTGCCGACGTAGTCATTATAAAATTCAAACTAGGAATGTAGATGTGTTTTTAAAAAGTGAAGAGGAAAACAATGATAAATGGAGAGAATTTGCTGCTTATCTGTTTGTGGAAGGTCGTTTTGAGTTAGGTACTGTACAATGCATTTGTAAATATTGTTATAATAAATTAGAAGAAAACAAAATGCCAGCTAGAGCTGTCCATAATGACTTAGAATTAGTACCTATACCTCCAGAACTTAAAGATTTAAATACATATGAGGCTATCCTTATACAATCTGTGCACCCTTTTCAGGCTATAATTCGTATGGAGCCTAAAACAGGTAAACTGCCTCCAACAGATCTACAAAGAGGTTTAAAAGGAAGAGTTGTGTACTTACCTTTAGATTTTAAGAAAAATTTTGAAACTGTTGGTGTAGAAAGAGAGGATACTGAACCTGTAGTCATTCTTGTTAATGGTGTACCCACAAAGAGTCGGAAAATATGACAAGAGTTAGTAGATGTCACGAAAGTCCAAAAGGCTACATTATATCTGGTGCAAAACAATATTTACTATAAAAATGTAAATGTAGAAGAAGAAATGACTTTAGAAGATGAAACACACATTTCAAGTGGACAAATAGAAAAAGTGGAGAACTCAAGAAAAGAAGAAATGTATGAACATTATAGTATACACCCTCTACATTCAAAAGAACTGATAGGAGATACTATTGAATTGTTCCAGATGAAAAAAGCAAAAGGAACTCCCATGAGTGTGTGGGAAAAAAGTTTGGAAGCTCATTGTTTTCCACAGCTCTTCCCTACTGGAAAAGGTGGATGATATGATGAACGACCAGTTCAGATTCCAGCTGCAGAATATCGTACTTTACGATTGTACTCAGAAGATCCAAGATTTCGTCAGTGTATTCCATATTTGATTCATCTTTTATTTGAGAGTGATCTGTCCACACTTTCATATGCAGTCAAACATATATTAAAAACGGGAATGCATCTTTCACATATTTCTGCAAAGCAATTTATGGACAAAGTTGAAGAAAGAGACGAACATTTAAAATCACAGTTAATTAATTTGATGGCATGTCAACGTGGCACTAATGAATATTGGTATCAACGTCATGGGGAACTAAAATGTATGATAAGAAACTTAGGAACCCCTACGTGGTTTGTTACACTTAGCTGTGCTGAGTACGCATGGGATGATTTACTGGATTTTCTACGAGAAGCAAATTCAAATATAGAAAATATTGAATTGAAGACACCTGGAGAACTGTGTTCCCTAGATCCTGTAAATGTTTGCAGATATTTTAATCATAGGTTTCAAGCTATGATGTCTTTTATCTGTAATAAAAAAAATCCACCTATTGGCGAAGTTATTGATTTCTTTGGGAGAAAAGAATACCAAGCTAGAGGTGCTCCTCATATACATATGCTTTTATGGATCAAGGATGCACCTATATTTGGAACTGATTCGGATGAGACTGTTTTGTCTTTTATTGAAAACTATGTTACCTGTGCGATTCCAAAAACAGGAGGAGAAAATATCTTAAGACAGCAAGTTTTACGGTTTCAGAGTCATCGATGTGGAAAGTATTGCCGACGGAAATATAAGTCAAAGGATACATTTTACACAAATAGTCGATTTGGCTTTCCACGTCCAGTAATTTCCAAAGGAAGAGTGAACAGTTTTATGTCAGCAGTGAGGCGTACCATCACTTGAAAATCACCCAAAAATACTTATAGTTTAAAAAGAACAGAAGAATCGAAGTACATTAATGATTACAATCCAGTGATTTTGAAGATGTGGAATGCAAATATGGACATACAATATGTTGCAGATAACTCAATTGCTGTTGCTCGCTATGTCACATCATATATTACCAAGTCTGAGAAGACAGAATTGAAAGAAATGTGGGAGAAATTTCGCAGGAGAAGACACTTAGCAAAAAATTGTACAGCTTCAGCTTGAAGATGCTTTCACATCGAGAAATTGGATCTTACGAATGTTCGGATCGATTGACATCTGCAAGTTTATATTCAAAGTCAAGAGGGATCATCTGGATAAGTCTTGGGCTTGCTGCAGCACGAAATCGAGTTTTGAAATCTGTACAAGAAATGGAATACTTGGCACTGAATGAACCGGAAAGTACAGATATTCTGAAAACAAATATGTTGGATACGTACTATCCAAATAGAAGGCCATACCTGGAAAACATATGTCTATATGAAATACTGTAACATTATAGTTTTTAAAAAAATGTCACAGAAAATATAAATGAAGGAAAATACGCTGTAATTGGATCTGAAGGATGTTTGGTAAAGCATGACAAAGGAAATCTGATTAATCACAGGAAATTAAGTAGTGATACTCCAGATAAAAGAGAGTTTTTCTATTTAGCTCTTCTGCAACTCTTCAAACCTTGGCGGACTGAAATGGAATTACTTGGACATTGTGACTGCTATGAGGATTCTTTCAATGCATGTAAGGATAGCATTGAATGTACAATTTTTCCAAATTATCTCCAAATGTTGAACGAAGAGATTAATCAAGAAAGAACTATTGCAGCTGAAATAGCTAGAGATAGTTCTCAAGATACTCAGAGTTCTGCTCCACAAAGTCAAGATCCAATAGGAGAAGCCATACTTGAAAATGAAGCGGCAATAGCAATGAATGAAGTGGAAACAGTGATGCAGCAAGCACAACAGGACAATATTGATTTGGAAAATTTAGAGGAACATCTGAATACTGAACAGAAAGAAATATATCACCAAGTTACACAACAGATACAACATGGATTACTGCATGAAAAGAATGATTGCCAATGTACATCATTTAGACCTATTCTTATGTACATCAGTGGACAAGCTGGAACGGGGAAAGGTTTCTTGATTAAATGTTTGTCAAGTTATCTACAGAAAACAACAGATTCACATTTGTCTTGTGTTGTAACTGCTCCAACTGGGTTAGCAGCACATTAAAGGGATTACATTACGTCGTCTACTTATGTTACCAGTAGAGCATGAAAATAAATTGGAATACCACAAGCTATCTGGAGAAGCTTGTTTTTTAAGTTTCAAGAGTACTAAAGAAAATGAAACTTCTAGTAATTGATGAAGTAAGCATGGTCTCAAACTTAATGCTTGCGTATGTACATTTGAGGATGCAGCAGATTTTAAAAACAAATTACGATGTTTTATTTGGAGGAAAACATGTAATTGTATTTGGTGATCTACTACAACTCACACCTGTGAAAGGCCAACCGGTTTTTAAAACCCTTCTTCATGAAGATACTAAAAAATCATTGGGAAGTATTGGAAATGTAAACATTTGGACTTCTTTTGAATATAAGGAACTTACTAAGAACATGCGACAAGCAAATGACGAAGATTATGGAAACATTCTTCAAGATATTAGAATTGGTGTCTTAACAAAGGATGGAAAAAATGCTTTAGAAAGTCGGCTACTAAAAAACTTGTTTCCAACAGAAAATATTGCGGCTGAAACAATCTACCGAAGAATTGCAGAAAAGGAATCTATATTTTGCCTTATGCCTTCACTGAAAGAATGCTCTACATTCAATGAAGAACTGTTGAAACTGGAGAATGAACCGATAATGAAAATGGTAGCTATTGATAAAATAGAACATGAAGGAGTAACTATTCAGAGAAATTGCAGTTAAAATTAGACTCTTTGGAAAAATCCATATCTAAGACTGCTGGTTTGGAAAAGACCTTATATGTCTCTGTAAACTGCCGGGTAATATTACGACGTAATTTAGATGTTGAAAAAGGTTTAGTAAATGGAGCAATGGGGAAAGTTGTTGACTTTGTTAGTTATGCAAATAGAGATGAGATTGAATTTTTGAAGATTAAATTTGATCAGATTGAAGAGGTGAATCAAATTGGACGCTGTTGTGTTCGTTTCTTGCTTGTAAAAGATTTGTATGTTCGTAGAAAACAGTTTCCTGTTTGTTTAGCATATGCAGTGACTATTCATAAATCTCAAGGTTTAAGTGTAGACAATGCTTTGGTAAATATTGGAAGTTCTGTGTTTAAAGAGGGTATGGCGTATGTTGCATTGTCTCGAGTAAGAACGTTATCCGGATTGTATTTGATTGATTTTGATGAGCAAAAGGTTAGTGCAGATGTAAATTGTGTAAAAGAGTACAATAGGTTAAGAAGACTCTATGCTCCTAATTTAGGTGAATATCCTATTTATGAAAAACGTTTAATACGTCCAAAACGAAAATATGATAAAGATTATACTGAGGTTGCAAGGAAAAAAAGAATTGAAAAGAATGACGAGTCTGGAAAGAAAATAGAAGGGAACACGGTTGCTAATATTGTAGGATATCAGTTAGAAAATAGTTCAGGTATCAACTGTTATGCTAATGTAATTGTGAACGTTGTCTTTTTTTAGAAAATCTACAGCATGCAATTATTGAAAATCGAGAAAAAAGATTTTGTTCTTTGTTACATTATATTTTTGAGAAGTTAAAAACTG
Source organism: Calotriton arnoldi (assembly GCA_963921515.1). Lineage (NCBI taxonomy): Eukaryota > Metazoa > Chordata > Amphibia > Caudata > Salamandridae > Calotriton > Calotriton arnoldi. The sequence goes on along the minus strand of CAWUFW010002500.1, from coordinate 850,433 downwards.
ATAAAACGAAAATCCATACTGCTTCTGATGTGCGGAATCTTTTGGATATATGTTCTGGTTCTTCACAATTTACACAGAATGTAGAGCAAGATGCTCAGGAATTTCTTATGTTTATGCTTGCAGTATTAGAAGATGAAGGTATACAAATTGAAAATCTGTTTGGCCTACGTTACAGATGGGTTCATAGATGTGACAGCTGTTCATTTTCATCTACCACTAACATAGACATTGAACGATTCATATATTTGACAATGCCAGATTTGAAAACAGTGTCTTTCAACGAACTAGTAAAATCAGCTAATCAAGATATGGAATGTACTCAGTGCAAATCGGAAATGTTGTCAACATTATTTATAGAAAGATGTGGACAATATATTATTTTAATGCTGCAACGTTGTAGAGCAGATGGAAAAAATTGGAAACCAAAATTAAAAATTTTGTGGCAGGTCAAGTGTCAATTTCAGGAAGAACTTTTAAAACAGTGGCTATTGTTTTCCACGATGGACCTACTTCAACATCTGGACACTATACTGTCTATTTAAAATGCAATAAAGGTGGACACTATGCAATTACGAAATTGATACTTAATATTTTTGATGCCAAAATTCTAAGAAGATATCAACATGAATTACTGAGAATATTTTGGATATTTCCACTACAAATGATTTTAGAAACATCATTCACCCTATCAGAAACATGTGAATATGATTTTAGAAGTGTATGTTGGATATCCTTATTGCAAATGTTTTCAGAAACATCATTCGGCCTATTGGGAAGGTGTGTATATGAATTCAAAAGTTTATTTCGGATATACTCAATGGAAATATTTTCAGAAACATCATTCGGCCAATAGGGAAGATGTTCGTAATTACGGTTTCAATTATTAATTCTGCTCTTTCATATTGCGTTTCAAAAATTGTGCTTGAAAGAAGGTGGTGATATATTTGAAGTTTGTATTATATACTATGTTACTAAGGATGTTTATTTGTGAAGATGTAAATACCAAGTTGCGTTGGTTGTAGACATTTTGAAGAGAAGTATGTTTTTTTTTAACAATCTTATTGATTGTATTTTTTTGCCTGCTGTCATCTGATGATTAACATTGAAATCACTGTTTATGGTGAAATTCAATACAATCTGAAGACAGCAAAAAATGGCAAATTGAATATGTGATGTAATTGTATACTTATGTTGTGTTGCGAAAACTATAACATTATATGTAATAACAGAATTTTTTTCTTCTTTTTTACAGACCTTACTACTAAAGTTTAAAATACTTTAAATTTGCATTTAAAAAAAGAAGTGAAATTATATTACTATTAATTTCATATCTACTTGGAAACAGGTAAGATTAATCCACCCAGGTACTACCCTTTCAGTGTATCAAAGACACTGTGACTCCTGCAGGCCCATCTCCAGTCACCCAGCCAGTACTATACACTAATGCAATTTCTCCACTAATACCCAAGTACTTATAAATTCAGCATACACTCTCCTTGCAGTACTGTAATCATCCAGTCACTGCTGATGTACTCATACAATCGTCCAAGCACCAACACAAGCAGTGCTACAATTGTCTGTGCACTATCCATACAGATCTCTAAGCAGGCACATACTACTCATTCACTTATCTAAATACCCTGGTAGTACCCATGCAATCTAGCAATCACCCTGTCAGTCCCCATGCACTTCTCCAATCACCCATCTAGCGCGGTGTACTTATCTAATCACTTCGCTAATACCAAAGCACTTATAAATACACCATGCACTCTCTTTACAGCACTATAATCATCCAGTTACTAGTCATGTACTTATGGAATGGCCTAAGTACTAACACAAGTACCCGCTATTATTATTAATAGTAGGTTTTAGGGAAGATATAGTTAGAAAGTAGCATTTAAAAAACCTTTGAAATTCACTGAAAAAACCATAGGTTTCAGGGACGTTATAGTTAGAAATTACCATTTAAAAAACCTTTGAAATTCACTGAAAAAACCATAGGTTTCATTGACGTTATAGTTAGTTGGACATTTCACTCATACAAAACCAGAGAAATTCTGCTGTTATAGTTAGTTCAGTTAACTATAACTCACGCCCCCGCAATGCACTGCTGATGATGTCACATATTACATCATTCATGACATGGTCAGTGACATCACTGATGACATCTCAAATGACATCACTGATGACATCACTGATGACATCACTGATGACCTCATCCATGTGACAATCTGATACACCTTCTCATACCCTAATATAACCTTTGATACACCGTCTCCCAAATGCAGAATTCCATTTTCGAAACCATAGACACACCAATACCACTTACTACATATCTAGTCACTGGTTGTTAGGTCTACATATACATCCATTCATTCACCCATACAATCACTCATACATGCAGTCACTCATCAATACAACACTAACATATGCACTCATACACCTACACAGACACTCACACACCAGCACTCATCCAGAGTTACTCACACACCTAGTCAGTCAGGCAAAGAATCAATCATACTTCCATTTACTGACCTATACCTGAAAATACACACAACACATCACTTATGCAAACAGAAAGAAACACATAATTACTCTCTTATACATTGACTGATACAAGTGCACACTCATCTATACAGCCACTGTCACAATCATTGACTATCATGTATAGTCATTTATATACTCTAACTCTCACATACACTGCCTTTTACATATGTAGTTACTTGGACATGTACCAGTGAGACATCCATTCACTCACTAACACACCCATACACACACTCAATCACCCATACAGCTTTTTCCACATCTTCTTGAACCCATACACTCAGTGAATCAACCACTCAAACATGTATGCACCGAGTTACACACCTCCCACGCAGCAACACACACACTCAGACACCCATACAAATACTCAGGCAACCAATCAATAACCCATATAGACACTCATGTAGCTACTGACCAACCCATGCAGCAGCTTATACAACAGCACACAGACTGATACAGACATTCACACAGTTTAGTCACTAACCCATGCATTCAGTAAAACACGTTTAATCACTCACTTAAACAGTCAGTCACACACATACTAAATCCTCCATCCAGACACTTATACACCCACTCATTCTTCAATACAGCTTGGTATATATATAATACATATTTAAAGTTTAAAGAAAAACACATTCACTGGATGATGTCATCAGTGATGTCATCAGTGATGTCATTTGAGATGTCATCAGTGATGTCACTGACCATGTCATGAATGATGTAATATGTGATGTCATCAGCAGTGCATTGCGGGGCGTGAGTTATAGTTAGCTGAACTAACTATAACGGCAGAATTTCTCTGGTTTTGTATGAGTGAAATGTCCAACTAACTATAACGTCAATGAAACCTATGGTTTTTTCAGTGAATTTTAAAGGTTTTTTAAATGCTAATTTCTAACTATAACGTGCCTGAAACCTATGGTTTTTTCAGTGAATATATATAATATATATATATATATATATATATATATATATATATATATATTCAGATACATATATATGTATATATATATTTTTTTGTTTTGTTTTGTTTCTGCAACTATTGTACTGCTTTGTTGTAACCTTTGTAACTGTTTCCTTTGATTTGTATTTGATGCCTGCCTGACCATCCTTAATTGTGAAGCACTCTGATATCCTTTGGGATCATGTTCGCGCTATATAAAACGTTATAAATAAATAAATAAATAAAATCAGTGAAATTTTCGAATAGACAAACAGAGGCCAAACTTCGCCAGACAGATATGTAGGCATCCACATCTCCATCACACAGCTTTCTTTAAAAAAAATGTACGTCTTAATACCATAAGACTCGGCTGTTTGTCAAATCTGCTCTTCAGTTTAAGTACCATTTCTTGATATTCATCAATGTTCTCGGCCTCCATTTGTAGTAAGTCAGGCAGGTGTTTAAATATAGCCCTACCTTCGAATCCCAAAGAATGTAGCAATAAAATTTTTTTCCTTTCAGCACAAAATCGTGATGCTCCTATGGCACCCAGATATGTTTCAAAAGCATCAAACCATACTTCCCACCTCACTGGTGGCTCACCAGGATTGTCTAAGAATGCAGGTGGAGGAGAAACAGCTTGCATGGTATACATTAATATATGCGAAACAGAAAGTTGAAACAAAAACAACAAACAATTCACAGAGAACACTTATGTTGGAGAATAAGTATTCTGAAGATAAACTTTGCTTGTGAAACAAAATAGCAAGGTAAGATGCGTGATCTGCAGGGAATGTGTTGCCAATAGTTGCTTGTCTATAGTGGATGCTGACAGTAGCATACATTGGTGTGAATACAATGTGCACTACGTTGACAAACGAAAGTCACAGGGTGTGCGAATCAACGCAAGTGGCCGTAATAAATTTTACAATTGAGTAGAGTTTTACACAGGTCATAAGGTGTGCGAATCACTGTGATCCGCTGTGGTGGAGAATAATGAGAAAAGTTGAAAAAAATATAAATACCTTCCAAGGTGTGCGAATCTCCGCGATTTGCAATCTTCACGTTCCCGCTCGAAAGAGACAGGTGAAGAAATCCCTGCATGGACGCTGCGGGGTTCTGCATTGGCTCCCGTAGCTGTAATGTTACTAGGTAACGGTAACGCACCCAGTGCACATGTTCTCATATCCGGCTTGTAGCGCGAGAACACGCAGCCAAACAGCAACGTACAAGAGGGAGCCACGTGCAGTTTCACGAGACTCACCCAGATAGCAATGGGCAGACCCCCAAATGTGTATAAGCTCCAAAACAAAAGAGTGCAAGGATTTAGGCAAAGGATGTCAGAGAACTACTATTTTAGGGCAGCAATAAAACTCGCTAAAGTGAAGTCTGCAGTCAAAGTCAAATCTCTGGCATAATCTTTGATCCAGAGTTATGCTTTAACAAGTAAATTATGTCAGTTGTGACTCTCTGATTTCTCCTGCAATGCTTGCAAGGAGCGTTTTGCTATTCCTCGCTTCAGCGGTGCTGTCTGGTAAGTTTAGGAGGGAGGGGGCAGAGGGAAAACACACATACACATAAACACTCACAGCCATGCATTCATACGCACGCACACACACACAAACACATCCATTCACAACACTCATTGCCAAACATTCATTCATACAGGCACGCACCAAACATTAATTTTAAATAAAAACACACACTTACCTGCAGCTCTGCCTCAGGGGCCTAGGAGGCTTGGGACTGCTGCTTTCCCTCATTGGCTGATCTAAGTTCAGTCAATGAAGGAAGTCAGCAGCCCCAATGTCACCACGGAGTGGGATGGTGTCAGTGAGACTGCTGACCGCACCCCACTCTGTGATGAAGTGTCACTGATTGACACCCGACCCTGGGCGTTTCAGGGCTTAAAACTAAAAGTGCCCAGGTGCGAGGAAATCAGTGACGCTACCCATCGTCACTGAGGGGAGGGCCTCAGAGACCTTTGCTGAGCTGAGGAGGTCATGCCCACAGGAGCTGTGACTTCTTCAGCCCAGCAAAGTTCATGTCGGGCTCCTGGCTGCCTGACCTGAAATTGAACAGTGTCTGTCAGTCTCACCTTTGTTCAGCCTGACAGACACTGTTCATGAGGGGCAAAAGATGGGCGGGCATGGCCCCTCAGCCCCAATGGACCGGCTGCGCAGACACCTAATGACTGGTACATGATACGTTACACAAGTTGCAGAAACAGGTTCACACAATTGGGGCTCACTGTGGTCCTAATAGATGAGGCCCTGGAACATTTCAAAACATTTCTACAATAACTATTAAATGCTGAGTGCACGGTGAGGAAAGGATAGGGAGATGACTGCATGCTGACAACAGTGATTGTAAGCAACAACCATTTTGAAATTGAGGCCTACATTGTCCCATATTAAAATAAACACAGCTTCTCATCAAAATATCTTGATTTCATGTCTTTTTCATTGGCTCATTGCTTGCAGCTTCTTGGTAAAACCCGAAATTAAACCCTCCTTTTAAAGTAATGCATTTAGCACCCACAAATGAAAACTATTTAAAAAGGAGTTAGCATGACACTGACAAAGCCCTCACCTAAATTAATATACCACTCAAAAACCTTTGAGAACCCTTTCTTAATTGTATCAAACCACAAACCATTCTCAAGCATCTGATTCTTTGAGAGCCTTTATCTCACGCACAATGTTAGTAATGTTCACAATATAACTGCTAATATGGTTACTGTTTTCAGGCACACAAGTTCAACATTGCTGTACCATTAACATGAATTTCAGACTCTGCCTTCCTTTGCTAATAATATATCTATTTTTTTTTAAAGCAATTATTTTTATTGGCATGAACAAAGTACCAAGAAACAACAAAAAAGACAAGACACAGGGACTTGCAAGTCCAACATAGCTCTAAAGTGGAATACAAATGGTGAGTGTGATATATGCACTGAAGCCAAATATTACGAACATATGAAAAAGAAAGAAAAAGAGGTTGGGGGAGGGATAAACTACAGAAGAAGGGGGGAAGACGAAAACCTTGAAACAGGGGAGGTGGGGAGGAGGGGTAAGAGGGCAGGGGTGGAGGGTCAGTTAGGGGGAGCCCGAGTTCCAAATGTAATAGAATGGGGGGTGGAGGAGGATGGATGCAACGACTTGCAGGAGGTCAGTTGGAAGGAGGAGTCAAGAGTCAGGGTCAAGCAATTGGCTTAGCTGATACGTTTCTGGACAGAATGCAGCGGGTAGAAGCCGGCATAAACCAAGTGCAAGCCCTACTGTTAGAATGAGCTAAAGAAGAGAGGTTGAGGGCTGAAGATCAATAACCAACTGTTAAGTAGTATTTACATCTTAATTTCCACTGATTATTTGTGGAACACCAGTAAAAGATGGGAAGGATTTTTACTGCTCAGCTTTCGGGTTGGTACCTTGAAATACTCCCTTTGTTTTCAAGCTGGGCATCAGCCCAAGATTGATACCAGAGTTTGCCCACACAGAAATGTACACAAAAAATGTCTTGTACCATTTTGTAGGTCAAGGAGCTTGCGGTTCTCCCTACAAGCATATCACTGTGTATTAGCACTGCCAGATGATGAAACGTGTTGATATGTGACCCTATTTCTTCAAGCTGCGGTCTGGTCTAGGAGGTTGATGCTTTTAGATTAATTTACTTGTAGCCCCAGCAGACTGATGTATTTGTATTTGTTTGTTTTTTATACTGATTTTTAGAGTGCTGCATATCTCATTGTATGATTTTATGTATTTTATTGTGTTTTAATTTTCTATGACGCTATATGAATCTCATTGCTATTTTGCACATGTTTTGTACTACTTTTATGATTCCGATTCCGATTCTGAGTCAGGGTCAAGGTCAGGGTGAGTTGGAGGGGCTAATATTACATCTAAAGCTAGGCTGTTTTGCATAATCATATCTCATTATTAATGCTTGCTAAGGCATCTGCTGGGTTAGTAGCCAATTCAACCACCAGTGTACAGTCTTCTAATCTTCAGTTCATTAAAAGCTTTCCCAACTGTAGAGATCATAGCACTAAATATGTATTCTAACACCTTACCAGAACTACAATTCTGTCTCCTCACAATCGTATTAATCTTCTCACTAAATTCATTTATGTGGTAGATGGAGGGAAAACTATACCTAAGTATCAGCTGACCACTCAATTACTGGGGAGTTTAAAATAGGTTGTCGTAACACACACATAATGTTGGGCTTTCAGCCAGTTCAAATCATATTATTTGTCACATAATTCTCTTCCCACTCACATCAACCCACTACTTCTGCTGTTTCTTTCTGTCTCTTATCATGTATCATACACATTTGCCCGACTTTGCCTTATGAAGACTAAGGGCCTAATTTAGATCTTGGTGGTTGGTATTCTCCATCACAAACGTGATGGATATCCCATTCGCCATATTACACGTGGCGTAGCAGACAATGCACTTGTAATACGGCGAATAGGATATCCATCACATTAGTGATGGAGTATCCCATCCACCAAAGTCTAAATCAGGCCCTAAGTCTTGGATGCACTTTTGCATTTCCCACCTTCTCCTCTTCCCTTTTAACTCAACCTTTTTCTCCTCAAACACTTTGAGAGGCTGTCTCAGTATATGATGTACACATATGTAAGTCGACACCTTGCACTGATCCAGGCAACCCTTATGGTGATTTTAGTGGTCTTAGACAACCTTTAAAAAGCTCTCTAACTGGTAGCTGTGGAGAGCAGCCTTCAGGCTTAGTTCAGAAGGAGTGTAAAGCAGCTAGTTTTACCAGAACATAACCTTATAGGTATTGATTAAGTGAAAAAGAACCACACAGTGTATTTATAAAAATATGTATTTATTATAAGGCACTCACTAACACATTCAGATATCTCCTAGCCAGAGATATACAAAATACACACAATCCTTTGCAATAGAAACAGGTAAGTAGCACAGAATACACAGTGGTCCCCAGGAGGAGACCAAACCATATACTAAAATAGTGGTATGTGAACCACAACTTGAGTCAAGACAATACTCAGAGGACATAGAAGTGCTGGGGACCCAAGGAACCACCCAAGGTGTGTATCTTGGAGCCCCACAGAGGTCGTGTGCAGTTTAGGAACACTACCGCGTTCTCCGTACAAATCAACGTGTAAGTCGCAGTTGAAATTTTAAAGAAAGAGGACCCTTCCCCGTGGACCCTGAAGAAACCCAGTGGAAGACAAGAAGTTGGAGAGCCACCCCACCTGTGGATACCTTAGGAACCAGGATACCTGTACCAGGGAAGCCGGGTGCATAGGTGTGAATTGGCGTCGGAAACAGTCATCAAACTCAATGGGAGACTTCAGAAAGATGCAGCTGCCGGAGAAGGTGAAAGTGTCCGGTGGAACCCAAAGGTGGATTCAAGATGTGAAGAACCTGCAAACAGAGGGAACAGAGTCTATGCCACTCAGGAGTGACCAGGAGGCACGGAAGACGAATGCCCACCAATGTTGGGTGCAGCAGGAGTGCTGACGGTGACCTTGAAACTGCAGCTGTGTGGACCAGGCAATGCTGTGGAAGACCAGGAGCCCTACATGAGCTGTCCCACATCGGATTTCAAGAGTTGAGGGGTCGGTGTGCGGCGGGTGCACCAACAAGCCTTGGCAACTGCAACCAACAAGTAAGTTGAAGAAGGTGCAATGTCGGGACCAGCACAGTCCAGGAGACTCACCACAAGCAGGGGAGTCAGGGCAGGCCTTGAGCAATCAGAGGAGCCAAAAAGAATTCAAAAATGACCCTCAAGAGGACCCACAGGCTGGAGGCACTGGAGTCGCCCTAATACACTAAACCCTGTCTGGGAGGTGGTCACACCACCCTGTGACAGGATACCTATTGTTCTGCCTTCCCTTGCTTGAGCTTGGCTCAGCAGCAGGAGGGCAGAATTGTGTCTGTGGTGGGCAGCAGCCATGTTGTGCTGTCTGGGTCTAGAAGACTGGTACCAGGAGCACTGAGGCCCTAACAGAGGGCCTTTACACTGCTTTGAATCATACCTCCCATACCGTTTATGGTATGGGGGTATGAGTCCAGCATGTTTGATAGTAAACATGACAGGGTTCGTTACAGCCAGTTTTGAGATGGTCATCACGTAATGGTGCAGTGCCTCTCTGTATGTTATATGGCTGTCTCACTTACAACCCGAGAGAATGGACTCCGAAGGCTGTAGGGGTGTCCTGCTCATGCACGGTCACCCTCACACAGAATCGAACACCCTGCCTTCAGGATTGGAAAGGCCTGCTGTAGGGGTGACTTATAGGTTTTAAGTGCAGTGACCCTAGATATAGGGAAACCTATACCTTTTGTAAGTGGTGCTAGCACCAGCTTACACAGGCTGCAATGGCAGGCCTGCAGTTACAAATTGAGTGGTCTCCCATGGGTGGCATAATACACGCTTCAGCCCATGGAGGACCCCTGGTGTACCTATGCCCTGGGTAGCTTAGTACCATATACTAGGGACAGATAAGTGTACACCAGTGTCCAATCTGTGATGTACCTATGTACTCACCATAACAATTTAGGGGAGAAAGCAGAGAGACTGGGGTCCTGTTTAGCAGGATCCCAGTCAGACTAGTTAGTCAGAAACAGCATAGCACCAGGCAAAAAGTGGGAGTAAACATGCAGAAGGATCGTACTTTCCTACAATCACCTTTTCACTAAATTGCACCTTTCATTCATCTAAGCGTTCCACAAACTCCTTTTCTCTTCTATTTAATCAGCATGTAAACTTACTATCAACATTGTTTGTTCGGTAATGTAGTGTAACATATGCGATGCACCTTAGTCATGTCCCCATGCTACTGCTTCCATATTAAGAATACAAGGCTCTATCAATAGGCACTTTTTTCAAAGGAACATCATAATTTGTAAGATGCGCTTCAAAAAAAATCCTTTTTATAGAATATATTTATAGGTAACAACGTCAGCAGATGAAATAGGCAAAAAGGTGCAGACATAACATTCACATACTTTCATAAGTTTTGAATATTCATCTAATAACCTTGTAGCACTCCAAACTTTAACAGAAGTTTGAGAGATTTAGAGCCTGAGTCTTGATCTCCACCTGTTTCTCTGGATGTGAGTCTCTTGAACATCTGCATCTTGTCTTGCCCCTGTAGCGCTACGGCTTGATCTGACTGGACTTACTGATACTTATCTTGCAGACTTAACTAAAGCTTTTTCTCCTTCTGGATACACACATCGGGCTGGAGTCTGACTCAGTCAACCATATCTTCATCAGCTTGAATCAACTCTTGCAAACAGGTACATTTCAGAGCAGTGTTGGTCACAAGGATCACCTGGTGTGGGCCCTTCCAGCAAGGTTTCAGAGAAGTCGTGCATCTTTGTTTTTACCAGAATCCATATGGCCAGGTATTGCCGAGTCCCCGCCCCAACTGACATCCATTCCCAAACCATGGACCCCATGGGTACCACAACCCCTTCCACTCTCCCTCGAGGCGTAGATACACATCAAAATCACAATTGTCTTGGATTAGGGGTAGTTAGAACCCCGGACGTATTTTATTAAATGATAAAGCATATTAAGATTTTTATATTTAAAATACGCAGAAAACCCATCCAACAGTCCAGAATATTCATACACAAACCAAATTTTGTACACAATGTAGTTACAATGATTTATGGATGGCTAACCTTAATATATTGTCTAATACACAGCCATTACTAGCCTAAAACTAAAATTATGTACATTTTATTTTCTGCTTATCCCGAATTGAGCCTACGGGCAAGGTCATGACTGTTCCAACTACGTGCTAGGTCCACCCCTCCTATCGGAGTGACCTTGCGCAGTAGATCCGGTTGCCCAGAATGTTACCTCCCTCGGGCACCCCCTATGCCCTCAAATACTACCCCGAAGGGGCTGTGCTGTTATGCGAACTTGGCGCCCATGCACCTGTGCGGGGATTGGCCCAAACGCCTACCGGAAGCGGAATTTCTCCACCCCCGCATCCTCCAGCCTACCGGCCGTAAACGCTCCCTGGAGTTCCATGAGAGACCACTGTCCCCCCAGGCATCCCCATTAACAATGGTGATGCCTACTAAGAACTGTAAAATGCCCCACCGATCATGACCTGACCGCAGACCAAGGATACAATAACATAAAATACCACAATGACGCTGCCCTGTAAAACAAAATGTTTTGTTGTATACACCGTAACAACTGCCTGAAAAAGATTACTACCTGAAAGAGAAAACTTAGACAACCTGTAATACAAAAGACGAGCAATGCAATTAGTAAATCTGCTGCCTCAGGGGATGGTGGGAGTGGAAAAAAGGAAATCTCCATCACGTAGACAGATCAGCTGTTCAAGATGTGGAGCGGCGGGGGAAACAAATGTCCCGCCACTCCGCAGCCCCATCTAAAAGGGGGTCCGTGATCGCCGACCCGAAGAAAATCGCAGGATCCGCATTGGACCCGCCTCCCACACCCGGAATCACTTGATTGCTTCCGAGGCATGCCTGAGTCCACAAATCAAAGAGCGAAGGTTGGGGCTGCTGCTGGCTGCGTCACCAGCCCCGCCCCCTCTATGGCATTGGGGACCGGCACAACCGCCATAGTTGCGGCGTGCCCGAGTCCCGGTTGGTGCCTTAGCATATGGACAGGTATAGCCGAGTCCCCACCCCAACTGACATCCATTCCCAAACAATGGACCCCATGGGTACCACAACCCCTTCCACTCTCCCCCGAGGCGGAGATACACATCAAGATCACGATTGTCTTGGGTTAGAGGTCGCAATACCCTGGGCCTTATTTTGTTAAATGATAAAGCATATTAAGATTTTTATATTTACAATACGCAGAAAACCCATCCAACAGTCCAGAATATTCATACATAAACCAAATTGCGTACACAATGTAGTTACAATTATTTATGTGCGGCTAACCTTAACATATTGTCTAATACATAGCCATTCCTAACCAAAAACTAAAATTATGTAAATTTTATTTTCTGCGTATCCCAGATTGAGCCTACGGGCAAGGTCATGACTGGTCCAACTACGTGCTAGGTCCACCCCTCCTATCGGAGTGACCTTGCGCAGGAGGCCCGGTTGCCCAGAAGGTTACCTCCCTCGGGCACCTCCTACAACCTCAAATACTACCGGAAGGGGCTGTGCTGTTATGCCAACTTGGCGCCTGTGAGGGGATTAGCTTAAGGCCTACTGGAAGTGGAACTTCTCCACCCCCGCACCCTCCAGCCTACTGGCCTTAAACGCCCCCTGGAGCTCCATGAGAGACCACTGTCCCCCCAGACATCCCCATTAGCAATGGTGATGCCTACTAAGAACCGTAAAATGCCCCATCAATCGTGACCTTACCGCCACAGGCCAGCATAGTTGACTGACTATCTAGCCCCCCCTCACAGAAACGTCCTAAGGTCATGCCCTGTCCTGTGTCCCTACTAACCAAAAAAGGAAATCTCCGTCGCGTAGACGGATCAGCTGTTCAAGATGTGGAGTGGCGAGGGAAAAAACCATCCTGCCGCACCACAGCCCCATTTAAAGGGGGGTCCGTGATCGCCGACCCAAAGAAACTGGCAGGATCCAGAATGGACCCGTCTCCCCCGCCCCGGCAGCACTTGATTGCTTCCGGGGCATGCCTGCTTCCACAAATCAAGGAGCGAAGGTCGGGCTGGTGCTGGCCACGTCACCAGTGCCGTCACCAGCTCCGTCACCAGCCCCGCCCCCTCTATGGCACTGGGGACCGGCACAACCACCATAGTTGCGGTGTGCCCGAGTCCCATTTGGTGCCTTAGCATTCTCCATTGTTTAAGTCAGGGCACTGTGCCTGCTTCGCTGGTGGGGTCACCAAATCAACCTGAAAAAGATTGAAAGCACCACATCAGCCCGTAATGTGCAATACTCAAAAACAATGACAACTGTGATATTTACAAATGCAGCTGGAGGTACAGAAGGGATTCTCGTGGCTCTCCCTATCAACATCTCATGGGGGAGAGCCCTGTTCTTTCTCTGGCATGTCACTGAGATTCATCATGACAAGTGGGAGTGCATCAGACCAATGAAGGGAAGTGAGGCACACACTTTTGTAATCCTGGATTTCAACATACTCTCGATGCTTCTGGCCTTTAAATGCAAATTAATTTCTGGTCTATTCATAGGGCTAGTTAGAGTACCTCCATGATATTGTTCTTAAAGTGAGTACCACAATCTGATTCCATAGACGCTGCCATTCCAAACCTCAGGATGAGGTCCCGCAACAACAATTTGGCTACAGTGAGGCTATCATTCTTTCCAGTCCGATATGCCTCTACCCACCGGGAAAAAGGCACCTTACAACTAAAACATACCTTATTTGCCGGAGTTTTTTGAGGAAGAAAAATGCACTCATATTCGTGGTATTTGAAAATGATGTTGTCAAGAGAGCATGTTTTTGATTTATAATCCTTTTATTTAGTGCAGGTGATTAGGTTCACAGACAGGAAGAAAAGCAAAAACAGCCGACATGTGTTTCCCCCGTGGCACCTAATTGGCCGAGGGCTTTCTCAAGGCTGTACATGATACATTGTGATCAGTCCAATGCCACGTGTGTCATAATTATGAGAAAGAAGGGGGGTTAATAATTTTAGGCAAATGCCCAAGTGCAATGGAATCGGATTTGTGTAAGGGACAGAGATAAGAAGGAGGGAGAGAGAATAGAAGAATCATAGTGAACACAAAAGTAAAGAGAGAAAAGAGACAGAAAAGGGAAATCAAAGAGATGAGGCAAAGCATGGAGCGTTTGAAGATGTGAACATGCCAAAGTTGGTGTGAATGGTGAGATGTGCAAGTAAGGAGAGGGGGTAAAAAGAGATACGGTGTAGCATAGTTATTAATCAACGACCAAAAAATTAAATAAAATTAAGATAGGCAGCAATGGTAGAGGAGAACAAACAACAGCAACTAGAAAGACATTTCTCTAGAAAAGTGAGGTCTAAGGTACATTACTTGGCCAGTTATATTAATGTTCATCCTCAAATAGGTCTGCTTTTACGCTGCATATTGAGGGGAAAAGAACAAACTATGCTAGCCTATTGAGTAGTAACAGTATAAAAGTTATGTTCTAAATCTCAGCACACATGTAGACTCTTAGGTTTGGCAATTAATATCCATATCAGGTCTGTGGAGGAAGCAAGCAAGTATTTATACGAACACACACAGTGATTTGTTCACGACCAAACATTGGCGATAATAGATATGGGCTGTAACTTGTTACCAAAAAACGTAAAAATATGCGCAAACCGGTGCACTTACATCATCATACGGTCAAACATAGTCTCATAACGTGTAACATACGACAAGCCAATAACTTGCCCATGTGTTACCTAACCTAAAGGGGATGAAGAAAAAGGGACAAGAATCACAGAACGTAAGGACAGAATCAAAAAGGGGGGCAAGACACCATCTAAAAAAGGGAACCCGAGGTCTTGCCAGTGTTGATATACGTGAATATAGTATTCACGCAGTGCAGGGGCCGCCTTTCGGATAGGATCCACCCATTTACTTACTACTACTAAAACATACCTCAGCCCATTACAGACAGGCATTTTAACAAATTGAGGCTACAGGTGACAGACATTTCTATGTTACTTTAGTCAGCATTTAACTGCTGGCAGGTGATGCATTTCTGACAGAAACCTTCGGCCATGAACCTAACATGTGCAGTAAATATTTTGAAAGGTATGGATCATCCCATCCCTCCCAACACGTGTAGCACCATGGACGTGTTGCACTATTGTAGGTAACAGGGAATTAGGCAGCACAAGAACTCTATCATACCCAAGAAACCCATGTGTTGTTCTCATCTTTGATTCATCCTGGCCTGACCCACCTTTCCTTTGAATTTTTGGGTGCTTCACATTGGATTTCCCTAAGCTGATTGGATGTGTATACCATGGTTGATAACATTTTTGTCACATTGTCGCTGTCTGTTTTTCATGATTCATTTAGACTGAATAACCTGCACTCAATATCACAATATTTTGACTGCCTGTTGAAACCATTGCCCGTTGTGACCATGTCGCTACTACTCCTGTGTACAGCTCATTTTATAACATCAATTAATTTTTTTAATTTTTAATTAAAAAAAATAATAATTATTTAGCCATAAGTATAACACAGTACAAAACCGAAGAAGCAGAAAAAATAAAACATGAGTATCATATAGACAAAAGGAATATCAACATAATTCAAGTCGATAAGTTATTCCAAATAGCCAGAAAGAGAAGAAAAGAGAGAGAAAAAGAAGAAATACAGTACAATATGTTATATCAGGAGACACAGTAGAAAAGAGAAATAAGAAACCAAGATGCTACAGATGAATTAGAGTTAAGGGAGGATAGTGCCAAAATACGTAGGATCGAATAACAGTATAATATTAGTCCCATTGAAGACTAGACCAGACCCTTTTAAATTTAAGCCAAGAACGGTGGCCTCTAGCCTTAGCTAGAGCGAGTTCCATTTCATACACCTGTCTGAGTATAGCCCAGACTTCATTAACGTTTGGGCTCGTGTTGGGAATCCAGACTCTGGCGATGCATAAAAGGGCACATGCGATGACAATTGAGGCTAAAAGAATCTCGTGGCTAACTACATCACTTTTGGTCCCTAGAACTATTTCATTTCCAGTAAGTTGAGCACTGTGGCCGAGAAGTGGTGTAATAAAGGAAGAAACATCTCTCCAGAATATGTTAAGCCTTGGACAGGTAGAATGACATGACCGAAGATTGAAATGAGGCCCATTTGAAGATAAGCTCTGGCGTATAGTACAACATGAAGACTGTCCGGTGCTGTTGTAATTTCAAATTGACAGAGGCTACTGCTCGATCTAAAGTATCCAATGATTCCGGTATTTCCTAGCCTGTTATATCGGTTTGAAAAATCTGACTTACTTTCATAGCTATCTGCAAGCTGTCATCACTGACAGCTACACGAAGTTTCTGGTACACTGTATCGATAGTGCCTCAGCCAGAGCTCAGATATATCACAGACAGTATTTCCGAAGGGCTTGACATTTCTAATTGCCTCTGGCCCTGTAGAAAGTAGTCCCTAACTTGTAAAGATTTTAAAAATGTACTCTGTGGAAGCCCAAACACATCTTTTAATGCTGTAAAAGATCGAAACCCCCGTCCATCATGCAGCTGTCCTAATCGATTAATGCCCTCATGCTGCCAGCCTCTTCCAATGTGGTAATGGAATATATTGGGCAGCATAGGGTTGCCCAATAACACTGTGTGCTAGTGCAGCGAGGGCAGAGAATATTCCTTGCAGATATCTTGCCAGATCCTGGTGATGTATTAATTATCTTGAACCTAACCCGCTTGAAGTAGTTGGGATCAGAAGTCTTATACAGCATGAACCCAGTGGCCGGTCCGAAAGCTAACTGATATGATAACCAAGCTGTGCCAGCATCAGGCCCGTTGAGCAAGCTTCGTATCCATCCAATAAATGCAGCCCAGTAGTAGAGCTTGAAATCTGGGAGCTTAAAACCCCCTTGTTTATAAGGTAGTTTAATAAACATAAGAGCCCTCCTGGCACGTCTATATCCCCAAATAAAACTACCTATGACACTGTCTAGGTGCTTAAAAAAGGACCATGGAACCCGCAGGGGTATTGAGCGATATAAATATAGAAATTTAGGAAGAATATTCATTTTGATTATGTTGCACCTTCCGTATATACTGAGAGGGAGGCGATGCCAACTGCGCAGTTTAGCCGAAACTGTTTTAAGAAGCGGCTCATAATTCAAAGTAACAACATCATCTATTTGACTGCTAAGGCAGATGCCAAAGTAAGCCATTGTTTTTGTAGCCCCTAATGATACAGGCACCATTTCAGGTTGAAAATGTAAAATTGTCTGGGTCTTGGCCAGATTTAGTTTATAGCCAGAAAAAGAGCCAAAAGACTCGGCCTCTCGCGTAATTACAACTATAGCATCGACTGGGTTAGCAGAAAAGATGGCGATGTCATCCGCGTATGCAGTCAGTTTCAATTCTAGGCCGCTAAGACATACTGAGGAAATCCTTACATTCTCCAGCAAATGCCTAATAAAAGGCTTGATGTAAAGGGCAAACAATAAAGGGGAAAGTGGACAGCCCTGCCGTGTGCCCCTTTGAACAGCAAAGTGGGCTGATGAAATACCATTCAGCTTGACTGTTGCTACAGAGTTTTTATACAGTTTCTGAACAGCGGAGATAAACCTAGAACCGAGGCCAAATGTTGACATAGTAAGCCAGAGTGCTTCCCAGGCAACTCGGTCAAAGGCCTTTTCGGCATCGAGCATGACCAACCCTATGTGTTTATTTAATTTGCCAGAAACATCGAAGGCGGTGATAGCTGTATTGATATGAGCTGCCATGTCTCTGCCGGGGACAAAGCCATGCTGTTGCTCCGAGACTAACTGGTGGATAGAAGGAGCCAGGCGTGAAGCCAGGATTTTAGAAAAGATTTTTTCCGTCGGCATTAATCAAACTGGCTTCCCCTTCTTGGGGAATACCATGATGTTAGTGACACTCCAAGATGCAGGGCTTCATCCCTGTTAGTGATGTCAATAAGCAATTGCGTAAAGACAGGTACCAAATTATCCCTAAAAGTTTTATAGAATTCGAGCAGAATAGTGTCTTCGCCGGCCGCTTTGCCTGAGGGTAAAGACTTGATTGCATCCTCAACCTCACCCAACTCTATGTCTTTTTGTAATGATACAGACTCCAGGGGGTCGAGTCTCGGCAAATCGATCTCCTGTATATACTCGAGAGCAGTGTGTTTATTATATGAAGCTGCCTCATGGTATAAGTTAGCATAGAATAGTCTAAACTGTTCGACTATATCCAGTGGTCGAGTATAAGACAGACCGCCTTCCCCTTTAATTAATTTAATGTTAGATCTAGCCTTCTGGTCAGCGATCTGAGTGGCCAACAGACGGCCAACCCTCTCACCGTACTCATACTGCAGGGTTTTATAATTAGTGGCAACTTTATCTGTTAGCACTCTATTAAGCTTCTAAAAGCCGGAGATATATTGACTGTTCCACTGCGTCCCTTACTACAATAGCTTTTGCATGTTGGCATTCCAGATCTAGGTAGTCTAGGTGATCCTGCTCTGCCTCCCGGATCAGTGCAAAAATAAACTGAGAAGTACCCCCTCTAACAAAAGCTTTCATACAGTCCCATACCATCAAGGTTGAAGCAGTGCCCTTATTGTTTTCTAAGTACTCCTCAAGTGCTCTTCGAATATGTGCCTGATACTCTAGATTGATAAGTAGATGTCCAGGAAATGAGAAAGCCCGGGGAGATTCTCTGACCCCCAACTGCATCTGCAAAGTTAGCATCACTGGATTGTGATCAGATGTAATTTTGGGGCAGACCTCTATGCGTGCCTTTTCCAATAGAAGTCTCTTGATAAAATCATGTCAATACGAGAGTACTGTTTATGTGGGGATGAATAGAACGTGTAGCCTGGCGACGTTGGAAACAGTGTCCTCCAAGCATCGTCTAGCTGATGTATATGAAGAAGTTCAAGGATAGCTGCCCTAGTCCTAACCATTCTTGCCCTAGTTTTGGTATTAGTAGTGTCTATTCTATTGTCCATGATGCAGGTGAAATCCCCCATAACTATCAGATCCCCAGCCCACCCCAGCAGTTCGGAGCTTAGATAATGGAAAACGTCAGGGCAATCAATATTAGGGCCATATACCAAACAGATAGTAATCTTACGCCCTAAAATCAACCGCTGAACTATCGCCCATCTTCCCTTAGAGTTGTCTAGTGTGCGTAAGACTGTGGCCGCTAAGCTCCTATATTTCAATATGGCAACCCCTCGTATAGAGACTGCCTGCGAGGTACACACTAATGTATCAAAACCAAGTTGTTTCAACTGAGATCTATCCTTGTAGGCAAGGTGAGTCTCAGTTAGGGCCAGTAAGTGAGGTTTAAACACACGGAGTTCCTCCCCAATTAATCGCCGCTTTCTGGCCTGGTTCAGCCCCGCAATGTTCCAACACATACATTTTAAATCAGACATTGAATAAACTCAATAATCTCAATTCAGTCATCTCCCCCCTAATTCCGTTCTCTTGCCCCTTTTGTTCTTCTAGTGGATTTCTAACTATTGAGTGGCTATTTAAAACCCTCCCTACCCAACTCCCCACCCCATTTCTCCGACAGGTTTATGAAAAACCGGTATCTTCCGATGCCAACCCCCGGCCTGCCCCAACTAAACCCCCCCCAGTACCTACAGAAAGGAATCATCCCCTTCCCTGCTGTCGTTGACTGACAGCCTAGAGAGAGCATCCTCCCACCCCGCCTCCCGAACCCCGAGGCCACCACCATCAGAACCCATCCCCCACCAGTGTGTACGAAAGTGTCTCAAATGAAGAGGAGAGCGAGATAGACGACTCCAGCCCCCGTTGCATGCCTGCCCTTCTCTTTTAAGATCGGCCGGCAGTTTTAGACTGCCACTTTGAGAGCACTTGCTTAGCATCATATTCAGTATGGAATGGCCGTCTTTGATGACCCTGAGGCGGGCTGGTTCTTGCAAAAGACTTGTGAACAGACTGCCTTGAAGGCGTCCATTAACTGACGTAGCTTCCAGCCCTTGCCCATTGTAGATTTATAGAGATATGAGTGTGCAAACATAGAAATTGTATCCAATTTGACAGGAGTGGAAGGGCTGGCTTTCACATAGATTGCTTGACGAAGCAGAAAGTTGCCCAAATATACCAATATAGGGCGTGAAAAAGATGACTTGGCTTGGTTCCCTTGTGAGAGAGTAAGAGGCAATCGATGCACCCGCTGTACTTGTGAGTCCATATCCCAGTCCACCAAATCTGGAAATGCTTGCTGGAAAAGGCTAACAATGTAGGCCCGTGGGTCAGAGCTTTCCCTCCCTTCTGGTATGTCGAAGATCCTCAGATTCTGCCGACGTAGGCGATTTTCGAGGTCCTCGACCTTTACCTGTAAGAATGGCAGCTGAGCCTCTTGAGTTTTAGTCACTCTCACGGTGGACGTATTAGCTTCTTCCACTGCTGCAACTCGTTCTTGTAGATCTGTATTAAATAACAGGATTGGGTTGGGAGGAAAGGAAGATTGCGGATTGACTCCCCTTCAGAGGGCGCCTCCCGCAGTCTTCTCCCATAGGCTCCGCTGCCCCTGGCGTCCCCCTCACCACCAAGAGCACTAAGCTTTGAAAATCATCTATGGTGAGGGGGAATCAAGTTTGGGAATAAGTGTGTCCCCTTGCTTCTCATGTGAAAGTAACTGGGCTAAATGCCTAACTGCGATCGCTGTAGGTACCTGGAGGCTCAATGTGACGGCTTGGCTCAGCAGCCGTTCGCAGCCATATCTTCTCTAGCAGATCAGCATGGTGGCTCCTGCTATGTCTGCTCTCGTCTTCCGATCCCAGGGTCATTTTTCGGGCTCCCAATTGCAGCTGGACTTTAGCTGCATCTCTCAAGGGAATGGCTCCGCAACGGCTCGTTGCCTCAAAGGGTCGCCCCCGCACCGAGGAGCTACCGGCGATAGCGGCTGCTACTGGACGCGGGACCTCTGCCCTGGGCAGGGGGCGCACCGAGGTTGACAGCGAGACAGCTGAGGATTCAGCTGCTGTGCTGGACACGGCTTCTAGCTCTAGCTTCCAGCTGGGAAAGCCGATTCTCCGACTGCTGGTTTCAGGCCTGGCAGGCAGTCTGTTCCGGTCCTGCGGCTGAGAGACATCCATCCTGGGCTCCGAGATGGCCGATGTCCTGATTGCAGCTGTTCAGGAAGGCTGGGGGCATAAGGGTGTCCCTCTGGCTTGTCCTGCTACTGGGACATTAACTTTGGCCCTAGAGCAGCAGGGGAACGGCAGGCTGAATGGTTCCTCTTTAATTAATATGGAAAATGACAAGGGAAAGGATAACTGTCCAGGAAAAATGACTTGTTCTGGCTCTGAAGCTGCCTCTCATAGACCACTTTTAACACCTATTAATAAACCTGGCTCACCTATACAACTACAGCCGCAACTACACTGCAACCAGGCATGAGCAGCCAGATCATTGTGGACGGTAGTCCTCAAATTGACATTGTACCTGGGGCAGGGCACCAGCAACAACTGAGCTCAGGCACTAACGATCTCCAGCCTGAGGTATCCGCAGGCATTGGTCAATCCTATCCCACTTACCCTTCTATAGATACACAGACCTGCGCTCATTCGGAGCCCATGGTCCAGCAAATGGAAGTAACCGATGTGACTGACGAGGCGTCAGAGCCCAATGCCTTAAAAGTCTGCACCCCAGTGGGGGGGAAAGGCTTTAAGGTGAAAGGTCCAAAAACCGCTAGAGGTGCTAAAGGAGGCAAGGGCTGTGGCAGCACTAAACCCCCAGTAACTGCCTCAATGGGGCATCTCAAGGACTTTGCCCCAAGTGGCACAATAGTTGACTCCGGCTTTAGTCCCTTACGCAAATGGGTGGCTTTAAAGGGAGAGGTCAAAGCTATTATCTCTCGACTATCCAACTCTGGTAATATGGAGCGTGCGGCAGCTAAGGTGGAAGACCCACTAATATTCTCTCACTCCTGCTCCAATGTAGCGGCTTCATCACCGGCTCAACTGGGCAATCCAGACGGGAATCCAGGCAAAGCTACTGGATTTTCCGGCTTTGTATCTTCACCTCTAGCATCAACAGAACAGGTAGACTCCACGAAAGGACCGTGTACAGCTGACTGTGAGGAACCCTCCTTGTCTACAATCTTGCAGGCATTATTCACCCAGAGAGCTGAGGCCCAAGAACACTATCTGTAAGCTAAAGCCGATAGCAGAGAGATTTAACAGGCATTGACGAATGTCACCACCAAGGTCGCCTCACTGTCTTTGAAAGTCACAGATCTACAAGAATGGGTTGCAACATCAATTTATGTAGGTATCTGCAGTGCTTTTAGGAGATTTAAATGTAGTCACCATTGCATATTGGTAAGGCGGAGGAAGTCATAACAGCCTGTTATGAACCTATCGAGCCAAAATCATTGGCCACTCCAAACTCACACTGGCTGTCAATTTATATGGTAACACTCAAATCACTGGCCACAGAGCACAGTCTGGTTAAGTCAATCAATTCAACTACCTGTGCTGAGGTTGCTCCAGTAGGAGGCAACTACAATGCTAGAGGTGGTGCAGACAGCATATGCTGCTTTCAAGGTTCCATAAGGGTCTCTCAAACAAGAGCTATCTATAAACAATGTAAAATCAGCCTTCCAGTATTTCTGGTCTTGGCTTCATACATAATTTTGTGACATCTACACAATCATGGTGGAAATCCCATTCTCTATCATCCTGATCTGGAATTTGCAAGAGTATTGCAGGATAAGGACAATGGACCTTCGGTTAGAAATGATTTCAGCTGCCAAGATTATTTGTTTGTACCTCATCAAACAGATGTTTGTCATATGCTAAATTCGAGTATGAGTCAGAAAATCTCAAATGAGTGAGGAACCATCAACAATATGGGAGTAACCCATCACAATCTTCTCATTCTGCTGGATGCCTGCAAAAACAGCAGAGGTTGTCGATGATGCACTGTAGTTTCTATTGAAATGCATCTGACTGAAAAGTAGGCTACTGGCCAATTCACTTCTATGTGGGTCTGTGCCAACACTAAAAATGCACACCTGTCACATTCATGTCAAAAGAGGAAGAAATCCTTGTTATAGTCTGGCTTTCCTAGTGGTGGCACTACAGAGTTTGTCTCTGAGCTCCAGGAAGGCATTTATGTATGTATCATCCTAGGGTGCTGGATTACTCACTTCATTGTGAGGAAGCCCCTGTAGAAGCTTTACCACTAGGGAAAGTTAGCAATCCATTTGTGACAGTAGCCAAGCATTCCCATGAACATCCTAACCTCGCTTTGAATTGTGGGTGGATTCATTCTCAGAACTGCAGAGATGCCTTTTTTGGACACCTTTCTCACTCCCTTCTCAATGTGATGTGTCTCTGTCAGATGGTTCAACAGGGTGATGGAGGCTAATCTGCAGCTCTCTTTTGTTTTAGATGCCACCAGAAGGTTGTATACGTATTGAACCAACACTGAATTACAGGACAACTGTAAGGTCTCCAGATTACTCTTCAATATATAATAAAAGCTAGAGGGTCCCTTGAGGAGCCCTACACCAAAACAAAATTTTGTTCACAAATTTAAGTGCAAAAAGAAACTGACTTTATTCGTGTAAGGAATGGAAAAAAATGTTTGGCACAAATCTATGACTGTGAACCATTCTGCATCTGATATAATATGGAAAAGGATTACTGCAAGATTCGGTGCCACAGTACAACATGTGATCTCAATGTTATTAACTTTTCTAAGGTCCTGCACTATCCTCCACTTTTAGTTTCCCTTTTGAAGCCCTATAACAGGTGTCCCTAGCACTTCATTTAGAATGCCCTGTTCTATCATCTTCTCTATTTCAGGAGTTATTCTGACCACTGTCTTTAAAGTGAGATTATTTTGGGGCGTTCCGGAATAAACCACATCTGACTTCACTTTTAGTTTTACTGGCTCCACGACCTATATCTCTCCAATGTCCTGGCCTGCAAAAGCCTAAACTTCCTCCCTCCCTGCACATTTTAAATCAGAAGAT
Source organism: Calotriton arnoldi (assembly GCA_963921515.1). Classification (NCBI taxonomy): domain Eukaryota; kingdom Metazoa; phylum Chordata; class Amphibia; order Caudata; family Salamandridae; genus Calotriton; species Calotriton arnoldi. The sequence goes on along the minus strand of CAWUFW010002500.1, from coordinate 826,290 downwards.
GTTGGAAAGTGACTTATTAGTAGGGATACGTAGGTAACTACATTATTATTATTATTATTAATAATGCATTCTTAGTATAGCGCATGGCTACCCGTAGGCATCCCAGCGCTCTGCGCCAACCACCATCAGAAAACAATACTCACTGCAAGTTCATGAAGAGCCAGGTTTTTAGCTTCTTCCTGAATTCGAGGTGGTTGTTCAAAGAGCGGAGTTGGGTAGGAAGCATATTCCAGAGAGCAGAGGCATTAACTGAGAACAGGCGTCCGCCCGCTCTTGCCCTCTTGATCTTGGGGACCCTGGCTTGATAAAGATTGGAGGATCTCAAGTTTCTAGATGGTAGGTAAAAGGACAGCAAATTTTGTAGGATTTTTGGACCCGTACCCCACAGAGTTTTGTGTGCTATGCAGAGCGATTTGAACCTTATTCGTTCTGTGATCGGTAACCAGTGCAGTGCCCTTAGTGCTGGCTTGGCTGATTATTTCCTAGGGACATTGTGGAGAAGTCTGGCTGCGCAATTCTGTAACACCTGCAGTCTCCTCGTGGTAGCCTTGGGGGTACCCAGAGATAAGGAGTTGCAGTAATCCAGTCGTGGCAATACCAGGGCTTGGACTAGTGTTCTGCGAGCTGAGTCTGGAAGCGGAGGCAGAATTTTCCGTAGTTGTCTTAGAATTCCATAGCAGGTGGCTGCAACCTGTACTGCTTGATGTTCGAGATTTAGGGAATTGTCCAGCCAAATTCCTAGGCTTTTGATTCTCTCTTTGGGTGTGGGGGGAACACCTAGGCAGCTGGGCCATTTCATTTGGGGAGAGCTGTAGCTGTTATTCCCTAGGATCATTAGCTCAGTTTTTTCCCCATTCAGTTTGAGGAAGGAGTGGTCCATCCGAGTGGTACATCTAGTAATAATGTCACAAACACAATATAAGGTCCAGCCAAGGTCCCAATTAATTATTTTATTTTGCTAAGCCTGGGCAGCTGGCTGCAAACAGGCAGGCTTAACTCAGGAGAGAGGTGTGTAAAGCATTTAAAACACCAATACATTAAATAAGGCACAAACACTTTATAGAAATAGGTTATATTTCCATGAAGAAATAGACAGCAAAACAACAAAAGTCCAATGTATGGAACCAGAGATATGAATTTTTAAAGATTAAATGTAAAACTAGCACTCAGAAGCTCAAGGGTTACAAAAGGTTGCACTGGACAGGGACAAATATCACAAGTTCAGGCCACCCACGATGTAACTCTTCTATACTTACTTACAGAAGTGTTTCTTGATACAGGAAAGCGCCCACAACACCAATTTAAGCGTCTGGAAGCTCTGAGATGGTCCTTGGGATGTTGGGACTATGTTTCCTTCAAGGCACCTGGCCAAATCCTTAAAAGTCCACTGGACACACTCCAGCTGGGGCCTTCTTGGTGGAGATAATGCAGTTGGAGGTATTTTAACCTGTTGTTTTCAGGGAGTCCACTCTTTCACTTTGTGGAGCAAGAAAAAGTCCTTAGGGCTGCAGTTCCTAAAGTGTGCTGCAGGTGCAGTCCTTATGAATACAATCTGCTTGGTGCAGATCAAGGTGCCAGCAGGTCATTCTTTCTTCTTTTGATTATTCCAGGCAACTCTCCCATATTTATCCACAGTCCTTGGGTGACAAGCAGGAGAGCACCCCTGACCAATGAGGTACAGGGTGACACCCAGAAGTATGACCACTTCCTCCAGAGTGCTGCAAAATCATGTCCCAGGGGGCACTGTATTCCAAAATTCAAAATGGGGAATTTCTCTCCTACAGGATTAGCATTCCCCTTCAACACCCTCACTAAGCAGGGGTGCTGGATATGGGTGGGGGGGTGGTCCAATGCTGGTCCAAACTGTCATTCTCCCTTTGAAGACCAGTTTCGTCACACTGCCCCCCTTCCTGCCTTTTTCTCTTGCAGCTGCAGTTCCCTGCCCACAGGGAATCCTTAGTCTTGAGGCAGGCTACTTCACACCTCATTAAGACAGCTTGGCTCAGCCTGGCAGAGACTGGGCAATCAGGAAAGGGCAGTTGGAAGGCTGGATTTTTGCCCACAGAAAAGAAAGTACTATAACTTATTTTCTGTAATAGTAATAACAAAATCTAACAATGGCAAGTTGTTGGATTTATCATAACTATTTGTTTGAGTCCTTGAAATATTTATTAGCTCACTCCTTTCAATAGTTAGACTTTATTAAAGTATTCTTATGTTAGCCTATGGAGCTAATGCATTACAATGGGGAAACACAAAATTGGTAGTTTTTTCCTCGCCAGTGCATATTAAACATATTTATCATGTCCCTACTTATAGTTACAAGGCACCATACCCCCGAGGCACCTAAGAGAGACTGTAGGGGTGACTTATATATAAGAATAAGGCAATGTAATACTTTGAAACTAGCTTTATTTCCAAAGTCAAATGTGCATATAATTTGAATTGACAAGCAGCCTGCAAGGCAGGGCTGGCTTTCAAAATGACAGCAGGTGACACAGCAGTGCACACTTACATGAATTTAATATACAGGGCCTCTAAACCTACATGCCCCACTGTATACTAGGGACTTACAGGTAGATTGTGAGGTAAGTCAAAACAGGAAACAAGCAGGCGTTTGACTTTTCTGATTTTATTTTGAAGTCAGCATCTTCATTATGGGTCTGAATTGCCACTCCATCTGGTGTACAGAAAATTGTTCAAATCATTTTGCACAAAAGGTCCCTTCCCAGTAAATTAACAGGACTTGGGTCACATAATATGAATTCATGGGTATCTTCAATAGGGCCAATATTTACATGGACATTTGCTGAAACTTAATTGATCATTTGTCTATTTGAAATCCCTACAACTTGGATTTTGTATCCCCTGGAAGAGTGGGTTTGGAACCTCCAGTGGACAAACCGTGGAGGGGGTAGCACCTGTATCGATCATAAATGATAGCTGTTGACTTCATATTCTATATATGGGCCACTCTTGTCTACCTCTAGGACTGCAGCAAGCATGCAACCCTTGTCCACCCACAGGTACTGTCAATATGATTGATCAGGACCAAGTTCAACGTGCTTATCAAAAACTGCTAAAAACTGGGGGAAACGATCATTGGTTATTTAAGAATGTTGTTGAAAAGATTGGCATTATCAATGAAACACCACCTTGAACACTGACTCCATGCATACCTATATTTGTGCTTGAAGCAGAAGAAAAATCAAAACCTGAGCCTAAAACAAAACAACCTCTTTGCCCACTCCACTGAGCCTGCTTTGTCTGTGCCACCATGTACCTTTCCTCAATAATTCTTTTGCTCCCCCCGAGTATCACTACAATAGTTTGCAATCTTCTTATGTTATCCAGATACCTTGTCTATCAGCACATCACATTTTGCAGTATCTGAGAACTAAGGTCCAGGCATTACCGAAGCACAAATGCCAAAACAAATCCACTAAAGCTTTTGAGGGCTTGATCCTCTATTCCACTGATCTTTTTTAAATATGCTTTAACATCTCATAATAAGTATGGACTGATTCCTTGGGCTCTTGGGTTGCCTTCATTATTTTGGACCAATCCGCCTATTTCTGGGGGACCTCTACATTTAAATGTTCATTCACTTTCCTGGACTTTGGTTCTTCCCTCAGCCTGGGGAAGTTTTTAGTAAATGAAAGAAGATCAGTTCGACTCCAAGGCACATGCACATACACTCCTTCATTCACGTCTGTCAAAGGAAATTCAGTAGTCCCTCCCATATCAGGCTCACATGCATTCATTTAATTCTTAGCTTCACACCTTGACTTTTTCTTTTGAACCTTGGCCCATTCTTTCTTTGCCCATTTATCCTTAAATTTCTTCAAATCTCCTCATTGTTTGGTACAACCAATTCTTTAATATGCAGTCTCAAGCTTGGCAGCCTCATTTCTTTCACCTCTTCATCACACATTAACATTCTGAAATTCCTGCTCAATTGTTTCTTTTGATTTAAGTCAATCCCATACTCTTAAGCCAGATGAACCAATTTCTCATGTGCTTCACAGGCCTACCTAGCAGCCACGTTGCTCAAATATCTCAACTCATTTTCATCATAAGCATCCAATCTCTCTGTGCCAATTGTACCCCCCAGGATCTCTTTCAAATTTGTCTTTAAGTGCAAAACTTTAATTTCTTTGAGTGCAGGTTCTCTCTGGGAAAGTTGTGATTCTATGACTGCAATAGTGGTAACAGTAGGTGTGTCAGTAGATGCACCTGATACAAGTGAGTGTATTGCTGCTCCTGGACCCTTGGTACTGTAGATACACTTGCACCCTCAGTACAACAGCTTCTGTCCCTTGCTCCTGTGGTGTAAACCCTACAGAAGGGGGTACAACATTATAAGGAGGTGGTCTTGAACTTACCACATTGTCAAGACATGTATCCTCTTCATCCTCATCCGACCCTGTGTTCCTTTGTTTCTGCTGATCTTTAATCTACTCTTCTACTGTCTGTCATCTCCTTCCTATTTTCCCTCTCAATGGCAGGGTAAAGACCTATGCTTTCATTCACTCTTTCAAGCCATGCTCCCTGTCTCAAATTCCACCTCACATCTAGCCAATTACTAGTGATGTTTGTCCGGATTCTTCATCTTTATGCATTCTTTCCTATCTGCAGCGTGCTCCAATGCATTTAATGCCTAAAACTGAGCAGGTGTAGGTTGGGATTTTATTTCATACATCACTCATCTCAAATTCTCAAGCCTTCTCACAGTAAAGATACCATTCATGAAAAATCACAGAATCTTGTCATCAGAAGTTATCTTGTTTCAGTCTTTATTTGTCATGAACTCTGGGTACTTACCAGAAGTCTTTTTTTCTCAGAAGTACCATGGAGCTTTGCTCTCACTCCCAAAAGGGACTTCAGACCCACACAAATTCAATGTGAATAACAAATACCCAAAGAGAAAGGGGAATGAGTAGTAGTAGTAGATTTATTGTTTAGTTAATAAAAACCTTAACAATTTTGATGTAATAAAACATAATACAACAAATTTCATAATTAAAAAGAGCTTGATGAATATATAATAAAAAACATTAATTCATTGTGTCAAGATAGTCAGAGCAGTATGCAATAATTATTATTTACAGAGTATAAAAACGCAGTCTTCATTCTTGAGATGGAACATAAAAATTTCTGCTGAAGTTAACTAGATGTACAAAATTTCAGCTAAATTAACTAGGTGTGCAAAATTTCGACAGCTGATTCAATGTGCAAAGCAAGCAATGTAAATACTGGACTGGTTAACTAAAACCCTAGGTGCGTTAGCTAGCTAAAATTGTCACACAGATTTCAATCTTACATAGCAGCATAACAAATGTATCATCTAAGCGTTGGTTCAATGTGTGATGGACAGCAAGATAAATACTAACTCTATTCTTGGTTTTAGATGTTTTTAAAATGCTTGCTGTTGCTGGCACATAAAGTGCACGGTGCATTGTAAGATGATGATGAATAGCTTTGTATGCATGGTTAATTGAAACCGTTGCAATGAGATATCAAGTTTTAAGATTGTGTATTTACCTAAAAAGAGAGTGAAAAGAGGGATAGGGAACAGGGAGACATAATTCAGTGGTATAAAATTCAAAACTTGCCACTCTAAAGAAGAGAAGGCAGAAGTATACATGATTATTCTCTAGACAACAGGAATGGTGTTTTTCTGGTAGCCATTTTGCTACAGCTTATGGTGCTGGGTCCAGATCGTTCCGATATCCAAAGTGAATGCATAAAAAAGATGTGCAGCTCGCTGACTGGGTTTGAATTGGATGGGGCTTGCCATCTAATTGCTTGTTGTTGCCAGAGCAGCGACTCTAAGGGGATCTTTAGGTTGTAGTAAGGAAAGTTACCAACTGCTTGTTCTTAGAATTTTTTCCCCTGCCGCCTCCATAAATTGTACAAAGCGACATGACAGCTGAACGTCTCCACCTCCAAAGCATGCCTTCACTACTTGCCCACAGGATCTTATCCCCTTGATTTTGAAAATGGGCTACAGTAGCAATCGGCGTTCAAATTGCAGTTTCCCGCAGATGCACAATAGGTGTAAGACATTCTCTTCCGCTTTCTCACAGGCGGCAGGTGGTCAGTGTCAATGATTGTTTCCAAAGAGAGAGGTGCAGTAAAGTTGGCAGAATGCCCACTCGAAAGTGAAGATATTTTTCCTTCGTTCTCCTGTTATGTTTCATGTAGGTACCCCAATATAGGCTCAGGTAGCAACGTAACCTTTCACCTATATTCTCCCTACCATTACACTACATAACAGTTCTTGGGACTGACCTTTTACCTAGTTACAGTACTGCATACAGGATGTGGGGTTTTCCCTGAAAGCTAGCCTCATCCATTATGCATGAGGATTGTTGGAAACTCAGCAGGACTATCATCTCCTGCATAATAGCTATGAACAAGGGCCATTCCTTCCGTCATCCTAAGTCCGACATGACACAGCAAGGTAGAACCATTGAGGGTACCATTTTAGGTATATAAACACCATATCTTGCTAAGGTAGTCAGAGGAGAAAAGGACTTCCATGCCGACACACTGACGTGAGATGCTGAGGTTCCCACACGCAGACACTCCAGCGGGGTCCCACAGTCTCTCACTTCAGGTAATTGGGTTGCCTTTATCCTAGAGGGATTCTTGGTTTTTACACCTACATGCATGCTAGGTACACTTAGGTACATCTTAGGTACATCTAGTTAGGGTCGCATCGTAGGAGTACGCATTTTACTGTCATGTATTTTATATACTTGCCTGGATTCATTGTTTTAGCACGATGGTAGAAATCTACCATCCTTCTACTCTGTTAGTGCTTATAATCATTTATATCTGTTACTGTCTGGTGGTTGTTTCCGCAAACCTATTTTACACTAGAATGACGCTGGTTCAATAAATGCTTATTGAAAAACGTCCCCACTGTTTATTCTGTGTATCTCTCTGAGACAAAGTGAGCACGAGTGACTGAGCGAAAAGTAATACACTGTTTCCACGATCCTGAGGGATCAGGGTTGTCATGTTGGATAGTTGCCAAGAACTATTCTCTCCTTGGTAAGAGGGGTTTCTACTGGCACTGTGAGCTAGCTGGTATACAGGCTAACATACACAGTGGGGGTGTCAAGAATCAGTCTGACACCAATCCTACAGTGTATGTTGTCTAAACGCGCAGATCCTATATAGGTTTATAGGAACTACACGGCATGGCACCACCAACGTTGGTTTGGTACTTATTTAGCAGTAAAATCTGAGTAGTTCAGTCGTGCTATTCTCAGAGACCACTGGAGTGGGAAGGGAACTATCCGCCACAGCTGAGTAGGCATATCCTACGTATTGGCTGAAGGTTTATCAAGCTTGAAGGAAAATTGTTCCTATTGTGCATAAAACCTTATCTCAGTTTCCTTGAAACTCTTCCTTGAGAAACCTTTGTCAACAATGGCTGATGAAGATGCCGCAGTGCGAGCACAACATGCAGTAGTTGAGAAAGAACTAGAAGGGGAAATCATCATTTCAGAAAATGTCAGAAATGCCCTTACTCTAAAACTAGCAGACTACGGAGTCACAGCTAGGGGTGGGACAGTAACCTTCGTGATTGAGGCTCATGAGTCATATAGAACAGAGGTATTCTATTCATGGGTTGAATTCCCACAAGCAGATGTACAATCAAATACATTTCATTCTTACACTGAAGATGAAACACCAGAGGAATACTGTCCGTATGAGGACATTGAAGTTCCGCTCACCTACCAGGGGCACATAAACTGGTTTAAAGGTGCCCTCTCCCACACAAAAGACAAAGTAAGACTAGGTCCGCTCAGAAGAGCTGGAGCCACTTGGCCTGTCCTAGCAGCTTACACACCACATCCAGACATTGACTCAATGCCAGTGGCAGACTTACATCTGCTTCATAAAGAAATAATAAAACTTTACAGAAACCTGAAACAGTATATGATGAAAACACTCACACTTCAGCCAACAAGAGCTACACAAGCAGGACAAATTCAGGGATCTACAACTAAAATAACACCACAAACGCTACACGCAGTTATGGGTAAAATGCCCACTAAATGTGAGCAAATGCCATTCTGGATATCTTAGAAAATAACACGGCTAGAGGCGGTATTTCCACACACAAGCCCTAAAGAAAAACACAGCATGATAACAATCTGCTTGCCAATGGGGATTGCTCCCCAGATAGAGGATTGTACCTCTTGGGGTACAGTTTTCGAAGCCATATATACCAGACCTCATGGTATCCCTTCATTAGCAGTAATACCAGACGTATTAAGACAAATACAAACTGAGTATGGAGCAGAACCTGCTCTGAACCTAGGGATGAAACTATTAGATAATTGTGCCCAGGTATCAGCTATAATATTAGCAAATATAAAAGGGGAGGCAGCAGCAGTGGCAATACGCCAACTCCTGAGGGATTTCACTCCTTTACAACAGGAACGTGAATTACCTAAAATTATTAAAGACACCTATGCTGAATTAGGTAGAGATAGTTTGGGAGATAGAGCAACAAAACCTCAACTCATGAGTGGTCCTGAAAAGGATAACACCAAGCAATCACTTGATTCTTCCAAGAAGAAATGGGATAATAACAATAAAAAACAAAAGTTTAGAGAAAATAGATCTCAATCCAGGAGTAGGTCTCCTCAACTGGAGCCCTCCGAAAGAAGATCCAATCTTAGGAATAGAGATAACATTAAAAAAACCTGACAGGTATCAGGATACTGATACACGTTCCTCTTCTTCCTTTCAGGATTCACCAAAAAACTCTGAGAGGGAAGGACGGTCAGAACACAGACAAGAAGAGCGTACAAAGTCCAGAGACACGCCACGCACATCAGATTATACTTCCAAGAAAGAAGAGAAGCCAAAATCAAAACCTCAATTTAAAAAGAAGAAAGTAGCAGGTCTTAAAGTAGACATGGCCAGAATTCTGAGGACTCAACTTCTGAATGGGGAATGGGCTATGACGATACTAGACAGCGGAGCAGAAGTAACAATAGCTCGCCAGAACCTAATGGAATTTCTGGTGACAGCGGAGTTGAATGAGCACATCACGGTGGAAACACCTGATACAAGGGTAAGTGTCCCACATTGGTTACATGAGATAACACTCCAAATGGAGGGAGACAAACCCAGAAAAATTAAAGGTATCTTTTGGGAGAACCTGACTATTGGCTATGACATCCTTTTAGCTGAAAAAGATTGCCCACCTGAAATTGTTATGGATTGCCCAAAGGGAGAAACGGTCATTTTACCATCCTTTTCCGAACTCGTTCCAATTTTCTTAAAACACACATACGCGCAGGAGTGGGCGGTAGCCCTTGCTCCAGCACTTTACCGCAACCATGTTGGGTGGGATGCTGAGTCACCACACCATGTAATCCCAGCGAAAACCACTCCAACTCCACAGAGACAGTACCCAATATAACAAGAAGTGAAAAAACAAGTCAGGGAGCTCTTAGATCAACTTGAATACCAGGGTATAATTGAAACTTGCACCTCTCCAATGAAAAATCCTTTGTTTCCCGTAGTGAAACCTGATAATTCATACCGTCTAATTTTAGACTACAGACATCTGAAGACATGCACAAAAACATTTGCAGTACAGAATGCACATAGTGCTGCATTAATGAATAACATTGTGTGGAAAAAATACAAAACAACACTAGATATCTCAAATGGATTCTTCTGCCAAAATATAGCACCTGAAAGCCAGTATTTAACCGCATTTTCCGCGCTAGGTTCTCAGGGTCAATTTTGTCGACTCCCCCAAGGGTAGCCCGGGTTGTTTTCCGCAAGGGTAACAGAGTTACTTCAAAATTTGAATGAAGAAGCATTGTCCTATGTAGATGATATTTATCTGATGGATGATGATTTAAAGGATCACTTGGCCAGGGTGAGCAACATCATTTTGGGGTTCACCTCTGAGGGCTACAAATTCAACTTAAAAAAATCAAAAATAGCTCATCTCAATGTCTTATTTTTGGGATACAAGTTATCAAGTGAAGGAAAAAGCCTGGAAACTAACTTTTTAGAAAAGTGTGCGCAGCTCCAACCTCCTAAATTGCTAAAAAACATACAATTCATATTGGGATTTTTAAATTTTGGCAGAACATACATTTTAGATTACACAGAAAAAGTAAAACCTTTCTACGACTTAATACGACCTGATTTCTCAGTTAGGTATAGGACACAGGAACACACAGATATCCTTTGTTCCATACAAGCTGACATGATAGCTTCAAAACACTTGCAGACTCGCGTAAATGTCTGCAACCTGGTGATCCGTGTTATAGCGGGTCGATCTGGGTACACTTACCTGACCTTCAATGAAGGCGAAACGGTACCCATAGCTTACAAATCACACTTGTACATAAATGCTGAAATGCGCTTTGCTTATACAGAAAAAATCCTGACAGCTGTACAGACCGCTGTAGTAAGAGAAAGAGCACTGGCTCAGGGGAAACGAATAATTGTTGTAACTCCGGAATCAGCCTTACAGATCTACACCTAAAAGTTCATAAAACACATTAGATACGCAATTCAATTCTTCATTATTACGATTCATTATTACAAATACTAAAATAACAATTATTTACAGGTATAAGTTCTTTACTTTTGTGCAATGTCTCATATGCAAATGTTGCTCTAACTATCAATAACTTCCATTCCTAATACGCACGATTCATTAAGTTCCAACTTCTTTTTTACAAGGATCATAAATTTAGTAAAGTTTGCAATCATTACTATATCTATTGGCTTAAAACAAGCTAACAGAGCTTGTCTGCATGATGGTATCCCTCTTTCATTAAAACAAGTTTTTAAATAACTCTTTCTTTCAACCTTCAATGATGTACATATGCAAACCAAAGGTATAATATTTTCTTCCCATCGGTTACATAATCTACAAGGGGTTGGCTTAGTTGGTCTCAACCATGGCTTAGCGTGCATTAGACCCGGCAAATTGCCAAATCTTGCAGTCATAAATAAGTTCTTTGTTTGTATTGTCCATGGAATTTCTAGATATGGTTGCACTTTGAGGGTAGTGTATTCATTCACTATCATCCAGGCATGTGATATTTTGATAAATAACACTTTACCCTTTAGAAGTGATAGATGTTTTACTACTCTATTAATTAGTGTCCCAAATCTCATATGCAGATAGTTCTTCTAGTGCTGTTTGAAGGTATGTATAAAAACGAGATGTTTGGTTCTGTTGCATTTCTTGCCAGAGTAGGCAGCTCATTGGATTAAGAGTATTAGTTTGTATTTGTTTCCATACCTTTACATACTGGCCCATCCTCGCAACTTGCTGATTACAAAAGCCAAATTCCAGTCAGATTTGGGCCACTGATGCATTAACCGGCAGTCGAAACAGAATTTTAAATGTTTTTGTTATAGCATTGTGTAAAAGTACAGAATCCATACCGCAAAGAACTTCGCTTCCATAAGTGAGACTGGGCATTAATTTCGCTTTTATAACCTTTAATAGTGGAAGATAAGTTGGACCACCCAGAGAGCTATGTAATGAGCGAAAGGCCATAATCAAGCAGTTACTTCTTTTTTCAGCTCTGTTTTGTGTTGGAAAAATGAGCCCTTCTCGTCAAACCATAAGCCCAAATATTTGTAGTGTTTCACTTGTTCAAGCTGCCGACTATGTAAGTACCATTTATGTTTACTGTGGCTCGATGCCCTACTGCAAACTGCCATTACTTTTGTTTTTGTTTCATTTATTACCATCTTATTCTTAGTAGAATATATTGATATTTTATTTATAAGTCGCTGCAGCCCTATCTTTGTTTGGCTGAGTAATATAACATCGTCGGCGTACAATAAATTTGAAATTTGTTTGTTAGCCAATTTTGGTGAGTGAGCCAACTCATTATCCAGCTCCTCCGTAAGATCAGATAAAAATAGATTAAATAAGTACGGCGCTAACACGCATCCTTGCTTTAGACCTTGAGATGTATCTATTCTTCTTGATAACCGTGAGCCATTACCTAATCAAACCCTTGTCCAAGTCTCGGTATATAATAATTTAATTGCTTTTAAAAGGCCAGCGTTAATACCGTAATTTTCCAATTTCCTCCATAAGATTTGTCTATCTACACAGTCAAAAGCTGATTTAAAATCAACGAAACATAAATATAGCGGTTGTTTTTTCACTTTATATTTTTCTGTTAACATTCCAAGTATTAGTATATTCGTTGTCGTGCCTTGTCCTTGTATAAAACCTGATTGGTTGGGAGGAATGAAATGCTTTTCCACTGCCCATTCTGTTAGTTCTTTCAGAAGAACTGATGCAAAGACCTTAGCTTCTATATCTTGCAGTGTTATTAGTCTATAATTAGCAGGATTTGATCACTCACCGCTCTTATAAATAGGTGAGATTATGGAACCCCTCCACGAGGAAGGGATGGTTGATGTTTGCACTGCTTGATTAAATACTAATGTTAGGTATTTGGCCCAGAGTAAAGCATTCTCTTTATAAAAGGCCACTGGAATCCCATTTGGACCGGGAGCGCCGTCAGATCTCTGTTTCTTTATAAATTTGGATACTTGACTTTCCGTAATAGAAATGTCAGTATTCTTTTTATCCTCTGACTTTCTTAAATTATTCACGCCGGGACTCCATTCCGTGCTTGTGTTTGTATTGGAGTTTAGGTGTAAATAAAGGAAGTTGACCCAATCTGGCTCAGGGATGACAGAGGATGTAGTTACTCTGCTTGATCTATTTAGGTTGTTAATTAAAGACCAAAACTCCCTTGCATTATTCTTTTTACTGGTATATAATGCCTTGGTCCATAGTGCTTGTTTTTCTTGCATTTTCTCATTCCAAATTCGTTTTCTTACTTCTGCATTTATTTCCTTTAATTTATCTCCATAGATTTGATTCCCTGGGTGTTTCTTAACCAATCTCAAGATTTTATTGCGCTCTTTTTTTAATAGGTGACTTTCCGAAGACAATTTGACCATCGCCATTGATTTTATACCCTTCCACTCCTTATTACTAACTTTTTGTTTCTGACTTAGGACTAATTTATTTGCAAAGAGGGACCATTTTTCAATAGCGTTCGAACCTTCTCTATCAAAACAAATTTCAACCATTATTTTCGATGTTGCTGTGATCGATTCTTTGGTGCTTTCAGTCCAATAAAGTTTCTTATAGTTTACCGTATTTATATCTCCCAGAAGTGTCACATATTCTCCATGCCTTACACAGTTTAAATTTAACTCAATTATTTGTTGATTATGGTCACTTCCGTTTGCTTCACCAGGATCTGGAAGGTTGAAATCTTTTGAAATAATTCTAATGACGCTATTGTGTAGTCAATTCGTGACTTGTTACCCAAGGCTTGATAAGTCCAGGCAGGTGGTCTATCTTGCAGAAAACGTCCATTTAGCACCCTTAAACCAAAGGATTCTGGATCTTTTAGAAAATTAATTCCAATTTTCCCTTTCCTCTCTTCCCTAGTGTCCGATGTGAGGCAGGGACTTGGAATTGCCCATAAGTAGTTATGTTCTTGTATTTCTTCATCTCTCACGTAAGACCATAACATGTTCATATTAAAATCACCTGTAATGATGACCTCAGGTTGCGTGTCCTTTTCCAGTTGCTGCAGTATTATAGTTAACAAACTACTAACCATTGCTTTTCTTGAACTGCCATCCGGGTGTATATATACATTTATTAATAGAAGTGTTTTATTTGCCCGTTTATCTTTATATCGTAGTTTTACAATCAAACAGCCGGTTATATTTTGTATTTCCTCCTCACTTTCCATTTTTATTTCTGTTGAAATAAAGGTAGACCGTCCCCCACAAGATCTGCCTAATTTGCTTGTTTTCGTGGCAGGCATATAGTAACCCTTAAAGCCTTCTAATTTAAAGGGTTTGTTTGCCCAGGTCACTTGTAGGCAGATTATTTGAAAATCTTCTGACCTTTGGGTCAGTTGTTCATTTTGTAATTTAGATTGAATTCCTTTTATGTTCCAGGAGCATAATCGTATTGTATCACTTAGATTTGTTACTTCCTTCTTGGGATCATCATTTGTAAGTTGTCAATCCTCCCTTACTCCGTGCAATGCTGTCGTCAACCACCCTAGTTGTAGCTCCTCCATTGGTTCTCTTTTGTTCGCAGTAAAGAATTTTGATGTTTGTCCCTTTTTTTGTCCTATTGGATTTTTTAATATTGAGTATGCCTGGTCATTCTCCGATCCCGTCCGATATTTAGTTGTTTTTTTTGATGATTTTAACGGGCTTGGGTAGGAAGGTTGAAGCGGTCTCGAAACTTTTATTCCCCAAGCCAAAAAAAGGTCATATTCTTGTATAATAAGGTCTACAGAGGTGGGTGAGGTCCAAGTTACCAGGGTTGGTTCTTGATTGCTGCTTTCACTTCCTAAAAATTCAATTGATACAATATCAGTGCTTCTAATTCTTTCTAGCGACGGTATTGCTTTACACAATCTCATGATGTTACCACGATTCAGGATGTCATTGTTTCCCCTGGATTTATATTCAGGTTTAAAAATCAATTGGACACCTCCCTCCTTTTGAACTGGTTTTTTTATTTTGGCTTTTTGCAGTGCATTACAATAATTTAGTAGCTCCTTCTCCTTTGGTTCACCTAAATGTTTCAGTGTTTCCTGGGTCCATGAAGGTTGTTTTACTGATTGATTAACCTACCATACAGGAAGTTCAGACAGAAAGACTCATAACATTCGAAGAATCACCAATACGAAATGATGGAATTTCCAACAATGAAATGGAACTCGTTCCTCTTGAAATAGAAATTCAAAGCACAAATGAAAGACAAATTTCAATTCGGCCTAATACCGATGTCTACATCAATATGCCTCGAAAAGAGACACCTGCCGGTTCTACACAACCTGCCGAGCTACCAAAGATTGATCGAACTGCATCTGGCTACTTCATCAATTTTGATACCTTCTCTCTTGATTCTAGTGAACCTGAGACAATGCCAGCTCCAGTTTCCCATAAGCAACACATTTTTGAACTCTACACTTTTCTAAAAAAGACTTATTTAGTATCACCTTGGCTCCAGCTCTGGATCATAATTGGAATATTGTTTTTTCTGTTCTGGATTGGCCTAGTAACTGTGTTTTGCTTACTCATAAATGGAAAATATCTCCCAGAACGCTCTGCAGTATCAAATGTGAACTTGGTCTTGAAACCTCATACATCATCTCATTCTGAACAAAGAGACCTGTTTTTCGTGAACATTACAGCTGTTCCAATTCCTGATAGTATATTTTGGGACAAGGTTGATTATGATGTATTTGGCCCTACTGAACTTTTGAAAATACCACATTTTTTAAAAATTTCTCTAAATGATATCATTACCTCGAGTACATTTTCTGATGATTGGGATTTTGAAACTGTAAATAATATGTTGTCTGATTTGGAACAATCCACTGCATTTTTAAGCACTGAAATGTTAGAAGACACATCAGACTATAACACAATGTACTCATCTTACTTATCATCATTATGGTCAACACTTTTTACGCAAATCCAGTATCCCACGAAATATTTTCACATACCATCAATGGGAACATTGGCCAACACCACCAAAAGTTAGTTTGACGACATCTGCACAGAAATTTTCGTATTTTTCATGTTTTAACACTTCTGACCCGGCCTCATATTACTATAAGGTTGCACCTACACCTGCACAGAAAAATATGCTAACAAACACCAAACAGATTTATTCTGCATCCTTTATTTCCCAACTGTCTGAACAGGGTTTCGACTTATGGAAGGACACTATAAACACAAAATCAGTCTGGGGTTCTAAGGAGTGGCAAGTTGAGGGAACTCAAGCACTATTTAGAGCATGCCTCATTCCGCAACAGATAATATTTCCGAATGAAACTGTGCAACAGACTTCCTGTCTTGGACTAGCCAAGAACAAGGATTTGAACACACCTCGGATTCCCACACCTTCACACATCAATTTTACATCACGTGGAGGAGATACAATAGATGACATCATGCAGTACTATACTTCAGACCCCCATTGGAAGGGATGGTTAATTTGGCCCACAGACACCAACAGATGTCAGTCAAGATTCAAGGGTACCACCGAAGGGTTTAGTATCCATAGGCCAGACCAACGGCATGTACAAAGAGAGCATCCGGGGTGGTGACATCATACAGTGTTGGGAAGGTTTGCCTCCATTGGCTAAAAACCTCGACACTGTCCCAGGTGAAACAGCACTTATCCTTACTCTCAGATGAGTTGGATCTAAGGGATTTTTTATTAGGTCCCCAAAAGTCACATCAGAAACATTTCTATTATGCTGTCTATAATGAAATCTGGAAAATCTCTCATCAAGAAGCTGCAGAGAGACTTCGTGAAATAAATAAAATTAACCTAGAAAAGGCGTTAGCGGTAGTTGACAACGGTATGACTACTTAACATCCAGGATGTATTCACTGGGCAACATTGTATCTTCTGCTATAGATAAAATAGAACAAGACTTGTCCATACTACAGCACGGACAATCCCAGCTACGTTCTATTATGCTATTAAGCTGGACGCTGCAATCATTGCACGCTGGTTATGTGCCTTGGCGATTTATCAACAGCACGTCCCTATTTTCTGCATACAATCTAACTGAGAAGCAGATAACGATGGCACAAAGGGGAGCAAAATATACAATGCTGCGTATTGAAAAACTGGACAAACTACCTTTTACTGTGGCAGAGTCACCGTCCACAGAATGGTTAATCCATGGCCATATAACATTACCGGTCACAACTTTCCAGTTTCAGTATTGCCTAGAACAACAACAGGTGGGCAGATATGAAGCAATGGGTAGGGAATTCATCAAGTAATCTTGGGAATTACCATACAGATTTTGATGCAGGAATGGGGACATGGAAGTGTTCCTTAGCGGTACTAACTGCAAGAATTCCTAAAGTGGATCTCTGACGTGCCAGAATATCATGCTTCACGGGGCCTGTACTGGTTCAGTTGCTAACTTATCCTGTCACTTGAAAGGGTCCCCAGCTGCCGTGATTAATCCAGTGTTCAAGTTGCTTTCAAATGGGAGTTACTTGATGCTGAATGATCAAGGTTGTTGTGGGATGCTCCCGGGCATCGCATATCTTGTCACTGTAGACTCCAGGGTTACTTGCTGTATGCAAGTATTGTTTCCACCGACCTATACAGTGAGGGAGGCGCCGTTGTGGCCTTCGTTGAATGTTTCCTTTATATGGTTTGATACTCTGAGCCGAATGAAAGCCATGCTTTTACAGCAAACCGTGCCCTTAACCTCCGCCCGAGAAACTTATGATCTCCAAGTTGCAAGGTCTTCGGCTGAGATACAGGCACTATTACAGACAAACTGCCCCTTCCATTTGACAGAAATGGTACAATGTATCTTTAACATGTCTGATACGATGGGTATAGTCCACCTATTTAAGACCATAGGTACTGGACTGTTAAGCACCTTTCAGACAATCCTCTGAGTTATTCCCAACTTCATACACTTCTTATTCGGAAGCATTTTTGGAGGGCCTCCTCTGATCCTGTTTCTAATAGCAGGTATCCTGATTGTCATTTTTCTGATACGCAATGGATGTCCCATTCACCAAGGAGATGGAAAAAACCCTCTTGGAATGCCAATACTGTGATCGCATGGTAATCCATCTGGGCACACCTCGCCTTCACGAACTAAGTGAATCTTGGTTCTTGTCATTTAGACCAGTTTGGATCGACTGTGTTCTGCCTGTCCTTCGATGCCTGTTCTGCGGACAAGAATGCGTGTTGGACCTCTGTCTAACACTTCCATCAGTTGTGCCACCGGACGTAGATGCTTTACTGGACCCGATAACAGCCCATGTTCTGCAGTGTCCTCAGCATATTCCAATATTGATGTCTGCATTCTTAGAGCCACCACAGGATGCTTCAGCTCCTGTCTGAACCAATACCGGCTCCTCAACAAATGCTCAGGCCTTGGATGGCACACAGGCTTCCCCAGCATCAGCTGTGGATAATGCAGAAGAACATCTGTGCTCGATTGACCGGATCTGCGAGGTCTTGCAGGGGCTATCATCTGCGATTACAGGCAACAGTGATGTTGCGTCTCCCAGCCAGGACTCATAAACATTTGGCTCATTGTGTGCTGGGAAAATTTGCCTTTTTCTAAACAACCAAACTTGGAATTTTAAACAAGACACTTTTTCTAAACTGCATGGCTTTCAGTCACTCATTATTCGGACTATATATAAGAACATATTTAGTACAGACTTGTTAGACCTGGCACCATTGGCGTGGGTATCCCTTCCATTTTTCGCTGTTGTCTCCTCTGTTTTACTGGTGTTAGATGCTCTGGGCGCTGTGCCACTGCCATTCAGTGTCACAGCGCGAATGCTCCCTGTATAAATATGTCTATGTGAATTGGTATATCCCTGATTGGCTTATTTGGTTTACCTGTTAGTCCCTAGTAGTGTGGCCTATGTGTGCCCAGGGCTGGTAAACCAAATGCTGCTGGTGGGCCTGCAGCACTGATGTGTGCCACCCACAGAAGCAGCTTGTAAAGTGTGTCTCAGACCTGCCACTGCAGTGTCTGTGTGCAGTACAGAACTGCCATCTTGGCTGTGAAGTGCACTCACTTCCCAGCCCCTGAACCTTCCCTTAGCATCCTGTAAGTCACCCCTATGGTAGGGTGCCTTGTATGTGTAAGGCAGGACATGCCTTGGTGTGTGTAGCATGTCCTGGTAGTGAATTATGCACCATTTCGTTTTTCACTACTGTAAGGCTACCTGTTCCTCATAGGCTAGAATGGGCAGTTTGACTATTACATGCTATAGTCCTAACTGACCCCAGGAACATGGTAGAAAAACGAATTTAGTATGCCTGAGCTCAGAATATTAAAATACACCTTTTAGTGAAGTTTATTTTTATATTCTGTGTTTGAAAATACCACTTTTAGAAAGTAGGTATTTTCTTGCCTAAGCCTTCCAGTGTGCTCTGCCGTTATGTGTATTGGCTGTCTGGTTTTAGAGGGGCAGGACAGGCTGAGTCAGACCTGGGTGGAATAGAGAGATCTGCATTTAGAGTGTGGGGAGGGGTGGCTCTTTGATCTGAATAGGGCTGTGCCTGGCAAGGTGAATGCTGGCTCCACCTCCCACTGTGTGTCTGCTAGCAGACCCCCTCTTTCTGAAAGGAAGGATGCAGCCTGGTAAACAAAGTGCTCCAGGCCTGAGCAGAACTGGTTCTGGCTAGGTTCAGGGACTGGTAGCTTCAAGGATCAAAGGTTTTTGGGGTATAAATATCTGTGCTCAAACCCCCTACTTTTGTATTGCTTTTGGATCTGGAGAGGAAGCTCTGTCCGTGCCACTGGAGGAATCTGCAGGAAGTGGCTGTCCCTGTGCTGTGTGTTGTTTCTTGCACTGGCCTGCAGCAGTGACCACTGGACCTTGAAGAAGAGGAAAAGGAACTCTTGAGAGAACTTTTATTTTTGTACAGCAATCACCCAAGGGCTAGGAAAAGAGCTAGCCTCCTGCTGGAGTCTCAGGCACATCAGACTCCACCACCGACCTCCTGCTTCCTCCCTGCGAGGACTGCTATCTGCTGAGGAGGCTCCTGTGAGTTCCAGGGCCTCTAGTCTGCATCAGAGAAAAGAGGGTAAGAAATCGACGCTAACGCATCTTTGCGGGCCGCTGCAGTCGAGAGCGCTGGGAAAATCATCGCGCTACTGCCGCCGAGGGCCCGCAACCCGAAACCATCGCTGACGCCCCTTTGCGAGCCGCTGCAGCCGAGACGCGCTGGAAAGATCATCGCGCTGCTGTCGCCGCGCACTCGCAACCCTGAAAGAAATCATCGCTTCGAGACATCGCAGTGCGGACGCCGTGCGTTCGCCACTTTGATCGCATCGTACCGAATTTCGTCGCTCCCTCGCGGAGCGTCTTGTCTTCGCATCGCAACACGATCGTACAGCGCAACAGGATCACCGCATCGACTTCTCCCACGCGGCAAGAAAGTCATCGCATCGGCGGTCCAGCGTGCAGAAGTTTGTCGCATCGTCTCCGCACGCATCCCGCAGATCGGCGCATCATCCTCCCTTGCGGCTAGGATTTCAACGCATCGCCGGCCTCGCGTGCCGAGAATCATCGCTACAGCTTATGTGCGACACTTTGTTGGTTTTGCTACTAAACCCAGGTACTTTGTGAAAGAAAGGGTCGCAGAGACCACTGCTTTGAACTTGAACCTTATTTTTGCAACCTTTGAACTATTTTTGACAGCCCTTCAACAGCTATCCTATTTTTGACAGTATTGTGGCTTTTACAGTTATTGGTCTTGTGATAAATCTGCCATTATATAAAGATACTTATTTTTTATAATAACTACTTGTGTGGTGTCCCTTTGTAGTGTTCCTCATTGTGTTACTGTGTATGATCATAAATGCTTCACACCCTGCCTCTGAGATAAGCCTACCTGCTCGTGCTACGTTACCACAGGGTTGAGCAGGGGTATTAAAGAGGGTAGCCCTCTCACTCTGACTTAGGAAGAAGGGTCCCTACTTGGACAGTGGCCAGCCATTGCCAACTAGAGACCCCCATTTCTAACATTGGTGGTCAGCGGTGAGGATCTGGACTTGCATTTATGATCGCATACAGTCATTATAGTGTACACTACTAGTGAGTGCAGACCATAACGTACCGCATACATTTTTTGGGAGAATTTTTTTTGCTCCTATATTTTGATTGATATTGCCGGTGATTTTTCACCCACGCACATTTCTGAGAGTTTTTGGGATCCTATATTGTGATTGATATTGCCGGTGATTTTTCACCCGCGCCCATTTATTTAAAGTTTTTTGATCCCCTATTGTGATTGATATTGCTGGTGATTTTTCACCCACGCACATTTCTGAGAGTTTTTGGGATCCTATATTGTGATTGATATTGCCGGTGATTTTTCACCCGCGCCCATTTATTGAAAGTTTTTGATCCCCTATTGTGATTGATATTGCGGGTGATTTTTCACCCACGCACATTTCTGAGAGTTTTTAGGATCCTATATTGTGATTGATATTGCCGGTGATTTTTCACCCGCTTACATTTTTGAGAAGTTTTCTTCTGTCCTTTATTGATATTGCCAGTTATTTCTACAATGGGCAAGCCCAGATCCAATGCCTCAGAAGATCTCTCCTGGGAAGAAGAGAAAATAGAAACCTACAATGCCAAGCAGCTCAAATATTTTTGCAAGCAATTCACAGTCCCTATCACAGGTCTCACTAGGAGGGAGGAGTATTACAAGGCGCTGAAGGCCTGGCTAGAAGCCAGGGATGCCCCTAAGGATCTAGGAGAGCTTGTGGAGGGAGGAGAGCAGCAGGGCGATGTAGTAGACTTAGTAGGAGACCCAGCCCTTTCCAACCCGGGCTCTAGTGTGTCCGCTAAGGGTCTGTCCCCAGAAGAGCTGGAGGACAGGGAGAGAGATAGGCGGCATAATATGGAGATGGCTAAGCTTAAAATGGATGGTCACCGGGACCTAGAGAACAAGAAGTTAGAAATTGAGATTATGAGGATGAAGCTTGAGCATGAGAGAGTATTGAGGGAGTTGGAGATTAAAGCTAAGAGCATGGAAATCTCCCCTCTGGTGGCAGCGTACCTGTAGTGCACCCTGAGAGTAGGGTGTATATACCCAAGGAGGTTATTAAAGATTTCCACAAAAGTGAAGATATTGGGCAATGGTTTGCCGCTTATGAAGTAGCCATGGTGTCCCACCGGGTCCCTGAGAAGGATTGGGGAGCGGGGTTGTGGGGACGCTTTGTGAGTGAGGGGAGGGATACCTTGTTGGACCTGGCCCCAGAAAGTAGGATGGTTTATGCCCACATGAAGGAAGCGTTGGTGACCCGCTATGGTTTGACCCCTGAGATGTATAGACAGAGGTTTAGGGTCTGTAAGAAGCTAGAGGGTACCACGTGGGTTGAATATGTGTCCTTTTTTTGCAGAGCCATGGAACGCTGGGTAAGAGGTAGCAAAGTAGAAACTTTTGCACAGTTTTATGATTTGATTGCATGGGAGCATTTATCTAGTAATTGTTTTCCTGAGCTACGCCAGCACCTAATTGATTGCAAGCTGACTAACCCTAGAGAGCTTGCTGAGGAGGCGGACCGCTGGGTGAGCACCCGGGTCCGCAAGGGCCCAGTGGGAGACGTCGCCAAAGGTGGGCAGGGTCCCCAGCAGAGGAGTGGGGGGGACAAGGGTCAACAGAGGGAGTTCCACCGAGGGCCCCAAAGTAATCCCCCAGGGAACCAAGCAGTGGTGTCCCAGCCCCCCAAGAAAGGAGGACCGGGCCCCCAACAGGTAGGCCTGTTCCCAGGGGGCCCCCACGTGTTACAACTGTGGTCAAGTGGGCCACAGATATTTTGATCCCCAGTGCCCCCAAAGGGGGCCAGTGCACCCCCGTGCACCACCCCGCCAGATTGCTAGTGTAGCCCTGGGAGAGGAGGAGATGGGTGCCCAAGAGGGGTGGGATCCCGTAGAATTGACCCTTGTCTCATTAGGGGACTTTGAGATGGTCCCCAAGCCTGCACTGCCTGCTAACACTAAAAAATACAGGCAGTGGGTGACCATCAATGGCCATAGGGTGGAGGCTCTAAGAGACACAGGGGCCAGTGTAACTGCTGTCAGCTCCCGGTTGGTGTCCAAAGAGCAGGTTGTCCCCCATGCATTCTACCCAGTAGTGTCCGCCGACAACTCAGAGAGCCAATGTGAGGTGGCTCAGGTTCCCTTTGAGTGGGGGGGTCTCAGGAACTCTTCAGGTAGCTGTGAGGCCCGCCATGCCTGTAGACTGTCTGCTGGGCAATGATTTAGAGGACTCCCCGTGGGCTACGGTGGAGAGGAAGGCTCACTTAGAGATGCTGGGTCTGCCTGAGTGGGCGTGTGCTACCACTCGGTCCATGGCAGCCAAGGAGTGTGTTGAAAAGGATCTGGAGCCTGAGAGTAGGGCCCAGATCCCTGCCTTAGAGAGAAGGGGCAGGGGGCACGGGAAGCCGGCCCCCTTGGTTCCCACGGCCCAGGAAGGAGCAGACCCTGAGGGGGATGCCCTGGAGCCTACCGGGGAGCAGATCACCGAACTGGGGGACCTGCCTGAGCTGACCCATTGGCAGCAGGAAGGGGGACCCACCAGGGAGGAATTTTGTGAGCAGCAGAGAGTTTGCCCCTCTCTTGAGGGTATGCGGCGACAGGCTGCAGCCCAGGCAGAAGGTGACATGTCTGGTTCACATCTGATTTATTGGGAGAACAGTCTCCTGTATAGTGAGCCTAAGGTTGCTGAGCCAGGGTCAGCCCGTGTGCTGGTGGTACCCGAGTGCTTCAGAACCTTCCTACTGGGGTTGGCTCATGACATTCCATTGGCAGGACATCTGGGGCAGACCAAGACCTTTGAGAGGCTGGCTGCCCACTTTTATTGGCCCCAGATGCACAAGAGTTCAGACTCTCATTGCAGGACCTGTGAGACTTGCCAGGCAAGTGGGAAGAGTGGGGGAAGATTAAGGCCCCACTCCAGCCCTTTCCAGTTGTGAGTACCCCATTCGAGCGAGTGGGCATTGACATTGTGGGGCCTCTGGACCCCAAGACAGCCATGGGCAACAGGTTCATCCTGGTCTTGGTGGACCATGCCACCCGGTACCCTGAAGCCATCCCGCTCAGGACAGTGACGGCCCCCGTGGTGGGACGTGCACTGATGGGGATTTTCTCCCATGTGGGATTCCCCAGAGAGGTGGTGTCTGACAGGGGGACCAACTTCATCTCCCAGTACATGAAGTCTCTGTGGAAGGAGTGTGGGGTAACGTATAAGTTCACCACTCCTTACCACCCCCAAGGTAATGGTCTGGTTGAAAGGTTCAACCGGACCTTGAAGGGCATGATCATGGGCCTAGAAGAGCCCCTGAGGCGTAAGTGGGACGTCCTCTTGCCATGCCTGTTGTTTGCCTACCGGGAGGTGCCACAGAAGTCCTTAGGGTTCAGTCCCTTTGAACTCCTCTATGGCCACCCGGTTAGAGGACCTCTGAGTCTGGTCAAGGAAGGCTGGGAGCAATCTCCCAGGAAACCTCCCCAAGATGTATTTAGCTACATGTTGGCCTTCAGGAACCAGACTCGGCGTTTCAGAAAAATTGCTGAGGCAAATCTGGAAGCCAGCCAAGAAGAAATGAAACGTTGGCACGACCAGAATGCCACTCTGGTTGAATTTCAACCTGGTCAGAAGGTTTGGGTACTGGCCCCAGTGGAGCCTTGTGCGCTCCAAGATAAGTGGACCGGTCCCTTTGAGGTGGTGGAGCGCAAAAGTCCAGTTACCTACTTGGTGGACTTTCAGTCTCCCAGGAACCCCTTGCGGGTCCTGCATGTGAACCGCCTAAAGCCCCACTTTGAGAGGTCTGAAGTGGGCATGCTTCTTGCCACAGATGATGGGGTTGAGGAGGAGAGTGAGCCTCTCCCTGACCTCCTGTGTGCCGAAGAGAAGGATGGGTCAGTGGAGGGTGTGATCCTCTCCACCACACTGACCCCTGAGCAGCAGAGAGATTGTCACCACCTGTTGGGGCAATTTTCTGATTTGTTCTCCCTGGTACCTGGTGTCACTGATTGGTGCGTCCATGAGGTGGATACCGGGGACAGTTCTCCTGTCAAGCACAAGGCTTACAGGGTAACTGACAGGGTCAGGGCTTGCATTAAGGAGGAGGTCTCCAAAATGTTCGCCCTAGGGGTGGTTGAGTCCTCTAGCAGCCCCTGGTCCAGCCCCGTGGTCTTGGTACCAAAAGCTGCGACGCCTGGTGCCACTCCTGAACTTAGGTTCTGTGTGGACTACCGAGGTCTCAATTCGGTCACCAAGACCGACGCGCACCCCATCCCCAGAGCTGATGAGCTCATAGACCGGTTAGGGGCTGCCCGGTACCTCAGCACGTTTGATCTGACGTCTGGGTACTGGCAGATCGCCTTAACGGAGGGGGCAAAGGAGAGGTCAGCATTCTCCACACCAGATGGGCACTACCAGTTCCGTGTGATGCCCTTTGGGATGAAGAATGCCCCTGCCACCTTCCAGAGATTGGTCAACCAGGTGTTGGTTGGGCTGGAGGCTTTCAGTGCCGCCTACCTGGATGACATTGCAGTGTTTAGTTCCTCCTGGGAGGACCACTTGCGCCACCTCTGGGAAGTGTTGATGGCGCTGCGCAGAGCAGGCCTCACAATCAAGGCCAGTAAGTGCCAGATTGGGCAGGGTTCTGTGGTGTACTTGGGACACCAGGTGGGGAGCGGCCAGGTGGCGCCCCTGCAGCCCAAGATTGAAACCATCCTGACTTGGGAGCCCCCAAGGACCCAGACCCAGGTGAGGGCCTTCTTAGGACTCACGGGTTATTACAGGAGGTTTGTCAAGGGGTATGGCAACATTGTTGCACCCTTGACTGAGCTGACTTCCAAGAAGCGGCCAAAGATTGTGAACTGGACTGACACCTGTCAGAAAGCCTTTGATGCCCTCAAAACTGCTATGTGTACAGCACCCGTACTCCAGGCGCCCAATTTTGCTAAGGAATTTGTTGTCCAGACAGACGCTTCAGAGCATGGGGTGGGGGCCGTTCTGTCACAGATAAATGAGGAGGGACTAGACCAACCTGTAGCCTTCATCAGTAGGAGGTTACTTCCACGGGAACAGAGGTGGAGTGCAATTGAGCGTGAGGCATTTGCTGTGGTCTGGGCACTGAAGAAGCTGAGACCATACCTGTTTGGGACTCACTTCCGGGTTCAGACAGACCACAGGCCCCTCAGATGGCTGATGCAGATGAGGGGTGAGAATCCCAAGTTGTTGAGGTGGTCCATTTCCCTACAGGGTATGGACTTCACGGTGGAACACCGCCCTGGTACAGAACACGCCAATGCTGATGGTCTGTCCAGATTTTTCCGCCTTAGCGATGAGAACTTCCAAGGGGATGGGTAGTTCTCCCCACATTTCAGCTGGAGGGGACGTGTGTTAGACCTGGCACCATTGGCGTGGGTCTCCCTTCCATTTTTCACTGTTGTCTCCTCTGTTTTACTGGTGTTAGATGCTCTGGGCGCTGTGCCACTGCCATTCAGTGTCACAGCGCGAATGCTCCCTGTATAAATATGTCTATGTGAATTGGTATATCCCTGATTGGCTTATTTGGTTTACCTGTTAGTCCCTAGTAGTGTGGCCTATGTGTGCCCAGGGCTGGTAAACCAAATGCTGCTGGTGGGCCTGCAGCACTGATGTGTGCCACCCACAGAAGCAGCTTGTAAAGTGTGTCTCAGACCTGCCACTGCAGTGTCTGTGTGCAGTACAGAACTGCCATCTTGGCTGTGAAGTGCACTCACTTCCCAGCCCCTGAACCTTCCCTTAGCATCCTGTAAGTCACCCCTATGGTAGGGTGCCTTGTATGTGTAAGGCAGGACATGCCTTGGTGTGTGTAGCATGTCCTGGTAGTGAATTATGCACCATTTCGTTTTTCACTACTGTAAGGCTACCTGTTCCTCATAGGCTAGAATGGGCAGTTTGACTATTACATGCTATAGTCCTAACTGACCCCAGGAACATGGTAGAAAAACGAATTTAGTATGCCTGAGCTCAGAATATTAAAATACACCTTTTAGTGAAGTTTATTTTTATATTCTGTGTTTGAAAATACCACTTTTAGAAAGTAGGTATTTTCTTGCCTAAGCCTTCCAGTGTGCTCTGCCGTTATGTGTATTGGCTGTCTG
Source organism: Calotriton arnoldi (assembly GCA_963921515.1). Classification (NCBI taxonomy): domain Eukaryota; kingdom Metazoa; phylum Chordata; class Amphibia; order Caudata; family Salamandridae; genus Calotriton; species Calotriton arnoldi. Next base: position 799,521 of record CAWUFW010002500.1, on the reverse strand, counting down.
GTTTTAGAGGGGCAGGACAGGCTGAGTCAGACCTGGGTGGAATAGAGAGATCTGCATTTAGAGTGTGGGGAGGGGTGGCTCTTTGATCTGAATAGGGCTGTGCCTGGCAAGGTGAATGCTGGCTCCACCTCCCACTGTGTGTCTGCTAGCAGACCCCTCTTTCTGAAAGGAAGGATGCAGCCTGGTAAACAAAGTGCTCCAGGCCTGAGCAGAACTGGTTCTGGCTAGGTTCAGGGACTGGTAGCTTCAAGGATCAAAGGTTTTTGGGGTATAAATATCTGTGCTCAAACCCCCTACTTTTGTATTGCTTTTGGATCTGGAGAGGAAGCTCTGTCCGTGCCACTGGAGGAATCTGCAGGAAGTGGCTGTCCCTGTGCTGTGTGTTGTTTCTTGCACTGGCCTGCAGCAGTGACCACCGGACCTTGAAGAAGAGGAAAAGGAACTCTTGAGAGAACTTTTATTTTTGTACAGCAATCACCCAAGGGCTAGGAAAAGAGCTAGCCTCCTGCTGGAGTCTCAGGCACATCAGACTCCACCACCGACCTCCTGCTTCCTCCCTGCGAGGACTGCTATCTGCTGAGGAGGCTCCTGTGAGTTCCAGGGCCTCTAGTCTGCATCAGAGAAAAGAGGGTAAGAAATCGACGCTAACGCATCTTTGCGGGCCGCTGCAGTCGAGAGCGCTGGGAAAATCATCGCGCTACTGCCGCCGAGGGCCCGCAACCCGAAACCATCGCTGACGCCCCTTTGCGAGCCGCTGCAGCCGAGACGCGCTGGAAAGATCATCGCGCTGCTGTCGCCGCGCACTCGCAACCCTGAAAGAAATCATCGCTTCGAGACATCGCAGTGCGGACGCCGTGCGTTCGCCACTTTGATCGCATCGTGCCGAATTTCGTCGCTCCCTCGCGGAGCGTCTTGTCTTCGCATCGCAATACGATCGTACAGCGCAACAGGATCACCGCATTGACTTCTCTCACGCGGCAAGAAAGTCATCGCATCGGCGGTCCAGCGTGCAGAAGTTTGTCGCATCGTCTCCGCACGCATCCCGCAGATCGGCGCATCATCCTCCCTTGCGGCAAGGATTTCAACGCATCGCCGGCCTCGCGTGCCGAGAATCATCGCTACAGCTTATGTGCGACACTTTGTTGGTTTTGCTACTAAACCCAGGTACTTTGTGAAAGAAAGGGTCGCAGAGACCACTGCTTTGAACTTGAACCTTATTTTTGCAACCTTTGAACTATTTTTGACAGCCCTTCAACAGCTATCCTATTTTTGACAGTATTGTGGCTTTTACAGTTATTGGTCTTGTGATAAATCTGCCATTATATAAAGATACTTATTTTTTATAATAACTACTTGTGTGGTGTCCCTTTGTAGTGTTCCTCATTGTGTTACTGTGTATGATCATAAATGCTTCACACCCTGCCTCTGAGATAAGCCTACCTGCTCGTGCTACGTTACCACAGGGTTGAGCAGGGGTATTAAAGAGGGTAGCCCTCTCACTCTGACTTAGGAAGAAGGGTCCCTACTTGGACAGTGGCCAGCCATTGCCAACTAGAGACCCCCATTTCTAACAAGACTCCTATAGCATGTAATAATATTTTCTTTCTAGCATTTTTAGAACTTTTATGTTTGTTAAGTACTATTTTTAATGGACTTATTAATAGTTTGTGTACATCATTTTAGCCGTACGCTAGAATTTTTAGTATGTCGTCCAGTCGGATGAGGAGTGGGTGTTATGTTTCATATAGGTATCCCAATATAGGCTCAGGTAGCAACCTAACCTTTCACCTATATTCTCCCTACCATTACACTACATAACAGTTCTTGGGAATGACCTTTTACCTAGTTATGGTACTGCATACAGGACATGGGGTTTAATCTAGCCCCATCCATTATGCATGTGGATTCTTGGAAACTCAGCAGGACTACCATCTCCTGCATAATAACTATGTACAAGGGTCATTCCTTCCGTCATCCTAAGTCCGACATGACACAGCAAGGTAGAACCCCTGAGGGTACCATTTTGGGTATATAAACACCATATCTTGCTAAGGTAGTCAGAGGGGAAAAGGACTTCCATGCGAACACACTGACGCAAGACGCTGAGGTTCCTGCACGCAGACACACCAGCTCGCAGTGGTCTGACATCCCTCGCGGGGTGTCCATCTTGAGACCAAGACGGGGTCCCACAGTCTCTCACTTCAGGTAATGGGGTTGACTTTATCCTAGAGGGATTCTTGGCTTTTACACCTACATACATGCTAGGTACACTTAGGTACATCTAGTCAGGGTCGCATTGTAGGAGTACGCATTCTGCTGTCATGTATATTATATACTTGCCTGTATTCATTGTTTTAGCACAATGGTAGAAATCTACCATCGTTTTGCTCTGTTAGTGCTTATAATCATTTATATCTGTTACTGTCTAGTGGTTGTTTCAGCACATCTATTTTACACTAGAATGACGCTGGTTCAATAAATGCCTATTGAAAAACGTCCCCACTGTTTATTCTGTGTATCTCTCTGAGACAAAGTGAGCATGAGTAACTGAGCGAGAAGTAATACACTGTTTCCACGATCCTGAGGGATCAGGGTTGTCATGTTGGATAGTTGCCAAGAACTATTCTCTCCTTGGCAAGAGAGGTTTCTAGTGGCACTGTGAGCTAGCTGGTATACAGGCTAACATACCCGGTGGGGGTGTCTAAAATCAGTCTGACACTAATCCTACAGTGTATGTTGTCTAAACGAGCAGATCCTATATAGGTTTATAGGAACTACACAACACTCCTGGTGAATCCAGAGCTTAAATAAAGTTGTGGGGAGGGCTTGACATAGCTCTGCTGAACAAACAATTGGTGGACCATTTCTTTGAGCGCTGCCTTGTCTTCCACCATAGCAGCCTTTTCACTGTCTTGTTTACACATTGTCCGCTAGGCCTAGATGGTTTATTGAAGCTGTCAAACAGGACATGGCTGCACATATCTTCTTTAAAGATATTTAATTCCATAAGTAATCATTCAGCGTTCCAGGGTCAGCCCTTTTGATTCTGTGCCAGCACTTGACATAGGCACCTTTGCGAATGATTTCTTGGATCTGCTGACCAAATTCCAACCTGATTTGGGCTGGCAATGCATATTTGAGTAGATTAAATATCATTCTTACCGATCTTGAGACTATGCTGTCCAAGATGCTAACATATATTCCCCTCAGGCACTCACTCAAGTAATAGTTGGAATGAACTTTGCTTGTAGAACCTGGAGCGGTGGCGTGAGGCTTGGGCCGGCGGTTTTATGTTTGATGGTTTTTAAAGCTACCGCGATTGAGTTGCCTCTTCTCTTGATGACTTCTTTTTGTGTTTTCAACATACCTTTGTTATCTATTATCACCACCAGGTACTTGTATTCCTCAACTGCTACTATTGTTTTACCGGCCAAGTGCCAGAGGTGACTGGATGTGCTCTTTTTTTGGGTTTAATCGCATTACCTTAGATTTATCTAGGTTGATGGTTAGACCATTGTTAGCAGAATAGCTGTTGGTTGCATCTAGCAGATGTTGAAGTCCGATAGGGGTTTGGCTAATCAGAACAAGATCGTCTGCGTACAGTAAATTGGAGAGTAAAAACCCTCCCATCCTTGGAGCATGTGATTTGCAATTGTCCAGTTCCGTTGATAGATCAGCCATATACAGATTGAACGCAAAAACAACAATTGATGGACAGAATGCAGAATTGTTTCCTTTGCCTATGTCGCCCTAAGTGGGAAGGGTATGCCCAGACGTGGGTCCCGTGCTCACTACACCACTGGATTCAAGCTAGCCTGGCTGATGAAGGGTGATGCCCTGAAACCGTTCCCAGGATGCTTGTTTCCGGTCCAGGGAGGACCTGGCTTGGCAGTTCGGGCTGGACTGTTCCCACAAGGAACAGGGTCAAGACTGATTTGCATATGGCTTGGTCCAAACTGGGCTTGTGTGGTGAGCAAAAGAATGATGGATTTAACCGAGATCCTTGTGACTGGGGGTGAATGTTTGCATTGTCCAGCATTCCGTCCATCAATTGTTTCCTTTGCATATGTCGCCCTAAGTGGGAAGGGTATGACCAGACGTGGGTCCCGTGCTCACTACACCACTGGATTCAAGCTAGCCTGGCTGATGAAGGGTGATGCCCTGAAACCGGTCCCAGGATGCTTGTTTCCGGTCGAGGGAGGATCTGGCTTGGCAGTTCGGGCTGGACTGTTCCCACAAGGAACAGGGTCAAGACTGATTTGCATATGGCTTGGTCCAAACTGGGGTGGTGTGGTGAGCAAAAGAATGATGGATTTAACCCAGATCCTTGTGACTGGGGGTGAATGTTTGCATTGTCCAGCATTCTGTCCATCAATTGTTTCCTTTGCATATACAGATTGAACAGCATCAGGGCCAGCACACACCCCTGTTTCAACCCCTTTGTGGTTGGTATTTTCCTGGACAGGGAGTTGCCATCTCCTAGCTTCACTTGAACCCACATGTCAGTGTGTAAAAGTATCAGCTGGTTAAAGAGAGCAGATGGTATATTCTTTTTCTCGAGTTTGGCCCAAAGTTTATTCCTGTCTATGTTGTCAAAAAGTGATGAGTAGTCGATAAAGCACATAAAAGTGGGAGTTTTGCTGCTTTGACACCATCTTTTAGTAGAGACAGGGCGAGTATGTTTGTTGTAGTTCCCATGCCCTTGCAGAAGCCCGTCTGGTTGATGGGGTTAGTTGGTTTTCCGATTGCCCAATTTGTAAGATCATCCAGGAGAAGGCCGGTGTAGTATTTGGCCTCATTATCAATTAATGCTACCAGCCTGTAGCTATTTGCTTTGTTCTTATCACCTCTCTTGTATATTGGGGATGTAACGGACCCCCTCCAGGAATCTGGTATACTTTCTCCTCCCAAAATCAGTTCAAACAGCGGTAGTAGTGCAGCCGCCCAGTAATCCGGGTCTTTTTTTAATCGGATCAGAGGAATCCCGTTAGGGCCTGGCGCGCCCTCTTGCTTGTCTTTAGCAATCCTGTTCTTGATCTGGTTGATTGAAAATGAAAGAGAGTCAGTTACTGCTAGATTAGTTTGATCGGGCAAAGTTACCCCGAGAGTATAGCTGGGACCAGGCTTCCCAAACCTAAGACCTTCCTGTTATGAGTTGAAATTTTGCAGGAGGTGAGTTGCTCAGGCTTCTTCCGTAAGGTGTGAGTTGACTCTTTGTACGCTTGGATTCTCTAAGCTGTTTATGGTGCACCAGAATCTTGTGTTGTTGTTAGTCTTTGAATTGTGCAGTAGCTTGGCATACAGCTAATCATCTGATTCCCTTTTTGCTTGCCAGGTTATCTTTATCTTGTGCGTTAGCTCCTTCTGAATGATGGGATCAGGTCCCGTTCGCCGGAGGCTACTTAATGTTTTGTTTATTGCTTTCTTGAGCTCCCGTAAGTTAGAGTTCTTAGACATGGAGAGGTGATTATGTTGGTTGTCTGATGATCGAGGGGAAGTCCATTTTTGGAGAGTTTCCCTAGATGTTGAGCGTGGCCCGTCCCTTGCTGTGTAATTTCTCCTAGTTTTTTGGTGAAAAGTTCCCAGCGCATTGTCACATTTGTATCTGCCTCCTCCAGGTTGTCCCAAAGTGCCTTTGCTGTAGCCTGCAGTTTTTCTGGTTGGTTGGTTTTACATTTTATCCTTCTGAAGTTCACTGTGTAAATGGAGTCTGGATCCTCCACAGGCTGGGCTAGTGTCGAGCTGAATATATTCATAATAATTTCCTGTGGTAGATGAATCACTTTGGTCTTGTGTCCCTATCTGAAAGCCTGCAATCTTGCTGATAAGCGTCAGGGTTACGAAGGTATAATCTATTAGCGTATTGGCAGGAGCGTTGTGAAATGTGGCAGCCAGGTGTTGATCTCCCGGGAGGCGCCCATTGAGTGCCACAAAGCTCCAGTGTTCAATGTTCCTTATAAAGTTCCTGGCTAGACTTAATTGGCTCATCCATTTGCTCTCTTCCTGGCGGGGGATGTTCCAAGCCATAAATTGTTCCTCCAGTAGTTCATCCCTTATTTGAGGCCCTAATAGATCCGTGTTAAAATCACCTGTCAGCAGAAAGTTAGACGTTGATTCTTCTGAGAGCAATCTTGTTATTTCGGATCCCTCGAGTTTGACACCATTGGCTTTGGCACGTGGGTGTAAATATATGTTTAGCACTATTATTTGTTGTTTTTGGTTGCCATCACCTACATTCACTCTGAGAGCTTTTATTGAGTTTGTAGAGGTTGTGATAGTATCTACATCAGAGGCCTTCGAATTTTTTGATTCCGAGACCTCCTTGTCAAACTTTTTTAGGTGTAAGGACCCCCTTCTGACAAACATTTCTAGAACCTGGTACTCCTCATCATCAACAACTATCGACAACCATAAACACCCCCAATTCCCACAGCAAATAATGTTTACGGTGGGGAAATAATATTAAACAGTGTCTAACAAACCAAACGTCAGTAAGCGTGGGGGTGTAGTCAAAGGTATATCTAAAAACAAAGGTCCTCATTTATGAGAAATTGGCATAGGGCAGCGCCGCAAGCCTTCTTGCTGCACTGCCCTATGCGAATGTGAAAGGACAGGAATGCACCGTGTTTATGAAATACAGTGCATTCCTGTCCTTTTCCCGTGTGTTGGCGCACAAATTGCTGCCTAGCACCAACACAGGCAGGATTGTTTTTGTACAGGAAGGGGTACCTTCCTTCACAAAAACAATATGAGAGGCATTTTCCTCTTTCTATGTGAGCTGCAGAATGCAGCACACATGGAAAGAGGAAAAAACGAAGAGAAATAAGAACATTTCTCCTCGTTAAGCCTCCAATGGAGAGGCGTCCGTTTTTGGAGCTGCCCTAGGTTTACATGAACTTGTAAATATGGGGCGGCATCAACATCCATGGGTGTTGCTTGGGAACACCACGCAAACCCCATGGAACACCTCCATGACGCAGAATAAGGCAACGCAGTGACTTGCGCTGCTATGTCTTACTCCATATCTATGAGGTCATAAAAAGTTGTTACTCAGTGGGAAATGCACTGTAATACATTATGACACCTCTATTAGTTAATGTACTGCAGAGGTCTGTTTGTAGCCAGAGAGCAACAGAATTAAATCTTGATTGGTGAAGTGGAGAATAGTGATGTGTATTTTTAGTGCTACGAGGTCACAGCCTGTGACAGAAAGCACTGTGAATATGTAAGTCATTATTTTATACTTGCATTACACACAGTGTAAGATAGAGTGCTGCAAAACGTACAACTAGTTTTAAAATAAAATTGTGCTTCCAAAATGTAGATTTTAGTAATACCAGAGCTTATATAATGCAATTTTGGTTTTTACATAACTGTCCCTTCAACACCTCTTTAGGGGTACTAAGGGCTATGTAAATGCAGTTATAATTAAAAGCAAGCACTTCCCAGCCCAGTTGTTAACTCTTTGCACTTCCACTCCAAAAAACAAATTTTTGTCATCACAAAGCTTGGAGTGATTTAATCAATTAAAGCCAGCACCGCTCCCAAGCATCCTTTACACTTGCAGATTAACTGATAGGCACATTTGCATTTCATTCAGGCAAGCAGCTGATAACGATCTAAATTAGCTGTCTCAGGACAGCTGTGTTTTTCCAAAAGGAAAGCAAACGTTTTGGATTACAGGGACAAGTGAAGCTGGGGAATGCACAAACCCCTTCCCAGGACTCCACAGTCCCCCTGGGGGTTGCGACCCACAGATTGAAGACCTCTGGTCTAAAGTGAATGCACAAGAGCCCAAATGTGATCCTAACCTAGAAGTGGATTCTACAGACAGGCAGAGGCACCGAATGGTTAAGCAAGAAAATGCCCACTTTCTAAAAGGAGCATTTTCAAACACTCAATTTAAAAACCAACTTTACCAAAAGATATATTTTTAAATTGTGAGTTCAGAGACCCCAAACTCCAAATCTCTATCAGCTCCCAATGGGAAATAACACTTAAAATATATTTCAAGGCAATCCCCATGTTACCCTATAAGAACGATAGTCCTTGCAATAGTGAATAATGAAATTAGCAGTATTTCACTATTAGGACATGCAAAACACACCAGCACATGTCCTACCTTTCACATGCACTGCATCCCTGCCCATGGGGCTACCATGGGCCTATGTTAGGGGTGCCTTAAACATCAAAGATGGGAAGGATTGGGCCTGGCAAGTGGAGGCACTTGCCATGTCGACATGGTAGTTGAAAACTGCAGTGGCAGGTCTGAGGCATGTTTGAAGGGCTACTCATGTGGTTAGCACAATCAGTGCTGCAGACATACTAATAGCATTTTATTTACAGTCCCTGGGCACACCTGGTGCACTTTACTAGGGACTTACTAGTAAATAAATATGCCAATCATGGATAAATCAATCACCAATACAATTTACACTGAGAGCATTTGCACTTTAGCACTAGTCAGCAATAGTAAAGTGCCCAGAGTCCTAAAACCAGCAAAAATGAAATGCAGCACACAGTCAAAAACAGGACGACAGAAGCAAAAAAACAGGGGAAATCACTCCAAAGGATGCCAGGTCTAACAGGAGCTACATTTAAAAAAAAGTTTTCCTTGGTTTTTAAAGTTTGAGTGTTAGCAGTGGAATCCTGGACCTCTACCTAATCCTCAACAAATGTTTTTTCAACGTTCAGAAAGGGTGCCATGTTTCCTTTTGCGAGTGTCTCACCACCCCAATTCAGGAGTCAGTAATTTCAACATCTTTCTAATGAAATGCAGTCTCAGTGAATTGATATATCACAAACCAAGTCACAATTCAGAAGGGGTGCGTACAAAAAGCCCTTTCCAAATTGCAATTTTGTATCCAATTTTAAACCACTTTCAAACCACTTTTAATAGCTGACATTAGTACATGGCAAAACACATTTTTGAGGTCGCAACCATAAACATATTTAGTACATCTGGCACCAAGTACCTAAGTTATGAGTCACTCAGATCAAAAGACCTGGGGAACAAGATTCATGTTAGATATGAGCTAAACTCATGAATAATGCAGAATTGTTGGAGGATTAACACAGTTATATAGCTATCTCTAAATGGCCCACTCTAGTCATTCACAGGCATTCTGGTAAATAAAGTATGAACATGACTTAGTTTTGTCATGTTAACATGTTACATATTTCAATTCTCTAAACATACATCAAACTAGTTATATAGTCAACCTCTGTGCACCAATTGAGATTTTTAATGATTAAAACAGCATTTGAACTTTTGCAACACTTATTTATGTCAAGGACTTTATTATACAAAGTGCGCCAGGGTTGCAAGGGTATGTGCACTCATTTTTGTGTGCCCCAAGGCCACCTCAGAATTGTAGGTTGGGCCACAGACGTTTGTGTGGTACCTTTTGTGATATGGATCACAGTAGGGGCACATTTAGCACCAATGTGAACTCAATGAGGCACTCCATCTCTTTGAAGGAGGGCACATCCCCAAGTAAATGAAGCAATCCATTGCCTTTGCACCACACCATAGTACAGAATTGGATGGAGAGGCAGAGAGGTAGTCGAGACAGGCACTGTGTGCCGCACAGAGGAAGTGTAGAGTCAGAGGGAGCCCTAAAGACACTCATTCAGAAGTGAGTACAGTGGTGCCAGAGATCCCCCAGGTACCCAGGGTAGGCAGGTGCAGTCATTCACAGCAACTGTCTGAAGGAGGTCCTTTTAAATGTGAGACAGGGTCTGACATCTGAATGAAAAGTGGAATGGCAGTTTCCAACAGCCTGTCTGCCCTATACTATGGTGCAGACAGAGTTCGCTCCTGCACTGACAACAGTGCATTGACAGTAAAAGCGCACACTGGCAAAGTCAGCGCTCACCGCTTTCAGTTAAAGATCTCAAACTTTCTTTCTGAAATTGTCGTGTAGTTCCTATATTACCCATACAGGACCTGCGCGTTCAGATAACATAAACTATGGGCTTGGTGGCAGGCTGACTCTGAACACCCCCACCGAAAATGTTAGCCTGTTTGCAAAAGCTAGCTCACAGTGCCACTAGTGTCTCCTCTTATCGGGGAGAGAATAGTTTCTGGCAACCTTAGAACATGAAAACCTTGATCCCTCAAGATCGTGGAAACAATGTACTACTTTTCGCTCAGTCTCTCGTGCTCACTTATCTTGTCTCAGAGATACACAGAATAAACAGCCTGGGCGTTTCAATAAAAGGTTAATTGAACAGTTGTTATTCTCCTGTAGAATATATGAGCTGCAACAACCATTAGACAGTAGCAGAGATATATGATTAGCAGTACTATGAATATAAATGGATAGTACAGTTCTACCATCTTGCAATAAGCATAAATAAATACATGAATATAAAATGCAGTGATAAAAGAAAGCGCGTACTCCTAAGATGCCTATCTAGATGCACCTAAGTGTACCTAGCATGTGAGTAGGTGTGTAGCCAAGAATCCCTCTAGGATTTAGTCAAACCCCATTACCTGAAGTGAGAATGTAGGAGCCCCTCTTTGTCTCGAGCTGGACACCCCACGAGGGATGTTCAGACCACTGTTAGCTGGAGCGTCTGCATGCAGGAGCCTCAGCCTCTTTGGTCAGTGTGTCGGCCTGGAAGTCTCGGTTCCCTCTGACTAACACTAGCAAGACTGAAAGTATCTAGGGTTCCTTTGTCCCTTGTTGCTTGTATTAGCCATTGTTGGATGTGAGGATGACGTATGGGATGAACCGTGTACGTAGATGTGGGGAGGAAGGTGGTGTAGCGCCAGTCTGGTTTCCAAGAACCCTTATGAATATCCATTCATACTGTGTGAGTCTATTGATAGAGTTATAGGACTCTATTGTTCAGGAGGCACCCTCCTTCTGCACCCAGGACTAGAACTATGTAAAGGTTCAGTCCTAAAAAGGCTTGTTACAGTGTAGTGTAGGGGAGGTAATGTAGGTGAAGGGGTATGATGTTTCCTGGGCCTATATTAGGGTACCTATATGAAACATAACACCCACTCCTCTTCCGAACAGTCAACAATGAAATAAATGCTGGTGGACTATTCTTATTACTAGATAGTAGTGAATGGAACATTTTTCAATAAGCTTCGTTAAAATCTTGTTTTAAAATTATCTTAAAAACAGCTTAAAAAAATGGAAAAATTAAAAACTTTTGCTAAGAAAATTAGTTGTTTGGAATTGTCACTTAAGCCACAGTCCTAATTGAGTTCGTTTATATAAGTTGAATGTCTTCAAGTGTCAAAAGGCCATGCTTTTCAGCAAGAAAGTGTCAATATTTAGGAAGTGTTCCAAATTTAGTTAATGTTAGAGAACATGAAAATCCGAATTCTTTCCCAGCACACGATGAGCCAATTTCAGATTAAATGTCCTGGCTGGGAGACGCAACATCATCGCTGCTTGCTGCTGCAGGGGACGGTCCTTGTAACACCTCACAGAGTATGTCAATAGAGCACAGATGATATTCAGTACTGCCAATAGCTGGTGTAGAGGCAGCCGGTGCTGTAGTCGATACCTCGGTGCTAGTGGTGCTAGTGGTGGAGCTAAAGCTTACCCCAGTTGTAAAAGGCACCTGCTGATTCTCGAGGAATGCAGCCATCAAGATGGGAATACGCTGGGGACATTGCCGAGTGTGGGCCCTCAAAGGTTCCAGCCGGGTATTCAAGTCCGCAGGCGTGTCCGTTGCGAGTGTCAGACAGAGGTCCAACACGCATTCTTCACCGCAAAACAGGCATCGAAGGACAGGTAGGATGCAGTCCATCCAGACTGGTCTAAATGGCAGGAAACAAGAGGCGCTTAGTTCCCTCAGGCGAGGTGTGCCCAGATGTTGTACCATGCGTTCACGGTATTTCCGCTCCAGGAGCGCTTTTGCCATCTCGTTGGTAATTGGGCCGTCCATTGCGTAGTAGGTAAATGACAATCAGGACTCCCGCTATTGATAGCAGGATCAGAGGTAGACCTCCAAAAATGCTTCCAAATACGGAGTGTATAATGTTCGGGATAACTCCAAGGATTGTCTGAAAGGTGCTAAGAAGTCCTGACCCTTTGGTCTTAAATAGGTGTACAATACCACTTGTATCAGGCATATTAAAGATACGACCCACTATTTCTGCAAAATGAATGGGGCAGTTTGTACGTATAAGTGCCTGTATCTCACTCGAGGTCCTTGCGATTTGAAGATCAAAGGTCTCTCGAGCGGAGGTTAAGGGTACGGTTTGCTGTAAAAGCATGGCTTTCAGTCTGCTCAAAGTATCAAATTGTATAAGGAAACATTCAACGAAGGCCATAACGGCGCCTCCCTGACTGTACTTGTTGGAGGAAACAATACTTGCAAACAGCAAGTAACTCTGGAGTTTACAGTGACCAGATAGGCAATGCCCGGAAGCATACCACAGCAACCTTGATCATTCAGCATCAAGTAGCTCCCATTTGAGAGCAGCTCGAATACCGGTTTGATCGCGGATGCTGGAGTCCCTTTCATGTGGCAGGACAAGTTTGCTATTGAACCATTACATGCTCCGTGCAATGTAATGTCCCGGCACATGAGAGAACCGCTCAAAGCGCTCTTGCAGTTTGCACCACTTAGGAACACTTCTCGATCCCCACTCCGGCATCGAAATCTATACGGTAAATCCCAGGATTCCCTAATGTATTCCTTACCCATTCTTTCATATTTGCCCGCCTGCCGTTGTTCGAGGCAATATTAAAACTGAAATGTAGTGACCGGTAGAGTTATGTGGCCATGGATCAGCCATTCAGTAGACGGAGCTTCCGCTACTGTAAATGGTAGTCGGTCCAGTTTTTCAATACGCAACATTGTATATTTAGCTCCCCTTTGTGCCATTTCAACCTGTTTATCTGTTAGATTGTATTCAGAAAACAGAGACGTACTGTTTATAAAACGCCATGGCACAAAGCCTGCGCACAAAGATTGCAGCGTCCAGCTCAATGACATGATAGAACGTAATTGAGATTGCCCGTGTTGTAGTATGGCCAAATCTTGTTCTAGGATATCTATCGCAGAAGACACAATGTTGCCCAAAGAATATATTCTGGAGGACAAAGTTGTTAACCCATTGTCAACCACAGCCAACGATTTTTCTAGGTTAATACGGTCTATTTCCCGTATTCTCTCTGCGGCCTCTTGTTGTGATATTTTTCACTCTTCATTATAGGCAGCATAGATGCCATCATATATGATACGTTTCTGACGTTCTTTCCTGGGACCTTGTAAAAAATCCCTAAGATCCATGTCTTGTGAGAGTAAGGCTAAGTGTTGTTTCACTTCCGTTAGTGTTGAGGTTTCTAGCCAATCAAGGCACAACTTCCCAACACTGTAGGATGTCACTACCCCTGGATGTTCTCTTTGTACATAACGTGGGTCTGGCCTGTGGATACTGTACCCTTCGGTAATGCCCAAGAATCTTTTATGACATATGTTCGTGTCTAAGGGCCAAACCACCCATTTTTCCCAATTTGTGTTCTGATCTATTGTACTTTAGAATGTCATCTACTGTTGCCCCTTCCTGTGAAGTCGAATTTTGCCACCCTCCCATCTGTGATGGTGTTGGAAATCGAGGTGTGTTCAGGTCCTTGACCTTGGCTAATCCAAGACAGGATGTCTGTTACACAGTTTTGTTTAGAAATATCATCTGCTGTGGAATGAGGCATGCTCTAAATAGCGCTTCTGTTCCCTAGACTTGCCAGTCCCTAGAACCCCAGACCGATTTTAAGTCTATTGTGTCCTTCCATAGGTCAAAACCCTGTTCAGACAGTTGGGCACTAAAGGAAGCAGAGTAAATCTGTTTGGTGTTTGTCAACATAATTTTCAGTGCTGATGTTGGTGTAACCTTATAATAATATGAGGTTGGTTCAGTGGTGTTAAAACTTGAAAATATGAAAATTTTGATGCAAATGTATGCGAACTACCTTTTGGTGGTGTAGGGCAATGTTCCCACTGATGGTACTCAAACACATTTCTTGGTGAAATTGATTTGCGCAGGAAATGATGACCATAATGTTGGTAACAGTACAAAGTGTCATAGTCTGAATTACTTTCTAACATTTCAGTGTTCGGAAATGCAGCAGTTTTTTCTAAATCAGACAACATGTTATTAACAGTTTCAGTGTCCCAATCATCAGAAAATGTACAGGAGGTAATGATATCACTTAATGAAATTTTAAATAAATGAGAAATTTTTAAAAGTTCAGTCGGACCGAATATTTCGAAATCAACCTTGTCCCAAACTATACCATCCGGTATAGGAACCGCTGTGATGTTCACTGATAGCAAGTCTCTCTGTTCACGATGAGACGATTGATGTGGTTTTAAAATCAAATTAACTTTCTGGGCTGTAGAGCTTTGCTGAAGATATCGTCCATTAATAAGCATGCTAAAAGTTATTACTAAGCCTAGCCAGAAAAGAAAAAATAGAATCCCAGTAATTACCCAAAGTTCAATCCACGGCGATACCAGGTAAGTCTTTTTAAGAAAGTTCACAAAGTCTTTGGCTTGCTGTTTACGTGATTTTTGGGCTGGCGTTGTTTCCGGTTCACTTGGATCCAAAGAAAACGTATCAAAGTTCATGAAGCAGCCAGAAGCAGTTCGATCAATTGTAGGAATTGCATTGGGATTTTTTGAAATCGCATTTTGCTCTCGTCGAGGCATGTTGAAGTAGACGTCTGTATTCGGTCTGATTGCAACCTGAGTGTTGTTTTGAGTTTCATTTTGTAGATGAACTTCGGGTTCAAGGGGAACGAGTTCCATAGCATTGTTGCTTAGTCCTTCATTCCTCACAGGAGGCTCTTCAAACGTGATGAGTCTTTCTGTTTGAACTTCTTGGATTGTAGCTAGAGGAGGGTGTCTGCTACTGTGGAGTCCCCGAGGCCTACTGTTCAGTATTGGCCACATAGCGTGGTTTGATTAAGTCGATTGAGACAAATCTTTACTCCTTTTTCCCGGCAAGAGGCGGCAAAAGAAAAGTTTGTGTTCCTTGAATTGCTAGGACAGGTACAGGCTTTCTGTATCATGGTCCAAATACGTTTTTGTCCGCTATTCTCTCTCTGACCAGATCCCCGATTTTTGGGATCCAGACAGGTCTTGCCGTGTTTGCCTTGACTTCCCCAGTGGCGGTCTGTTTCTGGACAACGTTGCTTTGTTGTGTCCTGGATTCATTTAGATCCTGTAAAACAGCCAAACGATCATGGATATCAACTGGTTTCTCATCCGCCACTGTGCCTTCATATTCAAGATCAGCTATCCACATTCTCGTCCCAAATAGGACCTCATATGGAGTGACACCCCCTAGAGAGTTTCTTGGCTGGTTATTAAGTGCTCTTTGTACCCCATAAAGGTGACTGACCCAACTACCGCCCTTGCCTAATCCCTAGCTGTTAAAGATTGCTTTAAGTCCCTGTTTTTCCTCTCCACAACCGAATTTCCCTCAGGATGGTAAGGAGAGGAGTACCGCAGTGCAACGCCCATACTTTTCATGGCCTCTTTGTAAGCCCAAGAGCTAAACGCCGGGCCATGGTCAGAATGTAACGTGCCAACTGCGTATGTCCCGATAAAGACTCGCAAATCTTTTATAACAGTTCGAGCGTCAGCCGAGCGCTGAGGCCAAACGCATAGGAATCTTGAGCAGGAATCCACTGCAACCGTGATATACTTGTAAGCCCCATGAGATTGTAAGGGGCCGCAGTGGTCCAAATACACGCATGCAAGAGGTTTGTCAGATATTAGTAATGGTGTCTGCGCCAGGCTTGTTCTGGTGGAGCCTTTCATCTGTTGACAGATGTCGCATTTCAAGACATAGGGGTCGATTCCGATGTCGGCCGGAAGCACACCTGACAGTATTCGTCCGGAAAAAATACGAGCCGAACGCGTGTTTTCCGACCGACTCGAACACTCTACCGAACGAACAAGTACGATGCGTATAACAGCCCAGATTCCGACCAAGCCGTACTTACCCATTCCAGCTCCTGTTCCCCGCCCGAGGCCGGATCCATAAACGCTGAATCGAGTCGCATGGAACCAAATACACAGCACCTTCCGGCCGGACTAGTACGATGCGTCTTCCGTACGCGCCGAACTCGTCGCTACGTCCGGCACGTTTGAGCATCCGGGAGAGCTGCACATAAGCTCCGATTCGCGCCACAAGACGATCCACGGCGATGAGACGAACAAGCCAGCGACGAGTACGAGTCGAAGACACGAGAAACCCGAACGAGACGAACCAACCATGAATCCCATCGCGCAGGTCCTACCAATACTCTACATCTATTACCGGGACCGGTACGGACGCGTACGGCGCAGACGGTAAGTCAAACACCCACAACACAAACAAACGACACGTACCCGAAATATGTCACACACACATAGGGATGCACAAATGATGTACACAAGCAACAGCAGAACCATAGGGGTGGGATGGCCAACACCAATGCCATACACACCCATATGGGGATGGATGCCTACCACCAACACCACCCCACAACTACCCCTACTCATGGGTGGCTAGATGCCTGCCACCACCACCACCCCCACTCATGGGGGGCTGGATGGCTGCCACTACTACCATCCCCACTCATTCGGGGCTAGATGCCTGTCACTACTGCCATCCCCACTCATGGGGGGCTGGATGCCTACCACTACTACCATCTCCACTCATGGGGGGCTGGATGCCTACCACTACTACCATCCCCACTCATGGGGGGCTGGATGCCTGCCACTACTGCCATCCCCACCCATAGGGGGATGGATGCCTACCACTACTGCCATCCCCACCCATAGGGGGCTGGATGCCTACCACTACTACCATCCCCACTCATGGGGGGCTGGATGCCTACCACTACTACCATCCCCACTCATGGGGGGCTGGATGCCTGTCACTACTGCCATCCCCACTCATGGGGGCTGGATGGCTGCCACTACTACCATCCCCACTCATGGGGGGCTGGATGCCTGTCACTACTGCCATCCCCACTCATGGGGGGGCTGGATGCCTGTCACTACTACCATCCCCACTCATGGGGGGATGGATGCCTACCACTACCACCACCCCTACTCATAGGACGGGTAATGCATGACACAACTAGCATACTCCCACATAAGGACTGTCTGTAAATTACATCCCACCCCCAACACCATGACAAGCGTGTGTGGTCTGTGTCAAATGCATACAACACTGAACATGACATTGAACATACAATGTGACCCCCTAACACATGTGTCACACATAATTGTGTGTGTGGCCTACACAATGCAAGCAGACCATGACCACTGTGGCAATGTGGCCCAAAGCCCCATCACCACAGTGCCCAAAAGGTAAGTGTGTGCACCATAGCAGAAGCACGTTTTGAACAGTGTGGCAATGGGGCCCTAAGCACCATCACCACAGTGCCCAAAAGGTAAGTGTGTGCACTATAGCTGAAGCATGTTTTGAACAGTGTGGCAATGGGGCCCTAAGCACCATCACCACAGTGCCCAAAAGGTAAGTGTGTGCACCATAGCTGAAGCACGTTTTGAACAGTGTGGCAATGGGGCCCTAGGCACCATCACCACAGTGCCCAAAAGGTAAGTGTGTGCACCATAGCTGAAGCACATTTTGAACAGTGTGGCAATGGGGCCCTAAGCACCATCACCACAGTGCCCAAAAGGTAAGTGTGTGCACCATAGCTGAAGCACATTTTGAACAGTGTGGCAATGGGGCCCTAAGCCCCATCACCACAGTGCCCAAAAGGTAAGTGTAGTCCTCGTAAAAGCTGCTAAACCAAAAATGCAGGGATAATTCCTGGCCACACAACACCAAACACTACAGTGGCATTGTAGTGCTTGTGTCCCATAGCAACATAGATTGTGTGAGGCAAGCAGTGCAGTGCCAATGACACATCGTTCTAGCCATGTGCACACAAACGTCAGCCATGGGGGCCCACATTGTCTACATTCACAAATAACACAATGACAGAAGTGAGCATCATAATGCAGACCCACATATCTGCAGCAATGGACACACAAATGTAGATATCCTGTGGAGACTGTAGATGTCATGTGAACAAATACCATACCATGGCAGCGATGGGACACACTAACCATGATCAATGTGCTGACTGATGACCTAGCAGTCCCAGGGCCAGCAGGGGAAAGCCAACAAACAACATACAGCCAATGGCAAACTAAAGATATGCCAATGCAGTGGTGCAAATGCACAAACACAAACAGGCAGACTCACACTGCATATCATACACAACAGGTGAGGGGGGTTGTGTGCCAGTGTCCCCAGGCAAACACACAACACATGAGGAGGCCAGATTCACTAATACACAGATGTCAACACAGTCACATACAAAACTAACTCAGGGATTGTACTCCCCTATGTGGGCAAACAGGCATTGTGAGATGAGAGGGAGCCCAAATTACACATGTCACACAAGCTTGTAGGAACAGCAACAAACACAGCAAGAGACAGAACCACCACAGCACTCCCCCAGGGACCCCACATTGTGGTGACACTAGCCTGCATGACAATCACACTGTGATGGCAAAGGTAGATGTCATCCACACTGTGAACCACAGCCATGTGTCCTGAGCAACAAACTACCATCACACCTATACAAGCACAAAGCACTCAGCATGGCCTGCCAGCCAAGGACAGTATGGAGGTAGTGCCCCAGCCGTGCAACAACTCACATTTGCACACACTCAACGCCACACACCTTGAACTCCACCAATGTGCAGCAGTGAAGCTCACATGGACTGCTGACATTGCACATGCACCCATGAAAATCCCAGGGGTGGTGGGGGAAAATAACGTGCAGAAACCCATCCCACATGGCCAGTCAACAATACTTGTGAATGTCTGACACACTGCACAGTATGCCGTACATGGTCATGACGTGAAATCCACCCCAAACAATGGGATCCTGCCCATAGTCACACACCAATGAAGAAGCCAAACTGACCCACAAAGGACACACATAGACAACTTCCAACATTGCAGCTCTGACCCTGAGGAGTGGCAGCAGTCACACACACAACGTGTCACAATCACTGAAAGCATACACAAACAGAAAATCACATTACTCGTGTAACCAACAAGTGCCAAGAGCAATCTTGACTGTGTCCCATCTGCGTTTGCCCACATCCCCAGCCCTGACAACAAAGACAACTAGGGATGACAACCTCATTAACATTAGTTTGCCATGCACCCACATCCCAGAGAAACCAGGTCCAAGATGCTGGATGAACACAGAACAACTCAGCAAGCATCACAAACAGGAACATCCGTAGGGACACAGCCTGTGTAGGAAAAGGAGAAGGGTACACGCACAGACATGCCTACACAACACACAACACGGGCACAGCCTATATCACGGAATCACGCACTGCCATGAGGGCACTCCACTCCTGTGGAAGGTCAGCTGTGCCAAACCTTGTCTGTGCACGACTCAAACATGTCAGCAGAACACTCGGTCAGTGAGTCAACAACTACAACACACTGAAGGCTCTGCTCATATCAGCCTGGGCACGGGAGTGTCACGTCAGTCATCTGCATACACCCAAGACACGTGTCAAGCAAGTTGCACTGTGTACACAGATGAGTCCTCCAAATTTGATGTGCTAAACTGCATGTCCATTGGAGACGGGCACACAGTCAGGGTACTAGGAACATTGGACAGTGGTAAGCCCACCAGATGTGCATCATTGTAGGACAAAGATGGTAATCTACAAAAGCTAAACGTACATCCCTGTGTCAAATGCTGAACATTACACCCTCAGACTGCAGCAAAGGATGCTATAGATCAAGACTAGATTAGGACACATATCCCATGGACCACATGGAGCCCATCACAGCAAAACTTCATTTACCTGATCTGAACACTATTACAACAGCAAATGCATGATTCTACACATCTACATCATGGACCTCCAAAGATTAACCACAAGTAAACAAAAAGAGGCTTTATTCAGCAAGTGTGCAACTCAAATCAAAAGTCCAAAATAAACTAAGGCCAATGGCCAGTCCAAATATACAGTCCCAACAGGGTGATGAGTGACAACTTGTCAACAACTGCTTGCCTGCACAGGTACGGACAGGGGACATCCCCCTTGGAGGGGCATACGAGGGGCAGGCCAGGCACCGCAGGGACAGGATCAGGGGATGCCAGAAGGAGGCAGTGAAGGGGAGGTGGGTGCAGGAGTGTCACCGGCAACTGCAGTGGAGGTGTCTGACTCAGGGGGGGCTGGCACCACCACAGGACTCAAGTCTGATGGTGTTGGTGCTGCAACCACTGCAGTGGGCTGGTCAGATGGAGTGGACTGGGTCCCCAATGCAGTGCCCGAGTCAGACGGGGTTGTTGTGGACTCCACCGCAGTGCATGACTCCAAGGTAGTGGAAGGGGGGCAGAAGAGCTGGGCAGGACAGAGGGGGGACACGGTCTCCACACCAGTGGCACAAACAGGCAGAGCATCTGGTTTGGGGGTGGAAGAGCAAGTGGCAGGGGGGGGGGCCTAAGCAGTCTGGGGATGCGGTATCGGTGTGTGGGGGAACCTGGGGCAGGGTGTGGCGGTAGAACCTGTGGAGTGGTGGCCTGGGGGATGGAGGTGAGAGACTGGGTGGTTCACTTGCAGGGCGGTGGCGGGGTCTTGCTCTTCTGGGACCGAAGGGACTTGCGGGTGGGGGGCTCACTCTGCCTGCGCCTGGGGGAGGGTGTCCGGGGCGAGGGGCACTCCCCTCTGTGTGGGTGGACTTCCTCTTCCCCCGGTATGCTGGATCAGCAGGATTGGAGGGGAAGAGGCCGAGGTCACACAGGAAGATCTGCTGTGTAGGTGTGGTAGCAGGCGAGGCAAGGGAAGGGGTCTTGGAGGGAGAGGATTTGGAGGACTGCGGAGTTAATGTGGATGCCTGTGTGTGTGTTCCCCGTCCCCTGTGTCTGTGGTATCAGTCCCCTGAGGATGCTTGTGTGCACGTCTTGCCTTTCTCTTGGGTGTGTCTGTGCTGCTCGTGTCTGTGTGTTTGGGTGACTGTGCAGGTGTGCATGTGCTTTGGACAGGTAGGGGGCAGGAAGTGTGGATGGGGCAGAGGTGGGAGGGGTGAGGGACTGTTGGAGGAGGGACACTGCTGCCGTCAGGGAGGAGTCCATGGACTTATTGCTCCTCTGTAGGGCAGACATACCCGTCGAGATGCCCTCCATGAACGACACCAGCTGTGTCAACAGAGTGGTGTGTGCATGGAGGACACTCAGCATTGCTGTCTGCCCTACATGGAGCTGCCGAAGGAGGTACACAGACTCCTCACTCAGGGCAGCAGGGGACACAGGGGCAGGGGCTGCGGTGCATGGCACGAAGGAGACACGCTCCCGAGTACGGGAGCCTCCACGGACCTCAGGAATGGGAGCCAATAGGAGGGCGGTGGTGGTGGTGGTGGTGGCGGGGCCAGACAGACTAGCTGGCCTTTGGTGGCTGCTGACACCCACCTCCACAAGGGAGTCATCCTCCGAGCTGCTGTGGTCCTCAGCTGAGGTGGATGGTGCTGAGGACTCCTCGGTGTGGCTCCCCTCGCTCTCCGTGCCACTTGGTCCCTCTGACCACTCCTCCGATGCTGACCCAGTCTGGCTCCGCTGCTCCTCCTGGTCCGTGGAGCTGTCCCCTCCTGTGGCCGTGGATGTATCTGCAAACAATTAGGGAAACAGACAAACATCAGTCACCTGCACTGACCGCACACACCACAGTAAGTACAGCACATTACAGAGCAAGCCCTGGCATCCTTAGTTGAACATTGCCTAAAGTCCTCACACAGATTCGGGAAGCCAATTGTCAGTCTGATGGTCAACCATGGGACTCACACCCCTCCTGCCCTTGCACCCATCTGTCTGGTGCCTGTCTGATGGTAAGACCCCAGTGTGGACACATGCACCACCTACACAGTTGTTGGACATTGCAGGGAACACGGTGAAGTATGTGAACATGCACACATCACATCTCTTGCCACTGAGTCAGTGCAGGTGTCCGGATTAAGCGATGGCCAGAGTCTAAATAGAAATGCATGTGATGCATACCAGCACCAGACACCATGATGCACCCATGTCCGGATAGTCAATGCCACAATGGCGTGCATGTTGCACATGTCACTCCCCTGCAGGATCAGTCTCAGGAAGTTTAATGCCATGACACAGGAATGCGTGCAAAGTCATACATTACTGTCTCAAGTCACATGGCCATGGCAGCCAGCTAACAACAGTCTGCACTGTGTCACAATCCGAGGGCATGGGGAATGCAAGGTATGTGACTGACAAGTGCACATGTCCATCCCCCAAATACCACATCATCTGTACTACTATTTGTCCACGTCATACCAACTGGACATATGGGGGACATGAAACACAACTCTCTGAACATGAGCACCTCACAGTGTGCTGTGAATGACAATACAGCTGCCTGAAAGTCACAGTCGCAAACACCTGTGTGCACAGTCAAGTGATCAGACACCTATAAGTCACAGAAGTATCGTCTATCATGGTCACATCTCAGATGGCATGCTGAGCCCTAACCGATAAACATACCAGTAGTCCTGACAACGAAGACACAGCACAATGAGACAGAGGCAGACACCTGAGGGTACATTACACTGATCACAACATGCCAGATGATACACGGGAGTGGGAGTACAGAGTGCATTGCATGACCTGGAGTAGGCATTACTGTCCAGCTCCACCTGTAAGAGGGATGAGTCCTGGACAGTAGGCAGGTGGCTAAGCATGTGTGACACACTGGATACACATACTCCTGAGGTCCAAACATTGTTCCCACCAGCAGCATGGGTGTGTGCCAAATTCCCCAGGGACATGTGGTGAGTCAGAGCAGCAAGCGGACCACATATCAAAGTTACACCCAGATTACATGTCAGAACTTAGGCATTGTGTAAGCAATTGACCCACCCATGAATCGCACAACATAGTCACGGGAACAAATGCTGTCCCCCAGCTTGAGCAAAGCTAAATGCAATGACACAGTCCCCAAATGACACAATTTCCTGACTATAAGGGCCACAAATATGCGTATCAGAGGAGAAGTGGGCATGTCACAAATGAGGGACATGGGTCCTGGACCACATGACTGATGTACTGTGGAAGTTTAACCAGGCCAGAGGAGGGCACATAGCATGTCAGACAAAGTGCACAGTGCAGTCATGGACTCACCC
Source organism: Calotriton arnoldi (assembly GCA_963921515.1). NCBI lineage: Eukaryota > Metazoa > Chordata > Amphibia > Caudata > Salamandridae > Calotriton > Calotriton arnoldi. The sequence goes on along the minus strand of CAWUFW010002500.1, from coordinate 776,309 downwards.
CCTCCTTGCTGCTGTCTGTCCTTCAGCTGCCCATCCAGGTCAGGGAAGACCACCGCCAGGATCCGGAGCATGTGGGGGGTCAGGGTCCGGTGTCCGCCCCTCCTGCGAGGAGGCGACAGCTTCAGCTGGACCCTTGCGATCCTCCGGGTCCAGCCACGAACGTCCTGCCACCTCTTCTGGCAGTTGCGGATCCTGCGCCTGTAGACCCCCACGGATCTTACTTTCTGGGCGATGGTCAGCCATATTTCCTGCTTCTGGTGGGCATCAACCTGTGAGGATGACAAAGTGAAAAGGCCATTACTACACATGCAACATATACGTGCATCACACAGTTGAATATACATGTCTCAATCACAGGGGCATATGATGTACACAGGCAGTGCAACAATGGCTATGAACAGTTTGCCAGCAGTCACTACATGGTATCATTGCATGGGAAGTAAACCTAGTTGGAATGCACTGTTACTGCACTGTACCAGTTCAGTGCATGTAACTACACACTTTGGGGTGTGACAACTACTCAGTGGGCATGCTAGCCAGTGGTGTGCACACTGAAAGTCCTGCTAGTCAGACAACATGCACAATTAGTGAGGCAGTGGACAGCACACTCACCTGCTCCCCTGGTTTCCCATACAGCTTGCTGTACTGTGGAAGGATGCTGTCCAGCAGGGCCTGGTTCTCCTCAAGGCTGAAGGCTGGGGCTCTCTCCACAGTACGTGCCATTGCAGGAGCCAGAGGATGCATAAACAGCAGCAGTGTTGGTGGCAGATGTCGTCCTGGAGCATGTAGTGCAGGCAAGTGAGCTCTCAGGGGAACAGCCAGCATTATATGTGTGCTGCAGAGGCAGATACTGTCCCATGTGTCCAAAGTGATAGGTCCAAGTCGTTTGCATCTTCTGAATCTGACCAATCCATGGAATAGCAGCACTAATACACGCCCACAGCATCCTTCAAATCTTCAACTTCATGACACCCATGATTTTGCAACATTGTTGTGGCTGGCCAACTGAATTCACTGCATCAGACTCGTTGGAGCTTCGAAAACGCGTCTGTTGCCATGCCAGGCCCCAGCAATGCAATGGGCCGGCCGGGCACACCGATCGGTCCATTGCTGTACAACGCGTACCCGGGATACAACGCGTACCCGCTCACATACAATGCAATGGGCCGGCCGGGCACACCGATCGGTCCATTGCTCTACAACGCGTACCCGGGATACAACGCGTACCCGCTCACATACAATGCAATGGGCCGGCCGGGCACACCGATCGGTCCATTGCTGTTCAACGCGTACCCGCTCACATACAATGCAATGGGCCGGCCGGGCACACCGATCGGTCCATTGCTCTACAACGCGTACCCGCTCACATACAATGCAATGGGCCGGCCGGGCACGCTCACATACAATGCAATGGGCCAGCTGGGCACACCGATCGGTCCATTGCTCTACAACGCGTACCCGGGATACAACGCGTACCCGCTCGCATACAATGCAATGGGCCGGCCGGGCACACCGATCAGTCCATTGCTCTACAACGCGTACCCGCTCACATGCAATGCAATGGGCCGGCCGGGCACACCGATCGGTCCATTGCTCTACAACGCGTACCCGCTCACATACAATGCAATGGGCCGGCCGGGCACACCAATCGGTCCATTGCTCTACAACGCGTACCCAGGATACAACGCGTACCCGCTCACATACAATGCAATGGGCCGGCCGGGCACACCGATCGGTCCATTGCTCTACAACGCGTACCCGCTCACATACAATGCAATGGGCCGGCTGGGCACACCGATCGGTCCATTGCTCTACAACGCGTACCCGCTCACATACAATGCAATGGGCCAGCCGGGCACACCGATCGGTCCATTGCTCTACAACGCGTACCCGGGATACAACGTGTACCCGCTCACATACAATGCAATGGGCCGGCCGGGCACACCGATCGGCCCATTGCTCTACAACACGTCCCTGGACAGGTCACACGCATATGTCACCATGCTGGTCACTGGTGAACCTATGCCAGCCACATTTACTTTCCATGGACTCAGGGGCACACATACAACACCACACCCAGTCCACACTGTATCTAAGGCATGTGTGGCAGCATTACCTTATCTGTGTATGGGGGTGAACATGTGGTTTTTGGGGTGGCACTTGGGGGCAGACACACCCAGGCTGTGCACGTGTTCATGGGGACAGGGTCCTTTGTGTGTTGTGCACCTGACCACTGTGGTGTGGAACTTTTCATTTCTGAGCATGTGTCATGGTCACATTTCCAGGTTGTGTATGTGTATGACATGTCACATACCCCCAGGCTCACATGTGGGAAGGCATGTACGTCACAGGGTGGCCCATTCCAACAATAGTGATGTCCCTCCACAGTCTGTGTGCATGTTGTGTATCACATGTCTCTGACTCCATGTGCAAAATGGGAGACAGTCTCCACATCCACGTGGTTTGTGCATGAACTTTGATGTTGTGTGTGTGTGTGTGTCACAGACGTCCATGTCTGTCCTGCAGAGGCTACAGGGGCCACTACCTGTGGGTGTCATGTTTGTTTTTCTGATGTGTACATGATATGCCATGTCATGCCAGTGTCCATGTGGCAAGACAGGGTCCCAGGGAATCTACCTGTCAATGAGCTGTGATGCCTGTGGAGGTATCTGTCCAGACATGTCACTGTGGTATGTGTGTGGAACGTGAGAGCAGTAAATGGGTACTGTGACATAGCCTAATGGTTTCCCATAGCACACCCTGGAACCTGTTGTCAACACTTGTTGAACAGAGATGTTAGATGATGTCCATGTAGGTGCCATATATGTCCAAACGGAATGACACACACATCAAGTACCTTTGTTTGTTAATGATGTATCATGTGGAATTGAGTATGGTGAACGGCACATAGGTGGTGTGACTGACAATCTTGCTTTCTTCACCTATGCACTGCAGGGCTCCTGCTGTCCATCGACCATTCCCAGACCTGGCAACGATGGTGGAACATGACAGCATCCGACGCTACCGCTTCTGATTGAGGATTTGGCAGTGCGGTTGGACCCACATTTGCAGCCTGGCCGGCCGTATCCTACAACGCTGACCCCCAAGGTGAAGGTGATGGCAGCCCTACACTTCTTTGCCACCGGTACCTTTCAACACACTATGGCAACTACTGGTGGGATGTCACAGACTATGTTCAGCCGTGTGCTACGCGATGTATTGGGGGCAATGTTGAGATACCTGAACCAGTACATCTATTTCCCAACACGTCAATGACTCACTGACGTCAAGAGTGACTTCTATGCCCTGGGGAGGATGCCACATGTAATTGGCTCCATTGATGGGACACATGTGGCTTTGATACCACCTCAGGCACATGAGCAGGCATACCGGAACCGTAAACATTACCATTCGATCAATGCTCTGGTGGTATGTCTTGCAGATATGACCATCACACATGTGTGTGCCCGTTTCCCCGGTTCAGCACACGATGCCTACGTGATGAGGAGTAGTCGCATCCCGAGGATGATGTCACAGATGCCGAACCAGCGTGCCTGGCTTGTTGGTGTGTACTGACTTTGTACCATTGTGTGTGTTCTGCTATGTTGTTTTCCGCACACATTTTCAAATCGGCTAATGTGCAATTGTCTGTCTGTAGGTGACTTGGGATACCCCAACATGCCGTGGTTGCTGACACCCCTCAGGAACCCTGTGACACCAGCCCAGATGCGCTACAATGAGGCACATGGTCGGATGAGGAGGGTGGTCGAGCGGACCTTTGGTCTCCTGAAGAGCCGCTTCCGCTGCCTGGACAAGACAGGAGGGGCCCTCCCATATGCCCCAGCAAAGGTGTGCAAGATTGTCATCGTCTGCTGCATGCTACACAACCTGGCAGTGCGGAAGGAGTTGCCTCTCATCCTGGATGACGATGACCAACGTGCCCCACCTGTGGAAGATCCTGGCCTGGGTCACGATGCCAGTGAAGATGATGATGATGATGATGGTGATGTCCGCACACAGCTCATCACCAACTTCTTCAGCTGAATGTGAGTCTCCAGAGGGTTGTAATGTCAATGATTTGAGTTTGCATGATATGTGTGTGTGGTGCTCTGGTGCTCTTTGAGTGTGGCCATGTGCTACTTGACTGCATGCGTGCAGCGATGTGTCCTTGCAGGTGGTCTGTACTGCCCAACAGTGTTGACATGCTAACTTGGTTTTGTGTAGTTATCTCGTGACATGTATTAAACATGAGTATTGCCGTTCTGTGCTGTTCTTCAGTGGTTTTGACTGTGTGTCATGTCTGTCCTTCACAGGGTGCTGCCGGAGTTGTCTGATCAACTTGGATCCCCTGAATCCATGATTCAACTTCCAAGGTGGAAGCAGTCGTTTCCCTACAGGTGATGTGCCACGCACCCCTGGACTTTCTATCTTCTGCACTTTTTGACTTTGTGGCCACAGGCAGGTTGGATTAGCTTGCATTTGTAGTGGAAACAACATGTTGCAAATGTGTAATAAACCTGTGCTTCACTTTGGGATGTGCGTTGTCTGTAGTCACACATCTGACTGACATTTGCTTACTGCACCTGTAGTCTAGTTGACAGTGACTGTGAATAGGTGGCGTGTCTGTGCATTCCACTGTATTTCGTTGCAACATCAGTATAGGTGATAAGTCTGATGGCCCTGGTGTGTATGTGTTGTGTGGCCCAAGTGGTGTGTCTCCCTCATATGTGTCACGTCGCCATGACTGACATGACAGTGTTGGACTTGCTGTAGCAGTTAGCATGCACAGTGTCATTTAGCAGATCACCATCTACATGACAAAAACCACGTTGGAATCACAACCGAGGCAGATATGGTGTATTGGTGAGTTTATTTACATACAGGTGTGAGGATGGTGCACAGGATGGTGGGTGCTGTACATAGAAATTGGAATCCAAAGTTCCCATGTGAATTGGAAGTCTTGGTAGCTGAAATGTCCAGAGTAAAGTCCACAGTCATCTGATAAATTTGGTCAACTAGAGCTCCCCATGTCATGTGGGAGAGTTGGGTTAGCTTCGACAGGGCGTGCAGTTTGCACACAGAGGAAAAGTTCCAGAACAGGTGTTGGCTTCCTGGGGGATGTAGATGGCCATCGGCCTCTCAGTTTGGCCTCCTCGGACGGCCCCTCTTCTTGGGGGGGACCCTCAGGTGCAGGCTGCTGCGGTGCAGGGGACTCTCTGCCAGAGTCCTCCTCCCTTCCTGTGGCATTTGCAGTTGTTTCAGCAGCAGATGTTGTGGGCACACAGGGAGGTGAGGCCATGTTGGTGCTGATCTGGCGGAGGCATGTCAGTATGTCCCTATGCACCGCTGTCAGTTGTTCCAATGTGTCCCACTTGGACTCCATGCCAGACATGTGTGTCTCGACACGTGACATGTGTGTCTCGACACGGGACATGTGGGAGTCCAAGCGGGCATGATGGGCAGCCTGCTGCTGTTGTATGTCCTTGAGGATCCCCACTACCTGGCTGACCTCTCCGGTGCTAGTCTGGTACGCATCCGCGATGCGTGCCAGTTGTGGGTCATCATGCAGTCCAGACCCCTCTGCAAGGAGTGACCTATGTCTACCACCCCTCCCACCACCCCTGGCGACACGTGCAGGACCTGCAGTGGCACGCACAGGTGACCGTGGGCCCACTTGGGTGTTGTTCCTGGGCTCGTTGTCACCAGCTCCAGTTTGGGCCTGGGTCCCTGCGCAGTTGTCGGGGTGGGTGCAGGGGGTGCAGATGTTGGTCCTGCTGGTGCTGCATGATGACTCACACCGGAGGGTCCAGCTTGTTCTTCACCATCCGAGGAGTGCAGAGGCTGATCCACACCAGTGAGCTCAGGGTTCCCTGGAGCCTGGGACAGGGACTCCTCCTGGTCTGCTGCTGTGTCCCCATCATCACCTGTTTTGGGGAGAGACACAGATTGTATGTTATGTTTCTACTAGCATCAATTGTTCAAACACCTGACAGTTGTGACTGTACCTCTGGATGTGGGCCGGGACATTGCATTCTCCTAAATTGTGACAGTCAGAGAGTGATATTGGTGTAGCACATTGTCCTGCCAACCTGTGGCATGTCAATGTGAATGTTGAGGTGTGTGCATGACCAGCATTGGTGGTATTTGGTTGCCATCCAGGCCTCCTTCTCCCCCCAGCCCAGTTATCCCACCATGAAGCGTGCTTCCATTGCAGGGAGTGCAAGTTGTCTTTCAGGATGTCAGTCAGTGGTGTCCTGCTGTTGGTTGTTGCACAGTTCCCAGCAGGGCCTTGTGCTCCCCCCAGCAGTACCCAGTGTCAGCCATCTTGTGAGTCCTTTTCCACTCCCTGTGATGTGAGCATGGTTCAGAGTGGTGTTGATGGGCCAATTGTGAGGGTGACCAATATTTGTGCCTACAACTCCCATCATGCTATTGCCTCCACCCCCCTTCCCAGCATGCCCATCCTTCCTTCCTTTTGACTCTGCTTCCCTGTGGGGTGGGGTGCCTGTGCTGACAGGATGGCTGGGAGTGTTGTCCTGGCAGTTGTTTGGCTACAAGTCCCAAGAGTGTCCCTGTGCTTCACACAGCATAACCCAGGGTGGTGGTTCTTTGTGGGATCTTCAGTTAGGATGTGAGGCATTGCATTCTCCCAGGTGGGTTATGTGGAGTTAGTGTTGAGGGGGTGTGTGAGGGGAGGTGCTTGTAACTATGGTCAGTGCTGTGAGTCCTCCTTCCCACCCAGCCAGATATCCCACCATGGAACGTGCTTCCATTGCAGGGAGTGCAAGTTGTCTTTCAGGATGTCAGTCAGTGGTGTCCTGCTGTTGGTTGTTACACAGTTCCCAGCAGGGCCATGTGCTCCCCCCAGCAGTACCCAGTGTCAGCCATCTTGTGAGTCATTTTCCACTCCCTGTGATGTGAGCATGGTTCAGAGTGGTGTTGATGGGCCAATTGTGAGGGTGACCAATATCTGTGCCTACAACTCCCATCATGCTATTGCCTCCACCCCCCTTCCCAGCATGCCCATCCTTCCTTCCTTTTGACTCTGCTTCCCTGTGGGGTGGGGTGCCTGTGCTGACAGGATGGCTGGGAGTGTTGTCCTGGCAGTTGTTTGGCTACAAGTCCCAAGAGTGTCCCTGTGCTTCACACAGCATAACCCAGGGTGGTGGTTCTTTGTGGGATCTTCAGTTAGGCTGTTAGGCATTGCATTCTCCCAGGTGGGTTATGTGGAGTTAGTGTTGAGGGGATGTGTGAGGGGAGGTGCTTGTAACTATGGTCAGTGCTGTGAGTCCTCCTTCCCACCCAGCCAGATATCCCACCATGGAACGTGCTTCCATTGCAGGGAGTGCAAGTTGTCTTTCAGGATGTCAGTCAGTGGTGTCCTGCTGTTGGTTGTTGCATAGTTCCCAGCAGGGCCTTGTGCTCCCCCCAGCAGTACCCAGTGTCAGCCATCTTGTCAGTTGTTTTCCACTCCCTGTGATGTGAGCATGGTTCAGAGTGGTGTTGATGGGCCAATTGTGGGTGTGACCAATATCTGTGCCTACAACTCCCCTCATGCTATTGCCTACACCCCCCTTCCCAGCATGCCCATCCTTCCTTCCTTTTGAGTGGACTTCACTGTGTGTGAGTGTGACAGCAATGGGAAGATGGCTGACAGTGTGGTCCTGTTGTTTGTTGGTGCCCAGTTCCCAGCAGGGCCTTGTGCTCCCCACAGCTGTGGCCAGTGTCAGACATCTTTGAAGTGGCTTTTGACTCCCTGTGAGGTGTGCATGCTTCAGTGCTAACTTGCTGGGCCATGTGGGTGTGAGCTGTTGATCTGTGACTACCACTCCCATCATGCTATTGCCTCCACCCCCTTCCCAGCATGCCCATCCTTCCTTCCTTTTGAGTGGACTTCAGTGTGTGTGAGTGTGACAGCAATGGCAAGATGGCTGACAGTGTGGTCCTGTTGTTTGTTGGTGCCCAGTTCCCAGCAGGGCCTTGTGCTCCCCCAGCAGTACCCAGTGTCAGCCATCTTGTCAGTTGTTTTCCACTCCCTGTGATGTGAGCATGGTTCAGAGTGGTGTTGATGGGCCAATTGTGGGTGTGACCAATATCTGTGACTACCACTCCCATCATGCTATTGGCTACACTGACTTGACCAGCATACACAGAATTCCTTCCTTTGAGTGAGCTTCCCTGTGAGGTGGTGTTCTAGTGGTGGGTAAATATCTGGGAGTGTTTGTTGGTTCTATTTGTGCCACTGCCTTGCTGTATTTGTTGTTAGGTTTGTAGATGTCATGACACAGTTACATATCACTATGAGATGGCAGGTATTGTGTTTGTCTGACTAGCATTCACATCTTGGGATGAATATCTTTTGGTTGCTGTGTATTTGCTAAGTGTGCATGGTTTGCCTATCCCCTTGACTGTGATGTCTGTGTGTTGTCACACCATATTGTGTATATTAGTTGTGTACTCACCAGGCTCTGGGATGTCTGTTAGTCCGTATACGCTCACTGGTGGTAGGATGGCCCGCACCTTCTCCTCCCAGGGCCTGAGGTATACTGGTTTTGCAGGAGGGCCACTGCCGGTGTGCTGGCTGAGGAGGTAGTCCTTTTTTAGTAGGTCCCGGACCCTCCTGCGCACATCATACCACCTGTTCTGGATGTCTTCCTTTGTGCGCAAACATGGTGATTGTGCGTTCACCCTGTCGACAATCATTGCCCACATCTTGGTTTTCTGCGACATGGGGGTCTGTTGTACCAATGTACCAAACAACTGTGGCTCTACCCTCAGGATCTCGTCTACCAGGACTTCCAATTCACAATCTAGGAACTTATGGTTCTTCTTTGGGGGCATGGTGATGGGTGGTGGTGGTGATTGATGTGTGTGTGTGTGCAAGTGGGGGGGTGTGAGTGTAGGTTTAGCTGGGTGTGTGTGAGGGTGCTAAGTGTAGGTGTGGTAATGGTGTGTGGCTTGTGTGATGTATGAGCTGTGAGTGTGTCTGTGGTTGCTGTGTGATGGTGTTCTGTCTGGCAGGTCAGTGGAATTTGCAAAGGATCATGGTAGGGATTTGTGGCCTTTATGTAGGTGGAGTTGGAGGTGTGGCCTTGTTCCATTTTTTTTTCCTCCCTGTATTTATTGGCTTAGTGGTTGCTTGTTTGGCCCTTTTTTCTAATTTTTCCTTGGTGTTTTTGGTGCATGTAGGAGTTGTTCTTGTGACCGAGTAGGACCCTGCAGTTGTCTGGTGCGATCTTGTCCGACTCGTTCCCGCTGTGTGTCAGCTAGGTTTCATATGCGGCGTACGAGTCGGTCGCGTAGTATTGGGTTGCTTCGGCTGGGTTTTGTATGCGTGTCGGTCGTACGGCTTGTGCTCCGGGCGAGTTGGTCGTGTTTTGCACGCACAGCATCGTACTATGCGGATCGGAGTTCGCGGGTACGTTTTGTTCGGGTTCAATCCGAGTGCGTGTCGGTCGGTTCGTTTCGCGTGATTTCCCGGCCGGATGGCTTGTTTCCGTCCGGCTCGGTCGGTCGTTTTGTATTCTGTCCGAGTCGGTCGGATTTCACATGCATTTCATCGTACTACCCGGGTCGTATAGCGCCAGTCCGAGTCGGTCGGACTAAATTCCCGTACCGAGTTGGTCGTTTTTTTTGCGGCCCGAATCGGAATCGGCCCCACAGTCTTTAGTTTGCTTTGTTAGACCGGGCCACCAATAGCGCTGTTTCAGCAATAAAATAGTCGCTGTAACGCCTGTATGTGCAGAGCCCAAACCCTCGTGTGCTGCTAGTATTAAATCTTGCCTACGATCCATATTTGGTATTACTCTGTCCCCCACTCCAGGAATCTGAGCATATGGAATGTTATTTGCATCTAACTTGTAGGAGTACTTGAGTGGAAATTTCTTTGGTACTGCACCGCTGTTTTTGCTTGAAGCAATAACAGCCACCATAATCTCTCCGTCTATTCTCGTTTTTGAATGAGTGATTGCAGCTACGGAAGCTGTTCGCACAGCCCCCTTTGCGGCTTCGTCAGCCAATGAATTCCCTTCAACGTGAACGCCATCACGCTGATGACTCAGTGCGTGCATCACGTGAGCCCTTGGTAGGTCGTTTTTCAACTCCACTACCTGTTCGCATAGCATTTTATGCTTAATTGTGCCACCTTTTGCATCTTTAAACCCGTTTAGTTCCCAATGATGTAGATACTCATTGTATGACTGCACACAGTAAAAGGAATCACACACAATTAGTGTGGGGAATTCGTGATCCGTATTTATCAGTGCCAGTATCAGTGCTTTTAACTCTGCCAACTGAGCCGTGCAGTCTCCTAGAGGTTACGTTTTAGTGCAACTAGGATGGAACTTTCCATATCGCACCTTTAACGATTGCACACGCTGCGCTGTGTTGTTGCTTATTCCCTATGGCCGCTTGAGCAGATCCGTCAGTGTAAATAATATATTCATACTGATCGAGAGGCAATATTTCATTAGGTAGAGGATATTCTTGTTCGTATTGCAGAAATGCTTGTGTTATTAAGTTTGGATCAAATCTGTATTCAACGTCCGTTGCAGTAAGAGAATTAGCCCATTGTATCCACCTCGGATGTAAAGCTTTTGCATTTGTAATGCTAGCCTTTGTAACAGCTTCTAAAGCTGGTACTGGGGTTACGACAATTATGCGTTTCCCCTGAGCCAGTGCTCTTTCTCTTGCTACAGCAGTCTGAACTGCTGTCAGGATTTTTTCTGTTGAAGTAAAATGCATTTCTGCGTTTGTGTACAGGTGTGACTTGTATGCGATTGGTACTGTTTCGCCTTCATTGAAGGTTAAGTAAGTGTACCCGCATTGACCCGCTCTTACCCGGATCACCAAGTTGTGTGCGTTTACGCGTGTCTGTAAGTGTTTGGAAGCAATCATGTCTTCCTGTAATGAACGTAGGATATTTTAATGTTCCTGTGTCCAATGTCTGACTGAAAAGTCAGGTTTTATTAATTCGTAGAAAGGTTTTACTTTTTCTGCGTAATCTAAAATGTATGTTCTGCCGAAATTTAGGAAACCAAGTATTGATTGTAGAGTTATTAATGATTTTGGTGGTTGGAGCAGCGCACACCTTTCTAAAAAGTTAGCTGCCAGGCTTTTCCCTTCACTTGAAAGCTCGTATCCTAAAAACAGGACATTGAGGTGGGCTATTTTAGATTTCTTAAAATTAAATTTGTAGCCCTCAGAGGCGAAGCCCATTATAATGGTGCTCACTCTGGTCAAGTGCTTTTTTAAGTCATCATTTGTCAGATAAATATCATCCACATAGGACAATGCTTCTTCATCAAAATGTTGGAGTAACTCTGTTACTCTCGCTGAGAAGACCCCTGGGCTGTTCTTATACCCCTGGGGGAGATGACAAAATTGCCGCTGGGACCCCAATGCTGAGAATGCGGTCAAATACCTGCTTTCAGGAGCTATATTTTGGCAGAAAAATCCATTTGAGATGTCTAGTGTAGTTTTGTATTTTTTCTGCACAATGTTATTCATTAATGCGGCACTGTGTGCATTTTGGACAGTGAATGTCTTTGTGCATGAGTTTAAATGTCTGTGATCTAAGACTAGATGATATGTGTTGTCCGGTTTTGATACAGGAAACAAAGGATTGTTCATTGGTGAGGTGCATGTTTCAATCACCCCTTGGTATTCAAGTTGATCTAAGATCTCCCTGACCTGTTTTTTAGCTTCTTGCTTTATTGGGTATTGCCTCTGAGCATTTGGTGAAACTTTTAACGGGATCACGTGGTGGGTTGAATCCTCATTCCAACCGGCATGATTTTTGTACAATGCTGGAGCTAGGGCAACCGCCCACTCCTGTGCATATGCATGTTTAAGATGTATGGGAACGAGGTCGGAGAATGATGGAAAAATTACAGTTTCTTCCCTGGGGCACTCCATAATGAATGTCGGCGGCCAATCTTGTTCTGCTAATAGGATGTCATAACCAGATGACAGATTTTCCCAAAAGAGACCTTTAACTTTCCTGGGCTTGTCCCCCTCCATTTGGAGTGTTATTTCATGTAACTTATGTGGGACACTCACCCTGGTGTCTGGTGTTTCCACCGTGATGTAATCACTCAAGTCCGTTGTCACCAGAAATGCCTTCAGGTTCTGGCGAGCTATTGTTACTTCTGCCGCACTGTCTAGCATCGTCAGAGCCCATTCCCCGTTCAAAAGCTGCATCCTCAGAATTCTGGGCATGTCTGATCTTTATGCCTGCAACTTTCTTCTTCTTAAACTGAGGTTTTGATTTTGGCTTTTCTTCTTTTTTGGAAGTATAGTCTTGAGCGTGTTGCTTGTCTCTGGACTTCGTACGCTCTTCTTTGTGTTCTGACCGTCCTTCTCTCTCGGAGTTTTTCGTCTAGCCCTGAAAGGAACGAGAGGAACGTGTATCAGTATCCTGTTACCTGTCAGGTTTCCTAATATTATCCCTATTCCTGAGGTTATACCTCTTTTCAGAGGGCTCCTGTGGAGGAGATCTACCTCTGGATTGAGATCTGTTTTTAAAATGTTGTTGTTTTTTATTTTCCCACTTCTTTTTAGAAGAAGCAGGTGTCTGCTTGATAGTGTCCTTTTCAGGACTGCCCATCAGTTGTGGTTTTAATGCTTTCCCACCCAATCTGTCTCTGCCTAATTCTGCATACGCAGTTTCAATTATTTTAGGCAGTTCGTGTTGTTGATCCAACGGGCTGAAATCCCTTAGGCGTTGGCGGCTTGCCACTGAGGCTGCTTCCCCTTTAATATTAGCTAGTATTATGGCTGATACCTGGTCATAGTTATTTAATAACTTCATCCCTAAGTTCAGGGCAGGTTCTGCTCCGTACTCGTTTTGTATTTGTCTCAATACATCAGGTACTACTGCTAATGAAGGAATATCATGTGTTCTGGTATATATGGCAGCAAAGACTATATCCCAAGAGGTGCAGTCCTCTACTTGTGGTGTTATCCCCATGGGCAAGCAGATTTTTAGCATTCTGTGTTTTTCAAATGGGGAAGTATTCGGAAATACTGCCTCGAGCTGAGTTATTTTCTGAGCTACCCAGAATGGCATTTGTTCACGTTTTGTGGGCATTTTCCCATTACCGCGTGTAATGTTTGTGGTGTAATTTTAGTTGCTGTACCCTGAATTTGAGTTCCATTTGTTGCAACTGATGGCTGGACTGTGAAAGCCCTCATGACATACTGTGTCAGGTTTCTGCAGATTTTAATTAAATCCTTGTGTTGTAAGAGTAAGTCTGGCTGCGGCATTGTGTCAATGTCAGGATGTGGTGTGTAGGCCGCTAATATTGGCCATGTTACACCGTCTCCTTCGAGCGGACCTAATCTTACTCTGTTTCTTATATGGGGTAGGGCGCCTTTAAACCAGTATAGGTGTTACTGGTAAGTGAGTGGAATTTCTATGTCCTCACAAGGACCATATTCCTGTGGTGTATCTCCTTCTATATAGTAGTGAAATGTCTGTGTTATTGCATTTGCTGCTGGGAATGTAACCCACGAATAAAATATCTCTGTTTTGTTTGATTCTTGTGCCTCAATTACGAAAGTTACTAAGCCACCCTTAGGTGCTAAACCATATTCTAGTAGCTTCAGGGTGATATTACGTCTGGATTTAGGTGCAATGAGTATTCCATCCACCTCTTCATCTTCTACTGAGAGGCGTCTAGCCACCACCGGGTTATCTTTGCCCTCAGTTATTTTGTAGAAGTTTTGTTCAAGGGGACTAAGATAAGGTGTTTATGCACAATTTTAGAAACAAAATGTCCTTCAATCTTGATTAACCAACAGCCAATAAATAGGATATCTCGCCTACTCAGCTGTGGCGGAGTTTTGAGCCCACCCACTCCAGACGTCTCTGGCGTTTTGTGAGTAGGGGTCTCTGAGAAATAGCACGACTGAACTACTCAGATTCTACTGTTAAATAAGAGCCCAACCATCGTTGGTGGCGCCATGTCGTGTAGTTCCTATATTACCCATACAGGACCTGCACGTTCGGATAACATAAACTGTGGGCTTGGTGGCAGACTGACTCTGAACACCCCCACCGAAAATGTTAGCCTGTTTGCAAAAGCTAGCTCACAGTGCCACTAGTGTCTCCTCTTATCGGGGAGAGAATATGTTCTGGCAACCTTAGAACATGACAACCCTGATCCCTCAAGATCGTGGAAACAATGTACTACTTTTCACTCAGTCTCTCGTGCTCACTTATCTCGTCTCAGAGATACACAGAATAAACAGCCTGGGCGTTTCAATAAAATGTTTATTGAACAATTGTTATTCTTGTGTAGAATATATGAGCTGCAACAACCATTAGACAGTAGCAGAGATATATGATTAGCTGTACTATGAATATAAATGGATAGTACAGTTCTACCATCTTGCAATAAGCATGAATAAATACATTAATATAAAATGCAGTGATAAAAGAAAGCGCACACTCCTAAGATGCACCTAAGTGTACCTAGTATGTGAGTAGGTGTGAAGCCAAGAATCCCTCTAGGATTTAGGCGAACCCCATTACCTGAAGTGAGAATGTAGGAGCCCCTCTTGGTCTCGAGCTGGACAACCCGTGAGGGATGTTCAGACCACTGTCAGCTGGAGCGTCTGCATGCAGGAGCCTCAGCGTTGCTGGTCAGTGTGTCGGCCTGGAAGTCTCGGTTCCCTCTGACTAACACTAGCAAGAGGTGCTATATTTATACCGAAAGTATCTCGGGTTCCTTTGTCCCTTGTTGCTTGTATTAGCCATTGTTGGATGTGAGGATGACGTATGGGATGAACTGTATACGTAGATGTGGGGAGGAAGGTGGTGTAGCCCCAGTCTGGTTTCCAAGAACCCTTATGAATATCCATTCATACTGTGTGAGTCTATTGATAGAGTTATAGGACTCTATTGTTCAGGAGGCACCCTCCTTCTGCACCCAGGACTAGAACTAGGTAAAGGTTCAGTCCTAAAAAGGCTTGTTACAGTGTAGTGTAGGGGAGGTAATGTAGGTGAAGGGGTATGATGTTACCCGGGAATATATTAGGGTACCTATATGAAACATAACAAAATCTAAAATGTCTTGCAAACATTCAAACATATTTAAAAAGACTTATTCTGTTGCTGGTACAGGCTTACTGAATATGGCACTTGGTGTGTTACATACACAATCACAATTCTGAACTTATATTTGAGCTACTGATTGCAGCTCTTTTTAAATTTCAATATTCACCAATACATGTATATTTGATATTCAGAGCTGCAGAACATTCATAAAACGAGAAAGATATTTCCACAAGGAAAAGTAGCATACAAATTTGACTTATTGAACATTTTTTTAAAACAGTTGTTTTAGTCATATGTTGAACTGGCATTTCTGCATTATTTTTATTTTTTACTCTTTATAAAGTGAAATATCTGTGAGAAAAAGGTGTCTGATAACAAGCAATCACACCATCGCTTTTGACCTGCGTCCATAGCAGAGGTAATCAAACATCAAAACATGCAGTTACCTTTTATCGACTTTCACCTGCAAACAGATCTGGGAACAAGGATAGCATCACTAACGGTCTACTCTCTCTATATAAACCATGAGCACTGAAATCTATCTCTGTCTAGAATCTGGGGAATGCGCGACCCTCTACCCAGGACTCCACGCCCCCCCCTGAGGGTCGCGCCCCACAGATTGAAGACCTCTGATCTACATCCTTTGTCGCCGCTATGCTCTTAATTGATGAATAGATTGTTAATCCGCCCTTCAGGTGCCAAATTTGGCACCTTTTGCAGCTGGTGAATTATGTGTTTTGAAGCCAAGTAGATGAAAAGGTTTGTCTAGCCATGTCTCTTGTAGTAGGATGAGGTTGAATCCTTGGAAATAAACCAGAAGCTCTCTGTCCGATGTTTTGTTTCCTTATCCGTTTATATTCCAAGAGCAGAGTCATAGCTTGTGGTCGCCTACTGAAAGTTGTTTTTTTGTTCTGAGTCAAGTGCTCTCGCCATGTTGGTTTATTGTATTGGCTTACCAGGTCCAGTCTTCCGGTCTGGTCGCTAGGCTCCGAACTTTTAGATCTGTAGTTGTGCGTCCATGCTGCGTGCCCCTTTAAACATAGATTGAGTCTGCGTGCCCTGTGATGAGGTACATGGGGTTGCTTGCTCATGTCTGTTTAGTATTAAAGGATCTGGATACCCCGGCTTTTGGTAGAGGTGTATTTTAATTCCCCAGGCCTTTAATTCTTCCAAGATTCTCCTTAGTGTTTCGTCTGAGGACCAAGTTGCCTTTGTTACTTCTCGACTTGAGAGGAGAGTTCTTTGATGTTTTTAAACTCAATTTTTTCCAGGTTGTGTGAGCTTATGTCTGCCAAGCTACTGATTGATTGAAGTAACCATAGAATATTCCCTCTATTGAGGATATCCCCATGGCCTCTGGACTTGTATTCAGGGATGAGCAGAATAGTCCAGCTTTTAGATTGTGACTGGTTGGTAATTGGGGGTTTAGCCTGGATGACCTGCCCCTCTTGGAGGTGGGGTTTTAGAGAGTCATCATGGGCTACATAATCTTCCCTCACGGTGGGAATTATTTTTGTTGTAGAGACTAGGTGTGCATGCCTATTGTTAGTTGAATTGATCGGGATGCTACTGCTTGCTGTCTTTGTATTATCATCTGGTGCTTTAAGGGTGGATTCGGGCAGGTCTTCTTCAACCCCTTTCTGCTCAGATTCCATGCCCCCTGTGGTCAATGTGACTAATTGGGAAACTGTAGTCCAGATATTTCACTGTGGGCAGGACATTTTGTGCTGGGTCTTGCACTACCTATTTGTAAATAGTCCATTATGTTCTCCTTCCTCTTTCTTCCTTACCTCCTCTGTTTGCAACTGTGTTTTGGGTCCCCTTTTTCTACATCGTTAGTCGACTCTGGAGAGTCTGTTTCATGTTTTGTTGGTCGCGCTTCCTCAAATTGTAGCAGGTGATCTATGTGCTCTGGGTGTCTAATATGTTTGTTTGCTTTATGGTGTTCATTATATCCTAATCCCCCTTCAGCCCTGGCTTTCTCACTTTTATGGTCGGCTGTTGTTTTAGCTGAGCTTGTCGTTCTGGAGTTTGAGTGGCAGGGTAGCCCTATTTCATTGGGGGGATCATTTAAGGGCCCTTTCCCTCAACACTTGTTGGTCATCACCTCTGTACCGCTGGTTGGTCCCTCTATGGGGCCATTTTCTTGGTCCTCTTGAGCCACTGTACTTGCTATATTCGTTACTTTCTTGATGTCTGCTAAAAAGGTCCCCCATTGCAGCTGAGAGGGTTGAAAGTTTATCTACTATGGCAACACAGGTGCAGTGTGTTTGTATTAGTTGAGTTTCTGCCTGAGCTCTTTTAATCAAATTGTTCATATCTAATAGTCTGTTGTCGATGTAGAGACATGCATGGCTATGGAATTAAGGATTGATAATTGAATGTCCATTTGTCATAGTGATATTGCATTGATTTTATTGATAATTGCATGGAGTTCAGTAGAGATGACCAGAGCTTTTCTGTGGCCATTTGATTCACTTCTTTAATGTGAGTTTGTTGAACGTTAGGATCATCTGCCTGAGCAGGGCCTAAGGTGTGTGGAGCTTCCCGCCGTTCCTGTTCATGTGTTGTACGGACAAAAGTATTGACTGCTATGCCATTGAGGTCCTCTGTGCTTCTCTTTTCTAGATCCCTGTTGTTGGCTACTGGGCAGTTTGAGGATAGATGGAGTGCTATGCCTAGAGCACCAGAACTGGAGCAATTAGTTGTAGCTGACCTGTCATGCTGTGATTCCCTGTTGTCATTGATCTGTGGGTTCTTAGGCCTGCTGGGCTGATTAAGGTATACAGTGCTTCGTGGTCTGTCACCAGACTAGCGTGACATAAATCATTTTGCTCCTGTGTCTCCTGTAGCTGAGGAGCCTCGTCCATGGTTTGTTTTTGTTCCTCTTTAAGAGAAGCTCTGATGTGTGCTGGCACAGAGCCGTGTGCAGGGCTTGCTGAGGACATTGTGGGTGCCTCATTGTAAGTTGTAGATGAAAATATTTAAGTCACGGAGGTCGTTTGAGCTTTTTGAACTTTTTTGGGGGTGGAACTTATTCTACTTGGCAGAATTGTGATGATTGGTTCAAGCAGTGGACCCAAGCCAGGCTCGGTCAGGACAGAGAGTGCGCTTGCTGTTGTCAGGTTTGACCTGGGTGCTTCTGTTGTAGAGTATATATGGTGAGGTGCAATGAGGTATTCATTTGCTGGATCAGCGTTGCCCTTCGTTTGGACTGTCCCTCCATGGTAGCCACCTGAGCATAGGGTGGTTTTAGCCCTGTTCGTGTTCTCTTCAGTTACTAGCTCTGTCTTATCTACTTTAGGCTTAGTTGGTCTGCCGCCACTGGGAACGGGGGGTAGGGAGGCCATTGAGACTTTCATTACTAGAGCAAAGTACCGGCCCGCATCCCTCATGAATAAGAATTTAGTGTAGATCTTAGGCTCGTAGCTGCTTTTTGTAGCTTTAGCGAGAGGAATAGCGGGCAGAATGGGATCTACATCTACCAAATCAGGTGGTGGTGTGTGCCACTCTCTTCCATCATTAGGTTTTCCTTATTGGTAATTTCATTGAGGCTTTTGCTCTTTTTTTTCCTTTTATTAAGTATAGATGTGACCGTCTGTATCTCTTTCCCTGATCTCATCTTGTTGCACCCCTAAGGTTCCTGACGCCTCGTATACTTAGGTGGGTAGCTTGATGTTTGCTTGATGTTTGGTCTTTTTTCCGCTTGCTTTTTATTTGCTTTTTGCTAGCAATACTGAGCTGCACCTGTGTTACACCTTTTGATGTGGTATAGTGTGATGTGATGTATGAGTCAGCCTGATCCGGCTACTGATTTGCTATTTTTCTCTTTTTCCCCTTTTTCCTTTTTCTGCTGTCCTTATTGCTCTTGATATTTGGTCAATCACTCTCTGACCCCTGTTGTGTGTTACAGGGCTTTCCGGCTTTGAAGGATTGAAGGTAATGCAAGAAAGGTGTA
Organism: Calotriton arnoldi; assembly: GCA_963921515.1. Classification (NCBI taxonomy): domain Eukaryota; kingdom Metazoa; phylum Chordata; class Amphibia; order Caudata; family Salamandridae; genus Calotriton; species Calotriton arnoldi. The sequence continues at coordinate 757,290 of CAWUFW010002500.1, read as the reverse complement.
TCACAACTTCGCACCTGTCACCAGAGCCTGAGACAAGCAGCCGGTCACTGCTGACTAGTTGGTACACACTTTTTCCTGGGATGTGGCAGCCAAACCCCCAATCGCCTCTGCTGTTGTGAATTGATGGTCGCAGTAGTCTCTACTTTCCAGCCTGCCTTGCCTGCTCCCCTGCCTTTCTGTCTTTCAGCTTCCGGCGGTCTTGCGCAGAGGCCCGGTAGCCCAGTGCCATGGTTTAATGTAGTTTTGTCCTGCGTGCTTTAGGAGAAGCAAGAGGAGCTCCTCCACCAGTGACCCCTGTTACCCTGTTACCTGGGCAGATGAAGGGCCGGCTGAACCAGGCCCCCTACGATTCACTACCACCTCCTCAGTGGCCCTCGTTCGTCGCCCAGAGAAGAGAAGAGAGAGCTGCTGGATGTAGAAATCCGGCAGATCAGGCAGATCTGCACCAGATCTTGGGGTGCAGTACTCCGGCAGGTCAGGTCAGGTAGGTCAGGCACAGGTGAGGCAGAGGCAAGTTGGGCACAACCGGACGAACCACAGGGCCGCCTCCCAAAATCGTTGGGGCTCACGCTCTGCGAGAGCCGAGTACAGCTCTTGCACTCGCAGTGCTCGTAGTGCTCATGGTGCTTGTGGTGCTCAGCAAAAATGCCTTGGGGCCTTGGAATCCTCAGCCTAAGCCTCCTTGGGATCAGTGGGGTGGTGCAGGCAAGACCCTGATCAGAGACAAGGCGAGGACGGAGACACGGGCAGGGGGGCAAGGCAGGATGGGGCAATCTGTCCGGTGCTCCCCCGAGTGTCTTATCTATTTACTTACCGGTGTTCCGTGTTGCTGGGACCGGTCTGGGCCAAGAGTAAGGTGAGAGTGAGGTGAGAGTAAGGCAAGAGTCAGCTCCAGCTGCTCCACAACCCAACTCTGTTTCCTCTCCCAGCCACAGCAACGCTGGTGCACTGATTCAGCCTACTCGGAGCACAGAGCAGACTCGACCCTCACAGCACCGTACCACACCACTCACGGTGTTTTGCTGGACACTGGGCTGGATGCTGCACTGCTATCGCCTAGCAGTGCTGCAGCTGCTGCTGGCCCCCACCGGATCTTGGCCCAAAGCAGAGCACCGAGTGCTGAGAACTGGGATGCAAAAACCTGGATCCACTCACTGGATCTGCTCATGGGTGAGCCGCTGCCTTACGCTGCTCCGCTCTCTGCACTGCCGATCTGCTGATTTTGTCACATCTGCTTCCGGGTCCGCTTCTGGGATAAGAGAGAAAATATAGCTTGTGCCAGTCTTTCTTTACATAATGAATTGGTAAGCGCAACTTCCATATTCATGTCTACAAAAGAAAATGTAATTTATCAGTTTTCTTTTGACTACTATCATAAACTAGATCCTAATATCACTTTGTTTTAAAGCAAACTAATACCTGGTTTAAAAACACCTATTTCTCAGCTACGTCCCTTAAATTTCTTATAACATGAAAGTGTATCAATAAACAAAACAAATCACAGTGATTACTTTTTATGCTGACATCCTGATAAGAGAGAATAATAAAAAATAGTGTTAAAGAACTCACCCTACTTCTAACAGTCTCTATAACAAAAACAAATGGAATGTCACAGTATCATTGAAGGTGAGTTAACAGCACTCACACCCCAGTAAAGTTCACAGAATATGCAGCAAGTTTGACTTCTTATAAAATGATTCCCATTTCAGCAATGGTCATTCCATAGGGGAAATAGAGTCAAAAGCATATCCTTATTGTCATGGGTGAACATAAACCTTCCTACCTGCCTTCCAGTAATAGAGGCAAGAGAAGCTGACATCCAAGGCCAAAAACTACAGTTTCCAAGACTCCAGTGTAAAGTTTGGGAATCAATTTGATTCACTTCGCCTTCTCCTTTGACTCTGAAGGCTCAAGATGGTTGCTACCACGAAATCTTGTGAAATGCAATTTCCAAGTCTTGTGATATTTTGTTTAATTTCGCTTTCACTTTGTGTCATCCTTGTATATAGACCAACCACCATCTTGGATGAGGCATCACTGCAAGTAAAGTCCTGCAATGGAAGTGAGTTAAGGAATTTTGCAGTAAGATTCCATTTCCTTTTATTACAGCCTGTGAGCCCACCTCTGTATTCCTCTTTTCTTATCCATGATCATGACATTAACCAGAAATTGTGTAAACCTTTATTGAGGGCCATGTCATAGGCAGATGTGCCGTCGGGTGGTATTTTCTCCCCCTTATAAATTGAAGTGGCAGGTTTCTTAAGCACATTTCCTATTTCTGTGTGCAGAACATTCTCTATTCAATCATGTGTTACAAATAACAGCATTCCACCAATCTCAAACACCACTCAGCGATAATTTACCAATCCCAGTGTGGCTCTGGACATACTCGACCGATACATACACTTCTCTTGACACCAACCAACCAATTCCCACGCAGTACCAAATGATACAAGTCCACTCATAACAGCAAGGCACACAGCATACCTTATTTTGCAATATTATACATGAACAAAATAAACAGATAATAACAATCCTTGTCTGCTTCAGCTAAATGGTGAACATCAAATCTCTTCTAAAAGAAATCACAGAAACAGGGAAAGCAGGTTCTCTGCAAGTGTTAACCTACTTTGGATCAACAACTTTACATCTCGACATCCGATAATAAAACCAAAACCTTAAACAATGAACACAATATTCGCAAGAAATAATCCAATAAACATGAATAAACACTCAAAATGACATAATTGACACAATGCGCTCTTAGACACAATTTGGACACCATGTAAGAGCAACTTAAAAATAGTACAAACAAATCTAAATCATGTTTTTAAACAATGAATACATTAATTACAATAAGCATACTCAATAAAAATGAATGAACACCTAAAATTGTATTGCATGCATATAGTCTCCTTGGACCCAAATAAGAGGCACAACTCAAAAGTGGAATAAAAACTAGGCCTGGGCGTTAAATTCCGCTCCGTTCACGGAATTTAGGCAATTTCGCGTTCCGCGGAGAACGGGAAATTGCCAAAAATTCCGCGATCCGCGGCGTAGCGGAATTATTTTCTTGTTCGAGCTTTAAAAATGCGTTCTAGCGCGCGCGATAGCGACTTACCGGGATCCCTGCGTTTGCCAACGCGTTTTCCTATCCGTTCGCGTGCGCCACGAGATTTTGGTAGACGGCTGCGCGATCCCGCGAGAGTGTGCGATCGCGAACACGTCATTCGCAGCGCCATCGGACACCGCAAGAGCATGTGATCGCGAACACGTCATTCGCCGTGCCATCGTGCACCACGAGAGAGATTGCGATCGCGAACACGTCATTCGGATGCGCCATCGGACATCCGGCGGAATGTTGGTGAAGCTCGCGAACCCGAACACGCAAAATTTCCAATCTGGAGAAGAATAATATCTTGAGCAGCATAAAACCTTCTATAAAATGATGATTTAGATGAAAAAAACTCCTCAGATTGACATTTGGCTGTCCTCTTTTGTCAAATTTTTTTTGGGGGGGGGGAAGGAAGTGCCCCAGAGTCTCCAACTTCCTGTTCCTGTCTAGCAGGCTCCTCCCAGTGCTTTGTCCATGTCCTGTTCACTTTTCATTTGGATTTGGAGCTGGAAGGATCACTCTTTGTGTCTGCTGCATCATATATCATTGGATTTGAGGACTTTTGGATTTGAGATTTTACAAGTAAGTTGGTGTTGTTTTTTGTTTGATTGGGGCATTGCAGTTGCTGCAACTACAATTTTGGTACTTTTGTTCATTTTTAAAAAAAAATAGTTGTGGGTAGCCAGTAGGCCCAGAGCTAGTCATGGGTGGGTGCATGATAAAACAACTGTTCCTTTGCTGTGTGTTGTATTTATTTATTTCAAACATCATTTAGGGCATGGATGGCATTGGATTGAATTGCAAAATGTGTATTTTTGGGTGTATTTCATTTTTTGGGTGTGTGTTAAATAAATGCCTTTGTTGTGTGTGGTGTGCTGCAGACCTTGTTTAGCCCTGTGGATTTTCGTTTTTGCATTTTATTGCATTACAGGCAAAGCAGTGTTGTTTAGCATGCAGCCTTTGCATGGCTATGATAGGCCTGTTTTCAGTACATTGTTTTCCAGGCCTCCTGCTTGTTGCTTGTGATTTGTGAGTGTCCATGTGGCTGGTGGCCATTTCTGCTGGGAGTTATAAGTGTGCTGCTTTTGCCATATAGGCCTGCATGTGTTTCCTTTGTGGCCTAGGCTTCTTGTTGTTGTGGGCCTGGCCATGAGGCTGGCGGCCATTTTGAAGCCAGGCAGTGTGCTTTTTGCCATAGGCCTGCATTGTCTGTCTTCAGTTTCTTGTTGTTGTGGGCCTGGCCATGAGGCTGGTGGCCATTTTGAAGCCAGGCAGTGTGTTTTTTGCCATAGGCCTGCATTGTCTGTCTTCAGTTTCTTGTAGTTGTGGGCCTGGCCATGAGGCTGGTGGCCATTTTGAAGCCAGGCAGTGTGCTTTTTGCCATAGGCCTGCATTGTCTGTCTTCAGTTTCTTGTTGTTGTGGGCCTGGCCATTTGGCTGGTGGCCATTTTGAAGCCCGGTAGTGTGCTTTTATCCATAGGCCTGCAATCTTGTGGCCTAGTCTGCCAACAGGCCTTTCATCCAGAAGGCTCAGAGGTAGTCAGGGGTGCATGAAACAACTGTTTCTGTGTGTTCTGTTGAATTTAAACCTCATTTACGGCATGGATGGCATTGGATTGAATTGCAAAATTTGTATTTTTGGGTGTATTTCAGTTTTTGGGTGTGTGTTAAATAAATGTCTTTGTTGTGTATGGTGTGTTGTGTACCTTGCAGACCTTATTTAGCCCTGTGGATTTTCGTTTTTGCATTTTATTGCATTACAGGCAAATCAGTGTGGTTTAGCATGCAGCCTTTGCCTGGCTATTATAGGCCTGTTTTCAATACATTGTTTTCCAGGCCTCCTGCTTGTTGCTTGTGATTTGCGAGTGTCCATGTGGCTGGTGGCCATTTCTGGTAGGAGTTATAAAGTGTGCTGCTTTTGCCATATAGGCCTGCATGTGTTTCCTTTGTGGCCTTGGCTTGTTGTTGTTGTGGGTCTGGCCATGAGGCTGGCGGCCATTTTGAAGCCAGGCAGTGTGCTTTTTGCCATAGGCCTGCATTGTCTGTCTTCAGTTTCTTGTTGTTGTGGGCCTGGCCATGTGGCTGGTGGCCATTTTGAAGCCCGGTAGTGTGCTTTTATCCATAGGCCTGCAAGCTTGTGGCATAGTCTGCCAACAGGCCTTTCATCCAGTAGGCTCAGAGGTAGTCAGGGGTGCATGAAACAACTGTTTCTGTGTGTTCTGTTGAATTTAAACATCATTTAGGACATGGATGGCATTGGATTGAATTGCAAAATGTGTATTTTTGGGTGTATTTCAGTTTTTGGGTGTGTGTTAAATAAATGTCTTTGTTGTGTGTGGTGTGTTGTGTACCTTGCAGACCTTGTTTAGCCCTGTGGATTTTCGTTTTTGCATTTTATTGCATTGCAGGCAAAGCAGTTTGGTTTAGCATGCAGCCTTTGCCTGGATATTATAGGCCTGTTTTCAATACATTGTTTTCCAGGCCTCCTGCTCGTTGCTTGTGATTTGTGAGTGTCCATGTGGCTGGTGGCCATTTCTGGTAGGAGTTAGAAAGTGTGCTGCTTTTGCCATATAGGCCTGCATGTGTTTCCTTTGTGGCCTTGGCTTCTTGTTGTTGTGGGCCTGGCCATGAGGCTGGTGGCCATTTTGAAGCCAGGCAGTGTGCTTTTAGCGATAGGCCTGCATTGTCTTTCTTCACTTTCTTGTAGTTGTGGGCCTGGCCATGAGGCTGTCGGCCATTTTGAAGCCAGGCAGTGTGCTTTTTGCCATAGGCCTACATTGTCTGTCTTCAGTTCTTGTTGTTGTGGGCCTGGCCATGTGGCTGGTGGCCATTTTGAAGCCCGGTAGTGTGCTTTTATCCATAGGCCTGCAAGCTTGTGGCCTAGTCTGCCAACAGGCCTTTCATCTAGAAGGCTCAGAGGTAGTCAGGGGTGCATGAAACAACTGTTTCTGTGTGTTCTGTTGAATTTAAACATCCTTTAGGGCATGGATGGCATTGGATTAAATTGCAAAATGTGTATTTTTGGGTGTATTTCAGTTTTTGGGTGTGTGTTAAATAAATGTCTTTGTTGTGTGTGGTGTGTTGTGTACCTTGCAGACCTTGTTTAGCCCTGTGGATTTTCGTTTTTGCATTTTATTGCATTACAGGCAAAGCAGTGTGCTTTAGCATGCAGCCTTTGCCTGGCTATTATAGGCCTGTTTTCAATACATTGTTTTCCAGGCCTCCTGCTTGTTGCTTGTGATTTGTGAGTGTCCATGTGGCTGGTGGCCATTTCTGGTAGGAGTTATAAAGTGTGCTACTTTTGCCATATAGGCCTGCATGTGTTTCCTTTGTGGCCTTGGCTTCTTGTTGTTGTGGGCCTGGCCATGAGGCTGGCGGCCATTTTGAAGCCAGACAGTGTGCTTTTTGCCATAGGCCTGCATTGTCTGTTTTCAGTTTCTTGTAGTTGTGGGCCTGGCCGTGAGGCTGGCGGCCATTTTGAAGCCAGGCAGTGTGCTTTTTGCCATAGGCCTGCATTGTCTGTCCTCAGTTTCTTGTTGTTGCGGGCCTGGCCATGTGGCTGGTGGCCATTTTGAAGCCCGGTAGTGTGCTTTTATCCATAGGCCTGCAAGCTTTTGGCCTAGTCTGACAACAGGCCTTTCATCCAGTAGGTTCAGAGGTAGTCAGGGGTGCATGAAACAACTGTTTCTGTGTCTTCTGTTGAATTTAAACATCATTTAGGGCATGGATGGCATTGGATTGAATTGCAAAATTTGTATTTTTGAGTGTATTTCAGTTTTTGGGTGTGTGTTAAATAAATGTCTTTGTTGTGTGTGGTGTGTTGTGTACCTTGCAGACCTTGTTTAGCCCTGTGGATATTCATTTTTGCATTTTATTGCATTACAGGCGAAGCAGTGTGCTTTAGCATGCAGCCTTTGCCTGGCTATTATAGGCCTGTTTTCAATACATTGTTTTCCAGGCCTCCTGCTTGTTGCTTGTGATTTGCGAGTGTCCATGTGGCTGGTGGCCATTTCTGGTAGGAGTTATAAAGTGCGCTGCTTTTGCCATATAGGCCTGCATGTGTTTCCTTTGTGGCCTTGGCTTCTTGTTGTTGTGGGCCTGGCCATGAGGCTGGCGGCCATTTTGAAGCCATGCAGTGTGCTTTTTGCCATAGGCCTGCATTGTCTGTCTTCAGTTTCTTGTAGTTGTGGGCCTGGCCATGAGGCTGGCGGCCGTTTTGAAGCCAGGCAGTGTGCTTTTTGCCATAGGCCTGCATTGTCTGTCTTCAGTTTCTTGTTGTTGTGGGCCTGGCCATGTGGCTGGTGGCCATTTTGAAGCCCGGTAGTGTGCTTTTATCCATAGGCCTGCAAGCTTGTGGCCTAGTCTGCCAACAGGCCTTTCATCCAGTAGGCTCAGAGGTAGTCAGGGGTGCCAGAAACAACAGTTTCTGAGTGTTCTGTTGAATTTAAACATCATTTAGGGCATGGATGGCATTGGATTGAATTGCAAAATGTGTATTTTTGGGTGTATTTCAGTTTTTGGGTGTGTGTTAAATAAATGTCTTTGTTGTGTGTGGTGTGTTGTGTACCTTGCAGACCTTGTTTAGCCCTGTGGATTTTCGTTTTTGCATTTTATTGCATTACAGGCAAAGCAGTGTGGTTTACCAAGCAGCCTTTGCCTGGCTATTTTAGGCCTGTTTTCAATACTTTGTTATCCAGGCCTCCTGCTTGTTGCTTGTGATTTGTGAGTGTCCATGTGGCTGGTGGCCATTTATGGTAGGAGTTATAAAGTGTGCTGCTTTTGCCATACAGGCCTGCATGGTTTTACTCTTGGCTTACTGCTTCCATCCATCCCCTTTGCCAGCTGCAGCTCCCTGAATGATGTGATGAGCAAATAATTTAATGCCAAACAGGGTCCACTTCCATTGCATTTGTATTTTTGTTGTTGTTCTTCTTCTTTCCTATCCATCCTGAGAGTGTACACAGTATACCATGAAAGCCCTTGTTGACAAAGTCTCACAAATGGCTACACTAAGTTATACATTTTATTAGTTTGTTTGTACTAGTAGTAATTGAACCACAACTACAAATGCAACATTTCACTGATGTTCTTCTCCTGGCTTCTTTGCTTTTAGGTGCACAAAAAGACAGAGGAGGAGGTGTCATCATCACCCGCTGTACTGCCAGACAGAAGTCCTGCTGCGCACCACGTCACGTCCACGTGTGACGACAGACATCTCTGCAACTTGTGCACCTGCGTCCTGCTGACATCTGAAGAAGATGGCCCCAAAGAAAGGTACCAGGTCCTCCAGTACCAAGAAAGTTGCCAGTGAGAAGAAGGAACAGAAGAAGGAAGTGGCACTTTCCAAGACTGGTGTGCCGCCCGAGTTGTTTTTTGGGAAAAAAAAACTTACGCCTGCAGCAGCGGTGTCCGGCGGGACCCAAGCTGGGAGCAGTACCTCCGCATCAGTGGGCCCAGCCCACCAACCTAGGGCCAAGGCCATGAGTGTGGCAGAGGTAGCCAGTCTACTAATGAGCAGTGATGTTGAAATGTCATTATCGCAAAGTAGTACCCAAACAACGCACTCGCAGGCGGAAATTCAGCAGATAAGTGGGCAACAACAGCCCTAACAACAGCTGCAACAACAGCCGCAACAACAGCTGCAACGACAGCCGCAACCACAGCCGCAACAACAGTCGCAACAAGAGCCGCAGCCGTAACCACAGCCGCAACCACAGCCGCAACCACAGCCAGAACCACAGCCTCAAACACAGCCGGAACCACAGCCAGAACCACAGCCGCAACAACAGCCGCAACAACAGCCCACAAAAGTAGTTGTTCCTCCTGAAGTAGGGGCAGTTCAGGAAATCGAGCTTTTTGCAGACGAAGAGGAGCAAGCCACTGTTTCAGAAGATCCATTGTCTTCCAGACCCCCAACAAGGAAAAGGAGGGTTAGTCCATCAACTTCTTCTTCAAGCCCCGCTTATGATGATCGAGATGCCACTTGGAAGCCACCAGCTCAGTCTGAGAGTGATGCACGCCACAAGACTAGGCTAGTGAAAAGGAAGGTTCCAGAAAGCCTTAGAGTTATGGAGGTAGATGTAGAAGAGGGGGGTGATGATGACGATCCAGTCATCATGAACATCACTCCCGGCCCAGAGGAGACGGAGACCAACATTATTAGACTATCCAAAATCGCTGCGAGGGATGTAGCACAGATACCACCAACACAGGTAACACCAACACGACCTCCAGCTTCCATATTTGCATTTGCAAAGGCCCGGCAGGGACCTACATCCAGCTCAACCACCATCTCAGTAGGTAGTGGTACTGTAACTGCACAGAGTCAAATTCCAGGCACACCCTCCAGTTCATCTGGTATTGAAAGTGGCACCTCCAGCAGCGCCAGAAAGTTCTGCTCCCCAGTTTGGGACTTCTTTTCGGTTAGCAGTAAGGAGGAGAACATTGCTATATGCTCAATTTGTCGACAAGCTGTTAGGCGGGGTAAGCTTGTTACAAACTATGGTACCGGAGGCCAAACAAGTCATCTCAAAAAACACCACATCATCAGTGGGAGGCTCACCTACTTTGCTTACAAAAAAGTAAAACTGCACCCATTGCTGTTGGTGGGGATGAAGAAGTAGAAGAAGATATGATCGCGGTGGAAGGTCAACAAGAGGGAGACATTTCTAGCCCTGTCCCCAGCACTGTAGTGGTACCGCCCACATCCTCAGCAACATCTCAGGGCACCGTAGTAAGAAGAGTCAGACTCAGAGTCAGACTGAGACACCAAGGCAACCGAGTACTGCAATGAAAAGCAGTGCGTTGTTGAGCCTAACTGGGTTCAAGAAGACAGCTGCACCACAAAGGAAAATAATCCAGCCTACCATTGACAGCATGATTAGGTCGGAGGGGCAGTACCAACGCAACCACCCAACGGCACGGTTGTACAATGCGAAGCTGGCTAAAATGTTAGCGCTGGACCTTCTCCCTTTTTCATTTGTGGAAGGGGTGGGTTTCCTTGAATTTGTGACAGCCATCTGCCCAAAATGGAAGGTTCCCAGCCGGTCCTATTTCGCCAGAGTTGCTGTTCCAGCACTACATCACGATGTGCTGGAATTGGTTGGACAAGCTTTGCAGCAGAGTGCTGTTCACAATATCCACCTGACAACAGACATGTGGACCAGTTGCCAAGCCACTGATTACATGTGCATCACTGCACACTAGGTCTCTTTTGTGGGGGTTAGAGAAAAGCTATCTGAAGTAGGTGCTATTGACACAGCTGAGATTTTTAATGCTACTCGGAAACATGCAACTGTAGCCATGTTCGCCATGGAGAAATCTCATACTGCTGCAAACATTTTGGAAGAGTTTAACAGCAAGGTCTTTGAATGGCTGTGCCCAAGAGGGCTTTACATTGGTTTTGTTGCCACTGATAATGGCAGTAATGTACTTAAGGCCATGGAGGTTGGTGCATATTTCAGGGTCCCGTGTTTGGCACACTGCATTAACATTATAGTTCAAGACTTTCTGAAAAAAGAAGCCATAGTCAGCAACTTACTGACCACCTGCTGCAGAATATGCACTCATTTCAGCCATTCTTTTAAAGCCCGGAAGCAGCTGAGGGTCATTCAACGTGACTATAGAATGCCAGTGAAAGCACTCCTTCAGGAGGTGGCAACACGTTGGAACTCAACGTATTACATGCTTGACCGTCTGTCTGAGCAGTACAGACCAATCAATGAATATGTCATGCAAAGGGCGGATACTACTGTGAAAGGCATGACCCTTCAGATGGATCAATGGTGCCTAGTTAAATGCCTGACATAGATGCTTCTTCCTTTTGAGGTCTTCACACGTGAAGTCAGCAAGGAGGACTGTACTATGGGCCAAGCTATCCCATTGTTGCACATGCTATAGCAACAGCTGAAGGAGGTGTCTGAAGCGTACATAGGTGTGGAGGAAAAAAAAGAAGCATATGAGTTGGTGGAGAGCTTATCCTGTCGCTTAACTGAAAATGCAAGGGTGCAAACTAAGATTTTGTCACAAGAACATTACATTTGTGCCACAATTCTGGATCCACGGTACAAATTGGCACTGAACAGTAAGACATAACTTCCTTTTTCAGAAGTGGATGTTGCCCGGTACAAAACTTGGATAGCTGAGGCAGCCAGTAAATTGGAAAATGAACGGCTGGTAATTAAAGGCCCGCTACTCAAACCCACAACAAGTACTGCAGCAGGGCATCCGGTGTCAAGTTCAACTTCAGAGCCTGAGGGCAGTGTGTTTGGCTCACAGCTGTCACCAACATCAACACTATCGACAACAGCAAGAACCGGATCATCAGCCCCAGTAAAAACGGCACAGGATTGGTATTTACAGGAAGGACTTGCTAGGTCCAGTGCTGATGCAAAGAAGACAAAAGAGGCCGAACAAAGTGTAGCACCCCTGAACATTGAACGGATGGTCCAGGCCTATCTGGATGACCCAACAGAGGTCTACATTGATCAAAACCCATTGCGGTATTGGTATTGCAAAAGGGGCCAATGGCCAGTGCTCAGCAGGCTGGCGATAAACTATCTGGCTTGCCCTGTCGCAAGTGTCTCTTCTGAACCTGTTTTCAATGCTGCTGGTTCCATTGTAACAGTGAAAAGGACCAGTCTCTCGCCCAAAAACGTGGAGAGGTTAACCATGATCAAAATGAATCAGCAATTATGCCACCGAATTACACAATACATGAATCAACGCAGGAAGATGAGGACAGCAGCTCATGTGACGGAAGTAGCGTGTTAGATGATGACTACCTACTTCTGGTTGAACCCCAGAGTTTGAGGATGAGCTATACTTCCCTGACAACTAGGCTTCCACTTCTTACTGTCTTCCTCCCTTATTTACTATTATTTGTGTGTCTGTCTTTCTGGTTGGGAAACTTCGAATCACAACAAATCCATCACCACCGTCTTCTAGTCTTTTATTGCCATATATGAGTTTCAGCTGTCTGCATTTCAGTCCACACCTCTGAGTCCTGCTCCTCCATCCTCCTGAATCGCCCTAAATCTATTGCCCTCAATCCAGATGATGATTGGATGTAGCATAATAGAAGAAAAAAGAAAATCTTGCCTCGTTGTGTCCCTCCAAAAGAAGTGGAACATGATGATGACTACTATAGCTATCCTCCTTTCCGAGCCGAGAGAGACTGCCCATTAACTGAAGATGAGAAGGAACAGGTAATGAATGATGCCATGCATTGGACGCTGACTGAGTGATTTGTGGTGTTGTTGTTTGTTGTGCATGAAGTTAATTCATTGTGTACTATTATCTAATCTACACACTAAAAGTAACTCAAGGCAATGTTTGTTTCCCTTCTTGTTTTTTAATGACAAATTTGTACTTCTACTGCAGGCCGATCCATTGCATTTTGAATATGGAAAGGGGACTCAATATGTACACTGCACACTAAGTTGGACAACACCATGATGATGACCACAGTGACATAATATCTTCGCAGTCACTCAGTAGGATCCGAGATGATTGATGGAATAAGTCAGGACGTTTCATGAGTGGCATAAAAGGTAAACAAGTCAACAACAACCACTGCAGACCTACATGTCTGTGTAGTGGTGGAGTCGAGTGTGGTGGTATGCCTGACAGCGGTGCATTGATTTAGTCACTTCATTTGTGAAATGCTATGTTGCTGTATATATGCTTTGTTTGCCTCTATCAAAAAATGTATGCTAAATGGAGGATGGGTCACGGGTGCTGTGGGCCTGCTCTGTCCTGTTGTTGTTGGAGGTTAATGCTGGAAACAGACTAGAGTAGACATGATGTATCCATGCCGCCTCTGAAAGTGTTCTTGTTGCACTCCACCGCAATTTATGCATTTTTTTTCTACTTGATTTTTCAATATCCCTTTTGTTTTTCCATCTACAATCACAGGCCGGCCCTTACCCTGTGCTATACTGGGAAAAACAACTCACACTTACCTTACCAATGAATCTACATTTGCCAGGCAGGCAGTGGCGTCACCCAAGATTGATGGCCGAAGCGTCCATGGAAGGGAGGACCAAGAGGAATGCCGAGCTGCAACTCCCCATTTTGACCAGGATAACATACAGTAACAGTATCAACTTTCATCATCTTTTAAATAATTTGATTCATTTTTTGTCTTCAATCATTACTACTGTGTGTTGTTGTTATTATTATGTTTGCTCTCTGCTTATAATTCAAATTCATCCCTACAGCTATTTTTTAATTTTCTTTGCTGTGTTTAAAAGTAAGCCCGGTACAACAGAACAGAAACGGTATGTAATTCGGGTCTCTCTGAGGGCAGACAGGCAAAGCAAATTGCATAATATACTGCTGCCCTGTACTGTCTAATTGTCTAGTAGTAGTTAGTAAGTACTACTTATCATTAACCATCAAGTTATCATCATCATGCATGCATTTCCTTTTTCTCCCTTAACAGATTTATGGATATGGTCGTCTGCCAAGATTGTGTTTTGTTGTTTGTCCATGCGTACTGTTTTCTTTGTCAAACCTTTCCCCAAACCCCCTTCCCAACCATTCATCAAACCCTAACCCTCTTCCCCGGGCTGTGTGATTTATTGAGGTGTGACTAAATTAAATGTACACCAATAATTTATCACACGCTTGCTGGGGCGGATGTGGCGAAAGCAACACTAATTCAATTTCAAAGCAGGACAAGGATCTTCTTCTGCTTGCCCACCGATGAGCAGTATATTTGCGAGGTAATTTTTTTACCAAAGGAACCTAATCCATCAGCATTAATTGCCGGCATCAATTGGATTTGTCATCCTACTACACACAGCACTAAAGGTTACGCTTCTGTCGAGTGTAGGCCTAGTCGAGTGACTCAACACAACTACAGTTTGTAACTTGTTGTACTAGGCTATCCCTGCCACCATTATGTTTTATTTACTTCGTTCTACTACTCCTCCCAGAGTCTCAGGCGACTGACTGTCTCATTTTCTTTTTTTGCAAATGCTACTGCCAGTGTCTACTACTACAGCCATGGCATCTCCATTCACTTGGGAAACAAAACCATCATCGCCATGCACCCATCGCTGTGCCTAACTTAAACATCAATCCCAGGTAAGATAAGAAGTTTGGGGAGGTATAATAATGGACTAGGAGGAGAGACTGACAGTACTAGTAGGACAAGTCACTCAGTGAGGGTACCGCATCTATCTGTTTGTGTGTTACAAAATCGGCAGATTATTAAATCCAACACTGGGTGCGGCCCTGCAGCAGCAAGGAAACCATGTTTGTGACGTAAAACAGTAACCCCCACACAAAACATTAACAACGTATTGCTATGTTTAAGTAGAAATATAATTTAATACCCTAACAAAAATAAACTATGTAAAAAATCCCATAACACCCGACCCGACCCACCCCTCTCCCTAACCCCAACCAATGTCCAAAACGATAAAGTCCAACCAATGTCCAAAATGTCTATAAACCCCAGCACAACGCCCAATTCCCACCCACCAAAAAAAGGATTAAAAAAGAGGCAATGCAACAGGGTCAAGTTATTGGCGGGATCTTCGGCTTGGCTTCTCCAGGACCTTTAGCCTCTTCTTCACCTCCTCTAACTGCTCCTCTAGATGCGCATTCCGGAGGAGCATGCGGCGCGCATATGCCCTGCAGTTGCATCCACAGGGGGGGCAGCAGTGCTGGATATTGAAGGGCGGTGGCGGGCGGCTGCCTGACCATGGCGCCGTACCACTCGAGGGGCCTGGCTGAGGCCCGGGGCATTGGAGGAGGCTGCAGCTGCCACCGCCTCCTCCTCCTCCTCTGCCAGAGCCACCAGCCGCCGATATTCTTAGCAGATGGCCTCCAGCTTCCGGCACCGGGCCATGGCTGCCAACTCCTTCCTGGATAGTTTTGCTTGTGAAGGAGTAGCTATATCAAGAAAGAAAAAAAACTATTAACCAATACTCTTAGCAAAACAGTAACACAAATTAATTCAACACATAGTGGCACAGTAGCACTAGCAAGCACAGTACATAACATTTGTGGTATGTATCTATCCTCCCACTTCCTCAGCCTCTAACATTTGTGGGTGTTTCTGGCATTATACTAGCACTATGTATGGACTCAAGTACACATTACACCAGTCTTCTTCTTCTCTCTTGTTTTGCCAAATTAACGTAACTTTGTTGTAGCCGGCATGCCAGCTCAGTCAGCCTGCGCCCAAGACAAACATACTAGAGTCATGATGATGCAGACTCACGTTAGTTTTATTTACTACTGTCTGCAGGTGGGGAAGCTCGTATTTTTCTATTACGGGTGGCATTGGCCATACTCTGTTACATCACAGGTAACTGCTTAATTTCACTTTCACCCTGCCCTGACTACTAGAAAAAGGCAGATGATATCTGATCCAATGATCATTGCTTATATGGGGCGACATGAGGTACTTTGTTTTGATTGATTGTGTAACCAGCCGATAGGCCACCCATGGCAGGCTGGCTGACCCAGTCGGAAACAAATTAACATAGGTAGGGAGTTGTCCTCTGAGTCGGAGGAAGGCGCTTTATGATAACTACATACATACACAATATATATGCTGTGCTTGCAAACTACTGTGAGTCAAGGGAGTATTCTGAAAATACAACTTATATTCTCCTCGGCTTTGCTACTCTGGCGTGGTTTCTTTCACATTCTCTTCAAACTAAGACTCTTCATCCAGTGACAGTCTCTACCTATGCTATCTATGATGAATACCATCCAGGCATCCACCCATTCAAAGTAAACGTCTATCATTCTTCCTAATCTCTCAACAAACCTTAGTTTGTTTCACCAACAACAAACATTTATTCTTTTTTTTTTTTTAAACCACCACCCATGCGTCCTTTCCTTCCTTGCTTGCCTTGGCTTGGCTTTGAGTTTGACCCAAAAACCACTGAGGAGTCTTGCTATCCTCCACCCATACAGTTTCACCCACCCAGGCAGGCATCTTTTCTTTTACCTTCCACCCATCCTTCAACCACCCATGCATCTGATTCCTATCAGCCACCTATGCATGCATCCCACGTATCCTTCTCTGCCAGTCATAAATATTACATCTCGCCAACCCTTCTTTCCCTTTTCGTTCAACACACCCATCAAGGTCATCTGATCTGACTTTTAGTCTTCTCCATAAAACTTTCACAGCTGAGTTGAAGTCAGATAGAAGAGGCCATTGGTTACTCAACTCCCGCCGCTAATGCTATTGCTAATGCTAAGTAAAGGGTGTCTTCTTCAACCGTTGTTCACAACAACAACTTCTTAATAAGTCTCAACCTTACAGTGTACACCCTTGCAGCGAGTGTAATGTCAATAAGTAAGGAATATAACTTACCACCGTCCGCCACTGCTGCTGGCTCACCCCCTGCAGCTCCTGCAACTGCCTGTGCCGCATCTCCTCCTCCCTCCGAAATGGCCGCGTCACCATCGCCGCTGGCCCCGGCACTGGTGGTCGATAGTACGCCTAGAAAAAACATTACACATTTTTTTAGATGCCATATACACCTCCCCCTATTTCTTCTTTTTCACTAGCAAGATTGAAAAAAAGTTAATACATACATATACAACATACATCACTAGTGCAAATCAGGTACTAGAGTACAGTAGACACTAGTAGTGTTATATCATGGTCCCTAGGGTCTTTCCAGTCTTTGTTAAGTTAGCCTGAGCCATGCAACCATTTTAGCTTTGTGTCTTTTATTTTTACGCACTTTACCTCGCAGCTTGTTGTGTAAGACGCCTTTGAGCCCACATGAGCTCATACTGCTACTGTCTGAGCGCTGCGTACAAGGTCGAAAAACAAGCCACTTTGTTATGGAGTTCTGGTGGTCAGTCCGTATTGCTTAGCCATAACATGCTACACTTTTTTGCACGACTGAGAAATGCTTGCAAAATACTAAAGCGCCCCATTTTTCTCATAACAGACGGAAGATTCCCTTCTATGAACCAGAGCTTTGCAGAGCTTATGATGTAACCAGTACTTCTAGGATGCTTCTTCTAAGGTGAGGGGTCCCCCAGAATTCGCTCAGAGATCTTCATTTATAATTTTATATAAACTATATTCCTACCAAGGGGAGGGTGGTTCTTCAACCACTGTTCAGTTATCATCATGATTGATTTCCCCTTTTGTCTTCTATGGACTTGTAGTTGTAACAATGTTTATTGTTTTAATCTTATGCATTTTACTGTTGTTGCTGGCTAGAGCTTGTTAGTTGAAAATATACCTTTTGAACTTACATAGACTCTGTGATATTTGGTGTGGACTTACACGAGTGAGTGAGTGACAGGGTGTGCATTGCTTCCACGACTCATAGGGTATCTTTGGGGGGTTCGGGGAGCTAATGAGACACTATAGCTAGTCGGTCAGGGGATTGTGGGTGAGGTGTGAGGAAGGTCCAACCGCCTATCACCAACGTCCTATTTTCTTGTGCATAGTTCTGTATGTGCAGAACCCCTACAACAGTAGTAGTATCTCCTATCCTATCAAAAATAGTAAAATATCTGGTTGGGCATTTTGTTGGTGTGAATTGTCGAAAAGCCTCAAGATTAAGAAGACTAGAAGAGGACAACCCAAAGGACAGGACTCAGTGGCTAGAGCGATTGGTGAATCTGAGTTTTATTTAAAACCTTTTAAATAAAGAGTGGCCAACTGGGCAAGCTTAGCTACAGACAGACTAATAGTAGTAGTACAGAGAGTCATAGCAGAGGTAGTTAGAGGCAGGGATAACAAGAATTTAGAAACAGATTGTGTAGATCGAAGAAGATTTTGTAAAAAATAGATTTAGGAAATCTAAATAATAGTTCGGAAAAAATAAGGTGCAGTAAAAGTTAGGGAAGTATAATTATTAATATTAACAACAGGAGGACATACTGGGGCCAGCAGCAGAGCACTCGGTAGAGGAGCGTTCCTGGCCCTGGGAGGCATCTTTTCCAGCTCCCGCCGACTCCGACCCCGTCTTCTGCTTGCCCCTGGGTGCTGATCATGAAAGATGTAAGAAAGAAAGAGACAAACATGGATGATTGGTGTGAAACAAATAAAATATTTTAAAAAACGCTCAAACATTTATGGAAACAACAATTGCAATCAAATTGACCTATCTAATCTGGTCGACTAGTATTGCGGGATTCGCGGACCGTCTAGTTATTATTTATGAACACTAATCCAGTGTTACATTCTGATTCCAGAATACTAACTAAGCCTAAGTACCACCTGACCGAGCCCACCTATTCCAGATGGGCCAATTGTTCACTAAGTCTGCATTTCCATTTATTTTAGTAATCAAAAATGCATAGATGGAGGACACATGCATACATTTTTGCATACACCAAATTGTTGGTTGGTTGCTGCTGATGTTCTGCTAGTGATAAGCCTAGGCTATTACCACTCACTAAACAAACTACAAAAGGTTCTACTAAGGACTGGGGTAAGCAGCACTCAGCAATACGTGACGTGACAGAGGATGCATCACGCAGACCACTAAACAATTACCTACTAATAATAAGTAACTAAACCTATCAATCCACCACTATCTCTTCTTGGTGGTAGGAGCACAAAGGAAGGACTAGAGTCTCTCTAGCATTACCTAACTTAAGCTCTCTAAAGTAAACTCTTACATAATCAGGCCATGCGAGCGCAAAGTTGCAAACAAGTAAGATTAGTAGCGCCGAGCACCTGTGTCATAACAATCACAGAAGATTTTTAAACGTAATTTACCTGCAATGTAAGCAGCAGCATTCTTGCTGTTCGTAAAAAAAATATATTCGCAATATATAACACAGCGCAGAAGAACACAAAGTAGTAATATTAAATAGCTACTCACCAAGCCCCGGGACCTCCACTCCTAGCAGGTCCAGCAGGTCCTGCTCCCGGTCCAGGATATCGGACCACCGGTGCCTCAGCTGGGTATCGGTGCGCCGGACACCAGAGCAGCGAAACACTGCCTGGCGCACCTTTCCCCACCGCTGGCTATGCTCCCGGAGCCCGTACCCGGATCCAGGCCTGCCGCCTGCTGCTAGGGTTAAGGGGAGGTGGCGCTGTACAAAAAACAAAAAAGTGCGGCCACCTCTGCCTCACCAAATGAGGCCCGTTCCTGCACCCCTTTTGGGCGCCGCCTTCCGCAGGGAAGGCGGTCGCGGCTGCGGCTACGGGCAGCCTTGCCCTTTCCCTTGCTGCCCCCGCTCTCTCCCTTGGGCATGGTTCTGGGACTCGGGGGTGGAAAAGAAAAGGGAGGAATTAGAAAAGTAAGTAAAAGAAATAAAAAAAGCAAGTTATAGAAAAAGTAGTAGAAAAAGTCACAAAAAAGTAAATAAAACTCAAAATATAGATTCAGGAAAATAGAGAGATAGATAAATAAAAAAGATTTTAAAAAAGTGTACAGAAACAAAGGATTGCAAAGATAGAGGGAGGGTAGAAAAGCAGGCCCAGAACCATAGCAATAGACTGAAATACAAGATGGCCGCGCCCATTGCGACTGCATGGGCAAGTTCGCGCGATATTTCCCCCCCAAGCATGCAAAAAGCGTCGCGAACACGTGATCGTGTTCCCGAGCAGGAAATACTTATCGCGAACGGGCGGGAGCACGCAATACGCAACCCGGAACAGGAAATAAGCATCGCGAGCGGGCGGGAAAAGTGAAAAACAAGATGGCCGCGCCCATTAGCGCCGCATGGGCAAGTTAGCGATATAATTCCCCGCGAGCACGCAAAAACACATCACGAACGGGAGGGACAAGCAATTCCGCGTGTTCGCGGAATTTCCGCGTGCTCGCTGAGATTTTTTACAATTTTGCGAGAATTTGCGTAGCGCGACTACGCAAATTCCGCCCACCCCTAATAAAAACACCAAAATACCAATAACCAATATCCCTACTATTCCACAAATCAAACCTGCATAGCCACAGCATTCACATCCTCTATACATTGTTGCTTGGTTATGAATTTACCTTTAATAAATTAAAAGAAAAGAGGTGTTTGGCAAAACAGGTACAAGTTGATTTATTGAAACACTGCGGTCGGGAGAGCCTGGACAGAATGCGCCTGCTCAAAATCCCTCAATGTACAAAGTTTTGGCCGTCAATTTATACAGTTCATGGGGTACAATAAAATGTTCTCTACATTCCCAAAGAGCATCTTAGTCATAAATAGGCCTGGGCGGTGAACTCTGCTCCGTTCGCGGAGTTTGCAGAGTTTTCTGTACTCCCCGCTCTGCGGAGCTCGCGGAGTGCAGAAAACTCCGCTTCGCCTAGTGCAGCTGAGTTTTTTCCCTGCTCACGAACGGTAAGTTTGCGAGTACAAGCTGCCGCTCGGGCAGAATTTCTACCCGAGCAGCAGGAAAACCAGCGCTAACGGCAGTTCGCACAGCACTCCGCATGTTTTTTTGTCACTTTGCGGAGTTCTGCGTAGCAAAACTCCGCGAACAACGCCCAGGTTTGGTCATAAATAAATCACATGTGTGCATCTGATAAGGACACAGATGGCACTCGACCTTGTGGAGAGATAATGCGGGCCAGTGTGTATGTGTCCAGATGTCCAGTGTGAGGAGTGCGTGATCAATACGTGTGTTGTGCATGTTGTTTCCTGATTCGTTGAGTGTACCTTTCTACATGTGGTATCTAGCTCTGTGGTATTTCTGGGGAATGCAAGCTTTTAGCCAAAGGGGTTTTATTGGGGCCATTTTCCTCGGACTTGTTTGTGGTGCAACTATCTATCTGTGGAATCGGTCAGGGTTTTCCCTGGGTGTGTGTTGGTCTGTAATTTATGGGGGAACTCACCTGTGACTTGTCCTGCCGCCACGTATCTCTGACTCAGGGTTGATGGGGAGGTCACGTTGGGAGAATCCAACAGCGATTATGTGAGTTTATTGGAACTCTTAAAAATAATACGCAGCCACTGGTATCATTTTTATCGACATTGCCAGCATCGTGCATACAGTTGTCATCTTGCACATAGACATTGTTCTTACTGGTGTTCTCAAAGGTTGCTTTGGTCTGAATGTACATTGACAATCGGTATTATTGACAACAATAATTTTATTGTATAATCATGGATTATAACATACATTGGTATAATTGTTGCTGATTTTGGCGCTGCTGTGTGGGCACAAATTACGGTATACATTGACATTGCATTGACGGGCATTGTTATGTTATAGGTTATGTTGGCATAGTCTGTGGCATACATTCAAGTTGCATTTACTCATATTCCTGTTGTCGGTCCTGCACATATAATGATCGTTTTTGCACCCATTCCAGCAACATTTTTCATGAGACCGAAACTCCTACAAAGTCCTCCAATGCATTATGCAATACTACAATCTCTAAAATGACAAGTCACCCTATTTATACTCACTTCTCCTTAATACCAAGAACAGATTTAGAAACACTGGAATACTGCCATTAGTCAGGGAAAATTTAGTTTCAGAGCCTGATTTGCTGAAACATAAAAGTCCCTCCAAATCCAATGACCTTACTTAGATCCATTTGAACCCAATCTTCTGCTACCAAAAACTGAAGATGCTATGTTTTGAGTATGTCAATTTAAATGGTCTCTGATGAACTGGGAAGGGTTTTACTCCCTTAAGTATTTTGTTCCCTCACTTTGTCTTGTCATTCAAACCAATTAAATATTAAATAACATTTTCAAAATTAAAGTAAAGCATATTAGGCTTCACAATAAAGACTGACAACTGCTATATTTAAACAATGAAGGTTTATTGGAAAGTTTACAGAAAGGCAAATAAATGGTCACAAGTCAGTCAATTGCTCATTTAAACAAATAAAATAGCATGAAGCTCAGACAAAGGTGAAGTTCACCTCAAATAAAATAAATCATAAAGCAAAGGTCAGAATGACACAGGGCTTAATTACGATTCTGGCATTCCGAGGACCCCCAGACTCACGGGGCATGCCAGGGGCGGTCCAGCCACTTGTACACTCACCCTCCAACTGCCCTATTACAACTAGGATGGTCTGACGGCCATGGGACCACTGCAAACATCAGGGATCAGAGATCCCTGGTGGTGGTGCGGGGTCCCGCTAAGCATATTACGAGTTTCCTCTCTGCCATGTTTTTCATGGTGGTTCCTGCTCCATAAAAACCGTGGTGGAGAGGAAACAAAGTGGGCCCTACAGGGCCTCCTGTTGCCTCAGGGCCTGGGGTACATGCAGGGGAGCACAACATGTGCACCCTGTGTGCTTGAACCCCTGTTCCTGCACAGCATGGACTTTACAGTCCATGCTGTGCAGGAACAGTTTTTGGTGTTCCCATTGTGGTGCCCATTTTCAGAGGCACCGCATTGAGACCACCGAGAAAAGCCTGCCATATGTGAGGAAACTCACAATCTGGTGGGCGGTTTGAACACAGATTTGCTGGTGCGGAAGCGGGCAACCGGCATGGCAGTGCGCTCCCACACTGCCAAACTTGTCATTAGGCCCAAAGTGTAGCCTTCTAAAGATCAGGGGAAAGGGAGCCCACAATCCTCAGGATATTGCCTCTTTTATAGACAGTTACACAAAGTTACACAGTTATACATTTGGTGCTAATGTGCAAAGGTCCAACGATCACATTCAATATTAATAAATTCAGAACAAAAGTTTGAAATCACATTATCTAGAACTATCCCATAAATTCACATAATACAGTTCTCATCCTTGGTGCCTTCAGACACAAGTTGCAGAAACAGGTAATGAAATTAAGATTCACACCGTGGTCCCAATAAATGAGGCCATAGGACAATTAACTTCACTAGCACTCATTTTATGAATCTTAGGAACAAAGCCTCGTGTTGTACCTGGGAAAAAAACATTGCGTTCACAAAATTGTTCACAAAATAGCTAATGTGTACTGAGTGCATGGTGAGTAAAAGACAAAAATGACGGTGTGCTAAACAAGGATAGATGTAAGCAACAACAACCATTTTGAAATTGAGGCAAGCATTAAAACAGCTTTTCAACAGAATATCTTTATTTCACTGTATGTTAATCACATTGTGTTAATAGTATTGCATTTAAAAAAAATCCTACATCAACAGACTACTGCAACTATCTTTATTTGGGTCTTCAAGCCTACCAACTTGCAAGGTTATTGCCAGTACAAAATGTTGCAATACATATACATTTCAGCATGAACACGTTTGACCAAGCTTGTGCTTCCAGGAAAAGCCATCACTGAATTTCTGCACATTTCACTTTAAAATCATCTGCTTGGTCTATACATCTTTTTATGGATTGGAGCTGTTTGGTCTGGTGTGAGCTTTTTGGTCTGGTATGAAATTTGGAGCAGTATCGCCCCTATGGATCATTATCATAGAAACGGTCTATTCTTTTTTGCCTCTACAGTTGTCATAAGTGCCAGTAAGACACTGGGTAGAGAAGGTTGAGCTCTATAAACAAAATCAAATATCGAATGGGTTCTGTATGACATCACAGCCTCATTATATAAGGATGACATTTGCTGCAGTACCATCTGCATCTCCAAATACTTTAATTTCATGATTTAGAACCCCTAGTTTAGCTTATAGATAATTGCTATTCCCACCAAATTGCAGCAGATGATGATCACCTGGGATCAGGCTTGCCAACAGGGCTGAGCTACAGGTCTCAGTGAGCCATGACACAGTAATAAGAAGCATTCCAATGTCTCCCTCAGCAAACAGGTCATTGATTAACAAAAACGAGCCAACATTGATACATTAATATATTTCAACTTCACTGACCTTTGAATTAATGAACTAATAACATTTATAAAACGCACAGTGACCTCTAAATTTATTTTGATATTAAAGTATTGAACAGGAAGTCATCATCAAGAGGCAGCATTTATAGGCCCTTAATATTTTCTGTTGTGGTTCCGTCTTGAAGGAAGTGCATGTTAATGCTACTTTATTTGCTCGTCATCTGATGGATGTATGCCCAATTCTATTTGGAAATCTTGACTTGTAGATTCGAGATATGTATCTTGACAATGCTTTCCTAATATCGATTTGGGCTCATTGTTATGCATGGATGGAGAGGTGGACAGGCTGAGGTTGCTGTGACATACCCACACACATAGTAACAAGAGTAATAGAGTAATGCCAAACCATATCTACTGGTGTTTGGGTACTAACACAAGTGTTCCAGGGAGAAAGAACATTGATAATCTCTTCCAGCTCCTGGTGGCATTTTGCTTGGTACTTGGGGAGTCAGGATGAGGTAGACTTGGTTGAAAAGAATGACATCATCAAACAATATTTTTTAAAGAGACACGTCGTCATAGTCAGCATATTTTTTAAAATCATTGGAGAAACAATCAAAATGGTGACCTCTTTGACACAATCCAATGTAATGACTTTCATCTATGGTTTCTGTGAATCTACATCTGCTATCAGATTTTGAGGGAGTTGAAACGTCTCTATGATTCATGTGTCCAGATCAGCTCCTCTGCCTTCCGTAGGATTCATAGAGTGCACATATTCTCACCTCTCCAGATGTCTTCCATTAGATCCAATTGCTGTTCAGACCAATGCTGGTGTTTATCATTATCATCATGCATTCCTCCAAATTGGACTCATATTCTTGGGGGATCTGGCACCATGTTCGAAAATTGTAGACAGCTATGGCAAGCTGCAAGGACCGCAGAGAATGTCCCAATACTCAGATACAGGAAATCTTCTCTTGACCAGGTGAGTCATCGAGTTACAGTAAGCCCAATCCTCAATCAGCCAAATCAACTTTCCAGGCATTGGAAAATGCTGTAAAGAAAGAAACTATTTTAGAACGAAAAAGATTATGGATATCTATTTGTGAAATAAGTTATTAATAAAAGGCACAACCTACCTCTTCTTCATCAAATGTTGATTATCCGGTGGAAATTAGGGGTGTATCCACCTGACAGGTTGGCCTACTTTGGAGTAAGATACAAGGGCTCTGTCCTGGTTGATGTAGATCCTCTGAGCTTCACCCCTACCTGAAGGAACAATATTAATTGATGCCAAAGGGGACTGTATGCAATGCGGCCCAGCAGAATGTCTTTAAAAACTTTCTGGACTATACCGTGAAAACACCTATGGCATGTTGCAAGGACTGCAGAAAACATTGCAATACTCGGATATAGGAAATCTTATCTTTACTAGGTGGGTCATTGAATTACAGTAAGATCAATCCTCAATCAGCCAAATCAACTTTCCAGGCATGGTAAAAAGCTGCAAAGAAAGAAACTCCCAAATGGTGGGAAGCAGGGCTGTACACTTCACACCGTTCTTAAGTCCTGACGACCCTAATAAAACTACTTTAAAACGAAAAATATATATGGATACCTATATGTGAAATAAGTTATTATTGAAAGGCATAACCTACCTCATTTTCATCAAATTTTGATTACCCTGTGGTCATTAAGGGCATATCCACCTGATAGGTTGGCCTACCTCTCCTTCCTGCTTAGGTTCTTGCCTGAGATCCCCCTCACCCAGCCCAGCTGGCTCACAAGGGGTGCATATTTGCTCCAAGATGTTGCTTCAGGTAGCATGGGTCCATGGACCATCCAGAATCATACTACTGGTTTCTCCTGCTCCCCACACCCCAGTGTGAGCCACTATGATCCATCACAGCATTTTACTTCAGATACCCATGTTTCGGAAGATGAGTTCACACCAACGCTTAATTTACCTCACAGGACTACAAGCTGTCCCCATCTTGGATACACTTTCCTGTTTCAGGTGTTTTAAAAAACACATTTCTTTCTTTTTATGTACTCCATTTATAGTTGTTTCCATTGCTGGTGTTTACATATTTCATAATGTTGGCAGGCTGCATCCATTCTCAGAGAGGGAACACAGGGGCTGTACCAGTACTTGATGACAGCAGGTGGAATGTTGCAGCCCATTTGTTATTTGGCACATCAGCCCTGAATCCTCCTTGTGGGTGTGTGCAGGATAGTTCCCACCTTATTTTTCAGGGGATAAATACTGGATTTTAAACATGAGTGAAAAGAGAACTTAACCAAAAAAGTCTTCAAGTCCAGCTCACCCATTTCTGCTGCACCATGAGGACCTTCTTTGCCGTCTATGCTATGCTTGCTGCTGCTACTGCCGCTGAAGGTGAGACACGTGAAACACCCCCGTGTGACTCCCATTATTGATTCAAAAATGTCATCTTTCTAATTCTCTTTTCTCAACTTTGCCTTAAACATTTCTTCCATCAGAGCAGGTAATATGGTTCAGAGCAGAGCAGGTAAATATTGCTTTATTTGATTGTACTTTACAGCCAAAGTCAGATTCTAAGGGCCAGATTCACCAATTTTCAACAAAATGCTAGTTAATTTTTACAAAGCCACGCAAGGGACGATTTTCACCACCTTGCGTGGCTTTGTCAAGAAAATGTAACGTAATGCAGTGGCTTGCACTGCATTACATTACATTTCATTCTGGGTGGCGTTACATGCGTGGAACATGGACATACCCATGCATCCACCCATGGATTTCACGCAATCCCAGATTTAGAAAGATTTGAAAACTGGGATTGCATGAAATTGCTATGCCTCCCAGAGGATGGCGTAACGAGAAGAAAAATATTCTTTCTTATTATTATTTCCTGTTTCTATGTGTGCTGCAATCTGCAGCACAAATAGAAAGAGGAAAATGCATTGAGAGATTTTTTTTGTGCAGGACGGTATCCTTTCTTGCACAAAAACAATTCTCCTTGTAATGCAGGCACCCTTGCACTGTGCTACCTGCATGCTACCTGCGCGATACCTGCATTGGCACTAGCCTGACTGAAATGCGCCAGCACTATGAGAGAGCAGAAGTGTGCCATATTTTGGTAGATAACACTGCCTTAACATCTGCCATATATAGGTAAAGAAAAAGGGGCCAGGAGGGCATAATTGTTTAAAGCCATTTATTACAAAGATATGGGTTATATACCTATTGGTGGACTGCTACTGTGCTAGCAGCCAATTATCTGAATATAGGGAACATAATGTAGTAATGAATTTTGCTGGTACCCTAAAATTCAAAACCTTCTTCCAAAAGGTAGATATATCAACCCTATTAAAAGTAATACATTGTTCAAAATGAGTCACATAAACCCTCTGGACTTTTTGTGCTACTTATCTGCCATGAAGCATTTAGCACAAAAACCCATTTGCTCCAAAGTAATAATTATCCTCTTTGTGACTCAAAAGCTCAGTTACACTAACGAATATATAGGAAAAAATGTCACACTGCATCTAGTAGAGCTATTAGTTGATAACCCATATCCAAGTGACCCTTTTTGTGAATCCGAGAGGTTAACTGCCTTTCCAACTATGTGGAATCTGGCCATCTCTAATATAGAACTCAACCAGTCTTCTGTAAGATCATTGTTCCCTGATGAAATTCTGCATTTAAAGCAACATGCAGGATTCCATAAGACCAAAACACCTTGTACCCATGCCTCTCCATTTAAACTTTCCACTTGGTCTGTGAACAGAGATGCAAATAGCCATAACTGTCTATCCCTTGCACTGTGCTACCTGACTAGGGATGCAAACAAGCCAGATCAAACCCAGCTAACCCACAGGAGATATAATACACACAATGCACTTTAAATGTATATCACTTAGTAATTTGATGCTGTTGACCCAGTGCTACATCAACGTGCACCACTCAGTGCACCTATGGTGCAAAACCCAGAATGGGGACAGTGAGTGGAGGAGTCTCTTTACCAAGTTGTCCTGCCAAAAATCCACAAAATATCTGGTGATCCTTCTTTAAATTTTTATTTTTTATTTTTCCCAATTCATAAGTTGTTCATCTTGATTGCACATTTTAGCTAATTGATGTGCCTGTTGATTCAAAGCCAAAAGGGGTTTATATGAGTTGCCCGTTTTCTCTTTACAATGCCTTTTTAAATTACCAAGTTGTTGTCATTTTATATATCCAGTTTTCTTCCACTTCCAAATACTGAACTTTTATCTATCTTCGGGGTGAGCTATGAATACCTGCACCTTGTGGTCATGAACGACAATAGCTCCTCACCCAATGGGGTTTGTAAGATTGATTCTAGCCACCCCCTTAATACCCTTAATGCATTCTTATTCATTGTGACCCACTTCAGTGTACGCAATATCCAGATTGTAGAACAGCCTTACATGAATGGGAATTTAAGTGCTTCCTTGGGCACAAAACCAAGGTCTACCCATAGTACACCATGGCCACATTTGATTTGAGTAACCCTCATGGAGTGTAGGTATTTCTGCAGACAGTGTGTAACAAAGATGCATTCAGTGGTAGCCGACAGAGACACCTAGTTGGCCTCTCTGGTGCCCCCCTGACCCTTCTGTTTGCAATGTTCAGATTCATCTGTTGAATCTATAGCAATACTATCAGGGGCATATTCTCAAGGAACTATCGCCGAGTTACTGGCACTTTATCGCAGCCAAAGTCGCGATAAATACATCGCCCCATTCACAAGCTGGTGTTAACAGCATATACCACCAGTTTACCCGCGATAGCAGCCGCAAACTACATCGCCACAGAAGGCCACGGCAACTATTACTAATGAGATGCAGAGTAGGCATTCCCGTGCAAAAAGCCACGACTACACCACACCACAACATTCTCAACGACAAGCCACATCTGCAATGAGAACACAAAACATGCGATAAGGCGCGTTAACTGCAGGAAATTAACACCTGCTCTGACCTGGTGTAAAGTCGGACGACAACCGGCACCATCAAAGGGAGCACAGCCCAGAGCCACACATGAAGAACAACAGATGCCATGGAGCCACCCACCATGCATCCCTGAGCCCCGAGAGGGCAACAACACCCACCGCAACCACCCCCAGGACCCCCCCGGCCCCCACTATGGGCACCACCCCCCGGACAAAGAAATGTCACAACAACGTTACCAAAATCATGCACAAAACAATTCGCATGAAGCCGCTCAATCACAACACCTAACATACATCTGTGGACAGAAAAGGGAGAGTCAG
The DNA here is from genome assembly GCA_963921515.1 of Calotriton arnoldi. Lineage (NCBI taxonomy): Eukaryota > Metazoa > Chordata > Amphibia > Caudata > Salamandridae > Calotriton > Calotriton arnoldi. The sequence goes on along the minus strand of CAWUFW010002500.1, from coordinate 728,214 downwards.
ACATCCACATCATGAAATACAAATAATACGTTTATTACAGAACAAAACCAAAACAAGAATACTGAAGAGGCATGGAGGGTCTTCTCAGGACAATCTGCAAGTCACAGCCTGCAAAACAGAAATCTAGATAAGAAGGTGTGTCATGCGCTCATAAAAGTACAGAGAGAGTCAGAGCGAAAGAGAGAGAGAGAGAGAGAGGGAGAGAGAGGGAGAGAGTGAGGGAGAGAGAGAGGGAGAAAGAGGGAGAGAGAGAGAGGGAGAGAGGGAGAGGGAGAGAGAGAGGGAGAGAGAGAGAGAGGGAGAAATAGAGAGAGAGAGAGAGGGAGGGAGAGAGAGAGGGAGAGAGAGAGGGAGAGAGAGAGGGAGAAAGAGAGAGGGAGAGAGAGAGAGGGAGAGAGAGAGAGGGAGAGAGTGCCAACACTGCGGACCCATGCCTCACCGCTCACCTGCTGCCACCGGTGTGTCCCCAACCACGTGCCGGCATACACTGCAGTTCCCCAGGTCCCTCATCTGAAATAGTTTCCAGAGACATGAATGGCAGAGACCATACAGTTGCACACGCCATCATCGCTTGCCCGCCGTCTTTTATGGTGCATTTTCACGCATGACGCGTGGGAATTGCAGGCCTGTGGCTGATTTTCGCTGATTTTTGTATCGAGGTTGGCGTCATCGCAGGATTTTTCGCGTTGGTGTTTTGCATTTTTGCGGCGTCGCGTTGATTTTAGCACGGTCATTGGACACGTTATCATGGGACTTTCGCATGGTGCCGCCTGCTTGAGAATTCCACGTTGACACGGTGTTATTTTCCCGCGCTGGACTGCGATGTGAAGAGTTGCGTTAAGCTACTTTTGCGGTAGTTATCACACGTTCTTGAGAATATCCCCCATAGTCTTTTCATGGCTTATTTAATATTGCTCAACTGAGGTAGGAAGAGTCTGCAAATCTCATGATATGTAATAACCTCAGACTCTGGTATAAATGGGTACTAATGTGGTCATTAAACAAAACAGAATATCCCATTAGTTCAGAAGGTATTTTGTTAACTAATTTGGGACTTGAGTCATCATTCCATTGTTGCTATTCCTAGTTGTGAGATACAAATTGACTAATATAGTTTTCAAAATATTGAGATTTGTTGGACACTGTAGAAATATTCTAGAGATCAGCTGCAAACAAGAATGCAAATCCCCTTTTTTAGATGCCCTTTTGTTGAGGCAGTTCTGGCTTACAGGTTGCAAAATGATATGGATTGTATTACTGAATATTGAAAACACAAATCTCACCACAAATATCAACACCACACTACTGTAGCCCAAAATACATTAAAATGGCACAATATTGAAAAGCTAAATATTTTTACTACAAATATGAACAACTAACAACAATAAAAATATTGAAAACTAAGATTGAGAGTCAAAATATTGGAAACCACAATATTGATTGTACTGATATTTAAAATTATGCAGCATAGAAATATTGATTCTAAAAAACATAAATATACATATAAATACAAAGCTAAAACTATTACATACAATTTGAATACAAGAATAAAGAAATACAACCTAATTAGCAACCATTACATAACATAAAAAATTCAACTGCACCAATGACAACAATAGAAACATAAAACAACCAACCAAATCAATCTCACAAACAATTAACAAACCACTATGATAGAAGGAAACATTTTCTTTTAAAAAAAAAAAATGTTTTAAATATTTTTATTACATTTTTAAATGCACAGAATCAAAATTTATTACACGTTATGATACTTAGGGGTCAACCCAGTTAATTAATACAACAAAAATTCATTATTATAGCCATAACATAATAATATACAGCTCATTCTGTAAACTGGGACAACATTAATTGCTCATTTCATTTTTCCAGCTATAAATAGGGGCCCATATTGTCCTACCAAGCTTCCTACCTCTTTTACCTCTCCTCTCGTATATTCCTCTCTCAAGGTTATAAATAAACAGTAGTTTGGCTAACCATTGCTGAAAAGTAGGGGCAACCCGATCCAACCATGCTGAAGAAATACATATACGTAGAACAGCCATAGCAACGAACCAGAAATACCTCGTTGGGTCTTGAAGACCAGAATTTCTCACCCCTAACAACATTAAAGCAGGCAATAGGGAACCTCTTAATTTCAGAGTTTGATTAATACATTTTTCTATCTCCTTAATCAAAGTCTCCAGTTGCGGACAGGTCGCAAACATATGTATCGCGTCCGCTGCTAAACTACCGCACCGGGAACATCTAATCCCCTCTTGTCCCCCCCATTGCGCAATTTTAGCTGGTGTGATATATAGAGAGAAGAGAGTCTTATAGTGCTGCGCAGGAAACATTTTCAATTTCCTTGTGCCTGCACCCAAATGAGAAGCAAGCCCAACAACTCCCAGACCACTAAAAAAAAGTAACTAACAAATATTTTCCCTAACTCCCAACTCACTTGAACTTATAGTAACAATTTATCATTATGAGTAATACATATATCTCTGTTCTATAGTTCACACCACAAACCTGCCACAAAGACAAAAACGAAGCAAAACAAGAGCCAAACCAAAGAATACAATCAGAGAAAAAAGCAACCAACCCAAAAAAGAAGACTACTTCCACATGTAAGTATTAAACAAACACAAACAGCTGTAACTAAACTGTAAAAATAATCTAATAACATATAAAACACAATAGAAAATGTTACTTATATTTTGGAATCTAATACATGTCCAAAGAAGCAAGATACACTATTTTCCAGAAAGGAAAACCCCATCTAACATACCTAGGCTACGCCTACAGCAAAAGAAATAACATCAATGAACATAGTCACTGGAATTTCACCAAATGCTACTTGAAAGAATGCTATGAGAGAGCAAGTATGTAAATTATGAAGTAGAAAGTAGCACTAAGCATAATCATCAACCCTTTATGGCAGAAATAGAGGTTAGAAATATAGTTCAAGACCTCAAGGAAGCTTCCACCAGCTATAGTGCTCCAAATGGAACAGTACTAAAAGAGTTTGCTCACCCACAAAATCCCAGCCTACTACATAACATATCTAGAAAGAGATGCTTTGACAAAATAACAAACCCAACCGCTGAAACCTTTGATAGACAGCCTACTACTAACCCACACAAAAGAGAATTCCCGACTATATGACAAAAACAATAATGACAAACAATTATTTTTTTCAGTTCAAAGGTTTTTATTACATTTAATGCACAGGAAAGTGAGATAAAGAGAGCATGTATGTATCTGGCGCAAATATACACAAGGAGCTATATTGAAATCATGTGAATCTTTAAGCAGTGAAAAACACAGCCTTTTCCATCATAGACAAATAGAAGGCACTAGTCGACTATTGACGTAGAAGGCCAGAAGGATCATCAATCTTAGAGCTTGCCAAAAAGAGGCAGACACTGCAACTGTGTGCTTTTAATGTACCTTGTACAAAAACCACTGTATAAATTCTGTAACAGGAGAGCAAAGAGAAAAGAAAGAGAAGGTAGACTAGAAGAAGAAAACCTAGTAAGGAGTCCAGATACAAGGACAGGGAGTGATCTCTGGTAAGAGTTACCAGACACAGTAATCAGTGATAGTATGAAGATGTTACAGTGCTCACAAACAGGATTAACTATTATATTTATCTACCTGTAGTTCAGTACGGTTTGTTACGTTCCAAGAAATCATCAAGTCATTTCTAAAGTGCCCTTGAAGTATGTAAGGAGTGTGTCTTCTGAAACAATTATTGTCAGCACTTTTGCTGTGACAAAGCCACCCCTACCATGTGTGAATTGAGATATTCAAAGTATTTTTCAACTCTGACAGAATCAATATCACACCAAGGGCAAGCATAAGATCGACTAATTGAAGATCTATATTGGGCATATGGTGTACCTCTGGGGCAGCATAAATTCCTAAGAGGGCTGTGACAGTGTCTATATTGACTATGGTTTTAGAAATCAGTTGTAATGTTATTTTTACGTGTTGCTACAATGGGAGTATGCGTCTGGAGTAGTAGAACATGTGTAGCAGTTCTCCGAGCCCTTCTTTACAACTCCAGCAGATATTGGAGTCAGTAGGATCCTACTTGTGTAGCTTGACAGTGGTCCAGTATGCAGTGCGTATACACCAACAATCGTGTTTATGACAGCGCCAGGGTGTTTTTCCCTTTAAAGGCTGAAGAACAATTATATTATATCTTCTCCTGAAATACCCTGTCTGTGTAGACTCCTTCTCTTGATTTGTTTTTTAGTAAGGCGTGGGTTAGGTGACAGCAAGAGTTTATATATATCTATATATTACCTACTGGCGGTGCCAGTAGTTAGTTATAGTTAGGACCTCGTTTCTATTCAAAAAGCGTTTTTTCTTTTGCCAATATCTTTGGCGCCGTTTGACGAATCTTCTCGAACTTTTCAAAACCAATGGTTCACTTGGGTCAGCTCCTGTCTTGAAAGTTTTGGGGTGATTCGTCAAGCGGGGGCCGAGAATATAGAGAGGACCCAAAACGCGTTTTCCCCATGTTAATTTCTATAGGAACTTTAGACAAAGCTACAGCCCGAACTGCTGAACGGAATTACACCAAATTTGGCAAAAAGGTAGGTCTTGGTCCAGAAAGCATGTTTTTTTTAAATGGTGTAAATCTGTTCAGTAGTTGCTGAGAAATTCAAAAAATAAAAATGTATATATCTGAGCACCGAGGAGGATTCGCGAACCCTCCCAAGCACGAGCTTAATTCTGAACCGAGTCACAAGAAAAAGGAAGAAAAAACATTAAAAAAAAAGAAAAGGGGTAGGGTAGAAACACCCTGACCCCCTAGGCCTGCTCAGGGGGTCCCACAAGGACCCCCAGGACCCAAAAAAGCATGTTTTTTTTTTTTTTAAATCGGCCAAATTCGCGCTGAGTGTGCAAATCGGCCGAAAAAATAAAAAAAAAACAAAGCTCGGGCTCCCGCGCTTCGTTTTCTATAAGCCCCTGGGTGGGCCAGGTCCCGGGGGCAATGCCCAATTAATTAGCGGGGGCCCGCGGGGGCCCCCGCAGCCCCGGGGACCGCCACCTCCCCGGGGCTTAGATAATTATATGATTAAAACACGTACATGGTAACAACCACTGAAAAAGCTTCCGAAACATTCGCGTGTCGGGAATCCAGTTTGACAATGTGATATAAAATCATTTGGACGGACCTTAACAGCCTTCCCAAAATACCAACACATTCATGAATCAGGTCTCTCAATAAAACAGTTCCTTCTATTATGACGCAAAGTTATCAGGAGCTGGTTCCAATAAACTCCATGGAACAGTTGTGGCACACTGAAAGACTTAATTATAGAACATTTACGATATTGCCCTGAAACTGGTGAAATATATTCTGTACGTGCAAAATGTCAACTACAAAAGCGCATTTATTCATGGTGCGAAGCTCAACTGCTCTAAACATATGCCAAAAATCTACAGACGCCAACACACTGGTGCTCTTTTAAGACATGGAATCTATCACAAACTTCGAGCAACGCTGATCAACACCATCAAGACTTTGACAGAGATTGCTACTCTGTGACTCTACATTACTAAGCACAGCAAGACCGTCAATGCAGGAAAAATACCAGATTTTGTGGATAACATTTTTACAGAATCGAATTATAAAATCGAGGGAAATCAGGAATCCTGACTATGGCAGCTTACCCTCCCAGGAAGAGTTCTGCGGTATACAAATACACATAACATATGTCACTAAACTATAGAAGTCTTGGGCGCTGCAAAGGGCCCTTATTGTGACAGCAAAGATTACACATTTTAAAATCTCTATGCTTACGAATCTAACTTATTCTTAAAATAAAGTAGTGACATACCTAGAGTAGCCAATTTCTCTTTGTTCTCAGCAGAGGTCTCCGGAAATCCCAAAACATCGTTTTTCACTTGGCTCTACTGTCAATTTGCCAGAATACACGACAAACCTATTTGTGCCGATTACTGTTTAATTGGAACAGTCTCGTCCTGAATAAATTAAAGTTAACACCATGAATATTTGTCTTTAGACAACATTTCTCCACCACTTCACGGCCAGATTATTTTGGGAGGGGTGGCAATTAAAGGGCCTGACCAGGGCTTTAAGTGGGCCGGGTCTCACCGGTGCTGAGCACCGGCAGTTTTTTAAAGGGGGCGTCGAAACGGGTCTCTATCGGGCTCTGTTTTGTGCCCAGGCACAGGCGGACTGCAGTGACAGCAAGCACATTGATGTGCGCGTGATCACACTGCTGACTTCTCACTAGTGGAGAAGTTAAGGCATGACATCATGCCAGCTGAGCATTGTAGGGGAAGGGAAATCCTTTAAAGAGAGTCATTTTCTCTCTGGATTTCCCTTCTCTTTTTGAAACTCAGGAGCAGCAACATTGTCGTGGTGTCACCAGGGCTTTAAGTGGAAGCTTTTTCAATATTATATACAACAAACCATATTGCTGCTTATTTATCTTATGCCACTAACAACCATTGACAAAGCCAATAGTCCTAACTTGTTGTAGGTATGATGTTACTTGTTGTATCATATATCTGGATGCAATGACAAAAACAGCAAAATACAAGTCGGGCGGCACACTATGCTAAGCACAGATTTTTAACTTATGTGTTTTAAGCCACACCCATAATTACATTGGCCACGCCCCTTTGAGAGACCCCACCAGTTTTCTCATCCCACTTAAAGCCCTGGGCCTGACCCTCTTACAACACCGTGGCAATGGCTGCTGTAATGATAATGGAACTGGCAACAGGATACAGATATCGGTCCGCTTTCGTGTATATAAAATGATGAACATGCACCCCTGCAGATCACCACCAGTTGGGGGAGGAGGGATGAGATCAGGTGCATGCAGCAAAATAAACGAAGGGAGGAGGGATTTTGCGGACAGTTTATGTGGTAAACTGAAGAAAAAACAAAAAAAAAAAAACAATGGAGATTGTGGATCAGATGAAGGAAAAAAAGAGGCTTCACTCGGCCAGAGAACGGCGAGCACTCCGCCTCCTGCAGTCGATGAGCTGCTGCTGCTTCCTAGAAAGCAGCAGAGGGCGGGGAGTGCTCAGTGCGAAGTTTGAAGGATCGGAGCCTGGATTCAAAGGCGGGAGAGGGGTCCATGCTTCCATGGCCTCCCTTGCCATTATCACTGGGCAGTGTGCAGCCGATTACCGAAAGGAGGGGGCTGAAGGACGCATCTGAACAGTTAAAATTCACATATCTTTCCCCATTCACGTGTTTTGTGCTTTTTTTTTTTGCAGATTTATAGAGCGCGAACTCGACCCAAAGGTATTGGAGAATGCTTTACATAAGCACCAGCTACGTTTACTCAAGGGCACATTCATTTTTTGGTAGTCACGGGGAGATTAAGTGATTTGCCCAGAATCACAGGAAACTGTGTCGACGCTGAGGCTCGAATCTGGTTCCCCAGCTCCAAAGCCGGCAGCTCTGGCCGTAAGGCCACAACCTCTCCCTCTCCCACATTGTGATCAGGACAAGAAAGTCGGCGGTAGACCTATAGATATCCGCTCACAAACTGACTACAACCCGACTGACAGTCCCTGAAAAACCCTTTCTATATCTTACTTTACTATATTTCATCATCCCGCACGAGATTACATTAGCCGCTATATATATATATATATATATATATATATTATCTACTGGCGGTCGCCAGTAGATAGTTATGGTTACAACCTATTATCCATAGGAAATCCGCGACATTCTATTTGAAATAACTCTCTTGCTGGTTGACGTATCTTCGCAAAATTTTCAAACTTTGTGGGGCGCTCCGGTCCGCTCCTACCCTGAAAGTCTCGGGGGATTTGTCAAGCGGGGGCCGAGAAAAAGGGGGTCCCAAAACACGTTTTCCCCATGCAATTTTCCATAGGAAACTTTAGACACGGCTACAGCCCGAACTGCTGAACGGAATTACACCAAATTTGGCAAAGAGGTAGTTCTTGGTTCAGAAAGAACCCTTTTGTTAAATGGTGTAAATCCGTTCAGTAGTTGCTGAGAAAATCAAAAGTAAAAAGATAGATATATCTATGGCCGAGTAGGGTCCGCGTACCCTCAGCGCACCCTGCGCGCACCGTCCCGATCATGAGCTGCATGTTAATTGGCTGTCAGCTGGCTGTCAACATTCCGATTCAGGAAATGTTGGCAGCCATTTTGTCCCTCCGTAGAACCGAGGGACAGAAACAAGTGCGCAAAGCGCACAAAGGGGGCAGGGTAGAAACACCCTGACCCCCTAGGTTTGCTCAGGGGGTCCCACAAGGACCCCCTCGGCAAAAAAAAAAGATTTTTTTAAAAATCGGCAGGATGCGCTCAGGGTGCGCGAATCCTGCCAAAAAAAAATCGAGCGCGGTCTCCCGCGCTCGATTGCATTTTGCCCCCGGGTGGCCCAAGTCCCGGGGGCATGGTGGGAGTGGGTATATTGTTTGTATGGGGGCCTCAAAGGGCCCCCAAGCCCCGGGGACCGCCACCCCCGGGGCTTTATAAAAATGGTGCGGGAGGGCTCTCCTGCCCTCCCGCAGCCCCGGGGACCGCCACCCCCGGGGCTTCTTTTTTTAAATAAATAAGGTGTGGGGGGCTCTCCAGCCCCCACACGCCCGGGGACCACCACCTCCCGGGGCACTTACAAAATAAATGTGGGGGTCCATTACGAACCCCCAGAGCCCCGGGGACCACCACCTCCCCGGGGCTGTGCAATTTAAGGGAGGGGGCCGCGCGGCCCCCTCCTGGAGCCCTTGATGGCCCTGGGGACCGCCACCCCCAGGGCCGGCTCCTGCAGTGTCCCGGGGTGCCTACCCCCGGGACACTGTAGTTTGCTATGGCAGGACGGGAGCCTCGCGGCTCCCGTCCTGCCATAGCAAACTGCTTGGATATTGGAAGAGAGAGCAGGGAAACCTGCTCTCTCTTCCAATATCCAAAGCACATTGCTTTCCACATGGGGAGCTGCATCTTAGCAGCTCCCCATGTGGAAAAGCAATGCCGGCTCCCAAGGGACGCGGGGACCCGGCGGGACTGTGGGGGGATTGGGGACCCCCCCACAGTCCCCAATGGAGAGGGCCAGCCCCGGGGGAGAGGGTCCCCGGGGCAAGTAGTGGCCCGGGAGGTGGGCCACGCGGCCCCCCTCCCCAAAAAAAAACAAAAAAAAAAACGGAAAGGCCGGCCCCGGGGATGGGGTCCCCGGGGCCTTAAATGGCCTGAGGAGGGGGCCACGCAGCCCCCTCCAAAGAAAAAAAATCGAGGCCATGCCCCGGGGGATGGGGTCCCGGGGCCAATACAGGCCCAGGGAAGGGGGGCCACGCGGCCCCCTTCCCGTTTTTTTTTTAAATTTGTAATTAAAAAAAAGGGGTAAGGCCCTGGGGATGGGGTCCCCAGGGCCCAAAAACAGGAAAAAGGAAGGGGGCCACACAGCCCCCTTCAGGGGACAAAAAAAAAAAACGATCGGGCCCGCAGGCCCCGCCCCTTCCTTCACCACTCTGCAAACGCGCCCTGGCGCGTTTGCAGAGAGGAACAATTCCCCTTGAATACTGGGGGTTCCTGGGGCCAACTAGCCCACCAGGAACCTCCAGTATGCGCCAGGGGGCTGCGTTGCAGAGAGGTGTACAGAGGCCACGCCCCTTTTACACCTCTCTGCAACGCAGCTCTGTGGCGCTTTTGGATATACCTGTTGGGCTAGTTGGCCCCCAGGGACCCTCAGGATTCAAGGGGAGTTAATCCCCCGACTTAAAACGCACCACGGGGTGCGTTTGCACAGTGGTGAAGGGAGGGGGCGGGGCTTCAGGTGACATCTGTGCAAACGCGCCCCGTGGCGCGTTTTAAGTTGAGGGATTAAATCCCCTTCAATCCTGAGGGTCCCTGGGGGCCAACTAGCCCAACAGGTACATCCAGAAAGCGCCACAGAGCTGCGTTGCAGAGAGGTGTAAAGGGGTGTGGCCTCTCTACACGTCTCTGCAACGCAGCCCCTGGCACATATTGGAGGTTCCTGGTGGGCTAGTTGGCCCCTAGGGACCCTCAGGATTCAAGGGACTTAATCCCCCAACTTAAAACGAGCCACGGGGCGCATTTGCACAGATGTCACCTCAGGCCCCGCCCTCCCTTCACCATTGTGCAAATATTCTTCTAAAATCATCCGAAATACGAATTCCGATTTACTCACCTGTTATAAGGAGAGACCTCAGTGCTGTATCTTTCAGTCCAGTACTGGTCCTGAAAAGTAATTTTAACCGTACTTACCAGTAACTTGAATTTCCTTCCATAGGATATCATTGCCTGCTTTTGCTGAAAAAGTTTCTAAGTGTTGATTTTTGAAACCTACAAATATTCCTCTAAAATCAGCCGAAATACGAATTCCGATTTACTCACCTGTTATAAGGAGAGACCTCAGTGCTGTATCTTTCAGCCCAGTACTGGTCCTGAAAAGTAATTTTAACCGTACTTACCAGTAACCTGAATTTCCTTCCATACGCTAACATTGACTGGTTTCACTTGGAAATTCTTCTAAGTGTGGAGTTTTGGAACTTTAAAATATTCCTCTAAAATCAGCCGAAATACGAATTCCGATTTACTCACCTGTTATCAGGAGAGACCTCAGTGCTGCATCTTTCAGCCCAGTACTAATCCTGAAAAGTAATTTTAACCGTACTTACCAGTAACTTGAATTTCCTTCCATAGGATATCATTGCCTGCTTTTTGCTGAAAAAGTTTCTGTGTTGATTTTTGAAACATACAAATATTCCTCTAAAATCAGCCGAAATCCGAATTCTGATTTACTCACCTGTTATCAGGAGAGACCTCAGTGCTGCATCTTTCAGCCCAGTACTGGTCCTGAAAAGTAATTTTAACCGTACTTACCAGTAACTTGAATTTCCTTCCATAGGCTAACATTGACTGGTTTCACTTGAAAATTCTTCTAAGTGTGGAGTTTTGGAACTTTAAATTATTCTTCTAAAATCAGCCGAAATACGAATTCCGATTTACTCACCTGTTATCAGGAGAGAACCCAGTGCTGCATCTTTTAGCCCAGCACTGACCCTGAAAAGTAATTTTAACCGTACTTACCAGTAACTTATCTTTTCTTCCATAGGTATCCATTGTCTGGTTTTCAGCAGAAAAGTTTCAAAGTGTCGATTTTCACAAACTACAAATATTCCTTAAAAATCGCCTGTATGACTTAAACACATTTTTTCAACTGTTTACAGGAGATGCACCAGTGCTGGATCCAGGATCCAACACTGAGTAAGAAAAAGTAACGATAACAGTTTTTACCTGCTAAGTGAATTTCCTTCCATAGGATAACATTGGTGATTCTATGAGGAAAAGTTTCTAAGTGTCAACTTTTAAAATACAATAATATTCCTTAAAAATCACGACTGTAACCAAAACGCTTTTACTCAACTGTTTACAGGAGATGTCCCAGGACTGAATCTAGGATCCAGTCCTGTGGTTAGAAAAGTAATCCATAAAGTAACTAATTGCATTTAACTAGAAATTCACATTGAGCTGAATGTTGCATTGTGTTTGAAAATGTGTTGCCCATTGCAACAACTGTAACTACTGTACTTAAAAGTCTATTGCCTATGTGCTAAGTATTTAAACTAAAGTAATTCATTCTGAGAAAGTATTTTTGTAATGTAATGTATAATGTAATTACAATGTAATTTAAAAAATAAAATATGTAAAAGAAATTGTTTCTAAAAATGTAGTAAATCAGTATGAAAAAAATTAATATAAAAATTAATACATTTAAAAAATGTCATTTAAAAAACCTTTGAAATTCACTGAAAAAACCGTAGGTTTCAGGCACGTTATAGTTACAAATTAGCATATAAAAAACCTTTGAAATTCACTGAAAAAAACATAGGTTTCAGACACGTTATAGTTAGAAATTAGCATTTAAAAAACCTTTGAAATTCACTGAAAAAACCATAGGTTTTAGGGACAGTTATAGTTACAAATTAGCATTTAAAAAACCTTTGAAATTCACTGAAAAAACCATAGGTTTCAGATATGTTATAGTTACAAATTAGCATTTAAAAAACCTTTGAAATTCACTGAAAAAACCATAGGTTTTAGGGACAGTTATAGTTAGTTGGACATTTCACTCGTACAAAACCCGTGAAATTCCCCCGTTATAGTTAGTTCAGCTAACTATAACTCGCGCTCCGCAATGCACTGCTGATGACGTCACATATTACATCACTCATGACATGGTCAGTGACATCACTGATGACATCACTGATGACATCTCAAATGACATCACTGATGACATCATCCACGTGATAATCTGATGCAGCTCCTCACACCCTAATATAACCTTTGATACACCAAATCTAAATTACAGACTGCCATTCGCAAAACTATAGACACTCCAACACCAATAACTACATACCCACTCACTGATTCTTAGGTCTACACACACATCCACTCACTCACCCGTACAGTCACTCATACTTATGGTCACTCAGTACAGGACTATCATATGCACTCTTACTCCTATATAGACACTCAAACACCGCCACTCATCCATAGAGGTACTCACACACCTAGTCAGTCATGCAAATAATTAAACACACTGCCATTTACTCACCTATACAGTTATACACACACCAGCTCACTTAATCATACAAATACTAGCACATTGTTACGCTCTTATACAATCACTGATACAAGCACACACTCATCCATACAGCCACTATCACAATCACTCACTCTCGCTTATAGCTATTTATATACTCCAACACACATATATACTGGCTTTCACATATGTAGTTACTCACACATGTACCACTGGGACATACATTCACTCACTAACACACTCTTACACACACTTACCCACCCATACAGTCTATCACAGATGCACTCTTGAAACCATCCACCCAGTGAATCACCCACTCACACATCTATGCACAGAGTCGCACACACCCCACCCACACAAACACTCAGGCACCCATACAGATACTCAGACAACCAATCAATAACTCATATAGACACTCATGTAGCTATTCACAAACCCATGCAGCCACTTACACAGCAACAGACAGACGGATACAGACATTCACCCAGTTTAGTCACTAACCCATGCATTCAGTAAGATACGTTAAATCACTCACTTATAGAGTCAGTCACGCACCTACTAAATCATCCATACAGACACTTACACACCCACTCATTCTTCAATACGTCTTTTCCTATATATATTAAAAATATTTAAACTTTACAGAAACACACAGTCACTGGATGATGTCATCAGTGATGTCATTTGAGATGTCATCAGTGATGTCATGAGTGATGTCACTGACCATGTCATGAGTGATGTAATATGTGACGTCATCAGCAGTTCATTGCGGGGGCGCGAGTTATAGTTAGCTGAACTAACTATAACGGGGGAATTTCACGGGTTTTGTACGAGTGAAATGTCCAACTAACTATAACTGTCCCTAAAACCTATGGTTTTTTCAGTGAATATATATATATATATATACTTACTGATTACAGTTTTGAGTTTAACAAAATTGTTGAACTCTAAATTAGAAAGATTATATTTAGATTGAGTTCAGAGAAGTATCTGGGGTTATCTCTTGCACCAAGGTCTTTAATAAAAATAATTCCTTTGTTTGCCCAGAGTTCCCAGAATATTGGCGAGCTATCAATCTTAATATGTTTATTCAACTAGAGGGAAGCATAGTCAGATTCTGGTACTTTGGAAGCCATTATCATATCTATGGTAAGGAGTGTATCTAATGTATGTTGAATGATCAGGCTTGAGTGCTCTAAATTAACATATTTGATGTTAGCAATTGGACTAGCGTGCGCCGAGGTAGGGGAAAAGGCAAGATATTCTCAATATGAATCCAAATAGGATCGTCAATAGTGGACTGGGAGAACCAACGTACACCTTGTCTAGTTTGATCAGAGATTCTGCCTCTCTTATTCTGCCAGAGGAAATCTGACATTAAGTTGTCGATGGTCTTGAAGAAGAAATTGGAGAATTTTAAAGGGAGCATACCTATTGGGAATTTGAGAGGTGATTTCATCATCTTAATAGTTTCTATACCCCACCGGGTAATAAAGTGTGGTGACCAATGCTGGGTAATCTCCTTAACATTGATATCATCTTATTTCCATTTATTGTGATTGTATCCTACGAGTCCTTACCCAACCATATTTCATTGTTTTGTTTTGCCATTTCAGCCCTGTCTCTATCCGTTTCTATCTTTGTTCAGTGAGTATCCAATACTTTATCATATTCATATATATTTCCAAGCACATGGGGTAATGCGTTTTCAATGTCCCCTGAGAAGATGACCACATAATCCGCATAAACTGCTACTTTTTGTGGGCTTGATCTGAAAGGAATTCCTTTAACTTTTGTATAAGCTCTTGACACTTCAAGTAGTGCTTCAATAGCCAGCAAAAACAGCAAGGGTGAGAAAGGATACCCTTTTTTCATACCTTGGTATAGCTTGACAGGTTGGGACATGTAGCCATTGACTCTGATCGAAGTTGAGGGTTAGAGTATAAAGCTAAAGTCATACAAATTAAATCTTCTTTCCAGCTCAAATTTAGAAAGAGTGGCTCTGGGGAAGGTCCAAGAGACTTTATCAAAAGCCTTTTCTGCATCAAGGGAGATGGATGCAGCGGGGGAGTTTAGCAATTTGGCTTTGTCAAGGAAGGGCAGAAGGCCCTGATTATATCACAGCCTAGTCTTCCTTTAAGGAATCTTGTCTGTGCTGGGTGAACTAAAATGTGAAGAACCTTTCCTAATCTGTTGGCCAACATCTTAGCATATATTTTACAATCTATATTTAGTAAAGAGATCGGGCAATAATTTTTGATGTCTAAGGGGTCTTTACCCATTTTTAGAATCACAACTATTTTTGCCATGGAGGCAGAACCTTAGATGTTACACTTTTCTGCAAGGTATGAAAAAAGGTTAAAAAGAGAGGATGAATACGTCTTGTAAAACTTATACTTAAGGCCAACCGGCCCAGGGTCTTTCCTGATTTTAATCTCTGAATGGCTTTTAATTTCTCATTATATGTTAGGGATTTGTTAAGAAGATCTCTAGATTCCTTTTCCAGTTTTAAAATAGAAAGTTTATTAGAAAGTTGCTACAAGATTCTATTTTGATGTGATTGCAAGGGTGATACAGCCTTTCAAAAAAGGATCTAAGGGTTTCCAATATCACATCCGTTGATGTAAGGTTAAGACCTGCATGGTTTTTGATGGTGAAAACATTTAGTTTATTTTTTCCAAATTTCAGATATTTAGCAAGAGATTCCCAGCCCTGTTCTTACCAATCAGTTTTTCAGCTTTCCTAACTTCTCACCCATTTGTGTGGTCTGCTGCTCAAAATTTTATTGAATTCACATTTAAGGCTCTTTAGTTTAGGTAGGGCTGCCGACCCTCTAGCGTGGCTAGGAGTATTTTCTAGTTTTTTAATCTTGGTTACTGTTAGAAGTTGAGTTCCTGGTTGACTGGTGTATAAGCCCTCATCAAGCAGTAACCACAGTCCTATCCAGAATAAGGCACAGGCACACCCTAAATTAACCTCGGCTCACCCTCTGGTAAATTGGCACAGAGCAGTAAGACTTAACTTTAGATTAAATGTTGAAAGCATTTGTGCGACGGTAAAACAGTGAAAACATCACACAAAAAGACGCCACACCGAGTTTGAAAAATAGAACTTCATTTTATAAATAAAACAAAGCACAAAACAAAAATATCCAATAAGTACAACCGAAGTATGAATATTTCACACATTTTTTTACTAATAAACTGTAAAATAGCACTTACAAGCATAAAGCCAACCAGGGACAGCTGGGCTGTGTCAAATTCAGAAGTTCACGCCTGCCACAATGGAGCGTGGGTCAGATACAGTCCCAGATTAGTACAGCTGAAGTTTTTCCTTCTCAAGTTTCTTTCAAAGAGTCCTGTCCATGGGGGAAAAGTTCGCAGGGAGCAAGAAGACCATCGCTGGTGCCGATCCACAAAGGCGGACAATGCTTGCTAGTCGAAGAGATGAACTTGTGGCTGCTCACGCTGATTCTCTGTGCGAGCGGCGCAGATCCGGTGTGAACTGGCCTGTTTGCATTTGTGAGGAGCCAAAAAGCTTCACTTCCAGAGCTTAACAACCACCTCAAGGCCACAGGGATTAAGGGTGGGTAGAGTTTGCGTAGCAGTGCTACGCGGAACCCTGCAAAGCCACAAAAAGCTCCGCAAGCAGGCGGAGTTGCTTGTCCCGTCTGTTCACATAACGTTTCTGCCATATGGCAACACGGATTGCTTGTTCGGGCGGAAATATCGCACAAACTGCACCGGCCATCTTGTTTCTTAGTCTGTATGGTGCTGGGGCCTACTTTTTGATCCTTCTTTAATCTTTTCAATGTTGGCGTTCTAAAAATGTTTTCTGATCTTGTTTTGTTTATTATCTTACCCTATGTCTTTCTGTGTATTTAAAAAAAACATCTACTTTTTTGTATGTTTTTGTTGAGTTTTGTGATTTAATTTTTCTCTTTACTTTCTTCTGATTTTTTTTTTACTTCCATCCCTCTTATTCCTACTTTTTTTTAATACTTTCTACATTTTCCCTCTTCTGCCCCCCAGCATCATGGCAGAAAAGGGTGCCCCAAAAAAGGCGGCAAGGTGTCACCCGGAAGGGTTGCAGCCCCTGGCCTTATTTCTGGAGGCAGAGGTGGCAGCTCTGTTTTTTTTTTGTGCAGCGCCACCTCTCCTCCACCCAGGCAGCAGGCGGCTGGCCTGGGTCCGAGTATGGACTCCGTGAGCTCCAGCAGCACTAGGCAAGGG
The DNA here is from genome assembly GCA_963921515.1 of Calotriton arnoldi. NCBI lineage: Eukaryota > Metazoa > Chordata > Amphibia > Caudata > Salamandridae > Calotriton > Calotriton arnoldi. Next base: position 711,386 of record CAWUFW010002500.1, on the reverse strand, counting down.
TGCGCCGGGCAGTGTATCACTGCTCTGGGGTCCGGCGCACCCACAATCAGCTGACACACCAGTGGTCTGACATCCTGGTCATGGGGCTTGGTGAGTAGCTAATTATTAATATTATTATTACATGTGTGCTCTATGTTATTGCTAAAAAAAAAAATCCCAAATAGCAAGCATGCTGCTCACATGCAGGTAAGTAACGTTTATAAATCTTATATTATGTGATCGTTATTCTAGTCAGGTGCTCGGCACTACCTAATCGTACTTGTTTGTGCTCGCTTGGGCTGATTATTTAAGAACTTAAGTAATGCAGACTAGAGAGAGACTCCTTTCCTTTGTCGTGTTACTAAGATAGTGGTAGTTAGTATTAGTAATTTAGCGGCGTGCGTCCTCTCATTTCAGTTCTTAAAACCTTTTTTGTACTTCGTACAGTGACAAGCAACTAACCAATTTGGTGTATGCATGCGTCCATCTATGTATTTAAAGACAAAATGCAGACTTGGTTAATTTGCCCGTCAAAGGAGGTTGAGAATGAATGTGAATGAGATTGGAACTTAAAAGCAAGCATAATTTGCAATTTATTAGTAATTCCAAAGTCTTTGAAATAGGCAGGCTAGGTAGGTTTAGGAAATGTGGAATAAATATATAGGACGGTCTGCGATATTAGTCTACTACTAATCGATCTGATTTAGGAAAGTTCAATGTTATTGCAGTTGCCGTTTCCTGTCAAAAAATCATTTAGAGAGATTATTTATTTACCACCAATCATTTTTTTGTCTCTTTATGTCTTACATCAGCATCCAGGTGCAAGCGGTCATGCGAGGTGGGTGAGGGAGCTGGAGGTGCCTCTGAGTGCGGAGAACGCTCCTCGGCCGATGGCTCTGCTTTCCCCAGTAAGTCCTCCTGTTGTTAATATTAAGATATATTTCCCTAACTTTTACCGCTCCTTATTTTGAATTATTTATTTCTACTCGTTTCCTAATTTTATTTTTTTCCTTAAATCTTTTTTGATCTATCTGTTTCTAAATTCTTGGTATCCCTGCATTATCCTATTTACTTATTTTCCATATTCCTAGTGTCTGTATTTTACCTCAATCTGCCTCTGTCTGCAGTTTCCTTTCTTCTGGTTTGTCAGTCAACTTTCCCTCTCCCCTTGTATATTTTATGGACTGCCTAGTGGTGGTACTGTAAGACTCAGAGAAGCCATTGGTCATGGTCACGTACTACTACTAGTACTACTACTCTGCCGTGCAGATTGCATGACCAAGTAAGGTATTCTACTCATGTTTGTTGAGATGAGAAGGCTTTCTTTTACTTTCTCATGCTCAATCAGTAAAACGAGAGAGTGGCCATGGTCACATTGGACACCCCGAAGGTGTGTCTTCTTCTTCTTAGCTAGGCCTAGTATTATTAGCAGCAGTTAGTGGTGAACTGATTACCGTACACCATGCCTGGAAGGAAGTATGAGCAGGAAGGTCCCATTGCATTTGCCAACCAAGACCTTATGTCCAGTTGTCCACTCTTTTTTCTTTTCAAAAACTCAGATTCATCAATAGCTCTAGCCACTCCAGTTCTTTACAGAATTTCTTCTTGAGAGGCTTTTCAAAAATTGCCACCAACAAAATGCCCAACCTGAACATTTTGATACAGTATGTATCCAAATTGTAGTGGTGTGTGGTGTATTTTCAATTTTTCTATAAAAATAAATAAATAGGGGCAGGCGTATTTGGCATCTAAAAAAAGTGTAATGTTTTTTCTAGCCACACTGACCACCAGTGCCAGGGGCAGCTGTGACGCCGGCGCCAGCCAGGTAGCAAATGCAGCATCTGTAGGGGGTGAGCCAGTGACAGTGGTGGGCGGTGGTAAGTCTTATTGCATGCTTATTGACAATTAATTATATGCTCGCTGCAAGTGTGTACACTGTACTGTTGAAACTTGTGAACGGTTGAACACACCCCTCATTAATTAGCCTATACAGCGGGAGTTAAGTAACTAATGGCCTCTTCGCTCTACAACTCAGCAGAGAAAGTTTCATGAAGAGTTAGACCTTCATGAGTTGATGGAAAAGGGAAAGAAGGATGGAAGGAGGAAGGACGGATGAAATATATTATGACTGGAAGTGAAGGATGCGTGGGTGAAAGGATGCATATACTATAGGTGGCTGATAGGATGCATGGGTGGGTAACGGATGGATGAAAGATGAAAGGATGCCTGCCTGGTTGGGTGAATGTGTATGGGTGAAAGGAACAATTCAATGATGAATGGAAAATTCCCTGGGAGGAAGAGTAAACAAGGAATGTTTTTTTTATCAAGGTTTTTTATTCAAAGGGTTGAGGTGGTATTTCAGACTACTCCCTTGACTCACAGTAGTTTTCAAGTGCAACATATATTATGTATCCTTCCTAGTACTTACCCATCATCATCAATCGCCTCCCTCCAAGTCCCTACCCAGGGCATTTCGCCAGTGACAGCCATGGGTGACCCATCGGCTGCATGGTTGTATCAGCGGCACTGCATTGTTGGCTGTGCAATGTGCATCTGCCTCAGTTAATGTGTAGGCCCCTTTACAAATGTCATGACAATGCGAAAAATACATTTTTGTGTTTCCCTTCACTCCCAGAGCACACTCATTCACTTCCTAATATATAAGTAACTCCTTTCCTAACTTCCTTGGTCTGTCCCAGCCTTCCATAAAAGTGATACATTTTATTATTGCTTCCATAATGGATTACATCAGTTCAAATTCTTCTCTCTCAACAATTGCCAAACAAAGTGACTCACTTAGGCACTTAATGTTGATGATGATCAGTGAAACGTCTTCCTATCCGGTCTATTCCCTCTAACTTACCTGCAGTAGACTAAGTTAATAAATATTTTCCTTACTGCCAAGCAAATGTATTTTATTGGACACAAGTAATGTCAAATGTGGTGATGGAGGGTGAGGCCAGAGAGTAAAGTGGGACTAAAGAGTAGGTGACTGTGCATTTTGTGGATGGGATAGTCTGTGATGAACGTGCCAAATACAATATTATGTTCCTTAATCCTTTCCAGTACTGTAGTGAATTGCTTTTCCCACGGGCAGACAGGAGGATGTCTGTCTGCATAATTGTCTTCTTTATAATTAGTTAGTAGTACCTCACATGGCATATATCATTCATAGTAAAATTCAGACCACAGTCAGACGAGAAGGTGCACTTATCATGGTGGCGGATATGGGGCTTGGGAATCCCATACAATCTGATAAACGTTGCTGGACTATTGGTTATTATAGAGGAATACTTGCCTGATTTAAATTTAGAGCCCTGACAAAGTTCCAGGAGTGTTTTGGAATGAAACAAGTTGGCTGGATTGCACTTGTTATAAAAAGAATTTTGAAAATTGATAAAATAAAGGATGTCTTTACAAAACTCATGAGATTGGATTCATTTTCCTGGTGCACCTCCTAGCTTACAAACAATCATTCATAGTAACTATTCATCTGCCTTGTAGTCAGGGTGAAATTAAGGCATTTGACTGAGCATGGCCATGATAGGAAAAGAGATAATTGTCTAGTACAGCTGCCCCACCTGCAGACAGTAGCAAAGTAACGCAACACAATCATGTCTGTCTAGGGGGCAAGGTGAGCTGGCATGCCTACATTAATCTAGCTCAACAAGAAAGAGAAGAATACTTGTATATTCCATAGTGCATAATGCCTGAAACTCTGATCACATCAAAATCGAATAGCCCAAGGATATGAGCAAATGTACTGCTAGTGCTACTAGCAGTACATTTGCTAAGGTGTTTTGCACCTTAGCAAAACATTTTAGGTGTTTTGCTAAGAGTATTGTTTTCAATTTGTCTTTTTTCTTTCTTGATATAGCTACTCCTGCCAATCCCACACAACCCACCAGGCAGGAAGTAGCAGCATCAGAAGCTGGACGCCATCAGGGCTGAATATCAGTGGCTGGAGACCGAGGAGGAGGTAGCAGCAGCTGCAGAAGCAAATGCTCCGGGGCCCCCACCAGGCTCCAGTGCTTCCAGTAGTCTGTCCCCCGGTCAGAAGGCAGCCACCCACCACCATTCCACCACAGCGGCTCCCCCCTATTTTAGAGCATTTCAGCACCGCTTTCTGTAGAGGCTGGCGTGCATGGAAGCCAAGATGGAGGAGCATCTGGACACTTTGGAGAGGAAGCTCCTAGCCCACTGCTAGGCCTCTTTTTCCCCTTTTTTTATCTTTTTTTTGGTGGGTGGGACTTGTTGGGGAGAGGGTGGGAATGTAGGAGTTGGGACATTTTTGGGGTTTTCCTATTTCTTTATGGACATTTACTTTTGACATTAGTAGGGGTTAGAGAGAGGGGTGGGCCAGTTGTGGGTTACTAGTTTATTTATATTTGTTAGGGAAATACATTTTTATCTGAGGCTACCTTTGTACTGCGGACTGCTGCCTTTGTCACAAGCCCGCAGCCAGTTTTTAAAATCTGCTGATAGTATATCAACAACAAAATAGTTAAGCGGGACCCTCACTTGTCCTACTACTCTCTCCTCCTAGCCTCTGCAGTCTGCAACTATATTAACCCCTAAGGACTCGGAGGGGGTGGGTGTGTGAATTTCCATTGTATATAGATTATTGCAGTTCAACAATGAATCACCCACAGTTCTTCTCTTGCCTGATTAGATAAAGCGAAGGTTGCATGATTTCCCAGGGTGCCGCGGTGGTGGTAGTAGTAGCAGCATGCTAGCGCACTAGTCGAACAATGAAAGTACCAGATCCAGAAGCGAGGTCCTACTCCCTTGTAGCCGAACTCAAACTGTAGGATAAGGAATATTCATCGTAGGAAACTAATTAAATTGAGATAAAAACTGAATTAATACCGTTATTATATGCAAGCTTTACAAAAACAATTAGCCAGTCACCATAGGCTAGACTACTAGTACACAAGAAGAAGAGACACAATAGAGAAAATATGATAAGCATTGCTAAATTAAAATAATCAGAATGGTGAGCTATTAAAAAGTTATAAAATGAAGTCTACTCGAGATACGAAGATGACAAGCGTAACCTTTGACACAATACAGTGCCTGAAGAATGATGCTGGTAATTATGTTCCTCTGAAAAATATTTAAATATTAAATACTGTGCATGGGTGGCTAATCTAAATATAATATCGCCAATGTGGGCTATACTTAGAGCTGAAGAAGATCCTCGTCCTGCACTGAGTTGGTGTTGCTTTCACTACATCCGCCCCACCAAGTTTGTGATCAATTAATGGTGTAAATTTAATTTAGTCACACCTCATTTAATCACACAGCCCGGGGGAAGAGGGTTAGGGGTTAGATAAATGGATGGAAAAAGGTATTTGAGGGAAAGGTTTGACAAAGACGAAGACTACACAAGGACAACATTCATCTTGGCAGCAACCATCAAAAATCTGTTATGGGTGGAAAAGGAAATGGAGTAATGATGATGAGTAGTCGGGTAAACCAAATCAAATTGTCCGTCTGCCCCAGAGCGACCCAAGTTACATTATGTTTTTTGTTACCTAGCTTTGAAAGATAGCAAATAACATTAAAATATCTGTAGGAGTCAAGTAAACATAAACAATACACACGGTTCTAAAGATTAAAGAGAAAAAATTATATTGTATTGCCAAATTGGGAGTTGCATCTGCATTCCTCTTGGACTGTCTATCAATCTTGGGTGCCTGGCTGTGTCCTTCCAGTAAGGTAAGCATGAGTATGTTATATTGTTTTTCCAGTATGGAACAGGGTATGAGGGCCTGTAGATTGAAAAACAAAAATGATATTGAAGAATCAAGGAGAAAAAAGTTAAACTGCATGAGGAGTACACTGGGAAGACTCAGAGGCAGCATGGCTAAATGTCTGTTTCTAGTTACCTTCAACAACAGGACCCCCACCCAACCACCACTTATCTTCGAATTTGAGCCAGACATCACTGATCACACACACACCCAGCAACATAACATTTTCCCAGTCAAGTAAAATCAAAGCACCACTGTCACTTACCACTCACCACCACTACACTGAGTTGTGTAGGTCTGTTGTCTACCTTTCTATGTCTATGTTGACTATTCCTAGATTTAAGCGCAAGAGAACGGGCGGTTCCCGTTTTTCTGTTCTTGGCCCTACACTTTGGAATTCTTTCCCGATAGACATCAGACTTTCATCTGAGTACACCATTTTCAGAAAAAAACTGAAAACTTGGTTGTTCACTTCAGCCTATTGTTAGTATTCCTCTGGAAGGCTCTCCCTCCCCTCATAGCGCCAAGAGACCTTTGGTATACGTGCGCTTAATAAATTCCCTAACATAAACATAAACCTTTAGGCCACTTCAAAGTCATCACCAAATCGGTTAGTTTCAGTGAATTTGAAAACCTCCATATTCTTCTGGTGCCAGTTCTCGAAGTAGTCACGCCTACTCCCTGAGTAATTCCATCATAACTGCTCCTCCTGAGTCTTACTCCGAGTATGGAGTCCAACTCCATGCCAATTGTGTCCCGAGTCCTGACTCAAATGCAATAGATCAGCCTGTAGTACAATTTTGTAGTTGCACAACAAGAAGAGAACGATTGAGTCATTTTTGTGTAGACTAGATTTGTGTTTGCGTTATCTAAGGGACTGGTCAGATCTGACTCTTTGAGGAGTATAAAACAGAAAACAATAAAACAAAGCAGTGTGGACTGTGGAGTGGACCCAGTGAAGGAATCTTGCTATCTCTCAAAGGGAGGGGAAAAACAATAAACTTCAGGGGAAAATTGATTAGACGTCGGTAGGTCAACAACATTTTAAATCATCACAAACACATTTTAGGCATAAAAGTTACAGATAAACAAACACCCAGTGTCACACTTCCTGCCACCACATGAATCATCTCTCAACACACATCACAAGTTTATGAAAAAATAACAATCACTCAGCATGCAATGCATGCCATTTACCTGTTCTTCCGGCGTGCTCACCATGATCGATTTGTGGTACATTGCAGAATGTAGATCCATTTGTTCACGAAGCAGAAAATGACCATTGTAAATCAAATTATAATGTCACATGTGGGGCAGTCCGTCTAGGGTAGGAAAGGATAGATAGTTATGGCCCAGGTTGGAGGCAGGCACACCTTTGATTGTATTCTCCATCAACTTCTTCGCTGCACACAGTTGCAAGCAACTCCAATCCTGCAATTAAATGTGTCTAAGAGTAAGACAGTGGGGATGAATTAGTCAAACAGACACAAACAAATAAAAAAGTAAATAATAATGTTCCCTAGTATCTATAGCTTTTTTCTGGGGAGGTGTCAAGAAAGAAAGAAAGCAGATCAGCGATAGAGCCTTAGAAAGAAAGATCTATGGTTGTTGGCCCAGGCCTATTAGTCGGGGAATTAGAGATTATCCTCAAACTCTGGTGATTTGCCCAGAAGTAGGTCATCTAACACACTGCTTCCATGACCTGAGTCTCCCTCATCCTCCTCCTGTGGTACTTCAGGTATGGAGTAATCCGGTGGTATGAAGTACTGATTCATTTTGATCATGGTTAATCTCTCCACGTTTTGGGGCGAGAGACTGGTCCTTCTTACTGTGACAACGGCACCAGCAGCACTGAAAAAACACTAAGCGGAGACACTTATTACCGGGCAAGCCAGATAGTTTAATGCCAGACTGCTGAGCACTGGCCATTGGCACCTCTTCTAATACCAATGGTTGGTTCTGTCGAGCAAGAAGGAATTTCTTTATTGTTAGTATTGGTCCTGATCAGTAGGCAAGACCAATCAATGGCATACACTTACCATACCATACAGGTAAACAGACAAACTGAGACTGACACAATAAATTCCAGAGAGTGGCCAATATATTATTGGTCATATACAACATCTCACATTATGTGTACAAGTGTAAACAAGTGATAAACCATACAAAAACATGTATATACATAAGCATGTGACATGCAATAAACAAGAATTAACACTGAACATTTACAGTACATAGGGGGGAGAAAAGGGGAAAGGAAATGAATCTTCAATAAGCATCCACAATCACTTGGCCTATTATTTGGCACATGTAGCCTTGACCGCAGGCATCACTATGTGAAATGTTGGTACAGGATGTCTTGTTCAGTAAGTCGATGTTTCAACCCTTGTGATAAGAGTGTTAGTGGAAAACATCTCCACGGGTATTCTTCAGGACTGGGAAAGTAATGGGGAATAGCCTGTGTGGCAGCTATATGCTTAATTAATGAATTAATGGCTCCGTGAGTTATGGAGCCCAAGATTGGGTCTGACCAGGGTGCCAGAGTGGTCATCCAGGGATGATATTAATACCTTGGTGAATACTGCAGAAAATGTTGGAAAATGTGTTCCCTGCGAGCTCGATTTCCTTATGGAGATCGCGCAACTGCATCCGCCCGTATGCCTACTTGAATCTGGTATAAAATTATCAGGAATGGGTAACTTGAAACCTTGAAGTCCTTGCAATGATGGCGCATCAGCATCCATCCACTCCCGTAGCTTGAATACGGTATTCAAGGACTTCGAGGTTTCAATAAAATACAGGGAGCAGGTAGCGCAAAAAAAATTCCAAGACATGCTGACGACAACTGCACCCTAGATGAAATTGAGGAACTTATTGAGGAATTGGAGGACCTGTTAGCTCCTAAATCAAAGGCAAAAGGGCCAAATCAGCAGGGGAAGTCGACAAACGGGAAGGGGAAAAATCTTAAGCACCAAAAAAGCATTGACTCCTATTTCGACCAACTACCAGAAATCACTCTGGTTATTACGCTAGCTACAAGTCCGAGTGCCCGGGGTCCACCAATAGTTCCTGTTCTCTCTCCTGAGCTTATAGCAGTACAAACAAACAGTAAGGAGGGGCCTATTACTGCTAATGTGGAATGCTCAAATCAATACTCAGTGCTAGAATCTCAAGACTCTGGAACGCAACTCCCCACAACTGCACGGGGAGGGGGATATTGTGAGGGCCTGTGAGAGCAATCATTCTGTGAGTAGAGATGGCCAATTATCTGCAATAAGGAATGCAATTAACTCTTTGAGGGAGAGTATGGAAAGGATAGACAAAGGGTCATCGAAACAAGCCATCGAGAATGGGCATGGTGCCCCCCCATATGATCAAGAGCATTCAAAATGGAGGGCAGTAAAACCATGTGAATCCTAACTCCTGTGATCACATCATGAAGGAAATGTTGCCGGCCCATACCTTGACAGTACCTGACCATTCTTCTCTGCGAGAATGGATGCATGTAAAAGGTAGAGCGGTTGAAAGGAGCCCCAGATCACATGTGACAACTGCTGGGATTTATAAATCACATGTGGGACAATGTAACTACATGTACCCTAAGGGGTTCAACATGGAGGGAAGGCTCTCCCTAGGCTTAATCATGTACCCTGGTGAGTTCTGTTGCATGCAAAACAAAGGGGGTCATTAGGATGGCAGACTGGAGTCCGTCCGCCATCCTGGTGTAAACCGGGACCGTCCGCCATGCATGCGCCAGTCCTGCACACCCAATCAGGATGCAACCGCCACCATGGCGGTCGGATCATGATTTTTAAGATTGCGGCAGGTGCTGCTGACAGCAGCACCCACCGCAATGCTAAAACAGCATGTGGTGCATTTCATAGCACTATGTGGCAGGCACCATGCAGTGCCTGCCACGTAGTGCTGTGAAATGTAGGGGGGTACCATGTAGGGGGGTACCCAAGTGCACCCTCACCTCCCCCAACACAATCAATCAATCAATCAATCATGTCACTTATAAAGCGCACTACATACCCGCAAGGGTCTCAAGGCGCTGGGGGAAGATGGTGGTGGTGCTGCTACTGATCGAAGAGCCAGGTCTTGAGGAGTCTTCTGAAGGCCAGTAGGTCTTGGGTCTGTCGGAGGTTGGTGGGGAGGGTGTTCCAGGTCTTGGCGGCGAGGTGGGAGAAGGATCTGCCGCCGGCGGTCGTTTTCCGGATGCGGGGGACTGTGGCGAGGGCGAGGCTGGTCGAGCAGAGCTGGCGGGTGGGGGTGTAGAAGCTGAGTCGTCTGTTGAGGTAGGCTGGTCCGGAGTTGTGGAGTGCTTTGTGTGCGTGGGTGAGGAGCTTGAAGGTTATCCTCTTGTTGCCCCTGTCACCAATCCCCACCTGCCTTTCCATGTCGGCATCGCCGCCATGGAAATGCTGTCTGCAGCCAGCATCCTAATTTGGTGGTCAGTGCCTGTTAGGCACCGCCACCATTTAGGACTCATTGGGCCGTCCGCCGGGCAATCGTACCGATTGCCTGCAGCAGTTCAGTGGCGGACGGTCTTGCGTCTGCCACTGTCCGTGTCTGGATTCCCCCGCCATCATAATGTGGCGGGGGCAAAATCCACTTTGGATGGAGGACAGATCACCACTGCACGGCTGGCGGTGGTGGTCCTTCCGCCATCCTAATAACCCCCATAGTATGGTAGATGGGAGCTTTAAATCTTGCGCCCAAACCAAAGAAAATTGATTGAATAAGACTCCCCCTGACAATAGATGTGGCAAACGTTTTGATCTCTTTATGATTAACATCCCTCAAATCCAAAGCCCATACCAGGAGAGCTATGAGGCATTGTTAAACAAGGTGATCCATTGGATTCGGTACAAAAGGGGCTGTAGATCTATAATTAGGGAGGATATATGCAATGTCAAACAGTGGGATAATATTGAAGTGGCATTTAAGGACAGGGTCCTAGTAGAAGGTTTACTTGCACTAGAACTACGTTTCAGACCATCTAATGACACCCATATAAGATTAAAACTTAACCCCCCAGCCATTACCTTAGACTTGCCATTCGGAAAGAACCAAAATCTACCCACAATCAATGGGCAACCCAACCCCAGGGAAATTTGTAGTCTCACGAACACTTCAGATATCGATTGACTTAGAAACGAGAGCCCTGATTGCCCCGAAGATCTATATGGACAGTATCCACCTATAGCTGCAGGGAATATATCTATTAAATCTCCCATTGCAAACTCCATGATAATTGTTAGGGGCATTGATACTCCTAAAAGTGAAGAAGATCATTCAACACAACAGGCCGAATACATTGGCTCTACCTCAAGGACCCCAATAACGATAAAGACAGACAGTCTAAATATGCTATCATGGAATGTAGAGGGTATCAAGTCCAAACTCCAAGACCCTGAGTGGAACACATTTGATTATTTGCATCATATTATGCTTCTTCAAAAAACATGGGCAATTAACTCAACATCTCGATCAGGTTTTCTAACTTTCAGTGAAAATGCAATCTCCTCCCTGGCCGGTCGCTCCTCAGGTGGGCTGCTAATTTGGTATTTGTTCCCTATTGTTAGATCAGTTACAACCAACTCTAGGGACTTACTAGCCATTGAAATCAAAATCTCGACCCAAACAGGCCCAAGATATATAGCATTAGTGAATATCTATATTAGGTCCGTTCCCCCAAACATCCAATCCTTAACAGTGGATAAGTTAGATGCCTTGATGGGGCAGTTCAATCAGAAAGCCCTAATGATTGTAGAGGGTGACATTAACACTAGAATACCATCAAATGCTGGGTGTAATCCCCCAGAAACTAACAATGTGATAGATATAAGAACTCCAGTGACACCCTCATTTGACCATAAGAAAAGAATAAAAAACCTAATATTAGATCATGGCATGAGAGTTGCCATTGGGAATACAAAATCTGATTGCCCCCCTCGTTCTACCTTTAAAAGAGGCATGAGCACTTCACGAATAGACTACATACTAGTGGACAGTGAGCTATGGCCAGACCTATACGATATGAAGGTGGTCCCCAGACCGGATAGTGATCACCAGGCGCTAAATGCAACCTTCTCTATGATTGCGTTTACTGATGTAAAATTGGAACCTGTGGTGACCATGTCTCCTATAGTCCCCACAAGCAATCTAAGGAATATTAGATGGGCACTCATGGTGATGGACACCAAGAGCATGACACATTATATAACTTTTTCGTGCACAAACTTTCTCATGTAGACCTCACAAATTTAGGAAGTATCAACTTTGTCTCTATCCATTGTGAACTTATGAGCATAATAACTTCATGCTTTGTGACAAAGCAGAAAAGAGGTGCTTTCCAAAAGAAAACCCCCTCCTGGTATACAAAATTCTGCTGTCTGGAAAAATCCCTCCTGCTAAGTGTTATCAAAAAGGGCTTAAGACCTGAAATCTCAGAGGCCAGAAATAGGTATAAAACCAAGTTATGTAAAGCCAAAAGGGAGTGGGAGGAGGATCAGTGGTTGCTAATGGCCGAAGCCCTAGAAAAGGGAGACCATAAGACTTTTTGGAAATTGACATTTGTTAACTCTTCTAGTGCCAATCATTTAGAATTAGCTATAAAATCTGAAACATGGATCTCACACTTCAGTGGTCTTTATAAGGGCATTTAGAAACAAAACAACCTAGCAAGTCCCGCCATAGGGGCTAATAGTACATGCAGGAAATGTAATCCTCACGCAGAGCAGTAGACTTGCTACGTCAAAAGGTCATCTCTGTTTTACCTTAGCTGAAACTCATCTAACAGTAAAACAAATGAAAAAAGAAAAGGCGCCAGGGATGGATGGTATACCGGGTGATCTCTTCTTGTTCCAACCAGACATCTGGGTACCATACCTGAATGCTGTATTTAACAGCATCCTCAAAAATAATCCTATTCCCCCTACATGGCATGGAGCGATTATTATACCCATTTACAAAAAGGGAGAAAGATCAAACTCCTCTAATTACAGACCCATTAGCCTGCTGGATAACACTCAGAACATTTTCTGCAGGTAGGTGTTGTTCACACTTACTGACTGAATAGACCAGAACAACATCCTAGAAGAGGCGCATGCAGGGTTTAGGCCAAAGATCAGCACACTGGACCAGGTCCTCCGCATCAAGGTGATAACTTGGAACTATGTCACCTTGAAGCGTGACCAACTATATGTCGCTTTCATCGATCTGAGAGCGGCCTTTGACCTGGTCCCAAGGGAAACCCTATGGGATGTTTTGGATGGGTATGGCATCCCCCTAGATCTGTTAAGGCTACTGAAAGTTCTACATGCCAACACATACGCAAAGGTTAGGTGGAATAATGCAGGAGACTTGACAGATAGGATCGAGATCAATCAAGGAGTAAGACAAGAGTTGCCCCCACCCTTTTCAGCCTATCTATTAATGGAGCAGTAGGCAGATTGATGGACTGCAAACACGATGCCCCTAAAATAGCAGGTGTGTTGACTCCTATTTTGATGTTTGCAGATGACACCTTGCTAATTTCACGAACCCCAATGGGGCTGCAAGCAGAATTAAATGCCTTTGTCTCCTTCTGTGAGGAAAGAGGTCTAGAATTAAAACCCACTAAGTCCAAATTTATGACCATTAATCCTCACAGAACATATAGAGGAACTGTATCCATAGAGGGGGTCCCCCTTGAGAAAGTCTCGTACTTTGATTACCTGGGAGTTAGTTTAAGTGATAGCTAGTCCTGGGCCCTCAGCTAGAAAAAAGTAAAGCCATCCTCCAAATGAAAACCTCAGCTATAGGGAAAAATATAGGGCTGCCTCGGGAGGCCCTCTGTCACCGGTCACTGCTGTATATAGAGCATCAGCTGTAGCATCTGCGATTTATGGAGCTGAGATTTGGGGATACGCCTCAGGAGAGACGCTGACAAAGATCAAAAATAAGTTTATAAGGGGCCTTCTTAAACTCTCCCAAAGTTTCACTATTACCCCATTGAGACTTGACCCAGCCGTTAACCCAATACATCTAACGCTTTTATTCAAACCTTTGTTATACTGGATTAGACTTTGGTCCACTAGTGAACTAGCAACTTATAGGGACTGTGTAAGAGCACACCTTGGCTGAAGGCTGTAAAAGATATATCACACAGAATAGGTATGGTCAATTTATGGAACACCCCGGAGCTGATCATTAAAAGTGACTCACAGGAAGTAAAGAATCAGTTCTGGGAGGCAAGTTTGCTGCAAACATGGAAAGTATACCAGGATGTCAGCATTACTGGCCAGTTCCTCAACTACAAATGTTTTCCCAGCCTCGAGCCTTATATGGATCGAATTTATCCATATTGATCCAAATGTTTATATGTCCACTTTAGGTGTGGTATATTGCCCCTATGAACCCACACCATAAAATGGGATAAGGCACCCTCAAAATCCAAGTTTTGTCCAAATTGCTCCAACATTGTGGAACAGGTAGAGCACTTTATGTTTTTCTGCCCCCAATACAGGAATGCGCGTAAGAAATGGCTGATAGCGGCATTCAAATCTATGAGAGTGAGACATTGTAGGGAAGCAGTAAGGCTTCTCAAGAGCGACACAAGGGAATTACTAGCCTTAGCAGTTTCGCGCTACTTGCTCTGTGCCTGGTTTCAGAGAAAGAAGGCTATAGATAATTCTCGATCTATAATAGTTAGCCCGTAGAAAAAGTCCCAGAAGGCCTAGTCAGCGACCTATCTTCTCCCCTCTTTTATACTTCTAATGTAGATATTGGGGATTATGTCATTTGTATGCCTTGTCTATGTAATTTTTTTAAAACTTTTTACTCATATATGAATTTTTACTTCTATGATGGATTTTTGCGTAATAAGATAACCCAGTTTGCCCTAGGAAAGGTATATATTATATAATCTTAACTTAATGCTGCTTTTTAACTTATTGTGAAAAGGAAGCCTGCATGATGTTTTTAATTATATTGAATCTTATGTTTTATGTGTGTAACTTTTTATGGCGTTCAGCCGAAATAAAAGGTTTGATGATGATGAAGACTCAAACTGGGGAGTTCAACTTTCTGATGCTGGTGCCACTGCCAATGTCGGATGAACTGGCTGTAGGTGGGCGTTTTGACATTTGACGCTCTGCAGTACCTACTTCTACTGAAGTGGTTGTGGATGTAGGTTGCTGCCAGGACTTTGCAAATATGGCAGCTGGAGGTGGTTGTATCTTTGGTGCCACTGCCACATCCCCCCCAGGAAGTTGGGATGAGGTAACGTCGGTCTCCACTGGGACTGGGCTAACATCCATGATGACTGGCTCATTGTCATCCTCCTCTTCTACATCTTCCTCCATAACTCGAAGGCTTTCTGGAACCTTCCTTTTCCCTTGCCTCATCTCGGTGCGTGTCTCACTCTCAGACTGAGGTGGGATCCAAGTGGTGTCTAGATCATCAGACAGGAGTCTTGAAGAAGATGATGCACCACTAACCCTACTTTTTCTACCTGGAGACCTGGAAAACAATGGATCTTCTGAAAGAGAAGATTGTTCTACTTCCTCAGCATGAAGCTCAATCTCTTGAACTGCTCCTACTTCGGGAGGAACTACTATTGGTGGTTGTAGCTGTTGTTGTTGTCCACTTCTCTGAGTTTCCTGCAACTATTGGGTACTACTTTGGGATAAATCAATTTTAACATCACTGCTCGTCAGCGTTGCCATGAGTAGACTGGCTGCCTCTGTGACAAACATAGGCTTGGGCCTAGATTGGGGTGGGTCCACTGATGTTGGGGTGCTGCTCCCAGCTTGCTCCCCAGAGGCTGGTAAGGCAGGCACAGTTTTTTTTCCAAAAACAATTTGGGGCAACATACCAGTGGTGGTGGTGGTAAGTGTCTTCTTCTTCTCACTGGCCACTTTCTTGGTAGCACCTTTCTTTCTGGCCATCTTGAAGCTGTCAGTTGCACTTACCTTCACAAGTCAAAGAGATGTCTGTGATGTGTGGGTCACTCACGCGTCAAGCCGTGCACAGGCCTTCTTTCTGGCAGTAATGTGGGTGATTTTGTCTGTTGTGCACCTAAAAGAAAAGAAGCAAGAAGGACATCAGTGAAATGTGGCATTGTTGCTGTTCAATAAGTAGTACAAACAAACACAATATCATTTAGTGTGGTCACTGGTTACTCTTATAAATTATTAATAATACGGTGTATCTATTCTATTCGTAAAACGGAAAACCACACCAACATAAACTTTCATGGTGACTGGCTTTATGTGCATCACGTGACGTCACTTACGTGTGATGTGGCACTCAGGGAGGTGCAGCTGACAAATGACAATGGAAAGAATAATCCCTAGACAATGAATCCTGTTATGCACCTATAGCAGACATGGGGTTGATTGATGCCAGATTTAGTGGAAAATGGTAATGGTATGAAACAAAATGTAAAACATTTGTTTTTTAAAACGAAAAAATAAGAAATATATTTTTTCAATTAATAAAATATGGAACATAAGTGAAGTTATCCTCAAAGATATATGATTAAGTTATTAAACTGATATCTCACCCATCCATGCAGTCTATGTCAAAGGACCACACTGGCTTGACTCACAAAATGGCTGCCAGCCAGTGCCACATTGTCGTCAACAACAACAACACTGAGCAGGAAGGCATTGGGAACAAAGAGAAGACGTGCAGGCCTATGGGGAAAGCACACTGGCTGCCTACACAAAATGGCCACCGACCACATGGTCACAAGAGAACACATGCAGGACTATAGGGAAAGTACACTGGCTGGCTAGTGGTAACGCAAAATGGCTACCAGTCACATGGTCACAACAACAAGATGCAGGAGGGCGAGGCCTGGAAAACAAATGCCCATGGGCACTGACTGTATAACAAATGGCCCCATGCCACATGGCATGTGGAACAAAGGCAAATGTTGACCTATGGCAAATACACACACACACACTGGCCAGAAAAAAGAGGCATGGTAAAACAGAGAAAACAGCATGAATGCAGCACTGCCAAAAACAAAAATGAACAGGGCTAAAAGTGTTTACAATATCACATATCCTCCTAAGGCATTACCCCATCCATACACTGTGTGGATGAAAAAAACGTGAAATACCACAGAAAAAGCACATTTTATATTTCATTCCAAATCCATTTGTGGCCGAAAAAAGCTGTTTCATCCAACAGACAACTCAGAAAAAGGTGTTTCATGCACCAATGAATGACTAGTACTGGGCTTACTGGAAAGCCAATTGGCAGACTAGGCCATATAGTGAATTAAACAAAAAGAATATTGCACATGTATTAGAAAACATGGAGAAAATGTACTAAACTGTGCAACATTTTTCCTGTATAAAATAAGACAAATTACATGCATAATAACAACAACCAGCAAGGAGGCATGGGTATAAACAAAGAGCAAATGCAAGGCTATGGCACACGCACAATGACTGCCTACCCAAAATGGCCGCCAGTCACATAGTCACAACAAGAAGCAGGAGGCCTGCGGCAAATAGCACACTGGCTGCCTATAAAAAGGTCCGCCAGCCACATGGTCACCTCAACAACAACCAGCAAGAAGGCATGGCCACAACAAAGAAGACACACAGGACTATGACAAAAGCACACTGGCTTGATACATAAAATGGCCGTCAACCACATGGTCACAAGAGGCAGGCGGCCTGTAAAATAAAGAGCACATGCAGGCCTATGGACAGTCCACTGACTACACAAAATGGCCCCTCGCCAGTGGTCACATGGCATGTGGAACAAAGGCAAATGGTGGCCCATGGCAAATACAAACACACACACTGGCCTGACAAAGGAGGCATGGTAAAACAAAGAACACAGCATCAATTCAGCAATGCCAGAAACAAACAATAACAGGGCTAATAAAAAATGTTTACAACAACACACATCCTTCAAGGGCATTACTCCACCTAGTCCTATACACCATTTGCAGGGAAACAAACCTTAAATACTCCAAAAAAAAACATTTTGTATTTCATTCCAAATCCATCCATGGCCTAAATGCTATTTCAAATTCAACAGTCACCACAGAAACATTTGTTTCATGCGCCCGTGACTAGCACTGGGCCTACTGGCTGGAAGGCCAATTCGCAGACTAGGCCACATAGTGAATTGAATCACTATTGCAAATGTATTAAAAACATGGATAAAATGTAGTAAACTGTGAAACATTTTTCTTTTACAAAAGAAGAAAAATGAAATGCAAAAAAATCACTAGGCCCCTACTGATCAACAGGCCTTCCACCACAATATATTTTAAAAATCCATTGAAAGTACAAATAAATCCAGATGCATGGCCCCAGTCAAACAAACAACACCAGTTTTTCAACTTACTTTTGTAATCTCAAATGCAAAGTCATTAAATCCAATTGGCTATGCAGCAGACACAAAGAGTGATCCTTCCAGCTCCAGATCCAAATGAAAAGTGACCAGGAGATGGACAAAGCACTGGGAGGATGATCACAAATGGAGAGGTGCACCTGTATGGATCCAATAAAGAGTCCAATTTATATGATCAAACATCAATTGTTTATTATATCTTCTTAAATCCACATGAATAACAGGGTTCAGCCAACGCGTTTCGTTCCAAAAAAACCTTAGAACTTCATCAGGGCTTAATCAAGTTGAATAATAATATATCAAGTTATAAGTGAAATAATGAAAAATTATTCCATTCAATATCCAATCATATGTCAACACCGGGCCAGTAAGTCATGAGTCATTGAATTCAGCAGTCATGCATTCATGATATGTATCAATGAAAATTCGCCACAGGCACCTTGATAAGTGTCCATGTATCCCGTAGACACTGTGTCGCTGAACCCTGTTATTCATGTGGATTTAAGAAGATATAATAACCAATTGATATTTGATCATATAAATTGGACTCTTTATTGGATCCATACCGCTGAACCTCTCCATTTGTGATCATCTCTACATACTACTGGCCAGTGGTTTGTAACAGTGGCAGGTGCCGGATGAGCAGTGCACAGAACTCTATCGACTTTGTACACTTTGTGTGCAAGGTGCTTTCGCTAAAGTCCATCGCTGTTCCAAGTATATATTTTCTCAAAGCACTGGGAGGAGCCTGCTGGACAGGAGCAGGAAGTTGGAGACTCTAGGGCACTTCCTTCCAGTTGGAAAAAAAGTTCTTAAAAAGGACTCCTCGCATTAAAAAGCCAATGCCAAATGTCAATTTGAGGAGGTTTTTAACTCCAAATCATAATTTCGGGAAGATTTTGATGCTTTGAGGAAAGAATCTTCCCCAGATTGCAAACGTGGTAGATCTTGCATGCTCGGGATTGCGTACAGCAGAAAACATCCGCCGGAAGTTGTTGCCATGCCCGGATGATGTGTTAGCGACCGCAAAATCTTGCGGGAGCATGCAGCCGGCTAGCAAATCTCGTGGTGCCTGCAAACAGCCCTGAAAATCTCATGAGTGATCGCGAGCACCCAGCATGCCACGCCTGTGCACATGAAAGACATTTTGAGTGCACTTACCAAACAAAACCTGTGCTTCGTTGCGGACAGAGGGGAGTTTTATGCTCAGGCTCACCAGGGATCTGTGAGGTACCTCCTGGGGGTCAGGAACTTGTTGAAGACAGGTCCAGGAGCTATGGAGACCCTGTTAAGTCCCTGAGGCTCAGATCAGGATGCCAGCAGGGTGGCCCTTTGAGTCCCTCTGGGGTCCTGGGTTCAAGATGGGTTCCAGGTCCAGTTCTTCCTCCCCAGGCAAGAGGGCAGCAGGTCAGCACAGCAAGGCAGCAGCTCCTGCAGAGTGGCAGTACAGCAGAGTGCCAGTCCTTTCAGCAACACAGCAGTCTGCTTCCTGGCAGAGTACCCGCAGCTCCAGAAGTGTACTGAAGTGGTGATGTCAGAGGTCCAGTACTTTTTTCCAGTTTGGCCTTTGAAGTGAGGCAAGACTTCAAAGACAGGGCTTTGAAGTGCACAAAGGCCCTGCCCTTCCTGCCTTGGCTCCAGTCACACTAAAGGGGGTATTCAGTCCTTTTTGTGGTGACAGGACACAACCTAGTGAGGAGTAAGTGAGGCTGGGTCCAGCTCCCCCTTCCATCCTTCCAGGATGGCCCATCAAGTCACACCTAAGCTTTCATTGTGTGTGGCTGTCTAGGAGGAATACACAAAGCCCAACAGTCACCCACACCCCAGACATGTGATCAGAGACATGCAGCAGGCACAAAATGGCTAAAGTAAAAAAAATGCCAACTTTCTAAAAGTGGCATTTTCAGAATTACAATTTAAAATCCGACTTCAACATAAGTAGTGATTTAAAATTGTGATTCCAGAGACACCAGACTTGGGGGATTTAGTTCTTCTCAATTGGAAATTACACTTATAGGGCCTGGTTCACAAAGGGCCTGTGCACTCATGACAGAAGCCCTGCAGTTGTGAGGGAGTCTCCGCACTCGGGGTGGAATCTCCACAATGAGAATTCTCATTGAGGAGATTCCGCCCCAAGTGAGGAGAATCCCCCACAACTGCGGGGCCTCCGCCACGAGTGCGAAAGCCCTTTGTTAATCAGGCTCTTAAAATGTAACAATATAATCTTATTGTTATCCTATGGGAGAGGTAACCCTTGCTGTAGTGAAAAAGCACTTTGAGAGTTTTTCACAATAAGGACATGAAAACCTTAAAAGGACATGTCCTGCCTGTTAAAAACATTTCACCCTGCTCTCTACATTGTCCAGGGCCTACCTTAGGGGTGACTTAAATGTATAAAAAGAGAAGGTTTGGGCCTGGCGAGAGGTTTATTTTGCCAGTTGAAATGGCAGTTTAACATCCACAGGCTCTGTAATGGCAGGCCTGAGACTGGTTAGAGGGCTACTTAAGTGGGTGGCACGTGCAGTGCTGCAGGTCCAAACTAACCTTTAATTTATAGTCCTGTCCTTCAACTCCTCAGAAGAAAGGGTTTGGGGAGACACTGCTTCCTGCATTGGATACCTCTCTGGGGGCTCCCTCTCTCCTCTCAGGGTCATCACCTTCTTGGTCCTCTTCTGCTGCCTTAAGCTAGTGTGCTTAATCCAAAGCATACAGGGTGTGCTGCAGGTCTTGCTTGGTGGACCGCTTTTTCACAATCGGACCTCTATCCTTGCAGAGCTTCCTCAGCTTACCCTTACTGAGGGCTTCAATGGGGATCAGGTCCATCTCATTGAAGTCTGCTAGGGAGTTGAAATCAATTTCCAATCCGTTAAGGTATCACAGGTGCAGCAACAAAAGAGTACAGAGTTTAAGAAGGTGAGGCAGGAATCAAATTTGGAAAAATTACCAATGGAGAGAAAAAATGAGAATTTAAAATTCAAATTGGGCTTAAGTATGGAATAGTAGTGTACACCGAATCACTGTATATCACTGCACAAACTCAAGTCTTATCCTCACTGCTGATCACCAGTTTTAGAAATTGGATTCTGGTTGACTGGGGTATAAGCCCTGGTCAAGCAGTAACCACAATCCTAGTCAGGGTAAGGTGCAGGTACACCCTACATTAATCTGTGCTCACCCTCTGGTAGATTGGCACTGAGCAGTGAGGCTTAACTTTTGAGGCAATGTGTAAAGTATCTTGTGCAACACTTCAAATGGTAAAACAGTGAAAATCACCTCATAAAAAGACTCCGAACCAGGTTAGAAAAATTGAGATTCATTTTATCAATAAAACAGGACCAAAATGAAAAAAATCCAATAAGTAGAACTGGAGTTATGATTTTTTAAAGAATAAACTGTAAAATAGCACTTAG
This sequence comes from Calotriton arnoldi, assembly GCA_963921515.1. Lineage (NCBI taxonomy): Eukaryota > Metazoa > Chordata > Amphibia > Caudata > Salamandridae > Calotriton > Calotriton arnoldi. The sequence goes on along the minus strand of CAWUFW010002500.1, from coordinate 689,872 downwards.
AAGCATTAAAAGCCAACCGGAGATATCTGGTCGTGCTGGACCGGGTCAAATCCAAAAGTTCAGGCCGATCATAATCGAGCGTGGGTCGGTCACATCCCCACATTAATCCGGCTGAAATTTTACCTTCTCAAGTTGTGTGCTAAGAGTACCGTTTGTGGGGGAGAAGTTCATCTGGAGCAAGGAGACAGGCGCTGGTAATGGGCGGCGGGGTGTGAAGAGCAGACTGGGCATCACGGACGAAGGGCCTGGGGCCTTGTGATGACGATCCACACCGGTGGACGTTGCTTGCTTTATGAAGAGACAAACTTATGGTGGCCTGCGCTGCGTCCCTGTGTGAGTGGCGCAGTTTGGGAGTGAACAGGCCAGTTCACATTTGTAAAGAACCCAAAAGCTTGACTTTAAGAGCTCTAGAACCAGCTCAAGGGCCCAGGGAGCTCAGAGACACCTCTTGGGGGTCAGGAATTCATTGAAGATGGGTCCAGGAGCTGTGTGAAGCTGTCCTGTCCCTTAGACTCAGATCAGGAGGCCAGCAGACTAGCCCTTTCAATCCTTCTAGGATACTGGGTTCAAGATGGGTTCCTGGTTCAGTTCAACCTCCCCAGGCAATAGGGGAGCCAGCAGCAGGTCAACATAGCACTCCTTCAGAATGGAATTCCAACAGAGTGGCAGCCCTTTCAGCAGCACAGCAGTCCTTCTTCCTGGCAGAGTAACCACAGGTCCAGAGATGTACTGAAGTGGTGGTGTCAGAGGTCCAGTACTTATACCCAGTTTGACCTTTGAAGTAGGGGAGACTTCAAAGACAGGTCTTTGAAGTGCACAGAGGTCCTGCTCTTCTTTTCCTGCCTCCAGACTCACTACAGAGAGGTTTGCAGCCCTTTGTGTAGGGACAAGACACAGCTTATACAGGTGTAAGTGAGGCTGGGTCCAACTTCTCCCTCCCATCCTGAGAGGATGGTACATCAAGTCACACCTAAACTCCCATTGCGTGTGGTTGCAATTTAAAATCTGACTTCACCATAAGTTTGGATTTTAAATTGTGATTCCAGAGACACCAGACTTGAATGGTTTTATCTCTTCCCAATTGGAAATCGCACATATAAAATGTAATAAGGTAATCCCAATGTTATCCTATGAGAGAGATCGGCCTTAGAGTAGTGAAAAATGTCTGAGAGTTTTTCTCTACTAGGACATGTAAAACTTAAGTATATATTGTGCCTTTTAAAATACATGGTGCCCTGCCTTTTCATGACTTATATCTACAAATGGAAGGTTTGGGCTGGCAAAAGGTTTATTTTGCTAGGTCTACATGGCTGTGAACTGCACACACAGGCTCTGCAAGGGCATGCCTGAGACATGGTCAAAGGGCCACTTAAGGGGATGACTCAATCAGTGCTGCTGGCCCTCTAGAAGCATTAAATGTACAGGCACTGGGTACATGGGTTACCACTTTACTAGGGACTTAGGTAAATTAAATATGCCAATTGGGGATGAACCAACATTACCATGTCTAGTGGCAAGAGAACAAGCACTGTTGCACTAGTCAGCAGGGTAAAGCATGCAGAGTCCTAGTACCAGCATAAACAAGATCAGAGAAGTGGAGGAGGAAGGCACAATTTGGGAGAAAGGCCACCCTAAGGCTGTCAGGTCTAACAATCTGTATTCATCTGTACTTTGGGCTAAATCATGCAAAGAGGCCAAACATTACAGAATAAGATTCATGTTAGCATAGTGATCTGTTTTGGGCTTTGAAGGTGAATCCGGTAATGGAGGCATGGATTTAGGTCTCTTCTGTCCATCTTTAGTGTCCTTGGTTTCCCTAATTTCTTTGTCTTTTGTCTCAGTCATTGTGGGTAAGAAAGAGGGGGCCAGGGTCCCCTCAACCAGTAAGGGCAAAAAAGCAGTTATTTGTTGCATCAATGTCACATCCAGAGCAACATTTTTGTTGACTGAGTGACAACGAGATGAAGTTGCCATTCTGAGGGAGTGATGTATTTACACAAAAAGATCATAAGTCACATCCAGTGAAAGTGGACAGAAAGTAAGACAGAGCAGTGGCAAAGATGATTCCTGTTTGTGAGGATTTAGAAACACTTTTATGCAGAAGGCAGCAGAGAGGCTTTATCACAGCAGGATGAACATGCAGTCAGTATGATGGGGCCATTTTGTCACAACAGGAGCTGTCTGACCTGTAGTGGTGTTACCAAGCAAACAAAAGTGAGAGTGGCCTGGAGGAACCAATAGCATGGACCATAGTAGGCTTTGGTAGGCAGGAGTCTATAATATAATTGTTCCGAGCAGTCAAGCGCTCAAGCAGATATAGAATTATGCTTTCAAGGTCGTGACAGCCATTTTCAGTGAATGAATGAATGAATGAATTTATTTGTTTCAATTAATATTTTTTTTTTACACAAACCGTACACGATTTATCTTTTCAGGAACTTTTTTAGTTCTTTAGTAAAAGCATTAACATGTCATTTCACATAATTGATTTCAAAATAGTACAATTAAACACGAAAAAGTAAAAACTGTTAATGTTTGATATGCAACCACATTGGTTAACCTTTGGTCTGCCTTTAGAGCGGGGCTGGGTCTTTGCTTATGAGTCGTTGAAGCTGTTGTGCAAATTTTGCTAGCCTTGCAAGTTCTATCAGGGGCTCCAAATTGAAAAGAAGTTTCATTGCTTCTGAGCAAGTGCGAATGCTGTATTTTAAAAACAGTGGTTGTGAGAAGCTGGCCTGGTATATGATGTTCTCTAATATAAGTGGGCACCTTGCACCAGTCCAGACAACCCTTATGGTGATTAAAGAGGTCTTAGATAGCCTTATAAAGCTTTCTAAGTGGTAGCTGTGGAGAGCAGCCTTCAGGTTTAGTCCAGAAGGAGTGTAAAGCAGATTGTTTTACCAGAATGCAATCTTATAGTATAGATTAAGTGAAAAACAACCACACCAAGTATTTATAAAAATATGTATTTATTATATAATACTCTCTAGTACGTTCCAATATCTCCAACACGGAGATAAACACAATGCACACAATATGTTAGCAGAGAAACACAGTAAATAGCATAAAATACACAGTGGCCCAAGGTCGGGACCAAACTATATACTAAGAAAGTGGTATAAGAACCACGACTTGGATCAAGACAGGGTCGAGAGGGTGTAGAAGTGCTGGGACCCCAAGGAACCACCCAAGGTGAGTAGCTAGGGACCCCACGGAGAGCGTGTGCAGTTTGGAAACACGAAAGCGTGCTCCATACAACTCTATGTGCAAGTCGCGTTGTATTTTTAAAGATTAAGGACCTTTCCTAGTGGATCCTGAAGAAACCCCGTGGAAGACAGAAGGTTGAAGAGCCACCCAACCCGTGGATACCCTAGTACCCACGTTACCTACACCAGGGAAGCCAGGTGCATACGTGTGAATTGGTGTCAGAAACCGCAGTCAAACCTAATGGAGGACTTCAGGAAAGTGCCACAGAAAAGGTGTCTGGTGGAATCATTGAATGGATTCTGGATGAGAGGTACCTGCAAGCAGAGGAGACAGAGTCTATGTCACTTATGGGTGACCAGGAGACTTAGAAGACGAATGCCCTCCGATGTCGGATGTTGCAGGATGGATGATGATGACCTTGAATCTGCAGCTGTGAGGACCAGGCGATGCTGAGGAGGACCAGGAGCCATGCATGAGCTGTCCCACAAAGGATGCTGAGTGCTGAGTGGTCGGTGTCCGGCGGGAGCACCAACAAGCCTGGCAAAGGCAGGCCACACAGGAATCAAAGAAGGAGCAACGTCAGGATGAGCAAGGTCCAGGGGACTCACCACAAGTAGGGGAGTAGGGCAGGCCCTGAGCAATTAGGGGAGCCCAAAAGAAACAAGTGTGACCCTCAAGTGGGCCCAAAGGCCAGAGGCACAGGAGTTGCGAGAGAACCTCAAGCAGCTCACCTAAAGATGCAGGCCACGATGCACACGATGCGGTGGGGCTGAAGATTCTGGTCACTGGAGGTGCTTGAGGTTGGGGCTACTTGGAACCCGATGATCTTCTTGGATACTGGCCTCAAACTTGGTGAGAGGGCAGGGCAGGCCTCAGGAGCTGTGGAAAACCACCACCTATGTTGCAGAGCCCACAGAGTCTGGAGGAACTCAGGATCTGCAGACCGGTCATCTTAGTTATGGTGCCTGCGAATGCAGGGGAGTGACTCCTTCACTCCAAGGGAGATTTCTTCAGGTGAAAGGGAGACGAAGTCAGGCCCAAACGAAGTCCAGCAAAGTCCAGAGTGCCCAGACAGTAGAAGTGCAGTGGTGTCTGATCTGAATCTTATCCCACAACGAATCTCGGGACCTACACCCAGGTAAGCCCTTAAGTACCCTAGGGAAAGGGTTGGGAAGATTCAGGGGACCCTCCCATGTGAGGGTCTGGACAGGGGGAGGTTACTCACATGTCCTTTGTCCAGTTTCACGCCAGAGCGGGAGCCCCTGGCTCCCAGAACTGGTTTGAACTGGACTATGCACTGGGACACCAAGTGTGCCCCTTATGCAGACTTTCTGGTGCTGGAAAGCGCACCTACCCGTCCCAATATACTAAATCATGTCTGGGAGGTGGTCACACCTCCCTGTGACAGGATGCCTATTGTTCCACCTTCCTCTGCTCGAGCTTGGCTCAGCAGCAGGAGGGCAGAAATGTGTCTCGGGTCGGCAGCAACAATTTTGTGCTGTCCGAGTCTAGAAGGTTGGCACCGGGAATACTGAGAGCCTAACGGAAGGCTCTTCCAGTGCTTGGAATCATACTTCCCACATAATAGGACTCGTTGCAGCCATTTTCAAGATGGTCATCGCGTAATTACACGGTGCCCCTCTACATAGCATATGGCTGCTTCACTGACAACCCAGGAGAATGGACTCTGTAGGCTGCAGGGGTGTCCTGCTCATGCAGGGGCACCCTCTCACTTAGAACCAAGCACCCTGCCTTCAGGATTGCCAATGCCTGCTATAGGGGTTAAAACTTAAAACGTATAGGTTTTAAGTGCAGTGACCCTAGATACAGGAAACCTATATCTTTGGTAAGTGGTGCAAGCACCAACTTACACAGGCTGTAATGGCAGGCCTGTAGTTCCATTTTGCATGGTCTCTCATGGGTGGAATAATGCATGCTTCAGCCCATGGGAGACCTCTGGGGTACCTATGCCCTGGGTACATGGGTACCATATACTAGGGTCTGATAAGGGTACCCCAGGATCCAATCTGGGATTGTACCTAGGTACTAACACAACAGTTTAGGGAGAAAGCAGATAGACTGGGGTACTGATTAGACTAGTCAAAAACAGCATCACATCAGGCAAAAAGTGGGGGTAACCATAGAAGCAGATACTACTTTCCTACAGTGGTTTTAATAAAGTGAAAAGTGCATAACTCAAATGTGGGCAGATACAGACTAGGTGAACCAAGGATTCCTCGTACCAGTGACACAGTCTACAAGAGGTGACCGTTTCGAGGGATTTCCAGCGAGCATTTATGTCTTTTATTGGCAGAACCATAAGTCTGACTGACAGAGTTTGTTTTAAAATTGATTTATTCAGTGCCGAGTTTAAATACGGCTGGCTTAATTTGTTCTTGTAGGAGCTGACTAGGATCCGAATAATGCTTCTAGAGGTCTCTATTAGCCCCAGGTCATTTTACTTGGATAAAAGTCTTACTAGTTTCCTTATTATAGTTTTTTAAATTCCCGGTTGATGGATAAAATTTCCCCAGTTAGACATGTCAAGATTTAATTTAGTGCAGATGGTAGATAGAAACTCTGCCCAGGGGTTTTTGCCTTTTGTAAAAAATTCTTTCAAAGTTGCTTTCATAGAATTTGGGGGCGCTCCGCATATTCCTCGATAGTAACGGATGATCGATGCCCAGTGTTCGTAAGATTGTTTACTTAGGCTGAAATTCAGCCTCCAACCAAGGCATTCCGTGTGTGGGCAGGAATTTGGAAGATCCGTTTAAACGCACAGCAGTTGGCAGACTCCATGATATTGACCAATGCTCCATGATATTGACCAAGACTAGTTGCCCATACGAGATTGAGGGTAATAGCTTAGCTTTTATAACCTTTCGGACTGGATCAGTAGATGGACTATGCAATTTGGAGGTATGTTTGCAAAGGGCATACGTCATCGCCTTAGCTTTTGCTTCTGTAGTCGAAATATGTGCAGTGGGCTTGCCATTGCTCATAATCCAGACCGCTAGATAGTTATATTTAGATGTAGTGGTTATTTTCATCTTGCTCAATCTCCAATGATGATAAAGTTTGTTTGCATATTTTCCAAAGATCAATACCTTTTTTATTGGCGTTGGCTGTTAGTTCATTGGCGTCGTTATAAATGCTTAGTGTATCCAGTGCTCTTTGCTCGCGGGTATGTAGTGCGCTTTATAAGTGACATGATTGATTGATCTGCAAACTGCTTTAAAAAGAATCTGGTCTGCCTGATTTTTGGTGCTAACAGGTTGGCTTTTGATATTGATTTACCAAGACCTGCTGTATATGAATTAAAAAGCAGAGGCGGCAGAACACAGCCTTGTTTCAGCCCTGCATTCTGGGTTAGTTTGACACGTACCCAGGTCTTGGTGTAAAGACCGTAAAACGTAATTCAGCAGCATACTGGGGCTAACCCAGTTTTGTAGTTTTTGCCAAAGTAATTTCCTGTTAACGCAGTCGAAAGCCGCAGAATAGTCCCCAAAGCAAGCAAAAAGAGGATGCTGTTTTTCCTGGGTGCACTGTTCGATCAGGTAGGCTAGGGCTAGAATATTGTCTAGTATTGAGGCTCCATCCCTAAAGCCAGACTGTTATACTGGTAGTATTCCTTCCTCATTAACCCAGTGTTGTAGTTCTTGTAAAGGTTGACTTGCATATGCCTTTGTCTCAATATCCAAAGGGGCTATCATTCTGTAATTGGTTGGATCTGCGGTATCGCCTTTTTTGTGAATCGGTTGTAGTAGAGAACCTTTCCAGTCTTTGGGGATTGTTGCGTTGATCATGCAAAACTGATATAGCGGGGTATGTATAGCTTGAAACTAAATTTCGTCAGTCGTGGCCGTGCCCTGACAGTGTGTTAATGTATTGCCAAAATTCTGTTAGTCTGCTTAGGATGGAAGACTATAGACATGCAGCCATTGTGATTCTTAATGTTGTTTTTTTAAATTTCATGTTTCTCTTGTGCGTGTTCCTGGCTGAGATCCACTTATGGTATGATATTTCGTCCCCTGCATGTTTGTAATTACGATTAGCTTGTCTCAGTGTTCTCTTACTTTGTAGGATCTTGGTGCAGCGTGGTTGGTGTTGAAAACACACCCTTTTTTGGACCCCAGCCGAGAGTTTGCTGGTTTCCCTAGCAATAGGTGGTACAACTCTGTGCCACATTTGACCATTTTAAGAATATATTCCCCTCTGTGTGGTCCCTGTTAAGTGTCAGCCAATTGTTTTTCTAGGCTGCCAAACCAGATATGTCAATTTTATTTTACTTTAATTGTCTCAAGAGCGTATGAATTTCTTCCCCGCTGGATGAACACAGGGCATTTATACACTTAGGGCTGGATGTTTGCAGGGAGATTGCCGTGAGCAGTGGAAGATGGTCAAAAGTCTGCTGCTCTGGTTTTGTTGTTGTTGTATAAGCTTTATTTCGACAGCTCGTGTCATAAAAAGCTATAAAAGATGCCAATTGGAATAAAACAACAGATATAAAAATAGACAGTTCATGCAACAGCTTATTACAGTTAAATACATACGAGCAATTCATATTAATATCCAGCTGTAACGGAAGAGCAATATAAAATTCAACAGACCAAAGATAAAGAACAATTTAAAACAACCTTAGTGTAATAAAACATACATTAAAATAATATGGGAAAGGAGGAAGGAGCGTCACAGTATTATCGCGTTTGGGGCCTTTACAGTTTGACCCGATTCCCAATGCCCAGGAGGCCTTTTTATTGGTTTTTCCAACCCTCCTTGGAACAGCATTGCAAAGAGGCTAGGACCATTAAAGTGGTTGGGCATAACATATGGGTAGAAACACAGATTGCCATCCTCAGAGCCTTTGTGCGGCTGTGTGTGATCCTCGTCCTGAAGCGTACTATGCCGTTCCTATCTGAGCCTTCCGTCTTATAAGCCATGCATGGCTTAAGAACTTGACCACTCCGCAAGCAAAGAGTGGTCTTGAGTCGGATCTTAAAATACGCAAGGCAACCTTATGGTTCCGTGTGCCCAGTTGTCGGCAGATCGGTTTTAGCCATTTCGTCCTCAGTTTGGCATAGGCCGGGCAAGCAAACATAACATGGGCAACACTTTCCACTGGGTCCTTGCAGCATGGTCAATCCTTTGGTGTTAAGTTGCATGGATGCCAGTTAGCTGTTATCTCACAAACAGGAATGGTGCCAAACCTAAAATGGATGTATAACATCCTGTCCCGAGGGACCTGGATTATGTCAAGGTAGGGCTCCAGGTGTCTAATCTGTTTGTGGAGATGGAATTCTGCGGTTAGTCTCCTCAAGTTAGATTTACTGGATTCTTGCTGATCCACCCATTCCCAGTAGTGTTCTTTGAGCAAATCTTTCCTTGGTGGATCCTGCTTAGCCTATTAGGCTTGAAGCTCTAGTGCAGACATCAGTTTCCTAGCATTGGTGATCCAGCCCACCTTGTTGCTTGTGTCTAACCGGATAACCTCGGATAAGGCTTCCGCGTAGGGTAGGACTCTGGTTTTGATGATCGACCACTTGTTCATAGAGGAAAATGCTCATAAAGACATGATCAATGGTTGATTTATGGTTGTACGGGGGTGTTTTATTCTGGTGTGGGTAGCATCTTTTACCTCTTGTACAGACCTCAGTTGGTCAGTGTTTAGAAATGCGTTTAGCAGGTTGCCAGCTTGGTCCCTGGGTAGTGTGGCCTCTTTTTCTGTTCCCAGGTTGTGAGTGTTAAAGTCACCAGCCATTATTATCCCACAGTTTGGGTAATTACTGAGTAGTTCTTCTAGTATATCGACCAGTTCCCTCATCTTACTGTGTCGGGCTGTCCTTACAATTGTACACACTCAACAATAGAATCGTCATTGGGGACCCATTCATTTTCAGGCCTTGCAGAGGCAAGGCCTGGACCATATCCATGCTCATGGGGGATTTTGCTGACTGTATTGTTATGCCAAGGCTTACATATATGGATAGTCCCCCAGATGGCCTTCCGAACAAATTATGCTTTTTTGCTGGATGTTGAAACTCCTCGAATCCTGGTATTACCAATGGTGACAGAAGCCAGGTTTCTTGGAGACACAGCAGGTCCCCTGTCTATAGCAATTCAAAAGAAGCCTAATTATGTAGCTTCGTTTTGAGCCCATACACGTCCGAACATATTACTTTTAAGGTCTTTTCCGTTCTGCCTGTTGGCCTGTTTAGTCCTTTTGTGCAAGGAGCAGTTTGGTTGCCATCCTAACGGGTTAGTTGCCGCTCTGCTCCAATCATTTATGCACTGTTCGACTTTTACTCTTTCAGTGATTCTACGCTCTGTTTCAGAATTTGTGGGTGTTAAAATATATTCTCAAATTGGAAAATCTTTTAGGGGGAGCTACTAGAGTTGCACTTCTTAGGATGAACTTTCTCTGCAACTGTGTTGTCTTTCAACTGAATTGTCCCGTTAGCATATATGGGTATTTTTCCTCTTCGGGTGAAGGGATGTTGATCCCCCATTTTGCAAATTGGGCCTTTTCTGTCATGATCATTTGTGCTAGCGCACTGGTTTTCCATGTAACTATTGTTGATTCTCTTTTAGTATTGTTGCTCAGGGCCTTAAATTGTACTTGGGTTAGATCTTCTGTCTTGAGGCATGTTAACTCTGGAATGTATTGGGGTATTTGTAGAATATTTGCCCTGTTTAGTATGTCCGTGATTCCATGGATTATATATTCAGGTGTGAGAACTGTGATGTTGTTCTATGGTTTTCTTCGAACATGGTCCCCTGTCCTTGTGGTGACAGCATGTATTTCCAAGGGTTGGTTGTTTCTTATGTTTGAACTGATGGGAGCATGCAGTGATCTATTCCCCCATGGCCCAGTACTATTTGTTTGGAGTAGGAATGTTCTTGCACTATCCATGTTAGGTAGTAACTCTGCTTGTTCCTGCCTGTTTAGGTGCCATGCTGTATCGTTGCTTCCCCTATTATCTGTTTGTTTAGAGTGATTGAACTCCTGTAAGTCTTGGTTCCGCCCTTCTTCTTCTTTGTTCCGGTGCCGTTCTGCTGACTAGTGCTTGATAAAAGTGATTTATTATGTGGAAGGGTTCTGGTGGTTACCTTGCAGTACAATGTCTTCACATAATTGATCCATGTATAGCTTGAAACTAAATTTCGTCAGTCGTGGCCGTGCCCTGACAGTGTGTTAATGTATTGCCAAAAGTCTGTTAGTCTGCTTGGGATGGAAGACTATAGACATTCAGCCATTGTGATTCTTAATGTTGTTTTTTAAAATTTCATGTTTCTCTTGTGCGTGTTCCTGGCTGAGATCCAATTATGGTATGATATTTCATCCCCTGCATGTTTGTAATTACGATTAGCTTGTCTCAGTGTTCTCTTACTTTGTAGGATCTTGGTGCAGCGTGGTTGGTGTTGAAAACACACCCTTTTATGGACCCCAGCCGAGAGTTTGCTGGTTTTCCTAGCAATAGGTGGTACAACTCTGTGCCACATTTGACCATTTTAAGAATATATTCCCCTCTGTGTGGTCACTGTTAAGTGTCAGCCAATTGTTTTTCTAGGCTGCCAAACCAGATATGTCAATTTTATTTCACTTTAATCGTCTCAAGAGCGTATGAATTTCTTCCCCGCTGGATGAGCACAGGGCATTTATACACTTAGGGCTGGATGTTTGCAGGGAGATTGCCGTGAGCAGTGGAAGATGGTCAAAAGTCTGCTGCTCTGGTTTTGTTGTTGTTGTATAAGCTTTATTTCGACAGCTCGTGTTATAAAAAGCTATAAAAGATGCCAATTGGAATAAAACAACAGATATAAAAATAGACAGTTCATGCAACAGCTTATTACAGTTAAATACATACGAGCAATTCATATTAATATCCAGCTGTAACGGAAGAGCAATATAAAATTCAACAGACCAAAGATAAAGAACAATTTAAAACAACCTTAGTGTAATAAAACATACATTAAACAATATGGGAAAGGAGGTGACCGCTCAGCCCTCCACAGGGCTTGGTCGCCCCACTCACTGCTGCCGCTCCTGCCTGCCTTGCCGCCTCCTGCCTGGAGATTCCTTCGCTCGCTGCCCGCTGCTCCTGGGACTTTCCCGCTGCCTGCTGCTCCTGGGACTTTCCCGCTGCTCCTGGGACTTTCCCGCTGCCCGCTGCTCCTGGGACTTCCCGCCACTGCCTCCCTGCGGCCCCGCCCCCCGTGATTCCATTCGCCGCCCCGCTCCCGCCACCCAGCTGCTCCTCCCTCCAGGCTCCTTACTTATGACGCCCCCTGAGCGACCGCGCAGCGGCCGCGCGCAGTGGGAGCACCGACGGAGCGCCGAAGGTGCGCCAAAGGTAAGCCCGTCTGCGCCCGTCCGCGCCTGGCCCGCGCCCAGTGCCAGGACCCCTGGATCCCACCGATGCAACACTACTCGACGGACCTACGACGCCGCCACCCTCACCGCACTCAATGCCGGCCGGAACCCTGCCTGCTACCGAGCCTCACCGAGACGCACCCACGGACCCTTCACCTGCCAAGCCTGCCGATTCACCTGCCCCCGGACGTGCACCACCTCCGCCAAGTCGAGCACCAGCAGCAACCACCTGAAATGCATCCTGTTGAACACCCGCTCCGTCCACAGGCACGCCGTGGAACTCTGGGACCTGCTCGACGCAACAGCACCGGACGTCGCCTTCCTCACCGAAACCTGGATGAACGCCTCCTCAGCGCCCGACATCGCCATAGCCATCCCGGACGGATACAAGATCACCCGGAAGGACCGCGTCAACCAGACGGGAGGAGGCATCGCCATCGTACACAAGAACACCATCCGCATCTCGACTAACTCCGACGAGACCTTCACCGCCGCCGAACACCTACACTTCCAGATACACACTGACCCCAAGACCACCCTCCGAGGCACCCTCATCTACAGACCCCCGGGACCACGCACACTATTCAGCGAAGACATCGCAGACTTCATCAGCCCGCACACCATGCCCTCCGCCGACTACATCCTCCTAGGGGACCTCAACTTCCACCTGGAGAACAACAACGACAGAAACACCACCGCCCTGCTGGACAACCTCGCCAACCTCGGACTCAAGCAACTGGTGAACACGCCCACCCACTACGCCGGCCACACGCTTGACCCCGTCTTCTCTTCCAGCAAGCACATCTCCTTCAGCCACGCCACCGGACTCCACTGGACCGACCACAGCTGCGTCCACTTCAGCTTCAGAAAGACTGCGACCCACCACCACCCGCAACAGGCTCCCCGCCGGAGCTGGAGCAAGATCACCGCCGAGCAGCTCACCGCCTCCCTCAGCCAGAACACACCCACCAACACAACGGACCCAAACGAAGCAGCCAGCAACCTCGCCAAGTGGCTGACCGCCTGCGCCGACGACCTCGCACCACTAAAAACCCTCCCAGCAGACCCGGAAGCAAGAAAACCCCTTGGTTCACCAACGAACTCAAGGAATCCAAGAAGAACTGCCGCACTCTCGAGAAAGCCTGGCGACTCGACCAGACCACAGACAACAGGACCGCCCTCAAGCACGCCACCCGCAAACACCACCAGCTGATCCGTGCCACCAAGAAGTCGGCACTCAAAGAACGACTGGACAACAACGCCCACGACAGCAAGGAACTTTTCAGCATCGTCAAAGAGTTCTCCAACCCCAGCGCCGGAAACAACAACATCACCCCCTCGCAAGACCTCTGCAACTCACTCGCCGCGTTCTTCCACCGCAAGATCACCGACATACATAACAGCTTCGACGCACAGACCACGCACCCTACCGCCGAACCAACGCCCGCCACCACCACCCTCTGCAACTGGACCCCGATCAGCACCGAAGACACCACCCGCACGATGAACTCCATCCACTCCGGATCACCAACCGACCCCTGCCCACACCACGTCTTCAACAAAGCCGACGCCACCATCGCACCCCATCTCCGGGACATCATCAACTCCTCCTTCCACACCGCCACCTTCCCGGAGAGCTGGAAGCACGCCGAGCTTACCGCCCTCCTGAAGAAACCAACGGCGGACCCCACCGACCTCAAGAACTACCGTCCCATCTCGCTCCTTCCGTTTCCGGCCAAAGTCATCGAGAAGACCGTCAACAGACAGCTTGCCGCCTTCCTCGAGACGAATGGATCCCTCGACCCCTCGCAGTCCGGGTTTCGGGCCAACCACAGCACCGAGACCGCCCTTATCGCAGCCACCGACGACATCAGAACCCTAACCGACAACGGGGAAACAGCAGCCCTCATCCTCTTGGACCTCTCCGCGGCGTTCGACACCGTCTGCCACCGCACCCTAGTGAAGCGCCTCAGCAACATCGGAATCCGAGAGAAAGCACTGGAATGGATCATCTCGTTCCTCGCCGGAAGAACCCAGAGAGTCCGCCTCCCCCGTTCAGATCCGAGGCCACTGAAGTCATCTGCGGCGTTCCACAAGGATCTTCACTCAGTCCAACCCTCTTCAACGTCTACATGAGCCCCCTCGCAGCCATCGCACGCCAACACAACCTCAACATCATCTCCTACGCCGACGACACCCAGCTGATCCTCTCCCTCACCAACGACCCCACCACCGCCAGAGCCAACCTACACGACGGGATGAGAGACGTCGCCGACTGGATGAGGAACAGCCACCTTAAACTGAACTCAGACAAGACGGAAGTCCTCATCCTGGGCTCATCACCCTCCGCCTGGGACGACTCTTGGTGGCCCCCGGCCCTGGGCACCGCGCCCAAGCCAACGGACCACGCACGCAACCTGGGCTTCATCCTGGACTCCTCCCTGTCGATGACCAGACAAGTCAACGCCGTCTCATCTTCGTGCTTCAACACCCTGCGCATGCTCCGCAAGATCTTCAGATGGATCCCCACTGAAACCAGGAAGACCGTCACCCAGGCACTCGTCACCAGCCGACTGGACTATGGGAACACCCTCTACGCCGGAACCACAGCCAAACTTCAAAAAGACTCCAGCGCATCCAGAACGCCTCCGCACGACTCATCCTGGACATCCCCCGACACAGCCACATCACCGGACACCTGAAAGACCTGCACTGGCTCCCCGTCAGCAAGAGAATCACGTTCAGACTCCTCACCCACGCACACAAGGCCCTCCACGACCTGGGCCCCAAGTACCTCAACGACCGCATGACCTTCTACACGCCCACCCGCCAGCTACGATCAACCAGCCACGCCCTCGCCACCGTACCACGCATCCGGAGAGCCACCGCCGGAGGAAGATCCTTCTCCTACCTGGCAGCCAAGACCTGGAACTCCCTCCCCACTCACCTTCGGCGAACCCAGGACCATCTCTCCTTCAGGAAGCAGCTCAAGACCTGGCTGTTCGAGCAGTAACTTACCCCCTCCCCCAGCGCCTTGAGACCCTCCCGGGTGAGTAGCGCGCTCTATAAATGCCGTGATTGATTGATTGATTGACAGTATTATCGCGTTTGGGGCCTTTACAGTTTGACCCGATTCCCAATGCCCAGGAGGCATTTTTATTGGTTTTTCCAACCCTCCTTGGAACAGCATTGCAAAGAGGCTAGGAGCATTAAAGTGGTTGGGCATAACATATGGGTAGAAACACAGATTGCCATCCTCAGAGCCTTTGTGCGGCTGTGTGTGATCCTCGTCCTGAAGCGTACTATGCCGTTCCTATCTGAGCCTTCCGTCTTATAAGCCATGCATGGCTTAAGAACTTGGCCACTCCACAAGCAAAGAGTGGTCTAGAGTCGGATCTTAAAATACGCAAGGCAACCTGGTGGTTCCGTGTGCCCAGTTGCCGGCAGATCGGTTTTAGCCATTTCGTCCTCAGTTTGGCGTAGGCCGGGCAAGCAAACATAACATGGGCAACACTTTCCACTGGATCCTTGCAGCATGGTCAATCCTTTGGTGTTAAGTTGCATGGATGCCAGTTAACTGTCATCTCACAAACAGGAAGGGTGCAAACCTATAATGGATGTATAACATACTGTCCCGAGGGACCTGGATTATGTCAAGGAAGGGCTCCAGGTGTCTAATCTGTTTGTGGAGATGGAATTCTGCGGTTAGTCTCCTCAAGTTAGATTTACTGGATTCTTGCTGATCCACCCATTCCCAGTAGTGTTCTTTGAGCAAATCTTTCCTCAGTGGATCCTGCTTAGCCCATTAGGCTTGAAGCTGTAGTGCAGACATCAGTTTCCTAGCATTGGTGATCCAGCCCACCTTGTTGCTAGTGTCTAACCGGATAACCGCGGATAAGGCTTCCGCGTAGGGTAGGGCTCTGGTTTTGATGCTCAACCACTTGTTCATAGAGGAAAATGCTCATAAAGACATGATCAATGGTTGATTTATGGTTGTACGGGGGTGTTTTATTCTGGTGTGGGTAGCATCTTTTACCTCTTGTACAGACCTCAGTTGGTCAGTGTTTAGAAATGCGTTTAGCAGGTTGCCAGCTTGGTCCCTGGGTAGTGTGGCCTCTTTTTCTGTTCCCAGGTTGTGAGTGTTAAAGTCACCAGCCATTATTATCCCACAGTTTGGGTAATTACTGAGAAGTTCTTCTAGTATATCGACCAGTTCCCTCATCTTACTGTGTCGGGCTGTCCTTACAATTGTACACATTCAACAATAGAATCGTCATTGGGGACCCATTCATTTTCAGGCCTTGCAGAGGCAAGGCCTGGACCATATCCGTGCTCATGGGGGATTTTGCTGATTGTATTGTTATGCCAAGGCTTATATATATGGATAGTCCCCCAGATGGCCTTCCGAACAAATTATGCTTTTTTGCTGGATGTTGAAACTCCTCGAATCCTGGTATTACCAATGGTGACAGTAGCCAGGTTTCTTGGAGACACAGCAGGTCCCCTGTCTATAGCAATTCAAAAGAAGCCTAATTATGTAGCTTTGTTTTGAGCCCATACACGTCCGAACATATTACTTTTAAGGCCTTTTCCGTTCTGCCCGTTGGCCTGTTTAGTCCTTTTGTGCAAGGAGCAGTGTGGTTGCCATCCTAACGGGTTAGTTGCCGCTCTGTTCCAATCATTTATGCACTGTTCGACTTTTACTCTTTCAGTGATTCTACGCTCTGTTTCAGAATTTGTGGGTGTTAAATATATTCTCAAATTGGAAAATATTTTAGGGGGAGCTACTAGAGTTGCACTTCTTAGGATGAACTTTCTCTGCAACTGTGTTGTCTTTCCACTGAATTGTCCCGTTAGCATATATGGGTATTTTTCCTCTTCGGGTTAAGGGACGTTGATCCCCTATTTTGCAAATTGGGCCTTAACTGTCACGATCATTTGTGCTAGCGCACTGGTTTTCCATGTAACTATTGTTGATTCTCTTTTAGTATTGTTGCTCAGGCCCTTAAATTGTACTTGGGTTAGATCTTCTGTCTTGAGGCGTGTTAACTCTGGAATGTATTGGTGTATTTGTAGAATATTTGCCCTGTTTAGTATGTCCGTGATGCCATGGATTATATATTCAGGTGTGAGAACTGTGATGTTGTTCTATGGTTTTCTTCGAACATGGTCCCCTGTCCTTGTGGTGACAGCATGTATTTCCAAGGGTTGGTTGTTTCTTATGTTTGAACTGATGGGAGCTTGCAGTGATTTATTCCCCCATGGCCCAGTACTATTTGTTTGGAGTAGGAATGTTCTTGCACTATCCATGTTAGGTAGTAACTCTGCTTGTTCCTGCCTGTTTAGGTGCCGTGCTGTATCTTTGCTCCCCCTATTATCTGTTTGTTTAGAGTGATTGAACTCCTGTAAGGTTTGGTTCCGCCCTTCTTCTTCAGGGCCGCCCCAATTGCGCGATCTTATGAATGGCTGTGCTGCAAATGTCATTGTTGGCTTGTTATTGACTGGACTGGCGATTGGCCTCACCTTTTGAAAAATTGGATAGAATTTCTGTGCCCTAGTTGAATTTGATTGGCAATCAACCTTCGGGCCTGTTTTGTGGCCCGGATTACTATCTGATACTTCCAGTTGCAGTTGTAATTCCTTTGCGCAGCGCCGTTGTTTGGTGTTTTTTGCTTGCTTCTTCAGACGTTTTTTGCTCTTCTAGATAGCAGTTTACCAGGTTCAATTGTCACTTCAAGAGGGTTTGTTGGGCCGTTTCTGCTATTTGTAGCTTTGCCTGTTGCCGCCAAGTCGTGTTGGGTTTTATTTTGATTCCTCACTGTTGCTAGCTGTG
Source organism: Calotriton arnoldi (assembly GCA_963921515.1). NCBI lineage: Eukaryota > Metazoa > Chordata > Amphibia > Caudata > Salamandridae > Calotriton > Calotriton arnoldi. The sequence continues at coordinate 672,461 of CAWUFW010002500.1, read as the reverse complement.
AAGAGGTGAGAGGGGTGTTTACTCCTGCTCTGATGTTGCTTTCTAGGTTTTTACCATGAGTTGGAACCTTGCTTCTGTACATTAGTCCTGGTGGATTTGGTTTTGTTTCCTCACTATTGTCATCTGTAACGAGGTGGGGGGGTGTTTACTCCTGCGATGTTGTCCCTTTCATTATTTTTATCTTGAATTAGGACCCTATCTTCTATACGTTGGCCCTGGTGATCTATGGTCAGTAATTGCCTTTGTTTCAGTTCTGTTACTAATGATGAAAAAACTCTTGGCAGAGCGCTGAGCTTCTCGGCAATGGGAAAGCATGAGCATTTTGCTGAATGCTGAGTCCTTATTGAGTCCAATTTACCTTCTAAGTTGCCGATTTTGGCTACTATTTTCGTTATGGCTATTGCTATCGCCTGCATAGAGTCCATTTAGATTTCCAATTTTTGCATCTGCCATGTGAGGGCGTTAATTGCAGCCGCCAACATTGTATTTATTGAGGATAAAAGAGATTTTTTGGAGCAAGTTGGATACTTTGTCTCATCGAATAGATGGAAAGTGGCCAGGTTCCCCATGGGGCTGTTGCCCCCTGGTCCCAAGAGGGGCGAGCTTTTGTTGAGGTTATAAGGCTTCATTGCTGGAGAGACAACTACTCACAAGGAGGGGGCCCCTGATTAGAATAAAGGTAGAGAAAAACAGGCGAAATGCACAGAAGATTAAAAAAAGGGGGTTCTCTACCTATATAGTTCCTATGTAGAGAACCCCCTTTTTTTAATCTTCTGTTCATTGCTGGAGAGGTCTGTGATAGGGGCAAGTCACCGTAAGAGCAACTACTTCCAACCTGAAAAAGTTCCTTGCTTTTCTCTTCTGTGCTATGCATGCCGCCTTTCTGAGAAATCAGCGCTGACGATATTTCTATGACTTCAGGTTGTTCTTGCCCTATCTCATTCTCCAAGGGATCCAGATTTAAGGGCCGTTCGGGTCCACTATCTTGGGGGCAAAGGGATGTTCCATTAGCCAGGTTCTCCCTGCGGTTCGAGTTTTGTTCCTGTCTCTAACCATTCTCTATTTGTTGTTCTACCTGCTTTCCCAAGGATAGTCCATGCGATGTGAAATTGCTACATGACTGCCCTTTTGCTAGAGCTCCCAGTGGCGCGGGCATTGACGTGAAGTACTTGCAAATTGTCATGACATTTTAGTTTGGAAGTGTGACGGGGTTGACTCAAGCCGGGCTTGTATATCTTTGGATGGCGTTCTTGTAGGGGGGATTTACAGGAAGATATGTTAATCCCTGGTCTCCTCTTTGTCATTTTCCGCCCCTGTTGCAAACTGACTTGTTTGTATTTTTTAAGTTGATTCCTGTCTCCCAGCTTAAAAGGTAATTTATAGACAAGTTTCCAAATGTGTATGAGGGACTTACTTTCTTTGCCAGTGGCTGCTCTTCTCCAGCTTTTTTTATTTTCCAGGGTTTTCCAGAGTGTGATTGATTGCATTTGGGGAGTACTGGATCCTTGCTGGGTTGTTCCGTTGGTGGTTTTGGGTTCTCACAGAATTGTCCTGTGGGCCCTGTTGTTCCAAGCTGCTGAGTTTTGGGGCTTTGTTGATGCTGTTCTTCTTCCTGCAGTGGGGGGCACCCCCGGGCAGGATCTAACATGCAACGGCAAGGCCAAGTGGGGACTCTCCCCAACCCAAGGCTGCACCCAGCTCTGGCTGTCTCCTCGGTCGACTGACGACCAGACCCCTTTAGTTTTTTCCAGCTAGCAGACGTTACCAGGGTTTTGGCAGGGTTTTGATCCAGGAGGTATGGGTGGCCCCCTTTCTCTCCCGTGAGTCTCCACCCCTCTCCACCCGGAGCTCTGGAGGCAGGGTTGGCAGAGGCTCAGAGCACAGGGAGGTGCAGAGAGGCATGGGAGAGGCATGGGGGCATACGTTTGCCTCTCGGGAAGGGGGCCAGAGCAGCAGGAAGCTGGGGTAATCTGGGGTGGGATCCCCACTGAGACAAACCGTGCCAGCCTAATGCCAGCCTCTTCTGTCTCTGTAGGTTATCCCACAGGCCTGGCCTTCCAGCTATTTACCTGTTGTGCTGTCTCTTCCTCTCGTCTGGCCCAGACGTTGGCCTGTAAGGGCCGTCAGCGGGTCAGCAGGTCAGTGGATTGAGCCAGGGGTCCTCACATTGTGGCAAATGTTGAGCAGGTTATTCTGCAGCTGTCCCCCGGAGCTCCCGGGACTCGCAGCTCTGAGTCGCACTCCATTGCAGGCTCGATCAATCGATCTCCGGGAATCCGAGTCTGCCTCACTCTAACACCTTTGGGTACCTACACAGTATGTGTCTGCTAGCATTTTCCATGCTTGACCTTAAGGTGTCCATGACTCCCAGGATGAGGTGTAGGGGGTTGTGGGGCAACTGCCAGCCCAGGATGTGTATGAGTTCAGATTCGATTGTATCCCAATATGGGGTACGGCAGGGACAGGGCCAGACCATGTGGTAAAAGTCTGCCGGCTCTTGTCCGCAGCGCGTGCCTTTCGGTGAGGAACGTAGGCCTGCCCTACAGAGGCGCTCCGGGGTAAGGTAGGCTATATGGCAGTCATTTCATTGTGCACGCTGCATTGCAAAATGCGTTGCAGCGCGTGCAACGAAATTCGTTTTATTTATTTAAATGTTTAATTACCTCCGTTCATCCATATTCCGGTGTTTACTACCCCCCACCCTGCCCCTCCCCCGCCCCGCCTCACCGCCCCACGGAACTCCCTCCACGGGCCGCTACTGCTATATGGAGATGGTATAATTGAATTAGGCGGAGTCTGGCTGAGGTGGTAATGGTCTTGGGGGCCATAAGGACATCACGCCAGTCTTCGTCCTCCAGATGGCCCAGCCACCCCTCCCACTGGCGTCTGAGTGGGTCGAGCGTTGTTGGGCCATTATTAGTAAGGGTGCGGTATATCTGCAACACTCCCCCCTTCCCCAGGTTTCCCATCATGACCAGCGCCTCCAGTGGACTAAAATCGGGAAGTGTGGTGCCATTTGATAGATGGGCACTGAGGGCATGTCGTAGCTGCAGGTATTTGTAAAATTGTGTAGCATGAAGGGTATAGCACCCCTGCAAGTCTTGGAATGTTCTAATGTGGTCCCCCACCCATATGTCGCCCAATTGTGATATACCGATGTGGTCCCATCTTTTGAATCCCTCTAGTGCTGCCACCTCCCCCAGCCACACGCCCTGCCAGAGAGGTGTTTGCTGACTCTGTTTGTTATCCCATCGTGTATGTCGTAGGGCCAAACGCCAGGCCAACAGAACCGCTCGGGTCACCGACGGTAGTGCTCTGGGTACTGGACTGCCATATAGAATTGCCTGGATTTGGGGGAAGTCCATGTCTTTTAGCTCGGTTTTGTAGGCCGGGTGGGACTAGCCCCAGTTGAACCAGTCATGAAGGGCGAGCAGCCGGGTGGCTAAGTAATACAGATAGAGATCAGTCATGCCCATGCCTCCATCGAAGGGTGGGATCCGGCATCGGGTGAGGGCTATACGTGGTCTCGTCCCTCCCCACAGAAACTTAGTAGCCATGCTATCCAGCTCTTTAGACCTGCTTCGTGGGAAGTGGAAAGGGGTGTTCTGAACGATGTACAAGAAGCGGTGAAGGATCACCATCTTGAACAGGGCCACTTTTCCGAGTGGATTTAGTGGTAGGGTTTGCCAGCGTCTGAGATCCTCTTTGGCCTTCTTGACGAGTGGGGTAATATTTAGTGCCCATTCAAGTTCGGGAAGTAAGGCTATCCATATTCCAAGGTATTAAAACGACTGCCGCCTGATGGGAAAGGTTGATTGCCAATCAAAACATTCCCTGGAGAGGTGAAGGGGTACCAAGGTCGATTTTGCCGATTTGAGCCGGAGGCCCGAGATGCTCTCAAAGGCCTGAAGGGCCTGAAGACACCTGGGGCCAGAGCGGGCCGGGTCCACCTGGAAGAGCAGGATATCGTCCGCATACAGGGCGATTTTGTCGATGTGGTGGCTCCCTCAGGACCAGCCCTGGATTAGGTTATCAGTCCGAATAAGGCACGCCAAGGGTCCCATCGCCAGCGCGAATAGGAGGGGTGAGAGGGGACAGCCCTACCTTGTACCTCTCTGAATCGGAAATGCCTCTGAGAGGGCCCCATTGATGAGTACTCTAGCTCTGGGGTTGGAGTACAGGACCTGGACGAAACGACGGAAGTGCTAACCCAGACCCATCATTGCTAGCACGTCTTCCAGGTAGAGCCAATCGACCGTCTCAAAGACTTTTTCAAAGTCGACAAGGAGGAGCGTTAATAGGGGGTAAGTAACTGGCGGTTTGCGAGAGCCAGGTGAAGGTGTCGTAAGCAATGCATGGTGCTACATGCCGGCATGAAGCCGCATTGGTCTGGGTGGACCAGTTTATTAAGGAATGGATGCAGGCATTGGGCCAGGATCGTGGCATCTAGCTTTACCTCGGTATTAATTAATGAAATCGGGCGGTAGTCCGCACAGGCTGACGAGGGAGGTTGAGTCTTGGAGATAACCACGATGGTTGCCACGTCCGTCTCAGGGGGAAATTCCCCTACCTCTGCGACATGTTGAAATAATTTGGAGAGATGGGGACCAGTAGGTCTCGGTAGGCGGCGTAATATTCTTGTAGGGAACCGTCTGGGCCCGGCGTTTTCCCGGATGCTAGCGAGGAGATTGCATTGCTTATTTCTTCTGGGGTAAATGGGAGATCCAGGCTGGCCGCCTCGGTGTCTGTTAAGCGGGGGAGACAAACATTCCTCTGGTCAACCATACCCGGAAGGGAGGCTTCAGGCCTATGGGCAGAATATAGGCGGGCATAACAGCAAATGCCTGTGCGATCGCGGGTGATGTGTGTTGAGTGGCCCCGGAGAGGTCGCGGACCATTCGGCTCGCCAGAGGGTACGAAGCCAATCTGTGCAGCAATTTCCCATTCTTGTCACCCCAGCCATACACTCAGGTGACAGAGGAACGTCATACCACATTGACCGATTCTAGCAAGACTTGTTTCATCTTTTCGCATATGATCGTGAGCTGCATGTCATGCGAGTCGGCCGGCACCCTGGTTAAGCCAGTCTCCAGGCAGGTTGCCTGTGCCTTGAGAAGGGTCAGTCGGCTATTCTGGGATAGCCGTTGTGCCCGGATCTGGCCTCTGGCTACTCCCCGGATAGTGGCTTTACTTGCCTCCCAGAGGGTGCTCAGGGAGGGGACTGAGTCTAGGTTGATGAGGAAATATTGGCGTATTGGCATTCTCCTATTGCTTTTTTGACCTCTCTGTTTTGTAGGAACCAGGCGTTTAGCCCTCACAGTGGTCGAAGAGTGTCAGGGGATTCGCCTAGATGCAAGAGCAGGGCAGAGTGATCTGAAATTCCTCGGGGAAGGATAACAATGTCGGTTACTCTATGGCATTTGGGGGTGGGCATGAAAATCATGTCGATTCGCGCCTGTTTGTGATGTGCCACTGAGGTGTGGGTGTAATGGGAGCTTCAGGGGTTCCAGGTTCTCCATACATCACATAGGCCCAGGGTAGTCGACCAGTCAACCAGTCTTTTAGCGTGCGCTATCCTACCAGGAGAGGGTATGCCTGTGGTGTCAAGCGTCGGCTGCATGACTGCAGTAAAGTCGCCCCCTATTATTGTCTGCCCCAGGGGCAGGGCGAAGACAATGTCAGTGAGTTGTCTCAGTGATGATGTGAGTGTGGCGGGTGGGACGTATATGGATATCAAGTTGAGGGTGTTCTCTTCTAGCGTCCCAGATATAACTATGAACCGGTCTTGTGGGTCTCTTGTGGTGTGGGTGAGAATGAAGGGAACGCTTCGTCGCAGAAGGATTGCTACCCCCACGAGCCTTGTTCGAAGCCAGAGTGCCACACCCTGTCAAACCTGTATCGTGCGAGGAAGGAGCATTGGGTCCCCAGGAGGTGGGTTTCTTGAAGTAAGAGTTTATCAGGAGCGTGTTGTTGGGCATATTTCAAGACCGCTGTGCGCTTGATGCGATCAAGCATCCCATTGACGTTCCATGATAGGACTCGCAGGGAGTTGACCTTGTTAACTGTGTGCATAATGTTAAGTGTGTGAGGTTAAGGAGTCACTGGGCCTTAGGCCTCTAGGGGGCTCATGTAGAGCTTTGAGGGGCTGTGATTCTGATCCTTGTCTTATAGTATGTGGAGTCGAAATGCATGCGTGTTGGTCAGATGTTAGAGTGCTGTGGACAGTGAACAAAAATGATAACAATGAGAAACACAAATCTAAACAGTGGACAATGGTTCTGACCCTCCCTTCCCTACCACCCCCACCCTATACTTCTGGAACTGAAGCATCTGTCGCCCTACGAAATCGGAATGAACAGGCTAAACTAAAACGCTTAGCTTAGGAGTTGCATGGTGGACCTCGCTTCTTATACCGGATGTGGTCGCAGCATCAGCAGATTTCTCTGAGTTCTGTGGTTCGTTGAGATGTGTATCCCGGATCCCGGTGGATTGAGGCCTTTCGGCACCGTCTCAGTGTGCGCCCATGGTTATTTAGATCGCAGGGCTTTGAGAAAAGGTCCGAGTCTACAGTCACTGGGCCCAGAGGTCTGGAGGGGCTTTGCTCGGTGGACAAGTTGTCCATGGATCCCTCCAGTTGCCGGGGCTGGGAGCCCGTCGGGCTGGTGGTGCTTTTGGGGCCTCAAGCAGCCGGGTGATCTGGATGCATCTTTGCAGCCTCCACGGCCCCTGCGTGATTGTGTGCGCCTCCTGTGTTCTTCAGAAGATGGTGGTCCAGTCGCCTGGGATCTGGGTTGTGCAGGTGGGGAGGCGGGTTGGACCCTGAGGGGCCACTCTTCAGTCAGCCAGGTCCAGGCGGATTGTGGAGATTTGTCCTGAAAAACGACTCGAAGACGGGCCGGGAAAAGCAATCTATACTGGAGGCCAAGAGAGCGTAGCTTCTGTTTGACATCTGTGTATGAACGTCTTTGGGCCTGGACCTCCTTGGTGTAGTCCGGAAAAACCATTATGGTATGGTTTTGAAAGGTCAGGGTGCCTTGGGTCCAGGCCTCCCCTATCTTTAAAGTTGAGGATCCTGGCGATGATGGGATGGTGCAGAGAGCCAGGTGGTGGCCTAGGCACCAGGGACCGATGAGTCCGCTCTACAGCGAACCAGACCGACAGTTTGTCTTTGAGCATCCACGATTCCATCCATTTCTCGATGAAGGTTGCCATTTGGCCTTGTTCGACCCCTTCTGGAAATTCCACCAAGCGGAGATTGTTGCGCTGTGATAAATTTTCGGCGTCTTCAGCCCTTCTATGCAATTATTTGGTGTGGGTCCGCAGGTGGGTTACCTGTTCTTTCAGCTGGCTGACATCATCCTCGACTGTAGAGATGTGGGATTCGGCTTCGGAGATGCGGGCTGTGGCATTACGCAGGTCTTGCCGGATGAGGGCCATGTCCACCCGGACCTCGCCGATCTTACCCTCCACCGAGGCTTGGGACGTGCTTATTGCCTGCAAAATTGCAGTGAGGTCGCCCCCCTGGGGGAGGTTATGAACCCACCATTGCCCCCTCCGTCGGGCCAGGTTAGTTTGTGATGAATTGGTCCATTTTGGTTTACGTTTGCGTTGTGGATGGCTTGGGAGCACGGTCCTTCCCCATGGTGAGTGGTGAAAGAGACTTTTAATAGGTCGAGTGTTGGTGTTTCGCTGTTTTGGGCTCAATTGGTTTGGGGGAGCCGGGTGATGGCCTCTGCCTTATTCTCGAGATGATGCAGTAGAGAGGATTGGGCCTGGCGTTCTATGATTGGAGCCCACAGTCACTTGAGGCCTCCTGAGCCCAGGGTTTAGCAAGCAGGATTCTGCAGTAACTGATGTCACTTTTAAGACATCTTTACCACTTATAAACCATCCATGGATAACTGCATGAAGATAATATTTTATTGTTCGCTTTACTACCCAATAAACAATCCAACAATCCAACCCTGATTTAGAAATGTTTAAAACATTAAATAAAAATGTACAAATTATGCATTTGCTAAAATAGTCATAGATTTTGAGTTTGCTGTGATACATACAATATTCAAAGTGTATCTAAACGCACAAATGCAAGGGTGCAATTTCCATTATAACAGAGATATATGATTCCGCCCATAAAAATTCAAAAAAATACTCCACAAATAGCACCTTCAACTTCCAAATTAAAAGAAATGCACTAGCATTTGTACAACCCAAAGAAGTAACAAGACATTGCAATCTGCTAATAGATTAAAAATGTTAGAAAGAAAATGAAGATGTACTAACCCCACTCCTAGATTACTTAGAGGACATTGGGGCTGAACGCCTCTACCGCTCTGGAAACAGATACTGTTGGAACATATGCAAAAGACCGCTTAACAAAGATCCAAAACAAAATAATGGAGCAGATTGGTGATCAATCAGTCAATCAGGGGATTGTAAGTGCGTTACTCACCCGTGAGGGTCTCAAGGCGCTGGGGGGGGGGGAATCAGCTCCGCTCAGTCGAAGAGCCAGGTCTTGAGTGTCTTCCTGAAGATTTTCAGGGAGGGGGCGCATCTGATGTCGATCGGGAGCCCGTTCCAGGTCTTGGCCGCGATGTAGGAGAAGGTTCTTCCACTTGTTCTGGCCCTGCGGATGCGTGGGGTTTCGGCAAGGGCGAGGTTGGCGGATCGGAGGTTTCTCTTGGGTACGTGGAAGGAGATTCTTTCATTGAGGTGTTGGGGTCCGGTGTTGTGGAGGCATTTGTAGGCGTGGGTGAGCATCTTGAATGTGACTCTCTTCTCGATGGGGAGCCAGTGGAGGTTACGCAGGTGTTGGGTGATGTGTTTGTGTCGTGGGATGCCGAGGACGAGTCTGGCTGCAGTGTTCTGTATGGTCTGGAGTTTATGGAGCAGAGACTTGTTGATCCCGGCGTAGAGGGCGTTTCCGTAGTCAAGTCTGCTGGTTATGAGTGCGTGGGTGGTGGTCTTCCTTGATTCGGGGGGATCCATTTGAGGGTCTTTCGGAGGATGTGGAGGTTATGGAAGCAGCTGGAGGCGACGGCGTTGACCTGTCGTCTCATGGAGAGGGAGGAGTTGAGTACGATGCTGAGGTTTCAGGCGTGGTCCGTGGGGGTGGGAGGGCTGCCGAGGGTGGTGGGCCTCCAGGTGTTGCCCTATGCAGAGGGGAAGGTTCCGAGGACAAGGACCTTTGTCTTCTCCGAGTTGAGCTTCAGGCAGCTGCTGCTCATCCAGGATGCAACGTCCTTCATCCCTTCCTGGATGTTGAGTCTGGTGGTGACGGGGTCCTTGGTGAGGAAGAGGATGAGCTGGGTGTCGTCAGCATAGGATACTATGCTGAGTCCGTGCTGTCTGACATTGGTGGCGAGGGGGGCCATGTAGATGTTGAAGAGCGTGGGGCTGAGAGACGATCCTTGGGGAACTCCGCAGTTGATTTCTGTGGGTTCAGAGAGGAAGGGTAGTAGTCTGATCCTTTGGGTTATGCCGGTAAGGAAGGTGCGGATCCAGTCGAGGGCGGTTCCCTGTATGCTGGCCTTGTGGAGTCTGGCTGTGAGTGTGCGGTGGGAGACGGTGTCGAACGCTGCTGAGAGGTCGAGTAGGATCAGGGCCGCGGTGTGTCCTTGGTTGAGGCGGGTGCGGATATTGTCTGTGGTGGCGAGTAGAGCGGTCTCGGTGCTGTGGTTGCTGCGGAATCTGGATTGGGAGGGGTGGAGGATGGAATTTTCTTCGATGAATTTTGTTAGCTGGGCATTGACGAGCTTCTCAGTGACTTTGGCCGCGAAGTGGGGGAGGGAGATGAGTAGGTAGTTCTTGAGGTCCGTGGGGTCTGCTGAGGGTTTCTTGAGTAGGGGTCTGACTTCTGCACTTTTCCAGTCGTTAGGAAAGGTGCCGGTCTTGAAGGTGGTGTTGATGATGCATCGTAGTTCTGGAGCGATGGCGGCTCTGTGGTAGATGTGCGGTGGGCAGGGGTCCGTGGGGGTCCCTGAATGGATGCCTTTGATTTTTGAGGTGGTGTCTTCAGTGGTGACTGGGGTCCAGGAGGAGACGGTGGGCTGGCTGGTGTTGCTGGGGAGGGAGGTGGTTTCGGAGGCAGGTGTCTGGTCGTTGAAGTGGTCATAGAGGCCCTTGATTTTCAGATGAAAGTAGGATCCGAGTTTGTTGCAGGTCCTGGGAGGGGGTGATGTCCGTGGTTTCGCTGGGGGGTTTGGTGAATTCCTGGATGACGCTGAAGAGTTTCTTGGAGTTGCTGGAGTTGGCAAGGATCTTGTTTTGGATGAAGGTCCTTTTGGTGGATCTGATGCGTTGGTGGTGTTCCATCATGGCGTTCTTGTAGGTGGTGTGATCTTCTGGCGTTTTGCTGTTTCTCCAGTACTTCACAAGGCGTCTGCAGGTGCGTCTGGATTCTTGAAGGTCGGTGGTGAACCAGGTGGCCTTTCTGGGGTGCTGTCTGTCGGAGTTGCATAGGGGTGCGAGCTCGTCTGCGCAGTTGGAGATCCATCTGTGGAGTTCTTTGGCTGTGAGGTTGGTGTCGGTTGAGGTGGTGGGGGTGTTGCGGTCGAGGGCGGAGTTGAGCTGCTCCTCAGTGATTTTGCTCCAGTTCCTTCTGGGAGGGCTTGGTGTAGGTTTGGGGGCGGTGGGTTTGTCGACGTTGAAGTGTATGCAGTGGTGGTCCGTCCAGGGTTGGCTGCGTGGTGTGGCTGAAGTGGATGCTGTGGGTGACACAACTAATTTCAAGCCACAATTAGCAGACACCATCCAACAATCCTAATCAGAAACCCGAAAATCAAGAGTAACCAAACAAATCCTAAACATACGTGAAATTCTTTGAACTCTACCCTAGACTCTTTAAGAATCCATACATACAACTGGAAACACCAATAACAAAAGAATACATATTTTTAGTCAACCAAAAAAAAAATATTTCCACAAATTAAGTACCACACACATAATAAACGTAAATGGTTAACAAACTTGTCAATACAAATAAGCTGACAAGCAATAATATAAAACAACCACATTTACATATAAACCATTCCCACCCACAAATCTAAATACATTTAAATAATACTCACAATTCAATAGGTTGCCTTGATAATCCCAACACTCCAATATAAACTCACAAAACGAAATGCCCCAAAAATGCCAAAATGAATCCAAAATCAATTCATAAAAATAACTGCATTAAAAAGTATACTTCAGGGGGTGTGGCTGGTGGGAAAGCAAGATAGCCGACACCTAGAGAAGCACCTGTAACCTACGACGCACATTCCAATAAACAAGGTACCTAGGAAAAAAAGTCACTTCTGCTAGAAACCCGCTCGGATTGCTGGGCATCATCCGAGGGTTCAGGGACGCCAGCCGATCAAGAAATGAAATGAGGCCTACATACAAGGCAGAGCCGGGAGCTGGAGGGGTGAGATCCTTGGCACCGGATACACCACAGGCCACAAAGCAAACGTGTCTGCAGCCGCCCGAGGGGTGGAGCAGTAATAATGCTCTTCTAACAAGCGCTGCATAAGTGGGTCAATACCCTAAAGGCTAGAGACCACACCAATGACATTAAGGCATAATATTGACTGCTGTGGCTGCAGGTGAAGACTGTAAAGTCAGTAGTGGTGGTGAAGGACGGCGGCAACGTGTAGACGAAACCGGGTGACCTACCGGCAGCTTGAGGTGTCCCAGAAATGGAGGAGACAGGCGGGACCTGGAGAGACGTGAGTGGGCCTCTGGTTCATTGGGGCATCTCCTGTGCCCTCCCCTACTGATGCTTGGATTCTCCAACATGTGACCAACAGCAGGAAGCGCCCAGCTTTCAGACGAGGAACTGTCGGAGGTGAAAGGGCCTCCGAGACAAGTGAAAGGATACAAGTAGTGGGAAGGAGGTGCCGCTGCCTGTGCCTGAAGCAGTAACATAGGCCCCACCAAGCTGCACGACCTTGGGGCAGGGGAGATCGCATGGCAGGCTGAGTTACTGGCGGGAGTACTCCAAGTCATATTGTATGACTGCCTGTTGTGTGACGCCCAAGTATACCCTGTCTAGAAAGGAGGTGACCGAGACGTGGGGGCATGTCCCATATTCAAAGGGAACATACAAGAGCCAGACACACGGATGGTCCAATAAGGAGGATTGAATAATCTGCCCCACCGGGAGAAAGGCAACAGGCACCGTAGTGTGCAGTCATATTTACGGACAGGCGGCGGGGATTATCCATGTGGGGCACTAACAACCAGCGGCCGCCTCGCTGCCTCACCTCCCATCCCCTACAATGATGGGCTGCAAAGGAGCACGCAGTTCCTATCAATCCAAACTTGATAAATATGCCTGGACTATACACCAAGAAGTAGCGGAGAGCTGTTGCGACGCCACGCAGCCCGACACCCATGCAGCCACCACTAAAAAGGTCCTAACCCTACAGGACATTATGGAATCCTGAATAGAGTTGAATCGAGAATTGACTTAATAACTACAGAGGTATCTCTGCTCAGGGCCGACCTCAGAAATATGAGCACAAGAGTCGCTGAGGTGGAAGAGAAGATGGCAGATTTGCAGACTGACACCGTCACACTCAAACTTCAAGACCGTGAACTGTATGATACCAGCAAGAAAATAGTAGCCAAGCTCAACGAATATGAAGGGAGGTCTAGGCGTACTAATGTGAGAATGATTGCAACTCCTGAGAGAAGGGCCCGCAGTGGACATATTCGTAGAGGATCTCATTCTACAGTACCTCCAACCCGCGGCCTCTCAAAGTATTTTTCTGTGGAGCGGGCTCACAGGGTGCCAGGTGGACAGCCGAGGCGGGGGGCACCGCCAAGACTAATCCTGGCCCGTATGTTCAACTTCCAAGACTGAGACATAATATTTCAAACTGCCCGCAGTGCGCCTCAGTACATTATGAAAATAACGTAGTCACCTTCGTTCAAGACTTCACAATCAAAGTCCAGAAACAGAGGCGCAGCTTTATGGAAGTCAAAAGAGTCCTAAGAGAAAATTAACTGAAGTATGCAATGCTCTTCCCAGCTAAGCTGTTAGTAGAGGTGGTGGTTTTTCTCAAGACCTGACAAACCGTGGGAGCGGCTGGATGGATGGCGTCGGGTGGGAGATCCCACTTCAAACACGAAAGGAGACAAACGTCCAAGGAAAACACAGAGATCCGGGGACATCACCAGAGGAGACACGGACCCCAGCAGGGGAGATCTACCCGAGGAGGTACCTGCCCCAATGACAAATCCCTGACCACAACTCAAGTAATCCAGTAGGGAGGTGACGTCAATGGCAAAACCCCATGAGCCTCAACACAACTGAGATAATGGGCAGAAGTAGGGGATGTCCAGAATTTACGAACTGGTTGAATTGACCAGTGGAAAAACTCAGCACTCCATGCAGGGGACTACTATGGTTCTAGCGGCAGATTGGACAATTCGCGTATCATTGGCACTGTGCATGCTTTGATGTTCTGTCTTGGGATGGTGGCAGGATGGGAGGGAAGCCGGGACAACGTCTCCAAAGTTGGGGTTGGGAAAGGACGACAGACACTCTTCAAAGTTGGGGAGGCGGGTAGCTCAGGCCTGCAGTGCAGGGAGGCAAGGAGGGGGTGGGGTTTGCGATAGTTGGTAGGGGTAGTTGTTTTGTTCACACAATTAACACTGTCAGTGGTAGGTTGAAATGGCAGCTATGCCTTTTAGCTAGTGCACCCGGTGAGGATACATAACACTTGCAGTCATACACGGAGTTACCCATCTTCATGTTGCATCGAACAGATGGCATCCCTGCGATTACCCGTCGAACATATATGACACCGGGGGGGGGGACAGTTGCGCTTACTACAATTGGTACATGGCAGACACAGCCATTAACCCCCGACTGCTGCTGCTTTTGTGGAACGTTTATGGCTTGGGGGACAAATTGAAAAGGGGACCTGTGCTGCAATACATCAAACGACACCTGCAAGACGTAGCCCTCTTGCAGGAAACACAATTGGTGGGCAATTCCTGCAAAGCTCTAGGTCAGTGGGGTATACACTAGTGGCACACTCTGGTTTCACATCTGGATCAAGGGGGGTGGGCAATCTGTTAAGGAAATAATTTCCCTTTATGGCTGAATGGACATGGGCAGATGAACAGGGTAGATTTGCAGCACTCACTGGCATTTGGGAGGGAAAAACTGTGAATATTGTCTCAGTGAACATGTCACTGGCACTACATAACATAGCTATTCCTGACCTGAGCACATTCCTACTGAACCTGCCAGAGGAAGAGTTCCAGATAGGGGGAGACTTTAATATGACACTGTGTGATCGTCAAGATCGGCACCCCCCAACGACTCACTCACACAACTACTCCAAGTTGGTAGATTTTGTAAGGGTTCTCGGCCTTGCAGATGTCTGGTGCACTTGAAACTCGCAGACACAACACCTCATATTTCATTCAGGGGCTCACAATAGTCACTCACAAATTGACTTTGTTCTCATCCATGCGGATTGAGTGCACAACTTCAGAGATGTGCGCCATCTGACGGGGGGAATCTCAGATCAATCCCTGTTGTGGGCCTGCTCTGCGGCTGAAACGCAGAGCACTCATCAGGACATATCATTGCACCTGTGGTGCCTGAATGTTCAGCAGATATGGACAGGGCTGGTGCAGGCTACAAAATCCTACTTCGAGGAAAATGAGACTACGGTGGAGTCAGTGTGGGTCTTGTGGGAGGCATATAAGATGGTTATAAAAGGTCAGGGACTCTCCCTCATGGTGGGTCATAAAAGAGATAAGAGGGTGGCACTTGAGAGCACCATATTAGAATTAGAAGCTAAACTAACAAGCGGCCACAGAGACGTGGCATCCCACATACTAACGTTCAAGAGTCAAGTGTACAGGGACCTGGCATAGAGGCAGCTAGAGCCAAGCTGTTGGCTGTTTGACACAGAATCTATGAAATCGGAGATAAAGCCGGGAAACTGTTGGCCTGACTATAAAGGCGGGAGTGTGTGGACAGGTGGGTCCGCACCCTCACCAGAGACAGGGGGAGACTCTGAGTGACCCTCAGGGTATCACTGAGGAATTTGTGAAGTATTATGCCCGCCTATACACTCCTGTGTCTACTGCTACAGCTGAAGATTCAAGATCTCTTCTGGCGGACCTCCCACTCCTGGTGCTATCTCCCAAGGACTCTGCATTTATGGAGAGCGATCTCACAGTTGAGGAAATAGCCTCAGCCATCCATAGCATTCAATCGGGAAAGGCGATGGGTCCAAATGGCCTCCTGACAGAATTATATAAATCGACAGCCCTCCAATTGGCACCTCACCTGCTTAAAATATATTCGGAGAGCAGGCGGGCAGGAGAATTGCCAGAGGACCAATGTCTGGCCTCTATAGTGGTTATCCATAAGCCTGGTAAACAGGTAGATCATTGTGCCTCATAACGGCCAATCTCTCTCTTCAATGCAGAGACCAAAATACTAGCCAAGCTACTCGCTTCCAGATTGATCCAACATTTCTCCCACTTGTTGCACCCGGACCAATTCAGTTTTATGCCCGGGAGAAACACAGCCCTTAATCTGAATCGCCTTAAAGGGGTAATGGGCAGGAAAGTGTTCTCCCTAGATGCTCGTATGGCCTTCGACATTGTCAAATGGCCTACCTGTTTGAATGTCCTGGAATTAATGGGGTTTGGCCCCAGATTTTTGGCTTGAATTCGGCTCTTATACATGGGACCCATGGCGCAAGTAGTGGTGAATGGGAGGATGTCAAGCGCCTTTCCTCTCCGGAGAGGGATGCAACAGGGTTTGTCCTGGTTCTGGAGCCTCTGGCAGTGTGGGTCATAGGTGACCCGCTGATACAGGGTCTTCATTGGACGGCGGGATGGGAGGATCGCATATCCCTATATGCTGAAATTTTTCTGTGCGTCACTACACCACGTCGTTCCATAGCTAGGATAATGAACATACTCACAAACTTTGGTAAATATTCCAGCCAATCCATAAATTGGTCTAAATCCACAATTTAGGAGGCCCACCCCTGGCTCTACCAGCAGAATGTGAGGTAACGTTGGTAGCAGAGGGCTTCCGCTATCTTGGGATGTTTGTTACGGCAAACCCGGACCTGTGTTATGCCCACAATCTAAAGGCTCCCTTGACACGCCTCCGTAGAGATGTCCAGCATTGGAGGTCACTGCCACTATCATTATTAGGACGTGCAGCACTATTCAAAATAATGGCGCTGACCCGCTACCTCTATGTTTTACAAACCACTCTGTACAAGATCCAACAAGCATACTTCTGAGCTTTTGAGAGTGAAGTGCAAGATCTGCTCTGGGATGGGAAACCTCGGCGGGTAGCTATGCAGAAGTTGGTACGGGGTGGTACAGGGTGGTATGATGGGGGAATTGCTTTACCCAATATCCAGACGTACTATTGGGCAGCCCAACTGGCAGTCATAAATCGATCACACGAGGAGCCGGCCTATAGGATGGATATGTTTTTGCTGGGCACGGTGGGCTACACTCGGGAATTGTAAACTAACCCCAGCGGTAACATAGTCACAGGCACCACAGCACAAACGGTTAAACTCTGGCACACAGTACACAAAAGACTGGGGTGGCATGATACAATAACTCAAACCACGCCACTTTGGGAGAGTGAGAAACAGGATTCTCGAAAGTGAGTGATCTATGGCTAAGGGGAGGGGTAGTCCCCTTTGCTGACCTACAGTTGGAATATATGCTTGCAGCGACCAAAACATTCAGATACCTACAGCTGAGGCATGCTCTTATGGCCGCCATTCTGCCAGGGAGTACCCCCCCGAACCTCCCCATTGGAGGATAGTCTCCTTATAGACTATATGGGGCTTAGGGCAATCTCCCTGACCTATCAAAAAATAATAATCAATTCCTCCGACCCACTACATAAAATTTGTGAACTCTGGTATAAACACTTGGGAGAGCTGGAAGACGAGGACTGGCAGGAAGCCCTTGGCTCCCCGAAAAAAGTAGCCATCTCCTCGAAACTACAACTAATTAAACTCAGAATTCTACATTGATCCTACCTCTCCAGAGCTATGTTGGTTAAAATGGGCAGGGAGACTACCGTACTATGTCAACGGCTATGTGGACAGGAAGGCACCATTTATCAACTCTTATGGGAATGTCCGGAGATTAGATTATACAGGGAAGCTGTGGTGAACATAATGACGTGTGTGTGTGGGGCGGACTTTCAGCCTGAGCCAAAACGGTGTCTCCTTAACATATGGGAGGCAACTGATTTGAGTCGCAATGACCAAATATGGGTAACACTAGGAATGCTGATCGCGAAGCGCAATATAGCTAGACATTGGGGGGCACAAGCGACTCC
This sequence comes from Calotriton arnoldi, assembly GCA_963921515.1. NCBI lineage: Eukaryota > Metazoa > Chordata > Amphibia > Caudata > Salamandridae > Calotriton > Calotriton arnoldi. The sequence continues at coordinate 655,117 of CAWUFW010002500.1, read as the reverse complement.
AACTCCTGAGGAGTGGGTGAGAGATATGGATTGGTGCATGATTGCCGAAAGGGCAGTGTATGAAAGTAGGGGTTGCCCCAGGAAATGGGACCAGGTCTGGGGAAAATGGAAAACTCACAGGGGTTAAATCTGCACTGGCCCCTCTGTACTCCCCGGCAGAGCAGGCCTGGAAAATAAAATTTTGGATGATTCAGATGGTGAACCTATGGGGATGCATTCATCTAAAACCTTCTTTGTAAGTGCACAGACATTGCTTTGTCACTACGGGAAGCAGAAACCTTGCTCTCAATGACTTATAAAGTGCAAAAATAATAAAAGGTGCAGGGTACTTTGTTAGACAGGTTGTCACAAGGGCATGGAGTGAGCTTAGCCGACCAACATCCTTGACATGGGAAAACTAACAAAAAGTGCAATGTGCGTCACTGAAACCTTGCAAGGTAAAATTTATTTTGTGAGTTAGTGCAAAACACTTAATAAAACTGTAAATGAGTGTTCAACAGGTTAGCCAGACTAAGAGACAGAGTTCCAAAATATCCCTGGCAGTGCAAGTAGCGTATATTAGCATTGGCAAAAAATGCAGATTTAATGGTGTCTTTTGCTTTGGAGGTCATGTTTTGTGGATTTTTAAAACATCAGCTAAGCCAATCTCGTGAAACCTGCATTTCAGATAATGGAACCAGGGGATCTTATCGACACTAGAGACGTCAAGACAGTCCCTAATGATATCTCTTGAAAAAGACAGATCCTCTTATAGCCAGATCTTGGCCCATAGACCCTAGGGGGCAAGGCCAATGCGATCCTCGATAAACTGCAGACGCAATTCGGCATGACAAAATGTTGTGGACGCACCTTTAGGTACCATCAGGAGTTTTCTAATGAAGTTGCTCTCTACCACTTGAAGCTTATTGCTTCTACTGTACCCCCATACTCCTGCCCCATAAGTGGTGATGGAAAGGCATTTTGCTCTATAAAGGGTTAATAGTTCATAGGCCCTGCTAGTCTGCTGTGCTCCTAGGGTCAACAGGGGTCCCATGTCAGCTGAGTATTAAATAAGTTACCCAAATATGATGTTTTTAAAACATTTTCCATCACTTTTCCCTGCATCATGAATGTTTTTGTTTTTGCGGTATGGGGACCACATACCATGATGTATGATTTATTAAAACTAACTTCTAGGTCAAGGGATATCATAAAGACTGCAAAAGCATCAAGGGATTTCTGAAGGCTCATAGCGGTCCTTGCCAACAGGACTGTATCGTCTACATATGATAACAGTGGGACAAAAGTACTACCAATTCTTGGGAATCCAGCTTACTCTTCAGTAATAAAGCCTCGAGGCCATTAGTATAAATGAGGAATAAAATGGGGGCTAGAATACAGCCTTGATGAACCCCCCCAGTTGAAACGATTGATTGAGTTTTTTCTCCCTTACTTCCATATCTTATCCTATCCATTGTGTCAGCATGTAACCTACGTAAAAAGACAACCAGTGCTTCCTCTACTCCCATGTCTCCCATCATTGCCCATAATCTGTCCCGATTGACAGTATCAAAGGCACTAGATAAGTCCATGAAGGTCAGATGTATAGAGGTCTTCAAGGACTTCATGTATTTACTGACAATCAGAGACAGATTGAGGCGTTTTTCGGTCGTCCCCATGCCCCCTTCTGAAACCATATTGTGTGTGAGAAAGAACCCCATTTGTGGAAGCCCATTCTACTAGGCGCACTTGAAGGACCCTCCCTAGTTCCTTTGCTGTTGCATCAATCAATTAAATTGGCCTGCAGCATGCAGGGTAATTTCTGTCACCCTTTTTAAAAACAAGTACTACTATTGCCTCTTTCCATGTCTTGGGCAATGGGCCAATAATAGCTGCTTTGATTATGCTGGTTAGTAACGACGCCCACTAAATAGGGTTGCCCTTAAAGAGGTCGAGGAGCACTCCATCCGGACCAGGAGTCTTCAGGGGAATGACCTGTGGAATTAGGTCATTTATAGCATTAAAGGCCTCCCCCAGGCCAGAATGATTAAAATGGGCCATGGACTGACCATCCTTTTCTTCAATTCCACAGAAACGTTGGTTACTGTATTTACAAAAAGTCCAATTAAAATCTCTGACCCATAAAATACACAGCGGCTGTCTCATTGCTGTGACTTTGCTAATCTCGTCTTGTAGGTCCTCTACCACTTGACAGTTGCCAATATCAAAGATGTAATAATAGACATTCACCAGGAGTAAAACAACTGGGCCCAAGCTAGAGATCACAAGTAGTTGATACCAGGGGAAGAAACAAGCCATTTTTACGGACACATATTTTACTGCTTTGAGCACCGCTATGTCACCCTTGGCCCTTCCTGATGCGGAGGGGATTGCCGGCACACAAAAGGAATGAAACCCATTTATAAAAAAGTAATTTGGCGACCAGGTATCTTGTAGGCAAATTACATCAAAACCTAAGATATAGCTCAACCAATCCTCGCTACTCAACTTTGAGGGGACACCCACTATATTCCATGACAATATCCTGAAAGGGGTAATCATGCTTCACAGATTTACTTACCCCTTTGCTGCGTCATCAGAAACGCCGGGGAGAAGGGTTGGGGCAGGTAATGTCACTTTCCCATCCACCTCCACTGAGTTTGTTTCCTGTGGGGCATTTGTTAGCACATTACAATACACTTACAAACATCAAATACTAACAATAAAGTTTAAATGAAATAGCAAAGCTTAAAAAGTCTTACCTTAAACAACGACACGCTTGATCCTCTTCCACTGTGACAACTCCAAACTCAAGCTAGGGAAAAAGACTAAAATCATATAGACACAAAGAAAAATAACATCTTAATAGATATAAAAAATAGATTTGACACCCATAAAAGTGAATGGGAATAAAATATAACAATATACTTTAATCTGTTTAAAAATGTACTTCAGTTCAAAGACTGCAAAAAATTGTTTAAAATAAACATAAAAATGTGTATGTATTTTCAATATTCTATGTCTAACATAATTACATTAAAATATATGTACAAAGTATTACAAAATGTATGTATGTATTTGAAACGGTGTTTAAAAGTTGTATACAAATTCAAACCGATATGTTCTACGGAAGAAAAATGTATATGTAAACAAAATAACAATGTTTTACTAATGTTAAATATTTATAGAGTGCATGTTTTCTACATGTGAAAACATATGTGATTGTACAAATAAACATATATAAGAAAATATACTATAATTTGCAGAAAAACTAACAATTGAAAACAGCAAAATGGTTGATTTTTTAATGTGAATAAAATAAAAATGATATACCATCACTTAGAAATTACATTGTATTTAATTCACTATTTCTCCAAATATATGTTTGTAAAAATGAATAAAAAAACAATTCAAGAAAATATATGTAACATAAAATTGTAAAACACTATTACCAACATAAAAAAAAAAAAAACGTATACAATTAAACAAAATAGCTTTAGACTCCACTACTATCACAGCTCAAACACTCCAACCTAACAAATATAGCACAAAATGTAGAGTTATGAGCTTAAAAGATACATATTCCCACTACAACCAAAGCTACATTTGGGAAATTGTTGGACATTGAGGGGTACAGATTTACTATTCCCACTCCAACCTAACCTAAATAGTGGAAAGTGTTGGACATTGTGGTTTAGATTTACTACTCTGACCCCAATTTAAGCTACAATGGGGAAAGAACTAGACATTGAGGTGTTTAGATTTACTGTTACCACTCCATATTCCCACTTAACCCTAAGTTACTTCTGGAGAAAATCTTGGACATTGAAGCATTTAGACTTACTATTCCCCTCCAATTTAGGCTAAGTTGGAAAAGCTGTTGCACATTGAAGGGTTTGGATTTAGTATCACCAGTCCAATCTAGACTGTGTTTGAGAAGCTGTGGGACATTAAAAGGTTTAGATTTATTATTTCCATTGTGGGAAAGTCATCCTTTTTGCCCTGATCACCAACACTTTTTGACTCATACTGGTGGTTACTGACTGATTATGCCCTGAACCAGAACCAGGGACAGTGCTCTGTTTAAAAGGTATATGGTAATTAGGTGTAATTACAATTGGTATGACAACCTACCTGTAAGCCCCTAGTATATGGTAAGGCTAGTAGGTTTGGAGACCGAGTGGATTTAATGCACTAAAAAGTGCACTGCTGGGTGGCCTGCAGTCATTTTAAAAGCCAGTCCTACTTTGCAAGCTGCTTTAAAAAAAAACTATGTCCAAATTCGATTTTGGAATTAAATGTACTTCCAAAGTCTTAGGGGCACATACATCAAGCATTTTACCGGTCGCAAACGGGTCGATTCGCAGAATGGGTCCGTTTGCGACCGGTAAAATGCTAGTTGCGATGCATCAAGCCCAAAGGCATTCGCAAAACAGGTAATCGCAATTTTTGCGATTACCTATTTTGCGAATGCAGTTAGGGAATCGCAAATTGCAATTCCCTAATTGCGATGCATTATGTATTCGCAAATTGCGTTTTCGCAAATTGGAATCACAAATTACCATCAACTTAAAGTTAATGGTAAGTTACGCTTCCTTTGAAAAATGTACAAAAATGCATTTTTCAAAGTGCAATGTGGTGCATACACATACCCCTAGGGCATGTGTGTGCACCACATGTGCATACTTACCTTTGTTGGGGGTGCACCAGGGTGGCCTTTGTAGGAATCGCAAATATTTTAGCGAAACCTACATGCATAAGGAATAGCGATTCCTTAAGAATTGCTATTAAGGAATCGCTATTCAATAGCTTAATGCATGTGACCCTGTAAATACAATATTTTTACATGCAAGTCACCACTATGGGCTGCCCTACATAGCCCAAGGGTAGGGTGCAATGTTAAAATGAGCAGGGACTGTATTAGATAGCATTCTTTGAATTGTCTGAAATAGTATTGTTTGGCATGAGCTGAGCGTTCGTGCTCACTCTGTCATGTAGAAATAATGCATTGTTATTGTTTGACTTGTGTCTCTACTAATACTAATGCAAGCCGGGATCCCACTACAGCAACCAGTAAGCTGTTGTGATCCTAGCTGGCAGGATGTGTTATGTCGTGGGTTTTATTACTTGGAAATAAACTTACCTTAGAAAGCTACTCTGCCTTCATCCCTATCCAGCTCATTCCATCTTGGGAATGAGTGGCTAGGGCCCACTGACACACAGTGATGATTTTTACCTTGTTTTCCCTGGCATGATCGGAGCTGGCCCCCGCCTTGGATTATACTCCTTCCGAAAAACCTCTAGCAGTTTGTGGTTCAAAGGACCTGTGAGGTGTGCTGCAGATGTTTTGCTTGCCCTGCTTGTGATTTTCCTCTATTTGCAGTGGCCTTTTTTTAGGCGGTTTGAAGGATTCATCAGAGCAGGCCACCCATCACCTCCCACCTCATTTGACTGCTGGTATGGATGCCTCTTAATGGGGTCTGGTAGGCCCATCAAGCGCTTGAGGTGTTTTCGTCCAATTAAGCACTTCTGGTGGTATCGGCAGGTCAGTCCTGATGTGGAATGCTACGCGGTTCACCCCGTGAGCTCTCCCGCCTGCACACGCTCGTCTTCTACCTGCACCCCTGGTTGCCAGCCCACCGGGAGTGCCCGCATACATGTCATCATGCAGCATGTAAGCAGTGGCCATCTCTATTTGGTAAGAAGAGCGTTGGTGATTTTTCGCCAGTTTGCCTGTATGCTCAGTGACAGGCACACCACTTCTTCAGAATATGGTTGATTACCACAAATTCCACAATTGGCAAGGCCTTTTATCTTTAGTCTGCCTACACACTCAGTGACAGGCACAACATTTCTTCAATAATCGGCTGATTTCTGGACACACTCATACAGCAAAGTTGACAATTGCCATAAAGTACTTTGTCTGGAGTTTGGGTTATTCAGTATTTGCAGTATTAAAAATACCATTTTATGTTTCTGCTTCTCGCACTGCGAGAAAGCAGTGGGGCGACGCTCCTCAGCCCTAATGGAGGAGCCGCCCCTGAGTATTTGTCATTGACTGCTTTATTTTTGTTTTTTTATCTTTTCCTCTTTGTTTTGAAGTTGAGCTTCCACACTTTGTCATGGCTACTTCTCAGCAAGCACTGGTCACTCAGCCTGCACCTTTCTTAAATCAACCTGACCGAGTAAATGGGCGCTTTCAATACTGTGTTCGTGGGAATCTGCTATTTCCTCTGACAGCTGAATCTTGCAACTGTTTACCTTGTTCTGACTCTTCATGAGTGACACTTCTTAGGTGTCCAGCTAGGGGTGTAACATGCACTATTGAATGAAGAAGCGGCGCAAACACCCTAGGGGCCCCTGAGAATACATAGGGCAAAGATAAAAATGGGGACCGGCTGAATGGAACACCAGGGGCAGAATCCCTTGCCTGACCCCAAAATGGCTGCCACAGTGTGCTACTACTCTTTGACAAAAATTGGACATCTACCAGACCTCGAGCATATCCCCCATCCGGCTCACCCATCAGGACATTGAATCTGTGAACTTGCCACCGACCATTGAGACCTAGCATTTTGGCCGATGCCCGGTGGAGCTACCTTGATAGCTATAGAGGAGATGGGCTGTGGACTTCCCCCTCAGCTGTCACCTACCCAGCCGGACTTTGAGCAGACTTTCCTTCGTCTCTCCTGCCGTTATCTCCCTCCTACCCTTTTACCTTACCCCCGTACCCTTCTACGCTCCATTTATCTCATCTTCCATGCTCTTTAAATGTTTTCTTGCAACAGATGTAACTTGTAACTGATGTAACTTTGTAACAATGTGGAACCTCATGTAAAGAGCTCTGATACCTCCGGGTCTAGCCAGCGCTATATAAAACTCAAATAAATAAATAAATAAAAATAAATAAATAAATAAACCTGGCAAACCTGTTATAAAGTGGGTACATTGGATTAGGTTATTTGAGAACCATGTTGTGACCATTGATGCCGCCAGCTACAGCCCAGCGGGCAAATTTGCTTTGCTCTATGGTAGTCTTGGTCAATCTGCGCAGCAGATTTCTGAAAGTTTGACACCCATTCCTGCGCCATCTGGGGATACAAACAATTCTCTGATGAACCAAATGTAATGCTTGAACGCCGTACTTTTTTCAAATGCAAGCAGCAGTCAGAAGAGAATGTTGAGGATTATGCCTCAGCCCTCAGGGTATTTGCATCCACTTGTGAAATTGGCACTAATCTGGATATTTACATTCGGGGCCAATTCGTCTCTAATTGCGCTTCTATAAAGGTGCAGGAAAGACTCCTAAGTTGTAGAAATCCCACACTAATTGAAGTTCTTGACAAGAGCATTGAGAGGTTGCTTACTTCCTCGAAAATCCTGCACCTCGATTCTGCTATGGTTAATGATGTTTCTGCCAGTGAGGAGTGCACTGAATTTGTGTGTGCCATCAATGCTAAGGGAAAGGCGTTCAGGAATTAAAGCAGAAAAATCTTTGAGTCATTGTACAGATGTGGCTCTAAGTCTCATCTCGGTAACCCTCAAAACTGCCCTGCAATTGGCAAGAAGTGTGTTCTTTGCAAAAAAATGGGTCACTTTCAGAGCGAATGTAGGAGTGTCAGACAGCCGAAAAAATTGGAAGTGTGGATGCAGACCTTGTCACATGTGCTGATTACCTTGATAATGTTATACTGACACTTGTGATAATCATAATTTATCTGTCAATGGTCCCATGGGTGAGGTTCTGATTGAAGATGTTATATTAACAGTTATGGCTGACTCAGGGTCACCCATTACCATTTTAAGAGACTCCACATTTCATGAATTCTTGGTTTAGGATAAGCATTGTCTCCTACAGATTTTAACCCAAAAGCTTTCAGAGAGAAAGACTTTGAGATGCTGGGTTATTTTATGGCAATAGTATCATGTCTTGGCAGGGAGACTCAAACCAAGGTCTCTGTTGCTACTAAGGGCAGGAACAATGTTGGGTGGCAAGATCTGGCGAGAATGGTTTTGCTACTGATTCTGGGCTCAGCCTATCCAGTGGTATTGGGCGAGGTGCCTGTTAACAGCATTTTGGCTGACTTGATGCCACTGTTTGCCAAACGTGTGGGTAGGTCATGGAATTCGAACTTCCCAATGTACATCTTGTTACCCAAAAGGTTCATCCTGTGCCCTGGAGTGCGAGAGAGGATCTAAAGAGCACTCATAATGAGTTGTCATAGGGAGCCATAGAAGCCATAGATTCTTCACTGTGGGTGGTGTCCATTGTTGTAGTGCGCAAGAAAACTGGTGAGATCAGGCTATGTGCTGACTAGCAGGGTATCAACAAGAACATAATTGTGGATTGCCACCCAGTACCCAAGACCCAGGGTCTTCTGGCTAATCTGGGAGATATGATGTAGTTTTCTACCATTGACCTCGGGTCAGAGTACCACCAGGTTAGCTTGTCTTCTGAGTCCTAGGAACTGACGATATATGTGACTCACTATGGGGCATACAAGTACCTTAGGCTGCCTTTTGGTCTTGCGTCTGCCACCAGCATGTTCCAAAAGCTGGTGGATAGCTTATTTAGGGACATTGCTGGCATGCCGGTGTATCAGGATGACATACTGATATATACCAAGGATTCAATCAATCAATCAATCAATCAATCAATCAATCAATCAGGTGTTTGTAAAGAGCAGCTACTCACCCATGAGGGATTTAGAGGAACATAATAGGATTCTGAGGAAAGTGTTAATGATCCCATTACAGAGGAGTATGACAATAAAATTTGAAAAGTGCAAGTTAGCAACCAACTAATTGGAATATTCCTGTCATACTATTTCATGTGATGGCATTAAATCCAAGGAATCTCTGCTTGTAGCTATCAGTGATGCTAAGGCCCCAGGAGACAAAGATGCGCCTCTCTCATTCCCTGGGTTAGCAGAATACTATGCAAGTTCTGTCCCTGGGTATGCCCAGTCTGTGGAGCTACTCAGGGTTTTGCTTAGAAAAGGGCAGAGATTCTTGTGGTCTGATAAGCACACCACAGCTTTTGAAAGGATTAAAAGGCTAATTGTCACAGTGCCAGCTTTGAGTGCATTTTGTGAGGGTCGCACTTCAACGATTAAAGTGGATGCCAGTTCCCATGGCCTGGGTGCTGTGCTCAGTCAAAAGACTGTTGCTTGTGATAAAACTGTGGCATTTGCATCCAGGTCCCTTAAGTCATATGAGCACCAGTGCAGCACTATAGAATGTGAGGCTAGACGTGCGTTTAGGCGGTCCACAGTTTAGGACATACATTTGGGGCACAAATGGCACTTGATGTGGATGAAGATGTCTTTGTTAAAGATTATGTGCAGTTTGTTGCGTTTGTTGATCCCCTCTCTGAGTACAGGTCTCTAGTGAGTGAGCAAGACTGGATTAACACCTCTAATGAGGATGTTGATGTATGCAATGTAATTGAGTACACTGTGTGAGGATGGCCCGAGGCAAGGAGTTTGGAAGGAGATTTGAAGACTTTTGCTTGGGTCTCTGATAAGCTGTCAGTGGAGTATGAACTTGTTCTTAGAGGAGACTGTTTTGTACCACCTTCCAAGATGCGCAATGTTATTGTTTTACAGGCTCAAGAAGGGCATTTAGGCAGCACCAAAACAAGCATAAAGATAAAGCAGCATTATTGGTGGCCTGCTTTGGACAGTCAGGTCAAGTCAATGATTGATAAGTGTCCTGAGTGTCTTTTATCAGAAAAGCATTGAAAAAGTATGCAAACCCCACTTTGTCCCACTCCATTCACTGTGGGGGCATGGGAGAATTATTGTTAGACTTTTCAGGTCCTTAATCCAGTTTAACCAGCAACATGAGGTTTTCCATTCTACTCATAGCTTACTATTCTAATTGGATGTATCATGCAATTGTAGAATCCCCTGAAACACATGCAGTCACAAGATTTTTATAACACACTTTGGTTCTGGAAGGGGCCCCCTTATTTGTGGTCAATGATGATGGCACCCAGGTTCTTGATCCTCCAATCGGAGGATTCCATCCAAAGGTAAACTCGGCAATTGGCAGGGTTCCCTATCTAAATTGAAGGAACAGAGTATGGGCTTGTACTGGGCAGATATAGTCAAGGAATGACTCCGCTTTAGGCCCCAACTTATACATTAGGAAACATCTTGAAAGGGTGCTTCTCAAGCTTGATTCTTCATTTTGGGTGGCTATCATCTCCCAGTACCTAAGTTTGACCATGGGTGCTGTGTTTGCAGGAATAGAGGCAGGGTCCTCCCAGAACTCCCTAAGGCCCAGTTTAATCCGTACATTTTTTATGTACCCCAGCCATTTAATCTTTACAGCCGATGGGTGAAGCACCATAATGTAAATGAGACTGGATCTGTGACATTGAAGTTCAGTGGTAGGCCATATACGGACCTCGTACAGCAGCAGTTTTTAGGTCGCAGTGGCGGAGTGAGTTCCCAGATCCAGTTTCAAAGGTAACAGAGGGGTCCCTTTCCTAATCCTGTAAATTCTCTGAAGAAGTTATTCTCCTTGACTCTCAGAGCAGACTGTTGGCAGGAGCCCCATAACTCCGCCCTATAAAGCACCACTCCTCATGCCTGCATTTTATAAATATCCATGTCAGGAGTAATAGGAAACCACTGATATTTTTGTGCTAACCCAATAATGGCCCCTGCTCTGTGGCTTATAACATGGAAAATTTTGAAGGTCTGTGGAGACCAGGATCCAGAGTCAGCTAATCTGACCCACAAATAATTGAATTTAGGTATTCTAACTAAAGCTTCATTACATAAATAAAAAACCATTCCCTTCAGCCTCCTCTTTCTAGTGTAAACCATTAACTTTGTTTTTGCAGCATTTAACTCTAGGGCATAATCTTTGTAAAATGTGCAGATACCATCTACAAGGTTCTGGAGAAGAACTCATGCTTCATGTTTTTGATAACAAAAGAGGGTCATCTTTATAAAAAAGGCCTGGGATTTTTGGCCGGCAAGTGAAGGGGAATCATTAGCACAGGTAGTTGGATAACTTGTTCATATATAATAGAGAGAGACTAAAAATGTAATCAGTTCACCCTTAGTGCCATAGCGGATCCTTGCATAACTTCCTTCACTGAGATGAACTAAAATTCTCAACAGATTACACAGAACCCTCCTCCCCTGTAGGGTAGACCATAGCTTTTCCCTTGAGACTGAGTCAAAAGCAGCACAGAGGTCTACAAAGGCCACAAAAAGATCACTAACCCCTATGTCAACAGTTTCCCACTTGGTTTGCAAAAAGCTGAAAACATGATCAATGGAGCTTGTCAAAGGTCAAAATCCTGCTTGAAGATTGGAAATTACATGGTTATCATCAGTCCACTCCACTAAATGATCCAGGATTGGCTTGCAAAATACTTGCTGGAGATTATCCAGGAGGCTGATCGGGATATAGTTGGATGGGCCACCCAGGTTTACCTTTTTGAAAAGTGGAATGCTAACCACCCCCTTCCAGGTAGATGGAATCAGTGCATCAGCTGCAATTATATTGGTAATGGAACCCAAACCTTATTATTAGATTTGTAAAGGTCACCAGGAACCTTGTCTAAGCTGGGTTCCCTCCACAGCTACATTGCACTTACTGCCAAAGCAGTTTCTTTAAGAGAGAATGCTAAGGGAACAAAGGGCTCATCACAAGAAGATGGAGGGGCGGATACTATAGATTGTTGGTCAGTATCGCATGGGTGTGAATAAAGGTTGCTAAAGTGAGCAATCCATTCACAGGGAAGTATGGAGGACCCTGAAGGAGTACGGGAATTCCTACTGCTGCTATTTACTAGATGCCAAAAGCTTTCTGATCAATATTCTGTGAAGCTTCAAGTAGCTCTGCCAGAGTTTACTTCCCCAGGCTGATTTTGCATCTTGTATTTTCTGCTGATATGCAGCCCTTGTTCCCCTAATCTCTCGTCAGTTTCGTTTTTGATAGCTTTAAGTAAACTATCTTTGGCTTTCCTGCAGGACTCACTAAACTGTCCAGTGATTTTATTCTTTTTTTCTGAGCTAGTGATTGTAAATACAAAAATGTCCCTGAGCCTATTAAAAGGTTTAGCGTGTTCCATGATGATCATTTCACTGTACCCCCTCAATTTTCATACATGATCTACATATGTTTCACTAAGGTCGAATGCAGTTCAGGCAATTAATAGCCTCCCATTTTACATTCCTACAATTGTTGGTAGCCTTCACCTGGTGGTCATATCTTACAGAGAGTGGAGTAGGGGCAAGAGTTAATAGGCTGTGGAAGTGAAGTGTTAAAGGTTCATGATCACTATCTTCAACTGTAAGCACCACCATGTCCACCATTTGTTTCCAGAATCTAACATCCAATAACAAATAATCAATATAGCTTACATAAGACCCATGGCTGAATGTAGGGACAGGTGTTGTATCAGAATTCGAGCAACCATTGCCAGCCCGCAGCCCATAGGCCAAAGTGATATCCAGCACCTGTAGGACAGCCCTAGAAAGAGATTTCCTGCCAGGATTTTTCAGTTCCAGAATACCCGAGAATTGATCCACCTCATAGGATAGATCTTGTGCTATGGCACTGGGCTCAAAGGTATGGTTAAAATTACCCATAATTATTTTATGATTGTATAATGAGAGCCTTGTAGACCCACCAGGATATAATTCAGTGCATGCAAAATTGCAGAAACACAGTTTTTCTCTGTGCTTCTGTTACATATGTTAATTAGCACATGATAATTTGCACTATCGGAGCCCTCTTAGCAGGGAAAAAAACTTGGCCTGCGATATCTCAGAATGCCAGGTTGAGTTCAACTACAGGGCAGGAGATTGAGACACTCATCCATGCAAGGAGGCCACCCGACGGCCGTCCAGCCATTGATCCAAACCCAGTAGCTTTTATAGCCACACCTGTGATTTGGTCTGTAACCCATGTTTCTTGGAAGAGACATAGCTGGTGTTTGTCTATAAATTTCCCCCATGTTGGATTATCTATCTTCGATCTAATCACTGCAATATTGTAATTTAAGAGGACAACCAGGTTGTCTGAGGGAGTTACTAGGGAGTTGCCCACAGTTCGCTGGCTTATGGGGTATGGATCTATTGGTGGTTCTCTTAGTTCCTTGTAATCATACTCACCCACGCAAATTTTATCTACAGGCAAATAATTACTGCCCGCTGTGTCAGTAGGACTTGACTCCAGCAGTCTATCGTCTAGAGTGTTATTAGATTGGTCAGAATTAATATGTGTTAGAGTCATGAGGCTTTCTTACTTAACAGGCTGCCTAGGGGACAAAGAGAACATAGGAATCAAGGGGTCATTTTTGCTGAGTCAATCAATCTGAGTCAAAAGAGAGTGGTCATCACACTTGAGGGGTAAATCCCACCTGTAGCTCGCTCTATTGACATTCTGAAAGTATTCCCTCCTCCTCATTTAAATAAATGGAGGAGCGGTTTGGGTGTACAGGGATGGATAAAAGTAGTTCAGCAGGCAGAGAGCCATAAGATTGCGTGTTACCACTTGCATAATCATTTAAAAATAGTAATTGGACAATTGAAGCAGAATGAAAATTCACAACCACAGTTACCTGGAAAACACTTAAGGGGAACACCAACACAACCAACCCAGTGCACCATCAATATGCAAGATGCCATTGAAAACGGCAAGTTAAGCATGCAAGATTAGCCAATGGAGTGTTTTATTCTTCAACTGGGTACACTAGTTATTACTCCCACATAAGGGTATGCCTCTGGAGGGAGGTCTAATACTACAGGGTGCCCTGGGGGTTTGAGAGTGCCCCTGCCATCATTGTCTGGTCCCTCCCTTTCTATCTCTTTTCTACCCACCGTTGGGCAAAGCCAAACAGCCTCTTGGGAATCTGGGGGTTTGTGCACCTGTGCTAGAGGAGGGTCATTACGTATAGAATGTTCTCCCCCTCTGAGGTGAAAAAGGGGTTATACTCTTAAGACCCCCTTCCCTAGCCTGACTTAATCGATTTTCCCTTGCAGAGATCTTATAGTTGATTTCAGTTGCCGAACCTCATTTGTTAGTCCAGCTCCATTAGTTTTGCTATCTCTATAGACCAAATAGCCTGGGCGTCAGTGACATCCTTCCCTCTACCAGGCGCACAACCATCAGGCAGACAAAGAACGTCAAACCTATTTTCATATAACATGTCCGGATCTACTAAAGTCACTTCATTTCCCTTAAAATTCTGCCCAGCAGTTCCAATAACCTGGTTTTGGCTCAGAGAAGGTTCACTGTGAGGTAAAGTCAAAGGGTCTGTTTCAAATGGTAAACTGAGACCAAAATCTAACTTTACGACTTTCGGTATTCACAAAGGCCATTTACAAGTCGTAAAGTTAGACGTTGTCTCCGTTTAACTTAAGTATTGGTCTTAAGTTTAACTAAGACCAAAAAGTTAAACTTAAGACCAAAACTTAAATGTAACTAATACAAAAGTCTATATTTACTACTCGTAAATGCCCTTTGCAAATACCGAAAGTCGCAAAGTTAGACTTTCATCTCAGTTTACTTTTGTGAATCGGGCCTTATGTCTTTTTCTTAGTGAACATGTCTGGGACCCTCTTCTTCGACTTTTTTTTTCAGAGCAGGCAAAGGCAGTGAGTTAGATGAGGCAGCTGTGTTCAAATCATCGGATGACTTTATTATCTCCTCTATTTCCTATAAAAGGCCATTGATTCTATCCATAATACAATAACCTCCTGTAGAGCTATAACCATTTGTTTTGCAGTCGGGGGCTCAGTTTCCACCTCCAAGGCCCTTCTCTTTTCCATCATAAAGTCGATGTAAGTGTAGACAGAAGATAAAGGCAAACTAAATGCTTCCCCACCTGCACTCAGTCTGTTATAACACATGGAGGACTGAAGAAGGGGAAGGAGAACACAGCAACATAATAATATGCAGAACCTGGCTGACCGCTGACCAGTGCTTAATTTGAGCCGGTGGTTTCTGGTGCTCAGCACCAGCACTAAATTGTCGACACCGGCACTTGTGACAGTCTGCCATAAGGTGGCATTGTCTACGATGACCACAACAACAGTTAATTAATATACATTAAAAATTACAATTACCTTCCGCCCGAGCCATTCTTATAGCTTTGGGGGCCTGGAATAGTCTGAACTGTCACACTTCCAGGAGTGTGATGGTTAGTAGTTGTGTTGTTACTGTCATTGGCAAAAGACACACAATTGATGGACGGAATGCAGAACAAATCAAAACATTCACCCCCAGTCCAGAGATCTGGGTTAAATCCATTATTCTTATGCTCACCATGCCACCCCAGTTTAGACCTGGCCATTTGCAAATCAGTCTTGACACTGTGCCTCATGGGAACAGTCCAGCCCGACTGTCATTGGCAGCATTGCAGGGGCATTGTGTGGTGTAAGTTGCAGTGGTGTCCTGACGAGAGCTCTGGCACTTATTTTTATTCAAATTAAGAACTGCCGCCGAGCATGATGGCTGCACACTGAGACAGCTCCGCAGCTGCCAGTAATCTAACCCCAGATTTTCCAACATCATCCGCAAGTTGCCAGCATTGTTCAGCCCTACAGTGCCGGCAGAGGTTCGCGTGCATCCATAGAGAGTGTTCTTGAGGAGTAATGACAGCGGCAAGGGACGATAATCAGCAGAGGTTGAGTTTCCTGGCAAGGAGGAGGCTGAACCCTGGCGGAGACTTGCAACGGTTTTGTGGATGCCTCGGAGGTAGGGCCTCACAACTTGGGGCTCCCTTTGTCCAGGGAGTACCAAGGTGAAGGTGACGGTGCGGGGACAACATGGAACCAAAACTGGATGCGGTAACGACAGACGTCATCCTCCTGAGAGCAAATGTCTGTAACATCTCAGACAAAGTTCAATCTGAAGAGACTCAGATTTTGGCCTCCAGTCCACGTCCAAGAGGCTGGAAGAGCAGGTTCAGACACTATCATCACAAGGATCGAAGATCGAAGGGGGAGATCCCGTAGAAACAACATCAGGGTGGTGGGAGTCCCTGAGGGATCCGAGGGGCCTCACGTAGACCTGTTTCTCGAAGACTTGATTCTAAACGCCCTTCGCCCAAAGATACTGTCCAAATTCTTTTCAAATGAAAGGGCATATAAGGCACTGGGCAAATGTCTAAAACCAGCCCCCCCCCCCGCGTACGATTTTTGCTAGAGTGTTCAACTACAGAGAATGCGACTCAATCTTTCGGAGGCGCGACTGCATGGTGACCTACATATAGACAATGCGAGCATCCGACTGTTCCCGGATTTTACTCTGCAAGTGCAGAGACAATGGCAGAGCTTTGAAGCAGTGAAAAAAGCACTATGTGTAGGGACATAAAGTATATGATAATGCCCATAGCTAAACTGCGCATTATATCTGAAAGGAAGACATAGCATTTCAACTCCCCAGAAGAGGCGTTGAATTGGGTACAGGGCTGGTGACCAGCGAGTTGGAAAGGGACAAAGAACAAAGGTGCCTTTGGCCCGGGCTCGGAGGACAGGTTGTGAAGCCTGGCTCCCACTGATAGACTCCACTCTCCGAACTCCCCCAGGGGCACGTAAGCGACCCCTGTTTGTACTCTGGGGCGAGCAGTTACCTCATCGTTGGACGACAGCATGGACATGGAGTACTGTATACTTTCGCTCGTTGTGGGTGGAGGGATGTAAATACTAGTAGAGCTGATTATAATTATTGTTTGACTTGGGAAAGGTGCATGTGACACCATCATGAGGTCTCCACAGGGAGTCCTTTAACAGGGGATCAATTTGTAGTGCAATCCTTACATTTTTGGTGGTGGCAGCAAGAGCAGCCTACCCACATTTAACTATTTTAGTTTTGGGGTGACAGGCACTGTGCAGGTTGAGCTGGTGGCCGGTCTCAAACCCACACAGCAGGGTAGCAGGGAGGGGGGAGGTTAAGGGAACATTACAGATGTTTGAGTCCTTAGATTTCTTAATGTATCCTCACAGCATGACACTGGAGGGGAGGGGGCAGGAGGAGGGGGGTTTTTTGAGTGTTCCCCAAAAATCAGACTGGTTCTCATTCAATCCGCAAAGCGACAAAGGGTCGCATACAACCCTTGCACCACCATGCGGTGACCTGTGGGGGGAGATGGTCAAGGAATTCTAATGTCCTGGGGAACAAAGTTAAGAAAACGCAAGTGCTGCAGCTACTGAAGCGGCACTCTCCAGATGTGGTCCTTATCCAGGAGACACACCTTAGGGGCACACGATACAAGGCTCTTGATGATTTGGATATATGATGATAGCTCACTCAGGGTACATCACTGACTCCAGAGGGGTGGACATACTGCTCAAGAAGTCGTGCCCTTTACTATACACTCCACATGGAATGATCCACAGGGCAAATATGTTGCAGTTACTGGCAGCTGGGAGGGATAGACGATCCATTTTTGTTCTGTTTATGTTCCACCTTGTCTGCATGCGGCAACCTTTCCAGACATGAGTTCCTCGGCTATTAGCAATGCCGCCTGGAACATTGGTCTTAGATGGGGACATGAACGATGATATTAATCCTGAGATAGACAGAGTAGGTGGGGCGGCACTCAGAGGAGGGAGAGGCCTACTGTGCTCTTTTGTAGAGGCGATGGGACTGGTTGATCTTTGGCGACTGTGCAATCTGGCCCAAAGGCAACCTTTCATCAGCACACAATAGCTTTTCTCGCCTTGACTACATTGTTACGCATACTACTACTGCTGCCAAATTCAGGGAGGTAACGCACTATGCAAGAGGCATCTCCTACAGGGACATCGCAGGGAATTTCCACATGTTCTTCGAATAGATACCTTGTATCTTCGAGACAAGGGTATGGGCGACAAAATATGGAAAAGGGTCGATCTTTATTTTAAAGAAATCCAGGTTCGGTGGAGTCGGCCAGTGATCTCTGGGAAGCATTTAAGAATGTCCTATGAAGCCAGGTTAAGTCCCTGATAGGAGGGGAAAAGAATTAACAAAAGCTGGAGTGTGAGTCATTCGAGAAAGAAGTGTTGGCCTTGGAGGAAATGGTGATAACAGATGGTACGCAGGCCCTGGCCCGTCTACTGAGGCTTAAACAGTATAAACTCAGAGGCCTGGCAGAAAAATGGGGCAAGGAGCCACGCTTTGGTAACGCAACCCGACTTTATGTTGTGGGCAACAAGGCTGGAAAATTTCTGGCCTGGTTAGAAAGGAGAGATCTGGCCAGGTCCTGGGTGCTTGGGGTGACTGACCAAGAAGGAGTAATCAGTAATGCAGACATCTAGCACAGAAATAGCAGAGGCATTCCCCAATTACTATGAAGTGGTATATACCTTGAATACTGCTAAGACGGAGGGAGATTGTATGGCCTTTTTCCATAATGTAGACCTATGTACACTTGCATGTGATGACCCAGAGAGGTTGGACTTAGATATAACGTAAGAAGAAGTGATAGCCGCTATCCGGTAAGCAACTGGCCCAAATGGGCTACCAGTAGGATTATACAAACTTTGCGCAACCAGAGTGGCCAAACCAATGCTGGACATGTTCCAAGTGGCGGGCGCAGCGGGTTGCCTACCCAAAGATCAGAGAATGGCAACTATTGAGGTGCTTCATAAGGCTGGTAAATGTTATGTTATTAATATTTCTAAAGCGCGACGGTCACCCAAAGGTGACCTGGGGCTAGCTACTACCATCTGAACACAGGTTGTCATGGGAATCCTACTTGGTGAAAAGCCGGGATTTTAGTCCTTTTCTAAACGTCATTAAGTCAGTGGTGGTTCTGATGTGGAAAGGAAGTTCATTCCAGGCCCTTGCGGCGCCGGTGTCAAAGCTTCTCCCTCCCCAGTTGGATTTTTTGATGGGAGGTACTATCACCATCTTAGCTCCTGAGGAGGGGAGGGTTCTTTTAGGGACATACCATTGAAATCGACGTTTGAGATATTCTGGTCCTGTTCCTTGAAGGACTTTAACCCCTTGACCGCGATCGGAATTCCGCCCAGGTGCTGGACATTCCGATTGCGGGTGTGGTCGTGACGAGCTCAGCTCGTCATGCGCACACGCCCACCGCGCAGCATGACGAGCTGAGCTCGTCATGAGCATAGAAAGGGTTAAAGACAGTGCAAAGAGATTTAAAACTCACATGTTGTCTAACTGGTAGCCAATGAAGCCTTTTAATTTCCATGGTGACTGATACAAATTTTGGCGTGCCAGTAAGCAGTCTAGCTGCCGCGTTTTGCAAATGTTGGAGTTTGTTTAAATGTCACTCTTGAATGTTCAGGTATAGGCCATTACAATAATCCAACCTCGATGGAATGAGAGATGTTACAACTATGCGTTGACTGTCCTCCGGCAGAAAAGGCAATTATTTTCTTAATCATTCTTAGGGAGTGAAAGGTCGCTGATGTAATGGCATTTATCTGGTCCCCAAAAGTGAGTTTATTGTCAATTATAACTCCCAGATTTTTCGCTTTCCTGTTAGGTTTAGGAAGGGTGCCTAATTCTTCCGGCCACCAATTGGGGGTCCAGAAGCTTGGAATTATTTCCAAAGATGATGACCTCTGTTTTGCTTGAGTTTAACTGCAAGCAGGTCTGTATCATCCACATCTTGACTGATTTCATGCAGTCATAGAACTTCTTGCCCTTATCTGATTCCTGACCTGGCAGCAGAGACACTACAATTTGTGTGTCATCCGCTTAAGAGGTGAGATGAAAGCCAAAGAATCTGATCAGGGCAGCAGGGGGATACGTACACATTAAAAAGAGTAGGACTAAGGGATGAGCCCTGCGCACTCCACAAGGTAAGGAAAAAGGTTTTGAGTTCTTTCCGTTAGGAAGGATTTCAGTAGCTTCCAGGTGTTGCCATTAATCCCGCAGGTCGACAAACGGTCCATCAGGAGATCATGATGTACTGTATCGAATGCCGCAGAGAGATCCAGCATAATCAGTGCTGCATTCCCTCCCTGATCCAGGGCTTCCCTTATTTCTTCAGTGGATTTTATAAGAGCAGACTCTGTGCTCTGTCCTTCCCTGAACCCATATTGAGTAGGATCCAGAATATGATTTACCTGGAGAAAGCCACTGAGCTGTGTGTTCATGGCTGTCTCCACTAATTTAGCCAGCAATAAAAGGCGGGAGATTGGCTGATAGTTATTGGGATCCTTAGGGTCTTTTTGTTTCTTCAACAGTGGAAGGATAGATTCTATCTTCCAAATTTTGGGGAAGTGCCCTGACTCAAACATGGCTTTAAATAAGGAAGTGAGCAAGATAGCAATAGGTTCAGGGGCTAGTTTGATCACAGTGACCGGGCAAGGATCATAAGGAGTGCAGCTCCTATAGACCGATCTCACTCCTCAATGCCAAAGCTAAGATACTAGCTAAGGTCCTGGTGACTAGACTTCGCAAGGTGTTTACCTCCCTGGTGCATCCACACCAGTCTGGTTTTATGCCCCACAGAAGCACCCTTCTGAACCTGCGACGCGTTTACGGGGTGCTCTAAATGACAGAATAAACCAACAGGGGACCGGCGTCCTTGATAGCCCTAGATGCCAGGGTGGCATTCGATAATATAGAATGGAATTTAATCTTTGCGCTACTGGCCAGGATGGGTTTCGAGGCAAAATTCTGCGGGTGGGTTTGCCTCCTTTACCAGTCTCCCCTGTCGCGTGTTCGGGTCAATGCAGTGGACTCCTGGGAATTTCCACTGCACAAGGAAATGAGACAGGTTTGCCCCCTCTCGCCTATGATTTTTGCATTGGCTCTGGAGCCACTGGCAGAGTGGGTGCGTGGAGACCCTCTAATAAAAGGAATACAGACACCTGGTGGCATATATCATTAGATGCGGATGACACCCTTCCATATAATTCTCGGCCATACCACTCCGTCAGCAGAACAGTGCAAGTCTTTGAGTTGTTCGGAACCTATTCTGGCTTTGGTATAAACTGGTCCAAGTCATTGGTCTTCCCCCTGGCAGGAGGAGAGCCTAGGCTTCCATCCGACTGCGTGGCTGAGGTAGTATATTACAGCTTCAAATATTTGGGTATATATGTCACTCAAGACCCACAAGATTTTCTTCGCCTGAATGTGGTCTTGCAGCTTGATAGACTAAGGGGCGATGTGGCCCACTGGCAATCTTTACCTCTCTCATTAATGGGGAGGGTGTCTCTCTACAAAATGATGTCCCTTCCATGTCTACTGTATCTTTTCCAAAACACCCCATTCAAGATTCCCCTGAGGACCTTCAGGAAAATGAACCAGGAGGTCCATACATTGCTATAGCATGGCTCGACTTTGAGAATTGCACTGAGCAAGTTACAAAGGAGAGTGTATGAGGGAGGTTTGGGGGTTCCCGATATTCAATTATGCTATTGGGCGATGCAACTGCTGGAGGTGAGTGACTGGGCCTTCTCTGATCAACAGGAGCCAGCCTATTGAATGGGCAGATATGCAATGATCCAGGGACAATATGAAGATATTCTATTCTGAAAGGTAGTAGAATGGGGCCTACAGACACATCATTGGACCGTAGTTGAGGCCTGGAGGGAGGCTAATGAACCAAACTCCACTGTGGCATAGTGACTTGTTGAGTGAAGTGGGTAGCTTAGAGGGGTTTTCCGGATGGGAACTAGTCGGGATAGAGCATCTGGGTGATGTCTGGCGAGGGTAAACCCTGATATCCTTTGCTGACCTTCCCCAGAAATTAGACTTGGCAGATACAGAACATTTCAAATATGTGCAATTGGGCCATGCCATCCAAAAGCACGTCACGTAGTGGGAAACAACTGCCCGAGGCGTCCCCCTTGGTACAGTTGCAGATCCTTCATAGATCATACTACTCGAGGACAGTTTTATGTAAGATGGGAAGGGTGGCGGCATTGCTGTCCCTACGAGGGTGTAAACTGGAGGGTACATTTTTCCATATTCTTTGGGAATGCCCGAAGATCCAGGAGTATTGGGCACAAATAACAGAAGTAAAGGCTCCGGTAACATCATGATTAGTCCCAGTGGATGCCAAGCGGCTCCTTTTAAACATTAACAGGGAGGAACCGTGGCCTAAATTCCAAAATATTTGCCTCACGCTGGCTGCTGTGGTGGCCAAGTGAAATATAGCAAGGGCGTGGGGCAGAGAGGCCCCCCGACCAGGGACAAATGGATATCAGACATGGATTTGTGTCAGCGAGAAGAACGAGTGGTGTATCAGAGCTGGGGATGCGACAAGAAATGGGAGAAGGTGTGGGGGGACTGGTGGGCTTTTCAGGGTTTCTAAGATGAGGGTCAAGATAGGGCACAGAGGATAAAGAAAACATTTGGGATCCCCCTAGTATAGGGACAGGTCAGTGGAATGGTGAATGGGCCATAAAAGCACCAAAACAATAAGGTCCTTAAGTTTGACTGTATTAGACGTATTAGCCATTATCACAAATGTAATCTGTGGAATGCTGATTGTAGCTTAATAAGCCGTATATGCTGTACGATGCAAATGTTAATAAAAAGAACTTATAAAAAAAATAATATTATGCAGTACCTTAGAGGAAGATGTTTGAGGGGTCTAACAAGCACAGATGGGCCCGCCCTTGGTCCAGGCATAGTCCACGCGAATCCCGCGGTACGGAATCAGCAAAGGTACTTTATAACTCTAGTCCAATTTTGGTGGTAGGGACTGCAGGTGTCTCCTCCAGCGACCCTCAGGAGCCTGGGACATGTAGTCAAACAAGGGGTGGGCCAGGTCCCAGGCACATTGTAATAAAGGAGGGGGTCTCATTGATGCACCAGGGACCACCAGCTCCCCGGGGCTTCTTTTTAAATAAATGTGAGGGAGACCCACACAGCCTTCCCGCTAACCCGGGGACTGCTTCCTCCCCAGGGCTTATTTGTTTTTATAAATTGGAGGCCTCTTGGACCCCCCAGACCTGGGGACCACCACCTACAGGGCTTTATATTTTATTCAAAGCCGGGGGCACGCAGATCCCCTCCGCAGCCCCAGGGGTCACCACTTCACCATGACTTCAATTTTAATAAATTCATGGGGGACAGCTCGGACCCCAGGGACCGCCACCTCCCTGGGGCTTTTGTCAAATTAAATGCGGGGGTGTGCAGCCCCCCACAGCCCTAAGGACCACCACCTCCCAGGTGCAAATTCTGAAAAAAGAGGAGGGCAACTTGGCCCACCTCCTGGAGCCATACATGGCTCTGGGGACCGCCACCCCCCCAGGGCCGACTCCTGCTATGTACCGGCGTGCCCACCTCTGGGACATAGCTGTTTGCTATGGCTTGGTGGAAGCATTACCGCTCCCACCAAACCATAGCAAACTGTGCTCCACTTTAAGCAAGCAAGTGCATTTTGCTCTTGCTTGCTCAATGCAGAGCACAATTTGCTTTTATACACAGGGAGCTGTTTGTTCGTAGCTTCCTATGTGTAAAAGCAATGCCGGCTCCTGCAGGAGGCGGGGAGCCGGTAGGGACCGCGGGGGCCTCGAGGTTCCTCCTGTGGTCCACAACATTGGCAGTGGGTGCCCTGGGTTGGTACCAGGGAACCCACACTACAGGCCGAGCCCCAGGGGATGGCATCCCCAGGGCCTAAATTGGCAGCACGGTCTCCCTCCCTCATTAAAAAAGGCCTGGCCCCAGGGGATGGGGCCCAAATTGGCCCAGGGAAGGGGGCCTCCCAGCCCTCCTCCCGTACAATTAAAGCAAATGTGGGACAGGCAGGTCTCCGGAGGCCCATCCCCCTTTCTCCACTACTCATATACTTATGCACTCACACACAGACCCACTCTGAGACTCATGCATGTATACAGAGAACAGTCACCCAGTCACAGACCCACTCACAGAAATATACATCCACTCACAGACCCACTGTGACACAAGCACTCACACACAGACTCACGCACCCACTCACAGACAGTCAAAGACTTACACACCCACTCACAGACCCAGTCGCAGAGTCATGTACCTACTCACAGATGCACTCAGACTGCCACACACCTACTCAAGACCCCTTTAGACACTCATGTACCCACTCACAGCCCCACTCAGAGACTCATTCATCTACTTACAGACCCACTCTGACTGTCACAGACCCACTCAGAGACTCACGCCCCCACTCATAGTCCCACTTATATAATCATGTAGTCACTCACAGACCCACTCATAGACTCATGCACTCACTCAGTCTCACTGGTGAACTCACTGACAGACATACTTTGAGACTCATTTAGTCACACACAGATCCACCTAGAGACTCATGCATGTATTCACAGAGCCATATAGAGTCACTCACCCACTCACAGATTTATACATCCACTCACAGTCCCACTGTTACACTGAAGTACTCACACACAGACCCACTGAGAGACTTGCGTACCCACTCACAGATCCAGTCAGAGACTCACATACCCACTCACACATCAACTCAAACTGCCACACACCCACTCAATACCCATTTAGACACATATGAACCCACTCACAGCCCCACTCAGAGACTTTTTCTGTACTCACAGACCCACTCACAGTCCCATGTACTTAGTCACAGACCCACTCATAGACTCATGCACTCACTCAGAGACTCACTCATAGACTGATGGACTCACTGGCAGACCTACTCATAGACTCATACACCTGCTCGGAGATCAACTCTTAGACTAATACATTTACTCACAGACCTATTCATAGACTGATGCATGTACTCAGTCATACAGAGAGCTACTCATCCACTCAGAGATGTATTTACAGATTCACATACCCACTCACAGACCCACTGGAGCACTCACACACAGACCCACTCAGAGATTCATGCAGTTATTGATAGATTTACTAAGAGACACATGCACCCACTCACAGACCTACTCAGGCACTCACACACCCACTCACAGATCCACTCACAGACTCATGCAGCCAGTCACAGACCCACTCAAACACTTATGCAGTTAGTCACAGAATCAATCAGACACTCAGATACCCATTTATAGAATCAGTCAGATAGTCAGTCACCCTCTCAGAGACCCACTGATAGGTTAAAAAATATGTTATTGTACATTGAAATCGTGCTTTTGCTTTGTGGAGCTGCAACAGATCATTTCAAACCAAAAATTAGGTAGTGATTTAATCAGTAAAGTAACACAGTCTGTTATTGATTATGGCAAAATATTACACAAATTACAGTGTACTGGATATGCTTTAATTTTCAAATCCTCAACCACATCTGCTACAGTTGAACTTGAAGCTAGTATGGTGGTGATAGAAAATGCAGTGAACTTATAACCTACTGGTACAGTAGAGTGTTTCAAAGGTGGTTGCTATGGCAACTGTGGTGTAACAGTATGGTTAAGGGTTGCAGATAGATTTATTTTTATTTATTTGATGAGTTTTATATAGCGCTGGCTAGACCCGGGGGTATCAGAGTGCTTTACATGAGGATTACACATTGTTACAAAGTTACATCAGTTACAAGTTACATTGGTTGCTCGAAACATTTAAATAGCATATAAGACGAGATTAATGGCGCAAGGAAGGGTAAGGGTGAAAGGGGAACAAGGAGGGAGATACGGCAGGGAGACGAAGGAAAAAGTCTGCCCAATGTCCGGCTGGGTAGGTGACGGCTGAGGGGAAGTCCACAGCCCATCTCCTCTATAGCTATCAAGGTAGCTCCACCGGGCATCGGCCAAAGTGCTAGGTCTCCGCTGATGGAGGCAGGTTCACAGATTCAATGTCCAGAAGGGTGAGCCGGATAGGGGTGGAGGGTGGGGGAAATGCCTGAAGTCTGGTTGATGACCACTCCACGTGCTGTAGTATTCATACCCTCTGTGCGGCATGGCCATCGTCCATCACTACTCATCTCTCCTGCTGACCTGAAGCTGATGTGGTGTAATTTTTCAATATATTTGTTTAGTGCTACTATATACTGTGATATATGTATTTTCTAAATTAGTACTGTAATTGAATCTGATATGCAATTGAAAACATATACTAATATTATTATTGTAAATGTTGCGAGGAACACCCTTATGGAGTCGTGACTCCATCACGGAGTTACACAGGGGGGCCATGTTGGATGTCCCGATGGGGTGGTGACCCCACCCACAGCCACTGCATGATTGGGCTTCTTATCAGGAGACTAATAAAGGGTTAAAAAAAGTCACCTATTAAAGCAAGTTTTGGAAGAGGAAAAAATATAGGAAACATTGTGATTTGCTGACTATATCAGTATCAGTCGAAAAAGAGAGGGAAAAATCGCCATTACTGGTTCTTTCTTGCAGACAGTGGTACTAATTATCCTCCGTGAGAAAAAATTTGAAGTGAGAGTGGTAATACTTGAGCATCAAGAAAAGCAAATTAAGAGGTATTTTAATAATAAGGGCATTGTTAAAGTATATATATATATATATATATATATATATATATATATATATATAACCAAAAACGCCCAGAAGCTTGAGGCCGCACACAGCTGCAGGTGAGTTACAAACTCCATTTGAACCAAGTAGGCAGCTTAACATCCCTTTGAAGTCCATGGCCTGACGCGTTTCGATGCCGCTGTTTGCATCTCCTCAGAGGCCGTGTCAGCGGAGGTGATTTATGGCTGCCGCATTTCCCTGCGTGTTTGGGGTTAGTGAGCTATCAGTGCTCCTCCCTTGGTGGAAGTTCATTTTCAAATGCACGCTGGGATATGAGGTCTCATTTTGCCAAATAACGCCTCTGGTGGGTTACCTCCGCTGCAGCTAATTATGGACGATTATTCTCGGCCCTCCATTGAGCCTTGGATGATACTCTGCCGGCTTCATTAAAGGTACCCTGCAGCTTCGGAAAGAGGAATCTTCCTCTCCCCTAGTCCCGTTGGTTGCTGGCAGTGCGATCTCTCTGCGGCCTGGAACCGCCGCATAATATGTAACCAAAACGCCTCAAGCTTCTGTGCGTTTTTGGTTACATATATATATATATATATATATATATATATATATATATATATATATATATATATATATATATATATATATATATATATATATATATATTTCCCCCAGAAAGCCTCTGAAGACAGCCCTGCTTTTACCACTCCATCACCAGGACCCACAGAAGGACTGCACACAGGAATCCTTTTAACGAAGTGATTTATTAGGCTTCAAATGCTTCTATATGTTATGGAGCAGGTAACCAGCAAAGTGCAAGGTGCATATTAATCCACAAAGCAGACCTACGCGTTCCGGCCGTAGCCTTCTACTGGGTCATAGAGTTTAGTGCACAGAGTGTCAATTTAAAGGGATAGCAATACCCTTTCCCCACCACCAATTAAAAACATCCATAATGTTTAAAGGAGAAACAACCAATTTTTTCTCATCCTTGTAAAATAAGGTATATCATTGCAACAGGTTGTTACAGGCATGAACGGAGAATCAAAAACAATCTTTGTGAAGTACACAGAATGTGAGAGTCACAGTTCACCGTAGTCATGAGTTTCAGGCTCTTAAAACAGATAATTTTAGTGTTTGGTTTTATTAGGCAGCTGTTTTTTCGGATGGCTATATAGCTCATAATGATTAAATCATAGGTTTTTTATAACATAGTCAGACAACATATTTTGAAAGAGGAAAGGACCAGTGTTGATCGCATCATACCAATTCTATTGTAACTCAAACAATTTCATTGAGCCTCGTATTAATGTTGTAATATACATAAATATATTTATAAAGTGCAAAGTGCTTTTCATAGTATATATTACCCCATAAAATACACAGATAGAAGAAATTGTAAAGTGCAAGGTGAAAAGTTCAATATATATATATATATATATATATATATATATATATATATATATATATATATAGAGAGAGAGAGAATGTTTTAATATTATTTTAATGTACTAAATGTAAAAAGTATTTACGTAATATATGACATACAAGTAAAGTTTTTTAAATGTTTGTTTATAAGTGAATTGTAGTGCATATGCGAAAAGACAACTTTTGGAATGAGATATATTTATTTAAACACTATCATACATAGGGAATTAGATAATGAAACAGGTAGCAGAATATTTTAGTATGTGCATTGAGTTCTACTGGTAGGTAAAACAGTTTAGCCAAGTGTTCAGCTGGTGTTCTACTACATATAACTTGTCTGTAAAATGTGAGACATATGTTTTAACTTTCTGTAAGCTATATGTACATTTAGAAGACAATATGGTGACGTATACAGGCCTTAAGCTGCTGTAATAGTACTTAGAGTTCCTCCTAAGGTAACCTGGAGCTAGTA
Source organism: Calotriton arnoldi (assembly GCA_963921515.1). NCBI lineage: Eukaryota > Metazoa > Chordata > Amphibia > Caudata > Salamandridae > Calotriton > Calotriton arnoldi. Next base: position 626,908 of record CAWUFW010002500.1, on the reverse strand, counting down.
AGAGTGTAATCTGTATGGTCATAAAAGCAAGGACTTGTAGTTAGACATTTTTCACAGCAAAATGCAGTCCAACTTCATATTTCAAACCCCTTGACAAGTCTTAACCTGCTTTAGTAGTACTTAAAAGTCACCCCCAAGGTAGCCTGTAGCCAGGCCATAGGATGTATGTGTATAAAAGCAAAGACATGTACTTAGTAGTTTTTGACAGATATATGAACACCTTTAGGCACATTGGCCAGCTTACACATCCAGTGTTGTACAATCAGTTCAGTGTCATGTAGGTTTTATGAAAGTGTAGAGCTACTAATACATCCTCTCAGACGCCTTCACTCAAATGCACAGACACAACTCTTATGTATCTAGCAGTAATGGAGGCAGTGACACTCTCACTTCAGTTCAGTGACATGTACGTGTGTATGAAAGGGTAGACATACTAGTACATCCTCTCAGACAGTGTTTCAAGCATCTGCACCTCCAGGCACATGCACAGACCGATCTCTTATGTATCTCGCACTAATAGAGGCAGTGACACTCCCACTTAACAACTCATTACTGACTGACACCCCCAAGAGACAAGCCGTGCCAGCCATTACAGATAGATTTATAGAGATAAATAGCCACAGACAGAGCCAGCAATATACTCAGAGATTTTAGTGCAGATGGTAAAAACACCAAGATAGGAAGTGAGACACTTATCCTGATATGTAGTAAAGCTCTGACATTAGCAAGTAAACCATCTAGACAAGCCCTTTCAACATGTCTCCAGACCTAGTACACTTGAGCTTGTGTATGTAGTTCTATAGCTAGACCGACTATGTATTTCAAACCCCTTGACAATTCTTAACCTGCTGTAGTACTACCTAAAAGTCACCCCCAAGGTAGCCTGTAGTGTACGGCACCATTGCGACCTGTTCAAATCAATCGTAATCACATTAAACATAAATTAAACTTCACACTGAAGTTCATCTTTAGAATACTACTACATCCTAATGTTAAAAATTCAAATTGCAATTCAAAATACACATATGTAATATGTGTATATACGTACATCAGAGTACACGAGGAGTATCGATGGGTGCGCGATTCCTATTTTTTTTTAAACATTATATACAACATAGAAAACACTGTTTTGTGAAAGATATTTAGTACTTTAAAAATATTCTAATAAAAAACATTTAGACACGTAATTTATTATACATACTGTAGTGTCTCCATGTCAGAACATGGTCTTGGAATGTCCTCGCATTCCTGACCATGGAAATTCTACTGGGTGAGGTCACAAGCTCGACGGGACTTCAACGGACGGGTTGGTTCAAGTTGTCTCCTCCCAATAAATATACTTCCTTTAAACCTACGCTGTGTCCACCGTGCTTACTTCACGATTGGCGACGAGCGGGAGTGTGGAGGAAGACAGCGCTCACATCATCGGTTTAAAAAAAAAAAGAGAAAGACAACTAGAAACCACAGGTATTTTATTTTAATTATGGCTATGTGCATGAATGCACCAGCGGCCGTCTGAATGTTGTAGTGCTTTGATTGCACCTGCGGGAGAGTCTACGGATCGAGGCTTGCACGTTAATGTGTGAATTCGTCTTTCAACGTTGCTGTGCTGTGATTGTACCTGCGGCTGTTTTTCTTTGTTTAGTTGTGTGTCCTGATTGCACCAGCGGGAGTCCGGCGCGTGCTGCCTAACATCGCAGCTGCTGTGGAAGTATTTTTGTTCTTCTTTTTTGATGCTGTTTTGAATGATTTTACACATCTCCTGCTGCCAGGCATGAATTTTCCGTTAACGCCAGTATTTAAAGAATACTCACGTGAAGTCCTCTTATCTATTGTTGTCATCTAGAGCCTTGGGAAACACGGAGATTCCAATCTCATCGGCATTCTTCCTGACTACTTGATGTGACGTAGTGCGTGTTACTGAGCATTGTGGGACCGTCATGACGCAACGCGCACGGCGGCCATTTTTAGCCGACTTTCAAAGCGTTTCCAAGCAACGTTTGACACCGCATTACCTCAGGTACATTTAGACTTTATTTTCAAATCCTGTATTGCATCACCATTATCGGTGACTTGCACACCCGTTTTTTTCCTCATTTTGTAAGCGAGCTCCCACGGTGACTCGCACACCTGTTTCTTCATTTTGTAAGTGAGCTTCCACGGTGACTCACACACCTCTGATTGCCAGTGAATCAACTCAGTTATTTACAGTCATGTCTAATATTGCAGCACCACCACATTTCCTACCTGCTGCTGGTGAACCGAAAATGGAATGGGAATTATGGTATCCCATGTTCTTAGCCTATGTTGAAGTACTAGAAGAAGAAGGTTGTTCTCCTAAAAGGAAACTTGCTCTATTGAGGCATTGCTTAGGTGGTGCAGGATTGAAGGAGTTTGCAAATCTACCACCTATTGATGGTATAGCTGACACAGATGTTTTTGAAGTGGCAATTAAACAGTTGAGCACTAGATTTGGCAGAAAAATTAATATCGTGATGGAAAGATTTAAGTTCTACTCACGCGCACAAAAAGAAGATGAATCTATTGAAGACTATGTGTCTGCTTTGCGTACCCTAGCTAGTTCTTGTGCGTTTGAGACCATTAGTTATGAACAAGTACTGAGAGATCAGATAATGATGAAAACCAAGAGCAAGAATATTCAAGAAAGACTATGGCTAGGTACAGAATCTTCCTTAAGTGCTGTAGTGAACATCGCTAAAGGTATTGAACACTCAGAGAAATTTGTAAGTGAAATTAGAAGTCAAGCTGCTAGTCAAGTTGCTAGCCAAGCCGCGAAAACTCAAGATGTTGTGTCAGAAGTCTCTTTAGTGAGAAACCAGTTAGTTCCTAAAAGGTTTCCTTTTATCCCTCCCAAGAGAGACGCTGGAATAAAAGACAATAGGTTAGGTGGAAGAAGAACTCATATAATCTGCTACAGGTGTGGCAGTTTTGATCACGTTGGTAATTACAAAGGATGTCCGGCGTGGGATAAAATTTGCATCAAATGCAAACGAACAGGCCATTTTGGAAAAGACTGCAAATCATCTCAGAAGATTAACTACATCACACATGAACAAGAAGAACTTCCTACAGAATTTAATTCTATGTTATGTATTGGCAATACTAATTGCAAGGGCTTCCCACGTTGTGTAGTGTCAATTAATGGTAAAAAAGTATCTATGATGGTGGACTCGTGTGCCTGGTACACCATCATTGACAAAAGCATATTTAATGAAATGTGGGGAATGAAGGAACTACTACCACCGGACATTAAACCCGGTGGTTATTCTGGTCACAAAATAGACCTAGAGGGGTTCATGTGGGCAGATTTGGATTTTGAAGGCAGGAGAACAAGAGGTGAAGTAAGCACGGTGGACACAGCGTAGGTTTAAAGGAAGTATATTTATTGGGAGGAGACAACTTGAACCAACCCGTCCGTTGAAGTCGAGTCGAGCTTGTGACCTCACCCAGTAGAATCTCCATGGTCAGGAATGCGAGGACATTCCAAGACCATGTTCTGACATGGAGACACTACACATACAATCAGAGTACACGAGGAGTATCGATGGGTGCGCGATTCCTATTTTTTTAAACATTATATACAACATAGAAAACACTGTTTTGTGAAAGATATTCAGTACTTAAAAAAATATTCTAATAAAAACATTTATACTCACGTAATTAATTATACATACAATCAAATGCAAATGGACCCATTCACAAATGCACTGAACCACTGACAAACAATTATTCACACAGAAATAAATCCTTCCTTATACTCACTCTTATCATTTACAACTTTCAACTAGATGTAAGCGCCAACAATATATTGGTTTACAATTAACAACAAAAGTTAAAAGGAATTTTTATTTTCCATACAAAAATGTGAAAACCATAGCAATGTAGTAAAAAAAACAAAAGGTAACAGAGACATTATATTTAAAAAAACAAGTTAAAAACCCTATGAAATTCACTTAAAAAAACAAAGGTAACAAAAATGTTATAGCTACGAAAAAGAATTAAAAAAAACATAGAAATTCACTTAAAAGACCAAAACTTACAGGGTCGTTATAGTTAGGAAATGGAGTTAAAAAGAAAACTTAGAAATTCATTGAAAAAATGAATGGTTACAGGGACATTATAGTTACGCTTACATTTCACTTGTGCAAAACCAAAGAAATTCAGCAGTTATAGTTACCTGAGCTAACTATAACTTATGCCCCTGCAATGCACTGCTTATGACCTCAAGTATTATATTACTCATGGCATGGTCAGTGACATCACTGATGACATCACTGATGATATCTCAAATGACATCACTGATGACATCATCCATAGAAGCACTAACACACCCACTCACACTCCTATACGACTTCACACTTGCAACCCTACACAATCAGTAACATATTAATTTGCAGACCCACACAAGTACTGAGTAAGTCAGTCAAAGAAATGTATTCGGTCATCAAAGACCATAATAGCACATAAATTAAACAGTTATTGCTAACATCAGATTCAATACATAACTGTCAAAAACAGACCAGTAATACATATACATTTTCCAATTGGGTGTGGATAAAACCGCCTAAATCCTTGGATAGGAATAAGTTAAAACATAACATTAATGATAAAGCACAAAGAACACAAAATCAAAGCTATAAGAGGAGCATATAAAGTGCAGATGATATAGTGCGGAGACATAAAAGATATTGACAGTAAAATATCTATGAAACAGCTCACAGTTAATACATGCATAGTTCATCTCAGAATGAAGACAGATAGAAGCTCTCTATTCCTTAAACAGCTTCTTCCTGTGTCTTAGTGCTCCTGAAAGAAAACTTGCAACTCCAAACCAGATCTTAGGGGAAGACAGCCTTTGCAAGAATATCAGGGCAGGCCTTACTTGTGGAAAATTGCAATTCCTTAACAACGGAAAAATATATTTTTTCTGTAAATTACTATAAAAATCACAGAAAAAAATAAAATGTAAAGTATCTTGCTTTGAAACGTGTTCACAGGGGCCGGACTTTAAAGCACATGGCTTTGAGAAACCTCTAGGAACAGCTGTGCACCAATTAAAACAGTTAAATCTAAACCTGGTTAGGAGAAAATGGTGATGGGGATTATTAATAAAAGACCAGTAGGGTTGCCCATATGTACTAGCACTCAATATTATATATTGCCTTACTAAGGGCTTGGTGAGTTCCTTGCCTTCCCTTTCCCCCCACACTCCTGGCCTAGAACATTTGTTTAATATCTCTCAACTCGCAAAGGCACGGCTGCCTTCGGTGCATGAACAGCTCACAGCGCCCTAACCTCTTTAGCTGCTCCAGGACATAACCAAGCCTGGGAATATTCAAAGCCCCCTCAAGCCCAATACATTCCTCTAGCACAAGCTGATTTAGAGTATGAACAGGGCTTGACCAAATTTTAAGCCAACGCATTAATGGTGCAACTGGGATGAGGTCGGAAATATAACCCTGTCCAAGCTCTCCATGTACCATAAAGGAAGGGGTACAAGTGGGGGCAGCAAGTAGTCAGCATAAAAATGTGTTCTCAGCCGCCTGCAGTTCGCTTACATCTTTGTATCCCCACATGTCGCAACCATAGGTGGCCATAGGTATGCATTTTTCATTATAAACCTTGAGTAGGGCAGGTATATGTTTGGTCCCTGGTCTCTTAGCGAAGTCTATAGTGGCTCCTGCCGCACCAGCCAAGATGCTCTTTTTAAGTGCTCTCTGTGTCACCCAAGACCCCCTTTCATCAAACAGCACACCCAAATAGGGACAAGTAGAATCTTTAGTAAGTTCTGCCCCCCCTGCAAAAGTACTTGCATCTAGTAGATTTATGTTCTCTGTTGTCATGATGTGTGATTTTGAAAAATTGATAGAAAGGTCAAGGGAGACCATAAAATCAGTTAAAGTGTTTAAAAGGCTTTGCAGTCCCACAGCTGTCCGGGCAAGTAGCACTGCGTCGTCTGTATAAAGCAGAGTGGGAATACGTTTTGTACCAGACCTAGGGATATCTTTGCAAGCAGCTGACAACATATCCACTAGCTTGTTAATATATAGAGTAAACAGGACAGGGGCCAAGATACACCCCTGCCTGACCCCTCTCTCAATCTCCCAGGAGGCTGAAATAGAGCTGTTTTCATTGTATCTAGCTGAGGCTGTGAGGTTGGAATGTGAGCTATGTATGAAGGCCACCAAGTCTGCATCTATGCCCATTTCTAGCAGGGAGCGCCAAAGCTTAGATCTATTCACATGATCGAACGCAGAGGTTAGATCCATGAAGGGCACGTGCAGGCAGCCCCTTTTGGCTTAGTGTATTTTCCCATGACCGTATGCAAATTGATGCATTGGTCCAGAGTCCCTCTACCTTGCCTGAAGCCGTATTGTAAATCTGAAATGACATTAAAATTATCTAGCCATAGGGCTAAGCGATTCAGTGCCACCTTACCCATGATTTTGGCGGCTGAGTCCAGTAAAGAAATCGGGTAGCAGCATAATGGATCATGCCTCGCTCTCTTTTTAAAAATTGGCAACATGATGGCTGTTGAATATGAGGAGGAAAAGCCCAACGAGGCGGCCACATTAAAAACCTGTGTCAAAATCTTAACCCAGGTCACGGGGTCAGCTTTATAAAGATCCGATGGTACCCCATTCAGGCCTGGTGCTTTCCTCCCAGCTGTGGCCTCAATGGCTTTGTACACCTCACCCACATTAAAAGACAATGGTGTAGTTTCTATTCAAGGCTCCCACAAAATGTTGCACTCCCCAGAGTCAACTCCACTATATGGCCCTTCAAAGTGTTGGACCCATTTTACAGCAGGAATGGTGCAGTGCACTCTAGAATTTGGCAAGTCTGAGAAAAAAGGACTAATACCCACTTCCCAGAACTTTTAAGCTGTTGGACAGTACACTGGCCTGACATAGGGCTTCCCATGCCTGCTCCCTAATGACCTTTTTCCACTGCTGAGTGGTGAGTTTATATGCTCTCCTACATGCCCTGGCCCATTCCTCAACCCTGGGTTTAAGTTTGAGAGCAATAATTGGATTTTTTTGTGTTTTACAACGTTCACCATCAGACCCCTTTTTCCCCTGAGTGCCTCCTACTCTACTTTGAACCATTAAATTATCCGCAATCCACCTGGTTAGGTTATTAAAAGCGTCTATAAACAAGCTGTCCCATCAACTGCTGTCAAGACAGAGTGCAATATCTTCTGAACCTTCTGCTTACAAATTGTCTAGAAAGGCCACTGGTAGCACCTTCTCCCACCTAATACTACGTGCTTGATCTCTTGGGTTAATTGCACTACTGGGTACACTCTTACCCACCTCCCCTGAAAAATCTTGAGCCCACGCCAAGTCCAATATTAAAGGATTATGATCACTAAAACTGCTCCAAGTTCTTAGATTGTGTACTACGGGAACCAAAGAAGCAGATAACATAATGAAATCAATAGTAGAGGAGCATCCCCTTCCTGAGAACGCTGGAACAGATTCTACTGCACCCGACTGTTCTAGGCAGTGCACATTGTTAGCTGCAAGTAGACCCTCTAATCAGAGGCCTTGGTCTGTATGTTCAAAATGGAAAACCGAAGATAATGCATCCCAAGGGCCTTTTACAAGGGTGCAGCTGAGCTGACAGAGATGTATATTAATATCACCTAGGACTATCACTTCGTAATACGGGCATCCCTTCTGCCCATAATGATCAAGAAACCCCTCCAGTGTGGCGATATGTTCAGTGTCAAAATTTCTACAAAAAGAATTATAGAAGTCTACCACCAACAGGGGGGAACGATTAGTAAATGTTAACTCTACTGCTAGCAAATGAGGTGAATAACAAACCACTGCTCCAGGGATATAAGGGATTTTAAGCGATACCAGAGTGAGCAAACCACCCTTGGCACATCCCGCTGGGGAGGGAGAAGCAGCTTGAAAAAATGAAGAGCATCCGTCCAGAAAAAAGGATTCAGATGTGTGCTAGCTTTCCTGCAATGCAACTATATGACAAAGCCCACAGTGCATCATCTCTTTTGGCCCCTAAACCCGCAATATTCCAAGTCATTCTCTTCATAATTGGTGGGGTAATGGTAATGGAGTCCACCTGAGGAGAGGAGATGGGCACATAGACTGCTGGTGACGCGGGCCCTGGGCTCATCACGTCATCAAGTAGGACCACTTGTCAGTCTATGTTGTCTAGGCCCATCAGGGGTTCAAACTTATTGTCAAGGGAAAAGACTATCCTAGTATTCAATCCATGTGGTATCCTCACTGGCAAGGGGGCCCTGTTGCCAAAAGACCAACTGGGAAAGAGGATAGAAAAATTGAAGGGGGACAATCCTAATTGCAGTTTTAGAGTCATGGATAAAATAGCTCTCGACCATAGCTTTCGTGTATATGGAATGTCTCAGATTAACCACAATACAGTCCCCTACAGTGTTCTTACTTACACTGGTGCCAACCTATCCCATTCTTCTTGCCATTATGATGTGTGGTGACATGTGGTGCCCGTTTGCTATTGTATTATCACACCAGTGAGTAACCTTGTGCATCAGGTCTACCGTGGACTCCCTTAAGCCCTACTTAATAGGAGGGAGACCCATCATGACTCCGGAGGCAGATTTAAATATTTAGCTTCGCCCACGAGGGCTTGGCGTAGTCTAGTTATGTTTGGTAAGTTAACTCTGGGCCCTTCAGTCAGTTGATCAATTCTGGCCCCTTCAGACGGTTGTTCAGCTCTGGGGGCAGCCCCCAGGTCAGTTGTAAATATCTGAGATGTAGTGCCTACTGCCACACCTACAGCCACAGGCGCATCATTAACACTGGGTGCTTGGGCACCCTCTCTCGTAGATAGTGTAGCCATCAGTCCTAACTGTGTAGTGTGGCTATGCTCACTTGGGTTCCTCCCCTCACTTATTAGCCCTGTGGATGCAGACCCAGGCACACGACTGGTCCCCGCAGCCACGCCTCTGCTTTACCAGTTAAAGTACTAAGGGGCTCATTAGGATGGCGTGCGGACTTCAGTCCGCCCACCATCCTAGCGGTAACAGTACCGCCCGCCTGCCATGCGGCGGTCCCGCACCCCTGATAATGATGCGACCGCCACCGCGGCAGTCGCATCTGGCAATTCAACATTGCGGCGGGTGCTGCTGGCGCAGTGCCTCCCACCTTGTGCACCTTGTGCATGGAAATGTAGGGGGGTACCATAGGTAGGGGGGGTACCATTGCGTACCATAGGTACCCCCCAAGTGCAACCCCACCCCCCATGCCCCCGGGGGCCCGCAACGGGCCCCCAAAGCAAATACCCGCCAGCCTTTCCATGGCGGCATCGCCGCCATGGAAAGGCCTTTCAGGACATGCATTCTAATATGGCTGGCAGCGCCTGCTAGGCACCGCCACCATATTAGTGGCCCAAGTCCGCCCGGCCGGCAATCGTAACGATTGCTGACCGGCGGAAAAGCGGCGGATGCCCTTTGCGTCCGCCGCAATACCCCCCGCCATCATAATATGGCGGGGGGTATTTTACTGTAGGATGGCGTAACGATCTCCACCGCCGGCCCGGCGGTGGAGATCATTATGCCATCCTAAAGACCCCCTCAGTTCAAACTGAGTGAGATGAGTAAGCTTGGCCTCTATCCCTGCAAGCTGTGACACAATTGGGGCCAACAGTAGCTTCACCAGTGATTCAAACCTAGGGATTAGTTAGTTTATCCATAGCCTGGTCCAGATCAGTATGGCCCTGCATTGCTGGGCAAGCTGCCTTCTTGGGAGACTGGACAACGTTTTTACCCCGCCCTGCTTTTTTTTCCACCGGGGGTTCAGACAAAATAGTAGCATCCTCTTGGGATAACTCTGCATCATTATTATCTAAGAGGTCAGTGATAATGTTTGCTTTGGGAATAGAACCAATTGATTCTTCATTTATCAAGGGATCTATAGGGGGAAATGGATCCTGTGTGTAATTTAATTGCAGACTCCAGGGAAAGTCTCCTCTCAGTTAGGGCTATTTCTTTGGAGATGACATTGCCGTCCTTACTAGAAAGGAGCCTAAAGTGGTTACTGTGTCCCCCCAGTCGTGCCAGTGTTTATCTTCCTCTTGCCCATGGTCGTATACAATAAAAAAGTGAATACTGGTGCTGATAGTTAAAATGAAGTTTGGAAATGGCGGCTGAGCTGTAGTTTCTCGTGGCTACTGCGTCTGGGTGCCCTAATGTCCAAGGGCTGTTCTATCGCAAACCACCAGGAGGAGGAAAGTAAGTATGCTCTGGATGAAGCACACAAAGCACCTTCAGGGTACCACCACAACAGACAGTACACAGCCGGTGTGAGGGGAATATAAAATGGAAAACAATACCTTACAGCCCCTTTTACCAATGAAATGGCAAAAACAAAGAGCCTTGGCCCAGCCCAGCCTAGTCTGGTTGCAGAGGGGGCAAATGGGCCCCCTCTTGGCGCAGTGGGAGCCCCAGCCTGTTAAAGTAGGCACCTCTGGGCGCGTCAAAGGCAACATAGGCGGCTCCTACCACAAGAGCACTTGGGGGCTGTGGTCTTCTGCCCCCTCTGAACCACAAAATCCACGAAAATTGCATCCCACGCAGCGGGAGCCCCAGCTGGTTAAAGTAGGCACCTCTGGGAGCGTCAAAGGCGATGTGGGCGGTGCCTGTTGCAAGAGCACTTGGGGGCTGTGGTCCTCTGCCCCCCTGAAACATGAAAACCACTCAAACAACCACTCACTCATCTATAAAGCTACACTCACACCTACTCACTCACTCAAACAGCCACTCACACAACCACTAACTCAGCCATACAGCTACTCATACAGTCAGTCACTCATCCTTACAGCCACTCATGCACCCACTCACTAATCCATACACTCACACACACATCTACTCATATACCCTTACAGCCACTCACACATGCAGTCATTAACTCATATAAGCACTCACACACATGCACTCATTTACTCATACAGTCACTAACCGACCCGCTCACTTATACAAACAGGAACTCAGACAACCACTCACTCACTGAAACAGCTTCTCATAAACCCAGTCATTCACCATATAGCCATTCACACAGCTATACACTTGCCCATACAGTCTCTCAACACAACCACTTACTCACCTATACAAGCACTCATAGATTCACTCACACACCAACAACGACTTACACACCCTTTCACACAATCATTCAAGCACCCCCACATCCGCACACTCACTGATACAGCCGTTCATACAAACACTCACTCTCCAATACAGCCACCCACACACCAATTCACTTAACCAAACACCCACTGAAATAGCAACTCACTCACCCATACAGACACTTACACACACAGCAACTCACCCATACAGCCATTCAGACACCCACTCACTCACCCATATGGTCACTCACTCATCCACCCATACAGCTACTCACACAACCACGCACTCACCCTTAGAGCCACTGAATCACCTACTCCCTTACCAATGCATCCACTCAAATAGCCACTAACTCACTGATACAGCTTCTCATACATCCAGTTATTCACCCCTACAGCCACTCACACATCCAAACACTCACACACCCACTCACACATGCATGCACACAGTCACAGAAACACACATAAAATACATATTAGAAGTACTATATACATATATGTGTGTGTCTATATATATATACATATTCTTTGTAAATATTTAAACTTTATATTTTTTCAATTATATTACATTCTAAATATTTCAATTATGAAAAATATACACTTACATTTAAAATGTTGAATAAAAAATTTAGAAATAAATAAATATTTACCATGTTTAACCCCTTCGCTGCTAGGCCTTTTCACCCCCTGTGCTAAGCCTTTTTTTGGCTATTTGGGGTAGTTCGCGCTTAGGACCCTGTAACTTTTTGACCACATAAGGTATCCACGCCAAATTTGCGTCCTTTTCTTCCAACATCATGGGATTCTAAGGGGACCCAGGGTTTGTTGATTCCCCTGGAGGGGTCCCAGAAATGGAAAAAAGTGCTGCAAATGAAAGCGTCTGGATTTTTCCCTGCAAATGGTATCAAAAAAGGGTTTGTGGGGCTGAAATCACCATTTTCCCAGCTTTTAGAGAATGACAGACTGTCAGGGTGCTGGAAAAAGAAGCAAAGACTCACCAGTGCTCCTCCGTATCTTGTAATGAGCCCGTTGTTAAGAAATCACCCGCTCGCAAAAGGCTGCGGGTGATCGTCGCGCACAGCTGGTCATTTCTTCCTGTACTCCCAACAGGGAGGACCGCAGAGGCAGTGGCGGGTCTAGTCTTGCGCTCCTGGATGCGAGCGCGAGGTCTAGACCAGCTGTGAAGTGCGCTGGTTGATATTGGAACCGCGCACTTCACCAACGGAATTTCTGGGTTAAGTTGTGTAAAGACAGGCTTCTAGTTAGGTAGAAATAAAGTCGTTTTGGGAGCTAGGCTTAGGCGTAGGATAGAGCGTTTCGGTTCATCGATTAGTTAGTTAGGGAATAGGCAAGAGAAAATAATTGTTAGAAGGAAAAATAAATAGAAAGAAATAAAAGCAATAGTACCATACTCACCATCCAGAATCTGACCTTCCTTCGTCGTCCTGTTGATGGCGTTGATTACAGAAGTACCTACGGAACAAAACAGAAGCGAATTAACGAAGAAGAGAAAGTAAGGCAGAGTGTGTGAGAGAATAAAGGAATGAAAGAGATAAAGTAAGAAAGTCTATAATGTTTTAAAGTATAAAATTATCGTTGTCATACAGAGTTCAGAGGAATTAAAAAGTTGCCTTTGAAAGAATAGAAGAGGAGCGAAAGCCTTAGACACTCTGGGTAAGGAAAGAGCCAAAGGAGGAGAGTGGGAGAGTGGGGGAAAAGTAGAAGGGAATTAGTAATAATGTGTTCTTCTGTTGCAGTGCTTCCACAAGTTGGTAAAAGATAGAGAGGGTGTAAGAAAAGAACAGAACGGAATACAGAAGTAAGAAGGAGGTGGAAGCGCCAAAGACCAGGCAGTCTCTTCTCTGTCCCATTCCCCTTTCTCCGGCGGGGTTCACACGGCCGCTGGTAATTACTAAGTAGGTGGCTGTGGGAAAACCGGTGGTGGAATTTGGAAAATATCGTCGTTCTGCTCCTGGGAGTGTCGGCATTGTGAGTAACCACTGACCTTGACAGAGTGAAGTGCCCACGTCAATACTCACCCAAGCAGAATGGCAGAAGGGTTCGACTTAAAAGATTTAGGGAATGTTCTTAAGGAAATTCAGCATGAGTTGATGGCAGTCAGGGAGGAAAATAAGGTACTCAAATTGGAAATGGAGGCCACTAGACGCGAGACCAAAGAGATAGCATCTCAGTTGAAGAGCGAAGAGTCTGGGAATAGGTTCCACCCTCTCCTTCTGGGACCAGTATATTTAATCAGAGTTCCGCAGTTAGTGGGGGGTCAGCTACGCAGGTCATTCATTCCTTGGCGCCTGTAATTCCTTTGGCTCCGCCAGAACGCTTTGGTGGGGATCCCCAAAAGGCCCAAATCTTTTAACCCAGTGCTCTTTGCACTTCATGTGTCGGCCCACTGTCTTCCCGGATGCACAGTCTCGAATAGCCTTCATCCTATCTTACCTGAATGGGGACGCAGCTTCGTGGTCTATGCCCTTGGTCACTCAGGATTCTCCAATTTTATATAACTTCGAGGAATTCAAAAAGAGTTTCTGCGAATTTTTGATCGTCGACAGGTGGCACAGGCTACGGATAATGAACTACTGGAGCTGAGGCAAGGGAATCGAGAACTAGTCACCTACCTTGCCAAATTTAACAAACTTGTTGTCAAAACAGATTGGCCAGAGGCCAAAAGGGCAGCCCTGTTCTATCGGGGTTTAAAAGACGATTTGAAAGACGCCCTGTCACAGATTCCAAATCGCCCCACAGAAGTATCTGCTTTGATTGATTTAGCTTTGGAGATGGACTATCGACAAACGGAAAGAAGAGGTGAAAACGACGTGAATTTCGACCCAGTGTACCTCGCTTTGATCGAGTCAGGTCGGAAGTTGTTAAGTCTGAGATAGAGAGCATGGTGTAGAACCCATGCAAATTGGAACTATCAGAGGCCCCTTTCCAAGGAAGAAAAGAAAAGCGTCGACTGAATAACCTATGCCTTTATTGTGGGATCAGCGGTCATTTTATAAAGGATTGTCCCAAGAGGCCCAAAATCTACAAGAAGGAAAACTCTCTGCACCACCAGTAAATGGAGTTGGGCTGGTGGTTGCTAACAAGAATACAACTCCAATCTCTCACCAAGTGGCGAATACACTACAATCTTCTGCTCCACACCTCATTTTGACGATGACTTTAAAGTTTCAAGATCAAGTTCTTTGGGAGTAGTCGTGATGTTGGATTCAGGAGCCACGGGAAACTTTTGCGATCTCAAATATGCTTCCAGAATTGGGTTGAAGGCTTTACCAAAAGAACGATGCGAAGCAGTCAGAGCCGTTGGACGGAACAAATTTGTCTTCCGGTCCCATAACCAGTCATACTGAACTAGTGGAACTTGTCTCAGTAGAAGGTCATAAGGAGGAAATTCAATTCAACTTAATCGATGCCCCACAGTTCGGAATTATCCTAGGGTTGCCTTGGTTAACTGAACACAACCCAACAATTAACTGGAGCGATCGAACAGTGAAGTTTAACTCAAGCTACTGTTTGGAACATTGCTTCGGTGAAAAGCAAAAGAACCGAGATGAAAACCCAGCAGCCTTACTATGCGAACAAGGGATGATGGTTTGTGCTGTGCAAACTGTGAGCTTACCAGTTGAGTATCAGGAGTTTGCTGAAGTTTTTAGTGAATTGGAGTCAAAGAAATTTTGATTTAGAACCCGGAGCAAATCTTCCTTGCAGTCGTATATATGCTCTTACCGAGGCTGAGAACCGTCATCTTAAGGATTACATTCAGGAATATTTGGAAAATGGCTTCATACGTCCATCACAGTCCCCAGTTTCTTCGCCGTTGTTTTTCGTTCCAAAACGTGACGGAGATCTGAGAATGTGTATTGATTATCGCGCCCTGAATAAAATTACTATCAAGAATCGTTATCCCCTCCCTCTGATTTCTGTTCTACTAGACCAACTAAAAGATGCCAAGATCTTCACAAAATTAGATTTGCAGGGAGCATATCATCTAATTCGAGTGAGAAGCGGAGATGAATGGAAAACGGCGTTTAGAACCAAGTATGGATTGTATGAGTACCAAGTCATGCCCTACGGGTTAAGCAACGCCCGGCTGCTTTCCAATACTTCATTAATGATGTCCTGAAAGATTTCATAGATCAGTGCGCTATTGTCTACATTGACGATATTTTGATTTACTCCTCATCTGAAGAAGAACACCAACACCAAGTCAAAGGACTTTTGCGTTGTCTGAAGGAAAATGAACTTTACGTAAAACTGGAGAAATGTGCCTTTGGAGTGAAATCTGTAGACTTTTGGGATTTGTGATTGCCCGGAAGGTCTAACCATGGATGTTAAGAAGATTGAGGCGGTATTGAATTGGCCTCCTCCAACCTCGGTGAAAGAAGTACAGAGCTTCATTGGATTTGCAAATTTCTATCGCAGATTCATTCGAGATTTTTCCCTGAAGGTAGCACCAATAACTAGGTTGCTGCGAAAAGGAGTGATTTTTCAATGGTCTTCTGAGGCAGAAGATGCTTTCCAGTTTTTGAAGAAGAGCTTTACCACGGCGCCCATTCTGCTGCATGCGGATCCTGCTCAACCATTTTACCTGGAGACAGATGCCTCTGAGCAAGCCATTGGAGGAGTACTTTCACAGAGACATAAAGAAACTGGGCAGTTGCATCCGGTGGCATATCACTCCAGAAAACTGCAATCAGCAGAAATGAATTACATAATGTCAGATAAGGAACTCCTCGCTATCAAAGATGCTTTCCAAGAGTGGCGACATTACCTTCTCGGAGCCAGACACGTGCTGACGGTATTCACTGATCATCGAAATCTCCAGTTTCTGAAATCGGCCAGGACGCTTACGCCACGCCAACTTAGATGGTCCTTATATTTCGCCGATTATGACTTTGTAATCACATTTCGGCCCGGAAGGAATAACGGAAAGGCAGATGCTTTGTCTCGGATAGACACAGATGGAAAGAAGATTCTCATTAGTGATCAAAACATAATTCCAGAAACTAAGATCATTGGAGCCACAAGTGAGAAAACTCTCGTGGAAAAGGTTAAAGAAGCCTTAACTTCTGAAGAAATGCAAAGTTGGGCTCTGAAGGATCCAGCTCGGGAGATTATCGATGGAGTACCATTTCATTCCAAGGCCTTGTATTTACCAACTCAAGAACTTCAACAGCAAGCATTGATCGACTGCCATGACAATCCGTTGGCTGGTCATCCAGGAATACATCGAACTGAGGAGTTGATAAAGAGACAATTTTGGTGGCCTGGGTTGCCTGCTGATGTTCGAGTTCATGTGGAGGGCTGTGGGACTTGTGCAATGGGGAAGACAGATAAGCGGGCTCCTCAAGGGTTATTGAGACCTTTACCTACCCCACCATATCCTTTGCACACAGTAACCATGGATTTAATAGTAGAGCTACCCTCTAGTCAAGGATTCAGTTCTGTATTGGTTATGGTAGACGCCTTTTCCAAAATGTCGCATTTTGTTGCCCTGAAAGGGAATTCATCTGCAAGACAAATTGCCACTCAATTCAACCAAAGTGTGATTAAGTTACATGGCTTACCCAAGGTTTTGATCACAGATTGTGGCTCTCAATTTCTATCTCATTTCTGGAAGGCTTACACTAAACGTTTGGGAATTGAAACGCGTTATTCAACGAGTTTTCATCCACAAACAGATGGGCAAACAGAAAGGGCCAACCAAGAGTTAGAAAAGTATCTTAGGCTGTTTCTTTTAGATCAAGAGGGAGAGTGGCCCGATCTTCTTTGGACCGCAGAGTTTGCGCATAATAATGCAAAGAATGCCTCTACTGGTTTTTCCCCTTTTTACTTGAATTACGGAAGTCATCCATATTCTGTGGTTTCCTCTCAAGAAGTGTTGGTGCCAGCGGCTCAAGATTTTGTACAACATCTTAGTGAGGTACATGAGTCTGCCACTAAGAACTTAAAGAAAGCTAAAGAACGCTACAAGCAAAGTGCAGACAAGAAGAGAAGACCAGAGCCAGATTTACTTGTAGGGGACAGGGTTTGGTTAAATACCAAGAATCTCAAACTTAAAGGAAATCGAAAATTCCAACCCCGTTTTGTAGGTCCCTTTTCTGTGGAACAAATAGTGAATCCTGTGACTTTCAAACTAAAACTGCCTCCCCAGCTGAAGATACACCCAGTGTTTCATGTTTCCCTTCTAAAATAGGTTTCACCCCATTTGAAAGAGTTGAGGAGTAGAGAACCCATTTTAGTAGAAGGACAAGAAGAATTTGAAGTTAAAAGAATCTTAGACTCCAAGTCTGTTCGAGGTAAAATTTTCTATCTCGTAGATTGGAAGGGTTTTGGCCCCGAGAATAGGTCTTGGGTGGAACAATCTGATGTTCATGCTCCCCGATTAACCAAAAATTTTCACTCATGGTATCCTCACAAGCCTCAGCCCGGAGGCTTAATCTTGCGGGGGGATACTGTCAGGGTGCTGGAAAAAGGAGCAAAGACTCTCCAGTGCTCCTCCGTATCTTGTAATGAGCCCGTTGTTAAGAAATCACCCGCTCGCAAAAGGCTGCGGGTGATCGTCGCGCACAGCCGGTCATTTCTTCCTGTACTCCCAACAGGGAGGACCGCAGAGGCAGTGGCGGGTCTAGTCTTGCGCTCCTGGACGCGAGCACGAGGTCTAGACCAGCTGTGAAGTGCACCGGTTGATATTGGAACCGCGCACTTCACCAACGGAATTTCTGGGTTAAGTTGTGTAAAGACAGGCTTCTAGTTAGGTAGAAATAGAGTAGTTTTGGGAGCTAGGCTTAGGCGTAGGATAGAGCATTTTGGTTCGTCGGTTAGTTAGTTAGGGAATAGGCAAGAGAAAATAATTGTTAGAAGGAAAAATAAATAGAAAGAAATAAAAGTACCATACTCACCATCCAGAATCTCAGTTCCTGACCTTCCTTCGTCGTCCTGTTGATGGCGTTGATTACAGAAGTACCTACGGAACAAAACAGAAGCCAATTAACGAAGAAGAGAAAGTAAGGCAGAGTGTGTGAGAGAATAAAGGAATGAAAGAGATAAAGTAAGAAAGTCTATAATGTTTTAAAGTATAAAATTATCGTTGTCATACAGAGTTCAGAGGAATTAAAAAGTTGCCTTTGAAAGAATAGAAGAGGAGCGAAAGCCTTAGACACTCTGGGTAAGGAAAGAGCCAAAGGGGGAGAGTGGGAGACTGGGGGAAAAGTAGAAGGGAATTAGTAATAATGTGTTCTTCTGTTGCAGTGCTTCCACAAGTTGGTAAAAGATAGAGAGGGTGTAAGAAAAGAACAGAACGGAATACAGAAGTAAGAAGGAGGTGGAAGCGCCAAAGACCAGGCAGTCTCTTCTCTGTCCCATTCCCCTTTCCCCCGGCGGGGTTCACACGGCCGCTGGTAATTACTAAGTAGGTGGCTGTGGGAAAACCGGTGGTGGAATTTGGAAAATATCGTCGTTCTGCTCCTGGGAGTGTCGGCATTGTGAGTAACCACTGACCTTGACACAGACTTTTGTCAGAAAACCAAAAATGTTTACACAGTTTTGGCATTTTTCTGGGACATAGCCTATTTTTGCTATTTTTTGTGCTTTCAACCTCCTTCCAGTTATTGGTAGAAATGGGTATGAAAGCAATAATGGATCCTGGAAAGCTATACATTTTTTAAAAGTAGACAAAATTCTGAATTCAGCAAGGGGTCATTTGTTGTAGATCCTTCAAGGTTTCTTTATAGAAACTAACAGTTAAATATAGGAAAAATTGAAAATTAGTTGAAAAAAACAGCTTTTTGTGTCAACGTTTTCACCTGTAACTTCTTCTAATTATGACAGCTTTTTGAAAGCAATATACCGTTA
The DNA here is from genome assembly GCA_963921515.1 of Calotriton arnoldi. Taxonomy (NCBI): domain Eukaryota; kingdom Metazoa; phylum Chordata; class Amphibia; order Caudata; family Salamandridae; genus Calotriton; species Calotriton arnoldi. The sequence goes on along the minus strand of CAWUFW010002500.1, from coordinate 607,888 downwards.
CATCCGCAGGACCTTACTGGTTGTGTGGATATATAGGACTTGTAGGTTCACCTAGAACCCGACGAACCCAGAGCCAAAAACTGAGCAGCGACTTGCAATGGTTTTTTATTATGTAGCGGGTATATAGCAATTACTCTGGGAAAATGTATACATGGAAAAATTGGTATGAAAGACACCTATGTATTTCTGAAATGGGAACAAAATATAGAGTTTATAAACAGTAGATATTTACACATTTCCGAAATTGGGAACACTCATACTAGCATGAGAATTATCGGTCATTTTTCAAAATGACTTCTTTTTACACATTGTCTTTCATTTGGAAGGCAGAAATGCATTGAAAGTCAATAGGTAATAACAGTTGCTTTACAAATCTGAATTACCCTAAGTCTCCCGATAAAAATGGTACCTCACTTGTGTGGGTAGGCATAGTGCCCACGACAGGAAACGGCTCAAAACGCAACGTGAACACACCACATTTTCACAATGAAAAATTACCCTTTTTATGCAAAGTGCCTAGCTGTAGTTTTTTAACCCTAGCTCTGCCGGCACCTAGGGAAACCTAGCAAACCTATACATTTTTAAAAACTAGACACCCAGGGGAACACAGGATGGAGTGACTTAACTGGCTCTCACCAGGTTCTGTTACCCAGAATCCCTTGCAAACCGTAAACAAATGTCCCAAAAACCACATTTTCCTCAAATTTCTGTTGTGGAAAGTTCTGGAATCTGCGTGGATCCACAAATTTCCACCCACCCCACGTTCCCCAAAGTCTTGCGAGAAAAATGGTACCTCACTTGCGTGGGTAGGCCTAATGCCCGTGACAGGAAATGGCGCAAAACGCAACGTGGACACACAACAATTTCACAGTGAAAAATGACCCTTTTTTGACAAAGTGCCTAGCTGTAGTTGTTTAACCCTAACTCTGCCGGCACCTAGGGAAACCTAGCAAACCTATACATTTATGAAAACTAGACACCCAGGGGAATCCAGGATGGGGTGACTTGACTGCCAACCACCAGGTTCTGTTACCCAGAATCCCTTGCAAACCTAAAAAAGTGACAAAAAAAACACATTTTCCTCACATTTCAGTGGTGGAAAGTTCTGGAATCTGAGTGGATCCACAAATTTCCACCCACCCCGCGTTCCCCAACATCTTCCGAGAAAAATGGTACCTCACTTGCGTGGGTAGGCCTAGTTCCTGCAACATGAAACGGCGCAAAACGCAATGTGGACACACCACAATTTCACAGTGAAAAATGACCCTTTTTTGGCAAAGGGCCTAGCTGTAGTTTTTGAACCCTAGCTCTGCTGGCACCTAGGGAAACCTAGCAAACCTATACATTTTTGAAAACTAGACATCCAGGGGAATCCAGGATGGGGTGACTCGACTGCCTCCCTCCAGGTTCTGTTACCCAGAATCCCTTGCAAACCTAAAAAATTGTCAAAAAAACACATTTTACTCATATTTCTGTGGTGGAAAGTTCTGGAATCTGCGTGGATCCACAAATTTCCACTCACCCCGCGTTCCCCAAAGTCTTCCGAGAAAAATGGTACCTCACTTGCATGGGTAGGCCTAGTGCCCACAACATGAAACGGCGCAAAATGCAACGTGGACACACCACAATTTCACAGTGAAAAATGACCCTTTTTTGGCAAAGTGCCTAGCTGTAGTTTTTTAACCCTAGCTCTCAATCAATCAATCAATCATGTCACTTATAAAGCGCACTACATACCCGCGAGGGTCTCAAGGCGCTGGGGGAAGAGGGGGGTGGTGCTGCTACTGATCGAAGAGCCAGGTCTTGAGGAGTCTTCTGAAGGCCAGTAGGTCTTGGGTCTGTCGGAGGTTGGTGGGGAGGGTGTTCCAGGTCTTGGCGGCGAGGTGGGAGAAGGATCTGCCGCCGGCGGTCGTTTTCCGGATGCGGGGGACTGTGGCGAGGGCGAGGCTGGTCGAGCGGAGCTGGCGGGTGGGGGTGTAGAAGCTGAGTCGTCTGTTGAGGTAGGCTGGTCCGGAGTTGTGGAGTGCTTTGTGTGCGTGGGTGAGGAGCTTGAAGGTTATCCTCTTGTTGACAGGGAGCCAGTGCAGGTCTCTCAGGTGGGGTGTGATGTGGCTGCATCGGGGGATGTCGAGGATAAGACGTGCAGAGGCGTTCTGGATGCGTTGCAGCCGTCTCAGGAGCTTAGCCGTCGTTCCTGCGTAGAGGGCGTTTCCGTAGTCCAGCCTGCTGGGTGACGAGGGCCTGGGTGACTGTTTTTCTTGTTTCGGTGGGGATCCACTTGAAGATCCTGCGGAGCATTCGGAGGATGTTGAAGCAGGATGAGGAAACGGCGTTGACCTGCTTAGTCATGGAGAGGGTGGGGTCGAGGATGACCCCTAGGTTGCGTACGTGGTCGGTGGGTGGTGGGGCTGTTCCCAGTGATGTTGGCCACCAGGAGTCGTCCCAGTGCTGCTGGCACCTAGGAAAACCTAGCAAACCTATACATTTTTGAAAAATAGACACCCAGGGGAATCCAGGATGGGGTGACTTCACTGCCTCCCACCAGGTTCTGTTACCCAGAATCCCTTGCAAACCTAAACAATTGACAAAAAAAACACATTTTCCTCACATTTCTGTGGTGGAAAGTTCTGGAATCTGCGTGGATCCACAAATTTCCACTCACCCCGCGATCCCCAAAGTCTTCCAAGAAAAATGGTACCTCACTTGCGTGGGTAGGCCTAGTGCCCGCGACATGAAACGGTGCAAAACGCAACGTGGACACACCTCAATTTCACAGTGAAAAATGACCCTTTTTTGGCAAAGTGCCTAGCTGTAGTTTTTTAACCCTAGCTCTGCCGGCACCAAGGGAAACCTAGCAAACCTATACATTTTTGAAAACTAGACACCCAGGGGAATACAGGACGGGGTGACTCGACTGCCTCTCGCCAGTTTGTGTTACCCAGAATCCTTTGCAAACCAAAATAATTGTCAAAAAGAACACATTTTCCTCACATTTCTGTGGGGGAAAATTCTGGAATCTGCGTGGATCCACAAATTTCCACCCACCCTGCGTTCCCCAAAGTCTTCCAAGAAAAATGGTACCTCACTTGTGTGGGTAGTCCTAGTGCCCGCGACAGGAAACGGCGCAAAACGCAACTTGGACACACCACAATTTCACAGTGAAAAATTACCCTTTTTAGGCAAACTGCCTAGCTGTAGTTTTTGAACCCTAGCTCTGCCGGCACCTAGGGAAAACTAGCAAACCTATACATTTCTGAAAACTAGACACCCAGAGGAATCCAGGATGGGGTGACTTGACTGGCTCTCACCAGGTTATGTTACCCAGAATCCCTTGCAAACCTAAATAAATGTCCAAAAAACTACATTTTCCTCAAATTTCTGTTGTGGAAAGTTCTGGAATCTGCGTGGATCCACAAATTTCCACCCACCCCACGTTCCCCAAAGTCTTCCGAGTAAAATGGTACCTCACTTGCATGGGTAGGCCTAATGCCCGTGACAGGAAACGGCGCATAACGCAACGTGGACACACCACAATTTCACAGTGAAAAATGACCCTTTTTTGGCAAAGTTCCTAGCTGTAGTTGTTTAACCCTAACTCTGCCGGCACCTAGGGAAACCTAGCAAACCTATACATTTTTGAAAAATAGACACCCAGGGGAATCCAGGATGGCGTGAGTTGACTGCCTCCCACCAGGTTCTGTTACCCAGAACCTCTTGCAAACCTAAAATAATGTAAAAAAAAACAAATTTTCCTCACATTTCTGTGGTGGAATGTTCTGGAATGTGCGTGGATCCACAAATTTCGACCCACCCCACGTCCCCAGAGTCTTCCAAGAAAAATGGTACCTCACTTGTGTGGGTAGTCCTAGTGCCCGCGACAGGAAACGGCGCAAAACGCAACGAGGACACACCACAATTTCACAGTGAAAAATTACCCTTTTTTGGCAAACTGCCTAGCTGTAGTTTTTTAACCCTAGCTCTGCCGGCACCAAGGGAAAACTAGCAAACCTATACATTTCTGAGAACTAGACACCCAGGGGAATCCAGGATGGGGTGACTTGACTGGCTCTCACCAGGTTCTGTTACCCAGAATCCCTTGCAAACCTAAATAAATGTCCAAAAAACCACATTTTCCTCAAATTTCTGTTGTGGAAAGTTCTGGAATCTGCGTGGATCCACAAATTTCCACCCACCCCGCATTCCCCAACGTCTTCCAAGAAATATGGTACCTCACTTGCATGGGTAGGCCTAATGCCCGTGACAGGAAACGGCGCATAACGCAACGTGGACACACCACAATTTCACAGTGAAAAATGACCCTTTTTTGGCAAAGTTCCTAGCTGTAGTTGTTTAACCCTAACTCTGCCGGCACCTAGGGAAACCTAGCAAACCTATACATTTTTGAAAACTAGACACCCAGGGGAATCCAGGATGGGGTGACTTGACTGCCTCCCACCAGGTTCTGTTACCCAGAATCTCTTGCAAACCTAAACAAGTGACAAAAAAACCACATTTTCCTCACATTTCAGTGGTGAAAAGTTCTGGAATCTGCGTGGATCCACAAATTTCCACCCACCCCGCATTCCCCAACGTCTTCCAAGAAATATGGTACCTCACTTGCATGGGTAGGCCTAGTTCCCGCAAGATGAAACGGGCAAAACGCAATGTGGACACACCACAATTTCACAGTGAAAATGACCCTTTTTGGCAAAGTGCCTAGCTGTAGTTTTTGAACCCTAGCTCTGCTGGCACCTAGGGAAACCTAGCAAACCTATACATTTTTGAAAACTAGACACCCAGGGAATCCAGGATGGGGTGACTCGACTGCCTCCCTCCAGGTTCTGTTACCCAGAATCCCTTGCAAACCTAAACAATTGTCAAAAAAAAACAAATTTTCCTCACATTTCTGTGGTGGAAAGTTGTGGAATCGGCATGGATCCACAAATTTCCACTCACCCCGCGTTCCCCAAAGTCTTCCGAGAAAAATGGTACCTCACTTGCGTGGGTAATCCTACTGCACGCGACATGAAACGGCGCAAAATGCAACATGGACACACCACAATTTCACAGTGAAAAATGACCCTTTTGGCAAAGTGCCTAGCTGTAGTTTTTGAACCCTAGCTCTGCTGGCACCTAGGAAAACCTAGCAAACCTATACATTTTTGAAAAATAGACACCCAGGGGAATCCAGGATGGGGTGAGTTGACTGCCTCCCACCAGGTTCTGTTACCCAGAATCTCTTGCAAACCTAAAATAATGTAAAAAAAAACTAATTTTCCTCACATTTCTGTGGTGGAATGTTCTGGAATGTGCGTGGATCCACAAATTTCGACCCACCCCACGTCCCCAAAGTCTTCCAAGAAAAATGGTACCTCACTTGTGTGGGTAGTCCTAGTGCCCTCGACAGGAAACGGCGCAAAACGCAACGAGGACACACCACAATTTCACAGTGAAAAATTACCCTTTTTTGGCAAACTGCCTAGCTGTAGTTTTTTAACCCTAGCTCTGCCGGCACCAAGGGAAACCTAGCAAACCTACACCTTTTTGAAAACTAGACACCCAGGGAAATCCAGGATGGGGTGACTCGACTGCCTCTCATCAGGTTCTGTTACCCAGAATCCCTTGCAAACCTAAACAATTGTCAAAAAACCCACATTTTCCTCACATTTCTGTAATGGAAAGTTCTGGAATCTGCGTGGATCCACAAATTTCCACCCAGCCCGTGTTCCCCAAAGTCTTCCGAGAAAAATGGTACCTCACTTGTGTGGGTAGGCCTAGTGCCCGCGACAGGAAACGGCGCAAAACGCAACGTGGACACAACACAATTTCACAGTGAAAAATGACCCTTTTTTGGCAAAGTGCCTAGTTGTAGTTTTTTAACCCTAGCTCTGCTGGCACCTAGGGAAACCTAGAAAACCTATACATTTTTAAAAACTAGACACCCAGGGGAATCCAGGATAGGGTGACTCGACTGCCTCTCACCAGGTTCTGTTACCCAGAATCCCTTGCAAACCTACAAAACTGCCAAAAAAAACACATTTTCCTCACATTTCTGTGGTGGAAAGTTCTGGAATTTGCGTGGATCCACATATTTCCACCCACCCCGCGTTTCCCAAAGTCTTCCGAGAAAAATGGTACATCACTTGTGTGGGTAGGCCTAGTGTCCACTACAGGAAACGGCGCAAAACGCAACGTGGACACAACCCAATTTCACAGTGAAAAATGACCCTTTTTTGGCAAAGTGCCTAGCTGTAGTTTTTGAACCCTAGCTCTGCTGGCACCTAGGGAAACCTAGCAAACCTATACATTTTTGAAAACTAGACACCCAGGGGAATCCAGGATGGGGTGACTCGACTGCCTCCCTCCAGGTTCTGTTACCCAGAATCCCTTGCAAACCTAAACAATTGTCAAAAAAAAACAAATTTTCCTCACATTTCTGTGGTGGAAAGTTGTGGAATCGGCATGGATCCACAAATTTCCACTCACCCCGCGTTCCCCAAAGTCTTCCGAGAAAAATGGTACCTCACTTGCGTGGGTAGGCCTACTGCACGCGACATGAAACGGCGCAAAATGCAACATGGACACACCACAATTTCACAGTGAAAAATGACCCTTTTTGGCAAAGTGCCTAGCTGTAGTTTTTGAACCCTAGCTCTGCTGGCACCTAGGAAAACCTAGCAAACCTATACATTTTTGAAAAATAGACACCCAGGGGAATCCAGGATGGGGTGAGTTGACTGCCTCCCACCAGGTTCTGTTACCCAGAATCTCTTGCAAACCTAAAATAATGTAAAAAAAAACTAATTTTCCTCACATTTCTGTGGTGGAATGTTCTGGAATGTGCGTGGATCCACAAATTTCGACCCACCCCACGTCCCCAAAGTCTTCCAAGAAAAATGGTACCTCACTTGTGTGGGTAGTCCTAGTGCCCGCGACAGGAAACGGCGCAAAACGCAACGAGGACACACCACAATTTCACAGTGAAAAATTACCCTTTTTTGGCAAACTGCCTAGCTGTAGTTTTTTAACCCTAGCTCTGCCGGCACCAAGGGAAACCTAGCAAACCTACACCTTTTTGAAAACTAGACACCCAGGGAAATCCAGGATGGGGTGACTCGACTGCCTCTCATCAGGTTCTGTTACCCAGAATCCCTTGCAAACCTAAACAATTGTCAAAAAACCCACATTTTCCTCACATTTCTGTAATGGAAAGTTCTGGAATCTGCGTGGATCCACAAATTTCCACCCAGCCCGTGTTCCCCAAAGTCTTCCGAGAAAAATGGTACCTCACTTGTGTGGGTAGGCCTAGTGCCCGCGACAGGAAACGGCGCAAAACGCAACGTGGACACAACACAATTTCACAGTGAAAAATGACCCTTTTTGGCAAAGTGCCTAGTTGTAGTTTTTAACCCTAGCTCTGCCGGCACCTAGGGAAACCTAGAAAACCTATACATTTTTAAAAACTAGACACCCAGGGGAATCCAGGATAGGGTGACTCGACTGCCTCTCACCAGGTTCTGTTACCCAGAATCCCTTGCAAACCTACAAAACTGCCAAAAAAACACATTTTCCTCACATTTCTGTGGTGGAAAGTTCTGGAATTTGCGTGGATCCACATATTTCCACCCACCCCGCGTTTCCCAAAGTCTTCCGAGAAAATGGTACATCACTTGTGTGGGTAGGCCTAGTGTCCGCTACAGGAAACGGCGCAAAACGCAACGTGGACACAACCCAATTTCACAGTGAAAAATGACCCTTTTTTGGCAAAGTGCCTAGCTGTAGTTTTTGAACCCTAGCTCTGCCGGCACCTAGGGAAAACTAGCAAACCTATACATTTCTGAAAACTAGACACCCAGGGGAATCCAGGATGGGGTGACTTGACTGGCTCTCACCAGGTTCTGTTACCCAGAATCCCTTGCAAACCTAAATAAATGTCCAAAAAACCACATTTTCCTCACATTTCTGTTGTGGAAAGTTCTGGAATCTGCGTGGATCCACAAATTTCCACCCACCCCACGTTCCCCAAAGTCTTCCGAGTAAAATGGTACCTCACTTGCATGGGTAGGCCTAATGCCCGTGACAGGAAACGGCGCATAACGCAACGTGGACACACCACAATTTCACAGTGAAAAATGACCCTTTTTTGGCAAAGTTCCTAGCTGTAGTTGTTTAACCCTAACTCTGCCGGCACCTAGGGAAACGTAGCAAACCTATAAATTTTTGAAAACTAGACACCCAGGGGAATCCAGGATGGGGTGACTTGACTGCCTCCCACTAGGTTCTGTTACCCAGAATCTCTTGCAAACCTAAACAAGTGACAAAAAAAACACATTTTCCTCACATTTCAGTGGTGGAAAGTTCTGGAATCTGCGTGGATCCACAAATTTCCACCCACCCCGCGTTCCCCAACGTCTTCCAAGAAATATGGTACCTCACTTGCATGGGTAGGCCTAGTTCCCGCAACATGAAACGGCGCAAAACGCAATGTGGACACACCACAATTTCACAGTGAAAAATGACCCTTTTTTGGCAAAGTGCCTAGCTGTAGTTTTTGAACCCTAGCTCTGCTGGCACCTAGGAAAACCTAGCAAACCTATACATTTTTGAAAACTAGACACCCAGGGTAATCCAGGATGGGGTGTCTCGACTGCCTCCCTCCAAGTTCTGTTACCCAGAATCCCTTGCAAACCTAAACAATTGTCAAAAAAAACAAATTTTCCTCACATTTCTGTGGTGGAAAGTTGTGGAATCGGCATGGATCCACAAATTTCCACTCACCCCGCGTTCCCCAAAGTCTTCCGAGAACAATGGTACCTCACTTGCATGGGTAGGCCTACAGCACGCGACATGAAACGGCGCAAAATGCAACATGGACACACCACAATTTCACAGTGAAAAATGACCCTTTTTGGCAAAGTGCCTAGCTGTAGTTTTTGAACCCTAGCTCTGCTGGCACCTAGGAAAACCTAGCAAACCTATACATTTTTGAAAAATAGACACCCAGGGGAATCCAGGATGGGGTGAGTTGACTGCCTCCCACCAGGTTCTGTTACCCAGAATCTCTTGCAAACCTAAAATAATGTAAAAAAAAACAAATTTTCCTCACATTTCTGTGGTGGAATGTTCTGGAATCTGCGTGGATCCACAAATTTCGACCCACCCCACGTCCCCAAAGTCTTCCAAGAAAAATGGCACCTCACTTACGTGGGTAGGCCGAGTGCCCGCGACATGAAATGGTGCAAAACGCAACGTGGACACACCACAATTTCACAGTGAAAAATGACCCTTTTTTGGCAAAGTGCCTAGCTGTAGATTTTGAACCCTAGCTCTGCCGGCACCTAGGGAAACCTAGCAAACCTATACATTTTTGAATAATAGACACCCAGGGAAATCCAGGATGGGGTGACTTGACTGGCTCCCACCATGTTCTGTTACCCAGAATCCCTTGCAAACCTAAAATAATGTTTAAAGAAAACACATTTTCCTCACATTTCTGTGGTGGAATGTTCTGGAATCTGCGTGGATCCACAAATTTCGACCCACCCCACGTTCCCAAAGTCTTTTGAGAAAAATGGTACCTCACTTGTGTGGGTAGGCCTAGTGCCTGCAATAGGAAACGGCGCAAAACGCAACGTGGACACACCTCAATTTCACAGTGAAAAATGACCCTTTTTGGCAAAGTGCCTAGCTGTAGTTTTTAACCCTAGCTCTGCCGGCACCTAGGGAAACCTAGCAAACCTATACATTTTTGAAAACTAGACACCCAGGGGAATACAGGATGGGGTGACTCGACTGCCTCTCGCCAGGTTCTGTTACCCAGAATCCTTTGCAAACCAAAACAATTGTCAAAAAAAACACATTTTCTTCACATTGCTGTAGTGGAAAGTTCTGGAATCTGTGTGGATCCACATATTTCCACCCACCCCACGTTCCCCAAAGTCTTCCAAGAAAAATGGTACCTCACTTGTGTGGGTAGTCCTAGTGCCCGCGACAGGATACGGCGCAAAACGCAACGAGGACACACCACAATTTCACTGTGAAAAATTACCCTTTTTTGCCAAACTGCCTAGCTGTAGTTTTTTAACCCGAGCTCTGCCGGCACCAAGGGAAACCTAGCAAACCTATACATTTTTGAAAACTAGACACCCAGGGAAATCCAGGATGGGGTGACTCGACTGCCTCTCATCAGGTTCTGTTACCCAGAATCCCTTGCAAACCTAAACAATTGTCAAAAAAACCCACATTTTCCTCACATTTCTGTGGTGGAAAGTTCTGGAATCTGCGTGGATCCACAAATTTCCACCCAGCCCGTGTTCCCCAAAGTCTTCCGAGAAAAATGGTACCTCACTTGTGTGGGTAGGCCTAGTGCCCGCGACAGGAAACGGCGCAAAACGCAACGTGGACACAACACAATTTCACAGTGAAAAATGACCCTTTTTTGGCAAAGTGCCTAGTTGTAGTTTTTTAACCCTAGCTCTGCCGGCACCTAGGGAAACCTAGCAAACCTATACATTTTTAAAAACTAGACACCCAGGGGAATCCAGGATAGGGTGACTCGACTGCCTCTCACCAGGTTCTCTTACCCAGAATCCCTTGCAAACCTACAAAACTGCCAAAAAAAACAAATTTTCCTCACATTTCTGTGGTGGAAAGTTCTGGAATTTGCGTGGATCCACATATTTCCACCCACCCCGCATTCCCCAAAGTCTTCCGAGAAAAATGGTACTTCACTTGTGTGGGTAGGCTTTGTGTCCGCTATAGGAAACGGCGCAAAACGCAACATGGACACAACCCAATTTCACAGTGAAAAATGACCCTTTTTTGGCAAAGTGCCTAGCTGTAGTTTTTGAACCCTAGCTCTGCCGGCACCTAGGGAAACCTAGCAAACCTATACATTTTTGAAAACTAGACACCCAGGGTAACCCAGGATGGGGGGACTTGACTGCCTCTCACCAGGTTCTGTTACCCAGAATCCCTTGCAAACTTAACAAAATGCCCAAAAAAACACATTTTCCTCACATTTCTGTGGTGGAAAGTTCTGGAATTTGTGTGGATCCACAAATTTCCACCCACCCCGCATTCCCCAATGTCCTCCGAGAACAATGGTACCTTACTTGTGGGGGTAGGCCTAGTGCCCGCGACAGGAATCGGTGCAAAACGCAACGTGGACACACCACAATTTCACCGTGAAAAATGACCCTTTTTGGCAAAGTGCCTAGCTGTAGTTTTTGAACCCTAGCTCTGCCGGCACCTAGGGAAACCTACCAAACCCACACATTTCTGAAAACTAGACACCCGGGGGATTCTAGGGAGGTATGGATTGCGTCGATCCCCCAATGTTTCCTTACCCAGAATCCCCTGCAAACCTCAAATTTAGCTGAAAAAATCACTTTTTTCGCACATTTTTGTGTGGGAAAGTTGTGACATCACCGGGCTGACACAAATTTCCTACCACCCAGCGTTCCCCCGGGTCTTCCGATAAAAATGGTGCCTCACTCATGTGAAAGGACCAAGTATCCGCGACAGGCAATGGCCCAAAACGTAGTGAGGCGACATCAAAATTGCCTATCACAAAACAACCTGGTTTTGCAAGGGGGGTCACATGGGTTATTGGCCCCGTGCTCGGCGGCCATCTAGGGAAACCTATCAAACCCACACATTTCTGAAAACTAGACATGGGGGGACTCCAGGGAGGTGTGGATTGCATGGATCCCCCAACGTTTCCTTACCCAGAAATCCCCTGCAAACCTCAATTTTAGCTGAAAAAATCACTTTTTTTCACACATTTTTGTGTGGGAAAGTTGTGGCATCACCGGGCTGACACAAATTTCCTACCACCCAGCGTTCCCCCGGGTCTCCCGATAAAGATAGTGCCTCACTCGTGTGGGAGGCCCAAGTACCCGCGACAGGCAAGGGCCCAAAGCGTATTGAGGCAACATCAAAATTGCCTATCACAAAACAACCTCGTTTTGCAAGGGGGGGTCACCTGGGTTTTTGGCCCCGTGCTCAGCGGCCATCTAGGGAAACCTACCAAACCCACACATTTCTGAAAACTAGACACCCGGGGGATTCCAGGGAGGTATGGCTTGCATGGATCCCCCAACGTTTCCTTACCCAGAATCCCCTGCAAAGCTCAATTTAGGCTGAAAAAATCACTTTTTTCACACATTTTTGTGTGGGAAAGTTGTGGCATCATCAGGCTGACACAAATTTCCTACCACCCAGCATTCCCCCGGTGCCTCAATTGTGGAGAAGTGTGGCTCAATGGTTAGAGCGGCAGACCCTGATGCAGAGATCTGGCCCGGGACCAGGGTTCAATTCCCGCCTCGGCGGGTCTTGGGCTCAATTTCCTCAGACCTGATAATTCTCGCCTCGGTGCCTATTCTAATCATGGGTCCCACTCTGCAACTCTGGGCAATAGCTTGCTTAATCTCCACAACGGCCCCAACAGCGCTGGGATGCCTGGCTTCACCCTGGGGGTGCCCAGGAGTGGACATTTCACAGGGAAAAGCCAGGAAGGGTTCCACAGCGGTATGCGTACAGCGCCAGGACACCCCTTTGGGGGTATAAGTGCGCTTTACAAGTACAAATTTCATTTCATTTCATTTCATTTCACTCATGTGGGAGACCCAAGTACCCGCGACAGGCAAGGGCCCAAAACGTAGTGAGGCGACATCAAAATTGCCTATCACAAAACAACCTGGTTTTGCAAGGGGGGTCACCTGGGTTTTTGGCCCTGTGCTCAGCGGCCATCAAGGGAAGCATACCAAACCCACACATTTCTGAAAACTAGACGCCCGGGGATTCCAGGGAGGTATGGCTTGCATGGATCCCCCAAACTTTCCTTAACCAGAATCCTCTGCAAACCTCAATTTTAGCTGAAAAAATCATTTTTTTCACACATTTGTGTGTGGGAAAGTTGTGGCATCACCGGGCTGACACATATTTCCTACCACCCAGCGTTCCCCGGGTCTCCCGATAAAAATGGTGCCTCACTCGTGTGGGAGGCCCAAGTACCCGCGACAGGCAAGGGCCCAAACCGTATTGAGGCAACATCAAAATTGCCTATCACCATACAACCTGGTTTTGCAAGGGGGGTCACCTGGGTTTTTGGCCCCGTGCTCGGCGGCCGTCTAGGGAAACCTACCAAACCCACACATTTCTGAAAACTAGACGCCTGGGGGATTCCAGCGAGGTATGGCTTGCATGGATCCCCCAACGTTTCCTTACCCAGAATCCCCTGCAAACCTAAATTTTAGCTGAAAAAAATCACTTTTTTCACACATTTTTGTGTGGGAAAGTTGTGGCATCACCGGGCTGACACAAATTTCCTACCACCCAGCGTTCCCCCGGGTCTCCCGATAAAAATGATGCCTCACTCGTGTGGTAGGCCCAAGTACCCGCGACAGGCAAGGGCCCAAAACGTATTGAGGCAACATCAAAATTGCCTATCACCAAACAACCTGGTTTTGGAAGGGGGGTCACCTGGGTTTTTGGCCCCGTGCTCGGCGGCCATCTAGGGAAACCTACCAAACCCACACATTTCTGAAACCTAAACACCCGGGGGATTCCAGGGAGGTATGGCTTGTGTGGATCCCCCAACATTTCCTTACCCAGAATCCCCTGCAAACCTCAATTTAAGCTGAACAAATCACTTTTTTCACACATTTTTGTGTGGGAAAGTTGAGGCATCACCAGGCTGACACAAATTTCCTACTACCCAGCATTCCCCCGGGTCTCCCGATAAAAATGGTGCCTCACTCATGTGGGAGGCCCAAGTACCCGCGACAGGCAAGGGCCCAAAACGTAGTGAGGCGACATCAAAATTGCCTATCACAAAACAACCTGGTTTTGCAAGGGGGGGTCACCTGGGTTTTTGGCCCTGTGCTCAGCGGCCATCAAGGGAAGCATACCAAACCCACACATTTCTGAAAACTAGACGCCCGGGGGATTCCAGGGAGGTATGGCTTGCATGGATCCCCCAACCTTTCCTTACCCAGAATCCTCTGCAAACCTCAATTTTAGCTGAAAAAATCACTTTTTTCACACATTTTTGTGTGGGAATGTTGTGGCATCACCGGGCTGACACAGATTTCCTACCACTCAGCGTTCCCCCGGGTCTCCCGATAAAAATGGTGCCTCACTCGTGTGGGAGGCCCAAGTACCCGCGACAGGCAAGGGTCCAAAACGTATTGAGCAAACATCAAAATTGCTTATCACCATACAACCTGGTTTTGCAAGGGGGGTCACCTGGGTTTTTGGCCCCGTGCTCGGCGGCCATCTAGGGAAACCTACCAAACCCACACATTTCTGAAAACTAGACACCTGGGGGATTCCAGGGAGGTATGGCTTGCATGGATCCCCCATCGTTTCCTTACCCAGAATCCCCTGCAAACCTCAATTTTAGCTGAAAACATCACTTTGTTCACACATTTTTGTGTGGGAAAGTTGTGGCATCACCGGGCTGACACAAATTTCCTACCACCCAGCTTTCCCCCGGGTCTCCCGATAAAAATGATGCCTCACTCGTGTGGGAGGCCCAAGTACCCGCGACAGGCAAGGGCCCAAAACGTATTGAGGCAACATCAAAATTGCCTATCATCACACAACCTGGTTTTGCAAGTGGGGTCACCTGGGTTTTTGGCCCCGTGCTCGGCGGCCATCTAGGGAAACCTACCAAACCCACACATTTCTGAAACCTAGACACACGGGGGATTCCAGGGAGGTATGGCTTGCGTGGATCCCCCAACGTTTCCTTACCCAGAATCCCCTGCAAACCTCAATTTTAGCTGAAAACATCACTTTGTTCACACATTTTTGTGTGGGAAAGTTGTGACATCACCGGACTGACACAAATTTCCTACCACCCAGCATTCCCCCGGGTCTTCCGGTAAAAATGGTGCCTCACTCATGTGGGAGGCCCAAGTATCCGCGACAGGCAAGGGCCCAAAACGTATTGAGGCAACATCAAAATTGCCTATCACCAAACAACCTGGTTTTGCAAGGGGAATCACCGGGGTTTTTGGCCCCGTGCTCGGCGGCCATCTATGGAAACCTACCAAACCCACACATTTCTGGAAACTAGACACCCGGGGCATTCCAGGGAGGTATGGCTTGCATGGATCCCCCAAAGTTTCCTTACCCAGAATCCCCTGCAAACCTCAATTTTAGCTGAAAAAATCACCTTTTTCATACATTTTTGTGTGGGAAAGTTGTGGCATCACCGGGCTGACACAAATTTCCTACCACCCAACGTTCCCCCGGGTCTCCCGATAAAAATGGTGCCTCACTCGTGTGGGAGGCCCAAGTACCCACAACAGGAAAGGGCCCAAAACGTATTGAGGCAACATCAAAATTGCCTATCACCAAACAACCTAGTTTTGCAAGGGGGGTCACCTGGGTTTTTGGCCCCGTGCTCGGCGGCCATCTAGGGAAACCTACCAAACCCACACATTTCTGAAAACTAGACACCCGGGGGATTTCAGGGAGGTATGGCTTGCGTGGATCCCCCAACGTTTCCTTACCCAGAATCCCCTGCAATCCTCAATTTTAGCTGAAAAAATCACTTTTTTCACACATTTTTGTGTGGGAAAGTTGTGGCATCACCGGGCTGACAGAAATTACCTACCACCCAGCGTTCCCCCGGGTCCCCGATAAAAATGGTGCCTCACTTGTGTGGGAGACCCAAGTACCCGCGACAGGCAGGGGCCCAAAACGTATTGAGGCGACATCAAAATTGCCTATCACCAAACAACCTGGTTTTGCAAGGGGGGTCACCTGGGTTATTGGCCCCGTGCTCGGCAGCCATCTAGGGAAACCTACCGAACCCACACATTTCTGAAAACTAGACACCCGGGGGATTCCAGGGAGGTATGGCTTGCGTGGATCACCCAACGTTTCCTTACCCAGAATCCCCTGCAAACCTCAATTTTAGCTGAAAAATTCACTTTTTTCACACATTTTTGTGTGGGAAAGTTGTGGCATCACTGGGCTGACACAAATTTCCTACCACCCAGCATTCCCCCAGGTCTCCCAATAAAAATGGTGCCTCACTCGTGTGGGAGGCCCAAGTACCCGTGACAGGCAAGGGCCCAAAACGTATTGAGCAAACATCAAAATTGCCTATCACCATACAACCTGGTTTTGCAAGGGGGGTCACCTGGGTTTTTGGCCCCGTGCTCGGCGGCCATCTAGGGAAACCTACCAAACCCACACATTTCTGAAAACTAGACACCTGGGGGATTCCAGTGAGGTATGGCTTGCATGGATCCCCCAACGTTTCCTTACCCAGAATCCCCTGCAAACCTCAATTTTAGCTGAAAAAAATCACTTTTTTCACACATTTTTGTGTGGGAAAGTTGTGGCATCACCGGGCTGACACAAATTTCCTACCACCCAGCGTTCCCCCGGGTCTCCCGATAAAAATGATGCCTCACTCGTGTGGGAGGCCCAAGTACCCGCGACAGGCAAGTGCCCAAAACGTATTGAGGCAACATCAAAATTGCCTATCACCAAACAACCTGGTTTTGCAAGGGGGGTCACCTGGGTTTTTGGCCCCGTGCTCGGCGGCCATCTAGGGAAACATACCAAACCCACACATTTCTGAAACCTAGACACCCGGGGATTCCAGGGAGGTATGGCTTGCGTGGATCCCCCAACATTTCCTTACCCAGAATCCCCTGCAAACCTCAAATTTAGCTGAAAAAATCACTTTTTTCGCACATTTTTGTTTGGGAAAGTTGTGACATCACCGGGCTGACACAAATTTGCTACCAACCAGCGTTCCCCCGGGTCTCCCAATAAAAATGGTGCTTCACTCGTGTGGGAGGCCCAAGTACCCGCGTCAGGCAAGGGCCCAAAACGTAGTGAGGCGACATCAAAATTGCCTATCACAAAACAACCTGGTTTTGCAAGGGGGGGTCACCTGGGTTTTTGGCCCCGTGCTTGGCGGCCATCTAGGGAAACCTACCAAACCCACATATTTCTGAAAACTAGACACCCGGGGGATTCCAGGGAGGTATGGCTTGCATGGATCCCCCAACGTTTCCTTACCCAGAATCCCCTGCAAACCTCAATGTAAGCTGAAAAAATCACTTTTTTCACACATTTTTGTGTGGGAAAGTTGAGGCATCACCAGGCTGACACAAATTTCCTACCACCCAGCATTCCCCCGGGTCTCCCGATAAAAATGGTGCCTCACTCATGTGGGAGGCCCAAGTACCCGCGACAGGCAAGGGCCCAAAACGTATTGAGCAAACATCAAAATTGCCTATCATCACACAACCTGGTTTTGCAAGTGGGGTCACCTGGGTTTTTGGCCCCGTGCTCGGCGGCCATCTAGGAAAACCTACCAAACCCACACATTTCTGAAACCTAGACAACCGGGGGATTCCAGGGAGGTATGGCTTGCGTGGATCCCCCAACGTTTCCTTACCCAGAATCCCCTGCAAACCTCAAATTCAGCTGAAAAAATCTCTTTTTTCGCACATTTTTGTTTGGGAAAGTTGTGGCATCACCGGGCTGACACAAATTTCCTACCACCCAGCGTTCCCCCGGGTCTCCCTATAAAAATGATGCCTCACTCGTGTGGGAGGCCCAAGTACCCGCGACAGGCAAGGGCCCAAAACGTATTGAGGCAACATCAAAATTGCCTATCACCAAACAACCTGGATTTGCAAGGGGGTCACCTGGGCTTTTGGCCCCGTGCTCGGCGGCCATCTAGGGAAACCTACCAAACCCACACATTTCTGAAAACCTAGACACCCGGGGATTCCAGGGAGGTATGGCTTGCGTGGATCCCCCAACATTTCCTTACCCAGAATCCCCTGCAAACCTCAAATTTAGCTGAAAAAAATCACTTTTCTCGCACATTTTTGTTTGGGAAAGTTGTGACATCACCGGGCTGACACAAATTTGCTACCAACCAGCATTCCCCCGGGTCTCCCAATAAAAATGGTGCTTCACTCGTGTGGGAGGCCCAAGTACCCGCGTCAGGCAAGGGCCCAAAACGTAGTGAGGCGACATCAAAATTGCCTATCACAAAACAACCTGGTTTTGCAAGGGGGGGTCACCTGGGTTTTTGGCCCTGTGCTCGGCGGCCATCTAGGGAAACCTACCAAACCCACATATTTCTGAAAGCTAGACACCAGGGGGATTCCAGGGAGGTATGGCTTGCATGGATCCCCCAACGTTTCCTTACCCAGAATCCCCTGCAAACCTCAATGTAAGCTGAAAAAATCACTTTTTTCACACATTTTTGTGTGGGAAAGTTGAGGCATTACCAGGCTGACACAAATTTCCTACCACCCAGCGTTCCCCCGGGTCTCCCGATAAAAATGGTGCCTCACTCATGTGGGAGGCTCAAGTACCCGCCACAGGCAAGGGCCCAAAACGTAGTGAGGCGACATCAAAATTGCCTATCACAAAACAACCTGGTTTTGCAAGGGGGGGTCACCTGGGTTTTTGGCCCTGTGCTCAGCGGCCATCAAGGGAAGCATACCAAACCCACACATTTCTGAAAACTAGACGCCCGGGGGATTCCAGGGAGGTATGGCTTGCATGGATCCCCCAACCTTTCCTTACCCAGAATCCTCTGCAAACCTCAATTTTAGCTGAAAAAATCACTTTTTTCACACATTTTTGTGTGGGAATGTTGTGGCATCACCGGGCTGACACAGATTTCCTACCACTCAGCGTTCCCCCGGGTCTCCCGATAAAAATGGTGCTTCACTCGTGTGGGAGGCCCAAGTACCCGCGTCAGGCAAGGGCCCAAAACGTAGTGAGGCGACATCAAAAATGCCTATCACAAAACAACCTGGTTTTGCAAGGGGGGGATCACCTGGGTTTTTGGCCCCGTGCTCAGCGGCCATCTAGTAAAACCTACCAAACCCACACATTTCTGAAAACTAGACACCCGGGGGATTCCAGGGAGGTATGGCTTGCATGGATCCCCCATCGTTTCCTTACCCAGAATCCCCTGCAAACCTCAATTTTAGCTAAAAGAATCACTTTTTTCACACATTTGTGTGTGGGAAAGTTGTGGCATCACCGGGCTGACACATATTTCCTACCACCCAGCGTTCCCCGGGTCTCCCGATAAAAATGGTGCCTCACTCGTGTGGGAGGCCCAAGTACCCGCGACAGGCAAGGGCCCAAACCGTATTGAGGCAACATCAAAATTGCCTATCACCAAACAACCTGGTTTTGCAAGGGGGTCACCGGGGTTTTTGGCCCCGTGCTCGGCGGCCATCTATGGAAACCTACCAAACCCACACATTTCTGAAAACTAGACACCGGGGGATTCCAGGGAGGTATGGCTTGCAAGGATACCCCAACGTTTCCTTACCCAGAATCCCCTGCAAACCTCAATTTTAGCTGAAAAAAATCACTTTTTTCATACATTTTTGTGTGGGAAAGTTGTGGCATCACCGGGCTGACACAGATTTCCTACCACTCAGCGTTCCCCCGGGTCTCCCGATAAAAATGGTGCTTCACTCGTGTGGGAGGCCCAAGTACCCGCGTCAGGCAAGGGCCCAAAACGTAGTGAGGCGACATCAAAAATGCCTATCACAAAACAACCTGGTTTTGCAAGGGGGGGATCACCTGGGTTTTTGGCCCCGTGCTCAGCGGCCATCTAGGAAAACCTACCAAACCCACACATTTCTGAAAACTAGACACCCGGGGGATTCCAGGGAGGTATGGCTTGCATGGATCCCCCATCGTTTCCTTACCCAGAATCCCCTGCAAACCTAAATTTTAGCTAAAAGAATCACTTTTTTCACACATTTGTGTGTGGGAAAGTTGTGGCATCACCGGGCTGACACATATTTCCTACCACCCAGCGTTCCCCGGGTCTCCCGATAAAAATGGTGCCTCACTCGTGTGGGAGGCCCAAGTACCCGCGACAGGCAAGGGCCCAAACCGTATTGAGGCAACATCAAAATTGCCTATCACCAAACAACCTGGTTTTGCAAGGGGGGTCACCGGGGTTTTTGGCCCCGTGCTCGGCGGCCATCTATGGAAACCTACCAAACCCACACATTTCTGAAAACTAGACACCGGGGGATTCCAGGGAGGTATGGCTTGCAAGGATACCCCAACGTTTCCTTACCAAGAATCCCCTGCAAACCTCAATTTTAGCTGAAAAAAATCACTTTTTTCATACATTTTTGTGTGGGAAAGTTGTGGCATCACCGGGCTGACACAAATTTCCTACCACCCAGCGTTCCCCCGGTTCTCCCAATAAAAATGGTGCTTCACTCGTGTGGGAGGCCCAAGTACCCGCGTCAGGCAAGGGCCCAAAACGTAGTGAGGCGACATCAAAATTGCCTATCACAAAACAACCTGGTTTTGCAAGTGGGGGTCACCTGGGTTTTTGGCCCCGTGCTCGGCGACCATCTAGGGAAACCTACCAAACCCACATATTTCTGAAAACTAGACAGCCGGGGGATTCCAGGGAGGTATGGCTTGCATGGATCCCCCAACGTTTCCTTACCCAGAATCCTCTGCAAACCTCAATTTTAGCTGAAAAAATCACTTTTTTCACACATTTTGTGTGGTAATGTTGTGGCATCACCGGGCTGACACAGATTTCCTACCACTCAGCGTTCCCTTGGGTCTCCCGATAAAAATGGTGCCTCACTCGTGTGGGAGGCCCAAGTACCCGCGACAGGCAAGGGCCCAAAACGTATTGAGCAAACATCAAAATTGCTTATCACCATACAACCTGGTTTTGCAAGGGGGGTCACCTGGGTTTTTGGCCCTGTGCTCGGCGGACATCTAGGGAAACATAGGTAAAACCCACACATTTCTGAAAACTAGACACCTGGGAAATTCCAGGGAGGTATGGCTTGCATGGATCCCCCAACGTTTCCTTACCCAGAATCCCCTGCAAACCTCAATTTTAGCTGAAAAAATCACTTTGTTCACACATTTTTGTGTGGGAAAGTTGTGGCATCACCGGGCTGACACAAATTTCCTACCACCCAGCGTTCCCCGGTTCTCCCGATAAAAATGGTGCCTCACTCGTGTGGGAGGCCCAAGTACCCGCGACAGGCAACGGCCCAAACCGTATTGAGGCAACATCAAAATTGCCTATCACCAAACAACCTGGTTTTGCAAGGGGGGTCACCGGGGTTTTTGGCCCCGTGCTCGGCGGCCATCTATGGAAACCTACCAAACCCACACATTTCTGGAAACTAGACACCCGGGGGATTCCAGGGAGGTATGGCTTGCATGGATCCCCCAACGTTTCCTTACCCAGAATCCCCTGCAAACCTCAATTTTAGCTGAAAAAAATCACTTTTTTCATACATTTTTGTGTGGGAAAGTTGTGGCATCACCGGGCTGACACAAATTTCCTACCACCCAGCGTTCCCCCGGGTCTCCCGATAAAAATGGTGCCTCACTTGTGTGGGAGGCCCAAGTACCCGCGACAGGCAGGGGCCCAAAACGTATTGAGGCGACATCAAAATTGCCTATCACCAAACAACCTGGTTTTGCAAGGGGGGTCACCTGGGTTTTTGGCCCCATGCTCGGCAGCCATCTAGGGAAACCTACCAAACCCACACATTTCTGAAAACTAGACACCCGGGGGATTCCAGGGAGGTATGGCTTGCATGGATCCCCCAACGTTTCCTTACCCAGAATCCCCTGCAAACCTCAATTTTAGCTGAAAAAATCACTTTTTTCACACATTTTTGTGTGGGAAAGTTGTGGCATCACTGGGCTGACACAAATTTCCTACCACCCAGCATTCCCCCAGGTCTCCCGATAAAAATGCTGCCTCACTCGTGTGGGAGGCCCAAGTACCCGCGACAGGGTAGGGCCCAAAACGTATTGAGCAAACATCAAAATTGCCTATCACCATACAACCTGGTTTTGCAAGGGGGGTCACCTGGGTTTTTGGCCCCGTGCTCGGCGGCCATCTAGGGAAACCTACCAAACCCATACATTTCTGAAACCTAGACACCCGGGGGATTCCAGGGAGGTATGGCTTGCATGGATCCCCCAACGTTTCCTAACCCAGAATCCCCTGCAAACCTCAATTTTAGCTGAAAAAAATCACTTTTTTCACACATTTTTGTGTGGGAAAGTTGTGGCATCACTGGGCTGACACAAATTTCCTACCACCCAGCGTTCCCCCGGGTCTCCCCTTAAAAATGATGCCTCACTCGTGTGGGAGGCCCAAGTACCCGCGACAGGCAAGGGCCCAAAACGTATTGAGGCAACATCAAAATTGCCTATCACCAAACAACCTGGTTTTGCAAGGGGGGTCACCTGGGTTTTTGGCCCCGTGCTCGGCGGCCATCTAGGGAAACCTACCAAACCCATACATTTCTGAACCCTAGACACCCGGGGATTCCAGGGAGGTATGGCTTGCGTGGATCCCCAACATTTCCTTACCCAGAATCCCCTGCAAACCTCAAATTTAGCTGAAAAAATCACTTTTTCGCACATTTTTGTTTGGGAAAGTTGTGACATCACCGGGCTGACACAAATTTGCTACCACCCAGCGTTCCCCCGGGTCTCCCAATAAAAATGGTGCTTCACTCGTGTGGGAGGCCCAAGTACCCGCGTCAAGCAAGGGCCCAAAACGTAGTGAGGCGACATCAAAATTGACTATCACAAAACAACCTGGTTTTGCAAAGGGGGGTCAACTGGGTTTTTGGCCCCGTGCTCGGCGGCCATCTAGGGAAACCTACCAAACCCACATATTTCTGAAAACTAGACACCCGGGGGATTCCAGGGAGGTATGGCTTGCATGGATCCGCCAACGTTTCCTTACCCAGAATCCCCTGCAAACCTCAATTTAAGCTGAAAAAATCACTTTTTTCACACATTTTTGTGTGGGAAAGTTGAGGCATCACCAGGCTGACACAAATTTCCTACCACCCAGCGTTCCCCCGGGTCTCCCGATAAAAATGGTGCCTCACTCATGTGGGAGGCCCAAGTACCCGAGACAGGCAAGGGCCCAAAACGTAGTGAGGCGACATCAAATTGCCTATCACAAAACAACCTGGTTTTGCAAGGGGGTCACCTGGGTTTTTGGCCCTGTGCTCAGTGGCCATCAAGGGAAGCATACCAAACCCACACATTTCTGAAAACTAGACGCCCGGGGGATTCCAGGGAGGTATGGCTTGCATGTATCCCCCAACCTTTCCTTACCCAGAATCCTCTGCAAACCTCAATTTTAGCTGAAAAAATCACTTTTTTCACACATTTTTGTGTGGGAATGTTGTGGCATCACCGGGCTGACACAGATTTCCTACCACTCAGCGTTCTCCCGGGTCTCCCGATAAAAATGGTGCCTCACTCGTGTGGGAGGCCCAAGTACCCGCGACAGGCAAGGGCCCAAAACGTATTGAGCAAACATCAAAATTGCTTATCACCATACAACCTGGTTTTGCAAGGGGGGTCACCTGGGTTTTTGGCTCGGCGGCCATCTAGGGAAACCTACCAAACCCACACATTTCTGAAAACTAGACACCTGGGGGATTCCAGGGAGGTATGGCTTGCATGGATCCCCCAACGTTTCCTTACCCAGAATCCCCTGCAAACCTCAATTTTAGCTGAAAAAATCACTTTGTTCACACATTTTTGTGTGGGAAAGTTCTGGCATCACCGGGCTGACACAAATTTCCTACCACCCAGCTTTCCCCCGGGTCTCCCAATAAAAATGAAGCCTCACTCGTGTGGGAGGCCCAAGTACCCGCGACAGGCAAGGGCCCAAAACGTATTGAGGCAACATCAAAATTGCCTATCATCATACAACCTGGTTTTGCAAGGGGGGTCACCTGGGTTTTTGGCCCTGTGCTCAGCGGCCATCAAGGAAGCATACCAAACCCACACATTTCTGAAAACTAGACGCCCGGGGATTCCAGGGAGGTATGGCTTGCATGTATCCCCCAACCTTTCCTTACCCAGAATCCTCTGCAAACCTCAATTTTAGCTGAAAAAAATCACTTTTTTCACACATTTTTGTGTGGGAATGTTGTGGCATCACCGGGCTGACACAGATTTCCTACCACTCAGCATTCTCCCGGGTCTCCCGATAACAATGGTGCCTCACTCGTGTGGGAGGCCCAAGTACCCGAGACAGGCAAGGGCCCAAAACGTATTGAGCAAACATCAAAATTGCTTATCACCATACAACCTGGTTTTGCAAGGGGGGTCACCTGGGTTTTTGGCCCCGTGCTCGGCGGCCATCGAGGGAAACCTACCAAACCCACACATTTCTGAAAACTAGACACCTGGGGGATTCCAGGGAGGTATGGCTTGCATGGATCCCCCAACGTTTCCTTACCCAGAATCCCCTGCAAACCTCAATTTTAGCTGAAAAAATCACTTTGTTCACACATTTTTGTGTGGGAAAGTTGTGGCATCACTGGGCTGACACAAATTTCCTACCACCCAGCTTTCCCCCGGGTCTCCCAATAAAAATGAAGCCTCACTCGTGTGGGAGGCCCAAGTACCCGCGACAGGCAAGGGCCCAAAACGTATTGAGGCAACATCAAAATTGCCTATCATCATACAACCTGGTTTTGCAAGGGGGGTTACCTGGGTTTTTGGCCCCGTGCTCGGCGGCCATCTAGGGAAACCTACCAAACCCACACATTTCTGAAACCTAGACACCCGGGGGATTCCAGGGAGGTATGGCTTGCGTGGATCCCCCAACATTTCCTTACCCAGAATCCCCTGCAAACCTCAAATTTAGCTGAAAAAAATCACTTTTTTTGCACATTTTTGTTTGGGAAAGTTGTGACATCACCGGGCTGACACAAATTTGCTACCACCCAGCGTTCCCCCGGGTCTCCCAATAAAAATGGTGCTTCACTCGTGTGGGAGGCCCAAGTACCCGCGTCAGGCAAGGGCCCAAAACGTAGTGAAGCGACATCAAAAATGCCTATCACAAAACAACCTGGTTTTGCAAGGGGGGATCACCTGGGTTTTTGGCCCTGTGCTCAGCGGCCATCTAGAGAAACCTACCAAACCCACACATTTCTGAAAACTAGATACCCGGGGAATTCCAGGGAGGTATGGCTTGCATGGATCCCCCAACGTTTCCTTACCCAGAATCCCCTGCAAACCTCAATTTAAGTTGAAAAAATCACTTTTTTCACACATTTTTGTGTGGGAAAGTTGTGGCATCACCAGGCTGACCCAAATTTCCTACCACCCAGCATTCCCCCAGGTCTCCCGATAAAAATGGTGCCTCACTCATGTGGGAGGCCCAAGTACCCACGACAGGCAGGGGCCCAAAACGTAGTGAGGCGACATCAAAATTGCCTATCACAAAACAACCTGGTTTTGCAAGGGGGGGTCACCTGGGTTTTTGGCCCTGTGCTCAGCGGCCAACAATGGAAGCATACCAAACCCACACATTTCTGAACACTAGACACCCGGGGGATTCCAGGGAGGTATGGCTTGTATGGATCCCCCAACCTTTCCTTACCCAGAATCCTCTGCAAACCTCAATTTTAGCTAAAAAAATCACTTTTTTCACACATTTGTGTGTGGGAAAGTTGTGGCATCACCGGGCTGACACATATTTCCTACCACCCAGCGTTCCCCGGGTCTCCCGATAAAAATGGTGCCTCACTCGTGTGGGAGGCCCAAGTACCCGCGACAGGCAAGGGCCCAAAACGTATTGAGCAAACATCAAAATTGCTTATCACCATACAACCTGGTTTTGCAAGGGGGGTCACCTGGGTTTTTGGCCCCGTGCTCGGCGGACATCTAGGGAAACCTACCAAACCCACACATTTCTGAAAACTAGACACCTGGGGGATTCCAGGGAGGTATGGCTTGCATGGATCCCCCAAAGTTTCCTTACCCAGAATTCCCTGCAAACCTCAATTTTAGCTGAAAAAATCAATTTTTTCACACATTTTTGTGTGGGAAAGTTGTGGCATCACCGGGCTGACAGAAATTTCCTACCACCCAGCGTTCTCCAGGGTCCCCGATAAAAATGGTGCCTCACTCGTGTGGGAGGCCCAAGTACCCGCGACAGGCAGGGGCCCAAAACGTATTGAGGCGACATCAAAATTGCCTATCACCAAACAACCTGGTTTTGCAAGGGGGGTCACCTGGGTTTTTGGACCTCGTGCTCGGCAGCCATCTAGGGAAACCTACCAAACACACACATTTCTGAAAACTAGACACCCGGGGGATTCCAGGGAGGTATGGCTTGCGTGGATCCCCCAACGTTTCCTTACCCAGAATCCCCTGCAAACCTCAATTTTAGCTGAAAAAATCACTCTTTTCACACATTTTTGTGTGGGAAAGTTGTGGCATCACTGGGCTAACACAAATTTCCTACCACCCAGCGTTCCCCCAGGTCTCCCGATAAAAATGGTGCCTCACTCGTGTGGGAGGCCCAAGTACCCGCGACAGGCAAGGGCCCAAAACGTAGTGAGGCGACATCAAAATTGCCTATCACAAAACAACCTGGTTTTGCAAGGGGGGTCACCTGGGTTTTTGGCCCTGTGCTCAGCAGCCATCAAGGGAAGCACACCAAACCCACACATTTCTGAAAACTAGACGCGCGGGGGATTCCAGGGAGGTATGGCTTGCATGCATCCCCCAACCTTTCCTTACCCAGAATCCTCTGCAAACCTCAATTTTAGATGAAAAAATCACTTTTTTCAAACATTTGTGTGTGGGGAAGTTGTGGCATCACCGGGCTGACACATATTTCCTACCACCCAGCGTTCCCCGGGTCTCCCGATAAAAATGGTCCCTCACTCGTGTGGGAGGCCCAAGTACCCACGACAGGAAAGGGCCCAAAACGTATTGAGGCAACATCAAAATTGCCTATCACCAAACTACCTGGTTTTGCAAGGGGGGTCACCTGGGATTTTGGCCCTGTGCTCGGCGGCCATCTAGGGAAACCTACCAAACCCACACATTTCTGAAAACTAGACACCCGGGGATTTCAGGGAGGTATGGCTTGCATGGATCCCCCAACGTTTCCTTACCCAGAGTTCCCTGCAAACCTCAATTTTAGCTGAAAAAATCACTTTTTTCACACATTTTTGTGTGGGGAAGTTGTGGCATCACTGGGCTGACACAAATTTCCTACCACCCAGCGTTCCCCCAGGTCTCCCGATAAAAATGGTGCCTCACTCGTGTGGGAGGCCCAAGTACCCGCGACAGGCAAGGGCCCAAAACGTATTGAGCAAACATCAAAATTGCCAATCACCATACAACCTGGTTTTGCAAGGGGGGTCACCTGGGTTTTTGGCCCCGTGCTCGGCGGCCATCTAGGGAAACCTACCAAACCCACACATTTCTGAAAACTAGACACCTGGGTGAGATTCCAGGGAGGTATGGCTTGCATGGATCCCCCAACGTTTCCTTACCCAGAATCCCCTGCAAACCTCAATTTTAGCTGAAAAAATCACTTTTTTCACACATTTTTGTGTGGGAAAGTTGTGGCATCACCGGGCTGACACAAATTTCCTACCACCCAGCGTTCCCCCGGGTCTCCCGATAAAAATGATGCCTCACTCGTGTGGGAGGCCCAAGTACCCGCGACAGGCAAGGGCCCAAAATGTATTGAGGCAACATCAAAATTGCCTATCACCAAACAACCTGGTTTTGCAAGGGGGGTCACCTGGGTTTTTGGCCCCGTGCTCGGCGGCCATCTAGGGAAACCTACCAAACCCACACATTTCTGAAACCTAGACACCCGGGGGATTCCAGGGAGGTATGGCTTGCGTTTATCCCCCAACGTTTCCTTACCCAGAATCCCCTGCAAACCTCAAATTTAGCTGAAAAAATCACTTTTTTTGCACATTTTTGTTTGGGAAAGTTGTGACATCACCGGGCTGACACAAATTTGCTACCACCCAGCGTTCCCCCGGGTCTCCCAATAAAAATGGTGCTTCACTCGTGTGGGAGGCCCAAGTACCCGCGTCAGGCAAGGGCCCAAAACGTAGTGAGGCGACATCAAAATTGCCTATCACAAAACAACCTGGTTTTGCAAGGGGGGGTCACCTGGGTTTTTGGCCCCGTGCTCGGCGGCCATCTAGGGAAACCTACCAAACCCACACATTTCTGAAAAGTAGACACCCGGGGACTTCCAGGGAGGTATGGCTTGCATGGATCCCCCAACGTTTCCTTACCCAGAATCCCCTGCAAACCTCAATTTAAGCTGAAAAATCACTTTTTTCACACATTTTGTGTGGGAAAGTTGAGGCATCACCAGGCTGACACAAATTTCCTACCACCCAGCGTTCCCCGGGTCTCCCGATAAAAATGGTGCCTCACTCATGTGGGAGGCCCAAGTACCCGCGACAGGCAAGGGCCCAAAACGTAGTGAGGCGACATCAAAATTGCCTATCACAAAACAACCTGGTTTTGCAAGGGGGGGTCACCTGGGTTTTTGGCCCTGTGCTCAGCGGCAATCAAGGGAAGCATACCAAACCCACACATTTCTGAAAACTAGACGCCCGGGGATTCCAGGGAGGTATGGCTTGCATGGATCCCCCAACCTTTCCTTACCCAGAATCCTCTGCAAACCTCAATTTTAGCAGAAAAAATCACTTTTTTCACACATTTGTGTGTGGGGAAGTTGTGGCATCACCGGGCTGACACATATTTCCTACCACCCAGCGTTCCCCGGGTCTCCCGATAAAAATGGTGCCTCACTCATGTGGGAGGCCCAAGTACCCACGACAGGCAAGGGCCCAAACCGTATTGAGGCAACATCAAAATTGCCTATCACCAAACAACCTGGTTTTGCAAGGGGGTTCACCTGGGTTTTTGGCCCCGTGCTCGGCGGCCATCTAGGGAAACCTACCAAACCCACACATTTCTGAAACCTAGACACCCAGGGGATTCCATGGAGGTATGGCTTGCGTGGATCCCCCAAAGTTTCCTTACCCAGAATCCCCTGCAAACCTCAATTTTAGCTGAAAAAATCACTTTTTTCACACATTTTTGTGTGGGAAAGTTGTGGCATCACCGGGTTGACAGAAATTTCCTACCACCCAGCGTTCCCCCGTGTCCCCAATAAAAATGGTGCCTCACTCGTGTGGGAGGCCCAAGTACCCGCGACAGGCAGGGGCCCAAAACGTATTGAGGCGACATCAAAATTGCCTATCACCAAACAACCTGGTTTTGCAAGGGGGGTCACCTGGGTTTTTGGCCCTGTGCTCGGCAGCCATCTAGGGAAACCTACCAAACCCACACATTTCTAAATACTAGACACCCAGGGGATTCCAGGGAATTATGGCTTGCGTGGATCCCCCAATGTTTCCTTACCCAGAATCCCCTGCAAACCTCAATTTTAGCTGAAAAAATCACTTTTTTCAAACATTTTTGTGTGGGAATGTTGTGGCATCACTGGGCTGACACAAATTTCCTACCACCCAGCGTTCCCCCGGGTCTCCCGATAAAATTGGTGCCTCACTCATGTGGGAGGCCCAAGCACCCGCGACAGGCAAGGGCCCAAAACGTATTGAGGCAACATCAAAATTGCCTATCACCAAAAAACCTGGTTTTGCAAGGGGGGTCACCTGGGTTTTTGGCCCCGTGCTCGGTGGCCATCTATGGAAACCTACCAAACCCACACATTTCTGAAAACTATACACCCGTGGGATTCCAGGGAGGTATGGCTTGCGTGGATCCCCCAACGTTTCCTTACCCAGAATCCCCTGCAAACCTCAATTTTAGCTGAAAAAAATCACTTTTTTCACACATTTTTGTGTGGGAAAGTTGTGGCATCACCAGGCTGACACAAATTTCCTACCACCAATGCTGGGTGGTAGCAAATTTTTGTCAGCCCGGTGATGTCACAACTTTCCCAAACAAAAATGTGCGAAAAAAGTGATTTTTTTCAGCTAAAATTGAGTTTTGCAAGGGATTCTGGGTAAGGAAACGTTGGGGGATCCACGCAAGCCATACCTCCCTGGAATCCCCCGGGTGTCTAGTTTTCAGAAATGTGTGGGTTTGGTAGGTTTCCCTAGATGGCCACCGAGCACGGGCCAAAAATCCAGGTGACCCCCCTTGCAAAACCAGGTTGTTTGGTGATAGGCAATTTTGATGTCGCCTCAATACGTTTTGGGCCCCTGCCTGTCGTGGGTACTTGGGCCTCCCACACGAGTGAGGCACCATTTTTATTGGGAGAACCGGGGGAACGCTGAGTGGTAGGAAATTTGTGTCAGCCCGGTGATGCCACAACTTTCCCACACAAAAATGTGTGAAAAAAGTGGGTTTTTTCAGCTACAATTGAGGTTTGCAGGGGATTCTGGGTAAGGAAACGTTGGGGGATCCACGCAAGCCATACCTCCCTGAAATCCCACGGCTGTCTAGTTTTCAGAAATGTGTGGGTTTGGTAGGTTTCCCTAGATGGCCGCCGAGCACGGGGCCAAAAACCCAGGTGACCCCCCTTGCAAAACCAGGTTGTTTGGTGATAGGCAATTTTGATGTCGCCTCAATACGTTTTGGGCCCCTGCCTGTCGTGGGTACTTGGGCCTCCCACACGAGTGAGGCACCATTTTTATCTGGAGACCCGGGGGAATGCTGGGTGGTAGGAAATTTGTGTCAGCCCGGTGATGCCACAACTTTCCCACACAAAAATGTGTGAAAAAGTGATTTTTTTCAGCTAAAATTGAGGTTTGCAGGGGATTCTGGGTAAGGAAACGTTGGGGGATCCACACAAGCCATACCTCCCTGGAATCCCGCGTGTGTCTAGTTTTCATAAATGTGTGGGTTTGGTAGGTTTCCCTAGATGGCCGCCGAGCACGGGGCCAAAACCTCAGGTGACCCCCCTTGCAAAACCAGGTTGTTTGGTGATAGGCAATTTTGATGTCGCCTCAATACGTTTTGGGCCCCTGCCTGTCGTGGGTACTTGGGCCTCCCACACGAGTGAGGCACCATTTTTATTGGGAGACCCGGGGGATCGCTGGGTGGTAGGAAATTTGTGTGAGCCCGGTGATGCCACAACTTTCCCACACAAAAATGTGTGAAAAAAGTGATTTTTTCAGCTAAAATTGAGGTTTGCAGGGGATTCTGGTAAGGAAATGTTGGGGGATCCACGCAAGCCATACCTCCCTGGAATCCCCGGTTGTCTAGTATTCAGAAATGTGTGGGTTTGGTAGGTTTCCTAGATGGCCGCCGAGCACGGGGCCAAAAACCCAGGTGACCCCCCTTGCCAAACCAGGTTAATGGTGATAGGCAATTTTAATGTCGCCTCAATACGTTTTGGGCCCCTGCCTGTCGCGGGTACTTGGGTCTCCCACACGAGTGAGGCATCATTTTTATCGGGAGACCCGGGAGAACGCTGGTTGGTAGGAAATTTGTGTCAGACCAGTGATGCCACAACTTTCCCACACAAAAATGTGTGAAAAAAGTAATTTTTTCAGCTAAAATTGAGGTTTGCAGGGGATTCTGGGTAAGGAAACTTTGGGGGATGCATGCAAACCATACCTCCCTGGAATCCCCCGGGAGTCTAGTTTTCAGAAATGTGTGGGTTTGGTAGGTTTCCCTAGATGGCCGCCGAGCACAGGGCCAAAAACCCAGATGACCCCCTTGCAAAACCAGGTTGTTTGGTGATAGGCAATTTTGATGTCGCCTCAATACGTTTTGGGCCCCTGCCTGTCGTGGGTACTTGGGCCTCCCACACGATTGAGGCACCATTTTTATCAGAAGACCCTGGGGAACGCTGGGTGATAGGAAATTTGTGTCAGCCCGGTGATGCCACAACTTTCCCACACAAAAATGTGTGAAAAAAGTGATTTTTTCAGCTAAAATTGAGGTTTGCAGGGGATTCTGGGTAAGGAAACGTTGGGGGATCCACACAAGCAATACCTCCCTGGAGGCCCCGGGTGTCTAGTTTTCAGAAATGTGTGGGTTTGGTAGGTTTCCTAGATGGCCGCCGAGCACGGGGCCAAAACCCAGGTGACCCCTTGCAAAACCAGGTTGTTTTGTGATAGGCAAATTTTGATGTAGCCTCAGAAGGTTTTGGGCCCTTGCCTGTCACGGGTCTTTGACCCACCCACGCGAGTGAGGTACCATTTCTATTGGGATACTTGGAGAAAGGCGAAGGGGTAGGAAATTTGTTGTTTCTTTCTGCAGCGCGAAAATTTTGGCACAATATTGCAAGGAAAATGTGACAGACATTTTGAGGTTTGCAGAACATTGTGGGTAAGATAACTTGTTGGGATCCACAAGAGAGACATCACCATGTACTCCCATGGGTGTTTAGTTTACGACAAAATCTACAGTTGGTTGGTTATTCTTAGATGAAATATACACCTTGGCAGAGTGATAAAAAAGATAAAGATTACTGCACAGCCATCTGTTCCTCAAGCACACACACATACTGGTTGGATTCGGCACGTGGGCGAGTGATGGTTCAGTATATATAATTTTATTAACAAGAGATTTCACAAAAATGAAATGCTCTGTCAATAATTGAAAGGACAAAAAGCTGAACCAGTGACTCGCAGCTCGTGAGCTGTAAAGCCACGTCAAGGCACCAACCGCTTTACAGGCCATTCACACAATTTCATACATGATACACACAAGATCATTCACACCACCAGGCACAACACCAACACATTACAACATTCACAAAAAGAGACAAGGTATACCCTGCTTGACAAAAACAGAAAAGACACATTTTTCTGCACAACCACCTATTCCTCAAACACACATACATACTGGTTGGATTTGGCACGAGGGTGAGTGATGGTTCAGTATATACAGTTGTATTAACCAGAGATTTCACAAAAAGAAATTCACTGTTAATAATTGAACGGACGAGAAACTGAACCATTGACTCACAGCTCGTGAGCTGTAAAGCCACGACAAGGCACCAACCTCTTTACAGGCCATTCATACACCTTTCATACGTGTGACACATACAAAACCATTCACACCGCCAGCCGCGGGCCCAGCACTTTCCAACACTCACATCAGCAGACAGCGCCATTCAAGGGCCCATCACTTTCACACGGCCACATTCCTGACACAGCAACCACACCAGCTCACGGATTGCATGGAGTGGCGTTTGGCTAGCAGTGTGTGTAGTGACCAGCAGCTAGTCACTACTCACACACCGCCAGCCAAGCGCCAGTCCACGTACACCGCCAGCCGAGTGCCAGTCCATGCACACCGCCAGCCAAGCGCCAGTCCACACACACCGCCAGCCAAGCGCCAGTCCACACACACTGCCAGCCAAGCGCCAGTCCATGCACACAGCCAGTCAAGTGCCAGTCCACGCACACCACCAGCCAAGCGCCAGTCAATGCACACCGCCAGCCAAGCACCAGTCCACGCACACCACCAGCCAAGCGCCAGTCCAAACACACCGCCAGCCAAGCACCAGTCCAAACACACCGCCAGCCAAGCGCCAGTCCACGCACACCACCAGCCAAGCGCCAATCCAAACACACCGCCAGCCAAGCACCAGTCCATGCACACCGCCAGCCAAGCGCCACTCCACGCACACCCCCATCACATTTAGGATTTTTTTATACAAATAAGAAAACACAAACAAATTGCAAATAGATACAAATCTACTAACACAAAATCTGAAACTAAATACACTACACAAATGCCAACCTTGAAACTGAACAAAAAATATTAAACAATAGAGGCCAGGCAGTTCACTTTACCATTCATGGATGCTCCCAAAAATTAATTTGTGTGTGGTACATTCTAAAACAAGCAGGCACACTCAGCCCAGGGTTAGAAGGACACTCGGGCAGTACATACGAGTCTCCTTCCGCATACCTCTTCGCCAACAGACTCTACATCTCCTACTGGGAAAGTCTTTTGAGGATGTGGGAGGTATGTGATCAGGAAAGTGGCGATCTTTCAATCTAGCAACATCCTCCACCACTCCAACTCTAGGAACACTTGCCTGTTCCACTAAAACAAGGCTGCCTATTACAGACTCCTGAAACTTAGCAAAAGTCATCTTTGACTCAGGACAAGAATCCTGGAATACAACAAAAGCATTAAAGGTTGCCAAGTGGAAAAGATGGATAGCCAACTTCTTATACCAAATGTAAGCCTTACGAAGAGCAGCGTAAGGTTCCAACCTCTGATCTACTCTGTCAACACCACCCATGTGCCTATTATAGTCTAAAATGCACACAGGTTTGCGCACTTCAGCAACCTGACCCCAAACAGTCACAGGTGAAGTGCTTTCATCATGGATGGTAGTCAGCATGTAGACATCTCTCCTGTCTGAAAACTTCACAGCTAGAAGCTCCTCGCAACGCAATGCACTGCACTGTCCCCGCACAAGCTTTTGACAAACAAGTTCTTTTGGGAAACCTTTACGGTTAGAGCGGATTGTGCCACAAGCAACAGTGTCCACTTTGGCCAATTCCCTGAACAACCGCACACCAGTGTAGAAGTTATCTACATATAAATGGTGGCCTTTGTTAAAAAGTCCTCTACCAAGTTCCCACACAATTTTCTTAGTCACTCCAAAAGTGGACGGACAACCAGGGGGGTTAATCCTGGATTCCTTACCGGTGTACACCCTGAAATTAGAGACATATCCAGTCCGACTGTCACACAGCATATACAGCTTAATTCCATAGCGTGCCCTCTTACTAGGAATGTATTGCCTAAAAACCAAGCGGCCCTTGAACAACACCAAAGACTCATCCACTGCTATTTCTTTCCCTGGAGCATAGATCTCAGAAAATCGATCAACAAAGTGATCAATGACAGGCCGAATCTTAAAAAGACGGTCACAATCAGGGTGATCTCGTGGCAACGCTAAACCATTATCAACAAAATGCATCATCCGAAGCAGAAGCAAATACCTATCACGACTCATGACTGCCGGAAATATAGCAGTTGCCATCAAGGTACTAGTAGACCAATATGAAGACATTGTTGGCTAAACCCAAGAACTTCTTCATCTCTTCCAGATTTGTGGGAGTCCACCGGGTAGCTCTAGAGTGGGGCTTAAGGCTGGCACTGTTGTCCCTCAAAAACTGTTCGGCATACAAATTAGTCTGCTCAACAATCTCTGCCAAAAATACATCGTCCATAAACAACTGAAAGAAATTTATCGGCAAAAAGTTTTCAGTATTCACTCTACACCCTGGAACACCAGTAAAGTCTGGCAATGCCGGCTGCACCATGCCTGGGGCAACCCAGAGGTCAGCACTTTCAACGGGAAGCCTTGCAGCCCCAGGCTGCAGCCCAGATGCCTCTTGCCGCACTATTGGCACATCAATGTCCTCCTCTAACACAGGCACTTCATCCGCACTGAGAGTAACTTCATCCACACCGAGAGTAGCTTCATCCGCACTGAGAGTAGCTTCATCATCCGATGATTCCATGTGGAGAGAAAACCCACTGCCTGAATCTTCCCCTGCCTCCTCTGCCTCAGATGCAGAGTCAGTCTCTGAACCATGGTCAGAGGAAGACTCAAAAAGCATACCAACAACCTGCTGAGCAGTAATCCTGCGGCTAGCCATTATCCTTACTAAGAAAGGAGACTGCACAAACAAGTCAACAACAACCAACACTGTGCAAAATAAGTAAGTAAAAAAATGTGTGCCTTTATCACAAAGATCTATATACTCAAAAACGATACGATTCACTTACAAGAGACAGCTACACTCACCAGCACCTACTCTGCAGAGACACAGCAAAAACCAACGATATCCCACTAGAAATAAAAAACAAAACCAATTACTCACAAGACAACAAAATACACATCAAGCAAAAATGCAAAAAGTTTTTGACACTCAAAAACAGAAGCCAAACATACTGGTATTATTACACGATTTGTGCCCCCCCCGGGCCAGAAACGCCAAAACATATAGGTGATCTGTCCCCAGGGGGGGGCAGAAAAGTCTTAAAAATTATTTAGGCCCATAAGGAAGCAACCCTTGCCCAAGGGGTCGCTTCCATTTAAAATTTAAAACACTCCCTGGTGTCGAGTGGCAGAAAGGCAAAATAAACAAACCAATCTGCCCCCAGAGGGGTCGCTTCCAATTTAAAAAAAACAAATTCCCTGGCTCTAGTGGGCTTTTTTGCCCCCCCCCTGGGGCCAGAAATGCCAAAACAATCAGGCTATCTGTCCCCAGGGGGGGCAGAATATAATTTTGAAATAAATTTGGCCCCTGGAAGCGACCCTTGCCCAAGGGGTCGCTTCCATTTAAAAATAAACAAATTCCCTGGTGTCTAGTGGGGTTTTCTTCCCCCCCTGGGGGCAGAAAGGCCAAATAAAAAACACAATCTGCCCCCAGAGGGGGCAGAATATACTTTAAAAATAATTTGGGCCCCTGGAAGCGACCCTTGCCCAAGGGGTCGCTTCCGATTTTAAAAAAAAACTATTCTCTGGCTCTAGTGGGCTTTTCTGCCTCCCCTGGGTCCAGAAACGGCCAAAAATCGGCCGATCTGTCCCCAGGGGTGGCAGAAAAGTCTGAAATTATATTTCCCCCTTAGGAAGCGGCCCTTGCCCAAGGGGTCGCTTCCTTTCCATCCAAAAACGAATCCCTGGTGTCTAGTGGGGCATTCCTGGTGCACGATCGCGATGCTGTGCGCGATCGTGCACCAGGAATGCCCTGCATTGAGACATGAGGGGAGAGGAAACAATGTTTCCTCTCCCCCGATGCCTCAAGGCATCCAGATTCGGCTCCCCCGCCCCACCGGAGACCAAAACCTACCTCCTCCTCTTGGACGCACTGGAAACAAATGGTTTCCAGCGCGTCCAGCGCTTCCTGATGACGTCGGTGCGCGCTGTGCGCGCAGACGTCATGGGAAAGCATGGAGGGGGTCGGGGGTGGCAGCGGAAACTCTTCCGCTGCCAACCCCCTCTGTGGGGGCAAGATCGTTACCCCAGGGGGGGAGCGCCAGCGCTTCCCCCAGGGGCTGTGCTCATGACGGAGCTGTTCCGTCATGAGCACAGCCCAACCGATGCTCATGACGGAACCGCTCCTTCATGAGCATCGAAGGGGTTAACTAAAACTAATTGTTTTTACTTACATTTTTTTATTTTAAAAACAAAAAATATAATTCAATTTTTAATCCTTGAATTAAACAAATCAACTACTCTACACAAAACACCTGTAATGATGACCAAACTAAACTGTTCTAAAATAAACCACAATATATTTTAAGTGAAAGTATAGGAAATAAAAATTGGAATAAACTAAAAATTTCTTTGGACAATCAGGGACGAGTCTGCGAGTTTCCAATAGATACATCTAATCCACATGATCTCATAATCACGGAAGTATGTAAAAAACAGATAAACCTCTAAGTACAACAACAAGCAACGGACAAGTAAAGGTACTACATCAAGAAAAGAAAATTCTTGACAATATAGTGCAAAGTGGAAACAAAGTTTATAATACGCAGCAGGAACAGACGATTTCCCCCAATTAGGGATTCAAAGTGGTGAACACAAAAAGTCATTGAATAAACTGATCTTTGAGCCTGAATATCAAACAAAGGGCAGATCAGATTCTTTAAACAGGGAAACCTAATGAGATTGTTTAAGGAGATACCAAGGCTGCAAAATATTACAACAGCAGATCTCTTAACAGTTGAGTTCTTGCAAGTAGATAATATATCAGGTAAAGAGGTTACTCTTACAACTTGGTACTCAAAAGAACTAACAGCCCTGATTTTCTCAGAAATAGCAAATTTTGATGCATGGGGAATTTCTCTATCTTATCCCAAAAAACAAAATATCCGTACCCATTATTAATGGACATAATGAGCCCGATTACATCTGGAAAGGTGATTCATGCAACTACATGTTTAAGGGGGCCAGAAGTACTACTCCTGAAAATACATATCTGGCAAATAAGACACTGGAGAAAACAAATCAAAATCGAGCTCGAATAACCGAAGGGGCAGAAGAACTTCACGATTGGTCGTGGGTGCCACATTTCTTGAGTCATAAACGATCCTGATGAATCTAACAATTCTAATAGGTTAAAGCCACCAATGATATACCCAGGCACGCCTAAGGATGACAAAATAAGAATCTGCTCATGGAATATCCATGGGTTCAAGGAAATGGGGCAAGACCCTGAGACGCAAGCCTTTTTACAAAGCTTTGATATTATATTGTTACAGGAAACCTGGAATCTGACTTCTAAATCCATTAGTGGATATGTGGAATTTCATGTTTTGGCAGAACAATTTTATAAACATGGGCATCCTAGGGGTGGGCTGTCTATCTATTTAACAGAAAAATTAGCCTGTCATACGGAAGAACTTGACACCTGTGAAAATTGGATACAGATTGTGAAATTGGAAAGTAACAACTTAGTAAATAATATGCCTTGGCAGCTCCTGATCCTAAACATATATATCCATCCGAGCAAAAAATTGAAAAAGGAAAAACTGGTATGCCTGATTAACCTAATCAAGGTTTTGCAGAAAAGCTACCAAAATAGTGAGATGATAATCACCGGTGATTTTAATTCCAACCTAATAGGGAGCAAGATAATTAAGAGAATGTGTCAAATGGAGCGGGCTGTTAATGAATTGATAAACGATCTGGATACCTTAGGATTACATATTCTAAATGGAAAAATAAAGGGAGATCAACCAGCAAGGATTACCTTTCTAAGTGGGAGGAAACAATCAACCATTGACTACACAATGGTCAGTAATGAACTATACATTACAGTCGACTCGTTTTATATAGAATCCCGCCCGGAAAGTGACCATTTGCCGCAAGTTTTGACCATCAACGCAAAACTGTCTCAGAAAGAGAAAATATCTGTATTGACAGAAATCCCGGTAATATACAATCTGAAGAAACTAAAATGGCGCGGTACGAATGTCTCAAAAATAATGGCTGCTGTGCATAAATACATAATCGATGGTGGGTCACAGTGTATCAAGTCACCAGAAGATATTTGGGAACATTTGGGAAAGTTTCTTCTAAACAAATTTCCGGTTCTCCCGGGACGTCATGGTACACAAAGTACAACTTATGAACCATGGTTCAATATACAGTTGCGTAACCTAAAAAGGAAAATCACTAGGGAATCGAGAAAAGCAGTTTTGGCCGTAAGATCCAGAAATCCAGTAACAAACAACAATATTAGAGACATGAAGAAGAACTATAGGGAGAGGTGTAGAGTGGCCAAAAAGGAACGCATGGAAAAACTTTGGGAAAAATTACTCTGGGCCAGCAAATTGTCTAATAGTTGTGAATTTTGGGGCATAATAAATAAGTTAACAAAGGGAATAGGAATGTCTCAAAAAGCAGGGATAAGTGAGAAGATATGGGAACAACACATCCAAAATGTATTTAATATTACGAAGCACGAAATGATAACGAATTTGGAACCTGATCTGGATATTCTGGAGGAGGATAAGCATACAAAATCTGACATCAGCCTCACTTCATGGAAAATAGTGCAACCTGAAAAAATCATAGTCAATCACGATAAAGTTCAAATCAAAGACAAGTTACAGGAACCAAATCATAATGCCTCAACCATCTTAGTTAATATAAACCAATTAAAAGATATAATAAAAAATTGAAAACGGAGGGAGCCGCAGGGCCTAATGGGCTTCCGAACGCAATTTTCAAATATGATGTGGAATTTTGGGCAAAATTTCTTACTCCACTCTTCAACTACCTGTATTATCAAAATAAGATAATTAAATCATGGAGAGGGAGCATATTTCATCCAATATATAAAAGTGGTAATCGCAGGGAGCCTGGAAATTACAGGCTTATAGCCCTGATGGATGTTGATGCAAAATTATATGCTTCCTGTTTATTATTACATTTACAGGGATGGATGGAAGAGAAAGGTATAATTCCCAAATATCAAACCGGTTTTAGACAAGGAATGGGTACTAGCACAAACCTGGCAGTAATTGCACTCCTTACGGAAAAAGCAATTTTAAAGAAATCAGGTTTATTCGTATGTTATATCGATTTAAAATCGGCTTTTGACAAAGTCCCACGTGAACGACTATGGACAAAATTGAAAGGTTGGGGTATACCACAACAACTAATCAACTCCATAGTTGCCCTCCATAGTGAAACCTGGGCCCGGGTAAAGCTGGGGGATGGTAGTATAGCATCATCAAAGATCGATACAAAAAATGGCCTGAAACAGGGGTGTGTTTTGGCCCCAAGCCTTTTTAACTTGTACCTTGCTGATCTGCATACCCACTTGACAAAAGTAAACGGTCATCCTCCGAAATTGGCAGAGGACCACATTCAGTATCTGCAATACGCAGATGACATAGTGGTCCTTAGCCAAACCCCCATTGGCTTACAAA
Source organism: Calotriton arnoldi (assembly GCA_963921515.1). Classification (NCBI taxonomy): domain Eukaryota; kingdom Metazoa; phylum Chordata; class Amphibia; order Caudata; family Salamandridae; genus Calotriton; species Calotriton arnoldi. The sequence goes on along the minus strand of CAWUFW010002500.1, from coordinate 567,637 downwards.
GAGTCATTGACTACTTAACCAACTATTTTGATTGTCAGGGGCTGGAGATAAATATGAAAAAAACAAAGGTGGTGCCACTAGTAGGATCAAGTTTAAAAAAACAAAATTCAAGTGGCTAGCCAAGGGTAAAGAAATAGAGGAAGTTGGCACCTACAAGTATTTGGGCATTAATTTAGGGCGACGTATGTCCTTTACTGATCAAAAAGAGCAATAAGAGCAAAGGCACAAACTTTAATTTTTGCATACAAACAGCTACAAATGAAATTAAGTTGCCCGTCTTACAGCCATCTTTTAAAAACAATGGCAGCACAATTACTTCCAGCATTGGCATATGGTTTGGAAATATGGCACGGTCGGGAATTTGGAATTTTAAATGATTTACAAACAAAAGTGTATAAAGCAGTTTTTAACCTCCCTAGAGTAGTATCACCAGCACAGATCCGTCTGGAATTTGGGCTACAAAATCAGAAATTCCAGAGACAATCGGTTTTTGTGAAACTATGTTGGAAACTTCGCTCCTCGGAACCCGGCACCATGAACAATCTTTGTTGGACTGAAATAAGGGCCCAGTTTGAACAAAAAAATCTGGATTCATGGGGTGAACATCTAAGATCAGCCCTGGTGGAATTGGACATTCAAGAGGCATGGGAGAGTAAGATGGAGAGGATGGCGTTTAATAGAGTGTGTAATGGCGCAGCCAAAAAATTATCTTTCTTAGACGACAAAAACACAGTGGGAAAAAGACGACATTCTTGGACAGTAATAAATTCATATGTAAAACTAAAACCTCAGGATTACCTAGCAGCGCACTTCAGATTATTTTTAAAGAAGAAGTACATGCTGTATCGGTTTGGAGTATATGAAACCAAGGATTTGCAACCAAGTTCGAAAGGGAAATATCTTAACACAACTTGTAGACTATGTGGATATCACAATGAATCATTATGCCACGTGATGTGTGTCTGTCCCACTGTCAGCGAAGCAAGAAGAACATTTCTAAAACCAATTTTAAAAGTCCTTAACATTCGTACTTGTAGACAGACTATTATTCGCTGGGCGGGGGTCATCGAATATTCTAATTTGTCAAGGGGTAAAGTTTTTAACTTTGATTGACACATTGTTAAGAAGAGCGGATCTTGAACATATGAACTTGGCTATTAATGAGTTGGAAAATTCTGCAGATACATAGTCGTAATAGGGCTAATAATGAGTTGGATGGAAAGAAAGAAGGGGAAATGTTTGTACATATTTTGACATAATGATGCATTTTATCATGAATTTGTTTTAACTTCACATTTTAGTAATTTTAAGTGTCTTATTTTACGGTTGTAAAAAACCAAATAAAGTATCTTCTTCTCTCTCTAAACCACAATATAATAAACATGTTGAAAAATAAAACAACTATTACTAAAATGTATTACTACTCATAAAATGTTTTAAATATTTAAAATTAATTAAAACATATTTGACATTTAAAAAAATAATAAAATACTACACACTATAAGCTCCTATATTTCCTCAAAACCCGATTAACACTAACATACCAGTTTTTACAAAAATGTAAACAACTTCAAATAACAATAATAATTTTTATTTTGAAAACAATTCTTTTAAAAAACCTACATACCCTGCCATGTCTGTCATACAAAAAATTGCCTCATGTATGCCAGCACCATTATTTTGCCCTGGGTGTCTCTATAACGCATTAATTATCTTAAATATGTCAGGGCCTGTGACAAACTCCCAAGCATAACATTCTCACTCACACTTATATTTACTCACACTCATTCTCTCCCACTCCAACTCATTCATTCTCACTCACTTTCTCTTAAACCCACTTATGCTAATTCTTATGGGAGAAGCACAGCTTCCTGTTTATTCCCCTGCTTTGGTAATTCCATTGGTGAAGTGTGGAGACAGTGATTCAGACATGCGGTATCATCTGTACACCATATTCTGTGCCCTAATAACTCAGTGACGTAACACAAAATGAAAAAGCCACCCCTGCAGAATGTGAGGACACTAACACTCCCATATCTCACAAACATTCATAGGCAACAATGTTGTATCACTATTTCATATCAACCTACGATTCTTTGAAATCTATGGCATCGTCCACTGTCTATAAACAAACTGTTGAGGTAAATAGATATTGAGCTAAAAATAGTGTGCTATACCTCCTTATATTTTCTTATCTTGATGTTACATTGGTAGTCTATATAATGAATACAATATTCATTAGTGATTAGTTAATATTTAAATTAAAATAGCCCAGTGTTTCATAAGGGCACCTAACTTGTGTTTAGGGATACTGTCACGGGTATCTTTATTGCTACACCTCTGAATGTTTTAGGGAAACATGTATGGTTCCTATATACCAGAGGCCATTGCCACAGTCCCTTCACCTAAACACGGACACAAAAACAAAAGTACACAGTCATGGCCATGACTCTGTGCACAATGGGTGTGTAGTCTCCCAATTATCAGGCCCATTGCATGCACAGGGTGCAGCGAATGTCCGCAGTGACCACCATCTAGTGACCGCTTTGGAGAAGCTGAAGCTCGGAAAAACAGAAAATCAGAACAACAGCACTTCGATGTTGAAAAATTACCAGACCCCAAGAACTAGAAAGCAAATCAAAAACAGGTTGCAATTTCTGGCAGACATGGAAGATCAGTCTGAGACAGCTGTAGACACAGTAAACAAGAAATGGGAACAGGTCTCTTGAATATATGTGAAGAGCAGTTAAACATGCCTGGGAACCAAGACAAGGATCTCTCAAGAATGGAAAAGCTCCTGGCAAAGACAACCTGAAGGCAGAGATGTTCAAGGCAGACCCTGAAACATCAGCCAAAATTCTACAATCACTGTTTACATCGTTTTGGGAGGGAACAAAAGTACCAAATGACTAGAGCCAAGGCATTATCGTCAAGATTCTGAAGAAGTGACCATTAGTCAACAAACTGCCGTGAAATCATCCTTCTGTCAATCCCCAGTAAAATCCTGGTGAAAATCATTATAGAGTACATTTCTGATGCCTTGGACAAGCAGTTAAGAAAAAACCAGGCTAGGTTCCGCAATGGCAGGCGGTGTGTTTATTTTAAAAACATTTTATTGAAATAACAGACAATCTGCATATACGATGTTACAGTCACGAGGGTAAATACACACAGCCAATCGGTACATAGTTTCCACAGAGACACCAACTGTATGATGACTGCAATAATGTTATATCTCATCGTCCGAGTCTTGATCCAACACCGGAGGTGTACAAATGTTTCCCCTATGGATGTTCCATTTGCCCCACACCCTTCCCCATTTCTTTGGGCATCCCCTGTGAATAAAGGTGGCCTTCTCAGCTACCATTACCATATCCATATCTCTACACCATTCTAGTAAAGTTGGTACACTTGCCGACCCCCATTTTTGTGCTAGATTTCGTTTAGCTATCATCATGCCTGTCGTTGCCCACTAGCGTTCAGCGTGGTTAAGGTCTGTTGGTTCCCATACGTTGAGGAGGCAGCATTTAGGCTCGAGCGGGACTTGCTTCTCACTGACTTCCGTAATGGTGTCTATCACTGCTGCCCAGTATGGTGTAAGCAGTGGGCACTTCCACAAGGTGTGATAAAATGTACCTATGGCGCCACAGAGGCGTAAGCAGTGTGGATTGGGATTCTTCCCATCTTATGCAGTATTACCTGTGTGTAATAGGTCCTGTGTAGTATTTTTAGCTGTACCAGACGCAGTCTAGAGGAGATTGCCACCTCTTTAGGCGACGCAATCGCGTCTCACCAGTCGGGGTCGTCCATATCTCCCACCGCCATCTGCCAGAGCGCCCTAAGTCAGTCGAGAGGGTCCGTCCGCTTATTAATAATTTTCTTGTAGGTGAGTGAGGTTGCTTTTTTGTCTAAATAGTCAGTTAGTAGCCGGTCCTCTAAAGGGGATGATACGGGGAGTATTTCCGCTGCTGGGAGGGCTGCATCTATCGCATGTTTAATCTGCATATATCGAAATTTTTCCCCCGGAGTCATCATGTATTGTTCTTGTAGGTGGGCAAAGCTCACAACCTCTCCATTGTGCCAGAGGTCCCCCGGCCGGGATATCCCTATCAGGTCCCATTTTTTAAATCCCTTGCTTTTTCCCAGTGTGCCCAGTTTGCCTGTGTCCCACAGTGGAGTGTGTTGCGTCAGTCTGTCTGACCAGCCCATGTGCCGTGTTACCATGTGCCAGATACGAATTGTGTGTGCCGTTGGGCCCATGAGGTCTCGGATTTTCCCTTTGTTGTAAAGCACCCTGTTAACTCCACCCTTCCCCAGGGCCACTCTGTCTAGGCGGTAGGCAGGGTCTGTGTCAGGTACATGGATCCACTGATTGATGACTGTGAGTTGCGAAGCCCAATAATATGCCTTGATATCGGGTAGAGCAATCCCCCCATCATACCAACTTCTGATCAGTTTGTTCGCTGCCACCCTTGCCGGTTTGCTATCCCATAGGAGGACAGCGACCTCCGAGTTCACTGCTCTGAAATATGAGTCGGGGACTGGATAGGGCGTGTTGTGCAGGGCGTATAAAAATCTGGGCAGGGCCATCATTTTGAAAAGAGCCGCTCTGCCCAGTAGGGTGAGCGGCAATGCTCTCCAGTGCTTGATATCATGCTTCAGTCTTTGCAGCTGTGCTTGCAAGTTAAGTGCTAGGAATGCATCCGGATCCGACGTTACATGGATTCCGAGGTATTTAAAGCTATCTGTCACTATCTGGACCGTGCATCCCTGTGGCAGACGTGGGGGTAGACCATGTAGAATGTAGAGTACTGACTTATCCCAATTAATTGCATATCCCGACACCGATCTGAACACTGCGCAGATGTTGAGCAATGCGTGGAGGGATCGCGTGGGCGAGGCTATATATATTAAGACATCATCGGCATAGAGGGAGATGCGATCTTCCCATCCCTCCCTCCATTTTAGACCTCGGATCATGGGATGCCATCTAATCCAGGCCGCCAGCGGTTCCAGGACCAATGCGAACAATAAGGGTGACAATGGGCAGCCCTGTCGCGTCCCTCTACCCAAAGTGATTTCCCGTGATATGTGCCCATTGGCGACTACATGCGCAATAGGGTTTGTGTAGAGTATGTGTACCCAGGAGCAGAATTTCGGTCCGAACCCTAAATGTTGGAGGACCGCAAATAAAAATGCCCACTCCACCGAGTCAAAAGCCATTTTTGCGTCCAGTGAGAGGACCACAGCGTCCTCCCGCACTGTGTGTTTCCGACCAGTACGCCATGCAGGTGCCTGAGGTTCAAGGCCGTGTTTCTGCCAGGCATAAATCCCGATTGGTCCGGGTGGACCAGTTTGGCGAGATGGGGTGTCAGTCTGAGTGCTAACGTTTTGGCTAAAATTTTAGCTTCTGCATTGATTAATGAGATCGGTCGATATGATGTGCATTCCACAGTTGGTGTGCCAGGTTTGTGGATGGCCACAATGGTTGCCAATCGCTGATCTCTGGGGAGTGTTCCTTGGGCTCGACTCATCTCGTACATTTGCAGCATATAAGGGGCTACCTTGTCCGCCGTATGTTTATATCATTCTATAGGGATGCCATTGGGACCGGTGGCTTTACCTGATTGTATCTTAGAGATGGCTGCCTTGAGTTCGTCCACCGTAATGTCTGCCTCTAGACCCTCAGTTTCTTGAGGCGTGAGCCTCGGCATGTGAATGTCTTTAAGGAATGCAAGTGCTTCCTGGACAGTGGTGGTATTCGTGTATGTGATACTTGTTCGTAGTGTTGTGCTAGCGCAGTCACTATTTCTTGTGGATCTGATGTGACGCCCCCAGTTTCGGCTCGGATCTGCGCTATCCATCTATTCTCCCGTTCCCTCTTATCTAGCCAGGCAAGAAGTTTGCCTGCTTTATCCCCAGATTCATAGATCCTGTGTTGGACTGCCATTAGATGGGTTTTAGCATCTGCCCAAAGCTATTCTTTATATTCCTGTCTTTTAACACGTAGTTCATGCGCAGTAGCGTCAGTGGAATCTATAGCATGTTGAGACTCTAATTGCTGTACCTCCTGCTCTAAGGTCTCTACTTCATTTTTCTTATCTTTTTTATGACCCTCTATGAGGGAGATGGCCTGCCCACGTATGACTGGTTTGTATGCCTCCCATAGCGTTAGCGGGGAAGTGACTGACGTCTCGTTTTCTTGAAAATATTGCATTGTTGCAGTGACCAAGCCTTTCTTGATTTTAGAGTTAAGGAGGAATCCTGGATATATGGGGTACATACGACTTTGGGTAGGGCTGCGTGCCCGAATCTCCGCCATCACCGGGGAGTGATCGGAGATCCCCCGGGCAAATGTGAGGCCGTCCCCATCCTCCCCATGTTATCTAGTGCCGTGAATAAGTAGTCTATGCGTGAAAGGCTATTGTGAGCCCCTGAATGAAAGGTCTATTGTCTCTGAAGTGGGTTTTGGAACCGCCATATGTCCAGTAGACCGTGGGCTTCCAAAAATTCGGCCAACGGTGAGCTTAGGTGATGTTGGGGGCGAGCAGGCGTACGGTCCAGTGCATCATTGATAGTCATGTTAAAGTCGCCCCCTAATATTAGATCTCCTACCTGTAGTGCTAGGAGGAATTTGCCCAGATCTTGAAAGGCAGATGAATGTAGGGCGGGTGGGATATAGACAGTCACTAAGTTAAGCAGGCGACCTTCCCATTGGATTGAGGTTGCTGCAAAACGGCCCTGGTCATCTTTAGAAGTGCGGTGGACAATGAGAGGGAATCGCTTTCTAACAAGGATTCCCACCCCTCATGATCCTGTGGTGAACTCTGAGTGTACTATCAATTGGAACCCCCACCGTTCAAGACCTTTACACATGGATCCTACTAAGTGCGTTTCCTGTAACAGTATCACTGCTGGGGCCTTGCGTTTTAAATATTGCAGCACCAACCCGCGTTTTATCTTGTCTCTCAGCCCATTAACATTCCATGAGAGGAACGATAACGTTGGCGTTGTGGTGCGTTGTGTCATTGGATCAGATGAGGTCATAGAAGGCGTGGGTGTTCGTGGCGGGCCGGATATTTGAGGTCAAGTGTGAACCTATTCCCGTAATGACTGTGTGTCAGTGTCTGCAGATCGGTAACTATCAGAACAATAACATCCAAAAAAACTTTGTATTGCAGGTATACATTATCTACAGCTGGGCAGGCGGTGTGTTGAACAGATCCTTACTCTGTACAACATCAGAAAGCACCATACAGAGTAGCAGAGACAACTATAGATCAATTTAATTGATTTTGACAAACACAGCATATGCAGGAAAAGATGTCTTGCCTCAACATCTATGCACAGCAAGTGGGCCTGAAGATCAGCACAAAGAAATCCGAAGTCATGCCACTCCATATCCCAAACCCTTCACCAGTCAACGGGCAGGCAGTGGCATCAACGGCTGAATAAGGCTAGGAATGCCTTCAGGATGTTGACCAATGTGTTGAGCTCATCTCAGTACAGCATCAACACCAAGCTGACTGTTGTTTCCAAAGCTGCATAATGCCCACACAACTGTATTGATCAGAATACTGGCGGATGACGAAAAGTAACATCACCAAACTGTCAGCCTTCCACATCAGTAACCTGAAAGAAATCTTGCACATGTTTTGGCCACAAAATATCTTAAACCAGGAACTGCTCATAAGATGCAAGCAAGAGAGCATGGACACAATAATTATGAGAAAAATAAAGTTGGATCGGACACACCATCCAAAGGGAACAAAACTCCATCACAAGAACAGTTTTCCATTGGACCCCTGATTGCAAACAGAAGAGTAGCAGGCCAAAGAACACCTAGAGGTAAACTGTTGAAACAGAAATAAAGACCCTGAACCACAGCTGAGGTACCGTACAGAAACTTGCAGAAGACAGACAGAAGCAGAGGTCCTTCGCTGCTTCCCTACATGCCAGCCGGCATAACAAGCAGTATGTAAGTAATTAAGCATGCCCAGGTATGCCAAGAAGGTTCAATTACACCATTCAGCACCTCCTAGTGCCACACCTCTTTACAGCCCTAGCCCACAGAGAGTGTAATGGCCTCTTTTGCATTGGAAGAAAGGATCCACGGACTGCCATGAATTCCCGTATGTGATTTTACCCTAGTGGTGAGGGCTGACTGATGTAAGCATAATGAATAAAAGGTGGTACCCGTCAACATGCGGAGTCTTAGCATGAAACATATTCAAAGGTGAACATGTCTCCTTTTTATGCCAGCGGGGCAAGATGACATCTGTACACCACAAATTTGCCATGAGGTATGAGCCCAGTGCTGGCTGAATTCCTACACTGTGCCTGTGACCTACAGAATGTTGCACAATATGGGCACCTCTGTTTGGTTATCCTGCGAGGGTGAAGAAGAGAGCCCAACTGCACTGCTGTGGTAGCATACCTGTTGTTGCATGGGAAAGGAGGTGGTGAGCAGCTGCCTGCACTGCACGACAGCACACACACAGTGATTGCCCTAACAGCCTTAATCTGAAAAGGCCTGTGTGCCAGAGTGTTCACCCGCAGGTACTGAGAAAAAAAACAATACTAGTGAAACCGGGGCTCATGCGGTGACAGGCAACAACCACCAGGGTGATCCAGATACCTCTAAAAATCTCTAGGACCTGTGTGGTGCTGTGAGCGCACTAGTAAGCCACACCAAGAGGTCAATGCCTATACTTCCATGAGCCAAACACGCAGGACAGCATACCTGGCAAGGCATCCTCACATTGGCGAGGGACTGGACTGAGAAAGTTCCTCTGAAGGTAAGAACAATGCAGTGGGGGCATGAGTGAATAGCAATTGCATCAAGGTTAATGTGGCCTCCGATACCACTCTGCAAGCGTCTCTGTGGGAGACAAGGCTCAAGTGGCAAGATCATCAGAGTCTCCTGAGGTTGGCAGCCCCTGGCACAGATTAGCAGTATGGGAACATTCAAGTCATCAAGCCTTTTGTCTCCTCAGGGCCCACGCTGGTGCAGGTACCCAATTGGAGGCAATGGGTGGAACAGCTCAAGCTGTATTTTTCTGCTGCCATGGTGGAAGACAATAGAAAGCAACCCATATTACAACACTTAGCCGGGGGATTGTTTACAGACTATCTTGTACGCTTCCCGAAGCAGGACATCCACATACCTATGTCACTGTGCTCCCACCCATTTTGAACCATGGCCAAGCCCAAGTACAAGTTAATGCTGTTTTGCAGAGCTCAACCTGAAGAGACAGTGGATGCCTTCTGCCCCAGGCTCAAAGAGTTGGAGAGCATAGCACTTAGCGTAACACTGACGATAGCTCTAAGACACCTAGAGTGGCATTCCACTTGAGGACAAAAGTGGAGGCTAAATTGATGAAGCGGGATGAGGCTGATATAATTGAGAGGGTATAAGGTTCCCCCTTCTGGGTGTCTCCAATTGCCATAACCCAGAAGCAGAAATAACCAGGGGAGGTACGTTTGCGTGTGGGCATGTGCCTCCCAAACCTTGCGATGAAACGGGAAAGGTAACTTACACCAACCGTTGATGCCATGGTGAATAAAATGAGCGGAGTGGGTGGTTCTTCAACCTGGACCGCAGGTCAGGGTACAACCAAATACTGATATATAACAACCATGAATGTTTGACCTTCGGTATTGCAACACCATTCAAGAAGTGTTGACATTTTGGTATATGCATCCTAACTTGGTGAACACCATATACAGTTCCGGAAGGAACTACAGAGGTTTTACAAGTGTGCATTCCTGCAGTCCAAGATTCTTTTCTTTGGTACTGTTTGTGAGCTGAAGTTCAAGTCTTTGACCCTACGAAAGTAATAGACATCAAGCTGGCGCAACCTCCTTCCTCAGTCTCAAAGTGAAGAGTTTCCCATGAATGGTCAATTATTTTGGCCGGTTTACAAAAGACTTGACATGCTTCACAGGGCCGCTCCGAGATCTCATAATACTGTTTACCCATGGGCCTGGACGGATGAACACAAAGGGGTCGATTCCGATTCGGGCCGGAAAAAGCACCGACCGACTCGGATCCGGTTAAAATACCGACCGACACGTACCCGTGGCGCACGACATGCCAAGTACGATGCAAGGCGCGAAAAATCCGACCGACACGTACCGAAACAAAGTCGACCGACCGAGCCGCACGGAAAACAGCAATCCGGCCGGAAAAACACGCGAATCCAACCGACCGACACGCACCCGGAACAAATCCGACCGAAACGTACACGCGAACTCCAAACCGCAAAGTACGATGCAAGGCGCGAAAACCACGAGCGAGTCGGACGGAGGACAAGCCGTACGACCGACACGCATACAAAACCGAGCCGAAGCAACACAATACATCGCGACCGACGCGTACGCAGCATAGAAAACTGCACAAACACAGCGTGAACGAAACGGAGAACACCGTACGAGACCAATGCAGGGTCCGACTCGGTCACAAGAACGTTTCCAACATACACAAACAGCACAAAGGAAAAATCACCCAAAAAGAGGCCAAACAAGCAATTACCAAGCCAATAAATACTGGGGGGTGGGGACAGAGAACAAAGACACACCCACAACTCCACCTATATAAAGGACACAAATCACTACCATGAGCCTTTGCAAATGCCATTCCACTGCCAGCACCCAAGAGAAAGCAACCATACACCCACAGCTCATCCCTCACACAAGCCACACACCATCAGCACACCAACAAATACCTACCGCACATACACCCAGCAAAACACACACTCACACACCCTCACCTGCACACCAACACACACATCACCCACCATCACCACCCATCACCATGCCCCCCAAGAAGAATCCCAAGTTCCTAGATAGTGAATTGGAAGTCATGGTAGACGAGATCCTCAGGGTGGAGCCACAGCTGTTTGGCACACTGGTCCAACAGACCCCCATGTCGCAGAAAACCAAGATGTGGGAGAGGATCATCAACAGGGTGAACGCACAATCACCATGTCGGCGCACAAAGACCGACATCCAGAACAGGTGGTATGACGTGCGCAGGAGGGTACGGAAAATGCTGACGAAAGACTACATCAACAGCCAACACACCGGCAGTGGCCCTCCTGCCAAGCCAATATACCTCAGGCCCTGGGAGGAGAAGGTGCGCGCCATCCTTCCGCCAGTGAGCGTATATGGACTAGAGGACATCCCAGAGCCTGGTGAGTGCACAACAAATGTACACAATATACTGCCACAAAACACACACATCACTGTCAAGGGGAGAGTCAAACCATGCACTCATAGCAATTACACAGCAACTAGAACAGAATCGTCCCAAAATGTGTATGTCAGTCAGATAAACACAACACATGCCATCAAAAAAGTCACATCCAACTGTGCCAACACATGTACAAACACAACCACAACTACAGCTAGGCAGTGGCACAAATAGAACTAACAAACACATCCACACATGTAGCCACCACAACAACACCAACACACAGTGAAGACCACTAAAAGGAAGGAATTCTGTGTATGCTGGCCAAGTCAGTGTAGCCAATAGCATCATGGGAGTCGCAGTCACACATATTGCCCCCCCCACAACTGTCCCATCAACACCACCATGAACCATGCGCACATCACAGGGAGTGGAGAAGGACTCACAAGATGGCTGACACTGGCTACTGCTGTGGGGAGCACAAGGCCCTGCTGGCAACTGTGCACCAACAAACAGCAGGACACCACTGACTGACATCCTGAGAGACAACTTACACTCCCTGCAATGCAAGCACGTTCCATGGTGGGATAACTGGCTGGCTGGCTGGGTGGGAAGGAGGACTTGCAGCACTAACCATAGTCACAAGCACCTCCCCTCACACACACCCCAACACAAACTCCACAGTACCCACCTGGTAGAATGCAATGCCCTCCATCCTAACACAAGATCCCACAAAGAACCACCACCCTGGGTTATTTTGTGTGAAGCACAGGGACACTCTTGGGACTCTTAGCCAAACAACTGCCAGGACAACACTCCCAGCCATCCTGTCAGCACAGCCAGCCCACCCCACAGGGCAGCAGAGTCAAAAGGAAGGAAGCATGGGCATGCAGGGTACTGCACACCAACCAACAGCAGGACACCACTGTCAGCCATCTTGCCATTGCTCTCACACCCACACACACTGAACTCCACACAAAAGCAAGTAAGTATGGGCATGCAGGGAAGGGGGGTGGAGGCAATAGCATGATGGGAGTCGTAGTCACTGATATTGGTCACCCCCACAACTGTCCCATCAACACCACCCTGAACCATGCTCACATCACAGGGAGTGGAGAAGGACTCACAAGATGGCTGACACTGGCTACTGCTGTGGGGAGCACAAGGCCCTGCTGGCAACTGTGCACCAACAAACAGCAGGACACCACTGACTGACATCCTGAGAGACAACTTACACTCCCTGCAATGCAAGCACGTTCCATGGTGGGATAACTGGCTGGCTGGGTGGGAAGGGGGACTTGCAGCACTGACCATAGTCACAAGCACCTCCCCTCACACACCCCCAACACAAACTCCACAGAACCCACCTGGTAGAATGCAATGCCCCCATCCTAACACAAGATCCCACAAAGAACCACCACCCTGGGTTATGTTGTGTGAAGCACAGGGACACTCTTGGGACTTCTAGCCAAACAACTGCCAGGACAACACTCCCAGCCATCCTGTCAGCACAGCCAGCCCACCCCACAGGAAAGCAGAGTCAAAAGGAAGGAAGCATGGGCATGCTGGGAAGGGGGAGGAGGCAATAGCATGATGGGAGTCGTAGTCACAGCTCTACATCCCCCACCACATGGCCCAGCAAGCTCACACTCACGCATGCACATCCCACAGAGAGTGGAAAGGCCCATCAAAGATGTCTGACACTGTTGCTGTGTCGTGGGGAGCACAAGGGCATGCAGGGTACTGCACACCAACCAACAGCAGGACACCACTGTCAGCCATCTTGCCATTGCTCTCACACCCACACACACTGAACTCCACACAAAAGCAAGTAAGTATGGGAATGCTGGGAAGTGGGGTGGAGGCAATGGCATGATGGGAGTCGTAGTCACAGACATAGCTCACCCCTACAACTGTCCCATCAACACCACCCTGAACCATGCTCACATCACAGGGAGTGGAGAAGGACTCACAAGATGGCTGACACTGGCTACTGCTGTGGGGAGCACAAGGCCCTGCTGGCAACTGTGCACCAACAAACAGCAGGACACCACTGACTGACATCCTGAGAGACAACTTACACTCCCTGCAATGCAAGCACGTTCCATGGTGGGATATCTGGCTGGCTGGGTGGGAAGGGGGACTTGCAGCACTGACCATAGTCACAAGCACCTCCCCTCACACACCCCCAACACAAACTCCACAGAACCCACCTGGTAGAATGCAATGCCCCCCATCCTAACACAAGATCCCACAAAGAACCACCACCCTGGGTTATGTTGTGTGAAGCACAGGGACACTCTTGGGACTTCTAGCCAAACAACTGCCAGGACAACACTCCCAGCCATCCTGTCAGCACAGCCAGCCCACCCCACAGGAAAGCAGAGTCAAAAGGAAGGAAGCATGGGCATGCTGGGAAGGGGGAGGAGGCAATAGCATGATGGGAGTCGTAGTCACAGCTCTACATCCCCCACCACATGGCCCAGCAAGCTCACACTCACGCATGCACATCCCACAGAGAGTGGAAAGGCCCATCAAAGATGTCTGACACTGTTGCTGTGTCGTGGGAGCACAAGGGCATGCAGGGTACTGCACACCAACCAACAGCAGGACACCACTGTCAGCCATCTTGCCATTGCTCTCACACCCACACACACTGAACTCCACACAAAAGCAAGTAAGTATGGGAATGCTGGGAAGTGGGGTGGAGGCAATGGCATGATGGGAGTCGTAGTCACAGACATAGCTCACCCCTACAACTGTCCCATCAACACCACCCTGAACCATGCTCACATCACAGGGAGTGGAGAAGGACTCACAAGATGGCTGACACTGGCTACTGCTGTGGGGAGCACAAGGCCCTGCTGGCAACTGTGCACCAACAAACAGCAGGACACCACTGACTGACATCCTGAGAGACAACTTACACTCCCTGCAATGCAAGCACGTTCCATGGTGGGATATCTGGCTGGCTGGGTGGGAAGGGGACTTGCAGCACTGACCATAGTCACAAGCACCTCCCCTCACACACACCCCCAACACAAACTCCACAGTACCCACCTGGTAGAATGCAATGCCCTCCATCCTAACACAAGATCCCACAAAGAACCACCACCCTGGGTTATGTTGTGTGAAGCACAGGGACACTCTTGGGACTCTTAGCCAAACAACTGCCAGGACAACACTCCCAGCCATCCTGTCAGCACAGCCAGCCCACCCCACAGGGAAGCAGAGTCAAAAGGAAGGAAGCATGGGCATGCTGGGAAGGGGGTGGAGGCAATAGCATGATGGGAGTCGTAGTCACTGATATTGGTCACCCCCACAACTGTCCCATCAACACCACCCTGAACCATGCTCACATCACAGGGAGTGGAGAAGGACTCACAAGATGGCTGACACTGGCTACTGGTGTGGGGAGCACAAGGCCCTGCTGGCAACTGTGCACCAACAAACAGCAGGACACCACTGACTGACATCCTGAGAGACAACTTACACTCCCTGAACGCAAGCACGTTCCATGGTGGGATAACTGACTGGCTGGGTGGGTGGGAAGGAGGGCCGGCTGTCAACCAAACACAACCAATGCAGACCATGTTCACACCCCAGAAAATACATAGAAATGCCCAAATAATGCAGGACAATGTGCCACACCAATATCAACCCCTGACTGTGACGACTTAGGACAATGCAATGTACAGGCCCGCACCCAGAGGCACAGTCACAACTGTCATGTGTGTCAACCATTGATGCCTGCAGAAACATGACATACATTGTTTGTGTCTCCCAAAAACAGGTGATGATGGGGACACAGCAGCAGACGCTGAGGAGTCCCAGTCCCAGGCTCAAGAGGATGCCGAGCTCACTGGCGTCGTACAGCCTCTGTCCTCCTCGGACGATGAAGAACAACCTGGCACATCCGGTGCAAGTCAACATGCAGCACCAGCAGGACCACCAGCTGCAGCACCAGCAGGACCACCAGCTGCACCCCCTGCACCCACCCCTCCAACGACTGTCACCACGAATACCATCCCTGCCGACATGGACAGAATAAGGAGCAACACCAGCACAGTGACCCTGGACCAACCTGGGGCCATGGACACCACCACCACCACCAACCCCCAAGGTGGACCAGGGTTATCTGTGCGTGCCACTGCACACACTGCACATGTCAGCAGGGGTGGTGGGAGGGTGGGAGACAGAGGTCGCTGCTTGCAGACGTTGCTGGTGTGCATGATGACCCACAACTGGTACGCATAGCTGATGCGTACCAGTCCAGCACCGGAGAGCTCAGCCAGGTAGTGGGGCTCCTCAGAGACATTAAACAGCAGCAGGCTGCCCATCATGCCCGCTTGGACTCCCACATGTCCCACGTGGAGTCACACATGTCCCGTGTGGACTCACACATGTCCCGCGTGGAGTCCAAGTGGGATGCACTGCATGAGATGACGGCGGTGCACAGGGACATTTTACAATGCCTCCGCCAGATGAACAGCAACCAGTCCACACCTCCCTGTGTGCCAACAACATCTGGTGCGGAACAAACTGCAACTGCCACAGGGAGGGAGGAGGACTCTGGCGGAGAGTCCCCTGCACCGCAGCAGCCTGTACTTGAGGGGCCCCCCCCAAGAAGAGGGGTCGTCCGAGGAGGGAAAAGTGAGAGGCCGATGGCCAAGCGCAACTCCCAGGAAGCCTGAACCTGTTCTGGATGTTCGCCTTTGTGCACAGACTGTTCAACCTGTTGACGGCATCACTACTCCCACACATTGCATGGGGAGTACAAGTTGGACCAATGTGTCAGACAACTGTGGCCCCGATACTGGGGATCCTGTCTACCCGGACTTTCAAGTCACCTAGGAACTTGGGATTGCAAGATTTATGTACAGCACAACCCATCCTATGCACTATTAACACAAATGTATCACAATAAACACACTAATACACCATACTTGCCTCTGTCGTGATTCCAACGTGGGTGCTGTTATGGGGATGATGAACTGCAAAATTACACTGTGTATGCGAACTGCAACAGCAAGGACAACACAGGCATGTGAGTACAGGCAACGTGACACACATGAGGGAGACACACCACCAGGGCTACACAACACATACACACCTAGGCCATCTGACTCATTGCCTACACTGATATTGTCAGGGAAGACGGTGCAATGCACAGACACCACACCCATTCCCAGTTGTAGTCAAGTAGCCCACAGGTGCAGTAAGCAAATGGCAGTCAGATGTGTGACCACAGACAACGCATATCACAAAGTGAAGCACAGGTTTATTACACAGTTGCAACATGCCGTAACCACTACAGATGCAAGGTAACCCCACCTGGCAGCGGGCACACAGTCAACAACTGTAGACGGAAGGAAGTCCATGGGTGTGGCGCACATCACCTGTACGGACACAACAGCTACCAGCCTGGATGTGCAATCACGTCGTCGGTGGACACAGTTGACCAAACGAATCTGAAAGTACGCTGTGAAGGACAGAAATGACACACAGTCAAAAGCAATGGAGTACAGGACAGAACAGCAAAACTCATGCACAATACATGTTACAAGATACCCACCCAGAACCAAGTTAGCATGTCAACACTGTTGGGGAGTACAGCCCACCTGTCACCACACATCGTAACACACATCCAGTCAAGTAGCCCATGGACACACTCCAACAGCACCAGAGCACCACCCACACATCATGCCAACTCACATCATTGACATGACACCTCAGGATACTCACATTCAGCTAAAGAAGTTGGTGATGAGCTGTGTGCGGACATCACCATCACCATCATCATCATCATCGTCACTGGCATCGTGGTCCAGGCCAGGATCCTCCACAGGTGGCGGATGTTGGTCATTGTCATCCTGGATGAGAGGCAACTCCTTCCGCACTGCCAGGTTGTGGAGCATGCAGCAGACGATGATAATCTTGCACACTTTCGCAGGGGCATATGGGAGGGACCCTCCGGTCTTGTCCAGGCAGCGGAAGCGGCTCTTCAGGAGACCAAAGGTCCGCTCAATCACTCTCCTGGTCCGACCATGTGCCTCATTGTAGCGCATCTGGGCAGGTGTCACAGGGTTCCTGAGGGGTGTCAGCAACCACGGCATGTTGGGGTATCCCGAGTCACCTACGGACAGACAAGTGCACATTAGCTGACTTGGAAAAGTGGGCGGAATACTACAGATCAGATCACACACAATGGCACAAAGTCAGTACACACCGACAAGCCAGGCACGCTGGTTCTGCATCTGTGCCATCATCCTGGGGATGCGACTACTCCTCATCACAAAGGCATCGTGTGCTGAACCAGGGAAACGGGCACACACGTGTGTGATGGTCATGTCTGCAAGACACACCACCAGTGCATTGACCGAGTGGTAGTGCTTGCGGTTCCTGTAGGCCTGCTCCTGGGCCTGTGGTGGTACCAAAGCCACATGTGTCCCATCAATGGAGCCAATTACATGCGGCATCCTCCCCAGGGCATAAAAGTCACTCTTCACGTCAGTGAGTCGTCGCAGTCTAGGGAAATAGATGTACCGGTTCAGGAAGAGCAACATTGCCGCCAAAACATCGCGGAGCACACGGCTGAACATGGTCTGTGACATCCCAGCAGCAGTCGCCACAGTATGTTGGAAGGTACCAGTGGCAAAGAAGTGTAGGGCTGCCATCACCTTCACCTTGGGGGTCAGCGCTGTAGGATACGGCCGGCCAGGCTGCAAATGTGGGGACAACTGCACTGCCAAATCCTCAATCAGCTGCCTGGTGAAGCGGTACCGTCGGATGCTGTCCCGTTCCACCATCGTTGCCAGGTCTGGGAATGGCCGATGGACAGCAGGAGCCCTGCAGTGCAGAGGAGAAGTAAGCAAGATTGTCAGTCACCCCACATATGCGGCATTGAACACACTCAAGATCCCAACATACATCATTATGAGGCACAACTACATGAAGTGTGCAGTACCGGAAGGACATGTATGGTACATACATGGCCAACATCTGTCAACACGGTCCAACAGGTGGCATCAATTAGTCCCAGGTTGGCCCATTGGATATCATGAGGCCGTGTCACAGTTCCCATCTCCTGCTGCCGTGTCACAATAACCCCCCACAGTGACATGTGAGGACAGATGTGCCCCAGGCACCACAGCTCAACAACAGGTACATTCCCAGGGACCCTGTAATGCCACATGGACACTGGCATTACATGGAGTATCATGTATACACCACAGCAAAACAACCATGACCCCCACAGGTAGTGGCCCCACTTGCCACGGCAGGACAGACATGGACGTCTGTGACACACATGCACAACATCAGAGTCCATGCACACACAACGTGGATGTGGAGACTGTCTCCCATTGTGCACATGAAATCAGAGACATTGTAAACACTACATGCACAAAGACTGTGGAGGACCATCACTATTGTGCCACTGGGACACCCTGGCTCAAACATACCGTCCCACATGGGACTCACGGGGTATGTGACATGACATACACATACACCACTGTGAAATGTGACCATGGCACATGCACAGATATGAACAGTTGCACATCACAGTGGTCACGTACACGTAACACCCAGGATCCTGTCCCCATGAACACGTGCACAGCCTGGGGGTGGCAGCCCACAGGTGACACCCACAGGACAACATGTACACCAACATACACACAATAGGAAATGCATCCTTACATGCCTTATGATAAGGTTTGGACAGGCTGTCGTGATGTAGGTGTGCCCCTCACTCCCTGGGAGCTATCTGTGGCTGGCATATGTCCATCTGAGACAGGCATGCTGACATATGCCAGTCACATGTACAGTGATGCGTTGTACCGCAATGGACCGATCGGTGCCTCCGGCCGGCCCATTGCATTCAATGTGTGCGGGTACGCGTTGTACCCCTGTGCGCGTTGTACCGCAATGGACCGATCGGTGCCTCCGGCCGGCCCATTGCATTCAATGTGTGCGGGTACGCGTTGTACCCCTGTGCGCGTTGTACCGCAATGGACCGATCGGTGCCTCCAGCCGGCCCATTGCATTCAATGTGTGAGGGTACGCGTTGTACCCCTGTGCGCGTTGAACCGCAATGGACCAATCGGTGCCTCCGGCCGGCCCATTGCATTCAATGTGTGCGGGTACGCGTTGTACCCCTGTGCGCGTTAGTACCGCAATGGACCGATCGGTGCCTCCGGCCGGCCCATTGCATTCAATGTGTGCGGGTACGCGTTGTACCCTGTGCGCGTTAGTACCGCAATGGACCGATCGGTGCCTCTGGCCGGCCCATTGCATTCAATGTGTGCGGGTACGCGTTGTACCCCTGTGCACGTTGTACCGCAATGGACCGATCGGTGCCTCCGGCCGGCCCATTGCATTCAATGTGTGCGGGTACGCGTTGTACCCCTGTGCGCGTTGTACCGCAATGGACCGATCGGTGCCTCCGGCCGGCCCATTGCATTCAATGTGTCGGGTACGCGTTGTACCCCTGTGCGCGTTGTATCGCAATGGACCGATCGGTGCCTCCGGCCGGCCCATTGCATTCAATGTGTGCGGGTACGCGTTGTACCCCTGTGCGCGTTGGAACCGCAATGGACCGATCGGTGCCTCCGGCCGGCCCATTGCATTCAATGTGTGCGGGTACGCGTTGTACCCCTGTGCGCGTTAGTACCGCAATGGACCGATCGGTGCCTCCGGCCGGCCCATTGCATTCAATGTGTGTGGGTACGTGTTGTACCCCTGTGCGCGTTGTACCGCAATGGACCGATCGGTGCCTCCGGCCAGCCCATTGCATTCAATGTGTGCGGGTACGCGTTGTACCCTGTGCGCGTTAGTACCGCAATGGACCGATCGGTGCCTCCGGCCGGCCCATTGCATTCAATGTGTGCGGGTACGCGTTGTACCCCTGTGCGCGTTGTACCGCAATGGACCGATCGGTGCCTCCGGCCGGCCCATTGCATTCAATGTGTGCGGGTACGCGTTGTACCCCTGTGCGCGTTGTACCGCAATGGACCGATCGGTGCCTCCGGCCGGCCCATTGCATTCAATGTGTGCGGGTACGCGTTGTACCCCTGTGCGCGTTGAACCGCAATGGACCGATCGGTGCCTCCGGCCGTCCCATTGCATTCAATGTGTGCGGGTACGCGTTGTACCCCTGTGCGCGTTGTACCGCAATGGACCGATCGGTGCCTCTGGCCTGCCCATTGCATTCAATGTGTGCGGGTACGCGTTGTACCCCTGTGCGCGTTGTACCGCAATGGACCGATCGGTGCCTCCGGCCGGCCCATTGCATTCAATGTGTGCGGGTACGCGTTGTACCCCTGTGCGCGTTGTACCGCAATGGACCGATCGGTGCGCACCCATTGACAATGGGCTTGCCTGGCAACGGACGCGTTTTCGAATTTCGAACGAGTCGGTTGCTGGAAATTCAGTTGGTCACCCACAACAATGTTACAAAATCATGTATGCCATGAAGTTGAGGATTTGAAGGATGCTGTGGGCGTGTTTTGGTGCTGCTATTCCATGGATTGGCCAGATTCAGAAGATGCAAACGACTTGGACCTATCACTTTGGACACAAGGGACAGTATCTGCCTCTCCAGCACATATATATTGCTGGCTGTTCCCCTGAGAGCTCACTTGCCTGCACTACATGCTCCAGGACGACATCTGCCACTGCACTGCTGCTGTCTCTGCCCCTCTGGACCCTGCAATGGCACGTACTGTGGAAAGAGCCCCAGCCTTCAGCCTTGAAGAGAACCAGGCCCTGCTGGACAGCCTACTTCCACAGTACAGCAAGCTGTATGGGACACCAGGGGAGCAGGTGAGTGTTCTGTGCACTGCCTTTCTGAATGTGCATTTTGTCTGACTAGCAAGGCTGAGAGTCTGCACGCCACTGGCTAGCAGGCTCACTGAGTAGTTGTCACCCCCCATAGTGTGTAGTGACTTGCACTGGACAGGTATGGTGCAGTGACAGTGCATTTGAACATGGTTTTACTTCCCATGCAATGATACCATGTAGTGACGTCTGGCAAACTGTCCATGGTCAGCTTTGCACTGCCTGTGTACATCATGTGCCCCTGTGATTGAGACATGTATATGCAACTGTGTCATGCACGGATATGTTGCATGTGTGGTAATGGCCTTTTCACTTTGTCATCCTGACAGGTTAATGCCCATCGGAAGCAGGAAATCTGGAAGGACATCGTCCGGGCTGTCCGGTCCGTGGGGGTCTACAAGCGCCGGATCCGCAACTGCCAGAAGAGGTGGCAGGACCTTCGGGGCTGGACCCGGAGGATTGCACGGGTCCAGCTGAAGCTGTCGCCTCCTCGCAGGAGAGGCGGAACACGGACCCTGACCCCCCACATGCTCCAGATCCTGGCGGTGGTGTTTCCAGACCTGGATGGGCAGCTGAAGGCCAGACAGCAGCAAGGAGGGGGTGAGTCAAAGACTGCACTGTGAACTCTGTATTACATGCTTTGTGCCCTCCTCTGGCCTGGTTCAACTGCCACAGTGCAGCAGTCATGTTGTCCAGGAGCCATGTCCCTCTATTGTGCACTGCCCACTGCTCATCTGATACCCAGGTGTGGCCCTTACATTCAGGGAATTGTGTCACTTGGGACTGTGTCCTTGCAGTTTGCTTCACTAAAGGTGGGGGACAGCATCTGTTTCCCTAACTCTGTTGTGAGCATCATGGGTGGGTCCATTGTTCACACAACGCCTGGGTTTGGACATGTGATCTGCGTGTTGCTTTGATATGCGGTCCACTTGCTGAGCTGAGCCACCACATGTGCCTGTGGTATGTGGCACACGCCCATGCAGCGGGTGGGAACAATGTTTGGGCCCCAGGAGTGTGCAGATTACGTGTGTCACACATACATAGCCAGCTATCCACTGTCCAGGGCACATCCCTCAT
This sequence comes from Calotriton arnoldi, assembly GCA_963921515.1. Lineage (NCBI taxonomy): Eukaryota > Metazoa > Chordata > Amphibia > Caudata > Salamandridae > Calotriton > Calotriton arnoldi. The sequence goes on along the minus strand of CAWUFW010002500.1, from coordinate 545,529 downwards.
TCATGTGGAGCAGGACAGTCATGCCAACTCCAGGCCATGCAATGCACTCTGTACTCCCACTCCCGTGTATCAGCTGACACATTGTGCACAGTGATTTGACCCCTCAGGTGTCTGCCTCTGTGTCAGTGTGCTGTGGATTAGTTGCCAGGACTGCTGGGGTGTTTCTTGGTAGGGGCTCAGCATGCCCCTGGAGATGTGACCATAGGAGACGATACTTGTGTGTCACATAGGTGTTTGATCAGCTGCCCGTGCAAACTGGGGTATGCGAATGTGATGTTCAGGCAGCTGTTCCCCATTCACAGCAAATTGTGAGGGGCTCAGGTTCAGAGGGTAGTGTCACAGGTCTCCCATATGTCCAATAGGTGTGACCTGGACAGATGAGGGTTGAGATGATGTGTTGTGTGGGGGATGTACATGTGCACTTGTGCAGCTCCAGGACTTGCATTCCCCATGACCTACTATTGTGACACAGTGCATAGTGTTGTTGTCTGGCTGCCAAGTCATACATCACTGAGACAGTGATGTATGACTTAGCAGTCATGCCTCTGCCATGGCATGTGTCAACTTATTTGTGGTCCTGCAGGGGAGTGACATGTGCTACATGCACACCATAGTGGCGCTGGCTATCAGGACATGGGTGCATCATGGTGTCTGTCGCTGGTATGCATCACATGCATTTCCTATTTGACTCTGGGCATCCCTTTCATCCGGAAACCTGTACTGACTCAGTGGCAAGAGCTGTGATGTGTCCACACCGTGTCCTCTGCACTGTCCAACTACTGTGTACTTGGTGCATGTGTCCACACTGGGGTGTTGATATCCAACAGACACCAGACAGATGGGTGCAAGGCCATGTGGGATGTGAGTGCCATGCTTGGCATCAGACTGACAATTGGCTTCTCCTGTTCAGTTAGGGCACTTTTAGCAATGTACAACTAATGATGCCAGGGCTTGCTCTGTGATGTGCTGTGCTCACAGTGGTGTGTGCGTTTGGTGCAGGTGACTGATGTCTGTCTGTTTCCCCATTGTTTGCAGATACATCTACGGCCACGGAAGGGGACAGCTCCACGGACCAGGAGGAGCCAGAGAGCCAGACTGGGTCAGCAGCCGAGGAGTGGTCGGAGGGACCCAGTGGCACGGAGGGCGAGGGGAGCCACACCGAGGAGTCCTCAGCACCATCCACCTCAGCTGAGGACCAGAGCAACTCGGAGGATGACTCCCTTGTGGAGGCGGGTGTCAGCAGCCACCACACCCCAGCTAGTGTTGCTGTCCCCGCCACCACCAGCACCACCACCGCCCTCCCATCGGCTCCCATTCCCAAGGTCCGTGGAGGCTCCCATGTTCGGGAGCGTGTCTCCTTTAGCCCAGGCACCGCACCCCCTGCCCCTGTGTCCCCTGCTGCCCTGAGTGAGGAGTCTGTGTACCTCCTTCGCCAGCTCCATGTAGGGCAGACAGCCATGATGAGTGTCCTCCATGCGCACACCGCACTGTTGACTCAGCTGGTGTCGTTCATGGAGGGCATCTCATCGGGCATGTCTGACCTACAGAGGGGCAACAGGTCCATGGACTCCTCCCTGACGGCAGCAGTGTCCCTCCTCAGACAGTCCCTCACCCCTCCTGCCTCTGCTCCATCCACACTCCCCAGCACCTTGCCCGTCCCAAGCACACACACACCGGCACAGGCACACACCAGCACACACACATCCAGCACACAGACACACATGCCACAAACTAAACGCACACGCACGCACAGTCAGGGGACTGAAACCAGACTCACAGGGGATGGGGCCCTGGTACACACACACGCATCCACGGGCACTGCACAGTCCTCAGTTGCCTCTCCCTCCAAAGCACCCTCCCTTGCCTCACCTGCAACCCCAAAGACCCAGCGCCTCTTCCTCAGTGACCTCGGCCTCTTCCCCTCCGATCCAGCTGCCCCAGCATCCAGGGGGAAGAGGAAGCCCCCCACATGGAGCAGAGTGCCCCTCGCCCCTGGACACCCTCCCCCAGGTGCAGACAGACTGAGGCCCCCACCCGCAAGTCCCCCCGGAGTGCTAAGAGCAAGACCCCGCCGCCGCCCTGCAGCTCAAGCACCAGGTCTCCTTCCTCCATCCCTCAGGCCCCCACTCCACAGGTGCCCCCACCACACCCTGCCCCAGGTTCCCCCACCCACAGATATACCATCCCCAAGAGGCTCCGGCCTTCTCCCCCTGCCACTTGCTCTCCCGGCACCACACCCCCGCTGCGCTTGTCTGTGCCACTGATGTGGTGAGGGTGTCCTCCCCCTCTGTCCAGCCCACCTTGCCTGTTCCCCATTCTCCTCCCCTGGTGGTAGGCACTGCAGTGGAGTCCACTACCACCCTGTCTGACTTGGGCACTGCAGTGGCGGACCTGTCCACTCCATCTGCAGGGTCCACTGCAGTCGTGCCGGCACCCACAACATCTGAGCCATGCCCCACAGTTGTGCCGGCACACACCATGTCAGACACCTCCACTGCAGTTGTCAGTGGCTCTCCAGCACCCACCACCCCTTCCCTGCTTCCTCCTGGTGAGCCCTGATCCTGTCCCTGCGGTGCCTGGCCTACCCCCCCGGTTGCCCCTCCTAGTGGATTGTCCCTGGTTTTGTGCAGGCATGTGTAGGGTGGCATCTGCCACTGTCACCCACTTGTGACTTTGTTGATGGACTGGCCATTGGCCTTTGTTTATGTTCTACCGGACTTCTACTTTTAATGCCACATATGCTGAATAAAGCAACTTTCTGTTCTCTAGTGCTTTTGCTTCTGATGTACATGATGTTGATGATGCTAACAATGCCCTTGCTGCAGTGATGGTGATATTTGGTCTCATGATAATGAAGTGTTACTGTGCAGGAACCCATGTGGTCCAGGGGAAAGTGTCCTATCCTGTGGTGTATCCATGTCATCCATAGCAGCATCTGAGGGTGTCATGTGTTCAGTATTTGGCAATGAGATTTCCTACTTAGATTGGCAACTTCACATCTGTGGCTTCCACCCCTGCACATCTGTTGTGCCTGCCATTGTTCTATTCGTCTACTTCCCTGACCGTGTGGCCATCTCCAGTGAACATGCAGGTCTGGACATCAATGGGGAAGGACTCATCTGTGTTGTCAGTGCAACATTGCTATACAAGTGTGTTGGATCTGTGCTGATGATTCCGTTGGCACTTCCATGACCAGGCTGATGGGACGGGAGCCCTCATTTGGTGCTAATTGTTCATTGTGTGTCCCATTGCTGCCATGGTATGGTATCTGTTCGCCTCACATCTGCAGTCTCCACAGGGTATCTGCATGTGTGTGCCCATTGGTGCAAATATGTGGGTCTGCATTCGGATGGTCACTTCTGTCATTGTGTCATTGATGATTGTTGACGGTGTCAGCCCCCATGGGTGTTGTTTGTCTGCACATGGCCAAAGTTATGTCTTATTTGCACTGCAGGATTTGGCTCCCCCAATTTATGTTGCAATGGGACACATACACTACTTTGCCACTGATGTGTTTGTTGTTCTGTGACCAGGAATCATCCATGCAGTTTGGCAGTTGCACCTCTTACTTTGTCAACACTTACCTTTTGGTCACTGTGATGATGGGGGTTTGGACCCCATTGCCAGAATGTTCAAAATGTGCTGCAGCTATGGACCCCACACTTGCCTTTTGGTCACTGTGATGATGGGGGTTTGGACCCCATTGCCACAATGTTCAAAATGTGCTGCAGCTATGGACCCCACACTTGCCTTTTGGTCACTGTGATGATGGGGGTTTGGACCCCATTGCCACAATGTTCAAAATGTGCTGCAGCTATGGACCCCACACTTGCCTTTTGGTCACTGTGATGATGGGGGTTTGGACCCCATTGCCACAATGTTCAAAATGTGCTGCAGCTATAGACCCCACACTTGCCTTTTGGTCACTGTGATGATGGGGGTTTGGACCCCATTGCCACAATGTTCAAAATGTGCTGCAGCTATGGACCCCACACTTGCCTTTTGGTCACTGTGATGATGGGGGTTTGGACCCCATTGCCACAATGTTCAAAATGTGCTGCAGCTATGGACCCCACACTTGCCTTTTGGTCACTGTGATGATGGGGGTTTGGACCCCATTGCCACAATGGTCATGGCCTGCTTGCGTTGTGTGTGCCACACACATATTTGTGTGGCACATGTGCTAGGGGACATGGTGGGGTGGGGCACCTTCTTGCCCCACACCAATCGCACAGTTACATTGCGCCTCCATGGCATACTATTCAACTTTTTCTCCATTATAATACTTTTGCACCATGTACTCCAGCATTTTTAAACCTCTGTTGTTGCTCGACTGTACTCTGTTCCACACGCGGGATGTAATGCCATTTTCCAAACTTCCTATGTGAAAACTGTGCCCATCCGGACCTCTTGTTTAAACACGACAGATGCAAAGGTTCATTCCAGGCAGTGTTTATTTAAAAACCCAATGCATTTCGGGCTACAGGCGCCCTTCGTCAGGGGACACTGGTAAATGACAATAAAACATATAACTGTTACCAAACAATTCATTAATTGCACTTCATATACTGTATTTAAAAATCTTGTTGCTATTCAACCCATCCTAAATCCCATGCTGTACCCCTAAATGCACAATATGCATAATGGCACTCTATTCACATGATACTCCCTACTCTCTAATGAACCAATTCCTATATTTAACCCCTTGTTCCCTCAGTACTCCCCACTCACTCCTACCCATTCCTTATAACTATATTGGGTTAACACACACCTTCATGAATCTCTTTATACCTCCCCCTCCACATTCACGTAACTCCTTGCACATTTGTAATTTAACACACTTCCACGTGAACCTCTTACACACCTCTCCCCCTTCTCATTTACAGAATCCTCCCACAACATACGATCAACACATTCTCTCGTGAATACATTTCACCTCTCACCCTCCACACTCCCCCTACTTCTCCCTCTGCTTTTCCGTTCGTAAACAATTTCCACTGTTGTTTACATATTCATATACTCCCTCTCTTTCACTCTTAACTATCATCCCCTCATCCTCTCATCCACAGCCTCAACTCCCCAATTCCATCCTTGTCCATTCACCACAACTCACATCACTTGCATTCACGTACCTGCCACGAACATTCAAAGTACTCCATCCTTCTCCATTACAGTTAGTGTGTGTTAGCCACCATGGTATTTCCCCTCTTTAACCACATCCTCCTTACTTAGTACCTCCTGATTGGTGCATCAATCAACCTTTTCCCGCCATCAAGTTAATTACGAAACTCCTAACTAGGTGAACAGACTACACTACCCATAATGCGGTTCACTTGAGGGAGTCAAACTTGAATAAACATTAACAAATTTCTAAAAACGATTTCTGTTACTATTGTATTATTAATCGTTTACTGTGCTAATTAACAAAAAAATATATTTTAAGTCTTTTTCCATCTATTTTAACACCACTTGTTTTCACGAGCCGAGCTCTTTCTCCGTCCGTGTGGAAACTTGCAACATTGTCTGATTTCACTTCTTTGTCCTTTTTAGCAGCGGGTGCTACCCCAAATAGGGCAATCAATATTAACAGACACATATGGGGATGGGATGCACTCCTTGTATGGTGTTAAAATAGATGGAAAAAGACTTAAAATATATTTTTTTGTTAATTAGCACAGTAAACGATTAATAATACAATAGTAACAGAAATCGTTTTTTAGAAATTTGTTAATGTTTATTCAAGTTTGACTCCCTCAAGTGAACCGCATTATGGGTAGTGTAGTCTGTTCACCTAGTTAGGAGTTTCAGTAATTAACTTGATGGCGGGAAAAGGTTGATTGATGCACCAATCAGGAGGTACTAAGTAAGGAGGATGTGGTTAAAGAGGGGAAATACCATGGTGGCTAACACACACTAACTGTAATGGAGAAGGACGGAGTACTTTGAATGTTCGTGGCAGGTACGTGAATGCAAGTATGTGAGTTGTGGTGAATGGACAAGGATGGAATTGGGAGTTGAGGCTGTGGATGAGAGGATGAGGGGATGGTAGTTAAGAGTGAAAGAGAGGGAGTATATGAATATGTAAACAACAGTGGAAATTGTTTACGAACGGAAAAGCAGAGGGAGAAGTAGGGGAGTGTGGAGGGTGAGAGGTGAAATGTATTCACGAGAGAATGTGTTGATCGTATGTTGTGGGAGGATTCTGTAAATGAGAAGGGGAGAGGTGTGTAAGAGGTTCACGTAGAAGTGTGTTAAATTACAAATGTGCAAGGAGTTACGTGAATGTGGAGGGGAGGTATAAAGAGATTCATGAAGGTGTGTGTTAACCCAATATAGTTATAAGGAATGGGTAGGAGTGAGTGGGGAGTACTGTGGGAACAAGGGGTTAAATATAGGAATTGGTTCATTAGAGAGTAGGGAGTATCATGTGAATAGAGTGCCATTATGCATATTGTGCATTTAGGGGTACAGCATGGGATTTAGGACGGTTGAATAGCAACAAGATTTTTAAATACAGTATATGAAGTGCAATTAATGAATTGTTTGGTAACAGTTATATGTTTTATTGTCATTTACCAGTGTCCCCTGACGAAGGGCGCCTGTAGCCTGAAATGCATTGGGTTTTAAATAAACACTGCCTGGAACGAACCTTTGCATCTGTCGTGTTTAAACAAGAGGTCCGGATGGGCACAGTTTTCACATAGGAAGTTTGGAAAATGGCATTACATCCCGCGTGTGGAACAGAGTACAGTCGAGCAACAACAGAGGTTTAAAAATGCTGGAGTACATGGTGCAAAAGTATTATAATGGAGAAAAAGTTGAATAGTATGCCATGGAGGCGCAATGTAATTGTGCGATTGGTGTGGGGCAAGAAGGTGCCCCACCCCACCATGTCGTCATTAACTCTGGTGCCGTTTGGGCAAGGCACTTACCAATGTGCACGCATTCGAATATTTGACGAGTTTGGACAAAACATGAATACAAGGAGTGCATCCCATCCCCATATGTGTCTGTTTACATGTGCTAGGGGGTCACATTGTATGTTAGAAGTCATGTTCGGTGTTGTAGGCATTTGACACAGTCTACACACGCTTGTCATGGTGTTGGGGGGATGTCTTCTTGCATTCCCTAGGTTGTGGTGTGCTGGTTGTGTCATGCATTGTCCATCCTATGGGTGGGGGTGGTAGTGGTGGTAGGCATCCTGCCCCCCTGGCTAAGGGTGGTAGTAGTGGTAGGCATCCTGCCCCCCTGGGTGAGGGTGGTAGTAGTGGTGGGCATCCTGCCCCCTGGCTAAGGGTGGTAGTAGTGGTAGGCATCCTGCCCCCCTGGCTAAGGGTGGTAGTAGTGGTAGGCATCCTGCCCCCTGGCTGAGGGTGGTAGTAGTGGTAGGCATCCTGCCCCCCTGGGTGAGGGTGGTAGTAGTGGTAGGCATCCAGCCCCCTGGGTGAGGGTGGTAGTAGTGGTGGGCATCCTGCCCCCTGGCTAAGGGTGGTAGTAGTGGTAGGCATCCTGCCCCCCTGGCTAAGGGTGGTAGTAGTGGTAGGCATCCTGCCCCCCTGGGTGAGGGTGGTAGTAGTGGTGGGCATCCTGCCCCCCTGGCTAAGGGTGGTAGTAGTGGTAGGCATCCTGCCCCCCTGGCTGAGGGTGGTAGTAGTGGTAGGCATCCTGCCCCCCTGGGTGAGGGTGGTAGTAGTGGTGTGCATCCTGCCCCCCTGGCTAAGGGTGGTAGTAGTGGTAGGGAATCCTGCCCCCTGGCTGAGGGTGGTAGTAGTGGTAGGCATCCTGCCCCCCTGGGTGAGGGTGGTACTAGTGGTGGGCATCCTGCCCCCCTGGCTAAGGGTGGTAGTAGTGGTAGGCATCCTGCCCCCTGGCTAAGGGTGGTAGTAGTGGTAGGCATCATGCCCCCCTGGGTAGGGGTGGTAGTAGTGGTAGGCATCCAGCCCCCCTGGGTAAGGGTGGTAGTAGTGGTAGGCATCCTGCCCCCCTGGGTGAGGGTGGTAGTAGTGGTGGGCATCCTGCCCCCTGGCTAAGGGTGGTAGTAGTGGTAGGCATCCTGCCCCCTGGCTAAGGGTGGTAGTAGTGGTAGGCATCCTGCCCCCCTGGGTGAGGGTGGTAGTGGTGGTGGGCATCCTGCCCCCCTGGCTAAGGGTGGTAGTAGTGGTAGGCATCCTGCCCCCCTGGCTAAGGGTGGTAGTAGTGGTAGGCATCCTGCCTCCCCTGGCTGAGGGTGGTAGTAGTGGTAGGCATCCAGCCCCCCTGGGTGAGGGTGGTAGTAGTGGTGGGCATCCTGCCCCCCTGGCTAAGGGTGGTAGTAGTGGTAGGCATCCTGCCCCCCTGGCTAAGGGTGGTAGTAGTGGTAGGCATCCTGCCCCCCTGGCTAAGGGTGGTAGTAGTGGTAGGCATCCTGCCCCCCCTGGGTGAGGGTGGTAGTGGTGGTGGGCATCCTGCACACCCTGGCTAAGGGTGGTAGTAGTGGTAGGCATCCTGCCCCCCCTGGCTAAGGGTGGTAGTAGTGGTAGGCATCATGCCCCCCCTGGGTAGGGGTGGTAGTAGTGGTAGGCATCCAGCCCCCCATGGGTAAGGGTGGTAGTAGTGGTAGGCATCCAGCCCCCCCTGGGTAAGGGTGGTAGTGGTGGTAGGCATCATGCCCCCCCTGGGTAGGGGTGGTGGTGCGCATTCAGGCCCCTGTGTGCATATGTGGCATTGGTGATGGGCATCCCGCCCCTATGGTGCTGCTGTTGCTGGTGTAAGTATATTCTGCATCCCTGTGTGTGTGTGTGATGTGTCGTGTACGTGTTGTATGTGTTTTGTGGTTGGTGTCTGGCTTACCTTCTGCGCCGTACGCGTCCATGCCTGTTCCGGTAGTATATGTAGAATATTGGTATGATCGGGACGAAGGGATTCATGGTTGGTTCGTGTCGTTCGTCCTTCTCGTTGCTTCGCGTCGTCCTCGTCGCTTCGCCTCGTCCTCGTCGCTTCGCCTCGTCCTCGTCGCTTCGCGTAGTCCTCGTCGCTGCCGTGTTCGTCTCGGAGCCGTGGATCGTGTTGTGGGCGAATCGGAGCTTATGTGCGCCTCTCCCGGATGCTTTGACGTGCCGTGCGTAGCGACGGGTTCGGCGCGTACGGAAAGCGCATCGTACTTGTCCGGCCGGACGGGGCTGCATTTTTCCTTCCGTGCGACTCGATTCGGCGTTTCCGGATTCGCCTCGGTCGGAGAACAGGACCTGGTTTGGGTGAGTACGGCTCGGCAGGATTCTTTGCTGTTGTGCGCATCGTACTTGCTCGTTCGGTGTGCTGTACGGATCGGTCGGGAAACAGGCTTTCGCATGGCTTTTTTCCCGACCGAATGGTATTGGGTGCACCTCCGACCGAGATCGGAATCGGCCCCAAAGTTGTCTTCCAGCGTACTAATGAGGCGCTGTTGGCAGACACCACTCTGGCATACTTTCACACTTCATGAGTCACTGAACTTTCAGTAGATGCCAGTCCCAATGGGTTAGAAGAAGTGCTGGCACAGAGACAAGACTGTGGAGGATGGGCAGGGCCGGACTGGCTACCGGGCGTTTTTTGCTGGGGTGGCAGGGTGGGGTCCAGGTTCACTGCAGAGGGGCTGGTTTTGTTGCTGGGGAGCTGCCGGCACTTCTAAATGAACAATGCAAAACAAATAGCTTTAAAGCATACTATTAAAAACATTTGTTTTGCATTGCTTTTTAAGGAAAGCCCGGTAGCCAGTCCAGCCCTGAGGATGGGCCCTGATCTCTTGTGCTAGTTGAGCACCTAAACTTACTAAGCAGCTGTATTCCCAGATAGAGCTGGAGGCAATAGTGATACACTGGGGGAGTCAACATTTTCACTTGTCTCTATATGTACACTCATTTGTGGTGCATACAAAAGCATTGTCCTTTGGTGGTAAATTGGAGAGGGAGAACAAGAGATCCATCAAGTGGCTGAATTGGACAATGTGTACCTAGGACACCTGGGTTCAAATGCAATTATTAATTGTAGATCCTTTTCCTTGCTGATCACATTGGAAAGCATCATGAAATATTTTAGGTCAGAATGTGCACTTCACAAAAACCTCTGGTATATGGTTTTCTAGGGATACCACAGTCTGAACTTTTTTCTAATTTCTCTTACACTTCCAGAGTCCTGTGATCAACTGAATGTAAGCAAGTGTTGAATGATGAAATATCAATCTTTGAGGGCACCTCATTGATCTTGAAATCTATGTTGCCCAAAATGGCTCCAATTGCTGATATTTCTTTCAGGATTATCTCAAGGGTTGTGCCAAGCGTGGTTGATGGTTGCACTGATGCTGATTTTTCGCTCTGCCTGTCAGGGCTTTAGAGAATGACAGTTGCCATATTGGTTTTTTTGATGACCTTGGGCTCTTTAGGCTGGGCTTTTAAAGGGACTTTTACGACGCATCAGGCACCCTCTTTTCATATGTAACTTATACCAATCAATTGTTGCATACCAAGTATGACTTGTATTAGAATGATGGGGTTCCAAAGTTTCTTCCAAGTCTGCCTTTCTGATTGTCGCATACAGTAGCGTGCACTCTCAAATTTATCGCAGTGATGAAAAAATCCAGGTGGTGTACTTACTCTTATTTGATTTATGGTGGCAAGTTCTCGAAAACTGCATTTGCAACCACCCTAACCACAATGATTTCCACGCACTTATTTTGGAAGAGGAACTCTTCTCACCCCGCTTTGCATTTTACTGCAGCTGCTGCAGTATAGGGTGTTGTCAGGCCATTCTGCACCCTCTGATAGCCAGGCTTCCAACCTGGCTTGTTGTCGGCTGAAGTCCGCTTTCTGGGCCAACCTTGTCATCTGCTCCTCCAGGGTCTCGTGTCCAGGGTCTGGTTTTCCAAATGACAGGGAGAGAACACTCACCTTATGCATGCTGGGCAACCTATGTGTTGCAGCAACTACTACTCATTGCTCACAGCTGCAGGCCCTCAGCATTATCATCAGAGGTGGTTGAGGGCATGGGGGGAAGGAGTTCTGACTTCCACCACTTGCAATCCTTACTTGAACACCTACTGCCACACTGCTTCTTCTCCTGCTTGAGTAAGTATTTATGCTAATAGCGTCCTATAGATCAATATATGGGGTCTGGAGTATGCTGGATGGCGGAGCTTCTTCACATGGCAGCCATTTTATGATGTGGCCATGCTTCCCCCCCCAATCAATATATTTTCATCATTTACTAGGAGGACCAGCAATACAAGAATTAGCAAAGCGATGCCCTGTGACATGGAAGCAGAAGCAACATAATCTCCAGACCAAGCATAAATCACATGGAGAACTAGTAAAGCAATTATGGCCTCCATAAAGAGTTATAAATAATGTAGGGGCCGATTCACAGAACTTTTCTGAGATAAAATCCTAAACTTGCTACTTTTGGTATTCACAGAAGGCATTTAGTAGTAGTAAAGATAGGACTCCTAACTTTACTACTATTAAATGCCTTTTGTGAATACCGAAAGTCGTAAAGTTAGGATTTTGTCTCAGTTTAGTGGTAGTAAAGTTAGGAGTCCTAACTTTACTACTACTAAATGCCCTCTGTGAATACCAAAAGTAGTAAGTTTAGGATTTTATCTCAGATTAGTTCTGTGAATCGGCCCCATTGACACCTGATGCAAAATGTGCTAACATCACCTTCCACCATTCCTTGAATCAAACACAGTGTTTACACATGCATTCTCAATGAACAAACACAAAGATAAACAGTCTATGCACAATTAATCCTGTAGTGTCAATGGTGTTATACCCAATGCAAGACTATGCACAACAAACATAGGCAAAGCCGATAGGCCTAGCTGTTTTTTTTACCTTTTAAGTTTGTTGTTGTAATGACTATTTTGTTGTGTGACATAGCCACATAATACACAGATGGACAGATACATACACACACACATACACAGTTGCAGTGAGACAACCCACATAGGGACACATGCAGACACAGGTTGGTGTAGGATGAATGCATGTCATGCATGGATAAATGGATGATTGGGTGTTTGTGCTAGGCGGGTGGGGTAGATAGATGAGTGTGGTTCAATAGTTGGAGGGATGGAAATGCTGTGAATGAACTTATGAATACCATATGTGCCTTTGTTTTAGTTTGGTCGACTGATTTTATTTTACTCATTTGTGATTTGTCCACAATGACTCTCGGGTGGTATTATATATTCCCATACAGGGTGGTTGTAGGAAAGTAGGATCTGCTTCTTATGGTTACCCCCACTTTTTGCTGATGTCTCACTGTTTTTGGACTAGTCTGACTGGGATCCTGCTATCCAGGACCCCAGTCTATCTGCTTTCTCCCTTAAATTGATATGCATGTACTTTAGGTACACCCCAGATTGGATACTGGGGTACCCTTATAAGTCCCTAGTATATGGTACACCAGTAACTGGTGTGGGAGATATGATTCCACCCTTCTAGAACCACTACTGTGGGTCAGCGGTCTACCCAATACCAGCTTTCTCGACCTGGGCAGCACAAAATGGATGCTGCCAGCCACAGACACGATTCTGCCCTCCTGCTGCTGAGCCAAGCTCGAGCAGAGGAAGGCATGACAATAGGCATCCTGTCACAAGGAGGTGTGACCACCTCCCAGACAGGGTTTAGTGTATTGGGGCTGGGTGGGTGCACTCTGAGAGTGCCAGAAAGTCTGCACTGGGGACACATTTGGTGTCCCTGTGCATAGTCCAGCTCAAACCAGTTCTGGGAGCCAGTGGCTCCTGCTCTGGTGCGAAACTGGACAAAGGACATGGGTGTAGCCACTCCTCTGCCCTGCCCCTCCCCTAGGAGGGTCCACAGAATCTTTCCAACCCTCTCCCGTGGGTATAAAGTGCGATACCTGGCTACAGGACTTTAGATTTTACCTGGACAAGATTCTGCAAAGAAGAAACCAAGTACTTCGACTGTCTGCACGACGCTGGATGACTGAAGAATCTCCCTTGGAGTAATGGAGTTACTCCCCTGCAGCAGCAGGCACCTAAGCACATCTGACTGGCTTACATCTCCAGAGCTTCTGCGGACTCCAAAGATTTCAGCAACACAGGATGTGGGTTCCCGAAGGTCCTCGAGGTTGATCTGACCTCTCAGCAATTCTGAGACCAGTATCCCTCGTGGGGACCATGCAACCCAAACCCCTGTGCACCATGTATATTTGCAGCAGCATATGCTTTTTGGCGATCCCTGAGCTTGTGCTTTGGACTCCGTGTAGTCCTGACCCTGAGCAGCATTTGCACTGAAGATATCCGGCCTCCACTCACCGAGTGCTCTGTGGGCTGGTGCTTTGTGAATTCGCTCGAGGTCTCCTCGCAATCCCTGGTCCGTTGGCCTGTGGGTTCTGGCGAGGGTCACCTTGTTTGTTCTTGGGCTTCCCTGGTTGCTCCAGATGTGCCCTGACTCCCCATTGCCTGGAGAGTCTCCTGGGCCTTGCTGGTCCACACCGTAGCCTGTTTCCTCTGCCTTAGTGGATTGCATTTGCCAAGGCTTGTTGGTGCTCTAGCCGGACACTGAACCTCAGCACTCGACATCCTTCGTGGGACAGCTCACCTCCAGACTTTGGTCATCGTCGACGTCTCCTGGTCCCCGTGGCTGCAGAGTCAAGCATCCTTACTTCTCACCTGAAGCACCCGACATCGGTGGGCATTCGACTACCGAGCCCCTGGTCACCTGAAGTGACCCAGACTCTGTCCCCTCTGCTTTCAGGTTCCTCTCACCTAGAATCCAGGCTTGGATTCCACAGGACACTCTTCGCCTTCCTGGCAGCAGTACTTCTTTGCAGCTCTCCATTGAAAACGACGGAGGTTTCCGACACCACTTGACCCCTATGCATCTGGGATAGGTAACACGGGTACGTTGGTACTCACTGGTGTGTTGGCTCTAGAACCTCTTATGTTCCAAAGGGTTTGCTTGAAGTCCTCGTAAAAGTGTCCTTAACTTGTAACTTTCCAACCGCGACTTTCCTATAGAGTTGAACGGAGCACGCGGTCGTGTTTCCTCACTGGACCCGTCCTCCGTGGGCGCCCTGTGTCACTGCCTTGGGTGGTTCCTTAGGGTCCCAGGGATTCTACGTGCTCTAGGCACTGTGTCTACTAACCCTGGGCGTAGTTCGCGTAGTAGCGCTACGCGTAGCTACGCGAAGTGCACTCCGCACTACGCGAGCTACGCGTAGCTACGCGAACTGCGTAGTGCACTGTGCAAAATGCTGTTCGCACTGATTGCACAGTGCCGGATGCTTGTCCGCACTGTGCAATCAGTGCAAACCGCATCTTGCACAGTGCAAGCAGTCGTTTTCTGCCGCTCGAGTAGATTTCTACTCGAGCGGCAGCTTTCTCAAAGCAGACTGGTAGTTTCTCATCGCGAACGGTCGCGAGCATACTCGACCACTCGCAATGAGAAACCTGACCTCCCCGCGTTGAGAATCTCGCCGGGAGGTTTATTTTCCACGCTCGCGATCGGCAACTTGATGTTGCTGATCGCGAACGAGGAAAAGGTCTCGCCGGGATGTCATTTGCTTGCTCGCGGTCGCCAACTTGACGTTGAGGACCGCGAGCAAGCAAAAAATGACCGCTACGCTACGTGTGTTTGCACTGTGCTACGTGCAATTCGCGCAGTGCGAAGTAGCGCAAACTTTGCAAACTACGCGAGCGTAGCGTAGTACTTCGCCCAGGGTTAGTGTCTAGTCAAGTCGTGATTGTTATACCATTTTTTTAGTATATGGTTCGGTCTCCCCCTGGAGCCCGCTGTGTATTGTGCTACTTCTGTATGTTCTATTGATTCAGTATTGTGTGCTTTATGTTCTAATCTCGTGTAGAGATGAGTAGAGAGTGTTATATTAATAAATACATATTTTTATATCACTACTGTGTGGTTCTCCTTTCATTTAGTCATTCAGGAGGTGATAGTCTGGTAAAACAACCTGCTTTACATTCCTTCAAGATTAAGCCTGAAGGCTGCGCTCCACAGCTACCACTAGGATAGCTTTCTAAAGGTTATCTTTGACCTCATACATCATAAGGGTCGTGTGGACTGGTACAAGGTGCCCACTTTAATTAGTGGACAGCATATACCAAGCCACCTTCTCACAGTGGTAAATAGCCTGCAAGTGCAGGACAATATCCTCTCCCTTATGTCACCCATTACTTTTGGTACACAGCATTAGCGGAGGCTGAGTAGGAGAGTGCTCCGTCAACCATTACAAAGAGACTGTGCTCATCTTCTATTTCATCTTGGTGAGTATAAAAGCCTATATATCAAACAGAAAATCCGCGGGTCTCATGAGCTCAATACAGGGCTCCAGAGCACAAACAGTACAAGCTTACTGCTCCTACTTGGACATGGAAAAAGTCCTTTTATAAGGATGGAGTCCCATCACCCACCGAGGTGGCATGCTTCATCATCTGGGATCTCCTCTTGGTTGCAAAACCTAGTGCAACCAAGGGCTACAATCCACTCACTGTGAGGGAGGAGCACAGGGATGTTTTATTGATCAATTGCTAGGATCTCCTAAAATCCATTAAATGTGAAGCATAGGAGTTTAAAGGGTGATGGTTGCAGTGCAATGAATCGTGATAGTGATAAGTGAGATAAAATTGGCTACCAAGAGAAAAAATAATTTATTGGTTAACTCTTGGTGTCAAAATTAAAAACAGTGCAACAGCAGTCTGAAAAATGTTTTTGACTGCGCTGGTCTAAACAACAGGTCTACATGTTTCGCCCATAATGATCAATATCTGATCGTGGCCTTCCTCA
This sequence comes from Calotriton arnoldi, assembly GCA_963921515.1. Classification (NCBI taxonomy): domain Eukaryota; kingdom Metazoa; phylum Chordata; class Amphibia; order Caudata; family Salamandridae; genus Calotriton; species Calotriton arnoldi. Next base: position 529,750 of record CAWUFW010002500.1, on the reverse strand, counting down.
GGACCAAGATGGCGATTGCTACTGCATCGTAATTGTAATAAATGTTAAATTTTAACAGTGATGTGGTTGGAAAAATACAACCTACAAAACCTGTGTTCTCGTTTGTGTAAAATCCACAGGACTGTCGTTGTCACCTGTGGAGAGAAAAACACAGTACCAGAATAGAATCATAATGAGTTGAAGACAGAACATTTAAAAAAAAAAATATTTAAAAAAAGCTTGTTCTGTATAGGGTGCTCAATCTGTGGATCATTATCCTTTTTCTAATACCTTACGTGTATATAGTATTCAAAAATTAATAAATTATATCCTTACCCGTAATTGTACGAGTGGACGCCACGCCTCACCTGGCAACAGCTCAGGGCGTGAGGCACTGCTCTGTTTAAAAGGAAACACTGTAATTATAGACACTGCCAGTATTCTATAAATCAGTTATCCAAGAAAGTTTCATTGTCAACTCTGTCATCTTATATATGACACATGAACATGGAACCAAGCTGTGTGGACTAGGATAAGTGTAAAAGCATTATCTCAAAATACATGCTTAAGCATAGGTTAGTGTACATGCTTAGAGGACCCGTAATGATAGCCCTACTTTAGAGCATCGAATACCGTCCTGAGCCAAAAGCAGGTATAAAACAAAAATCACAAAAATCACTCTGTCATATATAAGATGACAGAGTTGACAATGAGTCTTGGCGCTAGGAGATACGTGTTATCCGTATTCTCGTTATCCCAACCCCTCTATAAGTAAAGGTGGGCCACGCCGGCGAGTGCTTCGGGAGATAGGAGACAAAAGTGTGTGCCCCTCTCGTGACAGCCTGTTTACCTGCCCTTCCGATCAGGACATATCTTCTAGTGCCAAGACGCATTTGACCTTATTATAGGTATGGTGGAAGTACAGGGTTTCTTTCCCTGACTCCCACGGTTTTTTATCATTTTTTCACGGTGCTGACGAAGCGCACTGAGGATCCATTAGGGACCCGCTATATGTGCGAAACATGTTGACCCTATTGCACCTTCACACTACTTTCATGGACTGAGAGCAGCGGGAGCATATCTATCCCCCTACATATTTGTTTTTTAGGATTGGTTCCAGTCCCCAATATTTTAATTTATCTTCCGGACCCTTGAATAAAATTGTGTTGGGGTTCCGGTTAGGTAATTTTATCCTCACACATACACGTTTTCACGAGACCCACACACCCGCATGCACAACTGCGGCACCTCCTATAAAAAATCTCCGACAAAGAGCCCTCTCGCGGGGCCCGTGGGGGACTGCAGCGCCACCCCCATGAGGAGCTAAGCCCGATGATGAAGCATGACACCCGCAAGGGTGTGTGAGGGCACTCATTCTAAAAGGAGGAATTCCCCCACCTTTATTTAGATCCCACCGGTTTACTTTTTCGGACACGCTACATCTCAACTAGAATAGGTTGCAGAGTTCACCCCTTTCTTAGGAACAGCTACCATCCACTGTGTTGACATTTACTTTTGGGAGCATTGGTGCTGGACCTTGTCTCTTTCTCTACAATTGCTCCCTGTCCCTCCCTCTTGATATTGTGTTACTCATTTGTAACCTCCCATGGCTACTGGCCCCTTTACTTGGTTGTTACACAGTACATGTTCTATTTTATTTATTGAGTTTCTCCTACTTTAAGCACGACGTGCTTTGTTTACATTCAGCGGGCCACTCCCGCTTTCACTTTCGCAGCAGCCGGGACACTGGCGGCCTTTTGTTTCCAATGCCATAGGTCTCGCATTTAAATGCGAGACCTATAGCATTGCAAATATTTTTATAATTAGTGTGCAGGATGTTGAACCGCAGTGCACAGCCGAGAAGCAGCGCGTGGAGCCGGGAGGTGCCCAGGAGTCCCTTGTCGTCAGCGCTGCACAGACCTGGGGGCACTCAGATCAATAATATTTCCCAACAAACCAAAGGCATTATTACTACCACAAACTATACTGAGGGGGCTACAAAATAGTACAAAAAAAATGTACTGGTCGTTAAAACATAACTTCTGAGAATAAAGTTATGGAATAATAATAAACACACCCCTTGCTTCCGGGTCCCTGCCTTACAATCCCGCTATTGGTGCTGCAGGAGTCCTTTTGGTGACCGAGAGAATAAGCATTTGCCATGCAATAGGTCTCGCATTTGCTTGAGTTTAAGCTATTGGCCTTGTAAATTACAATGTCTTTTATTTATCTGTTTTGATAATTAACACAAATAAAAGGCATTGTCATTTACAATGCCCATAGCTCAAACTCTTGTAAATGCAAGACCTATTTCATTTAAAATAAGTGGCCGACATTATTCCAGGCTGCTTGGAAAGTGAAAGCGCGCATGGCTCACTTAATGTTGCAGGAAAGCATGTCGTGCCAGCAGTAGGAGAAACTCATTAAAGAAAATAGTGCCTACAAACTCAATAAGACGTACCGTGTAATAACAGAAGTAAAAAGGCAAGTCCTCATGGGAGGTTACAAAATAAAGACAAGGCGGTACTAAGGAGAAACTAACAAGCCTATTAACGAATTAGAAGCCAGGACACTGACACAAGCCAATGACAAATATGGGCGGAGAGTGGGCGGGGCTTCAAGGCGATACTCAAATACAGCATGCCTCGCAGAGCAGCGCATGCACTGCCCAGGCTCGACTTAAAAAAGAGGGCCCAATAATATTTCCTTTTTAAGTAACTATTTCTCAGGATAGCAAAAATTAGGTGTGCCTATTGAACACTGTGAAGGGACATTGATCGGCAATACTGCATATGTGTTATATATGTTAAAAACACTTCATTTAGCAGAGTGAGAAAGCGGGGTTTATTTCACTAATCCTGAGTGAGGTCTGCAGATGTAAATCACGAGAATTTGAGACAAAGAGACTTAACTAGAATTCGGCTGATGGGGGAAATCCACTAAAATGCGTTAGATGTCGTGCTTGCCATATAAAGAGTGCATTGATATCAATAGCAATATGAATACACTAGCAGGAACCACCACCGTTGTTGGCAGATATCACTCTGTCAAACTCTAAATAAGGCCCAAAGTTCTTACTCTCAGAGATGATGAGGAAGAGAATCGAGGAGGCATTACATACAAGAGAGCAGCTTGGGGAGCAACGTAAATCCTACCCTAAAAGGTAAACTGTGCAAATTAAATCATGTCTAATAAACATCCCATGTTTTGTTTTCATGTAAATGACCTTATATGATTGCTTATAAATCAGTGGCAGTAATTTTCTACTTGTCTAAAGAGTTAATTGCAGAAACAAGTTTTTTTTTATTAAACATTTTTTTTTTCTTAGAAACTACAATCCACAATTCTTTTTGATTTGTCTCCCTTCAATCATTTTTTGTGTTTTTCCCTGTATAATGAGAATTGAGATACGTGGTCTTAAACGTAATGTCATTCTGGTACCTTTTGAATCACAAGATAACGATTTCCTTTTATGGTTGTGATGCATCATTTGCAATATGCCTACACGAGACACGTTTTTTTGTAATTAAAAAAAAAAAATCCAATGAAATACTGAAAAGAAAACTGCAGTGTTATAGAATTAGGAATGTTGGAAGGCCAGGGGAGGATTACCTACCACCAGTCTCAGCAGGAATTTACTCAGTCAGTTACCCTCTTCAATGACACTATTCATGTGAAATACTTTTCCCCACCTGAATGTAATTTGTTTCTTCAGTAAGACCTCCGTGGAGGCTAAACTTGAGGCCTGGTGTTCTTCTGAACTCAAGATCGGTCTTTGCTCTGTTTACACAGCGTATGAGGAGTCAAATTTTACAGTCAAGTTCATGGGGATACAGGAAAATGAATTATGCACTGTGTCTGGTCACCATTCTTCATTTAACTTCTAATGTTATTTAAATTCAGGTGGAAACGTCTCCCCCCAACCGTGTCCCAAATGCTACCATGAAATCCTATATCTCTTTAAGCTTCTCAACGAGTAACTACATTCTGCCAAAGTGTGTGAAATACCAAATTAGTCACAATTGGAGCATGTTTAAGGATATTATTCTCAATGTACAACATCCAAGAGAGGCGCAAGGAGACAGCGTTTCTATTGAGTCTGATATGGAGGGTGCATAAGTTGCACATGTCGATGTTGTGCTAATATGGTGATTTTCAGCCCACATTCAGTACCACAATGTGAATGTCAGACAATATTGGGGAAATGTGTGGAAAGTTGATTAAGTTATTGTACCCGTTTTCCTGCAAAAGAGCCTCGGACATGCAAGCCCTGGATTAAACAGGTAGAGTGTTTTCGCCATGATTTTATTTCATATTTCCAGGCATACTAAGCTAAATTTGCGATGTATTTCTTATCCTGAGTTTCCAACTAATCATAAATTGTATGTGGTGTGAAGCATGTACGAGGACAGTACCAGAGATTATGACAAGAAGGGGCAATAAGTTATTGTTCTTCTGAAACCCTTCTGGGTGTGGACGAGTGCATGTTTTAAGTGTAATGCGCGTATACTATGGGGCAGATTTACAATTAACTAACGCAGCACGACGCAGCAAGTCATTTTGCTGCGCCATGCTGCGTTAGTTTGGAAAGCACAGGGATGCGACATATTTACAAGAATATGTCGCATCCTTGTGCTTCCCCCTGCGCTGGCGCACAAACTGCAGCCATGCGCTGGCGCAGGCACCCTTGCACCATGGTGCAAGGGTGCTCATGCGTCGTGGGGAGATTGTTTTTGTGCAGGAAGGGGCTCCTTCCTGCACAAAAACAATCACTACAACCATTTTCCTCTTTTAATACGTGCTGCAGAATGCAGCACGCATTGAAAGAGGAAAAAACGAGGAGAAATGAAAACATTTCTCCTCGGTGCGCTCGCTACGCCACCTCTAGGGTGGCATAGCTTAAACGCATCTCCAGAGTTACGATTTCTCGTAATTCTGGAGATGTGTCTTGTTCCATGGGTGTTGCGTGGGAACACCCACAGCAACACCCATGGAACGCCCCTTCACCGCAAAGTGCTGCGTGTGAAGGGGCCGTATTTACAAGGAGAGGAAAAGTCACGCAGGGTGGCTTTTCCTCTCCTTGTAAATATGGAGCAGCCCCCTGCGCCACCAGTACGTCACAAAAAGTGACGTACTGGTGGCGCAGGGGGCTTGTAAATCTGCCCCTATATGTTTTGAAGATTTAGGCACGTGGTGACATTTCATTATTTTGCATTTGATGAGAGGGGATGTCTAGAGAAAGCACAGTTGAACAGAGTTGACACTCAGTTTAATGGCTGCAAATGAACGCTATAAAAGTGAGTGCAGGCCGATTTCTGCTGTTTTGCGTTGTACCAAATAAGTTTGTAATTAGCCTTGCAGCTTTAAAAAAAAAAACACTTATTTGAAACAGAAGTTGGAAGTTTACAATGTTATGGCTCGGGAGTCACTGTCTCTTGGTTCAAAGCTACACTACTGCCCTCGAGGAAGAACAGAAGCGGGCATATACAATCACAACTACTTCAGAGAGCTTTGAGTCGACAGCACAGCAAGCGCTATACAACAAACCATACCACGTAACAAAGCCCAGATCATTATAGGAATAGCCCGGTAGTTATCACAGTGTTAACGTGGCAGGGGCAATTAGATTTGGTTTCAGCCCTGTAGTAGAAGTTCGCGAGAACGACCGCCAGAATTTATGATCGTTAGACGAGACCCATCTTCAAGGGCCTTCCTTTAGAAGTGCACTAAACGACGGGAAGCTAAAGACCGCCTATCGTCCAGGAACTACAAACAGCAGAAATTTTCATTAGGGCACAGCACTGGCGGCCAAATCCTCGTTAAGTTAATTCCGCATTTTGCTATGAATTTTGCAGAATGAGGATATTGACCGAGTGGGGACGCCGCCTTTGTGATTTTCTCAAGAAATGTTTCAGAGAGGTGGCCGGGGTCTGTTTTATTGAGGGAAATTAAGCCAGTCGAGCAAAGCTACAAAATATCAATGGGCAGTTCACCTTTCTCCAGGGAGCGAATAAGACAGGACTATTAGTATGAAAACTCAGACAATATTCTGATAGCTAAAGGTATCATTGTATCCTCGCCATCGCCCACACAAAGACTGAGGCTGTTCGCCCATTCAGGGGTTCCGTGTTTTTTTATTTTACAGAGTTTTATATAGCACGAACTTGAACCGAAGGTATCGGGTATCAGAGCGCTTTACACGAGCACCAGTTGCGTTACATGAAGGCACATTCATTTTTGTTAGGCACGGGGAGATTAAGTGATTTGCCCAGAATCACAGGATGTTCAGCATCATTGCCGAGACTCGAACCCAGTTCCCCAGATTCGAGGTCGACAGCCCAAGCCGTTAGGCCAACTCCTCTCCCCTTGTTAATCCACACAGTGCTGTGCAAGGCCTCCCACCGGCACTCCATATAAAAAGCTAACTCATGTGTACAAGCCCACTGGGATCTCCCTTAAGCACAGCCAGGCTGTCCTACCCTCCCTCTCCCTGATTCCCATCTCTCACTTGGCTTCGTTTCTCCCGAAATCCTGGGCTTCGCTCCACGGATCACCGCACTCTCTCCACCACCTAAGAGTCGCCGTCGGAAGTGACGTCACTGTCCCGCGACTGTCTGCACAGCCTACTGCAGACTCCACATGGTAGAGAGGGAAGAAAGACCCGCTAGACCCAAACCCGCATCAGAACGAAACTATTGCCATCTTGAAATAGTATTACTTTGTTTTTCACTCGAAAGATAAAAGTAAAACGCAATAAGTAATGTTTAACGTTTAATTGTTTAGCAATATATATTTGTCAGTTTTAAATAGCTTGACTTCGACGCAAGGGTATTGGAGGGCTTTTACCAAGAACCGCGCGAGAAGGCACGGACAGCGGGAGGGGGGGGAGAAGGTACGGGACACGGGAAGAAAATAGTGCTCACTATCTAAATAACACATACCTCTGCAACACTCGAAGTAAAGGGGCCAGTAGCCATGGAAGGATACAAATGACGACATGGCCATCATAAGGAGGGACTAACAAGCATATTAAACAATCGGAAGGCAGCATTTAGAAAGGACAAAGACACAAGCCAATGAAAAATTTGGGCAGGGAGTGGGCGTGGCTTCTCTCCCGTACCCAGCTACCCCAGATCAACCCCAGAGCAGCACTTGCGCACTGGCTCAGGGCTCGACCTAAAAACACTGATGCAAAGCCCGGGCTGATGGAGACTGGCAAGGAGGAGGCGGAGAGCAGCACAGCAGACACGGACGGAGTTCATGGCATCCATTCACCCAGAATTATTCATATGAAGCACGAGCAACAGAACAAAGATCCAGTCACCTGATTACTTTTCAAAATTTTCAACATTCAAGAGTATGTCAACTATGATTTTTACCTTTAACAATCACCACTCTCATGTTCTAACTAAATGACAAAGTATAAAGTTTACCCATAACACAACACACATCTCTTTCTTTACATTTATAGTCCAAAAATGTCAGTTTCTAGAGCGCTTCATTGCCACACGAAGTGCAAATGAAAGCTAGCTCTAGAAAGAATTAGATATCAACATTTACCCATACATATAGGAGGTCTGCTTGCAGAAATGAGGAAACCATCACCGAACTGTGGGGCCGATTACGATGGCGGAAGGACCGTCACCGCCAGCCCAGCGGTGGCGGTCCTTCCCACATCGAATCGCGATTTTCCCACCACCAGTTTACGATGGCGGTGGGATCCAGACCGCGACCGCGGCTGACGCAAAGACCGTCCGCCACGGAACCGCCACAGGCAATCGTTCCGATTGCCTGGCGGAGCGGTCTGCATCCATAAAATGGTGGCGGTGCCTAGCAGGCACCGTCTGCCAAATTAGGATGCTGTCTTCAGCCAGCCTTTCCGTGGCGGATAAACCGCCATTGAAAGGCTGGTGGTGATTGGATTCGTAACGGGCCCCCCTTGGGTCTGGGGGTGGTGTTTGTGCACTATTTCACTGCACCAAGTGGCAGGCACCGTGTGGTGCCTGCCACGTAGTGCAGTGAAATGCACAACATGCATTTTGAACATCGCGGCGGGTGCTGCAGTCAGCAGCACCCGCCGCAATGTTAAAGTGCAAAATGCGACCGCCATGGTGGCGGTCGCATCCTAATTGGGTGTGCGGGACCGCCACATGTATTGCGGAAGGTCCCGGTCACCACCACGATTGCGGACGGACTCCAGTCCGTCCATCGTAATCGGCCCCTATATTAGAAGGACTTCGAAAAGATAGCTTTTCTGCCTGATGTCTTAGAGCAATTATCTATCTATTACAGTTTTTTACATTCTATGTAAATCTCTGTAGCTTCACTTAAAATAAAGGAGAAGGGTTTGTCGCTGGGCAAAGGATTGTGGGTATGCAGATCGCAGGTAATGTGTCCTGCTTGTTTCTTGACAAGCAGCCAGGCCTGCACAGCGCTTTCTGCCTGTTCAGAAAAGTTCATGCTGTGGGCTCGTGTTTGGGTGAGCGTACATATGTATTATACTTTGATAATCCTCCTGTTCATTGTGTTTGCTGACAGAGATGGAAGTCAAGCTCTTGTAATCCAACTCTGGAAGCATCGATGCTGCAGCTTTCAAACTGCTGCAGGCAGTGAGGAAGGGATTTTTGGAGCCACTTTAACCTGTTTCCGGGTCAGTGAAGTGGAAAATACAAGCAGAGATCTGCTAGCCAACTTCTATCGCCAAGCAGATGGCAACTGCTGGAAGCCAGAACCACTGATTCTGGTCATTGAAACTTTATTGGGAAAGCACACCATTGTGAATTAATATGTTCAGACGGGCTAATTAAAATGGCTGTGTTCATTCGTTAAGCTCATCTGCCACCACATGGGACTAGTGCATTTGTGTACTGTTAAGATGGCTGTGGGTGGGAGTACAGAGATCCGTGCACATCCAGGCTTGTAAAACACCATTTCCATCACATTCCTTATTTGGAAATATTTAATTATTTATTCCATACCTTAATATGAGTTTCTTGAAAAATGTATTAACAAAGCCTTTGTAAATTTTTTCAGATTTCTTTAATTGGTTTCATCAAGGATTGTTGTTTTCCTTCAAACAAACTCTTTATTCCACTTTTCCAAATATTTTTGTGTATAAAAAGACAGCTAACAACAGCCAACACGTTGTGTTACTTCTATTGGAACTACTTCAGTGCTATTACTCAAAATAATACAAAAATTATCAAAATATTTTTTGGGAAAAAATATTACAACCAGCCATCTTAGTCATTTTGTTTGTGCATACAGTCATTATTCAAAAACACAAAAATGCCATAGATAGTGGCAAATAAGCAACATATGTCAGCACCATGATGGCACTGCAGGTTTAGTCTCAAATTCACATGACATATTGACCACGGCTAACGTCTGATTATTTGGTACAGAAATGTAATGTTATAATTAATCAATACATATGGACATGTACATGGACATTTTTTATTTAACGACAAGGAGGACATGAATTGTTTACATATTGCACCCTATTAAACACATTAAATCACAATGCAATAGGTCTCGCATTTGCAAAAGTTTCAGCTATTGGCATTCTAAGTAACAATGCAGTTTATTTATGTGTTTTGAATACGAGCAAGTGGTGCGTAAACACGCACTTTGTACTTATAGTTGTTGCTTATGAGAAGCAAGGTTGGCAGTCACTGTGCTATTTTTACTGCCAGCCTTGCTTCTCGTAAGCAAACACAATAAGTGCAAAGTTTGTGTTATGCACCGCTTGCAGGTTTTTAAAACACATAAAGAAAATGCATTGCCATTTACAATGCAAATAGCTCAAACTCTCGCAAATGCGAGACCTATTGCATTGCAAATGCTTGTTTTTAATGTTCTTAGCATTTGTGGAATGGGTCAGACTATTCATTTTTGGAAATTAGAGTGTGAACTGGTCTGAAAATACCACAAATGCTTTCTCATGCGTATTATGTTTATTGTGCGTGAACTGTGAAAAAGAAAGTCACTTTCACTTTTCTGGAGATGAGTTACCTTGTCTACATTTAAGTGGCAAAACATTGTTACTTCACATTTTTGCCTGGCATGTGTAGCAAAATAAAATGACCAGGTACACACTTTAATAGAATTCATAGCTGTCAAGCTTTCAGTTTGCTTATTTGTGACATTTCCATGATTTTAGTGTATTTATGAGTGACATTCAACTGCCAAATGTGTGACTCTTAAGAGTGACACTTTTTTGCGAACAAAACCAAACAATTAAGCCCAAAGGCAGGAGCTGATGGAGTCTGAGTGGTGGGAGGTGCGGACCCTGCACGCTGCTGTGTCTCGTGGCGGGACCTTGGTGTCCGGCCCACTGGAGAGTACGGGTCGTGGACTGCTCCATGAAAGGTGCACTTTGCCATTGAACTTTCCTCTCGGCCGAGCAGGCCTCAACGCCCTTAGGCCAGCGCCTTTCATCACGCTGAGGCAGGTCACGTCGCGTGGCCCAACATTGCGGGACCGTCTGTCCTGTGCTATGAGATTCGTCTGTAGCGACCGGTTGACCTTACCCCACCCCTCCTCCTGGTGTGTGCCCCATGACGACTGGGCGGTGGTGCAGGCCATGTACCTCGGATGTGCCGCCTTTTGGTGTTGGGGGCTGAGCACTACAAACAGCACTTCTACTTTGGCTGGATTGGGACCACGCTGCGGCCTGGGGTGAATTTCCTACCAATACCTGCTAGCCATCAACAGACCCTGGGGCAGGTGAGCGGCAAGTCTGGAAGCATAGGGGATTGACCTGGCACCCCACTGGTGCTGCAGGTACCACATTGTGATCTGGCTGTTTGGCGCCCCACCCTCCTAGACTATCTTTCCAAATACACCTTCCAGCATTGCCTAGTCATCTGTGGGCCTTCTCTTTGGGACTGCGTCCCTCAACCTCACTGTCTGGAAATCTGTGTACACAACAGCCACTGGATGTCCGGGAGTTGCTGAATCTGATGACAAACTCTTACAGTGGTGGCCTGTAATGAGAGTACTCATACAAACGCTGATCCTCACGCTGGGGTACAATAGTTAGTATCATTACCCCGTGGATAGGTTCGCACCTGCAACTGATCCTCCTGTTGCGGTGCAGTCCTAGACAGGACACAGACTGCAACAATTAGGATCTCACTGGCAAGATACGTATCTTCATACGCCATGCTTTTAGGGTCCCTTTGCTTTCTGCCCACTACAATGCACCTCAAAAAAGAGACTCTGACACCCTGCCTCTGCCGTCGCCGCCTGCCTAAGGGTGCGAGGAGCACATAACTGCTAATGAACCTGCAGGTGTGGCACTGGAAGCCACGTTCTCCGACCACTCCTGCCAGTTTGATGAACTCTTAACCGCCACCCTGGACATTAAATCTACACTTAAACCTAAGCTAGACTCCCTCTGTATTGATATAGTTCTCCTGCGGGAGGACCACAAAAAATTGAAAGATCGAGTCGAGAATACGGAATCCACATTGGCTGCCTTGTGACCTACGGTGGCAGACTCTGATAAACATCCCTGGGCTATGCACGAGGAAATAAGGCATCTAAGAGGGATAGTGGAGGATCACAACGGTAGATCGAGAAGAAATAATGTGCTATTGTGGGCCTCCCGTAACAAGTAGAGGGACCAAATATGGAGCTGTATCTTGAGGACTGGCTTATGAACAAGATTCTACAGGGTAAACAGTCTACTTTTTCTCTGTCGAGAGGGCTCACAGAGCGCCTGAAAGGCCCACTGTCCAGGAGCCCCTCCACAAGCCTGTGGTTGCCCGCTTTTTTAATTACAGAGACAGGGACCATATTCTACAGGTGACGAGAGCCAAGGGCCCCTGGACTTTCGAGAATGCTCAAGTGCACATTTACCATGATTACACCTTGGAAGTCCAGAGATATAGATCTTCTTTCATGGAAGTAAAGAGGTGTCTCTGCGAACATGGCATCAAATACGCTTGCAGTTCCCTGCTATGCTTCGAATAACACATGAAGGCACCACCTCTTTTTGTGCGATGCTGGAAGACACCTGGTTCCGACTACAACACAGAGTACTTGCACCCCCTCCCTTACAAAAAGCACAAAGGCAATGCAAGCCACACAGCAGACGTCAACCGCAGGGCCCCACCAAAGACCAGGCAGCCAAGGAGAAGGCTCGCTTGGTGGAGGATTTGGAGAGACGTGTAGCAGTCCCTTATCCCCCAGCCTCAGGATCGGAGACTGAAAACCGGCAAGCTAATTCACAGGAGGTGACTGAGTCGCAGGTTGCTGCGTTGCTGGGTGGCAACCTGACCGTCACCCCTCAGACAGCTGAGGACTTGATATGGACTGCACCTCTCAGGTTTGGTGGGGTTGTGCATGTGTGGGTGTCGTGCTGTGGTAGCCATAGGAAGTAAGTAGGATAACGAAGCTAAACAAAGAGGTGAGAGTTGTGCCCATTAAGATGCAGGTCTGCTGCTGTCATAATGTGCTGCACCCAAGTTAACAAAACGCCACTGATAAAGACAGTTATCTGGAGTTGTTAGGATGGCATTACAGTGCTAATGGCAGGCTGCCCGTTGGTATACCAGCCTGGGAATGGGAGTTGGGAGTTCTTATTGTTCTTTCTTTTATTTTAGTGGAGGATGTGACATGCTGCAGGTGGTGGGGGGATGCTGACAGGGGGCATTACTATGTACACAATGTGATGGCTCATAACATCAATACATTGGGACCCCCACTTCTGTTGTTGACCTGGAATGTACTGGGCCTGGCAGGTTACACCAGGCGATATTGTGTCTACCAGTATCATCATAGATGCAAGATTCAGATTGTCCTCCTTCAGGAGACACACCTGACATCCAAACTGGAATCTATGTGCCGGTATGAGAGGGGCATATTGATAGGAAACACATATTCTAGATATGCCAGAGGAGCGTTGATTTGGGTGGCTCTTGGGGTACCCTTAGAGGTATTACATACTCTAATAGACCCAGATGGCCGTTTTGCTGTGCTGGAAGGATTACTGGATGGTCTCCCACTTTCATTAATATCACTGTATGTACTTAATACTAACCAGGCTCCCTTCCTGCAACCCTTGACCCCAACACTGCTGCAAAACATACTGGTGCTGACTTACTGGGGCGGGGATTTTAATTGCACTCTGGACCTAAATGACGACCGCTCCCGCCCCCCAGTGTTGGAAGTCGCTATCTCTCTCACATCAGTTACAAAGATGGGCCATTAATGCCCAGGTGCAGGATGCCTGACGCAGACTGAACCCTGAGGTTCGGGGATTTTTGCACTACTCGGGGTTACAGGACCTGCACACCAGGATTGATCTCATTTATTGCTCTTGGGACGCCCTTGCCAAAGTGACGCGGGCTAAATACCTTGGTTGCTCTCTCTCAGATCTTTGTACCCTACAATTGCAACTGAGCTGGGGGAGTAATAAGCCCAAAATATCAACATGGCATCGTCTCCTGGAGGCACTTTGTGATGCCCCACTCTGATCAACTCTCTCAGATAATATTACTTCTTATTTTCAGGAAAATTAGGGCTCTGCCTCTGGGGCTGGGACTGAGTGGGAAGCGTTCAAAGTCGTGCTACGTTGTTACATGATCAAGGCAGTTTATGGTACTAAACTAACCCCTCACAGAGGAGTACCCTGGAGAAGGACATACACTGCTATGAGCGGTTGTCTCCCACAGACCAATTGGTTGCGGCCCCGCTAGCGGTGTCTAGGCTGACATACAAGTCCACTCTGGAGAGGCTAGGAGCCCTGGATTACAAGGAGTACTTGGCTAGGAGATACATGGAGGGTGACAAGGCTGGTAGGCTACTGACATGGTTGCTTCGATCAGACTCACTTAGGAACCCGATCACGGCCCTTAGAGATGGTATGGGGTGTATCCTCAAGACACAGGACAACATCAACACTGCCTTTTCTTTATATTATTCCTCCTTATATAAATCCCCACAGGGGGAGGATCTGACTGCAGTGCAGTCATTCCTAGAGCAAGTGACTCTGCCCCGCATTCTGCCCTCGCAGCAGACGGAATCTCCAATTACGGAATCTGGGGTATCTGATGCAATAAAGCAGTTGGCGCTAGGCAACACACCTGAGGCGGACGGCTGGACTCTGAAATTTTATTCCGCCTATAAATCACAGTTCGAACCGCACCTGCTTAAAACCTATACCGAGACTTACGCGAAAGGAGTATTGCCTCCTTCCCTAAGTGTTGGTAGTATTGCCCAAACCTGATAGGGACCCATTACTCCTACTCTTCTGAACTCAGACTACAAGATACTCCGGAAAGTATTAGCGTACCAGCTGGTTTCGGTAGTGCAAACTGTGGTACACCACAACCAAGATGGGTTGTTACCCAGGAGGAACACCTTCCTAAACTTGTGTAGGCTTTTTATGTTAGTGTTTTTTTTACAATGACGTCCTCTGGGATTATTTTGTATCCAAACCTTGTCTCATAATCCAAATCACATACATTTAAAACCCAATCATACCAACCACCCCTGAAACTTGCGGTTGCAATGTATTGGCACAAAAACTTGTAGTTAGTAAAGTAATCATTGTAATTTATTAAGACAATATATTTTCAAAAACATTTTTTTTCACATTTAAGAACAATTATATCACAAAATCACATTGAAGAAATTGCATTGCATTACAATATTAAAACCAATTCATCATAGTTAAAAATAATTCCAAGACCATAGCATGAGAGTTCAAAAACAGACAATAATCTTTGTCATAAATCGCCACAACCAAAAATGGAACTTATACACATATACCCTGATGCCTTTCAGATCATACACATCTAAGGTAATGTTCGTACAGATGGATTTGTGGCTACAACAAGGGCGTCGACGCGTTTCGAAGGTTTATTCACATAGCACCTTCTTTTTCAAGACAGTAGTATTGGTTACTCCCGTTCTTTCTAAATTAAAGGGGTTGATGAAAAGTCTGCCCCAATATAATGAGCACTTCAGTCAAGTAGTCCAACTTGATCTGTTCTTTGTTCATTCAAAAATCTTTACGAGAATAGGGCATTTGGTGCAGTGCAGCGAACCGGTCCCAATTGTAGGATCACACCTGCCGCCTAATCCCTGATTCAGACTTAGATTAAAATCAATATTTATAAATTCGTTTCAACAGCTTCCTCTATTCGTTTTGACCGATATTTAAAAGAACGTTTTCTTATTAAGTGTGTTCCTCAATGGGAGTTCCTTCAAAATCTTCTAAAGTAGAGCTTTTAAATCTAGCTCTTTTTTGATAAAAACGGGCGGCGCTTCGATACATCCGTTCTGGTGCCTTGTATAGGTGAAAGATCTATACAAGGCCCTATTCTCGTAAAGATTTTTGAGTGTCTGTTTTTGAACTCTCGTGTTATGGTCTTGGAATTATTTTTAACTATGATGAATTGGTTTTAATATTGTAATGCAATGCAATTTCTTCAATGTGATTTTGTGATATAATTGTTTTTAACTGTGAAAACATTTTTGGGGAAAATATATTGTCTTAATAAATTACAATTATTACTTTACTAACTACAAGTTTTTGTGCCAATACGTTGCAACCGCAAGTTTCAGGGGTGGTTGGTATGATTGGGTTTTGAACGTATGTGATTTGGATTATGAGTATGAGACAAGGTTTGGATACAAAATAATCCCAGAGGACGTCATTGTAAAAAATTCTTGTTCGAACCCCACTCCTTTGGTTTCCAAGGGTTCCTCTCTCTTTTTGAATAATTTTTATGTTAGTGGACAGGGCATGTGAGATGGGTGCACATCCTTGGGTCGCATCCCTCAACAACAAAAAAGCCTTTAATGCCCTGGGGAGGAGCTACCTGATGGCAATGCTCGGTAAGGAAGAAATGGGTCCCAGCTTCTTTACATGGATTTCATTACTATACAATTCACAAGTGGTTCGTCTGAAAACGTGAGCCACCTTCTCAGATCTGTTTGATATAGAGCTCGGAACCCGCCAGGGTTGCCTCTTTCCCCGATTATCTTCGCGCTAGTGAAGATACCATTAGCTTGCACACTTAGACAAGGTGCTACAAGTTGGGGAATAAAAGCTAATGACCATTGCCACATAATATCTGTGTATGCTGACGATGCTCTGGTGTACCTGCGGGAAAATGCATAGATACTCCCAAATCTTATGGTTGTACTGGATCGGTTTGGCAATGCATCAGGATTGAAAGGGAATTGGGATAAATCCCACCTTTTTCCAATGACGTTACTTTCTACTGAGCAACAGAGAGCACTCCCGGCTACTCTACTACCTTGGTCCGGCGCCTCCTTTAAATATCTGGAGATGCGGGTTTATCACTCATCAAAGGATTTGCTGGACAGTAATTTGAGTAGGGCAATGACCAGCGCCAGGTCCTCTTTAGCATTCTGGACTACGCTGCCGCTTTCCCCTATGGATTGCATAGCTATTTTAAAGATGCTGGTGCTCCTCAGACTGCTAAATTGTTTTGCTGCTCTTCCCATCCTAATTCCTCAGAAATTCTTCAAGGATTTGAGGGCATTTTTAACTGCCTTAATATGGGGTGATGGCAGGAAACGAACATCTCTAAACAAATTATATGCTCCCCTGGCAGAAGGCGGTTTAGGAGCCCCAAATGACGAATACTATTATGAGACCACACAGTTGCAATGGCCAATGTGCTGGCTGGTAGGCCAAAACACAGCGGAACTGGGGCATTGGTCGGTCAGGACACACCCTCTGAAGGTGTTAGAATGGTTGCTGGGCTCAAAAAGCATGATCATAAAGAGGGTTGGGAATATCCTTTTGTCTACAGCCCACTCTTGCTGGAACACCTATCTGGTCAAGAAGCGGCACTGTCCCCCTTACACCCGTGAGTTACCCTTATGGGCGATGCCAGGTTGCATAGACTTGGGCTCCAGACAAGATGAGATCGCCTGGAACACTGCAGGCATTTCATTATGGGGAGACCTTTTCTCGGACAAAATTCTTTGTACATTTGAGAACCTGATGGATGATTATGGTTTCCTGCCTGGCTCCTTCCTTCTTGATGCCTCGCTCACCCGACATTTGCACACTGTCTGGCATAAAACACATGATGAACCAGATACATTCAGACTTCTTCAAACCATACTCACTCATGGAACTGGCCGTCACGCTATAACGTTGTTATACAACTCTATACGTGGGGACAGAGACACCCCACTTAGTGCACTCTGAATTTAATGGGATGAGGTGCTAACTGTTACGCTTACTCATAAGCAATGGGTGCAATGCCTGGGGGTGCTAAAATATGTCTCTATGAATGCTAAGCTTAAAACACCCAATTAAATTACCTCCACCACACGTATCTGACGACCCACATACTCGCGCGTATGTACCAGGGAACCACGAGCTCCTACCACTGCTGCCATGATACTGAATCAATTTTTTTTCATATGGTATGGTCATGCCCTCACTTGAATCCTTACTGGGCAGCGATAGAAGCAGCACTTTCTGAAGCAGTGGGCAACACAGTGCATACAGAGGGTTTACATTTTCTTTTGGGGAGTAAAAAAAAAGATGGTACTGTAATGGATAATGAAATACCACACTGATGGTCATTCATTGTGATGAAGACACAGCATTACAATCATTAAATGTGAACTGTAAGGTCCGAGCGGACTGCTTTTTATGGGTAGAAGTGGTCCCTTTTCTGTTTTCATACTGCTTTTCTAGAAAGGTTTTTATTTTTGGCATTTTGAAAATAGAAGCTTGCTATTTTGAAAGAAAAATGGACTACTGGGTTATATTTGGCTCTGATCATCTGCATACATGCCTCCCCCCATGCGAGTAAGTGGCCTCTGGAGGCATGCTTTGTATGACAAGACAAAACATTAGGGTTGCCTCTAGTGCATAGCTGCCAAGGTTTCAGATTGCTTATGTGTGAATTTCATAATTTCCGTGAAACTATGAGTAACATTCAACAACTATGAGTGACATTTTCTCATGAGCAAAATCAAGCAATATAGACGCGGGGAACATATAAATATCAGAAATTACACCCATTTGAGCAACAAGAAACTCTAAGATCTTAAAACTAACCCTGGGCGTAGTTCGCGTAGTCGTGCTACGCGAAGCTACGCGAAGACGTTAAAGCACTACGCGTAGCTACGCGAGCGTGCGTAGTTGCTTGTCGCGCCCGTTTGCGATGCGTTTTTCTTCTTCGGGAACGCGTTGTGCGTGTTCGGGACGCTGTTTGCGTGCTCGGGGGATAGTATCTCGCGGACTTACCCATGCATTCGCCTACGGGCGTGGCCATCTTGTTTTTCACTTGTCCCGCCCGTTCGCGATGCCTTATTTCCTGTTCCGGGTCACGTATAGCGTGCTCGCGATGCGCATTTCATGTTCGGGAACGCGTCGTACGTGTTCGCGACGCTTTTTGCGTGCTCGGGGAGAAATATCGCGCAAACTTACCCACGCGGTCGCGATGGGCACGGCCATCTTGTTTTTCACTCTATGCTATGGTTCTGGGCCTGCTTTTCTATCCTCCCTCAATCTTTGCAATCCATAGTTTTTTACACTGTTTTTCAATTTTTTTTTATTTCTTATCTATCTCTCTCTGTGCCTAAATCTATATTTTGCATTTATTTCTACTTTTTACTGTGTTTTTTTTACTTTTCTACTGTTTTATATTACTTTCTTCTTTAAGCGCCTACTTCTTCCCCTAACTTTAATTTTCCCTTCTAACTTTTCTTTTCCGCCTCCTCCCACACACCCCAGAACCATGGCGAAGGGTAGCAGCACCAATAACGGCTCCAAGGGCAAGGCGCGTGTGCCCAAGAGCCGCCTGCCTTGCGGGAGACTGCGCCCTGCAGGGGTGCAAGCCCGGCAGCTTTTTAGTGAGGCGGAGGTGGCCCCCCTTGTTTTTTTTGTTCAGCGCCACCTCCCCTTGACCTTGGCAGCAGGCGGCAGGCCAGGCTCCGGGTACCCTACCCAGGAGCGTCACCGCCAGTGGGCGAAGGTGCGCCGGGCAGTGTTTCGCTGCTCAGGGGTCCGGCGCACCCATAACCAGTTGGCACACCGGTGGTCAGACATCCTGGACCGGGAGCAAGACCTGTTGGACCTGCTAGGTGTCGAGGTCGTGGGGCTTGGTGAGTAGCTAATATATATAGTAGTATAAGTATTGTGTATAATTTTTTTACGAATAACAAGAATACTGCTGCTTACATTGCAGGTACATTACGTTTCAAAATCTTCTGTGATTGTAGGACACAGGTGCTCGGCGCTACTCTTACTTGTTTGCAACTTTGCGCTCGCTTGTCCTTATTATTATCTAAGAGTTTACTTTAGAGAACTTAAGTTAGGTAATGCTATTGCTAGAGAGACTCTAGTCCTTCCTTTGTCCTCCTGTCAAATAGCGGTGGATGGATTTATACTAGGTTTAGTTACTATTAGTTGATAATTTTTGAGCGGTCTGCGTGATGCATCCTCTGTCACTGAGTGCTGCTTACCCCAGTCCTTAGTAGAACCTTTTGTAGTTTGTTTAGTGAGTGGTAGGCTTAGCAGTGTCAGTCAGTAGCAGAACATCAGACGCAACCAACCAACAATTTGGTGTATGCACAAATTTATGCATGTGTCCTCCTTCTCATCTATGCATTTTTGAGGGCTAAAAAAAATGGAAATGCAGACTTAGTGAACAATTGGCCCGTCTGGAATAGGTGGGCTAGGTCAGGTGGTACTTAGGCTTAGTTAGTGTTCTGGATTCGAATCAATCAGAATGGAACACTGGATTAGTGTTCCTAAATAAGTAGACGGTCCGTGAATCCCGCAAGCCAGTAGTCGATCGGATTAGATAGGTCAATTTTATTCCAATTTTTGTTTCCTAAAACGTTTTTTGAGAGTTTTTTTAGATAATTTATTTGTTTCACAGCAATCATTAATGTTTGTGTCTTTCTTTATTATATCTTACATGATCACTGATCTGCAGCACCCAGGGGCAAAAAGACGGGGTCCGAGTCGGCGGGACAACCACCAGAGGACCGCTCCTCTACCGAGGGCCCTGCTGCTGGCCCCAGTAAGTCCTCCAGTGGTTAATATTAACAATTATATTGCCCTAACTTTTACTGCACCTTATTTTTTCCGAACTATTAATTCTGGTTCCACTTCCTAATTCTATTTTTTACAAAAGCTTCTTTGATCTTGACTTGACTATCTGTTTCTAAATTCTGGTTATCCCTGCCTCTAAGTTCTAACTGCCTCTGCTATGACTGTCTGTACTACTACTATTAGTCTGTCGTTAAGCTTGCCCAGTTTGCCACTCTTTATTTTACGGTTTTGAATAAAACTCAGATTGACCAATAGCTCTAGCCACTGAGTCCAGTCCTTTGGGTTGTCCTCTTCTAGTCTTCTTAATCTTGAGGCTTTGACAATTACCACAAACAAAATGCCCAACCAGATATTTGACTATTTTTGATAGGATATAGTACATACTACTACTGATGTGGGGATTCTGCACAGCCACATACAGAACTATGCACAAGAAAATAGGATGTTGGTGATGGGAGGTTGGACCTTCCTCACACCTCAGTCAGAAGTGAACCCACAATCCCCTGAACGACTAGCTATAGTGTCTCATTAGGTCCCCGAACCCCCACCGGAAGATACCCAATGATTAAACAACCCAGAACAGATAACACCCTTTCGCTCACTCACTCGTGTAAGTCCACCACCACCACCACACCAAATACCACAGAGTCTATGTGTAAGTTCAAAAGGTTTATTTTCAACTAACAAGCTCTGTATGTTGTTCTATAAAATTCAGTGTACTACAGCCAGCTCCAACAGAAAAATGCATAAGATTAAAACAATAAACATTGTTACAAGTGCATGATAGAAGACAAAAGATCTGTGCGAATTCTGGGAGACCCCTCACCGTAGAACGTAGAAGTACTGGTTACATGCATCATTCATAAGCTCTGCAAATCTCTGGTTCGTAGAAGGGAATCTTCTGCCTGTTATGAGAAAAATGTTGCACGTTAGATAGTATAATGCAAGCATTTCTCAGTCATGCCAAAAAGTGTAACATGTTACTTATGGCTAAGCAATACGGACTAACCGAACTCCATAACAAAGTGGCTTGTTTTTCGACCTCTTGTACGCAATGCTCAGACAGTAGCTGTATGAGCTCATGTGGGCTCAAAAAGGCGCCTTACTGTTACTGCACAACAAGCTGCGAGGTAACATACGCAAAAGACATGAAGCGAAAAATGGTTGCATGGCTCAGGCTAACTTTGCAAAGAGTAGAGTATACTATAATAATGACCCTAGGGACCATAACACTACTAGTGTCTACTGACTCTACTCTAGTACCCGATTTGGACTAGTGATGTATATGTATGTATTAACTTTTTTTTCAATCTTGCTAGTGAAAACGAATAAATAGGGGGAGGTGTACAGGCATCCAAAAATGTGTCATGTTTTTTTCTAGGCGTACTAGCGACCACCAGTGCCGGCGGGGCCAGCGGCGATGCGACCATTCCGGAGGGGGCAGGAGATGCGGCACCTGCAGGAGCTACAGGGGGTGAGCCAGCAGCAGTGGCGGGCGGTGGTAAGTTATATTCATTACTTATTGACATTGCACTAGCTGGAAGGGTGTTCACTTCACTCACTGTACTGTTGTTGAGACTTATTAGGTATGAAGTTGTAGTGAACATTATTAACAATGCATTAGCAATAGCATTAGCAGCGAGAGTTGATTAACCAATGGCTTCTTCCATCTGACTCCAACTCAGCAGTGAAAGTTTTATGGAGAAGACTAAAAGTCAGATCAGATGACCTTGATGGATGTGTTGAAAAAAAAGGGAAAGAAGGGTGGAAGGAGGAAGGACGGGCGAGATTTAATATGACTGGCAGAGAAGGATACGTTGGAAGCATAGATAGGTGGCTGATAGGAATCAGATGCATGTGTTGTTGAAGGATGGGTGGAAGGTGAAAGAAGAATGGATGCCTGCCTGGGTGGGCGACACAGTATGGGTGGGTACTGTGGATAGCAAGAATCATCAGCGGTGTTTGGGTGAAACTCAAAGCCAAGGCAAGCAAGGAAGGAGTGGAAGGAGTGGACGCATGGGTTGTTGTTGGTGAAACAAAGTAAGGTTTGTGGAGAGATTAAGAAGAATGATAGACATTTACTTAGAATGGATGGATGCCTGTATGTATTCATCATAGACAGCATAGGTGGAGACTGTCACGGGATGCAGAGTCTTAGTTTTAAGGGAATGTAAAAGAAACCGCGCCAGAGTAGCAAAGCCGAGGGGAATACAAGTTGTATTTTCAGAATACAGTTGACTCACAATAGTTTGCAAGCATATCATATATATTGTGTATAGTTAGTTATCAAGCGCCTTCCTTCGACTCCGAGGACCACTCCCTACCTATGTTAATTTATTTTCGAATGTGTCAGCCAGCCTGCAAAGGGTGGCCTATCTGTTGGTTACACAGTCAATCAAAACAAAGTACCGTATGCAGTAGCGGTCGGTGGTGGGAGTGCTGCCGGGCGCTGATGTGGGGAGGGTCAGGGTGGGGGGTAGTAAACAATGGATTACGTGGCCAAATACAGGTAACTTTACTGTAAACATAAAAATAAATAAAGCGAATTTCATTGTGCGCACTGCACCGCCAAATGCGATGCAGTGCGCGCAACGAAATTAGTTTTATTTATTTATATGTTTACTTACCTGTAATTGGCCGTAATCCATAGTTTACTACCCCCCACCCTGCCCCTACCCACGTCACCGCCCGGCAGCACTCCCACCACCGACCGCTACTGACCTTATGTCGTTGTCCCATATATAAGCAATGATCATTGGATCAGATATATAATCTGCCTTTTTGTAGTAGCCAGGGCACTGTGAAAGTGAAATTGAGCAATTGCCCTTCATGTAACAGAGAGAGTATGGCCAGTGCCACCCGTAATAGAAAAATACGAGCTTCCCCACCTGCAGACAGTAGTAAATAAAACTAACGTGAGTCTGCGTCATGACTCGTATGTTTGTCTTGGGTGCAAGCATAGATGACTGAGCTGGCATGCCGGCTACAACCAGGTTATGTAATTTCGCTAAACTAGAGATAAGAAGAAGACTGGTGTACTGTGTACTGGAGTCCATAGTGCTAGTATAATGCCTGAAACTCCCACAAATGTTAGAGGCCGAGGAAGTGGGAGGATAGATAGATTATTACCACAAATGTTATGTACTGTGCTTCTTGCTAGTGCTACTGTGCCACTATGTGTTGAATTAATTTTGTGTTACTGTTTTGCTAAGAGTATTGGTTACAACAATATTTTTTTTCTTTCTTGATATAGATACTCCTTCCCAAGAAAAACCATCTTGGAAGGAGTTGGCAGCCAGGGCCCGGCGCCGGAAACTGGAGGCCATCTGTGAGGAGTACCGGCGGCTGGTGGCTCAGGCGGAGGAGGAGGCGGCAGCAGCTGCAGCCTCCTCTGATGCCCCGGGCCCCAGCCAGGCCCCACCTCCAGTGGTATGGCACCGCGGTCTGGCAGCCGCCCGCCGCCGCAATTCTCTATCAGCCAGCACTGCTGTCCCCCACCATGGATGCCACTGCAGGGCATTTCGCTGCCAGATGCTCCTCCGGATTTCACGCCTAGAGGAGCAACTAGAGGAGCGTGTCAAGATACTGGTGGACAAACACCTAAAAGCCCGCCGAATATAAGAAGAACTATAGGACCCTGTTGGATTGCCCCTTTTTTATTCCTTTTGTTGGTGGGTGGGAATTGGGCGTTGGGGTTTCTGGACATTCTTTGGACTTTTTTCGTTTTGGACATTGGTTGGGGTTAGGGAGAGGGGTGGGTCAGGTGTGGGATAGTTTATTTTTGTTAGGGTAATAAATTATATTTATACTTAAACATACAATGTTAATGTTTTGTGGGGGGTTACTGTTTTACGAATTTACGTCACATGGTTTCCTTGCTGCTGCAGGGCCGCAGCCAGTGTTTGATTTAAATAATCTGCCGATGATGTAACACAAACAGATAGATGCGGTACCCCTCACTGAGTTATTTGTCCTACTAGTACTGTCAGTCTCTCCTCCTAGTCCATTATACCTCCCACCAAACTTATCTTACCTGTGATTGATGATGATTAAGTTCGGCACAGCGATGCCTGCATGGTTTCCCAAGAGAATGGAGTAGCATTTGCAAAAAAAATAAAAAAGAGACAGTCACTTGCCTGAGAGTGACTGTGGGAGGAGGAGTAGAACGAAGTAAAGTACAGTACAGAAGAAGACTGCCAAACAAACAATATTGCAACTGCTAAAGTCAAATTAAACATAATGGTGGCGGGGACAGCCTAGTACAAGAAGTTACAAACTGTAGTTGTGTCGAGTGAGTCACTAAACTTAACACAATCGTAATTCGTAACCTTTACTGCTGTGTGGTAGGATGTTGATGATGAATCCAATCAATGCCTGCAATTAATTATGATGTATTAGGTGACGGTCCCTTTGGAAAAAAAATTGGCTTGCACATAGACTGAGCATGGGTGGGCAAGCAGAAGAAGATCTTCGCCCTGCCTTGAAATTGAATTAGTGTCGCTTTCACCACATCTGCCCCAGCAAGCGTGTGATCAATTGGTGTACATTTAATGTAGTCACATCACACCTCAATATAAATCACAGCCCGGGGGAAGAGGGTTAGGGTTTGATGAATGGATGGGAAGGGGGTTTGGGGAAAGGTTTGACAAAGAAAAACAGTACGCATGGACACAACAAAAGCAAAGCGCAATCTTGGCAGACGACCATGATCTTATCCAATAAATCTATAAAGGGAGAAAAAGGAAATGCATGCATGATGATGAAGATAACTTGATGGTTAATGAGTAGTACTTACTAACTACTACTAGACAATTAGACAGTACAGGGCAGCAGTATATTCTATGCAATTTGCCTTGCCTGTAATATGCCCTCAGAGACCCAAATTCCATGTTGTACCGGGCTTACTTTTAAAGATAGCAAAGAAAATTAAAAAATAGTTGGAGGGATCAATTAGCAAACAAACAACAACACAACACACAGTCGTAATGATTGAAGAGAAAAAAGGATTCAAATTAATTAAAAGACGAATGATGAATGATACTAAAGTTACTGTATTATCCTGGTCAAATTGTGGAGTTGAATCTCGTCCTTCCTCTTGGTCCTATGTTCCATGGACGCTACGCACATCAATCTTGGGTGCCACTGCCTGCCTGATGCGGATTGGTAAGGTAAGTGTGAGTTGTGTCTCCCAGTATAGCACAGGGTAAAGGCCGGCCTGTAAGTGTAGATGGAAAAACAAAAGGGGTATTGAAAAATCAATGAATAAAAAAAAGCATCAATTACGGTGGAGTCCAAGAAGAGAAGAGAGAACACTTTCAGACTGAGGTGGCTTGGATATATCGTGTATATTCTGTTTACAGCATTAAGCTACAACAACAACAGGACAGAACAGGCCCACCACAGCACCAGCCCGTGACCCAACCTCCATTTACCTTAATTTTTGACAGAGCCAGACAAAAGGCATATACAGCAACCTAGCATTTTCAAAATTAAGTGACAAAATCAATGCGCCGCTGTCAGTCATATGACTACACTCGACTCCACCACTACATGGACTTGTAGGTCTGCTGTGTTTACTTTCTTGTTGAATTGTTGTGTTTATGTTTACCTTTTATGCCACTTCATGAAACGCAGTTATTCCTTCAATCATCTCCGATCCAACTGACTGACTGCGTGCAAAGATAGTATGGTCATCATCATGGTGTGGTACGTGTTGTCCAACTCCAACTCAGTCTGTAGTGACTCCGATTAAGTCCATATTCCATATTAAAAAATTGCAACAGATATTGGCCTGCACCTGCAGTAGTAGGAGTACAATTTGGTTATTAAACAACAAGAAGGGAAACATTGACTGTCACTTGAGTCACTTTCACTTTGTAGATTAACTAGCAGAGTAGAGTTCGACTTCATGCACAACATCAACCCAACAAACAAAAGCAATCGCTCAGAGTCAGCAAGCATCCAATGCATGCCATCATTACCTGTCTTGCTCTTCTCTTTGGCTGTCAGATCATCAGATGCCTAGTTCTGACCGGTGTGTGTTTTTTTTTTAACGGGGCAGTGGCCTCATTACTCCACATTCATTTTGAGTGTTAGTCGCTGTTTCGGTTTTCGTCTTATTCATCTGTGGCACTGTGTCACAGTTTAAGTTGCTTCACATGGTCAGCACTGTGATGATGGGCCGCGGCCTGGGTAGCGCTCATTGCTGGTCAATTGAGTTTGCACAAATGTCAGCAAGTTTCTTCGAAGAGTCTTGTCTTTCTCTGCCAAGTACCTTCTGTCCTGACAGTGATGAGCTTTGGATGCCTGCCGAGGCTGTAGCCTTCGGACAGTGATGAGATTACTTTTGGATGTCTGCCCAAGTTCTGACAGTGAAGAGTTGTGGATGCCTGCAGAGGCGGTAGCCTTCGGACACTGATGAGTTTCGGCTCGGAAACAAAACGGAGGATAGCTATAGTAACGTTTCACTTCTTATGGAGGGACTGTTAAAGGCAACATTTCTTGTACTCCAATGTCTGGCTTGATGGAAATGTAATTAGGGCAAGACAGGAAGATGAAGCAGGACTCTGAAGAGTGGACAGTTAAATGCACAGACGTGCAACTCCAATAGGGAAATAAAAAGAGAAGACGGTGGTGATGGATTTGTTGTGATTTGATTTGAACCAGAAAGACAGATACACAGACAAATAAAGGAAGGAAGAAAGTAACAATTTGAAAGCCTAGTTGTCAGGGAAGAGGAGCTCGTCCTCAAACTCTGGTGGTTCGGACAGAAGTAGGTCCTGTAACCCACTACTTACGTCATCCAAGTCGCTCTCCTCTTCCTTCTGTGATCACGTATTTTGTAATCCGGTGGTATAAAGTGCTGATTCATTTTGATCATGATTAACCTCTCCACGCTTTTGGGCGAGAGACTGGTCCTTTTCAAAGTTACAATGGCACCAGCAGCACTGAAAACACGCTCAGAAGAGACACTTTGACAGGGGAAGCCAGATACTTTATCGCCAGCCTGCTGAGCACTGTCCATTGGCTTCTTTTCCCATACCAATACACCAATGGGTTTCGATCCATGAAGACCTCTGTTGGGTCATCCAGATAGTCCTGGACCGTCCGCTCAATGTTCAGGGGTGCTCCGATGTGCTCGGCCTGTTTTGCCTTTGCATCAGCACTGGACTTACCATACCCCTGCCGTAGAAACCAATCAGTTGCCGATTGTACTGTGGATGATCCTGTTCTTGCTGTTGTTGATGTTATTGTTGGTGTCGGTGACTGCTGGGAGGCAAACGCACTGCCCTCAGGCTCCGAAGTAGAACTTGACTCTGGATGCCCTGTAGTACTTGTTATGGCCTGGGGTGGGGGGCCTGTAATTAACAGCCGTTCGTTTTTGAAGTTAGTGGCTTCCTCAGCTATCAAAGTTTTGTAGTTGGCAACATCCACTTCCGAAAAAGGAATTACTGCCTTACTGTTCAGAAATACTTTGTACCGTGGATCCAAAATTGTGGCACTAATGTAATGTTGTTGTGACACAATGTTATTTTTAATCCTTGTATTTACAGATAAGCGAGCGACTAAGGACTCCGCCAAATGATATGCGTCTTGTTTGTCATCCACACCTGCGTACGTTTCAGACACCTCCTTCAGCTGTTGCTCTAGCATGTGCAACAATGGGATAGCTTGGCCCATAGTACAGTCCTCCCTGCTGACTTCACGTGTGAAGATCTCAAAAGGAAGTAGCATCTCAGTCAGGCATTTAATGAGGTCCCATTGACCCATCTCAACGGTCTTGCCTCTCACAGTAGGTTCCCCTAATCTTTGCATGACATAAGCATTGAGTGGTATGTACAGGTCAAACAGACGATCAAGCATGTAATAAGTTGAGTTCCAACGTTTTGGCACCTCCTGGATGCGTGCTTTGACTGGCATTTTATGCTCACGTTGAATGACCCTCAGCTGCTTCCGGGCTTTAAAAGAATGGCTGAAATGTGTGCATATTCTTCTGCAGGTGGCCAGTAAGTTGCTGACTTTGGATTCATTTTTCAAAAAGTCTTGAACAACAATGTTAATGCAGTGTGCCAAACACGGGACCCTGAAATAGCCACCATCGCCCATGGCCTTAACTACATTACTGCCATTGTCCGTGGCAACAAAACCAATCTTAAGCCCTCTTGGGCGCAGCCACTCAAAGACCTTGGTGTTAAACTTTTCCAAAATGTTTGCAGCAGTATGATATTTCTCCATGGCAAACATGGCTACAGTTGCATGTTTGCGAGTGGCATGAAAAATCTCAGCAGCGTCAACACCAGCAGATATCTGTTCTCTAACCCCCGCAAAAGAGATCCAGTGTGCAGTGATGCACATGTAATCTGTGGCTTGGCAACTGGTCCACATGTCTGTTGTCAGGTGGATACTGTGAACAGCACTCTGCTTCAAGGCTTTTCCAAGCAATTCCAGCACGTCGTGATGTAGTGCTGGAACAGCAACTCTGGCAAAATAGTAGCGGCTGGGAACATGCCATTTTGGGCAGATGGTTGTCACAAATTCCAGAAAACCCACCCCTTCAACAAAAGAAAAAGGGAGAAGGTCCAGTGCTAACATTTTAGCCAGCTTCGCATTGTACAAACATGCTTTTGGGTGGTTGCGTTCGTACTGCCCCTCCACCCCCAAACATGTTGATAATGGTAGGCTGCATGGTTTTCCTTTCTCTTAGGCTCAACAACGCACTTTTTTTCATTGCGGTACTCCTTGGTGTCTCAGGCTGACTCTTACTCTTATGCCACTGAGATGTTGCTGAAGATGTGGGCGACGTTAACACTGCACTGCTGGGGACAGGGAGACTTTGTGTACCACTACCAGAGAGAATGTCTCCCTGTCCTTCCTCTTCCACCGTGATCGGATCTTCTACTCCTTTATCCCTACCAACACCAATGGTTGCAGTTTTTATGCCGCAAAGGTGGTCCTCCCAGCTGATCAAGTGGTGTTTTTTCAGATGGGTCATTTGGCCTCCGGTACCATAGTTTGTACCAAGCTTACCACGACTATCAGAGGTATTACAAATGGAGCATATAGCAATGTTCTCCTCCTTTTCGCTAACCGTAAAGAAGTCCCAAACTGGGGAGCTTAACTTTTGCCTCCTGCTGGAGGTGCCACTTCCAATGCCGGATGAACTGGAGGGTGTGTGTTGAATTTGACTCTGTGCTGTACCACTGACTACTTCTACTGAGGTGGTGGTTGTGCTGGATGTAGGTCGCTGCCGGGCCTTTGCTAATGCAAATATGGAAGCTGTAGGTCGTGTTGGTGTTACCTGTGGAGGTATGCATGCTACATCCCTCGCAGCGATTTTGGATAGGGTAATAATGTTGGTCTCCATCTCCTCGGGGCCGGGAGTGATGTTCGTGATGACTGGCTCATCATCATCATCATCCTGCTGTTCTACATCGACCTCCATAAGTGTAAGGCTTTCTGGAACCTTCCTTTTCCCTAGCTTGGTCTTGGGACGTGTCTCCCTCTCAGACTAAGTTTGTGGCTTCCAAGTGGCATCTAAATCATCAGAAGGGGGGCTTGGCGAAGAACTTGATGGACTACCCCTCTTTTTCCTTGCTGGAGATTTGGAAGACAATGGATCTTCTGAATGAGTGGCTTCTTCTTCTACCTCTGCATGAGGCTCAATTTCTGAACTGCCCCTACTTCGGGAGGAACAACAACTACTATTGCGGGCGGTGGTTGCGGCTGTTGTTGTTGTTGACCACTTATCTGCTGTGTTTCCTCCTCCGTTGATTGGGTACTACTTTGAGATAGCGATAAGTTTATCTCAGGCTCAGCATCACTGCTTTCCACCATTAGGCTGGCTACCTCTTCCACACTCATGTGCTTGGGTCTGGGTTGGTGGGTTGGGCCCACTGATGCGGAGGTGCTGCCCCCAGCTTGCCCCCCGGACACCGCTGCTGTAGGCGTAAAAAATTTTTCTCCAAAAAAAGGTATTGGGCGGCACACCAGACTTAAGTGTCACTTCCTTCTTCTGTTCCTTCTTCTCAATAGCAACTTTCTTGGTACTGGAGGACCTGGTACCTGCTTTCTTTGGGCCCATCTTCTTCAGATGTCAGCAGCACTCAGTTGCAGAGATGTCTGGTCAGGTCACACGTCACGTTGTGTACAGCAGCAGGATGTCTGTCTGGCAGTGCAACGGGCAATGATGACACACCTCCTCCTCAGTCTTTTGTGCACCTAAAAGCAAAAAAGCCAGAAGAACATCAGTCAAACGATAGCACAAATCAAACTAATATAATATATAACTTAGTGTGTGGTTGCCTCAATTATTAAATTTTAGAAACTCAGTGAACAACAACAGTGTAGCCATTTATGAGACTTTGACAACAAGGCCAGGGCTTTCCTGGTGTACTGTGTAGTGTGTACACTCAGGAAGAATAAGAATAGCAAAGAACAAAAACTAAAATGTAGTGGAGCATGTTTGGCCTAAATTTGTGCATCACGTGGGATGTATGCAGCATCAGGGAGCTGCAGCTGGCAATGGGGATGGATTTGGAAGCAGTAAGACAAGAGGAACAATGGAAAGACACGCAGGCCTATGTGGCAAAAAAAGCACACTACTAACTACCACCACAAAATGGCCCCCAGCAACATGGTGACTCACAGGCACAAGGCACGGCAAACAATGAACTCAAGCAGGCCTATATATGGCCAGACAAAGGATGCCTGATAAAACACACACAGCTTTAATGCAAAAACTAAAATCCACATGGCTAAAAACAGTTTGGAAAGTTAGACAACAACCACAACAACAACACATACACACGCAAAAAAGGCATTTATTTAACACACCCAAAAAGTGAAATAGACCCCCCAAAAAAAACCACATTTTGCAATTCAATCCAATGCCATCCATGGCCTAAATGATGATAAAATTCCACAGACAACACAGAAACAGTTTTTATGCACCCATGATGACTACCTCTGGGCCTACTGGCAGACTAGGCCGCAAGCTTGGAGGCCTATGGCAAAAGCACAGTGGCTGGTCCCACAAAATGGCCGCCACCACATGGCCAGGCCACCCACAACAACTTCCTTCCTCTTGAAAAAAATTGTACAAAAAAAAAGTGACTCCTTGCTCACAAAACTACATCTAAATGACAACCTGAGGAGTTTTTTGAGCAAAATGAACTAAATCACCATTTTCGAGAAGGTTTTATGCTGCTCGACAGATATTCTTCGCCAGATTGTAAATTCTGCGTGTTCGGCATCGCAATCGTCACAAAAAGTCGTTATCGCGCGCGCGAAAACGTATATTGAGCGCGCGAAGAAGATAAAAAGTGTAAGTCTGCGTTGTCGCACAGTGCGGAGTTGCCCAAAGTCCGCGAGCTGAACGCCCAGGGTTACCTACTGGCTGAAAAGGCCTATTTATTTAACACACACCAAAAAACTGAAATACCACCCCAAAACCCACATTTTGCAATTCAATCCAATGCCATCCATGGCCTAAATGATGTTAAAATTCAACAGACAACACAGAAACAGTTTTTATGCACCCATGATGACTACCTCTGGGCCTACTGGCAGACGAGGCAGCAAGCTTGGAGGCCTATGGCAAAAGCACAATGCCTGGCTTTACAAAATGGCCGCCACCCACATGGCCAGGCCACCCACAATAACAAGAAAGTGAAGACAAAGGACAGGACCAGGAAGATGGAGACTCTGGGCAACTTCCTTCCTCTTGAAAAAAATTGTAAAAAAAAAAAAGTGACTCCTTTCTCACAAAACTACATCTAAATGACAACCTGAGGAGTTTTTTGAGCAAAATGAACTAAATCACCATTTTCGAGAAGGTTTTATGCTGCTCGAGAGATATTCTTCGCCAGATTGTATATTCTGCCTGTTCGGCATCGCGATTGTCACAAAAGGTCGTTATCGCCCGCGCAAAAACGTATATTGAGCGCGCGAAGAAGATAAAAAGTGTAAGTCCGCGTTGTCGCGCAGTGCGGAGTTGCCCAAAGTCCGTGAGCTGAATGCCCAGGGTTACCTACTGGCTGAAAAGGCCTATTTATTTAACACACACCCAAAAACTGAAATACCACCCCAAAACCCACATTTTGCAATTCAATCCAATGCCATCCATGGCCTAAATGATGTTAAAATTCAACAGACAACACAGAAACAGTTTTTATGCACCCATGATGACTACCTCTGGGCCTACTGGCAGACTAGGCCGCAAGCTTGGAGGCCTATGGCAAAAGCACAGTGGCTGGTCCCACAAAATGGCCGCCACCACATGGCCAGGCCACCCACAACAACAAGCATAAGCCAAGGGGAACAAAGAAATGACATGCAGGCCTATATGGAAAAAGCAGCACACTACTAAACTACCACCACAAAATGGCCCCAAGCCACGTGGTCACTCACAGTCACAACAGGCCATGGAAAACAATGAACTCAAGCAGGCCTATAATATGACTAGACAAAGGAGGCCTGCTAAACAACACAGCTTTAATACAAAAATGCAAAAACGAAAATCCACAGGGCTACGAAAGGTTGGAAAGTTACACAACAAGCACACACACACACATCCAACAAAGGTATATATTACACCCAAAAAGTGAAATACACCCCAAAAACCAACATTTACCAATTCAATCCAATGCCATCCATGCATGCCCTACATGATGTTTAAATTCAACAGACACCACAGAAACATGCACCCATGGGTACCTCTGGCTCTGGGCCTACTGGCTGAAATTCCAATCAAAGAAAAACAACTAGGCCACTACTGAAACTACAGGCCACAACAATAAATTTTAAAAACGATGAAAATCCCCCAAAAATGTAGGTACAAACAAGCCCCAATCAAACAAACAAGTACACCAATTCTTCAACTTACTTGTAAAATCTCAAATCCAAAAGTCCTCAAATCCAATCCAATGATATGATGCAGCAGACAGACACAAAAAGTGATCCTTCCAGCTCCAAATCCAAATGAAAGTGAACAGCACATGGACAAAGCACTGGGAGGAGCCTGCTGGACAGGAACAGGAAGTTTGAGAATCAGGGGCACTTCCTTCCTCTTGGAAAAAAAAGTAAAAAAAGAAAAAGGACTCCTTGTACAAAAAACTACAGCCAAATCACAATGTAAGGAGTTTTTTGGAGCAAAATCATAATTTTCGAGAAGGTTTTATGATGCTCGAGAGATATTCTTCGCCAGATTATAGTTTCTTCATTTTCGGGATCGCGATCTTACCAACACTGGCGCCGGAAGTCAGATCGCGCGTCCGAATGACGTGTTCGCGTTCGCACAGTCTCGCGGGATCGTGCGGCCGGATTCCAAATCTCGTAGCGCCCGCGAACGGATAGGAAGTTGCGTCGGCGAACGCAGAATCACGGTAGGTCGTTACCGCGCACGCGAGAATGTATATTGAGCGCGTGAAGAAGAAAAACAGCTACGCTACGCCGCAAATTGCGTAGTGCTCGGTAACTTCGCGCTCTACGCGAATCGCGAAGTTACCGAAACTACGCAAACTCCACGAGCGTAGCGTAGTTCACCGCCCAGGGTTACTTAAAACTGCTGCAAAACACCAGAAATGGAAGGGCACGTGGATGTGAGAGAGGCCCCAGCATGGAGCCTGAGCCTCACAGACGCTGGACTCAACTCTGTGCAGACTGCAGACAGTGAGGGCAACCCAGAGCTCAGCTCAGGCACTGTAACTTCACTTACAAGGCAGGTTACTGGCTCAGGAAGTTAGATAAAATATCTCTGTGATGCTCGCTACCGTCATTATTACCTGCGGTCTCTCCTGTGCAGTCACTACAGACTTCATCAAAGGAGCTTGTTCTATTCCGGCGCCGGGGCCTCCCCTCAGAGAGATGAGCACAGCAGAGGCTGCAGGCACTGCACGCGCTCTCAGCCTCTCTGCACTGCTTCCGCTGGACCCGGAGGTGTACCGAGAGCGCAGAAACCACAACTAGGGCAACGCGGTCCTGATAAACCTTCAGGAACACTGTTGTATTTTGTAGTTATTTATAAATGCATTTTAGGATGCTAAAGAGCAACACTTCCCTTTTTAAGGCGTACAGCTTGTGGTGATACATAATATATTTCCTCACGAGCCAGTTTACCTTTGGTGGAGAGCAGTGACGCTCTCAGTATGGACTTTCGCCGGCAGTCTAGGCAGGCGACAGGCGAAGGCCTGGCTCAGCTGCTCAGCTGAGAGGATTCAACTACAGGACACAGAGGACTCCAGAGTCACTGTAGCGGTCTGTTGCAACTTTTGCAGTCTGGTGGTCTCTTGCCATTCGTCTGTAATGGAGAAGGGGGGAGGACAAGAACCCCTCTAGCACGTCCGCGCTGAGACCCGGGAGGAGCGCATGCGCTCATCTGTGTTGAAATCATGAATTACAAAGTTACTGGCGGGGAGGGTCCAGGCAGCTGCATGGTAACGGCCGATGAGGGCTGTGTGAAGCTTAGGCCCAAATACCTCCCTCCAGCTGTAACAGAGTAAGAGAGCGGAGGGGTTTTGGCTTTGGCAAAGCTCTTCAGAACACAGCCTAATCTTGCCTACTGGGTTAGTCCTTAAGCTGCGTGACAATATTAAGCATTGAGGTAATGAATGCATGGACATTACTGAAACTTCATTATCGTGGCACTTGGCAGGGATGCTGGTGGTGGGGCCATAAACACATCAAATCATAGAGTACCCCTGAGGGGAATCACTTTAGCACATGTAATCATTGAATACATTTCTTTAGGGGGATTTATAAAAAACATTCTAAATTTATTAGTTTTTAAAATATTTTATGAAACACTGTAAGTAAATAATTACTAAAGTGAGACAAACTACACAAATATATTACAAACACTAAACATATAAAGAAAATAACATTAAATAGCCAAGGCTGGGCTTATTAACACATTCACAATAGGAATTTATCTACATAATCATATCAAATTCGTAGTCCAGTCTGCAATGTAAACCAATTACTTTTTGGACATTGTAAGCATTTATCAGGACAGGTCAGTCTGAACAGACATCTCATCTCTGCTGATATTACATATTGATATACCCCTTAAATTACTCAACAAATAAACATACATTTCTTACATGAGCCATTACATAGATTTTCATATTATTAAATATACCAATTACATATACCAATTAATTCACAAATACAATGGTCCAGATATCGTATTTCAGATGCCTTCACTATATTTGTGTTTCATAATCAAATGTATAATTTCATAAATATGATTTTTAATATTTATCTAATACTTCATCATTTGTTATGAGCTTTGATTTATCTTATCTGCACAAGACTCTTTTGCAGACAGACAGAAGTATATTTATTCAGCCAAAGCCATAAAAGCAGAGCAGCATCAACACAATAAAAAACACAAATGCATATTTCACAAAGGCTCTCCCTTCAGCCAAAGTCCTAAAAATGTGCATCATCATCACAAAAGAAACAGAATTACAAATTCCCAAGTAAATTTGAAAAGGGCATTGTTTCCAAATATTAAAAGCCTCTTTTATAAAATTTAACAACGCATGACAAATTTCTGGGGTATCTAAACGCTGCAGGAACACAAGCCCTTCCTTGTAATGTCTTAACTTTGTTTTCTCTAAAATGGGTGGCAAAAAGGAGTGCGTTGGGGAAGAATATAAGTGGCAAAACAAAATTAGGTGGTACGTATTGCTTGGAGACATTATTACAATCACAGGGGGCGAGGTTGTGCTGCCAAACTCCCGAAACATGGCAGGCAAATTTAAAATGCAACGTATTTAGCCTAAACGAGCTAAGATAATAACGCTGAGTGGCATCTGTGACCCATACCAAATATGGCTCCAAGTCTCTTGAGGTTGACACCAGTAAGTAGTTTACTATTGACTCTTTAGCTTGGACTTTCTCAAGGCAAGCATTCATACAATAATCTAGATAACATTTTTTTACCAGGCCTTTGTATTCCAGGCTAATTTTTGCTGGATTTAAAAAAAAATTAAAAAGCCCAATATTCTCAAAGGTAGCCTTTAAGTCGGAAAGCCACAGGTTATGGTGTGCCCCATCTAATGACAAGCAATCAGAGATGCAGGTTCTAACAAGTCCTGCCTCTCAGGTACCCCAACATTTGATCCACAATAACAGGGGGGCAAGGCCAATCAAATCCTCCAAATATGGCATACCCAGTTCTTCATGACGGATGAAAGTGGGGGTCCCCACTGGAACTGACAACAGTCTACAAATAAAGTAAGCCTGGGCGGAGATCACGGAGTTCCGCTATTCTGATCTCCGCGAAGGGCAAAAAAAACTCTGGCGCGCTACGCGGAGCTCCGCAAGCGGCGGAGTGTCCTAGATAAATGCCGTTCGCTGTGATTTTCAGTGCTGGGTGTTTGTCCGCACTGTGCAATCATCACAAACGGCACCATGCACAGCGCAAGCGGGCGCTGCTAACTCTCTGCCGCTCGAGTAGATTTTTTACTCGAGCAGCAGCTTTCTCAACGGGAATGGACGGGTTTTCAACGCGAGTGGTCGCGAGCGTACGCGACCACTCGCAATGAGAAATCCGACCGCCCGCATTGAGAAATCTCGCCAGGAGGTAGATTTTCCACTCTTGCACTCGCCACTTGACATTGGCGGTCGCAAATGGGTAAAAATCTTGCCGGGAGGAGGATTTTCCTCACTCACCAACTCGATGTTGACGAGCGCAAGCGAGGAAAAAAACTCCGCGAGCTCAGCGTAACGCGGAGTGCGGAGTAGTCTGCAAACTTCGCGAGCGGAGCAGAGTTCACCACACAGGCTTAAAATAAAGTGGTTCTGGGCACTCTGGAGGATTCGCACATTAGAGTCACCCCATAAGCTGGCACCATAAACCCCCACTGAAGTGCATTTGATTTTACAGAGGGTCAGCATCTCAGCAATTGGTTTGTGTTTCATCTACCCACAAATCTAAAAATAGACTATTATGTTAAAATGATGTCAATAGGGGAGTTCAATAGGGGAGTTCAATTAAGGAATGCACTAAAAAGGATGCCTAAATAATTAAAATATTTTACTTTTGATAAAGAGAAATTCCCATACCAAAGTGTTTACATTTTGTGCTAGGGCCACCACAAGTCATTATGTAGGATTTTATAAAAATAACATGCAGGTCTTAATCATGCACAAAAGATAAAAATAAGTCAAGAAGATGCTGTAACCCTTTTGCAGTTCAAGATACAAGTGCTGCATAGAGTAAAATCGGTATTAGTTTGTGCCCCATTTGTGGGATATCCTTACCATTTCCGCTAGGAATTTACAAATTCCATATATATAGAATGACCCCTTGTCTAACTTCCCAGATTGAGCTGATATGGGGAGAACATTCACCAGAAGAATCATACCGCACCCTTGCACTGAGGTCCTGATGGATGCGCCTAATGAGGAGGAGTAGTTCTGTCTCTACACACATCCGACCTATCAAGTTCCACAACCTGGTGCGATTCACCAAGTCGAAGGCAGTTGATAGATTGATGAATGCCAAGTGCCTTTTTTTTTAGCCTTTACATACTTCCCTGCAATTGAGATTAAGGCATTGATTTTTTTTAAACTTTATTTATCATTTTATTAACTACGTACATAAATTCTTGATGCATAGATTGGCAGGTACAATTCTTGCAGGCACGAACAAAAGAAAAATAAGCATAATGAAACAGTTACAGATAGACATATACATTCCTGTATCCGACATGGGTAGCGATCTCCTTGAAGAGTAGTTTGTGATACCCCTTCTTCCCTGTCACTATGCCTCTGTTGCCCATCTAGCACCAGCGTGTATCCCTGTGATGTATCCGCCATCTCTTCAAACTCCACTATGTCCCCCCTCGCTTGTACGCTCTGACTTGCGCCCTGTCCCTCTTGACCGGTTGGTGTGCCTGATGTATCTTGTAGGCGAAGGTATTTCCTAAGGGGTTGCCATATATCCCTAGGTCGCGACTTGGGCGGCTGTAATTCTGCTCCTGTCATTGTCTTTCTTATATGCTGCCGTCTGATTGATTATGAGGCTTGTTAGTCCCTCCTTATTATGGCCATGTCGTCATTTGTATCCTTCCGAGGCTACTGGCCCCTTTACTTGGAGTGTTGCACTGTATGTTTTGTTTAGATTGTGAGCACTATTTACTTCCTGTGACTCCCACCCCCCCGCCCGCCCGCCTGCACTCCCGTGCCCGCCCTCACGTTTGCAATGCAATAGGTCTTGCATAAATGCGAGTCCTATTGCATTTCAAATGCTTGTGTGGCGAAGCTACCGCTTTTGTCAGTGACATTAACGCATTTGGGTGCATACCACCTCCTTTACACAGGAGCAGTGGGAGTTGCGCGATCGGTTGTCACACCCGCTACACACTCCTGCATATACCGCATGTGAAGCTTGTTACATGAATACTGCGATGTGGCTGTATCCGCAATTTTGTTTTTGCTGCTGCACCCCTAAACCGTGCATATGCTGCTGCATTTGCGGTCTTCAGTGGCATGAGCATGCATAATAAACTGTTGTAGGTAATACAATGGAGAATATCCGCTGCAAATGTTTGCCTAAGTACTGAGTAAAATAAAATACCTTACTTTTACCGACTCCTTTAAATTTAAATATGAAGGGGCCGAGGGCGAGTAGACACACAGCCCTGGAAGTTACTTCATCTACGTGGGTGATGCAATTCTCCGCAGTCTTCCTGTTTTGAGACCTTTCACAGACCAGTTTGGAAGTGTTTATCTGAGATTGACTGCTCCACATGCCTCGTGTGTGGGTAACGTGAGCCACTCAATTCAGGACAACTCTTGCTTCCACTAGTAGCTTTAGCTACACTGTATGTCACTCCCCCTTTGCAACGGAAGTTGAGTTACACTCGTGCTGCGGGTAACTTTTAACATGTATTTATTTTGTAAATTGATGGTATGCTTCTGTTACAGGCCGTCGGGTCAGTACGCTTTAGGAAATCAGTGTCTGATAGTACTTAAGGTAGCCTTCGGTTTTGCCACCTAAACTGCTGGAAAAATGTTAAGTTTATTTATGGCCATATTTAGTAACGTCACTGGGTCCTAATATTTGTCCTTGAGGCGGTCGATTCATACAATGCAAATTGCTTTTGTATTAACAAAGTTGGCAAAGCTCAACTTAAAATGTTGTTTTTGTACTCGCTGTGTCCCTAAGCCTCAAGTATAGAAATACCGGTTTGTAGGGCATGTAAATTCTAAGTAGTGTTGGTGACGCCTGCCTATTCAGGAGCTTACCTGATTAGTAATTGTAACCAGGGCTCCTAACATGTTCCCCCACCCTCATCACTAAGTCTGGTTTTCATATATTGTGGGATGGTCCTAACGCAGGTAACACAATGTGCCTTAGCGGGGCTCTTCGCATGAATTGCCATCACTCGAGGGACCTGCCATTAAAGGTCAAAGAGATACCTTTGGCAAACTACCTTGGGTCATTTGTAAGAAGGTAAACTAGTCTTAAAGCCAGTTTGTTACGGATAACATTGCAAACATATTTAGCAAATAGCGTTGACTGAGGCTTTACCTTCCAATGGTGCTCAAGGGAGCAACCTACTTTAGTCAAAGGTTTTAAGCAATGTGCTTTAACAAGGGTTTAGCAACAAAGGTGAAAGCAACGTTTTTGCGCATTTTGCATTTCTTGCTTAAATGCACACAGGCCGCTCGACTGCAGGCGAGGAATAAGTAACAGAAAAGGTAACTGCTATCGCTCTTCACTATTTGTTTTTATAGCGCCACTCATAGGATTGGCATGGTTGTGCAGTTCAAAAGAAAGTTAAAAATGCAAATAGGTTTACTGTGTATTCAGTGGGGAACTTGTTTTTGCCCAGTCGTAGTGGTCTGCCCCACATGGCACCGAGGAGAGCCAGGATGTTGGCACTTAATTCATCCAGTAAAGTGCCATTTCTTCAATCCAGTTAGACGTGCTATGCACTCGAACCCTGATCTTTAGATTATGGGCTGCTGGTTTTAATAATATAGGGCCAGATATACGACCGTGGAAATGGCACCTCGCAAATTGCGAGTTTTTGCGACTCGCAATTTGCGAGGCGCTATTTTCAATGTACAACAGTGTTTTTCACACTGTTAGCGATTCCCAATGGAGTCGCAAATAGAGAGGCTCATGAATATTAATGAGCCTCTCGCAATTAGCGACCCCATTGGGAATGGCAGGCCCTCCCAGGTATGGTGGCCTGCTGGGCTCAGCAGACCACCATCATCTGGGACTGCTTTTAAATAAAGCAGTTTTTTTTTTTAATGCAGCCCGTTTTCCTTAAAGAAAAACGGGATGCATTTAAAAAAGAAAAAAATGTAACGTTTTTGTTTCATTTTTTAAGGGCAGGCAGTGGTTCCTGGGACCACTGCCTGCCCTTAAAAATATTTTCCCCTGCATTTGCAAAGGAGAAGGGGTACCCTGGGGACCCCTTCCCTTTGCGACTCCATTACTACCCTCTTGGAGAGGGTGGTAATTTGCGAGTGTTTTGCGCCCGCAATTGCGGACGCAAAACATTCTTACATAGGGTTGCGCTCGCTATTAGGAAGGGAACGCCCCTTCCTAATAGCGAGTCGCAAAACCCTATTTTGCGAGTCGCAAAAAATTGCGACTCGCAAAATAGGGTTTGTACATTCCCCATGCTGTTTTTGCATGCGCAAACGGGTTCGCAAACCCGTTTGCGCATGCAAAAATGGTCGTACATCTGACCCGTAATCTTCTATACATCTAATCCACGTGCTACTTTGGGTTCCATGATGAATTATATAGACAAGCATATTGCTGACTGTATGGTGATACCATCTTTAATCTGAGAACAGAAGTGGAAGGGCGGACGATTCCCAGAAAAGGGTGTCAAAACGAGAAGCTTCTGTGATTAAACTACATTGCAGTAATGTGCGATAATGTGTGCATGCCTAAATACTTATAAGGTCCCAAAGGCGAGACCGATTGCATTGCAAATGCTTGTTTAAAGATGGGGATGATAATAGCCAACCTCCATGAATCAGGGATAGGGCCGTCCACCGCGATCAAAAAACATTTGTCAGTAAAGGGGCTCAGAGATTCAGGTCAGTCTTAAAAATGTAGGCTGACACGCCATCCGGGCCTGGGGCTTTTTCTGATATACACTTTTTAATGGCTGAGGAAACCTCATAAACTTCAATAGGTTTTAATTGAAGGTCTAACTTCTGGGGTTTCATGCTACAGTCTGGTATTTGGTGTACTTATAGACCGATGGGAGAAAACATTTTAGAAAAATGAGCCACCCAGGCCTCAACCAAGATTACATTTTCTATTTTGGGACTATGTGTCTCTGTGAAGAAAGGTCAGTTGACAGGTCACTGTCCATTAGATCCCCAGCCACACTAAGATCTTCCCAGGCCATTTCTGATTTCACTTTTCCTTTCCTCCAGGGTCAATTTTTGATGTCAGCCACATCAAGGGGACGGCATTTCATCAAGGCCGAACTGGGTACCCAGAGCTGCCCTGGCAACTTTGTCAGCCAGCCTCGGGGGAGTGCAGGTGTGAAGCACTCTGCTGCTTTTGTTGCTGGGGGTTGATATTGTGAATCCGCTGCAAAACCTGCCCCCACTAACAAAACTGGCCCCCACAACTGCAAAACGGGCCCCCACCCTTCAAGCCTCCCAGCTAAATGCATGATGCCCGCTACGGCCAATCCAGCCCTGCATTTCATATTGAAATAATTAATCCCCTTACATTATTCAACAAATGAACATACATTACTTACATGCGTCATTACATACATTCTCATATCATTACATATACCAATTAATTCACAAATACAATGGTCTAGATATCTTGTTCTGAGGCCTTCACTATATTTGTGCACCATAACCAAACCTATAACTTCATAAATATGATTTCTATATTTATCTACTACTTCATCATTTGTTTATGAGATGCGATTAATCTTATCTGCACAACACTCTTATGCATGTAGCTGATAGCCTGACCCAGAAATACTTTTTAAACAGTTACAAAACAGAGGGTTCAATTCATGCCTTATTTTATTTTGAAAGAAACATATATCATAAATTGATGAGGGTTCAAAAGCGCTTGACTGCAGTTGCTCACTCCAACTTATTTTTAAGTGTGACAAAAACGGTTATCATTCATGCCCAATTATAATGAAAATCCTCCTACAATCGCTTTCATCAACACTAGTCTTTGCTAACCCTCTCATCTCATCAGTTCGGAATGAGAACTCACCATTAGGTCGAGCCACTGGAAGACCTGTTGTAATCTCTTCTGTTGGCTTTTGGACCACCCACCAATTGCCACTGGTTGCTATCTGTGG
Source organism: Calotriton arnoldi (assembly GCA_963921515.1). NCBI lineage: Eukaryota > Metazoa > Chordata > Amphibia > Caudata > Salamandridae > Calotriton > Calotriton arnoldi. Next base: position 487,372 of record CAWUFW010002500.1, on the reverse strand, counting down.
CATTTAGAAATGCCGGCCTGTTATTGGTGTTTGTCCACGTTGGTCCCTCCTTTCTGTGTTTGTTACCACCCTGTGGCGATTTCACTAATGGTTTCTTTTGGCCCCTTCAGCACCGGATGGCCACTCCTCCCCTCTGATCAGATTCAATTTTCTCCCTTCGGCTCCACAAGAACAAAATGGAGCTAGAACAGTGACGGTGTTGTTTCCATTCCTTTCTGGCCATATGACGCCCACTCCCCACTGTCTGCTGCACTCCCCTCTGCCCGCCCTCTCCCGTCATCCCAGCAGTAAGGATAGGGCCTCTCTGCCCCTGCAGGCTTCTGCTGTCTCCCAGTACCTTTCTCCAGGGCTTAAAATGGAGAACTCGCAGTATATGAACCTGCCATGACTTCTCACAGGAAGCAAGTGTCTCCTTCGGCTTCTACAGACATTCACCATTTTTTATTTGAAAAGTTTGTATCACTGGTTGACTGTACTGTTCGTAGATTCTACAGACATGCTGCCATGCTCTCTCTCCTGTAATGACCAGCTAGGGGGTTATAATCATGGCCGTTCGCACCGCCCTGTGGGTGTAGACACAGAGATGTTGAGTACCAATGGCGGATGTCTTATCCAATCTGTGTTATGTATGTGCACTGACAAGTGCTCTGAAATACAGTGATTTAAAAAGGCCTGGGAGGCAGACTGTACTCTTGTGCACACGGCCTGATTACTGAACGTTAATGGCCCAGCACTTGGGCCCTTCAACATAATGGAGAGCACGATCGGGGCTTCAGCGCCTGATAAAGTGCCAGCAATGGGCATCAGGAACTACAAGCACAGCAGGGCACGAGTCGGGGGTACACGCGGGTGGACGGCGTCCACCCACTTATTTAACAGGGTGGACGCCGTCCACCCTGCCAAGAAGATGGCCCCAGTGAAAAAGATGCTGAATTCGTCCCGATGTAATTTGCAAACACCGGGACACTTTCAGCAGCGCCTGCACGTTGTTATCTGCTTTCGATCGCAACAAGCAACAACGTGCAGGCGCAGACGGGGCTTTCTTATTTCTGACTCCTGCTGGGCCCATAACAATGGCCTATTCTGAGGGGTCATCAGGCCTCCTTCAGTTCGAGTCTCCTGGCTGGCAGCAGTCAGGAGACTCCAGTGCTTAGTTTGTAAAATATTAAGTGCCAGGGCTCTGACCAGGAGGCCACTGCAGCTTGCACCACCCATCGCCCCTGTCATCGTTGCCAAAACAACTGCTAACCATCTCTCTCACATGTAAATGCGACAGTTCAGATTATTCCAGGGCCCCAAAGCTAAAGGAATGGCTGGGGAGGCAGGTATTAGCAATTTTTTAATGTATATTGTTTTCCCATACAACTGTTATTCTGCTCATCTCTAAAATACATGAGCAGCGTCACCTTGTGGCAGACTGCCCTAAGTGTGATGTTGACAATTAGGTGCCGGTGTCGAGCACCGGAAAGCAATTAAGTGCCGGTGCTCAGCACCGGAAAGCACCGGCTCAAATTAAGCACTGGGAGACTCACACCTAGAAGCAAATGCCGCAGATGGGAAACAAAGGATCACACCTTCTTAGCACTTCACACATTCTTAAGAGAGGCAGCTTTTCACTTTGTTCAGGTTTGTTTAGGAGATATGCATGCACTGTAAGAACGTCAGATGTGTCCATCTTTCCCAGTGTTTGCACAAAATAAATAGCATTTATATAGCGCATACTACCCCTGAGGAGGTGTTGTAATAATTTAAATATCACAATTTTTTCTTTTAAAGCACTATGGGTAGAGAAAGCTTTACGCTGACAAAAGGCAACATTGGTTTATGTGAAGCTTACAAAAGTGTGAATCTTCTGCCTAAATCATGAGGGTTTGCAAGTATACTCGAAATGTGCTCAAATGTACTAATGATAGACCTGCTAAACAGGATGTATGACGATATCACGCATGCATTACATCGCATGCCATTAGATCGCGGTTTTAACAACGCAAGTCGTTACAACGACTTGCGTTGGAGGGCGCTGGACTTAGGAGTAGTTTAATTTACTATTCCAACTCCAGCCTACGTACAGTAGGGAAGGTGTTGGAATGTAAATTAAACTACTCCTTGTCCTATAGCGCCCTCCAGTGCAAGTCGTTGTAACGACTTGCGTTGTTAAAACCGCAATCTAATGGCATGCGATGTAATGCATGCGTTCTAAAGGTTGTTTCCCAGCTAAACATATATGTGAGGGCTTAAGATCTAAAGCCACTTCTTGTGATGCCCCTTCCTGTGATGTCACGCGCCTCACGCGCCCCGATGTCACGCGCCGTGATGTCACTTGCATACTGATTAATTAGGTTAGTCCCCCCACTTCTTTTTTTAGGACTTGTGCCTTGAAGCACAGGCTTGCAGGGAGGCTTCTTCGAAGCAAACACTCTAATCAGTATTTATTTTAAGTGCTATCAAAACACTTCACAGCTTCTTGGCTGCTGCTCCCACTACAGGCCCGGTTCTAGAGGAGGGGCCGAGGGGGGCGGGGGGGGGACCGGGTGGGCCAGGCCCACCCAAACATGAGCTTGGCCCACCCAAACATGAATCTTGGCCTTTGCAGCAACGTCAAGAAGGCCAACACAAAATTGGCACTATAATTTAAAACGTTCCTCTGAACGTAATTTTTTTTTCTCCTTCTAGGAGTTGCGTGATTGGGCCTGGGCTCTCTCTCACAGGCACCCCAATCACGCATCTCCTTTTAGAAAGGTGGGCTGTGTCCCTTCCCACTCGTGCAGGTAGAATAGGAGCACAGCGAAGGGGACAAATCCTTTCTTTGGCACCAGGTGACCTTTGCATACTGCGTGGATATTTCCTTCTTTTCAGCGCTGGCGAAAAGGAGTTTGTTTATTCTGATTCACCTTTCCTGACCCCTTCAGCTGCTTATCAGATCCAGCTTTGAGACAGATTTCCAACCCAGCAGGTAAGAGAATGTGTGGCTATTCCATTTTTTTTAAAAATCTGCAAAGGCCCAGCAAGATACATACTTCATGTATGCTTCGAGAATGTGTGGATATTTGTTCATATTTTTAAAATCTGTGAGGGCCCAGCAAGACACATACTTTGTGTATGCCGTGTATATTTCATTTAAATCATTTGTATCATTTTCATGACTGGCTCTGCCACAAATGCAAGACAACAGTAAAAATGTCCAGATAACTCTGCTGATTAATGATCCTGCTGGAGAGCAATCTTTTGTCTGTTTGTAGTTTTGAAATGTAGATAAACTGTAGTTTATGTGGATAGCTCAGTGGGTTAGTGCCTTTGTTACAGAGATCCTTTTGTTACTTGCAGTTCAGAAGTTACAGTCCTAACATAGGACAGTGATCTATGAACTGTCATCAAAGAGCTGCATACAAACTTGAGTGGTATAATTAGAACTTTTTTTGTGTGTTGCAATATAGTTAGAATTTCCCCAGTCTTTCATTATTCTAATGTTGCTATAAAGAGTTTGTTTGGGCAGATGTACATTTTAATCAGTAAAGCCAACCCCCAATCACTGGGGTATGCTTTAAATTCTGTGTTTGTGCTTCTCCAGACCTAACCCTCTTAAAACATATTGCCCAACAGTATGGATGACATGTGATTCCTACACCTGGTAATCCTCATTGGCTTATGTGATATTCCCTATAGGCTGATTTACATACTTGTATGATTCATTGTCTCTGCATAATGTGTGCATGATATTGTCTTGTGGTTTGTGGCCTCCTGGCCTGCCTGGATACGTTGGCATAGGCCTGGCTGGCATGATGACTTTTGCGCACGTTCCTCTTAGCCGTTGTTCTGGCGCCCTCTGCTCCTGCCAAGTTATTATACAACTGTCTGCATTTTCTGTTTTTCACCTTTTCTCCTGTTCCTTTTGGGCTCAGTCTGAACAACAGATACAAGGCCGAACAACACGTCCCTGGTTTTGCTGATATGGCCAGTCCCTCGCACCTAGACATAACACTATGTACAGCTGCAATGGGGAAATTGGTGGGCTTTTATTATTGCGTTTTTCCCTCTAGAGAGAGACTTGAAGAAATCCTTTCCAGAGAGAAGAGCTGTGATTGTCTGCTGATGTAGTTCTTGCATCTAGAGACTGAGGTATGGGGGTTCGCTTGTCAAAGCCCAGAGGTCTTCTATTGTTATAATAAACAAGCTATTAGCACGGGGAGGGTGGTAAAGTCATTCAGCCCTCTATCCACTGCTTTATGAAATGCTTTCCCCGTTAGTATTCTATGGAGTTGTAACTATGCTGATTATATTATTCTTATGCATTATGCTGATAGTACTGTCACGTGTACTGTATCTTAGAGCACGTATGTTGAAATAAACATTTTAACCTATACTGTGTCTCTCCTTACGCCGGTTGTGGACAGGTATGAGTGAGTGACGAAAGGGTGTTCTTACTACTGCGAGTCCTGAGAGAGAGAGAGATACCGTGTTCTGGGTTGTCTAAATCATTGGTACATTGTTGCTAATGGGACGCTAAGGCTAGTTGGGTTGGGGTTTTAGGTGCTAAGGTTTATGTTTGGCTCACCACTATATTCCGAGGTCCTATTATCCTGTGCATAGCTCTGTGTGTGTGCAGAATCCCTACGACATGGCGCGACCAACGAGTGGGCTGCTTATCTGCGAGACGCTTGAGTAGTGCTTGTGCTTGTCCACAACACCCCTCACAGACGCTTCCGGAAGCGTGTGTGACGGTAAAACCTCCTATATTGTAATCTTTGTAGGTTCTTTCAAGCTTGAAGTTATTAAAAAGGTTTCTTAATTGAACCCTCTATTGTGCTGTCTACTGTTAGGTTGTCGAACAAACCCGATCGTAATGGCGGGTGTAAACATAGCGGCGCATAGCCGCATGGCGCTCCGTGATCACTTAAGGGTGTATGGAGTGCCAGACACGGGAGTCGAACTAATCTTTGTGGTTCAAGCCGATCCGGCTTTCCACTTTGAAGTATTCTACTCTTGGATCACCTTTCCGGCGGTGGATGCGAACGATAATCTGTTCCACGAATATGAACCCACCGTTGTTCCTGCTGCCTATAGACCTTATACTAATCTTGAAGTACCGCTCACGGCTTGGCAGCACCGTGTGTGGTTTGATGGCGCCCTCCCACAACCGGTAACAACGGTCCGTTTAGGCCCCTTGTCTATTGACGGGGCCACTTGGCCTGTTTTGGCCGGGTACACCCCACATCCGCGATTTATGCAAATACCAGTCGCTGACCTGCGCAATATGTATTCGGCTTTGGTGCGAGTGCATCGCGCTTTAGTGCAATATGTTACAGGCAACATCCAGGGGGCCCCACCTGGAGTTGCGGGCCATCCAGCTGCTGCAGGCGGAGTGACCATAAGTCCCGTCATGGTGAACTCAGTGATGGGCAAACGTCCACAAAATAAGGATGATTTACCTTATTGGCTTGCAGAAAAATTTGATCAGTTGGAGGCAGTTTTCCCAAACACGACACCAGTGGATAAACATAGAATTCTTACAATTAGTTTGCCAAAAGACTTAATCCCCGAGTTGACAGCATGCAACAACTGGGGTAGGGTATTCGCAGCAGTTTATTCGAAGTGTTTCGGCACCCCTTCCATGACGGTTCTCCCTTCTGTGATTAAAAAAGTACAGGATGAACATGGCCCTGAAGCGGCTGTGGAATTAGGGATGAGACTGGTGGGAGTGTTCGAAGTAGTAGCTGAGCTGATCCTTGCGAATGTCAAGGGCGATGCAGTGAACTTTCAAGTAGCTAATGCTTTGGCTTTGGTCCCAGAATTGGACAAGCCGCGCGAATTACCGAAAATTATTACCCAGGCTTACAAAACTATTGGCCGAAATAGCCTGGGCAATAAGCCTTTTGCAAAACAACAAACACAAACACAACAACAACAACCTAAACCTCAATCTGAAAAAGATGAGAAACCAGTTTTTACTAAAAAGAGCTGGAGGTTGAAAAAACAGGGTAAGCAACAGAAGAAGCCGGGGTCGCGAGGCGCATCCCCTGTTTCTGTCTCTTCTGAACGCACATATGATTTGCGCGATAGGGCGAGAATAAAATCTCCGGATAGGTTTCAGATCCCTGATACGCGTTCTCCTCGTTCTTCACAGGCACAGACAACTTCGCAAGCCAGTGGAGGGGATCGCCAGGATAGAGGAAGGGGTCGAGAGGCTCCACAGGGACGAGATCAACCTCCACAACAAGTCAGAGGGAAAGCAGAAGACTTTCAACGTTCTCGTCCACAATTTCAGAAGAAGAAAGTTGCCGCTGTAACAGCGAAATATGCCACAGACGGTGAGAACGAGACTCCTGAATTGGACGTGGGCAGTAACCCTCCTAGACAGCGCCGCGGAAGTTACCATAGTGCGGGAGGCGCTACGTCCTCATATGGAGGCGACAGCAACTGAAACATTCATTACTGTTGAAACAGCAGACACCAGAGTGGCACCCCCTGACAGACTATTTAATATTGTCATCCAAATTGAAGGTGATATACAGGGGTAATTAAAGGGAATTTTTGGGAAAATCTGACCTCTTCATATGACATTTTGTTAGCAGAGGCGGATTGGCCACCCCCATTCGTACTTGCTGCACGTACAGGGGAGGAGGCTATCCTTCCGAGCTTTTCTCGACATGTCCCAAAGGACAAAGCGGAGGCTCTTGCAGCTGAGTGGGCTGTGTCCCTGGCTCCTGCGTTATACCGCAACCACGTGGGTTGGGATGAAGATTCTCCCCCCATGAGATACCTTTACGGTCCCTACCGCAGCCACAACCCCAATATCCCATTAAACGTGAAGCCAAAGGCCCCGTTTCTGAAATTCTGACGCAGTTAGAATATCAGGGAGTAATAGAAACATGCGTATCACCTATGAATAATCCCCTTTTCGCGGTTTCTAAACCAGACGGAACGTACCGCCTAGTATTGGATTACCGGCATTTGAACTCTCATTGTCGGACCTTTGCGGTGCAAAATACACACAGTTCTGCGCTTGTAGACAGTCTTGTTCGTAAAAAATATAAAACGACACTTGACCTATCCAATGGATTTTACACGCACAACTTAGCCACGGAGTGTAGCCAATGGAGCGCTTTTACCTCCGGTGGTAAACAGTTCAAATTAAGGCGACTCCCTATGGGCTATAAAAACAGTCCAGGAGTGTTCGCTGCCCGTGTTGTCTCTTTGTTAGACGGCATAGACCCAGATGCATGTTCGTACGTCGATGATATTTACCTGACTGACGATGAGTTATACCCGCATCTTTCCAGAGTGGACCGCATTATTCTCGAGTTTGCGGTATTAGGTTATAAGTTTAACTTTGCCAAATCACACATTGCTGAATTAACAGTTTTGTTTTTGGGCTATGAGCTCAACAACGAAGGTAAGGGCTTAGCCCCCCACTTTTTGGAAAAATGTGCACTTTTGTGCCCTCCTACTACTCTGAAAAAACTTCAGTCTTTGCTGGGTTTCCTGAACTTCGGGCGTACTTATATTCCCGAATACGCCCAGCGTATCAAGCCATTGTATGCCTTGATACAACCAAATTTGTCTAAGTCTTGTTGGTTTCCGGAGCATTCCTCCATTCTGCAGTCTTTGCAGACAGACCTTCTTGAGTCTAGGTATCTGTTGACGCGTGATAACCACACAAACCTGGTGATTAGAATAATTCCGGGGGCAGTGGGTTTCACGTATTTAACCTTTAACGAGGGTGACACAGTACCAATCGCATACAAGTCACATCTGTACACGTCCGCAGAACTGCGCTTTTCATCTGTGGAGAAAGTTCTGACTGCAGTGCAAATGGCGATTCTGAAGGAGCGCGCACTGGCACAGGGAAAGCGCATTCTAGTGGTAACACCCTATCCTGCTCTAGAAGCAGTGACAAAGGCAAGTGTACCGAACTCTAAAGCTTTGCATCCCCGTTGGATACAATGGGCAACTTCTTTGACGTCTCCGGATGTCACATTCATATTCGATGCTTCCCTACAGACTCAGGAGTTTTTACAGTATGAATTCGTTCATCCTCCTCCTCTATCTATTCTGCCGCTTGAGGATTACGACTGTGTGATCTACACCGATGGTTCGGCACAACCGGCCACGGGGTCCAAGCATGCTTATTCAGCCGCATGTGCTATTGTTGCAGGTACCTTTGTGAACGGAGAGTTCAAGTCCACTGTAGTGCATACTCAAACACTCAGGGACAGTACCGCGCAATTGGCCGAGCTGCGCGCATTGGTGCTTGCGCTTGAATTCGTAAATCCGGATGTGACCACACTTATTGTATGCGATTCTTATTACTGTGTTCAATCATATAATGACAATCTATTCTTTTGGTCACAAAATGACTATAGAGACGCTAAAGGTAGCACAATCAAGCATAAGACGCTTTGGGTTCGGGTGGCAGAATTGAGACAACGTTTGCCACTCACACAAGTGGTTCATACCCTGGGCCATCAGCGGGTGGGCGCACACGCTGTTGGTAACGGTCTGGCAGACGAAGCAGCCAGATCAGCAGTAGTCACGTGTTCAGTAGCAGCAGTTACCAGATCCATGTCAAGAATTGACACCGATATTTTAGCAGCCATTGCTGCGACAAAGGAAGGTGCTAATTACCCTAGGGGTTTTCCTTCCAAATATTCTTATCAGTTAGGTCCCGAACAGGTTCCTTATGTAACAATACCAAACGTTGGTGATCGGTTGATACCCAACGCGGATCGCAGACTTTCCTTGATAACGGCAGCACACGAAGGCATGGCTTCGGCTCATGCTGGAGTGTCTGCGACCGTTTCCATCTTGCAGCAGCGGTACTGGTGGCGTGGTTTATATAAAGACACCCGTACTTATGTGCTTTCTTGTGACGTGTGTCAACAGATTAAGCCTTCTACGGTTACACGACCACCACAGACCCCGCTCTACATTTCTAACAGACCCTTTGGGTGTGTTTACTTGGATCACTGCGGTCCATTTTCCTCAGACACTGCCTATAAATATATCTTAGTGGCAGTGGACTCGTGCACACGTTTCATCTGGGTCTGGCCACAACGGAGTGCTGACGCTCGAAATGTCATCAGGGATTTGCGTGTCTTTGTGGGAATCTTCGCATGCGGTACCTTCCATTCTGACCAAGGTCCAGCGTTTGCCTCTAAGGCGTACAAGGACGCAATGGGTTCACTGGGGGTACGGGTGAAGTTTTCGTCTCCATACAGACCTGAGGGTAATTCAATTGTGGAGCGGATGAACCGTGATTTAAAGCAATCCTTGACAGCTAGGGTCATAGGTACTGGCAGGAACTGGCTGGCCCACTTGTATACCGTACAACGTGCACTTAATAATCTCCCTAGAAGATCTCTGGGTGGGCGGACCCCATACGAAATGCTCTTTGGCATAAGAATGTTTGTGCCTGACCTTGATGGTCTAGACATGGCGGCGCAACCCGCCAAGTTTGATGTAGATAACCATTCTACTATGTTACAGGACTTACAAGAAGCCCGGGACGGGCTTGCAAGCGCACATTTACCTTCAACCACAGATACTGCCCTGCAGATTCCGGTTGCCGGCTGGCTTCCGAAGATTGGAGACCTGGTTCGAGAGAAGGTGGAGAACAAGAAAGAATTCGGCCCCTCTTATCGTGCACCGGTTCCAGTCCTGGGTTTGAAGGGAACACGTACAGTCATCTTACCACTGCTTCCTGGTCGCAAGGAGAACAGATACATCTCAGTGGAAAATGTCAAGCTACAACAACTGGCCGATTCTAAATAGTGTTACACCAGCGGTCTCTTGTCCTGCAATTTACCGGACTTGTGTTCGAGGCCCTCCTGCCCGAACAGTCACTGATGTTACAATTGAGATGATTGATTTGCCTGAAAGTATACTCGAACCTCCAGTTTCCCCCTGCATTGACGAGAACGAGTATATCTATCCCGAAACAGAATCGGTGGCTCACTTACCAACAACGCCACTGAGCCCGACACGTTATTCCTTTGACTCGGATTCCACCACGTCGATTGTCCCGTCCAAGTTCAGTATTTTTGTATCCTGGTTTAGAGACAATTTTTTGATTCCCCCTTGGACATACATTTGGTTGGTACTTTTCTTGATCTTTTTGTTCATGTCCATTGGCTTTGTCACAGTGTTTTTTCTACTGATCAATGGTCACTATTTGCCTGAACGCTCTGCTGTGAACAGTGTTGCTGGAACTTTGGCTCCACATTCCTCATCTCACATCATGAAGCGTGACCACACATTGGTGAACATTTCAGCTTTTCCAGTTGCTGATGGCATCGTATGGGATGCGGTAAATTTTCAAATTCATGGACCAACAGAAGTTATTAATGTACCGAATGTCCTTCGAGTTTCCATGGGTGATGTAGTAAAAAGTAATATTCATTCTGATGATTGGGATGTGCATGCAGTTGAAGCATTGTTTGCTGATTTGAAATATTATGCTTCATTTAATGCTGAGGATTTGTATATGAATTCTGCGAATTATGCCGATTTATACTGTTACCAGCATTGGGGCAACCATTTTGTCCATAAACCGAGTGCACTACGTAGCCCTGTGACTTACACTCAATGGGAACATTGCCCAAACCCTTTATCGGGTAGCTCCCGGACTCTTCGAAATAAATTTACTTATTTCACTGATTTTAATAGATCGAACCCTGGGTCCTATTATTTTAAATTACCTGCCCCTTTCACACAGAAATTCATGTTGACCCACACTAAATTGCTTTATTCGAGTTCCTTTTTAAAGGCCTTGGCTGTGGGTGGTTATGAATACTGGACGGAAACTGTGGATTTGAAGTCAATCTGGGGCTCCAAGCCTTGGCAGGTGCAAGGCACCGAGGCCTTGCACCGTGCCTGCCTAATCCCAGCCCAAATGGTGTTTTTGAATGCTTCGATCTATCAGACTACGTGTTGGGGTCTGGCTACTACAAAACAAATGAATGCACCATCAATTCCATCACTGTCTTCCACTCTAAACCACAGCTCGCACTTCAATATGTCCCTTTCGACTTTACAGGTTTTGTTTCAGAACAATTCGTTTAATATGTCTACGCTTGTTCAGTCACCTTGGTTGTCTTGGCCCATATCATCTAACGAGTGCCAGCTGCGTTTTCATGACACAGTTTCTGGCTATACTCAGGACAAGCCCGATCCTAGGTTTTCTAACTCCCGTACTGTCACCACCTATTCTGTTGGTAAACTATGTAAACAATGGTTGCAACATTCTTCCCTAGACTCTGTTAAACAACATTTGTCCCTCCTTTCAGGCAATATTGATCTGTCCGACTTTATATTGGGACCTCGTGGTCCACGACCAAAGAGGTTCATTTATGAGGCTTATAATGAACTCTGGAAGCTATCGCAAATGGAGGCTGGTTCCCGTTTACGGGAAATAGACCAAGCAAATTTGGAAAAGGTGCTTGCTGTTGTTGACAATAGTAGTAATACCCTGTCTTCCCGCATTTATACATTGGAGAATATTGTGTCCTCTGTTGTTGATATTGTACAAGATGATGTTTCTGTGTTGTATCATGGCCAAAATCAATTACGTTCAGTTATGCAATTTGCGTGGACTTTGCAAACACTTCAGTTGGGTAAGGTTCCTTGGCACTTTTTGAACACCACTGCCTTATTTCTGCCCTTTAATTTAACTGACAAACAGCAGTTCATGTCCATGAAAGATGCAGTTTACACTCTGTTACATATCGAGAAAGTGGAACCCTTACCATTCTCTGTAGCGGAAATAGATTCCGCTGTGTGGCTAGTTCATGGGGTTATCGCATTGCCTTTTTCCTTGTTTGAATTTAGTTCATGCATGAAACATTATCCTGTGGGCCGTTTCCAGCCTTTGGGTAGTGCCTTCCTGCATGAACTCTGGTCCCTCCCTTTTATGTATAAATGCCTTAGGGATGACAAGGAAGTTTTTCTCACGGGGGAGTCATGCGATTCTACAGTGGGTCATTCCCTTGTTTGTAAACATATTAAATTGCACGGAGCTTGTAACGTTTCCGCTCCGAATTTGGCTTGTGTGTTGAAGGGCATTCCTGCTCCTACTATTTCTCCTACCTTTACTTTGCTTACAAATGGTAGCTATTTGCTTTTAAATAACGACTATTGCTGTGGTATGCAGGCCGGCATCCCTTATATTGTTACTGTATCGCACAGGGTTGTCTGCTGCAAGAATGTGCTTTTTCCTCCCCCTCACGACATCGTAGATAATTCTATTTGGCCTTCCATTCCTACTATGGAGGCGGATTTCAATAAACTGAGCAGAATAAAGGCGCTATTATTGAACGAGGAGGTTATGCTCACTTCCGCCCGGGAGACATTTGTTCTCCAGGTGGCAAGTACCCACAGTGAAATACAGGCCCTTTTGAACACTAACCTCCCACAACATTTCGGTGAATTAATTCACCGTATTTTTAACGCATCTAACACTGAAGGTCTAGTGCATTTTTTTAAAGTGGTGGGGTCCGGCCTAGTGTCCTCTTTCCAAACTATTTTTGGGGTGATACCGGCGTTTATTCATTCTATTTTTTCCAGTGTCTTTGGTGGCTTTCCATTAATCCTTGCTTTGGCGGCTGGTGTACTGCTGTTGATTTGCTTCCTTCGCAATGGCTGCTCCCCCATGGGCCCTTCTCGACCCCGGACGCCTACTGCTGCTCCGTGAGCGCATTTTATCCGGTTTCGGGGTTCTGCCGTTGGCGACACTGAGTGTGTCCTATACCCTTTCTTTTCGCTTTGCGTGTTTCACTTGCGTGCAACCTGTGATGTCTTGCATTCGCTGCCCTTTCACCTGGGCCATGGATTATTGCCTCTCCAATACGTCGTTGTCTGTTCCGGATTTCGTTCGGTTGATGGGTCCCTTAGAGGCCCATGAACGGGACTGTTCCGTTGCAGGCTGCATGACGCGTGCGGCTGCACTGGGGATTTTGGCACAATGGGATATCTGGGCGGCTGCTCAGAATCTCCTACAACAAAGCTATATTGAATATCACGCAAGCTGTCCCGCATTGCTTTTGGATGCTCCGTCCTCTGAGGAGCATTCCTGCAGCTTTGACCTGTTGGACTGGATGGCGTCTACGTTTTTTGACGATTCCAATGATGTCCTCTTGGACGGTATAGCATATTTCTGCACTTCCACGTTTTTGGATTGATTTACCGTTCACTGCCTCGCTGACTGTCTTTTTGCTACCTTGCCGCCTTCCACTCTTTCCACTGTGGACGCCTCTGTTCTGCTCAGGTGTTTTGAACTCTGTCTTCGTCCTTAGTCTTGGCCGATGGACTGTCCAGGGGAGGGTGTCTTGTGGTTTGTGGCCTCCTGGCCTGCCTGGATACGTTGGCATAGGCCTGGCTGCCATGATGACTTTTGCGCACGTTCCTCTTAGCCGTTGTTCTGTCGCCCTCTGCTCCTGCCAAGTTATTATACAACTGTCTGCATTTTCTGTTTTTCACCTTTTCTCCTGTTCCTTTTGGGCTCAGTCTGAACAACAGATACAAGGTCGAACAACACGTCCCTGGTTCTTGCTGATATGGCCAGTCCCTCGCACCTAGACATAACACTATGTACAGCTGCAATGGGGAAATTGGTGGGCTTTTATTATTGCGTTTTTCCCTCTTGAGAGGGACTTGAAGAAATCCTTTCCAGAGAGAAGAGCTGTGATTGTCTGCTGATGTAGTGCTTGCATCTAGAGACTGAGGTATGGGGGTTCGCTTGTCAAAGCCCAGAGGTCTTCTATTGTTATAATAAACAAGCTATTAGCACGGGGAGGGTGGTAAGGTCATTCAGCCCTCTATCCACTGCTTTATGAAATGCTTTCCCCGTTAGTATTCTATGGAGTTGTAACTATGCTGATTATATTATTCTTATGCATTATGCTGATAGTACTGTCACGTGTACTGTATCTTAGAGCACGTATGTTGAAATAAACATTTTAACCTATACTGTGTCTCTCCTTACGCCGGTTGTGGACAGGTATGAGTGAGTGACGAAAGGGTGTTCTTACTACTGCGAGTCCTGAGAGAGAGAGAGATACCGTGTTCTGGGTTGTCTAAATCATTGGTACATTGTTGCTAATGGGACGCTAAGGCTAGTTGGGTTGGGGTTTTAGGTGCTAAGGTTTATGTTTGGCTCACCACTATATTCCGAGGTCCTATTATCCTGTGCATAGCTCTGTGTGTGTGCAGAATCCCTACGACAATATAAAGTACTGTGAAACCCTACACTACGAGTAGCGCTATACAACAAATGAAAAGCATATGAGAGAGGGGCTACGCAGAGATGATGGGTGCTGTTGGAGGGTGGCAATGAGGGCATCCGAGGAGGAGGTGAATATGGGGAGAGTCTATGGAGAGATGAGGGGCACTGTTGGAGGGTGGCAGCGAGGTAATCCGTGGAGGTGGTCATGGGGGGGCTACGCAGAGATGAGGGGCACTGGTGGAGGGTGGTAGTAAGGGAGTCTGAGGAGGGGGTCATGAGGGGAAGAGGCTACGGAGAGATGAGGGGCACTGTTGGAGGGTGGCAGTGAGGGCATCCGAGGAGGAGGTCATGGGGGAGGGGCTATGGAGCGATGAGGGGCACTGGTGGAGGGTGGCAGCGAGGTAATCCAAGGAGGTGGTCATGGGGGGACTACGCAGAGATATGGGGCACTGGTGGAGGGTGGCAGTGAGGGAGTCTGAGGAGGGGGTCATGAGGGGGAGAGGCTACGGAGAGATGAGGGGCACTATTGGAGGATGGCAGTGAGGGCACCTGAGGAGGTCATGAGGGGGGGGCTTTGGAGAGATGAGGGGCACTGGTGGAGGGTGGTAGTGAGAGTCTGAGCAGGAGGTCATGAGGGGGAGAGGCTACGGAGAGATGAGGGGCACTGTTGGAGGGTGGTAGTGAGGGAATCTGAGGAGGAGGTCATGGGGGAGGGGCTATGGAGCGATGAGGGGCACTGGTGAAGGGTGGCAGCGAGGTAATCCAAGGAGGTGGTCATGGGGGGGCTACGCAGAGATATGGGGCACTGGTGGAGGGTGGTAGTGAGGGAGTCTGAGGAGGGGGTCATGAGAGGGAGAGGCTACGGAGAGATGAGGGGCACTGTTGGAGGGTGGCAGTGAGGGCATCCGAGGAGGTCATGAGGGGGAGCGGCTTTGGAGAGATGAGGGGCACTGGTGAAGGGTGGTAGTGAGGGAATCCGAGGAGGAGGTCATGGGGGAGGGGCTAAGGAGCGATGAGGGGCACTGGTGGAGGGTGGCAATGAGAGAATCCTAAAAGGACGTCATGGGGTGGAGGGGGGCTACAGAGAGATGAGGGGCACTGGTGGAGGGTGGTAGTGTGAGAGTCTGAGGAGGAGGTCATGGGGGAGAGGCTACGGAGAGATGAAGGGCACTGTTGGAGGGTGGTAGTAAAGATATCGAGAAAGAGGTCAGTGGTGGGGCACCAATAAAGACTTTCACACCAGCGCTAAAGCCGGCCCTGTCATGGCCTTTCTGTTTTTGTTTATTTAATTAGCAGTCGGGTCATTAGAGCCACTGTATATTTTAAAGTGTGTGCCAATTATATTTACTGTTATATTTAATGTTTTAAGTTTGAGGGGAATTTTACTAATGTTTTTTACCGGGAATAATGAAAAAGGAGCCGGATGGTGGCCGATATGGGGCTGGGGCCCAAGGTCAGCTGTGAGATAAGGTGCACGAGAGATGGATGGTAGAAAATGGATAATCAGGGCTGGAAGGGAGTGTGCTGCAGAGTCCGGGGTCAGGTGGAGGTAGTAATGAAGAGAGATTCTCTCTGAAGGCTAGCAAAGAGGGAGGCTGAGTAGTGAACTTGCCTGATACTCCCACCTCAGAAACCTCCTCTTCCCATCAAAGGGACCTTACATGGGATGCATTTCAAAAAGAAAAATGAAACGTCTGTTTCATTTTTTAAGAGCAGGCAGCAGTCCGTGGGACCACTGCCTGCTCTTAAAAAATATTTTCACATCCTTTCACAAAGGGGAAGGGTCCCCTGGCGACCCCTTCCTCGTTCCGAGTGGCTGACCACCTACTTGGAGTAGGTGGTAAACTGCGAGTGTTTTTGACTTTAATTGCGGTTGCAAAACAATGATACATACAAATGCGGCTCGCTATTAGGAAGGGACGCCCCTTCCTAATACCGTCTTGCATAATAGCGTTTGTACATGCGAGCAGGGTAGGGGAGGGCCACATAAGCCCCTGGCTGGGCGGCGTACTGACCAATCACAGCGCTGCTTGCAGCGTTGTGATTGGCTTAGGGGAGGGAGCCTGGCTGCCTGCTTCCTGTTCCTGTTTTTTTCATTTAAATGAATATTATTAAATTGAATCCCCCAGCCCAGCCTACCCGCGCGACCCCCCCACCAACCCACCACTCCTCTCCCCCACCCCCTCCCGCGAGTCGCGACTACCGCAGTGGCCCACCCGAATGCACCCTTGGCCCACCCAAATAAAAATTCCTGGAGCCGGGCCTGTCCCACTAACGCCGCTACTGCGGCTGCCCTCGGCACATTAGGCACATACCTGCACACCAGTCACTCAGACCCCTTCCCACGGGTCACCCTCCTATATCCGGTGCCTCTGTGGCATCATTTCCGGCGCAGTTGGCTGGGGACAGGTATTTATACCTGCCCCCACCCACTGGTCATCCTCTTTGTTCCCCGCTGAACACACTGCTGGCCATGTCATGCCGTGTCCCCAGGTTGGAATAGCGTTTGTTGATTAGCCGCGGTGAGCTTTGTGTTCCAGGCGGAGCGGGCCTGTGGTTACTGCTAGCCGCTTTCCCACTCCCTTTGGGGCCTGTGGTTACTGCTAGCTGCTTTCCCACTCCCTTTGGGGCCTGTGGTTACTGCTAGCTGCTTTCCCACTCCCTTTGGGGCCTGTGGTTACTGCTAGCCACTTTCCCACTCCCTTTGGGGCCTGTGGTTACTGATAGCCGCTTTCCCATCCCACTCCCTTTGGGGCCTGTGGTTACTGATAGCCGCTATCCCCCCCTTTTGAGGACGGTTGTTGCTCAGCCTCTGATCTTGCGATGCGATAGGTGGCTCGTTTGGGGGAGAGCACTTGAGTGGGGGTGGGTGGCTCACAGCCCAGTTGGGTGCATGGCTCTCACTGTGATTAAAGAGTATTGCCAGAATGGCAGTAGTTGCAGCTGTGTGGGTGGGGCGTTGTGTTTTCACGGACATAGGTCCACTTCAGGTGCGACGTATGGGTGGCCAGCCCCCACCCTCTCCTCTTTGGGGCCGGTTGTTCCCCTCCTCTTTGGGGCCAGTTATTCCAGCCTCCAGTCTGGCAGTTCGATAGTGTGATTCGGGGCGAGGGAAAAATTGAGAATCATGGTGGCCCGCAGCCCCGATGGGTGCACGGAATGTTGTGTTTTTTTTAATGAGGATGTTGGCCTGGCAATTGAGCAGAGCAGGCCGATCGTCTCGTTTAAGTGTATGTTGTCTAAAGTTTATTGCGCATTGACAGGGTCGCAGGTTTGACTCGTGCAGGCTGCAAAATGCCTCAAAGCAGAGTCTGAATAGGGCAGAAAACGGGCATGGCAGCGGAGTGTTTGATATGCCGTTGTGGGGGCGTTCTAGTAACACAGCTGCAGATATCTGGATGTCGCCTAACGAACAGAGCTGTCGAGGGAACTAGGTTTGAGACTAGGGTTATTGCAACCCGGGTTCGTTCCCAGCTAGCACCTGTTTAGCTGCCTGCTTGCTTTGCCCCAGTCTAAAGTGTCAGGGCTGTACATTGTCTATTTTTGTTGGTACTGCAGTGAAGCTTAGAAATTAAATTGAGGGGTATCAGCGCGGCGGGCGTGATAAAGAATGGGTGTGAGTGGTTGGATTTTGTGAGCACCGGGGGGATAGACCAAGGTTCCCGGTGGCTGATGATTGTTTGGCCAGGCACCGCATGCTCCACGATAGTTTATTGAATGTGAGGAGGGTGGGGACTGCATTGGGGTAAGGGTTCTCGTACGGGATGATCGCTGCTGGGAAAGATTTGCCGTTAATTTTCAGTAGGCTGCTGCGTATGTTCATGGGCTATATGTAGCATATTGTATAGGAAGCAGTTTCCGGGGGGTAAAACAGCCTGATAACCCCATCGGTGCATATTCATTAGTTGGTTTTAAATCATGTCGCATTGCAATTCTCAGAATGGCTGAAAGGGAAGGTTTCTGTATGGTTTATATGCATTCCATGGAGCCCTTCGTATTCTTCCATCCTTTATGGTGCTGATGGAGCGGAAATTTCGCGGTAATCTCTCTTTGGAAAATCTAGGAAATGTGGCACCATTACCTCTGATTACCGTTACCCTTGTTTCCGCTCCAGGTCGATAGATCTTGGCCACCGTGTTTTGACCCAAAAGGCTCCTACATACATCTGAGGTCGATAAAATGAGTACCATTGAGTTTGGTATCAAGAAACATCAGTATTCAGCACCAAGATACCCTTCAGGTGACCGTGCGCACAAATACATATTATGATTAGCACAGCCATCCGCAATACTTGGCGGCTTGACCATCTTTCCTCGTTCCGGTAAATGACAGCAACGCATACAGATAGTTGCATGTGCCAATCAAAGCACTGAGATGACTAAGCACGGTCTTATGCACCATGTAAAACACATTTAGTTGTAATTGAAAAACGAGGGTTTAAACAGCATCAGCGGCAAACACACTCTTGCCCCATCACAAATACAGGTAAGGCCAATATTGGCATCTCTTAGAGGGCATCAAGCAAGTCGAAATTGAAAAGTAACGTAACAGGCCAAGCTCACATTATTAAAGCACAAAAAGCAACACATAGCCCTAAATGACAAAAGGTCACAGGTACAACTGACAACCAGTCTTTATGCGAACAATAGGTTGCATTCTGTGGCCTGTAGTGGCACTTGAACATGGCACACTTTATATGAAGGGGAGCATTAAATTGTATAGAAATGCTTCTCTCGCCCTTAGCGGTAGACACGGCCAGCTGGCCGCTCAGGCACTAGGGCAGTGATACTTAAAGCTTGGTCCGGGGTCTGCACGACCACGCTGGGCTTCCAAGAGAACTGACATTCATAACAATGCTAAGTGAACGGGCAAGCGTTATTTACACTAGCTGAAATAAAAGATCCTAATAAGGTGCCCCATACCATATAATGGTAGGAACACATTCATTATAAGACATCTCTCAACAAACGTCTGAATATACAGTCTCTTCTCAATTAAAAAGTGTATTTCATTAACATGCGTTCTGTAGGAGAGTAGGATCTGCTTCACATGGGTACCCCCACTTTTTGCTGATGCTTCACTGTTTTTCGACTTTAGTCTGGCTGGGGCCCTGCTAATCAGAACCCCAGCCTAGCTGCTTCCTCTCTAAAATGGTTTCCATGTGGTTTAGGCACATCTCTAATTGGAATCTGGAGTGCCCTTATAAGTCCCTAGTATATGGTATACTATGTACCCAGGGCATAGGTACCTCAGAGGCCTACCAGGGGCTGCAGCATGTATTGTGCCACCCCTGGAAGGCCATCCAAAAGGACACCACAGGTCTGCTACTGCAGCCTGGGTAAGGTGGTGCATGCACCCCTTACTGTGATATAGGTTACCTATAGCACTACATACATACACACATATAAACCTATAAGTCACTCCTATGGCAGGCCTTGTCAATCCTGAAGGCAGAGTGCTTGGTTCCTATGTGAGAGGGTGCCCCTGCATGAGCAGAGCCCCTCTGCAGTGTTCGGAGACCCTTCTCTGATGCTGTTTGTAGTGCAGCCTGACCATATACTCTTAAGCGCATTATAACCTCGCGTTAAATGCTAACTTTGGGATGGCTGCACGGAAACATGTCGTGTTTGGTGTCAAACATCTTGGAATACTACCCCCCGCCAGTTCTGGCAGCGGGGGTAGCATTCCACCCTTCTAGAGGGAGAGACATGTACACACCGGCCTGCCCGGTAACTTCTTTCCAAGCCCTGGAATCACAAAATGGATGCCGCTGCCACAGACACGGGTCTGGCCTCCTGCTGCTGACTGAAACTCCGGCAGGGGAGGCCTGGACAATAGGTTTCCTGTCCTAGGGAGGTGTAACCACCTCCCCAGACAGGATAATGTGTATTGGGGCTGGGCGGGAGCACTCTCTGGTGCTTTGAAGTCCTGCACTGGGGGCACACTTGGTGTCCCTGTGCATACCCCAGTTCAAACTGGTTCAGGGGCTTCCAGCCCCTGCTCTGGCACGAAACTGGACAAAGGGAAAGGGGTGTAACCACCCCTCTTCCCTGACCCTCCCATAGGTGGGTCCCCAGAGTATGTCCAACCCCCTAACTTGGTATAAGTATGGGACCCCAGTCCTTAGGACTTTAGATTTACCTGGACGAAACTCTGACACAGAATCCTGGACCTTCTACGCTCTACTTTAAGATTAGAGGACTGAAGAATCTCCCTTGGGGTCAAGGAGTGACTCCCCTGCTTGGCAGGCACCAAAGAAGCAATTGTCCGGTCTGCATCGCTGAAGCTCCCGCCGGACGCCGAAGTCTTTGCATCACCAGAGGTGGATTTCCAGACTTCCCCGAGGGTGCCCTGAGTCCCCAGCAAAACTGAGGCCCGTAGCTGTCGTGGGTAACGTGGAACCGTGACCCCTGGACCCCGAGCACATTTGCAAGTGCATCCTCTTCCTGAGCTTCCACGAAGTTGTGCTTTGGGCTTCGAGTAGCCCCCGCCTCTAGCACCGACTGCACCGAAGATCACTGGCCCCCACTCCACGAGGGTCCTGTGAGCCAGCTCCAAGTGCGTCCACTCAAGGCTCCTTCGCGGTCGCTAGTCCGTTGGCTAGTGGGCCCTCCTGAAGGCAACTCTTATTCTAATTGGGCTTCCCTGGTTGCTCCAGGCTTGCCCTGACTTACCCTCACTGGGTGAGTCCCTCAGATCTTGCTGGTCTGCACCACCGTCCTTCTTCTATTTCCACGAGACTTGCCGTTGCCAAGGCTTGTTGGGTCCAATCCGGTCGCCGACACCTCAGCAATCGACAGACGTCGTGGCACAGCTCGAATCCAGCTCCTGGTTGTCATCAACGCCTCCTGGACCTCGTGGCTGAAGAGTCAAGATGACCGTCAACCTACCTGAAGCACCCGACATCGGTGGGCATCCGCTCATCGCCTTCCTGGTCACTGGCTAGTGACCCAGACTCTGTCCCCTCTGCTTTCAAGTTCTTCAGATCTTCTATCCACCTTTGGATCCACCCGAACACTTTCGACTTGGCCGCCAGCAACACTTTGCAGCAGATCGCCATTGAAAACGACGACGAAACCCGACCCCGAAAGACACCTATGCACCCAGCTTCCCTGGGTGAGGTAACTCGAGTACTCCGGTGCTCCCGTGGGTATAGACTCTAGAACGACCCAGTTCTAAAAGGGTTTGCTCCAAGTCCTCCTCTAAGTGTCCCTTTTCTTTAAAATTCCAACCGCGACTTTCCCCATAGAAGTCAACGGCGATTCGCGGCTGTGTTAGCACACTGCACGCGTCCCCCGTGGGTCCCCTGTGTCACTACCTTGGGTGGTTCCTTGTGGTCCAAGCACTTCTACAGGCTCTAGGCCTTGTGTCTAGCTCAGTCGTGGTTCTTATACCACTTTATTGGTATATGGTTTGGTACGCCCCTAGGGCTCAAACGTGTATTTGTGCTATTACTGTTGATAACTAACTTATAACTTAGGTACTTCGAACTCTAGCCTCATAAAGAGACTAGAGGGGTGTGTTTAGCAATAAATACATATATTTTGAATATATACCTGGTGTGGTCCTCTTTCATTTGGTCACTCAAGAGATTATAGACTGGTAAAACAAGCTGCTTTACATTCCTTCAAGACTTAGCCTGAAGGCTGCTCTCCATAGCTACCACTAGGATAGCTTTCAATAAAGGTTGTCTTTAACCTATCTCCAATAAGGGGTTGTTTGGACTGGTGCAAGGTGCCCACTATAATTAGTGGACAGCATATACCAGGCCAACTTCTCACATTGGTGTGCAGCGTGTGGGATTCCAGCTTGCTATTGTTTTACCAGATAATCTCAATTGAATTGATCAACTGAAAACCACTAAGGGTACCTTAGGTACATATAAATCAAGCTTAGTATACAGTAAGTTCTACTGAACTTAGAGTTGTGTGTTAAGGGATAGCACACCCTTTCTACAACTCAAGAGAGTTTAGTAGGCCACACTAGAGTAGGTAGTGCATACACCACACCTCACTAGTAATGTCTTCAAAGCCAGGACCCAGTGAGTCCTTGCCAGAAGCCAGTGGGCTTCTTCCCTCCAAGTATGATAATCTCCCATTCTTGGAATTGAGAGCATTGTGCAATACTAGGAAGTTGAAGGCAGGCAAAAGTGCCAGCACCCAACACCTCAGGGAGGTGTTACTGGCTGATGATCTCAGCAGACCCCTAGGGTCTGAAGGGGTAGGCAGAGAGGGTGGGGCAGAAAATGAGGAAGGGGTCAGGGGTGAAGAAACCCAGGCCCCCCCCTCTGAAACTGGCCAGGAAGGTGAAAATGACCTTGACCTGGAAAACCCAATTCCTCCTGTGGAGGAGGAGGAGGATCAGAATGACCTCCCCTTTGTCCCCCCAGGAAGAATTGTGAGTGTGCCCAGAAGGCCTAGATCTCCTTCTCAGGAGTCTAACCACTCTGACACCTCAGTAGGGACCTCTGTCTCCTCTCATGGAAGGGAATCCTCTCATGAGAGGAGGAAGAGACTGATTCAGTATGAGCAAGCCCAGCTTGAACTCAGAAAACAGCAATTGGCTATAGACAGGGAGTCCCTAGATCTCTATAGAGAGAGAAAAAGTTGGGACTAGAGTCCCATGGTGGCAGCAATTTCCCCAGAGATAGGGAAAGGTCTTATGACCATAGAAACCTGAGCAAGATTGTCCCTCCCTACCAGAGTGGGGATGACATCCACAAATGGATAACTGCACTGGAGAGGGCCTGTAAAGTACAGAGGGTCCCTCAGGAGCAGTGGGCAGCAATCTTGTGGCTCTCCTTTGCAGACAAAGGTAGAGACAAGCTCCTCACTGTAAGAGAAGAGGATGCTGACAATTACAAAGTCTTGAAGAGTGCTCTGATTGATGGGTTTGGCCTAACAACTGAACAATACAGGTTAAAGTTCAGAGATACCCAAAAAGCACAGACTCAAGACTGGGTAGACTATGTGGATTGTTCTGCTAAGGCTCTGGAAGGTTGGTTGATGGGCAGTAAGGTGTGTGACTTCACAGGATTGTACAATCTTATCATGAGGGAGCAGATTCTTAATAACTGTCAAAATCAGCTGTTGCATCAGTACCTGGTGGACTCTGATCTGACCTCTCCCCAAGAATTGGGAAAGAAGGCAGACAAATGGGTCAGGACCAGGGTGAGGCAGAAGGTACAGAACCAAGGTGGTGACCCAAAGAAGCAAGATTCTAAGAACTCTGATAAGGGTGGGGAGAAGGGTAAAGACCAGAAGTCTTCACAAGGCCCCCAAAAATCTTCTTCAGGTGGGGATTCACAGTCTAACAAAGGGAAAGGCCAAAAGAAACCATGGTGCAAGGTCTGTAAGCAAAAGACCCACTGGACCAGTGATTGCACCAAGTCCAAAGACTCTACTCCAGCCCCCACCAATGCCCCTAAGGCACCTGCTCCCCCTAGTGCAGTTACAGTTGGTGGTGGGACTACACAAGCCAAGGGTTTAGTAGGGTTGACCCTGGGTAAGGAGATGAGCTCTGACCTAGTCAGAGAACTCACTCAGGCTGTCCTAGTCTGTGATGGAGGCATGGATGTGACCTCCTCTGTGAGTCCCAGTAATCTGGGCAAGTACAGACAACAGCCCTTAATCAATGGAAAAGAGGCTTTGGCATTTAGGGACACAGGGGCAAGTGTCACCATGGTGACACAAGACCTTGTGAATCCTGGGCAGATTATACTTGGTGAAATGTACCAAGTGACCAATGCTAGCAATGTCAGAA
The DNA here is from genome assembly GCA_963921515.1 of Calotriton arnoldi. Lineage (NCBI taxonomy): Eukaryota > Metazoa > Chordata > Amphibia > Caudata > Salamandridae > Calotriton > Calotriton arnoldi. The sequence continues at coordinate 463,395 of CAWUFW010002500.1, read as the reverse complement.
CAGACCATACTCTGGCAGTTGTTAACTTCTCCTGGGGAGGGGTAACTGGCCTTAAGAAGGTTGTGGTAAGTGCAGACCTACCAGTTGAATGCTTGCTTGGCAATGATTTAGAAACTTCAGCTTGGGCAGAAGTGGAGCTCAGGACCCATGCAGAAATGCTGGGCATCCCTGCAGATGTGTTTGCTGTGACCAGGTCACAAGCCAAAATGTCTAACACTGAACAGGCCTTGGATTCTGGAATAATGGACCAAGTGCCCTCCAAGAAGAGGAGTAGTAGGGTAAAGGCAGTGCCTTACCCCTTGGCTCAGAATGAAGATCAGTCTCTACAGGGAGATGATCTCAGTCCTGAGGAAGGAACTGTCCCAGAGGAGCTTGAGCCTGATCAGGTTGAGTTCTTAGGGACAGGGGGCCCTTCCAGGGCAGATTTGAGCCAGGAGCAGAAGAGCTGCCCCTCTCTTGAACCCCTCAGACAGCAAGCTGCTGCTGAGGCTGCTGGGAAAGCTAGTGGTCCCCATACAGTGTATTGGGATGATGGACTCTTGTACTCAGAGTGTAGAGACCCCAAGCCTGGTGCCACCAGGAGGTTGGTTATACCTCTGAAGTTCAGGGGCTTCCTATTGACCCTAGCCCATGACATTCCCTTAGCAGGTCACCTGGGCCAGAACAAGACTTGGGACAGAATTGTCCCTCACTTTCACTGGCCCCACATGTCTGAAGACACCAAGGAGTTTTGTCGCTCCTGTGTAACCTGCCAGGCCAGTGGCAAGGCAGGTGGCACTACAAAGGCCCCCCTGATACCACTACCTGTGGTGGGGGTTCCCTTTGAAAGGGTGGGGATTGACATTGTTGGTCCCATGGATCCCCAAACAGCATCTGGGCACAGGTTTATCCTGGTGGTAGTGGATCATGCCACCAGGTACCCAGAAGCTATTCCCCTTAGGACCACTACAGCACCTGTGGTGGCAAGAGCCCTCCTGGGAATTTTCTCAAGAGTAGGCTTCCCTAAGGAGGTTGTATCAGACAGGGGTGCTAACTTTATGTCTGGATACTTAAAAGCAATGTGGAAGGAGTGTGGAGTGACTTACAAGTTCACCACACCCTATCACCCACAATGCAATGGTTTAGTTGAGAGATTCAACAAAACCTTGAAGGGCATGATTAAAGGGCTCCCAGAAAAGCTTAGGCGAAGATGGGACATACTCTTGCCCTGCCTTTTATTTGCATACAGGGAGGTGCCTCAAAAGGGGTTGGCTACAGCCCTTTTGAACTTTTGTTTGGTCACCCTGTCAGGGGTCCCTTGTGCTTGGTGAAGGAAGGATGGGAGTTATCTCTCAAGCCCCCAAAGCAAGACATAGTGGACTATGTACTTGGTCTCCGCTCCCGGATGGCTGAGTACATGAAAAAGGCAACTAAAAACCTTGAGGCTAGCCAGGAACTTCAAAAAGCCTGGCCTGACCAAAAGGCTGTACTGACTGTTTACCAGCCAGGACAGAAGGTGTGGGTGTTGGAGCCAGTGGCCCCAGCAGCTCTCCAAGACAAATGGAGTGGACCCCATACCATTGTTGAGCAGAAGGGTGAGGTTACCTACTTAGTAGACCTAGGAACACCCAGGAGTCCCCACAGGGTTCTCCATGTCAACAGATTGAAACCATATGTGGACAGGGCAGACATGGGCTTGCTCATGGCTACTGATGAGGGACAGGAGGAAGAGAGTGACCCACTCCCTGACCTGCTCTCACAGAACCCTGATGATGGGTCAGTAGATGGTGTAGCCTTGGCAGGCAGCCTCACTGCTCAGCAGCAAGCTGATTGTAGACAAGTGCTCAATCAGTACAGACATATGTTCTCTCTGACTCCAAGTCAGACCACCTGGTGCACTCATGAAGTGGACACTGGGGACAGTCTGCCTATTAAAAATAAGATTTATAGGCAACCTGACCATGTCAGGGACTGTATCAGGACAGAAGTCCAGAAAATGTTGGATTTGGGAGTTATTGAACCCTCAGATAGCCCTTGGGCTAGTCCAGTGGTCCTTGTGCCAAAACCTCACACCAATGGTGGGAAAAGAGAGATGAGGTTTTGTGTGGACTACAGGGGTCTCAATGCAGTCACTAGGACTGATGCCCATCCAATACCTAGGGCAGATGAGCTAATAGACACTTTGGCCTCAGCCAAGTATCTAAGCACATTTGACTTGACAGCTGGCTACTGGCAGATCAGACTAGCTGATGATGCAAAGCCAAAGACAGCATTCTCAACCCCTAGTGGGCATTATCAATTTGTGGTGATGCCCTTTGGTCTGAAGAATGCACCTGCCACTTTTCAGAGGTTGGTGAATACAGTCCTTACAGGTCTGGAAGCCTATAGTGCAGCATATCTAGATGATATTGCTGTCTTTAGCTCCACCTGGGAGGATCACCTGGTCCACCTCAGAAATGTTTTACAGGCCCTGCAGAAAGCAGGCCTGACTATCAAGGCCACAAAGTGCCAGATAGGGCAGAGTCAGGTTGTGTACCTGGGCCACCTTGTGGGTGGAGGCCAGGTTCAACCACTGCAGAGCAAGATCCAGACCATCATGGACTGGACTGCTCCAACTACCCAGACTCAGGTGAGAGCCTTTTAGGCCCGACTGGGTACTATAGGAGATTTGTCAAGGGGTATGGATCAATAGTGACACCCCTGAATGACTTAACTTCCAAGAAAATGCCCAAAAAGGTTCAGTGGACAGTTAGCTGTCAAAAGGCATTTGATGACCTAAAGGAGGCCATGTGCACTGCTCCCATTCTACAGAGTCCTGATTACTCCAAGAAGTTCATTGTCCAAACAGATGCATCTGAATTGGGGGTAGGGGCTGTACTGTCACAATTGAATGATGAAGGTCAGGATCAGCCAGTAGCTTTTATTAGCAGAAGGCTGACCACTAGAGAGAAACGTTGGTCAGCCATTGAGAGGGAGGCCTTTGCTGTGGTCTGGGCTCTGAAGAAGTTGAGGCCATACTTGTTTGGTACTCACTTCCTTGTTCAAACAGACCATAAGCCCCTCTTATGGCTAAAACAAATGAAGGGTGAAAACCCCAAACTGCTTAGGTGTTCCCTACAGGGGATGGACTTCACAGTGGAACATAGACCTGGGAGTAACCATGCCAATGCAGATGGACTCTCTAGGTACTTCCACTTAGAACATGAAGACTTAACTGGGCAAGGTTAGTTTAATGTCCCTATGTTTGGGGGGGTTGTGTAGGAGAGTAGGATCTGCTTCACATGGGTATCCCCACTTTTTGCTGATGCTTCACTGTTTTTCGACTTTAGTCTGGCTGGGCCCTGCTAATCAGAACCCCAGCCTAGCTGCTTCCTCTCTAAAATGGTTTCCATGTGCCTTAGGCACATCTCTAATTGGAATCTGGAGTGCCCTTATAAGTCCCTAGTATATGGTATACTATGTACCCAGGGCATAGGTACCTCAGAGGCCTACCAGGGGCTGCAGCATGTATTGTGCCACCCCTGGAAGGCCATCCAAAAGGACACCACAGGTCTGCTACTGCAGCCTGGGTAAGGTGGTGCATGCACCCCTTACTGTGATATAGGTTACCTATAGCACTACATACATACACACATATAAACCTATAATCACTCCTATGGCAGGCCTTGTCAATCCTGAAGGCAGAGTGCTTGGTTCCTATGTGAGAGGGTGCCCCTGCATGAGCAGAGCCCCTCTGCAGCGTTCGGAGACCCTTCTCTGATGCTGTTTGTAGTGCAGCCTGACCATATACTCTTAAGTGCATTATAACCTCGCGTTAAATGCTAACTTTGGGATGGCTGCACGGAAACATGTCGTGTTTGGTGTCAAACATCTTGGAATACTACCCCCCCGCAAGTTCTGGCGGCGGGGGTAGCATTCCACCCTTCTAGAGGGAGAGACATGTACACACCAGCCTGCCCGGTAACTTCTTTCCAAGCCCTGGCATCACAAAATGGATGCCGCTGCCACAAACACGGGTCTGGCCTCCTGCTGCTGACTGAAACTCCGGCAGGGGAGGCCTGGACAATAGGTTTCCTGTCCCAGGGAGGTGTAACCACCTCCCCAGACAGGATAATGTGTATTGGGGCTGGGCGGGAGCACTCTCTGGTGCTTTGAAGTCCTGCACTGGGGGCACACTTGGTGTCCCTGTGCATACCCCAGTTCAAACTGGTTCAGGGGCTTCCAGCCCCTGCTCTGGCACGAAACTGGACAAAGGGAAAGGGGTGTAACCACCCCTCTTCCCTGACCCTCCCATAGGTGGGTCCCCAGAGTATGTCCAACCCCCTAACTTGGTATAAGTATGGGACCCCAGTCCTTAGGACTTTAGATTTACCTGGACGAAACTCTGACACAGAATCCTGGACCTTCGACGCTCTACTTTAAGATTAGAGGACTGAAGAATCTCCCTTGGGGTCAAGGAGTGACTCCCCTGCTTGGCAGGCACCAAAGAAGCAATTGTCCGGTCTGCATCGCTGAAGCTCCCGCCGGACGCCGAAGTCTTTGCATCACCAGAGGTGGATTTCCAGACTTCCCCGAGGCTGCACTGAGTCCCCAGCAAAGCTGAGGCCTGTAGCTGTCGTGGGTAACGTGGAACCGTGACCCCTACACCCCGAGCACATTTGCAAGTGCATCCTCTTCCTGGGCTTCCACGAAGTTGTGCTTTGGGCTCCGAGTAGCCCCCGCCTCCAGCACCGACTGCACCGAAGATCACTGGCCCCCACTCCACGAGTGTCCCGTGAGCCAGCTCCAAGTGCGTCCACTTGAGGCTCCTTTGCGGTCGCTAGTCCATTGGCTAGTGGGCCCTTCCGAAGGCAACTCTTATTCTAATTGGGCTTCCCTGGTTGCTCCAGGCTTGCCCTGACTTACCCCCGCTGGGTGAGTCCCTCAGACCTTGCTGATCTGCACCACCGTCCTTCTTCTATTTCCACGAGACTTGCCGTTGCCAAGGCTTGTTGGGTCCAATCCGGTCGCCGACACCTCAGCAATCGACAAACGTCATGGGACAGCTCGAATCCAGCTCCTGGTTGTCGTCGACACCTCCTGGACCTCGTGGCTGAGGAGTCAAGATGACTGTCAACCTACCTGAAGCACCTGACATCGGTGGGCATCCGCTCATCGCCTTCCTGGTCACTGGCTAGTGACCCAGACTCTGTCCCCTCTGCTTTCAGGTTCTTCAGATCTTCGATCCACCTTTGGATCCACCCGAACACTTTCGACTTGGCCGCCAGCAACACTTTGCCGCAGATCGCCATTGAAAACGATGACGAAACCCGACCCCGAAAGACACCTATGCACCCGGCTTCCCTGGGTGAGGTAACTCTAGTACTCCGGTGCTCCCGTGGGTATAGACTCTAGAACGACCCAGTTCTAAAAGGGTTTGCTCCAAGTCCTCCTCTAAGTGTCCCTTTTCTTTAAAATTCCAACCGCGACTTTCCCCGTAGAAGTCAACGGCGATTCGCGGCTGTGTTAGCACACTGCACGCGTCCCCCGTGGGTCCCCTGTGTCACTACCTTGGGTGGTTCCTTGTGGTCCAAGCACTTCTACAGGCTCTAGGCCTTGTGTCTAGCTCAGTCGTGGTTCTTATACCACTTTATTGGTATATGGTTTGGTACGCCCCTAGGGCTCAAACGTGTATTTGTGCTATTACTGTTGATAACTAACTTATAACTTATGTACTTCGAACTCTAGCCTCATAAAGAGACTAGAGGGGTGTGTTTAGCAATAAATACATATATTTTGAATATATACCTGGTGTGGTCCTCTTTCATTTGGTCACTCAAGAGATTATAGACTGGTAAAACAAGCTGCTTTACATTCCTTCAAGACTTAGCCTGAAGGCTGCTCTCCATAGCTACCACTAGGATAGCTTTCAATAAAGGTTGTCTTTAACCTATCTCCAATAAGGGGTTGTTTGGACTGGTGCAAGGTGCCCACTATAATTAGTGGACAGCATATACCAGGCCAACTTCTCACACGTTCCTCCCTGGTGAGTCAGTTCAATCAATCAATCAATCACAGAATTTGTAAAGCGCACTACTTACCCGCGAGGGTCTCAAGGCGCTAGGGAAAAAAAGGGGTGGGGGGGGTTCTGCTACTGGTCGAACAACCAGGTCTTGAGTAGCCTCCTGAAGGTCAGCAGGTCTTGGGTCTGTCGTAGGCTTAGTGGAAGGGTGTTCCAGGTCTTGGCGGCAAGGTGGGAGAAGGATCTGCCGCCGGTGGTAGTTCTTCGAATGCGAGGGACGGTGGCGAGGGAGAGGTCGGCGGAGCGGAGTTGGCGGTTGGGGACGTAGAAGAGGAGTCGTCTGTTGAGGTAGGCTGGGCCAGTCTTGTGGAGTGCCTTGTGTGCGTGGATGAGGAGTTTGAAGGAGATTCTCCTGTCGACGGGGAGCCAGTGCAGGTTCTTCAGGTGGGGGGTGATGTGGCTGTGGCGTGGTACATCGAGGATCAGGCGTGCGGAGGCGTTTTGTATGCGTTGCAGTCGCTTGATGAGCTTGGCCGGGGCTCCCGCGTAGAGGGCGTTCCCATAGTCAAGTCTGCTACTGACGAGGGCCTGGGTGACTGTTCTTCTTGTGTCTGTCGGGATCCACCTGTAGATCTTGCGAAGCATGCGGAGGGTGTTGAAGCAGGAGGATGAGACTGCGTTGACTTGCTTGGCCATGGAGAGCGTTGAGTCGAGGATGACTCCCAGGTTGCGTGCGTGGTCGGTGGGTGTCGGGGCTGCTCCCAGCGTCATTGGCCACCAGGAGTCATCCCACAAGGAACCCTCTAGGTTGTTGGTTATTATGACAGATGGACATTATAGTTTAATAATTTGAACACAAGCGAAAGTTTTATACAGCGGATATCTTGACCACGTTTATTTCAAGGTGCCCTTATGTTAAATGAAGGAAGAAGTAAAAATTCAGACAATTTGGTCAATTTGGGAGGCCATCCATGATTAACCTCAGGTTTATGGTTTCACATTGTACAAGATGTGCCTACTCGAACAAGAAGTAACTGCAGGAAGTCTATAATAAGGCTTCAGGCCATCCAACCACTGTTAGATACCCCTCTCGGGGCAGATGCAACTGATTGAAATCTTCACTAAGTGGCAGCCCGTCCAGTTGTTGCAAGTTTGTCTTGAGTCACATACATGTGCATCAAGTGAGTTGGAGTAAGTACCTAGGTCACGCACAGTGCGGCAGAGGGGTTCCAGTAGGATCCACATAAATGTGGGCTCTGCCAAAACATGAAACTGCAACTCTTAGATTCCCACATGTCTCCGCACCACTCATATTGTTAACAGTTAAACGGCCTTTGTAGATTACCAGCTGAACAGCACAGTATTCAACTGCAAGTGGGAAATTCCCTTATGGAATTAATGGACATATTGCATTAAACAAAGACATACATTGCTCAAGGCCACATGTTTCTAAGCACCAGAAGCTGGGCAGTCACGTAGCTTGGTGAGGATGGTTACCAACGTATCATAGTCTTTTGTGTCCACCCTAGCAAGACATTTTCACACTCTTTCTACAAACGGGAGCCTCTATGTGGTATGGATAGCGGGTGGTGAGATGTGGCCAGCAGGTTTCTCACGTATTAAGGCATCTGCAACAGTTAGTGGTGCGTGCCGATAATGCAGAGGATATGAGGGTTACAGAGCATTTCCAGGCCTTTAGCCAAAATTACCACTTGCGCAAGGAGGATAGATGGTGATTTCATAGGGCATAGGACGGGTGATGGCAATGGCAACGCAAGACTGTAAATTTTATGCTGAGTAAAATGTTTCGTATCGCCAATTGCAATTTTCCTAGCAGGTAAGCCTACTGACAAAAGCACGGCCCTCGCTTTTGACAATATTATGGATTTACTACAAATTACCACTAAGAGAGAGCAATTTGGGTATCCCAGCTAGCAGATCAATTTAGGAATCTCAGCTGTAGAGGTTGAATGGGAGGACATGCCACCAGACAATTCCTACTTTAAATTCCAATTAATTTTAACACTGGGACTGGTGCTTACAAACTCCTTTTATGGTGCAGTCGGAAAAAGAAAAGAAAGTGTGGATAACACAAGATTTTAAAATGGTTAAACAAAGCAAGGGATTTACTTGGTGATGCACAAAAGCCAAATATCCACTAGAACTGGATTATGACACAATATTGGTTTAACAGAGTTGCATCAATAAAATGGTGTGAAGTGCAAACTTAGTGGCCAACTAACGAAAATGTGCTCTCTGCAAAACCAGTGTGTGCCACTGGATGCTTCACTTAAAGTTAGAGACTGCCTGCCCTAAGGCCGATACAGCCATGTGGTGCCGGAGTGGTTGCCATGGAAAGAGGGCAGGGTTCTCAAGGTGTTGGGAACACATGTTTAGAGGACAATGGCCGACAAAGTTTACTGAGAGCAATTCACATTTCCATAATTTAGGAGAGGGCAGGCAGGATTTGAGCATTCAGTTACCCAACGTTCTCTCCAGCACAAAGCTTTCTCGCATGGCTGCATCCCAGCAATATCTGTATCAGAATTCAGGTGCTGGGCTCCACGCCTGGGTGAGTGCATCAGTACAGCAACTCAGCATCCATCAAAAGATCGTAGTTAGAATGGGGTTGGTTTCCAGGCAATGTAGGAAGTGGGCTCTGTATATACTATATCAGAAAGAGGTATGGTGTGCACAGAGTCCAGTGAGAACCCATAGGTATAGCAGAGGCTAAAGTAGATATGCCGTACTCCCAACAGACAGGCAAATCAGAGAGCAGTGTTAAGCATTTATGTACACACCTTGGCAAGAAAGGTCACACACTCAAAGACTGAACCAGACCAATTGTTTGCCTACCAAATGAGATCATGATATGAAGCAGAGCTCCATAGGTGCAACTATAGGAATCTCTGGCCACACCCCAGTCTCAGGTCCACCCTTTCCTTGGGTTAAGCGTTAGAAGCACACTGGGCATCCATTGAAGGACATGATACACCCCAACACAGGGGGACATGTTAGCAACTGGCCAGGTTTAGGTAGGGCTAGGCCTCAAGCATAAAACAAAGGGAAGCTGGTAAAGATAATTGAATTGTATTGTTCACATATAATGACTTATTAACAAATATACTCATGGCGTTGGAGGGGATCACCAAAATGCAGCAAAAAACAGCGGGGATAGGTCTCCACCCCACAAGTTAGTAATCCACTTTGATAGTATGCCGGTTGCCTATAGTTATTAGTGTACCCGTATTCGAGCCTGGGCAGTTTAGGGTAAAATCAGGGCACAGTCAAACCCTATCGAGAAAGGCACAACTTGGCACATGGGTGCAATGGGGACATCACACAGAACTGGGGTTAAAGAAGAGAACAGCAGTTCCTAAATGGTCCCTAGGGGCTCGCCAATGAAGCAGCAAATGGCAGTAAGTGGGTGAAGATCTGAAATTGTGTGGACCTCAGGCGATGATTTATTACATTAGTTCCCAACTGGTCCCTAGGGGCCCGCAGATGCAGTTTCAAAAGCCCCATACATCAGTACAGGTAGGCATTTCAATTTATTAATTTCTAGCAGAGGCAGAACAGGGTTACTGCCTAATTTTAGAGCTAATCTAAAGATACCCCAAGCGTAGAGAGGCAAGGCAACCAACTACTAGAGTCAATGGCCATCCCAAGATAAGACAATTTGTTCAACCTTGAGATTAGTTTTCCCTTAATAGAAATGGGCCTAAGTTTTCAGCTTTGGGACACACACCATATAATGGGTTTTAGTTATATTGGTTTTGAGGTCCAGACAATCGATAAAAGAAACAAAATTATCAAAGTGTCCTTGTAAACCATTAGGTGTACGTGAGATCAGGACAGCATCATCAGCATAAAGAAAAGTTGGAACTGATGTGGAGTTCACCTTAGATAAATCTTTCCACTATGCTGTTAGAGAAGAATTCAAATATCTATTTGAAAAATGAACAAGATTGGCGCCAAGGCGCACACGTTGAGATACTCCAAATTTATTGATGCGCTCCCTATCGGTACCATATCTGACCATCGCTGATACCCCCATTGTAGTGCATGTGAGAAGTCTCCTAAAGACTGGGACAAGCCTATCTGGGTGGGAATTTTCCATAATTTGGAATGATTCACCTGGTCGAAAGCATTGTTGAGGCCCATAAAGGCAAGGAAGATGGAGCCCTTTTTAGTGATTGTGTATTTTCCTTTGAATAGATTTAGGTTTATACACTGCTCTTGCATCCCCAGCCTCCTCTAAAACCATATTGCATCTTCCTAATAATGCCAGACTGATGGGCCCAGGTCTTTATCCTGTGCTGAATGATATAACCTACTACTGTCATCACAGAGTCTAATAATGATATTGGTCGATAACAATGATTCTGCCTATTACCTTTCTTGAGGAGTGGAACTATAATGGCAAGAGACAGGAATCTTGCAGAATACTACAGTGTTCAGAGCAGTGGTAATTATGCAGGCCAACAAAGCAATATTCTCCTTATAAAGATCAATGCGAACTCCATCGGGGTCAGGTGCATTTCTAGATGGACTAGTGAATATTGCTGTGATCACCACTTCAAGATCAAATGTAATACCAAGGGGAAATAGTATAGGGTCCTCCAACAAATCAGCTGTGTTGGTATTCTCAAAAGAGTGTATTTGTGTGAAACAATTAACTGAGTTGTCTACACTAATGTTAATCCCTAACAGACCTTGGTTTGCTCCCATTCACAATGTTCCAGAAACCCCTTGCATCCTTTTCTTTGTAGGTTCTTATCAGGGTTTCCCATGTTTCCTTCTTGAATGCCTGCTTACTTTTCATTAGAGCCATTTTATAACCTACCTTAATGTAGCTATGACTGTCTTGTTCCTAGGGCTACAGTTTAGAGCAAAACACAAACGTTGGTTGGGTGACCTACATTCTCTGTTAAACTTACCTGGCTGAGTAGATTTAGTGTGTTTAGCAGGGCCAGATAGGGTAGACTTTGGCTAAGGCATTTTTTTCTCCAAATGTCTTAGTCATTTCAAATGTAAGATAATTATCTATTAACAGATAATCAAGGATCAGCCCAAGGTTAGTTCCTACAGTGACAGTTAACAACGCGGTGATGTTCGCAGCCTGCCACGTAAGCCTAAGTCCCTTATCTTTAGGGGCTAAGTCAGTCACACCTTTATATATAGAAGAGTGAGAACTAACCGGCAGGCAAAGTACTAGTTATTTGGGATTGTGGTCACTGAACCTACTTTCACTGGTACCCCCTACGTTAACACACTCACCTATACCCTTAGAGATGAATATGTCAAGAGTAGTAGATCCTTGTCCCCAGCCTACAAAAATAGATATATGTGTAGAGGTGCCTCCTACGACTTCAACCAGAATATGGAGGTCAATGGTAAGTAAACTGTATAACAGCTCCGGACTTCTCAGATCTACCATCTGGACACGCAAGGTATTATCAGATGCCCAAAAAGGATCACACAAGTTACATTATTACACACACAGAACAAAACATCAATTTGGCAGCCCAATACCACTACATTATAGAAATGTATTAGAAAAAAATTAAACCTATGTGGAAGAACTACCTCTAGAATTTAGATTCCAGGATGGTTGCAGGTAACTGGTAAAACATTGAACAGGTTAGAAATGCTGATAATGATACCCCCAGCAGAATGAATAGTAGGTATAGAAAATGTTTTAAATCCGATCCCAACAATGTTTGCCAAGTACCAAGTTTCCTGTAATACTATAATGTCAAATTATGAGATATAATTAAAACAGTTATGCTTCTGACAGCTTTGTACTTATGACCTTTAAACTTGGAAGGAGTGATAACGTTAGAGGGGGAGCCCTCAGTTTCCCAAGAAATTGCAATAATACATTAAAGAGGGGAAACCCTAAATGTTGCGTGTGAGTTTATTCTAACCCTAGCGAGTGGGCAGAACGCACCTAGGTAAATTAGTTCCTGCACCACATTTGCTGGAGTTTGTGTCCTATTTCTGATATGTATGGGTCTATCTGCTAACAAATCCCTATGTTATAGATATATATATAGGCATACACTTGTGTACATACACATATACATATATATGTAATAGGGTCCTCACCCACAGGTACCACCTATGGCTTGCTAGATATATGTCAGATATAAGAGTCTGGAGTCTATTTACTCTTTCTCACAAGCTCTTTTATTGCTCCAATAAGAAGGCACAGGAGTAGTATGATAAGTAGCTCTCCTCTCCTTCTTTGTCTTACAGGTGCAGGAACGCCAGGACCACCAATGGTAACCAAAGAGGAAGCCAAAGGTAAGTGCTCACAGCTAAATTGAATTGAACTTGGAGGAATGTTTTTTGTGAGGGAGGTCACCACCTTAACCCCTTCCCTGCTAGGACTTTTACCCCCCTGTGCTAAGCCTTTTTTGGCTATTTGGGGTAGTTCGCGCTTTGGCCCCTATAATATTTTTGTCCACATAAGGTATCCACGCCAAATTTGCGTCCTTTTCTTCCAACATCGTGGGGATTTTAAAGGTACTCAGGGTTTGTGGAATCCTCTGGAGGGGACCCACAAATTAGCCAAAATATAGCTAAATTGTGTGGGTTTTTTTAAAAATGGGGAAAATGTGTTTGGTAGATTTCCCTAGATGGCCCCCGGGGCCAAATACCCAGGTGCCCCCCTTGCAAAACCAGGTTATTTTGTGATAGGTCATTTTGATGTCTCCACAATATGTTTTGGCCCCTTGCCTGTCGCAGGTACTCGGGCCACCCACACAAATGAGGTACGCTTTTTATCGGGAGACCTCGGGGAACGCTGGGTGGTGTGAAATTTGTGTCAGCCCAGTGATCCCACAACTTTTCCACACAGAAACTTGGGAAAAATGTGATTTTTTTTGGGCCAAATTTGAGGTTTGCAGGGGATTCTGGGAAGGAAATCTTTGGGGGCCCACACAACCTATACCTCCCTGGACTCCCCAGGGTGTCTAGTTTTCAGAAATGTGAGGGTTTGTTAGGTTTCCCTGGATGGCCGCTGAGCCTGGAGGCAAAAACCCAGGTGCCCCCCCTTGCAAAACCAGGTCGTTTTGTGATAGGTAATTTTGATGTCTCCACAATACGTTTTGGGCCCTTGACTTTCGCAGGTACTTAGGCCACCCACACGAGTGAGGTACCATTTTTATTGGGAGACCTGTGGGAACGCTGGGTGGTGTGAAATTTGTGTCAGCCCAGTGATCCCACAACTTTCCCACACAGAATTTTGAGAAAAATGTGATTTTTTTCAGCTAAATTTAAGGTTTGCAGTGGATTCTGGGTAGGAAAACTTTGGGGGATACACGCAACCCATACCTCCTTGGACTCCCCAGGGTGACTAGTAGTCAGAAATGTGTGAGTTTGGTAGGTTTTCATGGATGGCCGCTGAGCCCGGGACCACAAACGCAGGTGACCCCCTTGAAAAACCATGTCGTTTTGTGATAGATAGATGGGCACCTATGTTTTTGGTCCCGGGTTTGGAGGCATCTAGGGGAACCTAAAAAACCCGGACCCATGGGAGTCCAGGGAGATTTGGCTTGCATTGATCCCCCAACATTTTCCTTCCAAGAATCCGCTGCAAAGCTAAAAAGTCACATTTACCTCTAATATCTGTGTGGGAAAGTTGTGTGATCACCGCACGGCACAAATTTCCTTCCACTCAGCGTTTCCCTCTGTCTCCCGAAAAAAAGGATACCTTACTTGTGTGGATGGGCCAAGTGCCTATGATATGAAAGGGCCAAAAACGTGTAGAGATTGAGGGGGCCCAAATCAGGTCTAAAAGGGCAGTTTGTTTATACGTTTTTAGGCTGACGCTACTTTGGGCACCCACACAAGTGAGGTATCATTTGTATCGGGAGACCAAGGGGATTTCTGGGTAGTTGGACATTTGTGCCTGCACGTCATCCTACAACATCGCAATAACACAGACATTTGAGAAAAATGTGACTTTGTAAGTAAATTTGAGGTTTGTGGGGGATTCTGGGTAAGAAAATGCTGGGGGATCGATGCAAGCCACACTCCCAGACAAGAGTCGGTACATGCACACCACAATCCACGCCTACCACAAGCCAAGCGCCATCCATGCACACCGCCAGCCAAGCGCCATCCACAGACACTGTCAGCTAAGCACCATCCACGCACACCGCCAACCAAGCGCCACCCACAGGCACCGCCAGCCAAGCACCATCCATGCACACTGCCAGCCAAGCGCCATCCAAGTACACCGCCAGCCAAATGCTATCAATGCATACAGTCAGCCAAACAAGATACACGGAGACCGCCAGTCAAGCGCCACCCACGCACTCTGCCATCCAAGCACCATCCCCGCACACCGCCAGCCAAGCAGAGCCAGACTTGGAACAGCAACCAACCCTGGCAGATTGCTGCTCGACCGGCCCGTGGGGCGTGCGCTAGTAAAAAGCACCTCTCCCGCTTTTGTTACTGGATCCCGATATTGCAGCACTGCTGCAAATCCGGCCCCCAGTGACAAAACCGCCCAACACGGCCAGAAAACCAGCCCACCCGGGAAACGCCTAGTGCCCGCTATGGCCAGTCTGGCCCTGTAGCCAAGCACTATCCATGCACACAGCCAGCCAAGCACCAGTCCACGTACACTACCAGCCAAGCACCACTCCACGCACACCACCAGGCAAGTGTCAATTTCCACACACCGTCATCAAGTGCGAGTCCACCCACACCATTAGCCATGTGCAGGTCTACACATACCGCCATAAAAATGCCAGCCAAAGGTTTGACATGCGGACCGTCACCCAACCTCCAGTTTACACACAGACAAACTCTCCCTGGTTTCTAGTGTTTTTCTGCCCCCGCTTGGGTACCCATGAGAATAAAAATATCACTGAAACAGACAAAATGTGTGCCTTAAAAAAGGGAGGGACCCATGCCTATGGGGCTTCTCACTGGCATGCCCATAAACATGTCCCTGGTGCCTAGTGGGCTTTCTGCCCCCCCAACGGGGGTCAGATATGGGGCTATTGCTCTGATCTGCCTTCCGGGGGGGGGGGGGGTCAGAAAACATTTTTGGTGTTGAGGGCATTAGCATGCCCATTCTCGGCAGCCACCACCTCTATGTATTAAAAAAATCCCTGGTGCCTAGTGGGCTTTCTGCCACCCCGGGGGGCAGATTAGGGACTATTGCCCCCATCTGCCCCCCGGGGACAGCATGAGACTGTGGAATTTTTTTGGGGAGGTGGGGCATTGGCATGCCCATTTTGGGCATCCCCCACCCCTACGTATAAAATAAAAACAATGCCTGGTGCTTAGTGGGCTTTCTGTCCCCTCAGGGGGCAGATAAGGGGCTATTTCCCCATCTACCTGCGGGGGGCAGAAAGACTGTGGATTTTTTTTGGGGGGCGAGGGCATTGGCATGCCCATCTCAGACAGCCCACACCGCTAAAAACAATAACAAAAATAATCCCTGGCAACTTGTGGGCTTTCTGCCCCCCGGGGGAGCATATCGGGGGCTACTGCCCCCCTCTGCCTCCCAGGGGGAGCAGAAAGACTGTGGAATTTTGCAGGTGGGGTGGGGGCATTGGCATGCACATCTTGGGGAGCCCCCACCCCTAAATCCAATTTAAAAAAAATCCCTGGCATCTAGTGGGCTTTCTGCTCTCCCGGGGGGGCAGAAAGACTGGAATTTTGCTGGAGGGTGGTTGGGGGCATTGGCATGCCTATTTGGGCAGCCCCCACCCCTAAATTCCATGAAAAGAAAATCCCTGGCATCTAGTGGGCTTTCTGCCCCCCCCCCGGGGGCAGATTGGGGGCTACTGCTCCCATCTGCCCCCAGGGGGGTAGAAAGACTGATTTTCCCCAATTAATTTTGGGGGGAGCAAAAGCCCTTGCCCAATTGGCCGCTCCCCCCTCTCTGGTGGCTAGTGGGTGGATCCCTGCTTAGGGATCACCCTCCTGGGGCAAATCCCCAGGCAGGGATCCACTAGGGAGGGATACCAACGATACCTCTCCTAACTTTCTACGTGCTAAGGGGGCTGAGATAGCCCCCTGAGCATGTAGAAAGTGAAACTGAAATGAGACTATCGGCGCTGATCGTCATTTCAGGGAAACCACACACACAGCCTCGGGAGCTGGGAAAGCTCTTCCCCAGGTCCCGAGGCTATTGGGGAGTAAAGCAAATCCCTCTGGTGGCCTAATACACAGTCCTACTGAATTCGTAGGCACTCTGTAACAATAGTAAGCAGACATGATGCCAATATATCTGCACGTGTAGAAGAGCTTCCCTTTTAATAAAAAGAGATAGAAGACTCTGAAAGCAGTGATACGATAGAACTGGAAGAGGCAGAAATAGGTACCGTTACAGTGTTCATGACAGCAAGTCTGTTTCCATGGTGCCAAAGAGGGGATACGACACATACACCTCTGGGGCATCCACACAACAGTGGCACAAACCAATGCCCTTCCAGTCACTGGAGGAGCAAAATGCTATATTTTGCACACCCCTATTGAGTATGCTCTGGCCATACTTGTTTCTGTTGTTTGTGGTCCTAGTGATGGTAGCTGAAGCAGTAGTTTAAAGGAAATTGGAGGTATGATGTTGATGTGCGAATGCTGCGCAGAGTCATTATGTCACTGTGGGACAAAATAGTAAATACATTTATACCACAAGCAGAAGAGGTTCAAATTTGCAGGTACAATATCAACAAACACCTTGTGCCAATAAACAGGCTGATTCCATTTGTTCTCACTTCTAATGTCATAACTGTCATGTTGAGGCTCCCTGACCTTAACTTTGTTCTTTTTGCTGTACTGTAGTATCTTTGTGCTGTAGGCTAGCCATGGCATTGTTCCATTTGCAGCACTGTAGTGTCTTTGTGCTGTGTGTTAGCCATGGCATTCTTCCATTTGAGAGGCCGCCATCTAGGGTGTTCTATTTATACCTAAGGGAAATTCCACAAATCAGATAAAAACCATACGATTTAAGAACCAGTACTAAATGTTTGCCTCTAAAAGGTTGATAAAATTTAAAGAAAAAAAGGAAGGGAACCACTGTTTGGGGAGAGGACTCATCACAAGCGCAAAGCAAAATAGATTTCAGGTCAAATTGCCCTGGATGGAAACAAAGGTTACTCCTGTTAGAGACCAGGCGAATTGTAGTTAAAAGTGTCCTTTCCCAGATGTTAATACAGTTCAGTGCTGGTACTCGTTCTGATGACAACTAAGTCCCCGACTACTTAAATTCTCTATTCTGTCTATTGCCAGCTGCCAGCCTCATAAAAAGCTTTCTAAACCCTAGCACCTCCTCCTCTGGCAAGGGTCAGGCGTGAACTTACCAAATCAGGTATGCCCAGTGCTTCCTCTGTTTTCCTAATGTAATTAAACCACAGAATCCTATGGCCACAAGCAAGGCTCTCAGAAATAATTTCATGGCACTTTCTGATTTTCCCATAGCGTAATACAAAATAGAAGTGGGCCAAGCCTAATGTGATCTTCCACATAGGCTAAGCCCAACTTCTCATGGAAAAATAAATTGGGACTCCATAGGCCTAATCCCAACAAGCACCTACAAAATTGGTTCTCCTCCTAATGTAACCTTATGGAGTTGCAAACGCCCATATTGCGGCCTCATACATCAGCATGGGTAGGCATTTCAACATATACATTTCTAGAAGAAGCACTACATATTTACTGTCTGATTTTAGGGTCAATCTAAACTCAGCCCCAAGTGCAGGATTAAAATGGAGGTAGCGGTCAGAGAGGCAAAACAACCAACTACAAAATGAGCCAATGGTCACCCCAAAATAAGAAAATTATTTTGACCTTGAGGTATGTTTTCATCTTTGCGAGAAACAAACACTATAATGGGTTTTAGTTATATTGGCTTTGAGGTCCAGACTATCCATAAAAGAAACAAAATTATCAAAGCATCCTTGTAACCCATTTGGTGTACGTGAGAGCGGGACAGAATCATCAACATGAAGAAAAGTTGGAACTGATGTGGAGTTCACCTTAGGTAAATCTTTCCACTATGCTGTTAGAAAAAAATTCAAACATTTATATGTAACATGAACAAGATAGGTGCCAAAGCGCACACATTGAGATACAAAACACACAAGATGATGGACGGAATGCTGCACACTGGCAAACATTCACCCCCAGTCACAGATCTGGGTTTAATCCATCGTTATTTTGCTTCACCACGCCACCACAGTTCAGACATAGCCATATGCAAATCAGTCTTGACCCTGTGCCTCATGGGAACAGTCCAGACCGAACTGCCAAGCCATGTCTTCCCTGGACCGGAATCAAGCATCCTAGGACCGGTTTCAGGCTATCAGCCTTCATCAGCCAGGATAGCTTGACTCCAGTGGCGTCACGGGACCCACGTCTGGGCATACCCTTCCCACTTAGGGCGAAATGCAAAACACACAAGATGATGGACGGAAAGCTGCACATTGGCAAACATTCACCCCCAGTCACAGATCTGGGTTTTAATCCATCGTTATTTTTGCTTCACCACGCCACCCCAGTTCAGACATAGCCATATGCCAAATCAGTCTTGACCCTGTGCCTCATGGGAACAGTCCAGACCGAACTGCCAAGCCATGTCTTCCCTGGACCGGAATCAAGCATCCTAGGACCGGTTTCAGGCTATCAGCCTTTATCAGCCAGGATAGCTTGACTCCAGTGGCGTAGTGAGCACGGGACCCACGTCTGGGCATACCCTTCCCACTTAGGGCGAAATGCAAAACACACAAGATGATGGACGGAAAGCTGCACATTGGCAAACATTCACCCCCAGTCACAGATCTGGGTTTTAATCCATCGTTATTTTGCTTCACCACGCCACTCCAGTTCAGACATAGCCATATGCAAATCAGTCTTGACCCTGTGCCTCATGGGAACAGTCCAGACCGAACTGCCAAGCTATGTCTTCCCTGGACCGGAATCAAGCATCCTAGGACCGGTTTCAGGCTATCAGCCTTCATCAGCCAGGATAGCTTGACTCCAGTGGCGTAGTGAGCACGGGACCCACGTCTGGGCATACCCTTCCCACTTAGGGCGAAATGCAAAACACACAAGATGATGGACGGAATGCTGCACATTTGGCAAACATTCACCCCCAGTCACAGATCTGGGTTTAATCCATCGTTATTTTGCTTCACCACGCCACCCCAGTTCAGACATAGCCATATGCAAATCAGTCTTGACCCTGTGCCTCATGGGAACAGTCCAGACCGAACTGCCAAGCCATGTCTTCCCTGGACCGGAATAAAGCATCCTAGGACCGGTTTCAGGCTATCAGCCTTCATCCGCCAGAATAGCTTGATTCCAGTGGCGTAGTGAGCACGGGACCCACGTCTGGGCATACCCTTCCCACTTAGGGCGAAATGCAAAACACACAAGATGACGGACGGAATGCTGCACATTGGCAAACATTCACCCCCAGTCACAGATCTGGGTTTAATCCATCGTTATTTTGCATCACCACGCCACCCCAGTTCAGACATAGCCATATGCAAATCAGTCTTGACCCTGTGCCTCATGGGAACAGTCCAGACCGAACTGCCAAGCCATGTCTTCCCTGGACCGGAATCAAGCATCCTAGGACCGGTTTCAGGCTATCTGCCTTCATCAGCCAGGATAGCTTGACTCCAGTGGCGTAGTGAGCACAGGACCCACGTCTGGCATACTCTTCCCACTTAGGCGAAAATGCAAAACACACAAGATGATGGACGGAATGCTGCACATTGGCAAACATTCACCCCCAGTCACCGATCTGGGTTTAATCCATCGTTATTTTGCTTCACCACGCCACCCCAGTTCAGACATAGCCATATGCAAATCAGTCTTGACCCTGTGCCTCATGGGAACAGTCCAGACCAAACTGCCAAGCCATGTCTTCCTGGACCGGAATCAAGCATCCTAGGACCGGTTTCAGGCTATCAGCCTTCATCTGCCAGGATAGCTTGACTCCAGTGGCGTAGTGAGCACGGGACCCACGTCTGGGCATACCCTTCCCACTTAGGGCGAAATGCAAAACACACAAGATGATGGACGGAATGCTGCACATTGGCAAACATTCACCCCCAGTCACAGATCTGGCATGAGGCACAGGGTCAAGACTGATTTGCATATGGCTATGTCTGAACTGGGGTGGCGTGGTGAAGCAAAATAACGATGGATTAAACCCAGATCTGTGACTGGGGGTGAATGTTTGCCAATGTGCAACATTCCGTCCATCATCTCTGTGTGTTTTGCATTTCGCCCTAAGTGGAAGGGTATGCCCAGACGTGGGTCCCGTGCTCACTACACCACTGGAGTCAAGCTATCCTGGCTGATGAGGGCTGAAAGCCCGAAACCGGTCCTAGGATGCTTGATTCCGGTCCAGGGAAGACATGGCTTGGCAGTTCGGTCTGGACTGTTCCCATGAGGCACAGGGTCAAGACTGATTTGCATATGGCTATGTCTGAACTGGGGTGACGTGGTGAAGCAAAATAACGATGGATTAAACCCAGATCTGTGACTGGGAGTGAATGTTTGCCAATGTGCAACATTCCGTCCATCATCTTGTGTGTTTTGCATTTCGCCCTAAGTGGGAAGGGTATGCCCAGACGTGGGTCCCACTACGCCACTGGAGTCAAGCTATCCTGGCTGATGAGGGCTGAAAGCCCGAAACCGGTCCTAGGATGCTTGATTCCGGTCCAGGGAAGACATGGCTTGGCAGTTCGGTCTGGACTGTTCCCATGAGGCACAGGGTCAAGACTGATTTGCATATGGATATGTTCTGAACTGGGGTGGCGTGGTGAAGCAAAATAACGATGGATTAAACCCAGATCTGTGACTGGGGTGAATGTTTGCCAATGTGCAACATTCCGTCCATCATCTTGTGTGTTTTGCATTTCGCCCTAAGTGGGAAGGGTATGCCCAGACGTGGGTCCCGTGCTCACTACGCCACTGGAGTCAAGCTATCCTGGCTGATGAGGGCTGAAAGCCCGAAACCGGTCCTAGGATGCTTGATTCCGTTCCAGGGAAGACATGGCTAGGCAGTTTGGTCTGGACTGTTCCCATGAGGCACAGGGTCAAGACTGATTTGCATATGGCTATGTCTGAACTGGGGTGGCGTGGTGAAGCAAAATAACGATGGATTAAACCCAGATCTGTGACTGGGGGTGAATGTTTGCCAATGTGCAACATTCTGTCCATCATCTTGTGTGTTTTGCATTTCGCCCTAAGTGGGAAGGGTATGCCCAGACGTGGGTCCCGTGCTCACTACGCCACTGGAGTCAAGCTATCCTGGCTGATGAGGGCTGAAAGCCCGAAACCGGTCCTAGGATGCTTGATTCCGGTCCAAGGAAGACATGGCTTGGCAGTTCGGTCTGGATTGTTCCCATGAGGCACAGGGTCAAGACTGATTTGCATATGGCTATGTCTGAACCTGGGTGGCGTGGTGAAGCAAAATAACGATGGATTAAACCCAGATCTGTGACTGGGGGTGAATGTTTGCTAATGTGCAACATTCCGTCCATCATCTTGTGTGTTTTACATTTCGCCCTAAGTGGGAAGGGTATGCCCAGACGTGGGTCCCGTGCTCACTACGCCACTGGAGTCAAGCTATCCTGGCTGATGAGGGCTGAAAGCCCGAAACCGGTCCTAGGATGCTTGATTCCGGTCCAGGGAAGACATGGCTTGGCAGTTCGGTCTGGACTGTTCCCATGAGGCACAGGGTCAAGACTGATTTGCATATGGCTATGTCTGAACTGGGGTGGCGTGGTGAAGCAAAATAACGATGGATTAAACCCAGATCTGTGACTGGGGGTGAATGTTTGCCAATGTGCAACATTCCGTCCATCATCTTGTGTGTTTTGCACACATTGAGATAGTCAAAATGTATTGATACACTTCCCATTAGTACCGTACCTGACCATTACTGATTCCCCCAATGTAATGCATGTGAGAAGTCTACTAAAGATAGGGGTAAGCGTATCTGGGTGGGAATGTTCCATCATTTGGAATGATTCACATGGCCAAAAGCGCTGTTGAGGTTCATAAATGCAAGAAAGATGGAGCCCTCTTTAGTGATTGTGTATTTTCCTTTGAATAGATTAAGGTTTAAACACTGTTCTTGCATCCCCAGCCTCTCTTTAAAACCATATTGCATCTTCCTAATGATGCCAGACTGATGGCCACAAGTCTCTATCCTGTGCCGATTGATACATCCTACTGCTTTGATCACAGAGTATAACAATGATATTGTTCGATAACAAGGATCCAGCCTATTACCTTTCTTGAAGATTGGAACCATAATGTCAGTCTGGCAAGAGAGAGGAATCTTGCAGAATACTGCAACGTTCAGAGCATTAGTAATTATGCTGGCCAACAAAGCAACATTCTCCTTATAAAGATCAATGGGAACTCCATCAGGTTCAGGTGCATTTCTAGATGGACTAGTGGCTATTGCTGTGATCACCTCTTCAAAATCAAAGGTACATTTGTGTGAAACAATCAACTGAGCTGTCTGCACTAATGTTAATTCCTAATGGGTCAGTTATAACACACCATGGCTTGCTCCCATTCACAATGTTCCAAAAAACCCTTTGCATCCTTTTCTTTGCAGGTTCTGATCATGGTCTCCATGTTTTCTCCTTGAATGCCTGCTTCCTTTTTATTAGAGACCTTAATGTAACTATGACTGTTTTGTTCCTATGGCTACAGTCTAGAGCAAAATACAAACATTAGTTAACCTAAGCTAACCTGCATTCCTTATCAAACTTACATGGCTGATTAAATTTAACGTGTTTTGCAGGGCCAAATAGGGTAGGCTTGATAGACGGATTTGGATTTGAAAATGCCTCAGTCATCAAATGCAGGGAAATGATCTATTAACAGATAATCAAGGATCAGTCCAAGGTTAGTTCCTACAATGACGGTTAACAACATGGTGATGTTTGCAGCCTGCCACATAAGCCTAAGTCCCTTATCTTTAGGGGCTGAGTCAGTCACAACTTTACATATAGAAGGGTGAATATTAACCAGCAGGCAAAGTCCTAATTAGTTGGGATTGGTGTCACTGAACCTACTTTCACTGGTACCCCCAGTGTTAACACACACTTATCCATACCCTTAGAGATAAATATGTTAACAATAGTAGTCCTGTGTCCCCAGCCTACAAAAATATATATTTGTGCATAGGGGCATCCCACAATTTTACCCATAATATGGAGGTCAAAGGTACACAAACTGTGTTATAACTTCTCGCATCTCAGAACTACCATCTGGACATGCAGGGTATATCAGTTGCCAAAAAATATTCACACCGAGTTACATTATTACACACATAGAAAAAAGCATCGATTTGGCAGCCCAATATCATTACATTATGGAAATTTATAAGAAAAAAATAAACCTATGTGGAAAAACTACACATAGAATTAGGATTCCAGGATGGTTGCCGAAAACTGGTAAAACATTGAACAGCTTAGAAATGCCGACCATGATGAACGAAAATCTCCAGGCTCTACCCCCAGCAAAATGAGTTGAAGGTATAGAGAAAGTTTTAAACCTGTCCCGAACAATGTCCGCCCAGTACCAATGGGTCTATTACGATGGCGGACGGATGTCCAAGGCCGGGCCGGCGGTGGTGCACGCCGTACCAGCGGTGGACATCCACCCGCGATCGCAAGCCAGAGATCCGCCGGTCAGATTAGGATGGCGGTGGTGACTGTGGCGGTGTGAAATTCCGACCGCCGCTTTTCCGCCGGTTGCCATCCGCACTCCTGCCCTGCGGATGGAGAAGGACCGGGATAATGGTGGCGGTGCAGGGCAGGCTCCGCCGGCACGATTATGATGCCGGCGGTAGCCAGCCTTTCCTCAGCGGTCAGACCGCTATGGAAAGGCATGCGGTGATTGTATTCCGGAGACCCGTTGCGGGCCCCCAATGTTTTGGGGGAGGGTGGGTGCACTGTGGGGGTACCCATGGTCCCCCCTCAATGTCCCTGTACCAGGTGGCAGGCACTGTGCAGTGCCTTCCACCCAGTGCTGGGAGGTGCAGGACATGCTCATTTGGACATCACTGCGGTGCTGCGGGCAGCAGCAACCGCCGCAATGTTAAGTCCCGCGATCCGACTGCCGCGGTCCGATTTCGAGCAAGGTACATCCTAATGCGACCGGCGGTTATGTCGCGGGCCTTGCGGGCGGTCTTTTCCTGTTACCATGGCGGTGAGGGAGCTTTTCCGACCGCCATCGTAATAGGCCCCCAAGTTTCCTGTAATACTATAATGTCAAATTATGAGCTATAATTAAAACAGTTATGCTCCAACAGCTTTGTACTTATGCAAAAAATATTCAACAATACCAAGTGAGTCCATGAATCTTTGGCTAGTAGGACCTCGGAATGAGCCTCCCTATGCATTGACACTTCCGAAATGCTGTGAGTCTTGGCTGGCCTATCTATTCCTATATGTGAAGGACAGATGTTAGACAGTCAATCTAGAGCCTCTAAAGGGTGCAGAGACAGAATATTGAGTAAAAAATATCGAGTTGCACAAATATCGAGGTTCAGAAATATCGACAGCAAGAATATCATGGTCAAGAATGGTCAAGAATATCGACTTAAGGTAAGTAATATCGATTTTAAAAATATCGAAGTGATTAATATTGTTTGCAAAAATATAGTTGTTAAAAATATCGTTTTTTAATTAATGTTATGTATTTTAGCCTATATTTTATATGTATGTGATGTATGTTTTTTGTATAAGAATTGTTTGTATTTTAAATATATGTGTTACATTTTTATTAGTCATTAATTTTTTTTAATTTGAATTTTGCGTTTTTAGTTCCGTAGCGGGTTGTGGGTTTATAGGGGAAAAGGGTGGGAAGTAATTTATCTATATTAAATGTATTGATTATTTTTTATTTATTAATATTTTTTTAATTGAGATGTTATAGTGTTAAATGTGTAAAGTAATTTATTATTAATTAATTAATAAGTGGTTGTTAATTAATTTTAATTAATTAATTGGTAATTAATTATGGTTTTTGTGTAATTCATTTTAGGTGTGTGTTGTGGTGTCTATAGGAGTAAAGGGTGCAAAGTATTTTGTATTTAATGAATTAACATAGTTGTTAATTAATGCTAACTATTTGATATTTATTTTGGGTACTTGTTTATTTTTTTTGTGTGTTGTTTTTAAAGGGGTGAAGGGTAGGTATTAAATATATTTTAATTACTTTGGGGCCCATTACGATGGCGGGCGGAAGCACAACCGCCGTGCTGGCGGATGCAAAAACCACCAGTTACCGCCGGCACGCAGCAGTCCACACGCCCGCCCAATTATGATGCGAAAAGCAGGCCAAACACCGCCGGCAAGCCAGCAACACCGTCCGCCATCAAAGTGCGCCCGCACACGTAGCGGCGCAGCACAACTGACACACACCGTCCGACGAAACACGTCCCGCCCGGCGCATAAATTACGATGCCGCAAACAAACGGCTCCCACGGCAAAGAGACACCGCACGTGAAAGAGAGGCGGAAACACGGACGCAGAGCACGGACAACGAAGAAGCGGCACCCCGGGCATGAATCCAGCACTGCAGGCCCTTCCCATGCTTCTGCTGATGCACCACCAAGGACGCAACGTACCGCGGAGACGCAGGTAGGCACACACACAACAAGTGCACGCAAACAGCGCACACAGTGCAAGGGCGGAAAAAGCGGACAACCCCCACCAGCGCGTGCACACTACACATCCACCATCGCATCCACATATGACACACAGGCCAAATCCTAACATCGCAGAACACATGTGTACACACCACCTGGGACTAGGAACCAACCACCCCGTCACGGCCCCAAAGCGCTGATGACGCCGCCACACATGCGCATAACGCAGAGGCCAACCGCAGCGCCATGCATGCGTCGCACACAGACACAGGGACACAACCAAGCAGCACACACATCAGCCCCACCCCGAACGCACATGACACGTGACAGGCCGGCCACAGACATGTCCCCAACGCCCAATTCACGGACAACACCCAACGCCACACAAACGACGCACACATGTCAGTGAAGACACGCAACTGCAGGACACACCCCAGTGTAACAAACATGGCGTAGCACACAGCGGCGGCAACACCAACTAGGAGAAGCAGGGCTCCTTCGGGAAGAGGAACGCCAGTACCACACTGAAAAACCCATACCACCCTGCACATATGAACAAGACACATGAAACGGAACACCAAAGAGCCCGGGGACCGACAACAGGTGGCCCAAGAATTACATCCACACACAAGGCCCAACGCAGAGCGGAAAGGCAGCCTGCCGCCCACACAAGGGAGAGCAGACAGCACTGAATGACCTTCCATTCCAACACCGAAACCACAGCCCTACGACAGAAGCCGGTGAATACAGCCATTGTCCAAGAATAGACCAACACAGGCATGCCGAGGAGACCGACCACAGGGCAGATAGCGCATATCACAGAAGCACACAACGGACGGGGAAGAAAGAAGAAAACACTCCCCCATGTCGGCCACATGCAAGTTAATTGGAAGGAGTCACACAGCACCGACCTTGAACTGTCTGAGAAGCATGTGGGAAGAGGGCCCGTGTCCTCCAAACAAGCCAACAGAACACAAGTCCTGTCTCCCCACGACTACACAGAGCTCACAGCAACCCCGGAGCGTGCACATTGCAGACTGCACACACAGCCGGAGCACGCCACCTCTACGAACCGCTGCGAAATGGCAACCGCAACACACCTACCCAACTACGCCGAAGAGCTCAAGCTGTACCAAACCAACACGATACATACATTGGGATGCGATCTCCTGTCCCTGCTGAACGTAAGTTACCGACTGACTTACCGCATCACATTGTTCAGCTGCGTCATGCCCGTCTTCTACTGTCGGAGGTGTCCCTACCAGCATCCCGTCGAGATATGCCTCTCCAACCCGGCATGTCTGAAGGCGGACCTGCTACCACTACTCCTCCCTCTGGACGCACACGACAGGGCCTGCTCTGCCTATGGGGGCATGGCGTATGTGGCCAACATCGCACGCGCACTGAAATGGAACCACTGTGCCTCCACACGACGGATCATCGAGAACAGCTACATCGAATGTCACCCAGCATGCCCCATCATGGTCCTCCAAGGGACAACCTACGAACAACACCTTGACAGCCACCATCCGCTTCATTGGCTGGCAAACATGTACACCACCAATGACATGGAAGCCCTGCTGGACGGCATCGCATACCTGACAACCTGTAAATACGTCGGACCACAACGCAGGTTCCCCGAGTGACCTATGAAGTCCAACCCCGCACCCATGCTCAGCTTCCGCACGGACTGGCCAGTCACCACCACAACAGCCATACCAAACGACCGGCAACTGTAACCACACCATCAACGACATCGCCATGACATCGGATATGACCGGGACATGCACACTGTTCCCCATCACATCCAGGAACACCGCATGCATCGTGGGAGGCAGTGGCATGGGCTCTGTGCATCGCACCCACATGGACGGAACTGCACGAACAACCAGGACACGACATGGATCCAGCGCACATGGACACACACACCGCTCAGTGGACATGAATAGGTCGCCTGGAGTCTGTGGGTGCTGCACCCCTCCCACCCCCGCCCCGGGAATCCCATACCAGGACCTTTGCATGGACGACAAGTGCATACAACAACAACACGACCCCAGTGACTGTGACATGTCCAGTAACCACCACAGTGCAACAACAAGTGGCACGCCGCTGCATGCACGCAAGCACATGCCCTGATGTCATCTCACATGCACGCGTGCATGAGGAACAACCGCAGCAAACCTGTCACATGGAACTGAGATGGACTGTGCCCATGATGCCGAGCGGTCTGGTAGGCTACATGTATACCGTCTGTGTCAAAGTCCGCAGCTCCGCAGCTATACGTAAATGTACATTAGCACAGCCTTGGCCAAGCAGATGTAACCCCACACCCTATCCCATTTGTTATCATGCTCAGTATATCCTCAACATGTATTCCGCTGCCAGTAGTGTCCACTATACTGCATCACAGAGGACAGAAGACTCAATATAATGTTTGAAACCAGAACTGTCTCCGCTGACTCATTTCACAAGTACGAATGAGAGAGGATGAGAGTATGTGAAGTACACGGCAGTCGTGACATGACCATGTAGTCCACTGGTATTGGATGTCAACGCAAATGAGTAGCACTACTGTGGAAGACACACATGTGTCGTGTGAAGTCGTATGGACGCAGTGCTCAGGTGGGTGGGTGCGACGGGTAGATGCGCACATGCCAAGTTGGAGCACGCCGTGTTGGGAGGGGTCATGAACAGTACACCACCGCTTCCCTGGGCATTGTGAGAGGACACCTGTCGGGGGGAGTGAACACGTGTGTGCACAGCAGCCGGGCACACGTACAAAGCGGTACCAGGCGCACCTCAGCCCACCCTCTGTGGACAAGCTGGATCCTGTTGTGCGCCCGCCATGCCCCTTGACAAGGCACACACAGCCCCAGTCGACCAGGTGTAACCCCAACATAGTCAATCCGCACAGGCGATACAGGGCACGGGATGGCAGTGGAGCATGGTGTGTGAGAGGTCTCCTCGCGCTCCTCCTGGTCACATCACGCAGGCAATAGTACCTCAACGTCTAGCATGGCACAAGTCACATGGAAGTGTAGGGGGACGCACCACAGCACGAGCAGCACTGACGTCACGGGAGGTGGCTCGCACCATCCCATCCATTGCCCATCATACCAACCACGACACATGCCATTGCGACTAAGTGCAAGCGCGTGCGCCACCACCCCCGAGCCCTCCCCAGAGAGGCCAAAGAGTGAATGTGTGGGCCATCAGCCACAGACGGACGCGGCCTGGCCGCAAGGGCAGCCACAGCCACTGGGTGTCGCAGGTGGCGGATCCGGAAGGCGAAGACTGTGATGCATAGTCCATGCAGGCCGGGTCTCCATTTGGGGCACCACGCAGGTGGACGGCGTCCCGCCACACATCATACCCTGAGACAGCCCACTCGTGCAACTGGACCCACACATACACTCCTTGCCCTCTCTGGTGCGAGCTTGGGGCTGCCTGTGCAAGCGCTAGCCTCGCAGGTGAGCATGCATATTGGGGGGCGAGGGGAGGACATGAGGGCTGGGGCGAAGATGACTGTATCACTGTCAGTTAGTACAAGGGATGACCCAGATGTGGAAAGGAAGAGACGTGTCCCGTGTGTACTGCAACTAGTCGCCAATCCAACTACCCCCCATGTCCGGAATGTAAGCCCGCACCTAGGCCCGCCCATCCGCCACATCGAACATACCACCAGCACGACAACCTTCCCATTCGAAACACTGACTGGGGGTGGCGACCAGTGAACAATCATGTGTAGCCTACCCACGCGTACATGTGGGCCCTCCATGATCCATGTCACCTGCGGCAAAGACATGACATGCGCAATGAGGGAAGTGAGGAGAGCTGTCCGCCCCACGCGCAGAAGGTGCATCAGCTCCACAGACCCAGCAGCGAGTCCAGCAGGGGTCACATGTGCAGGGGCAGCTGTGCCTGGTGTGAAGGCACATGCATATAGACAGCACATCGACCAATGTGTAGTCTGCCCACATCCACAGTCCATCATCATGCGGACATAGGAATCGAACACAGGGCAACACATCTTAGTTGGTGCACCCACCGTGACCAACAATGCGCAATCATCGACGTACCCGCCCTGTGCATGGCCCCCCACCCAACGGAGGCACATCCAGTGCCACCATCCCACACACACAAGCCTTCCACGGAACATGCTGTGTCCAATGGTCAGTACAGAGTCAGCGCCCATCTGGTGGATCCTGAACAGGAGACACATGCACACACATGCCAGCTCCCACTATGTACGTCTGCCACCTGGCACGTGCAATGTAACCTCTCACCTGTGACGTGTGACTGCAAGCACACAGCCGTCTTGGCATGGGGCTGTCAATGTGGACACCAGTCAATGTTTCGGGAGCTGTGATCCGTACAGTGCTGTACATAGGGTGCAGTGCTGACACCTACTACTGTCTCATATCCCCTCGTGCCACAGGTCCCACTTGTATTGGCCGCTCAGCCCGTGCCCACATCGTCGTCGTCGTGTGCCATACTCATCCAGCCTCGGAAGCAGTTCCATGCTCAGCAGACACTCATGTTGCCGTGGCGTTGCCGCTTGACGAATATGCAGTCAGTCCCCATCAGCACGCCCGCAAGTCATTGGGGCCTAGATCCCCATGTGCATGCACATGGCAGTGGTATGTCTCACTTGCCATTGCCATTGTTGGGAGACCTGTGTAAGTGTATTGTGGCCGTGCCGTCCCAGCTTGACAGCTGGGCTGTGGCTCATGTGCTTGCTCAGTCATGTCAGTGATGTGTATGCGAAATTGCTATGTGCCGTGTTGCTTTGACATGTGTCCTCTGCCATTTAACCCAGGCGGAGACCGAACATTGACCGCCCATACCAATTGCTGGCGGACATGGACGATACAGAGGTAATCAGGAAGTTTCGGCTGGACAGGCCAACTCTGCATCGACTGTGTGCCATGTTAGAGCCCCATCTCCGTCCCCGCAGGGTGTATCCGACTGCTGTCACCCCCACGGCTAAGGTGATGGCCGCCATGCATTTCTTCGCCACTGGGTCATTCCAGCACACAGTGGGCAGTGGAGGAGGGATGTCCCAGCCCATGTTCAGCAAGGTGCTGAGGGATGTACTGGCAGCCATGATGCTGTACCGGAACAGGTACATCAGATTCCCCAGGGCTCGTGAATTGGCGGCAGTGAAGGGTGCATTCTATGCCCTTGGCAGAATCCCACACGTCGTGGGAGCCATTGACTGCACTCATGTTGGCCTTGTTCCACCACAGGCCACTGAGCACCTGTACCGCAACAGGAAGCACACGCACTCCCTGAATGTGCAAGTGGTGTGCCTTGCGGACATGGTGATCACCCACGTGTGTGCCAAGTTTCCAGGCTCGGCCCATGACGCACACATAATGCGCAACAGCATCTTGCCACGACTGATGGCCAATCTGCAACAGGATCGTGCCTGTATTGTCGGTGAGTATGTGGAGTGGTGTAGCGTGCTGGTTGTGCGATGCTGTCCCCTGTCCAGTTGGAATAGCAACGGTTCTCTGTGTCCCTCACACCCAGGTGACTCTGCGTATCCGAATGGGGCATGGCTGCTCAGTCCATTGAGGAATCCTCGCACCCCAGCAGACGATCGATACAATGAGGCACATGGGAGGACCAGACGTGTGGTCGAGCGTACCTTTGGCCTCCTCAAGTCCAGGTTCAGGTGCCTGGACCGCACCGGGGGTGCGCTGGCGTACTCCCCACAGAAGGTGTGCCAGATAGTGGTGGCGTGCTGCATGCTGCACAATCTGGCCATTCGGAAGCAGATCCCCCTCATTGTGGATGACGGAGATCAACCAGGGCCCCAGCCCGCAGACCAGGACAGCTCGAGTGAGGTGGACAGCGGAGAGGAGGAAGCTGGGAATGTGCGCCAGCAGCTCATCGCCCGCTACTTCACTTGACGGTGAGTGTCCATGTACGACGGATGATGTGTCTGTATCTGTGCAGGTGTGTGTGTGCTGTGTCAGGGTGGCCGTATGTTCACTGCGTGCAGTGTGTCAACGCTCCATGGCCAGGGTAGTATGCCACTGTTGGTGACTGTGGCATTGTGCCCTATTGCTCCGTGCGATGTGTGTACATTGCTTGTAGTTGTTGACATGTACTGTGTGATGGGTGTGTGACACACTCATTGAATGTGCTCCTGTTCTGTCTCCCACCCCTAGGTCCCTACAGGCCCTCCGGATTCCATTGCCATGCCACGCATCAGGTGCCCTTCCGCCCAAGGTGGCCGTTGTATTCCGTACAAATAAAACACAGGGCACAAACAGCAGTTAGTGAAAAAGGTGCATTTATTACAAACTGTGACATGTGATTGTGTGTAAGGTGATGACAAAAGTGGTGCGTGCAGTGACAATGAGCTGTCGGTCATGGCTGCGTGATGATCAGGGTGTACCCACTGGTTCTATGTCCATAGTCCAACACACACATGCCATCCAGCTGGCTGTGTGGAGTGGGATCGTAGAGCAAGTCAATGCAGTGGCTGGTCAAGGAAGGCTGGCGGAAGGCTGGCTGGCTGCCTCACTTGCTACTGGAGCGTGCGAAGTCCTCCCGGGAGATCTGTTTCCTCTTCGGACGGCCCCTTCCACGTTTGGGAGGGGGGTGTGTGGTGGCGACCTGCTGGTGGTGGGTGAGGTGTGCTCACTGGCTGTGGACGCAGGGGAAGTGGACACTGCTGGCCGACCCTGCGCCCTAGCAGGTGGTGGCGGAGGTGGTGTTGCTGGCCTTGCCTGTGACCCCACCGCCACCACCAGCTGGCCCATGAGGTCCACGAGTTGGTCCATACGGGACACGAATTGGCCCATATGGGCGTCCATGGACCTCAGCACCCCAGCACCTCCCGCGTGTCAGTAGCAGACCTGGCCCATTGTCCTTGGGCCTCTTCATAGGCCCCAAGGACTCTGGCCATTTGAGGCAGGGCATGGCTCCCAGGGGAGGCTGGCGTTTCCCTGACCCTGCTCCTCCTACCAGTCCTGCTGCCACCGGCCTGCCCACTAGCCACATTGCACACCACGGTCCTCGCTGTGGCTCCCAGGGTGGATCCAGTCGGCCGGGCCACCACCTGCGCTGGGGCTGGTGCCAGCGAAGACGTGGTGGTGGTGGAGGCGGTGGTGGTCGGTGCGGCGATGGTGGCGGTTGCGGCAGTGGTAGTGGCCGCAATGACCGTGGGTGTGGCCGCAACGACAGTGGCAGCAGGGGACTGGGACTGTTCAGCATCCCTGGATGATGGGTTGGTGGGTAGGAGGGGTCCTGGGGAGCGGCTGGGCCCTGCCACGCCAGATGGGCCAGCTTGGTGGTCCGTGTCCGAAGAGGTGGACAGATCCTCCAGATCCGTGTGTCCTCGTTGGGGGCTTGTAGGCTGGCTGTGCTGGCTGCTGTCTCCATCCCCAGCGTCCAGCAGTTCGTCACCTGTGGAGAAAATGAGATTTGTTATTGTGTTGCACCTGGCGAAGTATGTATTAGTCGTCTGACATTGGCAGTTCGTGCAATCTCGTACATGGGTTTCCCGGAGGCGAGTGTGTGGCTGTGGCATCTGTAGTTGTGTGTGCTAGGCAATGGGACTGTGTGCTGTGCACATGTGGCATGGGACGGATTGGCCATGCCGATGGGTGTGTTGCTTTGCCCCTACTCATTGTGACTCTGGTGTATGCGGGCTCCTGGCCCATCCTGGGTCTGGTTTTTACTTTGCTTTTGGAGTTCATATGGAACGCTTAGGAACGCATATGGCAACATGGGGGCCATGCCCCAGATTCGCATTTGGGATGGAATATGCTTTTGGGGTTCAAATGGAACGCTTAGGAACGCATATGGCAACATGGGGGCCATGCCCCAGATTCGCATTTGGGATGGAATATGCTTTTGGGGTTCAAATGGAACGCTTAGGAACGCATATGGCAACATGGGGGCCATGCCCCAGATTCGCATTTGGGATGGAATATGCTTTTGGGGTTCAAATGGAACGCTTAGGAACGCATATGGCAACATGGGGGCCATGCCCCAGATTCGCATTTGGGAGGGGATATGCTTTTGGGGTACATGCTGTGAGCCATGGGTGCCGAACGTGACATGTGTTGTGGCAGCATGACAGTGCATGGTCTGAGGTGTGTGCATGCCTGACATGCCCTGCATATTTGCTGTCTGTTGTGGTTACTGGACATGGCATTGGACGCATCGTTATGAGTGAGTGATAGTTGTGTGCCAGCCAACGTATTGCAGTTGTCCCATCTCCTTGGTGTGCGTGCTGCCCTGTGCCATGTGCATCACTGCAGTGCTCGGGGGGGGTGTGGCCCATGTTGTGTGTTGTTGCTCACAGTGTGTCGTGCGCTTAATTGACTTCTGGCACATGGTTGGTCATGGGCATGTGTCTTAGCGTGACTGCTGTATGTGTGGCAGCTGTGCGGATGACATGCCTTTCATGTGACTGGGGCTGACGGATGGGATGGATGGTATGTTGTATGTGCATGGTGTGTCTGTGAGTTTGATGGGTTCAGTGGTGTTCGTGTGCATTTCTGTTGTTCCGCTCTGTTGCGTCTAGTGTTGTTTGTCTTATATAGGCGTAGTTGTGGGGTGTGGGGTTGACAGGCAGTGGGGGCTACATGGACAGGACTTCAATGGTGTTTCGGTTGTGTGTGATGAGTTGCACAGTGGCTGCCGTGTGGGACTATATTCAGTGTGGCTTGTGCATGCAGACGTGGCTCCTTGG
The DNA here is from genome assembly GCA_963921515.1 of Calotriton arnoldi. Lineage (NCBI taxonomy): Eukaryota > Metazoa > Chordata > Amphibia > Caudata > Salamandridae > Calotriton > Calotriton arnoldi. Next base: position 429,039 of record CAWUFW010002500.1, on the reverse strand, counting down.
GTGTTGCTATGTCTGTGATGGGTCATGTGGGGTGTGAGTCTGTTGTTCATGTCCGTGTGCACATTGTTCACTTGTTCGTGACGGTGGGCGGTGCTGCGTGTTCGTGTGCTACGTGACATGTCCCATGTGTTGGTGGTGTTATGGTCCTCATGCCTCCAGTAATCCAGCCCTGTCCAGTTTCCCACCTGCAAGTTGTTCGTGCGTGCACTGTACTGGATGCCACATGGCTCTAAGCGGGGGTGCTCCATGTTGCAGGTCTGTGGGGGTGGGAGGGTGTTGTGGGTCGTGGGGGTGGCTGGATACCCACTGACACCGATTGCTGTGGACCGTGATGTCTGCCTTTCGGCTGTCGTTGTGCACTGCGGTGGCTGACACGTGGCTGTGGGGTGTGGGGGATGCTCCTCCTTGCTGTGCTGTGGGACTGGGGCCTGGTGTGTGTTGTACTTGGGCTGTCCACCGTCCCACCCACTGCACTTTGTGTTCCTGCCACTTACCTGTTACTTGTCGGTTAGTGCAGCTGTGGCGGACACATGGGTGTGGTGGGTGCTCGTTGTGGCGCTTCTGGCATATTTGTGGACCTGTTGGTGGTTACGTGGCTGGCTTAGTGTACACATGTCCCCACGCATCTTACAGTTGTTCGGTTTGGGCTGTGTGTGGTAGTGTATGTTGCATGTGCGTGTGATGTGTTGTGTATTGTGTGCTGGACATGGGGGTGTTTGTCCCTGGGAGCTGTGGCATGGTGGTTGCGCATGTGAGTACATAGCGGTGTGCTAGTATACATTGGTTTGTACTTACCAGCCTCCACTCTCCTGCTAATCCGGCGAGGATCTCCGGATGTATTACGACTCGCACCTTCTCCTCCCACGCTTTGAAGGTCTTAAAGAGCGCGGGATTCCCTCCGCCAGTGACGGCAGCCAGCTCTCTGTTTTTGCCCTCCTTCTTCTTGACCAGGCTCTTGATGTCATTCCAACGTTTGTTTATCTCGACTCTGTTCCTGGGCAGGGTCCCGACTGCATTGACCTGGTCTACGATCCGGTTCCACATTCTGTTTCTGGTGGCTAGTGGTGTGTGCTGGACCATGTTCCCATAGATTTGTGGGTGCACCTTGATGATCTCGTCGACCATGACCGTCAGCTCCATGGGCGTGAACTTGGGCATTCTTTGTGGTGCCATGGTGTTTGTGGTGCTGGTGCGGTGTGTGTTGTGTAATGTGCAGGGGGTTTGTGGTGCAGGTGTTTGGTGGTGGTGGTGGTGGTGGTGGTGGTGGTGGTGGTGTTTGGTGGTGGTGGTGGTGGTGGTTGTGATGTGTGCGTTTCTGTGGTGTGCTGCTGTCCTTGCTGTGTCACTGTGTCCTCTCCTCTCCTCTCTGGTTTGCAATGTAGCAAGGGGTTGTGGTCTGTGGGAGTGCTGCTTTTGTACTCACCTATGTGGGTGTGTCCTCATGGTCTGTTGTTTTCAGGTGTGTTGTGTCTGGGGTTCTGGCCTTTGTATTTTTTGTTTGTCCGGGGGTGTTTTCGGGATGTGTACTGTGCTTGTGTATTTGTGTGTGCCTTGCTGTGTGGACTTGTTGGCCATGTTGTGTGCTATTGGTTTTGTGTGCGGATGGTTTCTGTGCAGGTACGTGGGCGCCATGGCTTCTGCCGTGTCGATTCTCATCGGCGTTGTTTGCGCTGGCGGGCGGTATATTTGTTGTTTTTCCGCGCTCATGGCGGTGCGATCGTAATTTCACGTGCGGTGTGTCGGCCGTGTGGGCGGGCGGTTTTGTGTTGTCGTGCGTGTTTCCGTCCGTGGCGGGCGGTTTGACTCCGACTTGGACGATGGCGGGCGGTATTTTGTGTGATTTTTCCGCCGATGGCGGTTTTCGGTTTGTGTACTCATAATGGCGTGGTCGGTGTTCAGGCGGTGTGTGCGGGCGGATTTTTGCCGCTTCCATGCCTGGCGGATTTTTTTACGCCGGGTATCGTAATGGGCCCCTTTATTATTAGTTGTTAATAGTAATAGGTTTTAATTTAAAAATAAGTTTAATTGTGTTTTATTATTTTATAGTTTAATTTAGGTGTGTGTTTTGGATATTATAGTGTTAAAGTGTGTGTAGTCAATTAATGTTTATAAGTTTTTTTTATTAATAATATTTTTTTAATTGATTATTCATTATGATAATTAGGGGAGAAAAATTAATTAAACATGTTGAAGTGTTTTGTTATTGGTGTGGTGTTATAGGGTAGGAAATAAAATAAATACATGTATGTATTAATTAATTTTTTTTTGTAAATATTTTCTAGTTTAAAAGAATTATTTTTGATAAATGTGTTTATTACTTTCTTTTATATATTATTTGTAGGTTTTTGTTATATGTAATTAATATTATAATATGTTTTCTGTTTATATATTTAATATATTTGATTTTTCATGTTTTAAATATTGTTTATTTGTTTATTTTTATGATTTGTAAAAAATGTTATTACTTTAATTTTTTTTAAACTGTTTGAGTGTGAATAGTAATTTTTGTCTCTCCGCTATCCAACACTTTCCCTAATGTTGCACTCACTGGAGTGGGAATAGTAATTTTTACCTCTCTGCTATCCAGCACTTTCCCTACTGTTGCACTCACTGGAGTTGGAATAATAATTTTTACCCCTCCGCTATTGAACATTTTCTCTACTGTTGCCCTCACTGGAGTGGGAATAGTAATTTTTAACCCTCCGCTATCTAACACTTTCCCTACTGTTCCACTCACTGGTGTGGGAATAGTAATTTGTACCCCTCCGCTATCTAACACTTTCCCTACCATTGTACTCACCGGAGTGGGAATACAAATTTTTACCCCTCTACTATCCAACACTTATCCTACTGTTGCATTCAGTGGAGTGGGAATAGTAATTTTTACCCCTCCACTATCCAACAATTTCTCTATTGTTGCACTCTTTGGAGTTGGAATAGTAATTTGTAACCCTCCGCTATCCAACACTTTCCCTACTGTTGCACTCACTGGAGTGGGAATAGTAATTTTTACCCCTCCGCTCTCCAACACTTTCCCTACTGTTGTACTCACTGGAGTGGGAATAGTAAATGTTACCCCTCCGCTATCTAGCACTTTCCCTACTGTTGCACTCACTGGAGTGGGAATAGTAATTTTTAGCCCTCCACTATCCAACACATATCCTACTGTTGCACTCACTGGAGTGGGTATAGTTATTTTTACCCCTCCGCTATCCAACACTTTCCCTACTGTTGCACTCTTTGGAGTGGGAATAGTAGTTTTTACCCCTCTGCTATCCAACACTTTCCCTACTGTTGCACTCTTTGGAGTGGGAATAGTAACTTTTTCCCCTCCGCTATCCAACACTTTCCCTACTGTTGCTCTCACTAGAGTGGGAATAGTAATTTTTACCCTTCCGCTATCCAACACTTTCCCTACTGTAGCACTCACTGGAGTTGGAATATTAAATTTAATTCCTCCGCTATCCAACACTTACCCTACTTTTGCACTCAGTGGAGTGTGAATAGTTATTTTTACCCCTTTGCTATCCAACACTTCCCTATTGTTGCACTGATTGTATTGTGAAATTTAAGTGTACATTTTTTAACAGTGTAATGTTTTAATGTATTATAGATGTTTTTAAAAAATATTTTAAATCATTTATATATATTGTCATTTTGTATATTATTTTAAACTTTTAACATAAATTTAAAATAATAGTTTATTAATTGTTTTAAAGTAAATATATATGTATGAATTATTATGTTTGTGTGTTTATTTTCTTATTAAGTTTATTTGTTATATTTTATTAAAATGTATATTACATTTATTTTACTTTGTTAACATTATATTTAAGTATGGGCTTAGGGCTGTCAATGGCCGGACCAAGTCCAATAGGCTGGGGGCAAATACCTTTAATAGAACGATTAATATGAGCAGCATCAATTACATTCTGCTAGTCGTAAGATTGTGGTATGGAGTGCTGGGCATGGTAGTTGGGTCGACCACTGACAGTGACCATAACCCTCTCAAGCTTGTCATGTCACCACCGTGGGACAAAAAATCCTGGACACCTACATATAAGACTTTCTACCAAGGAAGAATGCCCTACTAACGACAACATGTGACTCAAATGGGCACGAGTAGCTACTGACACCCCAAAATTAGAAGCTATGAAGGGTAATCTCCTAGAGAGTACCAGTGAGCTACTCAGCCTACTTGAGCAGCACAATGGGCTTCCAAAGATTACATCCTGTCATACACACTTTTTTAATCAGGTAGCATCATATTACAGTATCCCCTATAGGTCACAGAGCAAAGCGAAACCAGTTAGATCACATTCCTCTTGGTTTAACTAGGAGTGTAGAAATTCAAGATTAAAATTGGCTATGGTCATTAGAGCAAATAACGTGGAGGATCTAAAAGAAGCAAGGAGATCCTATAAGATAGCTCAGGCAAAAGCCAAAAAGGAGTGGGAGGAGAATCGATGGCTCCAGATTAGGGATGCTTGTCAGAGCAAGGATTCACAACAGTTCTAGCTTCTAGTCACCAGGGAAGATACTGATAGACCGAGGCCACCTACTAACAACATTGCCATTTCCACCTGGAATGAACACTTTTCTGCAGTTTATTCTGGAACAGGAGCAATGGCTCGCGAAGGTGTGAACGTCTATCACATTAGTCCCAAGACCTCTGAGTTATTCTCCTTAAATGAAATCTCACAAAGAGTAAACTCAGTGGTTAGGAATAAAGCTTCGGGCCGGATGGTGTTCCTGACGATGTTTTCCTTAATGACACTGCCAATTGGTCTAAGTACATCTGGGCACTTGCTAATGGAATTGCTACCGGGGCTCCAATACCACCCTCGTGGAAGGAAGCCGAAGTAAACCCGGTATTCAAAAAGCGTGATCGCTCGCTACCATCAAACTACAGGCCCATTAGCCTGATCGATGGTGCTCAAAAGGTCTTCTCGTGCACTTCTCACGAAGATCACGGCTTGGGTGGAGGAGAACAACATCCTATCCCCCTTCCAAGCAGGTTTTAGAAAGAAAGTTAGCACCATCGATCAGGTTTTTCGATTTACACTATTGGCCTGGAAAACAGTGACCATAGAGAAGGGTAATCTTTACATCGCATTTATCGATTTGAAGTCGGCTTTCGATCTCATCCCCAGGCACAAATGATGGCATGTCCTTCAGGATCTGGGTCTCCCTCCCCCGATCCTCGTGTTGGTTATTCACCTACATGAGGACACCTTCGAGAGGGTCCGCTGGGGGGAACAAGGACAACTGACAGATCTGATTAATGTCGACAGGGGGGTCAGACAGGGCTGTGTGTTGGCTCCTACTCTGTTTTCACTTTTCATCAATGGAGTAGTTAACCACTTAGTGGAAGTCCTCGCTGATGCCCCCACCTTGGGGTGCATCAAAGTAACAACTTTACTGTTTGCGGACGATACGCTGTTGGTCTCCAAGACCCCCAGTGGTCTCCAGCTGCTGTTAGATCACTTCGATGCCTTTTGTGGGTTGAGAGGCCTGGAGGTCAATACATCGAAAACTAAACTTCTATTGATGAACCCCCACAAATCGTTCAAAGGAAAGTTGTCCCTGGGGGGAACCCCCTTCGAGAGAGTAGTAACATTCGACTATCTGGGTGTGACCCTCTATGAGTAAATGGCCTGGAAGCACCACATTATGAAGCGGATTCTCACGCAGAAGAAGACCACCAGGGCTCTGATGAAGGAGCATAGAGTCTCCCAGTCAAGACCAATAGCAGCGCCACTCCAGATTTACGACCACAAAGTAGTGGGCTCCGCTCTGTACGGGGCCGAACTCTGGGGGTTTAAAAACGTGGATGGACTCCTTATCACTGACAATTAATTTTGGAGATCCCTCTGTTCTCTTCCCCGGAGTACTCCGCTCCTTCCACTAAGGTTAGACATGGGCAGACCATCTATTGTGAACAAAGCACGACTTCGCCCCCTGCTTTTTTGGCTGCGCTTGAAAGTAACTATTTTTATTTTTTTATTTTTTTTATTTTATGTGTTTTATAGAGCGCGAACTCGACCCGTTAGGGTATCAGAGCGCTTTACATGAGAGCAAACAATATACAGACAGGCTTAGAAACAACCAATTGCAGATCGAGTAGTAGGGGGCCGGGTGCCGGAGATATAAGGGAGAGAAGGACACGTATTTACAGTTTACAAAACCAAATACTGAAGACGAGGTTACATATATACAGATTATGTTTACAATTATTCAAGACAAGGTACCAAGTTTCCGATGGGCGGCTAGGTAGTCCGAAGGGAGGCAGTGGACGGCCATAGGTCAGGGCCATAGTGAAGCATGAGGCCAAACTTAAGCGAGGAATTTGCCCATAAGGAAGGTTTTGGCATCTTTTTTGAATCGAGTTAGAGAGGGGATTCTTCTGATGTCGGGTGGGAGAGAGTTCCATATTCTTGGAGCAGCCCCGGAGAAGGCCCGATTGAAAGTTTTTTTTTTCGAAAGCGTGCAGGTTGAAGCAAGAGGTTTCTGGCAGATCGGGAGTTTCTGATTCCTCCGGAGATCACAAGTTTCTGTGCCAGATATGCAGGGGAGTTAGAGTATAAAGCTTTGTGCGTGATGCATGCTAGCTTCAACTGTATTCTGGCCTCTAGGGGAAGCCAGTTGAGAGCTTTCAGGTGTGGGGAAATATGATCATATTTTCGTGTGCCGGTAAGTAGTCTGGCGGCCGCATTGAGGCAGGCTTTAAGAGGTGCCAGGGAGATCTTGGGTAAACCCGAGAGGGTAGAGCAGCCATATTCTAGTCTAGAGATGACGAGTGCTTGGACTGCCATTTTTAGGTCGGGAGCATCGAGGAAAGGTTTCAATTTCCTAAGGTAGCTCAGGTGGAATCTGGCTGTTTTGGCCATCGAGTTGATGTGGTCCCGCATGTTCAGGTTGCTGTCGAGGGTAATTCCCAGGGATTTAGCCGAGTCCACAATGGTCGGTGGGCAATTTAAGGCTGTGATAGCCTTAATCCATGAATGAATATCAAGGTTGGTACTGGGAGGGGAGACCAGGAGAAATTCTGTTTTCTTTGCATTGAGTTTGAGTTGATTGGATGCGAGCCATTGGACGGTGAGTTTCAGGGCTTCGTTCAGGGAGAGAATCTCTTCGAGAGATGATGTTTTGATGTAGATCTGAGTGTCATCAGCGTACATATGATAGGAGATATTTGCAGTGCGTAATACTTCAGTAAGCGGTTCTAGGTAAAGGTTGAAGAGGGTGGGGGACAGGGTTGATCCTTGAGGGACTCCAACCGTGACTGGGGATGGTGACGAAAGGTTGCCGTTGATTAGGAATCTCTGTGACCGGTTTTGGAGGAAGGACCTGAACCATTCTAGAACAGTGCCATCCAATCCCATTCTGAGTTTGAGGCGTTCGAGTAGTTTTTCATGGTTAACCGTGTCGAAGGCTGAGGATAGGTCCAGGAGAATTAGGAGACAAGTTTTGCCTTGGTCAAGGGCTTGGAGGGCATCATCCACGATGTGGAGCATGGTGGTTTCGGTGCTGTGCCCTGGTCTAAATCCGGATTGGAAGTCATCGAGCAGGTGGAAGTTGTTAATGTGTTGGCTTAGCTGTTGTTGCACACATTTCTCCAGCACTTTGGCTAACAGGGGGATGTTGGAGATGGGTCTGAAGTTATCGGGAGAGGCTGGATCCAGCGACAGCTTTTTCAGAATGGGGAGGACTTGGCCGGCTTTTAGGGAGTCAGGCATCGTTCCCTGCTGGAGGGAGGCGTTGATTATTGTAGTCCAACTAGGAATAATGGATTGGGCAACGGCAGCTAGGCAGTTGGAAGGGAGCGGGTCATTAAAATGGTTGTTCGGGTTTAAGGTGGAAAGGATTTCAGAGATGGAGTCTTCTTCGTAGTCTTTGAAGACAGACCAGTGAGCATGATTTTCAGGAGGAGCCTGTGGCTGCGTCGTGGTGGGAGGAGGCGGGTCAAGAAGGGGTTGAGGGTGTGTGATGGAGCTGAGTTCGATTCCAAGGGCAGAGGTTTTGTCAGCGAAGAAGGAGGAGAATTCCTCTGCAGATATAAGAGACTTAGGGGTTTCTTTCGATGTTTTGGCCAGTTTATTAGATTGGTGTTTGACCAGTTCGAAGAGCTTGTGGGGTCTGTTCTTGGCTTTCTCAAGTTCAGTTCTGAAGAAGTCTTTTTGAATTGAGTATGTTCCTGTTGTAGACATTTCTGGCCTGGCGGAGGAGTTTTAGATGTGCGGCAGAGGGGTGCTGCCTCCAGGATCTTTCAGCGTGTCGGAGGGCTCTCCTCTCATTATTAAGGGATCCCGTGAACCAGGGGTTTCTGTCTTTGATTTGCGTTCTTTTCAGTTTTAGTGGGGCTAGATCATCCAGGATGTTTGATATTGTTGCAGAGTAGTGATCGTTGAGGCCACTGACTGTTGTGATATGCGAAGGGGGAGGTCGGAAATGCAGCGAGCCTCAAGTTCACTGCGGTCCAGGTTCTTGGTATCTCTGATCCAGCGTTTAGGAATCGCCGGTTGCGGTGCTCTCGTTTTGTGCGTGCCAGGCAGATGGAAGGTGATGGCATGATGGTCAGACCAGTCGCATGGGTCAATAGCGATGAGCTTGACTGTTGATTCTTTGGAGATGATCCAGTCAAGAGTGGCCCCTTTTGAATGAGTTGGTAAAGAGCAGGCTTGGGTCAGAGCTTGATCAGCCAGGAGGTCTTTGATGGCGTTGACATGTGAATCCTTGGGATCGTTCCAGTGTAAGTTAAAATCGCCAAGGAAAATATCTTTGGCGTTGGTGGGAAACTTAGCTGTGATGAGTTCCATGAGGTGGTCGGTAAAGGAGTCGTTCATGCCTGGAGGGTGGTAAAAGATGTGCAGGTTGCATAGTTGGGTAGAGTTGCTGCCCACAGCGAGGGCGAGGTATTCACAAGAATCGGTGGTGTTCGCCAAGAGTTCCGTGACAAGAAGGTTAGAGCGGTAGATGCAGGCGATGCCTCCTCCTTTCTTGTTAGATTGTCTGTCCAGCCTTGCGATGTTGTAGTTAGGAGGGACTAGGAGGTCCAGGCATGGGGATGAGGATTCGTTGAGCCATGATTCTGTTAGGATTGCTAAGTCAGAGTTTTTGCAAAGGATGAGATCAGCAATATCTGCGGCGTGCTTAGATGCCGATCGGCAATTGATTAACAGACCAGACAGAGAAGATTTGGACGTAGTTTCAGGAGTCAGGGCGGTCAAATGGACAGGTGCTAGATTACTCTTGACCACAGATCTGTTGCGGAGGGTGGCTGGCCTGTTGGGGTTGATAGAGACCGTGCGGATGGCATGTTCGGCATTCAAGTCGAAAGGATAAGGGGTAGTAGGGGTAGAGTTGTAGTCCCTGAGGATGGCAAGGATTTCCATTTCAGTGAGGTCTAGTGGACTTGGAGTGGCAAGGGTAGAATTGTAGGAGAGGGCAAGAGCCAGGGTTTCTTCCTCTGAGAGGTGGCAAGGTTGCTTACGGGGGCGAAGATGTCTCAAGGCTAGCGGAAGAGGTTGTTTAGGTAGCTCTGTCAAATGTGGGAGGGTGGAGTTTGGCTGGGGCATGAGGTTGGCGAGGGAGAGTTCAGCGAGGTGAAGGAGGTTCATTAGTTCCAAGATGGAAATATGAATGCTCTGGGTTAGTTTGGCAGCTCTGGAGTGAAGAGAAACCATGTCCCTATCAGGTGGAGGCGTTAGAGGGCAGGGGGGTAGTGGTTCAGGGGTCGTTCTGTCTGCATGTATGGGTGATAGGGAGGAAGGCCTAGCACGGCCTTCGTTGTGGGTCGTTGGATCTATGCTGGAGCCCCTTTGCGGGTTGGTTTGAGGGCTGGAAGGGCAAGCACGACCTGTATCGTAGGTCTTTGGGGGAGTATGTCTGTCTGAATGTATGGGTGATAGGGAGGAAGGCCTAGCACGGCCTGCGTTGTGGGTCGTTGGATCTATGCTGGAGCCCCTTTGCGGGTTGGTTTGAGGGCTGGAAGGGCAAGCACGACCTGTATCGTAGGTCTTTGGGGGAGTACCAGTGGCATAGTCTACTTGGGGGCTAGTGGGGAGGGGACCAAAGGTCTGGGGTGATTCTGTTGGCAAGGCCGGGCGCCGAGCTGGAGAGGTTAGGGGGTCTGTGTTGGAGGACCTTAGAGGGGTTTGTGAGTGGCTAGCTACGCTGGGTAGGCTGGCAGAGGACTCATCGGGGCGGGAGTTGGTTACCCTGCCAGTGTCGTGCACATGGTTTCTGAGGAGGGTAAAAGGTCTGCAAATTTGTCCAGGTTTTTGGTTGAGGCTTGGATCAGGACGATGCCATTTTTGTAAAGGGTGATGGTGAGGTCGGCTCGCAGTGTTGGAGAGGGTGCTATTGTAAGCTTAGTGCCGTATGGAATGTTCTTTGTTGCACATACATTGAGGAGGTGGACAAAGGTTTTGCGCCAGGCAGAGGTTCTTCTAGAGTAGAAAATGAGGTCATTAAGGACTGTGCCGTTGTCCGCGCTGTAACGTAGGTCAGATATCAGTGACTCAGGGTGCCTTTTCATGGTGTAGTGCTTGAAGGATTTTGCGGCGGTTTTGGAGAGGTTGGGGGGGTAGACCAGAGTGTAAGAGTTTGCCCCTGTAGCGGATAGGCCAGGACTTGCCATGCTGGTTTGAGTGGGCTACTCGACGGTCAATAGGGACAGATTTGCTATAGAGTGGGCTGCCCACCGTGCGGGAACCAGGATTGTAAAGAGTCAGTATCAAGGGAGAGCGCACTATTAGTGTAAGAGTCTGGTTGGTAGCTCTCGAAAGAGTATCTAGCTAGGATGGGGATAATTGGAAGGTAGTTCTCGAGGAAAAACTAGTGGGGGTGAGGATAACCAAGTTGTCTTAGGGTATCTGCATTTGGGGTCAGGCAATGGAAGGTGATTGTCGTGTCTTCATACTGTCGCCATTTTAGGGCCAGGCATTGAGCAGTCTGCCAGATAAATGGCTGCTGTGGAGTTAACGATTAAAAATCAGGCCTCTGGTGGTGAAAAACAGTGTAGGTTTTGATTGTCCGGGAAGAGCAATGATCACTCCTTTTTTTTTTTTTTTATCGCGGCGCCGCCATTTTAGGTCCAGGCAGCCGTCGATCCCTGCATTTATTAATATTTGATGGGAGCTCGCAACATCCGTCGCGTTTTGAAATCACAGAGGCGGGCTTCCAGAGGCGGAGGGGCAGGGCTCCCCAGATAGCTTCCCGTAGTTGTTGTGCCCTAATTGCGATGGCGTCGGGGATACAGCAGGGGCCGATCACGGGCCCGGTGAAGATCGCGGGCTCAGGCAGTTTCCGGGATAAGAGGCGGCAGCAGCAGGGTAACCATCAGCTTGTCAAGCCTCCAGGTTGAGCCTGATGGCGAAACACCAGGGCCTGAAGATATCGGGTGGCGAGGGCATCAGCGAGTCACACCCCCACAGCGGGCGAAGGCGCCGGGGCAGCACAGCAGGCGCCCATCTCAGGCCTCGTGTTGGTCGTAGGGCTCTGGCTGGTCCTGCGATGAGTAGTGAGGGCAGTATGGTACTCACCACTGAGCTCCTCAGGCCCGCAGGAGAGCTCCGGCTGATGGCGTCACCACACCGGGCACGACCCTCCACGTCAGGGGGATCTGGAATCACCGGGGCAGGCACGATGGGTCCGGAGGGCCGACACCGTTGGACAGGTTATGGCATCCGTCTTTCCCAGCAGCAAGTCGAGGAGCTGGGCATCAGCCAGGGGGCGCGTAACTTGGGCACCAGTCGAGCAGCGCTGGGGTCCGGGCAGCGAGGGCGCCGACCAGAGCTGTGGAGGTCGATAATCCGGGTAAGTTGGCTGCCAAACTTTGTTTATGTGGGTTGGTTCGGAAGGATCTGCAGTCCGGTCCAGGGGACAGGCAGGTGGGGGCTGGTGAGGTGGTTTTTCTAGGGATATTCACCAAAAGGTAATCCCCAAACCGGGAGCTCCTCGGGAGGCTCCTACTCAAGCGGCCATCTTACTCTTACCCCAGAGATCTCTTATTATGCTGCTGCATTTGATGAAGTTTGTGTCCTTGACCGATTTAACAAAATTGGGTGGTGCGCCAAAGTTAGGTCACAACTTACAGCAATAGGCTTAGGGAGCTTGTGGGGCACTAAAGACCCTAGTTCACTACCAAGCAAGGGACTGGTTAAGACCCAATATTGGAACTGGGTGGCCCAGTCCACTGTTACACATTCATCTGAAGGTCGCCTCACATTAGAATTTATGGAATTTAAACTGCTAAGCGCATACGAACAATATATGGAGGCCATTATGATCCCACAGGATAGGAAGCTCTACATCCAATTTAGATTCGGCTCCCTTTCTGTGAACTCCTTCACAGCAGCTTGGCGATGCCTCCTCCCCCCCTGCGCCGCTGTACTGTCCTGGCTGCCCTTGCTCAGTTGAGCCAATTAGCCATATTTTCTTTGCTTGTCCGATGTACAACTCCCTGAGAAATAAATGGTTAGCGCCCGTATGTAGGCTTTTGGGAACCCGATGTCACCAAGAAGCGCTGTGCATCTTAAAATCCGACTCTAGACCACTAGTTGCTTGCTCAGTTGCCAAGTTCCTTGGTAAAATGTGGAGTATTAGAAGGCATGCATTAAAGATGTGATGAGGCGTGCCTCCTGGCTTTCTTTCTCCTTTTTCCGAATCCCCTTGGTGAGAGTCAAATAGCAACCCTAGGTTTTTATATTGTAGTATATGGATGATGTTCTCTTAGTGTGATTTTACAGTGGGACCTTTTGTGCATTTAACTGGGGCCTGTCTCTTGGTCACTAAATTTAAAAAAAAATCTTTTTAATTGCTGTTTTAACTGTTATAGCATTTGACTGCCACAATTTTATCCTCAACTACTGTGATGTTTCTAATGAATTATTGCTACGTATCTAATGTCGCAATTCTGTACTGTATGCACTTGCACTTTTATGGTTGTAATGACCGAATAAAGTTTTTGATTTGGTATTTAATATATATTATTTTATTTTATATTTACATAAAAGTCGATATTTTATACATCTGTATTTTTTACATCGATATTTTTTAGTTGATATTTTTGTACTTACCAGTTTAAGTATAGGAGTCAATTTTTTTGTTGTCTAATTTTTTACTTGATATTTTTTACATCTATATTTTTTATATCGATGTTTTGTTGTGAACCCTTTAAAGCCATCAGAGGAGTAAATCTGTTGGTTGTAGGGATGCATGAACAGATAACAGGTTTAGGATACCGATTAGACAATGGGAGCCTAGCAACAGGTTTACAGGAAATATCTCTATAAATGAAGCCTAATGGCAAAATGGTAATACTATTTTTCAAAATATTCCAGTGTGCATTTTGATTGCTGTGCAAAATCAATCGACTGGCTAATTTTGGGTTTCTAATTAATAACCGCACATAGTACCCCTTAAAGTGTTTAGTAAGGGATCCGGGCCAGTCAACTCTCCTAATAAAGAGGACATTGTTATACTCTGACACAGAAATCGGAATTTCTGGTTGGCCAATGACGCATCTTGTTTTTAAGTTCATGATCAAATTCCACCCTGGATGCAGGCAGGGAAGGAACACATGTCAAAACCGCAACATAGGGGCAACAATCTGGGGGAAGATTAAGGTGTGGCAGATAGTGACATCATTTTGTCGGGATGACCCTCCTTGTTAAAATTCAGGGGCAATATTCCTCGACTTCATGGCCTGCTGCTTATGTCCCCCCCCCCCAATAATTCGGGTCCTGCCTACCAAATTTGTATGAAAAAAAATTTGGATCAGTAAATGTGGACCCCTGGACTTGCATCTGTGCAGGGTCTGCCATTATGGTGACAGTATTTATTACCTCCACCTCCTCCGCCCTAATGCGCATGAAGGCCACATTATTGCAATTGATTCATTTTAAAATCACGCCTTCCAAGCTTGCTATTTTCTCCAGCAAGTGGGTGACAGATGTGTCAATTAGGGCTTTTATCTACCTAAGTAGCAGGTCCCAATAAGGGGTCGTTGGTTTCCACCCTATCTTCCCCATGGCGCGAAAGAAGTTTCAGTGAAGAATGATTTCGGGCGGGAGGTTCTTATATAAACCTTTGGGGGCACTGGCCTTATTGCTACAACCGCGCTTAGACTGTTGCTTCCATTTGGCAGAGGGGCCTCCTTAACTAATGTATAAGGAGCCAAGGTCATTTGTATCCCGTGTGGAGAACATGGCCCTCCTGGCGGTGTCTCTCTCTGCTGATGCACTATGACTAGTCACTGGGTTGCTAGATGCACTGATTAGGTGTGTAGGTGAGTTAGGTAGAGAAGTCGCCAATAATTTTCCTTGGTCACGGGACAGCCTTCTTTTTGACAGGTCAATTTCTTAGGAGATGACTCACCGCTCTGGCCAGAAAGGTATCCAGAGTGGTGCCTTGTAGTTCATTGGACCCTTTAGCTTTATCCTGGCATTTTTAATTCCCCCATTGTCCCTATGTAGCAGGTGAAAGGGCCGGGCCCATACGTTCTGAACCTATTCTGGATCACAACCTGATGGCTCTTTTTCACAGCATAAAGGCGTGGAAGGTAGAACATTTGTTATGAAAGCTAATCAATTAACAATTTTCCCTCATGGACACATAGTAACCACAGACAACTAATTAACATTAGTTTGATTTATTACAAAGCAAAAAATATTTGAACCTAAAGACACTTCAATATAAGAGTGTAGAAATGCATCGGAATCTATGGGGCCGATTCCGATGTCGGACGGACTCAGGTCCGTCCGACATCGGTCAGGAGCTGTAACCGACCGACCTGCTGTCGTCGGTTACGGCCCTGCAGTACGATGCGACCGAACCCTGTTCGATCGCACTTCGTATACTTCACAATGGGAGCATGCATTCCGAGCGGAATGCATGCTTGCATTGTGAAAAGCAGGGGTGCCGTTCATCCCTGCACCCTGTGGCCGGCACCCCAAGGTGCCTGCCACCGGGTGCAGGGATCAACAGAGGGGCACCACAGGTGCCCCCAGGCCGCCATTCGGCGGCCTCGCACCCATGGGGGCCCTACTGGGGGCCCCCAAAGGCAGGTTCCGACTGCCTTTTCGTGCCGGAAAGACCGGCACGAAAAGGCAGTGTAAAACTGCCATCGTACTCCCTCGGTCGTGAAGAGGCGGCCGGGGAGGTACTGAAGGATTTCCGGACGGCGGACGGGCTCTCCGGAAATCCGAGTCGGATTCTTTCCGACCGAGCCCATCGGAATGGCTCGGTCAGAAAGGAATCCGGCCGGCACGTTCCGATTCGGTCGGAAGGGCTCCGGCCATCGTTCGGTGCCCTTCCGGCCGAAATCGGAATCGGCCCCTATGTATCCAATTGAGAGGATGTATGTTAGGCCTGGCATCATTGGCGTGGGTCTCACCTGTATTTTTGCCTTTACCTCCTGTATTTTTGCTGTGTGTTGGACTTCGTTTTGCTGGTCTAGATGCTTTGGGCACTTTGCCACTGCTGTTCAGTGCCAAAGTGCAAGTGCTCCCTTTGTAAATTATTGCTATGGATTGGCGATTCCATGATTGGCATATTTTATTTACTCGTCAGTCCCTAGTACAGTGTACTGTGTGTGCCCAGGGCCTGTAAATCAAATGCTGCTAGTGGGCTGCAGCACTGATTGTGCCACCCATATAAGTAGCCTGTAAATGTAACTCAGGCCTGCCATTGCAGAGCCTGTGTGCAGTCTGGTACTGCATGTCGACCTGGCAAGTGCACCCATTTGCCAAGCCCTAACCTTTCCTTTTCTTACATGTTAATCACTCCTAAGGTCGGCCCAAGGTACCCCTGTGGGCAGGGTGCAGTGTGTGTGAAAGGTAGGACATGCCTTGGTCTGTGTGGCATGTCCTGATAGTGAAATACTGCCAAGTTCATTTTTCACTATTGCAAGGCTACCTGTTCATATAGGATAGAATGGGGAGTTTGCTTATAACATCTTATAAACATAACTACCCCTGGGAACAAGGTAGGAAAATAAAGTTTAGAATGCCTGAACTCAGAATGTTAAAATGCATCTTTTAGTGAGGGTAAATTTTACATTCTGGGGCCGATTCCGATTCGGGCCAGAAATGTCTCCGACCGAGCCGGACCCGGAGAGATTTCCGACCGAATCGGACCCTAGCAGTCCGACCGAACGAGTACGATGCGTTCGCATGCTATCGGACTCGATTCGGTCGGACTCCCATTGAAGTCAATTGGAGCCGGTCGTACAATGCGTACGCGGGCTCCCATTGACTCAATGGGTGCGAGGCGAACAAGGGCACCCCCTACAGCGGGTACGCGTCGATGCGGGTCGCGCCATACATGCACAGGTAGGGGGGATCCATGGGTCCCCCCTGTGTGCGACTCACGCGGCTACGCGTACAGGGGGGTCCGACACGGACCCCCAAAGTGCGGCTCCGACTGCTCTTTCGAGCCGGCGGCGCGAGTCGGTCGGACTGCTCGCGGCGCATCGTACTTACCCGGCCGGGGAACGTCTCCATTGCGCGCTGCGAGTCGTGTCCGAGCGAGTCGGTCGGAGGGGTTGAGTCCCGCGAACGAGTCGGTCGGCGATTTCGCGTACGCTCGCATCGTACTCGCTCGCCCGGACGCACGTCCGACTCGGTCGGGAAACAGGGCTACGAATCGGATCTGGTAATGCCGAGTCCGATTCGGAGCCCTACCGGCCGAGATTGGAATCGGCCCCTCTGTGTTTGAAAATACCACTTTTAGAAAGCAGGTATTTTCTTGCTTAGCCATCCAGTGGGCCTCTGCTAGGATGTGTATTGACTGTCTGGCTTTGGAATGACAGGGGCAGGGGAGGTACAGTGGCTTCAGAGAGTCTGGATGAGTCAGGGCTGTGCTGAATAGACCTGGGCTGCATTTAGACTAGGGGAAGGAGATTTCTTTTCACCTGTATAGGCCTGGTCTGACTTCCACAATGCTGTCTCCACCTCCTGCCAGGAAGCTGCACCAGAGAGGACAAAACTGGTTTTGACTGAGCACAGGGCTTCTCTGGCAACAGAGAACAAATGATTTTGCTGTATAAATATTGGAGCCCAGACCCCAGAACTTTAGATCCCTTCTGAGAATCAAGAGGAACGTTTGCCAAGGAGAAGAGCTGGAGAAACTGAGGAGGAATACTGCCCCTGTGCTGTTTGCTCTCTGGGGTTGGCCTACAGTGGCTACTTTCTGCCAAGGAAAGGGAAAGGACTTTGCTGTGTCCCCTGCTTGAGGAAGATCTCCAAAGGCTTGAATTGAGCTTGCCTCCTGTTCTGAAGTCTCGGGGACACAAAGACTTCACCTCTAGTCCCTCCTGAACTCCTTTGCTGGGAGTTCTGACTTGCTAAGAGGTGCTTCCAGTGTTCTGGGCCTCTGGAGGTTGTTTTGGATCTGGCAACTACTAGAGCTGTGAAAATCAACGCATCGCCTGTTTCCGACTCATCGCAGTGGTGCGAGAGAAGATTTCCAACGCATCACCGCCGCCAAAGATTTGGCGCAGTGCCTGCTCACGCCTGAAGTGTCTGCCTTGCGACAAATCCTGTGCACTGATCTCCGACGTCCGAGATCACGGACCGATTCTGATGCAGGCCGGTGGGAGAAGAACCGACAGATCGCACTGTATCGTCACCCAACGCATCGAAGCGTGAAGTTTGTTGCATCGTTGGGGGATGCAGTAAGAAACCAATGCATCACCTCCCCACGCAGTTAGAAACCGATGCATCACCTCCTCTCCAGTAAGGGACCAATGCATCACCTTCCCTGCAACCCTTTTGCTTACATTTTTCGACGCATCCAAGGTACTTTGTGTAAAAGTGTTGCATCTCACATTTTCTTGGAGCTGAACTGTTTCTACCTTTTAAGAATCATATTTTTAGTACTGTATTGTAGATTTTTGTCATTTGGTCTTGTTTTGGTTTTCACTGTATTACTGTATGTGTTCACAAATGCTTTTCACACTGCCTCTGAGATAAGCCTTTCTGCTAGTGCCATGCTACAAAGGGGGTGAGCAGGGGTTATTTTAGAAGTGCATCCCCTTTACCCTGACTAGAAGCAAGAGTCCCTATTTGGACAAAGGTACCTGCCTCTGCCAACTAGAGACCCCCATTTCTAACAAGTAGCATAAACAAAACAATACATTCAAGAAACAGAATGCAGAGTATCAGAAAACATGAGTCCAAGGTTATCCTGCATCGAGGGCTGATGAATCAAAAGCATTAATCTATCCCTTCACTAAAACTAAAGTGACATCCCTACTTAAGCATCCTCAAGAAGAATAAAAGGTGTCAGCATATGGATTCTTCCTAGGAAGTCTCTCCACCATCAATGAGTCATGTAGCATGAAGCTACGAAGACAGAGCTTGCTCTAAAATGCTCTCTCTCTGAATGCAGAAGAAGAAGGCTGGGCTCTCTCCCTAATTCCACCATCACATTATGCAGGTAACTTTCACAGATACATTGTGGATCACGCCATCTGTTCTAGTTGCAATCCAAAAAGTAGTTTTCTATGGGACAGCGGTGTTCTTCCATTGCAACATTTCGTCCTTGTTTCCCAGGCCTTCTCCTGTGTGAAGCACAATGACCTTCCTTTATCGACTCAAGCAACACAATTGCAACTGTTTCTCTTCTTGCCTGACTAGTAAAACAAAGACATTACTCTAGCTAACAAGAGTGCTCCTTTCACTTCCAACACAAAATGTAAGAAAGAACAAGTTCCACAGCACACAAGAAATTCGACTTGTTAATTCTAAAGCGAGAGTTTCCAGGGAACTGCATTTCAAGATTCAGCTAACATTAAAAAGCATCATAGGAACTTTACAGAGTTGCATAGAAAAATAAGGCACCTTTGATTAATGCATTTACTAACATGTAAAATAGTGTAATTAATAAACAAATTCAGTACATG
Source organism: Calotriton arnoldi (assembly GCA_963921515.1). Classification (NCBI taxonomy): domain Eukaryota; kingdom Metazoa; phylum Chordata; class Amphibia; order Caudata; family Salamandridae; genus Calotriton; species Calotriton arnoldi. The sequence continues at coordinate 410,129 of CAWUFW010002500.1, read as the reverse complement.
AATAATTGTCAGTCTCACAACACAAATTCCTCACGTAAATGATTTTTCCTAGTTACATTCCCTTTATACGTTACTTCTCCATGTTGCTTTCCAATGGCCTAAGCACATCACATTTCATATTAATACATTTAAAAATTCTTACACTTCATGTGAATTCAACAAAGGATTATACGCAGGTGCGATGTGTGATTATACTGCACTCCTACAAACAGAATGTGATTTCCGCTACATCACAGGAAAACCTTTTTACAACCAAACAGCACCGGTAAAATAAATGCTTAAGTGCCAATCACGCTAATAAGCAAGGTAAATGGGATAACAGTGATGCTAAAGACCACTACCGTCACAGAGGTTCTCTGGGCATCCGCAATCAACCACAGTTCTGCGGAGAGACCTTATCCTTAAGCCACGAGAGGTGGCCCAGCCCTGCCTCTTCTGGGTGATTACTGGCAAAGGCGGCCCGTCTCGGCCTAGTCTCCTCCTGGGGGTGTCCTGCATGCCTCTCACACTGCAGGAGATGTCAGATGCTTAAGAGCATTGCATGGCCCTCCTATCAGGCAAAGCAGCTAGGGCCTTCAAGTCCGGGCACCCCCTGCTTGGGGAGGTGTCAGGCACTTAAAAGTGCTGTGTGCCCCATCTCCCATGCAAATCAGTCTGGGCCTTGAAGTCCGGGCCCCCACTCCTCCCCTATTGCAGGCGCTGTCATACTAACATAACTACCTCAAAATTGGAAGAGGCATGTCTTTTCAATGTATTGATATAATCTTGTTCAAGCCCAAGAATTAAACATAATTCACCAGTCCAGTATAGTCCTCAAATTAAATGCTAATGCTGTCCTCAAAGCCAACTTACTGCTGTTCTTCTAATTATTGTATTGATATTAATAGTGATATCCTTAGAGGAATATATGACGTTACTTTGCATGCATTTACAATGCATGCCTTCACAATGCGGTCAGTACAACGACCGCGTTGTTACCACGCGTACCATTACAACGCAAGTTATTACAACGACTTGCTGTAGGGGGCGCTGGATTTGGAATAGTATAATTTACTATTCCAACTCCAGTCTGTGCAACATTAGGGAAGGTGTTGGATTTAAGATCCAACACCTAAAGCCCCCTACAGCAAGTCGTTGACTTGCGTTGTAATGGTATGCGTGGTAACAACGCGGTTGTTGTACTGACCGCATTGTAATGGCACTGCGTTGTACCGACAGCGTTGTAAACGATGTTTCCCCCTTAGAGGCATGGAGTTCATAACATCCTAACACCCTAAAGCTATTTCTAGGGACTATGCTAAATTTTATAGAAGCAGTAACTAGCAAGCCTGTGTTTCGAAATACTTAAGATGGATCACACAGCTACAAATATAGCATCTGAGCTCTTCTCTATCGCAGTGTTGTCAGGGAAATAGGAAACAGTGCTATGCTGAAGGATACTTCTCTTCAATGCTCCTCTGTGACTACCAACCGCCATTATCTCTGGCTTGATAGTCTTAGTGCAGTTACTTTAAATTATGGTCAGATGCCTGTTTTGTTAGAGTATCTGATGGCTGATTTTATCTTATCTAGCAGACTTTAAAGTACCAACAGGACTAAACAACTTGCCGACAAAATGTGTCATCTCGATTCACATTTTGATTATATTCCTCTATAACTGAAAACAATAAAAACCTGTCAGCTACTACAGTGTGCCTCCATGATGCTATTGTAGTTTCTGTAAGTGTAGACAATAACATATATCAGCCAAGATAGTGTTATAGGGATTGTATATAGTCTTCCTTTTAGTTTTTCTTTTTACCTTGACATCTTTTTATGATGGTGGTTTGAACATGTTTTTCATTAACATGAGAATATGCCATGCATGCATTAATTTTTGATAGACGTTGTTCTGTAATCTGCACTGTTCCAGGGACACACATACTAGAAAGCAATGCCCTTGCTTTATTATGTGTTTGTGAGCGACAACTCTGTTTCTCCATACTGTAAAGATGTTTTTCTGCGCCTCCAGCAGAATGAAATAATGTTGCCATTTAATTCTTTGAACCGTGTCTGTTTTGAATTCGGTGAGAGGCACTTCACACCAGAGATATCATGAATGCTGCAGAGAGCTGTGAATGAGATACAGCCCTGCGAGCCCCACATTCATTCTAAGAAGGAAGATATCTGCGCAAGATGTGAGCAGGCTTACACACTCAGACCGAGTGCATTCATTGATGCACTGAGGATGGATTCCTGAGACATTACACCAAGGTATGGGGTTAGATCATTCAAACTGGGTCTGGCAGAAGGGTACTCCCACAATGCTCTCACTAGTAATAGATAGGAATAATATTAGGAACAATTGACATGGTTGAAGTATTTGTGTTTTTCACCATTCTAATGATTATAACAATGATGTGTCTTATCTGTATAATTATTGCAGTTCATGTTTTACTGACAAGGATTAGATCTTTTCAATAAACATTTGAAAATGTATTATTGTCTCTTCGCTTTGTAAATCTTTGGGCATGCAAAAGTGACAAATGAAAGGGTTTGTCCCCTTGGGGCTGGCAGCAACTCGTAATAAATGTAGTTTGTCATGATATAAGAGTCTGAAGTAAATCTTTCTCTTTCTCACTCTTTTATTGATCCAATAAGAAGGCACAGGAGTCGTATGATAAATAGTTCTGCTCTTCGTCTTATTTTTACAGGTGCAGAAACGCCAGAACCACCAATGATGAAACTCCCCTTGGATAAAGAAGAAACCACAGGTAAGTACTCACAGCTACTTTGTATTGAGCTTGGAGGGAAAGTTTTTGTAATGGAGGTCAACACATTATAATAAAAAATCTCTGACCCATTGCCAAGTGCCCACTTTGTCTGCTGCAAAGCCATTCAAAGCCTAGAACCTGGTTATTTCACCAGGCTAAATTGAAACCACTGATATTCAATCAAAGGTTTACGGGGCGTCCCATAATGGGCAAAACATAAAAGTAAAACGAACTTCTATGCGACTGTAAAAATTACTCGCATTGTCATCGCAGTCGTGAAGAAAACGTAGTGTGACCCCAGCGAGAGAGATTTCTATATAGGAGAACCCTTGTCTTCCCTTCTCACTGCTCCCACTCGTCCCCAGCATATTAGCACATACCTCGGTCAGGCACACTCCTCCAGGAGCGTGGCAGGACAGCTCGTAGGACTGGTGGCCTCCTGGCACTCCTCCAACATCAGGGACTGCTCCCCATTCGCTTAGGCCAGTGGAAACTGCAACCGTCTGGGAATCTTCTTCTCCACACTAGTTTGCCATCTCCTTCCTCCCATCTCCCTCTTTACCCTATGGACCGCTCTCTGTCTTCTCTTCTGGAGTCTTGAGGAGCCAATCTCCTTGGGATTGGGTTAACGTGTTGTCCATCATAGAATATCACGGGTTGCCTTCTGCCCTGCCCAGCTGGTCTTTGGAGGCCTTAAAGTTGTATGCATACCAGGGGGGCCTTTGAAGGGATCAAATAGGCTTCTCGTGACGTGTATTAATTGGGAAGGGCCATGGAATAGAGCCATCTATGCCCTCCTCACCATCACAGGGATATATCTGTTTCCACTAATTCCTTGGGAATATGGGTGGTCATGTTTGAGGTTGCCGACTCTTGATGTTTAGAAGTTTAGATGCAGTACTGTGAGCTAGCCTGACAAACATTACTGATGATATGAGTAGACTCATCTCTATATTGTGAAGCTTTGTTGACCTAATACCCAGTCCTACTAAATTCATAGGAACTGTGTAACAATAGTAAGCAGACATGATGCCAACATATCTGCGCGTGTATAAGAGCTTCTCTTTTAATAAAAAGAGATAGAAGACTCCCAAAGCAGTGATAAAATAGAACTAGAAGAGACATAAATAGGCACAGTTACAGTGTTCTGTAGTGTGGATTGTGGCCTCATTGTCGACATTGCTAAGTTAGCTTAGGCCTAGCTGCCATGATGCCTCTTTTGCACACGTTATTTTGTGACTTTGTTTTTCCAGACTGCTTGTGCCTATGTTCATGAGAACTGCCTACATTTCTGGCTTTCACATTTTCTGCTGTTCTCTGTGACTTTCGTCTGCACACGATGTACAAGGTCAAAAAACAACGTCCCTTGTTATTCTGTTCTGGTCAGCCCCACGCACTTAGACATAACTTGAAGCACAGCTGTACTGCTGAAATTCGAGTGCTTTTAATATTGCAATATACCTGTTAGAGGCACTTGGAGAAAAACCTATCCAGGGAGAAGAGCTGTGCTTGTCCGATGATGTAAACCTTGCATCTAGTTCTTGAGGTATGGGGGTCCCGCTGACAAAGCCCAGAGGTCTTCTATTTTTATAATAAACTAGTTACTAGCACAGGGAGGGTGGCAAGGCATTATAGTCCTTTATCCACTGTCTTTATAAAATGCTGTCCCCGTTTGTATTCTATGGAATTGTAACAATGCTTACTGTTTTGTCTTTATGCATTATGCTGCTAGTACTGGCATGTGTACTGTGTCTTAGAGCACGTTAGTTGAAATAAACATTTTAAACTATACTGTGTCTCTTAATACGCACGTTGTGGACAAGTATGAGTGAGTAATGAAAGAGTGTTCTTGCTCCCGCGATTCCTGAAAGAGTCCGTGTTCTGGGATGTCTAATCATTGGTAGCTTCGCTGTAGTACGGAGAACGAATGAGACACTATAGCTAGTCGGTTTGGGATTTTGGGCACTAAGGTGGATGGTTGGTACACCACTATACACCGAGGTCCTGTTTTCCTGCGCATAGTTCTGTATATGTGCAGAATCCCCGCAACATGGCGCCACCAACATTTGGTCTGCTTCTTATCTGCGAGACGCTTGAGTAGTGCTTGTGCTTGTCCACAATTCCCCTCATTTCTGTTTCTGGAAACGGATGTGAGGGTGTAACCTCCTATATTGATGTTTTTATAGGTTCTTACAAACTTGAAGTTATTAAAGGGTATTCTCTTTAATGTTAACCCTATATTGCGCTGCCACGCACTAGGTTCTTCTTCATTCTTAGTCTTAATGGCTGTGAATAGAAATATCCCGGCACATAGCCGCGCTGCGCTCCGAGCTCATTTGACAGCGTATGGAGTGCCTGACGCGGGTGTCGCTCTCATCTTTGTGGTTCAAGCTGCTCCGGCTTACCACTTTGAGGTGTTTTATTCATGGGTCACTTTTCCGGCGGTGGATGGAGCTGATAATTTGTTCCATGTGTACACTGCCACGGCCCTTCCTAATGCTTATCGGCCTTATCAGGCTCTTGAAGTGTTATGTCCCGTATAGAGGCCCTAATGTAGACCCGTTCATACATGCCCTAAAATGGACGTATTCATATTTGCCCAAATATGGTCATATTCGTACTTGCCCTATTATGGTCATAGCCGCATATGCCCAATTATGGTCATAACTGTACATGTCCTATTATAGTCAGGATTCCTTATATAGGCATGATCTTTCACCTACATTGGTCCTTGCTAGTACACAACGTGCTCTGAGGGCTGAACGTTATCTATCCTGTGGTTTTGAATACAGCAGGGTTTTTCCCAAACATAGGCCCACACTGTACTCATCAATTATGCATGGCTTTCTAGGAATACACCACCTGCATAATATGTATGTACAAAGTTCACCCCTGACGTCTTCCTCATGTCTAATGACAGACCAATACAAACCATACTGAGGACCGAGACTCTTTAGGTTATAAATACACCACATCTTGCCCCGGTAAGACAGAGGGAACCGAGACTTCCATGCTGACACACTGACCAGAGACGCTGAGGCTCCTGCATGCAGACGCTCCAGCTGACAGCAGTCTGACACAGCCCCGACGGGGTGTCCAACTCGAGACCAGGACGGGGTCCCACACTCTCTCAATTCAGGTATGGGGGTTCGACTAAATCCTAGAAGGATTCTTGGCTCTTAGGCTTTTAGACCTACACATATGCTAGGTACACACAGGTACATCTAGTTAGGCATCATAGGAGTACGCGCACTTGCATAATGCTTTTATATTCATGTATGTATTCATGATTATCGCGAATATGGTAGAACTGTTCTATCCCTTTGCTTTTATCGTACTGCTGATAATATATCTCTGCTATTGTCTGCTGGTTGCCGCAGCACATATACTTTACACTAGAATAACAACTGTTCAATAAATACTTATTGAAACGCCCGACTGTTTATTCTGTGTAACTCTCTGAGACAAACCGAATAAGTAAGCACGAGTGACTGAGCGAAAGGTAGTACATTGTTTCCACGATTCTGAGGAATTTGGGTTGTCATGATCCAAGGTTGCCAGAAATTAATCTCTCCCCGAGAGGAGGAGATTCTAGTGGCACTGTGAGCTAGCTAATGCAAACCAGGCTAACATATACGGTGGGGGTGCACGGAGTCAGTCTGCCACTAAGCCCACAGTATGTTATCCAAACGCGCAGGTCCTTCAGGGGTACTATAGGAACTACACGACATGGCGCCGCCAACGTTGGTTGGGTACTAATTTAACAGTAGAATCTGAGTAGTTCAGTCGTGCTATTCTCAGAGAACTTACTCACAAAACCCCAGAGACGTCTGGAGTGGGTGGGCACAAAATCCGCCGCAGCTGAGTAGTAGGAGAATACTATTTATTGGCTGTTGGTTATTCAAGCTTGAAGGACATATAGTTCCTACAATTGTGCATTTACACCTTATCTTAAAATTCTTTAAACTCCCTTCTTCCACTGAAAAATGGTGGAAGAAGCAGAAGCAACAAGGAGAGTTGAAACAGACCTCTTCGGTTTAGGAGAAGAAGACCCTGAAGATGCAATACAAATTGCACCAAATTACAGAAGGGCAGTCACCATAAAACTTCTAGAACATGGCTTAAGAGCCAGGGGTGGTAAAGTAATTTTTGTGATTGAGGCACACAAATCCAATAAAACAGAGGTGTTCTATTCATGGGTTACATTCCCAGCAGCGAATCCAGTTACAGATGTATTTCACTACTACCTAGAAATTGAAACACCAGCGGACTATACTCCTTTTGAGGAGTTAGAGGTTCCGCTCACTTACCAGGAGCATAATTACTGGTTTAAAGGCGCCCTACCCCACGTACGAGGAAGAGCAAGATTAGGCCCGCTCGGAGGAGCAGGAGCCACATGGCCCATATTAGCGGCATACACACCACATCCTGACATTGGCACAATGCCACAGCCAGACTTACTCGTACAACACAGAGATTTAATTAAAATCTACAGAAACCTCACACAATTTGTGATGAGGACTTTAACAGTTCAGCCTGCACCAGCTGCAGAACAAGATAATCCAGTCCAGAGTACAGTTAATAAAATTACTCCGCAAACATTACACGCGGTAATGGGCAAAATGCCAGCAAAACGTGAACAAATACCATTCTGGATAGCTCAGAAAATAACTCAGCTTGAGGCAGTATTTCCGAATACTACCACCTATGAAAAATACAGAATTCTAACAATCTGCTTGCCCTTGGGGATAACACCACAACTAAAGGATTTCACCTCTTGGGGTCTAGTCTTCGCTGCCATATATACCAGAACACATGGTATCCCGTCACTAGCAGTAATACCTGACGTATTGAGACAGATACAAAATGAGTACGGAGCAGAGCCTGCCCTTAACTTAGGGATGAAGTTACTAAATAACTTTGACCAGGTATCAGCCATAATACTAGCTAACATTAAGGGGGAAGCAGCTTCAGTGGCGATCCGCCAACGCCTAAGGGAGTTCAGTCCACTAGAACAACAACACGAACTACCCAAAATAATTGAAACTGCATATGCAGAATTAGGCAGAGACAGTCTAGGTGGGAAAGCATTAAAACCACAACTGGTGGGCAGTCCTGAAAAGGACACCACAAAGCAGACACCTACTTCTTCTAAAAAGAAGTGGGAAAATAAAAAATAAAAAAAGTCTAAAGACACCAGATCTCAATCCAGGGGTAGGTCTCCTCAACAGGAGCCCTCTGAAAGGAGGTATAACCTCAGGAATAGGGATAATATTAAAAAAACCTGACAGGTATCAGGATACTGATACTCGTTCCTCTCGTTCTTTTCAGGGTACGTCAAGAAACTCCGAGAGGGAAGGACGGTCAGAACACAGACAAGAGGAGCGTACAAAGTCCAGAGACACGCAACGTGCTGCGGACTACGCACCTAAAAAAGAGGATAAACAAAAATCAAAACCTCAGTTCAAAAAGAAGAAGGTAGCAGGTCTCAAGATCAGACATGCCCATAATTCTGAGGACACAGCTTCTGAACGGGGAATGGGCTCTGACGATGCTAGACAGCGCGGCAGAAGTAACGATAGCTCGCCAGAACCTGAAGGAATTTCTGGTGACAGCGGAGTTGAGTGAATATATCACGGTGGAAACACCTGATACTCGTGTAAGCGCCCCACATAAGTTACATGAGATAACACTCCGGATGGAGAGGGACAAGCCCAGAAAAGTTAAAGGTCTATTTTGGGAAAATCTGTCATCTGGTTATGACATCTGTAGGAGAGTAGGATCTGCCTCTTATGTTGCCCCCACTTTTTTTCTGATGTTTACACTGGTTTCTGGCTATAGTCAGGCTGGGACCCTGCCAATCAGGGCCCCAGCCTCTCTGTTCTCTCTAAACGACTTGGAATGCACTCTAGGTGCACTAGTGATTGGATACTGTGGTACCTTATGAGTCCCTAGTATATGGTACCTTAGGTGCCAAGGGCATAGGTACTTCACAGGCCTACCAGGGGCTGAAGCATGTATTATGCCACCCTTGGGAAGCAGACTAAATCTGACACCACAGGTCTGCTACTGCAGCCTGGGTAAGGTGGTGCATGCACCCCTTACTGTGATATAGGCTACCTATATCACTACATAGATACACACATATAAACCTATAAGTCACTCCTATGGCAGGCCTTATCAATCCTGAAGGCAGAGTGCTTGGTTCCTATGTGAGATGGTGCCCCTGCATGAGCAGAGCCCCTCTGCAGCATTCGGAGACCCTTCTCTGAGGCTGTTTGTAGTGCAGCCTGACCATATACTCTTACGCGCATTATAACCTCGCGTTAAATGCTAACTTTGGGATGGCTACACGGAAACATGTCGTGTTTGGTGTCAAACATCTTGGAATACTACCCCCCGCCAGTTCTGGCGGCGGGGGTAGCATTCCACCCTTCTAGAGGGATAGACATGTACCTACTGTGGAAACGCGGTAGAATCCTGAAGAGCCCTGGCATCACAAAATGGATGCCACCAGTCACAGACACTGGGCTGCCCTCCTGCTGATGACCGAAACTCACAGTGGAGGAAGCCCAACAATAGGTATCCTGTCACAGGAGGGTGTGACCACCTTCCAGACAGGGTTTATTGGGGCTGGGTGGGTGCACTCCTAGAGTGCTTTGAAGTCCTGCACTGGGGGAGCAGAAGGCTCCTCTGTGCATATGCCAGTTCAAACCAGCTCAGGGGCTACCTGCCCCTGCTCTGGCGTGAAACTGGACAAAGGGAAGTGGGTGTAGCCACCCCCTCCCCTGACCCTCCCATAGGTGGGGTCATAGAGCTAGTCCCTCCCTTCCTTTTAGTATAAGAGGGGGAACCTGTGCATTGCAAACTAGATACCCCTGGATGATGCTCTGAAGAAGAATCCTGGACCTTCGACGTTCCACTACCTCTGGAAGACTGAAGAATCTCCCTTGGAGTCAAGGAGTGACTCCCCTGCTTGGCAGGCACCAAAAACTGAAATGACGGTCGCAAACTATGCCGCAACCGCCGGAGCCCGAAGTCCCTGCAGCCCAAGACAAGGATTTCCTGACTTCTCCAAGGCCATCGTGAGTCCCCAGTGAAGCTGAGGCCAGTGGACCCCACAAGTGATGAGGAACCGCAGTCCCTGGGTACCGTGCACTATTGTCGAGTGCAACCCCTTCACGACATTCTACGAACCTGTGCTTTAGACCACGTGTGGTCCCAGCCTCTTGCAAAAATCCCTCCGAAGATCAGAGGCCTACCCTGTCCCGAGTGACCGTGGGCCCCTGTTGAAGGAATCCTCCCGAGGTGTCTTTGCAATCCCTTGCCAGCTGGCTTGTGGATCCCCTGAAGACTTTTCTACAAAATCAAAGGGCTCCCCTGATTGCTCCAGGCTTGCCCTGATGTACCCTCGCTGGGTGAGTTCCCCAAACCTTGCTGGTTTGCACCATTGACTTTTTACGCTTTCCACGAGACTTGCTGCTACCAAGGCTTGTTGGCTCAAATCGGGTTGCCGACACCGCAGTCAGCTGCAGACTTTATGGGACACGCCGAATCCAGCTCCTGGTCATTGTCGACGCCTCCTGGACCACGTGACCGAAGAGTCAAGACACCCGTGAATGACCTGAATCTGCCGACGACGGTGGGCATTCATTTTCCTTGCCCCGGGTCACTGCCCAGTGACTTTGAACACTGTCCCCTCTGCTTTCAGGTCTTCCTTCTTCCGAATCCAGGCTTGGATTCCACCGGACACTTCTTCGGACTTCACAAGCAGCAAGTCTTCATTGGCTCCCATTGAAAACGACGCCGCGACCCGACACCAAAGGACACCTATGCACCCGGCTTCCCTGGGTGAGGTAACTCCAGCACTACGGTGCTCCTGTGGGTGTTGGCCCTAGAACTACTTACCCTGTAAGTGACTTGCTTGTAGCTACTCCCGAAGTGCCCTTAAACTCTTAATTTCTAACCGTGACTTGCCCCATTGAAGTCTACGGCGATCCGCGCCTGTGTTCACGCACTGCACGCGTCCCCGTGGGTCCTTTACTTACCTGCCTTGGGTGGTTTCGTGAGGCCCCAACACTTCTGAAGGCCCTGGGCCTTGTCCCTTTGCAAGTCGTTGTTCTTAAGTCTCTTTTTTAGTATATGGTCTGGTACGCCCCTAGGGACCCAGCCATATTTGTGCTTAATCTATTGTGAAACGTTGATTTGTGCATATGTTCCTGACTTCTAATCTCATAAAGAGATTAGTAGAGAGCTGTTTAGTAATAAATACATATATATTTGATATATATACCTGTGTGGTGTCTTTTCATTTGGTGATTCAAGAGATTGTGTGGTAAAACAAGCTGCTTTACATTCCTCCAAGACTTAGCCTGAAGGCTGCTCTCCACAGCTACCACTAGGATAGCTTTCTATAAAGGTTGTCGTAAACCTACCTACCATAAGAGTCAAATTGTACTGGTGCAAGGTGTCCACTTTAACTAGTGAACAGCATATACCAGGCCAACTTCTCACAACATCCTATTAGTAGAGCAAGACTGGCCGCCAGCATTCGTCATGGAGTGCCCAAAGGGAGAAAAGGTAATTTTCCCAGCTTTTTCTGACCTCGTTTCGATACATCTTAAACATGCATATGCGCAGGAGTGGGCGGTTGCCCTAGCTCCAGCATTGTATAAAAATCATGTTGATTGGGATGAGGATTCAACCCACCACGTGATCCCGTTAAAAGTTTCCCCAAATGCTCAAAGGCAATACCCTATAAAGCAGGAAGCTAAAAAACAAGTCAGGGAGATCCTAGATCAACTTGAATACCAGGGGGTGACTGAAAATTGCACTTCACCTATGAACAATCCTTTGTTCCCTGTAGCCAAACCTGACAACACATAGCGTCTAGTTTTAGATTACAGACATTTAAACACTTCCACAAAGACATTTGCAGTTCAAAATACACACATTGCCGCATTAATGAATAACATTGTGCGACAAAAATACAAAACACTTGATATCTCAAATGGATTTTTCTGCCAAAATACAGCGCCTGAAAGCAGGTATCTGACCGCATTCAGTGCGTTAGGGTCCCAAAGGCAATTTTGTCGACTCCCCCAAATGTATAAGAATAGCCCGGGGTTGTTTTTAGCAAGGATAACAGAGTTACTCCAAAATTTGGATGAAGAAGCATTGTCCTATGTGGATGATATTTATCTGACGGACGATGACTTACCGAGGCACTTGACCAGGGTGAGCACCATTATTATGGGATTCGCCTCTGAGGGCTACAAATTTAAATTAAAAAAATCAAAGATTGCCCACCGCACTGTGTCCTGTTTTTAGGATACGAGCTGTCAAGTGAGGGAAAAAGCCTGGCAGCTAACTTTTTAGAAAAGTGTGCGCTGCTCCAACCTCCTAAATCATTAAATAATTCACAATCGATTCTGGGATTCCTAAATTTTGGTCGAACATACATTTTGGTTTACGCAGAAAGAGTAAAACCTTTCTACGATTTAGTAAAACCTGATATTTCAGTCAGACAATGGACACAGGAACATACAAATATCCTGCGTTCCCTACAGGAAGACATGATAGCTTCTAAACATTTACAGACACGCGTAAACGCACAGAACTTAGTGATCCGAGTAATAGCGGGTCAATGCGGGTACACTTATTTAACTTTTAATGAAGGTGAAACGGTACCAATCGCATACAAATCACACCTGTACACAAACGCAGAAATGCGTTTCACTTCAACAGAAAAAATCCTGACAGCAGTGCAGACTGCTGTAGCAAGAGAAAGAGGTCTGGCTCAGGGAAAGCGCATAATTGTCGTGACCCCAGTACCAGCTTTAGAAGCTGTTACAAAAGCTAGCATTCCAAATGCTAAAGCCTTACATCCAAGATGGATACAATGGGCTAATTCTCTTACTGCAACGGATGTTGAATACAGATTTGATCCAAGTTTAAAAACACAGGCATTCCTGCAATACGAACAAGAATACTCTCTACCAAATTAAATTTTGCCTCTAGATCAGTATGAATACATTATTTACACTGACGTTTCTGCTCAACCCGCCACAGGAAGCAAGCAAGCTTACAGCGCAGCATGTGCGATTGTTAAAGGTCGCATGCACGATGGCAAGTTCCATCCAAGCTGTACTAAAACGCAATCTCTAGGAAATTGCACGGCTCAGTTGGCAGAACTAAAAGCACTTATACTGGCACTTATAAATACGGATCACGAATTCCCCACACTTATTGTGTGTGATTCCTTTTACTGTGTACAGTCGTACAATGAATATCTACATCATTGGAAACAAAACGGGTTCAAAGATGCAAAAGGTGGCACAATTAAGCATAAAATGCTATGGGAACAGGTAGTGGGGTTGAGAAACGAACTACCAAGGGCTCACGTGATACATACACTGAGTCATCAGCGTGATGGCGTTCACGTTGAAGGGAATTCATTGGCTGATGAAGCCGCAAAAGGGGCTGTTCGCACAGCCGCCGTAGCTGCAGTTACTCATTCAAGAACGAGAATAGACGGCGAGATAATGGTAGCTGTCAATGCTTCGCGCAAAGGCAGCACAGCAGTACCAAAGAAATTTCCACTCAAGTACTCCTACAAGTTAGATGCACAAAACATTCCATACGCTCAGATTCCTGGAGTGGGGGATAGAGTAATACCAAATATGGATCCTAGGTTGGCAGCACACGAAGGGAAAGGTTCTGTACATAAGGGACTTAGGGAGACGGTTTCTTTGTTGAAAGAACGTTACTGGTGGCCCGTGATGAGTAGGAAGATTAGAGACTATGGGGTCGATTCCGATCTCGGTCGGTAGGGCTCCGAATCGGATTCGGCTTTACCGGATCCGAGTTGGAGGCTTTGTTTCCGACCTATTCGTACAGTCGTCCGAGCGAGCAAGTACGATGCGAGTGAACGCGAAATCGCCGACCGACTCGTTTCCGGGTCCGAACCGCTTCGTCCGACTCGTTCGCACTCGATATGTGGCGCGCAATGGAGACGTTTTACGACCGAGCCAGTACGATGCACGATCCGGACAGCCGGATCGAGTCGGAGCCTCCGACACGAAAAAGCTCCCGGACGCGGACTTCGGGGGTCCGTGCCGGACCCCCCTTCACCCGTAGCCATACAAGTCGGACACAGGGGGGACCCATGGGTCCCCCTATACATGGGTGTACGGTGCGGATGGCACCAACGCGTACCCACTACAGGGGGCCCCCTTGTGCGCAACGTACCCATTGAGTCAATGGGAGCCCATGTACACGTCGTACGACCGGCTCCCATTGACTTCAATGGGAGTCTGACTGCAGGGGTCCGGCTCGGTCGGAAAACAATCCGGATCCGGATCGGTCGGAGAGCTTTCCGACCCAGATCGGAATCGGCCCCTATGTCTGGAACGGCGACATCTGCAAGCATATGGAAGGGTCCACCACAACACGTCCAGTACAGATACCATTATTAGACAGCATTAGGTTGTCCGTTCGTGTACGCCCAGCTCAAATTTCCCCAAGATCTGGCCTCAGCGCTCGGCTGACGCTTGAACTGTTATAAAAGATTTGCGAGTCTTTATCGGCACATACGCAGTTGGCACGTTACATTCTGACCGTGGTCCGGCGTTTAGCTCTCGGGCTTACAAAGAGGCCATGGAAGGAATGGGCGTAGCATTGCGGTACTCATCTCCGTACCATCCCGAGGGAAATTCTGTTGTGGAGAGGAAAAACCGAGACTTAAAGCAATCTTTAACAGCTAGGGTATTAGGCAAGGGCGGTAAATGGGTCGATCACCTTTATGGGGTACAGCGCGCGATTAATAATCAGCCAAGAAGCTCTCTAGGGGGTGTCACTCCTTACAAGGTCCTATTTGGGACAAGAACGTGGGTAACTGATCTTGATTGTACAGGCACAGTGGCACATGAAAAACCATTTGATATCCATGATCGTTTGGCTGTTTTACAGGATCTAAATGAATCCAGAACACAACAAGGTAACATGCTCCAGAAACAGGCCGCCACTGAGGAAGTCAAGGCAGTAACGGCAAGACCTGTCTGGATCCCAAAAGTTGGGGATCTGGTCAGAGAGAAGATTGCTGACAAGAAAGAATTTGGGCCATCCTACAGAAAGCCTGTACCGGTCCTAGCAATCCAAGGCACAAGAACTGTACTTCTGCCACCTCTTGCTGGAAAAAAGGAGAAAAGATTCATCTCAATTGACTTAATCAAGCCACACTATGTGGCCGATACTAAACAGTAGGCCTTGTGGACTCCACAGTAGCAGACGCCCTCCTCTCGCTACAATCCAAGAAGTTCAAACAGAAAGACTCATCACGTTTGAAGAGCCACCTGTACGGAATGAAGGACTAAGCAACAATGCTATGGAACTCGTTCCACTTCAACAAGAAATTCATCTCGAAAATGAAAATCAACTTAGTAACCAAGTTGCAATCAGACCGACTACAGACATCTACGTCAACATGCCTCGTCAAGAGCAAAATCCGATTTCAACAAATCCCGATGCAATTCCAACAATTGATCGAACTGCTTCTGGCTATTTCATGAACTTTGATCACTGGATCCAAGCGAACCGGAAACGACGCCAGCCAAAAAATCACTCCAACAGAAACTCAATGACTTTTTGAACTTTTTTAGAAAGACTTACCTGGTGTCACCTTGGATAGAACTATGGTATATCACTTGGATTTTATTTTTCATTTTCTGGCTAGGTTTAATAATAACTTTTAGTATGCTTATTAATGGCTCTACAGCCCAAAGAGTCAATTTGATTTTAAAACCACACCAGTCTTCACATCGTGAACCAAGAGACTTGTCTTCAGTGAACATCACAGCAGTTCCTATACCGGACGGTATAGTATGGGACAAGATTGATTTTGATGTATTCGGTCCGACTGAACTTTTAAAGCTTAAACATGTATTTAAAATTTCTTTAAGTGATATCATTACCTCCAGTACATTTTCTGATGATTGGGACACTGATACTGTGAACAATTTAATGTCTGATTTAGAAAAAACTGCTGCATTGCCGAACAATGAAATGTTAGAAGGTAGTTCAGATTATGATACATTGTACTGTTATCAGCAATATGGTCATCATCTTACACAAGTCTATAACACCTAAAAATGTATTTGAGTACCACCAGTGGGAACACTGCCCAACACCTCCAAAAGGTAGTTCGCAAGCATTTGCACAGAAATTCACATACTTCTCAGGGTTTATCACATCTGACCCAAAGTCGTTTTTATTATAAAGTGGCGAAAATTTCAGCTCAGAAAATTATGTTAACAAACACCAAACATATTTACTCTGCATCCTTTTTGAACGAGTTGTCCAAACAGGGTTTCGATCTATGGAAGGACACACTAGATTCAAAATTGATCTGGGGTTCTAGGGACTGGCAAGTCCAGGGAATAGAAGCACTTTTTAGAGCATGCCTCATTCCGTAGCAGATAGTATTTTGAATGAAACTGTGCAACAAACAACCTGTCTTGGATTAGCCAAAGGCAAGGAAATGAACACACCGGGGTTTACAACACGATCGCAGATGGGTGGGGGGCAGAATTCAACTACACATGGGGTGAGATTAGATGACATTTTCCAGTACAACAGATCAGATCCTGATTAGACAGAATGGCTGGTGTGGTCCATTGACACAACAAATGTCAACAGAGATTTATGAATACAACCGAAGGGTTTAGTATCCATAGACCAGACCCACGCTATGTACAGAGACATCACCTGGGGGTAGTGACATCCTATAGTGTTGGGAAGTTGTGCCTTGATTGGCTAGAAACCTCAACACTCACAGAAGTGAAGCACCACTTGACCTTACTCACACCTGACATGGATCTTAGAGATTTTCTACTGGGACCCAGGAAACAACGTCAGAAACGTTTCATATATGCAGGCCTCTATGCCTATTGTAATGAAAACTGGAAAATATCCCAACAAGAGGCCGCCGAAAGGATACAGGAGATAGACCGTATTAACTTAGAAAAGGCATTAGCTGTAGTGGATAATGGGTTAACTACTTTGACCTCCAGGATTTACTCCTTAGGCAACATTGTGTCTTTGGCAATCGACATATTAGAACAAGATCTGGCTTTGTTACAACACGGGCAATCTCAGCTACGTTCTATTATGATGCTAAGCTGGACGCTGCAATCTTTGATTGCAGGCTATGTGCCCTGGCGTTTTATAAACACCACGTCTCTGTTTTCGGAATACAATCTGACTGATAAACAGCAGAAATGGCACAAAGGGGAGCCAAATATACAATGTTGCGTATTGAGAAACTGGAACGGATATCTTTCACTGTAGCCGAATCACCATCAACAGAATGGCTAATTCATGGCCAAATCACTCTGCCGGTCACTACGTTCCAGTTTCAGTATTGCCTTGAGCAGAGGCAGGCAGGCAAATATGAGAAAATGAGTAAGGGATACATCAAGGAAACTTGGGAGTTACCATATAGATACCGATGCCGGAATGGGGATCGAGAAGTGTATCTGAGTGGTACAAACTGCAAGAACGCTTTAAGCGGTTCTCTCATGTGTCAAGATATTTCTCTGCACGGAGCCTGTAGCGGTTCAGTAGCGAACTTATCTTGTCACATGTCAGGGACCCCAGCGGCCATGATCACGCCGGTTTTCCAGCTGCTCTCGAATGGGAGTTACTTAATGTTAAATGATCAAGGTTGCTGTGGGATGCTTCCGGGCGTCGCCTATCTGGTCACTGTTAAACTCCAGGGTTACTTGCTGTATGCAAGTATTGTTTCCGCCACTGAACACAGTCAGGGAGACGCCGCTATGGCCTTCGCTGAATGTTTCTTTCATACAATTTGATACTCTGAGCAGATTGAAAGCCATGCTTTTACAGCAACCCGTGCCCTTAACCTCCGCTCGAGAAACCTATGAACTTCAAGTTGCAAGGACCTCGACTGAGATACAAGCACTTATACGTACAAACTGCCCCTTTCATTTCGTAGAAATGGTGGGATGTATCTTCAATATGTCTGATACGAGCGGTAGTGTACACCTCTTTAAGACCATAGGGTCAGGACTGTTAAGCACCTTTCAGACAGTCCTCGGAGTAATCCCAAGTTTTATACACTACGTATTGGGAAGCGTATTTCGAGGATTCCCGCTCATCCTGTTCCTTATTGCAGGAATCCTGATTGTTATATTACTGCTACGCAATGGACGGCCCAATTCCCGAGGGAATGGTGAACGTGCTCCTGGAGCGGAAATACCGTGATCGCATGGTACAACTTCTGGGCATTCCTTGCCTGCGAGAACTCAATGCCTCCTGGTTTCTATTGTTTAGACCAGTATGGGTATACTGCATCTTACCTGTTCTTCGATGCCTGTTCTGCGGAGAAGAATGCACGTTGGATCTTTGTCTAACTTTTCCATCAGATGCGCCTCCGGACACGGATGCAATGCTGGACCCCATAAAGGCCCATGCTCTGCATTGTCCTCAGCGGCTTCCGATTCTGGTGAATGCATTCCTGGAGAATCCACAGGTGCCATTTACTCCTGCTGGGTTAGGTGACTCCTCCACAGGCACCCAGGTTACAACTGCCGCACAAGCTGCCGCAGCACCGACTGTTGGCAGTGCTACATTCCATCTATGTGCGATTGACGTTCTCTGTGAGGCGTTGGATTTGTCGTCTGCAGCAGCTAACACCGCTAATATTGTGCTTCCCAGCCAGGATGCTTAATCTTGAATTGGCTCATTGTGTCCTGGGAAAGAATTCGGCTTCTTCACTCGTTTCAAAACAAACGATCTAAATTTGGAACATTTCCTAAAATGGACACTTTCACTTGAGAAAAGCATGGCCTTCTCCTGCTAATGGTAAAGCAACTTTTGTAGGGAAACAATATGGACTTTTTCAAGTGACAACTAGAAATAGCTGAATTTTAACATTTTCTTTTAAACACTTTTTTTAACGATTTTTAGAACCATGTTTTTACTTGCTTTTAAAAATATTTTTAATTTGTCCAGATTTTAAGTATGGTCATTGTTATCCAATAAGGAAGAGGAGTGGGTGTTATGTCCCGTATAGAGGCCCTAATGTAGACTCGTTCATACATGCCCTAAAATGGACGTATTCATATTTGCCCTAATATGGTCATATTCGTACTTGCCCTATTAAGGTCATAGCCGCATATGCCCAGTTATGGTCATAACTGTACATGTCCTATTATAGTCATGATTCCTTATATAGGCATGATCATTCACCTACATTGGTCCTTGCTAGTACACAACGTACTCTGAGGGCTGAACTTTATCTATCCTGTGGTTTTGAATACAGCAGGGTTTTTCCCAAAAACAGGCCCACACTGTACTCATCAATTATGCATGGCTTTCTAGGAATACACCACCTGCATAATATGTATGTACAAAGTTCACCCCTAACGTCTTCCTCATGTCTAATGACAGACCAATACAAACCATACTGAGGACCGAGACTCTTTAGGGTATAAATACACCACATCTTGCCCCGGTAAGACAGAGGGAACCGAGACTTCCATGCTGACACACTGACCAGAGACGCTGAGGCTCCTGCATGCAGACGCTCCAGCTGACAGCGGTCTGACACAGCCCTGACGGGGTGTCCAACTCGAGACCAGGACGGGGTCCCACACTCTCTCTATTCAGGTATGGGGGTTCGACTAAATCCTAGAAGGATTCTTGGCTCTTAGGCTTTTAGACCTACACATATGCTAGGTACACACAGGTACATCTAGTTAGGCATTGTAGGAGTACGCGCACTTGCATAATGCTTTTATATTCATGTATGTATTCATGATTATCGCAATATGGTAGAACTGTTCTATCCCTTTGCTTTTATCGTACTGCTGATAATATATCTCTGCTATTGTCTGCTGGTTGCCGCAGCACATATATTTTACACTAGAATAACAACTGTTCAATAAATACTTATTGAAACGCCCGACTGTTTATTCTGTGTAACTCTCTGAGACAAACCGAATAAGTAAGCATGAGTGACTGAGCGAAAGGTAGTACATTGTTTCCACGATTATGAGGAATTTGGGTTGTCATGATCTAAGGTTGCCAGAAACTAATCTCTCCCCGAGAGGAGGAGATTCTAGTGGCACTGTGAGCTAGCTAATGCAAACCAGGCTAACATATACAGTGGGGGTGCACGGAGTCAGTCTGCCACCAAGCCCACAGTATATGTTACCAAACGCGCAGGTCCTGCAGGGGTACTATAGGAACTACACGACAGAAGTTCCGCTCACGGCATGGCAACACCGAATTTGGTTTAATGGCGCCCTCCCACACCCGGTCACCCCGATTCGTTTAGGCCCTTTATCGATAGATGAACTGCGTGTGCTGCATACGTCTTTGGTCCGTGTGCACAGAGCTTTAGTACAATATGTCACAGGCAACATCCAGATGGCCCCTCCTGGAGTTGCAGCGCACCCAGCTGGGCCTGGCGGTGTAACTATAAGTCCCGTCATGGTTAATTCGGTGATGGGCAAGCGCCCACAGAATAAGGATGATTTGCCTTATTGGCTTGCTGAAAAATTTGACCAGCTGGAGGCGGTGTTTCCGAATACCTCTCCTGTGGAAAAACACAGGATTTTGACTATAAGTTTGCCAAAAGACTTAATTCCCGAGTTGACAGAATGCAACAACTGGGCTAAGGTATTTGCGGCAGTGTATGCGAAGTGTTTTGGCACTCCCTCAATGACGGTCCTCCCCGCCGTGATTAAGCGTGTTCAAGATGAACATGGCCTTGAAGCGGCTGTAGAATTGGGGATGAGACTAGTGGGAGTGTTTGATGTAGTGGCTGATCTAATCCTTGCAAATGTCAAGGGTGATGCAGTTAACTTTCAAGTAGCTAACGCTTTGGCTTTAGTCCCAGAACTGGACAGCCTCGCGAATTACCGAAAATTATTGCACAGGCTTATAAAACCATTGGCCACAATAGTTTGGGAGTTAAGCCTTTTGCTAAAACGCAAACTCAAACACAACCACAACAAAAATCTCAGTCTGATAAAGACGAGAAACCATTCTTTTCTAAAAAGAACTGGAAACTTAAGAGGCAGGGGAAGCAACAACAGAAACCGGGGTCGCGTGCAGTGTCACCGGCTTCCGAGTCTTCTGAACGCACTTATGATTTGCGCGACCGAGCGAGAATTAAGTCTCCTGACAGGTTTCAGGTCCCTGAACAGCGTTCTCCTCGTTCTGCACAGGCACCATTGAGCTCACAGGCTGCTGGAGGAGATCGCTAGGATCAAGGCAAGGGTCGCGACGCCCCACAAGGACGGGACCAACCTCGTCAGCCTGGAGGCAAGGGGAAGCAAGAAGAACTTCCACGTTCTCGCCCTCAGTTTCAGAAGAAAAAAGTTGCGGCTTTAACAGCGAGATATGCCACAGACGGTGAGAACGAGACTCCTGAATTGGACGTGGGCAGTGATGCTGCTAGACAGTGCAGCGGAAGTTACCATAGTGCGGGAGGCACTACGTCCTCATGTGGAGGCGACAGCAACTGACACTTTCATACTGTTGAGACAGCTGACACCCGAGTGGCACCCCCTGACAGACTATTTAATATAGTCCTTCAAATTGAAGGTGACATTGAGCGTGTTATTAAAGGGATCTTTTGGAAAAATCTGACCTCTTCTTACGACATATTATTGGCGGAGGCGGATTGGCCACCATCATTTGTTCTCGCTGCTCCGAGAGGGGAGGAAGTAATCCTTCCGAGTTTTTCTCGTCATGTCCCCAAGGAGCATGCGGAGGCTTTCGCAGCTGAATGGGCTGTGGCCCAGGCCCCGGCACTGTACCGTAATCACGTGGTCTGGGATGAGGATTGTCCCCCCATGATATACCGTTGCGGTCTATGCCACAGGCTCAACCCCAATATCCCCTCCGGCGAGAAGCTTATGGTCCCGTTTCAGACATTCTGACACAGTTAGAATATCAAGGAGTGAATGAGACATGCGTGTCACCAATGAATAACCCCCTTTTTGCGGTTTCTAAACCCGATGGGTCGTACCGCTTAGTTTTAGATTACCGGCATTTGAACTCTCATTGTCGAACCTTTGTGGTACAGAATACCCATAGTTCTGCGCTAGTAGACAGTCTTGTTCGTAAAAAATATAAAACAACACTTGACCTTTCCAATGGATTTTACTCACACAATTTGTCCCCGAATGCAGTCAATGGACCGCGTTCACTTCCGGTGGAAAACAAATAAAATTCTGGCGTTTGCCAATGGGCTACTAGAACAGCCCGGGGGTCTTCGCCGCCCGTGTTGTCTCTTTATTGGACAGCATCGACCCAGATGCGTATTCGTACGTGGATGATATATATCTGACAGACGACAAACTATGGCCGCATCTTTCCCGAGTATACCGCATTATTCTTCAATTTGCGGACTTCGGTTACAAATTTTATTTTGCCAAATCACACATCGCAGAGTACGCTGTGTTGTTTTTGGGCTACGAGCTCAACAATGAAGGTAGGGGCTTAGCTCCCCACTTCCTGGAGAAGTGCGCACTTCTGCACCCTCCAACGACCCTGAAAAAACTTCAGTCTTTTCTGGGATTTTTGAACTTCGGGCGTTCTTACATTCCCGAGTATGCCCAGCGTATCAAGCCTCTTTATGCCTTGATACAACCAACCTTTTCGATGTCATGCTGGCTTCCGGAACACTCAGCTATTCTACAATCTTTGCAGTCTGATCTACTTGAATCTGAGTTCTTGTTGACTCGTGATAACCACACGAATCTGGTGATCAGAATCGTGCCAGGCGCAGTGGGTTTCACTTACTTGACGTTTAACGAAGGTGACACAGTACCTATTGCCTACAAGTCGCATCTTTACACTTCTGCCAAGTTGCGCTTTTCAACTGTGGAGAAAGTTTTGACTGCAGTGCAAATGGCGATTCTTAAAGAACGTGCACTGGCACAGGGAAAACACATTTTGGTGGTAACACCATATCCTGCCCTTGAGGCAGTGACAAAGGCAAGTGTACCAAACTCTAAGGCTTTGCACCCCCGTTGGATACAATGGCTACTTTTTTGACGTCTCCTGATGTCACCTTTATCTTTGATTCCTCTCTTCAGACACAGGAGTTCTTGCAGTATGAATTTGTTCATCCTCCTCCTTTGTCTTTACTGCCGCTTGAGGAGTACAAATGTATCATTTACACCGATGGTTCAGCGCAACCGGCCACGGGTTCTAAGCATGCTTATTCAGCAGCATGTGCTATTGTGGCAGGTACTATGGTGAACGGTGAGTTCAAATCGAGTGTTGTGCACACGCAGGCACTGGGAGACAAAACCCCCCAATTGGCCGAGCTGCGTGCTTTGGTGCTCGCACTTGAGTTTGCAGACCCGGAAGTGACTACACTTATTGTATGCGATTCTTACTAATGTGTTCAGTCTTTTAATGACAACTTATTCTTCTGGTCTCAGAACGACTATAGAGATTCTAAAGGCAGCGCAATTAAGCATAAAATGCTTTGGGTTCGAGTAGCAGATCTTAAACGACATCTGCCTCTCACACAGGTGATTCACACTCTTGGCCACCAGCGTGTGGGCACACACGCGGTCGGTAACAGTTTGGCGGACGAAGCTGCCAAATCAGCAGTAGCCACCTGCTCAGTAGCAGCAGTTACAAGATCCATGACAAACATAGATAATGAGATTTTGGCAGCTATTGCTGCTACAACGGAAGGTTCTAATTACCCACAGGGTTTCCCTTCCAAGTACTCTTATCACTTAAGTCCCGACCAGGTTCCTTATGTAAGAATTCCAGATGTTGGTGATCGGCTGATTCCCAACGTGGACCGCAGAAATTATTTGATAACAGCCGCACACGAAGGCTTGGCTTTGGCCCATGCTGGCGTGTCTACAACTGTTTCACTCTTTCAGCAGCGTTATTGGTGGCGTGGTTTATACAAACAGACCTGTAATTATGTCCTTTCTTGTGACATCTGTCAGCAAATTAAGCCCTCTACGGTTACACATCCGCCACAAACACAGCTCTGCATTTCTAATAAACCTTTTGGTTGTGTATATCTTGATCACTGCGGTCCATTTTCTTCTGATACTGCATATAAATACATCTTAGTTGCAGTTGATTCGTGCACACGTTTCATCTGGGTTTGGCCACAACGCAGTGCTGACGCTCAAAATGTCATCAGGGATTTGCGTGTCTTTGTGGGAATTTTTGCCTGTGGCACCTTCCGTTCCGACCAAGGTCCAGCGTTCGCCTCTAAGGCATACAAGGATGCAATGAGGTCTTTGGGGGTGCTAGTGCAATTTTCGTCTCCATACAGGCCTGAGGGCAACTCAATTGTGGAGCGAATGAACCGTGACTTAAAGCAATCCTTGACAGCTAGAGTCTTGGGTACTGGCAGGAACTGGCTGGCCCACTTGTATGGCGTCCAACGTGCATTTAATAATCTCCCTAGAAGATCTCTCGGTTGGCGGACCCCTTACAAAATGCTCTTTGGCTTACAGATGTTTGTGCCAGACCTTGATGGTCTAGACATGGCGGCAGCTGCTGCGACCTTTGACGTAGATAATCATTCTACTATGTTATAGGACTTACAAGAGACCCGTAACAGACTTGCAAGTGAACCCTTACCCTCAGCCACTGATGCTGCGCTGCAGATTCCGGTTGCCGGCTGGCTTCCGAAGATTGGAGATATGGTCGGAGAGGAGGTGGAGAACAAAAAAGAATTTGCCCCCTCTTATCGTGCACTGGTTCCAGTCCTTGGCTTGAAGGGTACTCGTACAGTCATCTTACCACCGCTTCCTGGTCGCAAAGACAACAGATACATCTCAGTGGACAATGTCAAGCTACAACATCTGGCCGATTCTGAATAGTGTAACACATGCTGTATCATGTCCAGCAAGTTCAAGGAATCCAGCTGGTGGCCCTCCGGTCGCCACATGTAACGATGTTGCCATTGGGATGGTCTCTCTACCAGGTCGCCTGCTCGACCCACCAGCTTCCTCCTGCAACGAGGAAACTGAGTATGCTTATCCCACAAGCGAGTCATTGGCTGGTTTGCCTACAACACCACTGAACCAGTCCCGCTTTTCTTTTGACTCGACTTCCACTTCATCATTTGTCCCAACCAAATTCAGTGTTTTTGTATCCTGGTTTAGAGACAATTTTTTGGTCCCTCCATGGACATACATCTGGTTGGTGCTATTTCTGATTTTCCTGTTCATGTCCATTGGCTTTGTGACAGTTTTTTTCTTGCTCATCAATGGTCACTACTTGCCAGAGCGCTCTGTGGTGAACTCTATTGCTGGAACTTTAGCTCCGCACTCTTCTTCACACATCATGAAGCGTGACCAGACATTTATGAACATTTCCGCCTTTCCAGTCGCAGATGGCATCGTATGGGATGCAGTGAATTTCCAAATTCATGGACCAACAGAAATTATCAATGTTCCAAATGTACTTCGTGTTTCCATGGGTGATGTGGTAAAAAGAAACATACGTTCAGATTATTGGGATGTCCATGCAATTAAATCCTTGTTTTCCGATTTGAAATATTATGCTGCTTTTAATGCTGAGGATTTGTATTTAAATCCTGCTAATTATGCCGATTTGTATTGTTAGCAACATTATGGTAACCATTTCCTGCATAAATCTAGTACACTTCGAGGTAGTTTTAATTATACCCAGTGGGAACATTGCCCCACCCTCTGCAAGGGAGCTCCCAGACTCTGATAAATAAATTTACTTATTTTACAGACTTTGATAGGTCAAACCCAGGGTCCTATTATTTTAAATTAAATATTTCTTCGAATCCGAAGGTGATGTTAACCCACACCAAATTGTTGTATTCCAGTTCCTTTATGGACGCATTAGCTGTTGGTGGCTATGAGCACTGGAAAGCCACCACTGATTTAAAATCTATTTGGGGCACAAAATCCTGGCAGGTACGCGGTAGGGAGGCCTTACATCACGCTTGCCTCATCCCGACCCAAATATTATTTTTAAATAGTACTATATACCAAACAACTTGTTTTGGTTTGGCAACTTCCAAACAATTGAATGCACCTACCATTCCTGCGCTGTCTTCATGGCCTAACTGGAGCTTGCATTTAAATTATTCCCTTGATGAGTTGCAAGCTTTGTTTCAAAATAATTCATTTAATGTCTCTGCATTAGATCACTCAGATTGGTTAGTGTGGCTGATAACTTCTAATGCCTGCCAACTGCGTTTTCATAACTCTGCTCCTGGTTACAAACAGGATAAACCTGATCCACGTTTTTCTCACTCACGTTCGGTTACAACATATTCAGTTGGCAAATTATGTAAGCAGTGGTTGCAGCACTCTACACTAGAGTCCGTGAAACAACATTTATCCCTGTTATCCTGTAACATCGATCTGGCCGACTTTGTTCTGGGACCTAGAGGTCCGAGACCAAAAAGGTTTATTTATGCGACTTACAATAAAATCTGGAAGCTTTCACAAATAGAAGCTGCTTCCCGTTTACGGGAAATAGACCAAGCAAATCTAGAAAAAGTACTTGCTGTTGTTGACAATAGTATTAACACGCTGTCTTCCCACATTTACACATTAGATAATATTGTTTCTTCTGTTGTTGATATTGTACGAGATGAAATGTCTGTGTTATATCATGGTCAGAATCAGTAGCGTTCAGTGATGCAGTTTGCATGGACTTTGCAAACTCTGAAAATGGGGAAGGTACCATGGGATTACTTAAACGCTACTGCCTTGTTCTTGCCGTTTAATTTGACTGAGAAACAGCAGTTCATGTCCATGAAAGATGCAACATACACTCTTCTACATATCGAAAAAATAGATCCTTTACCTTGCTCTGTGGCGGAAACTGACTCTGCAGTTTGGCTCATACACGGGGTTATCTCTTTGCCTTTCTCTTTGTTTGAATTCAGTTCCTGCATGAAACATTACCCGATAGGCTGTTTTGAGCCTTTGGGCAGTACCTTTCTGCATGAAGTGTGGTCCTTGCCTTTCACATACAGATGCCTTAGGGACAAAAAAGAGGTGTACCTCACAGGGGAGTCTTGCGATTCTACAGTGGGTCGTTCCCTTGTTTGTAAAAACATTAAATTGCACGGTGCTTGTAATGTTTCCGCCCCGAATCTTGCATGTATTTTGAAGGGTATTCCTGTTCCAGCTATATCACCTACTTTCACTATGCTTGCTAACGGTAGCTATCTGCTTTTAAATAATCAAGATTGCTGTGGGTTGCAAGCTGGCATACCCTACATTGTAACAGTTTCGCAACGCGTAGTATGCTGCAAAAATGTGCTTTTTCCACCCCCACGTGGGAAGTTAGATAGTTCCATTTGACCTTACCGGATCCTATCCTTAGCGGATTTTTTTATCCTCTTTGAGTGACAATTTTTTTTTTGGGCCCTATTTCGACCTTTTTTTCCCATTTTTTTCAAAAACCTTTCCCACCTATAGACGTTTGCATTCTGCTCCATCTATTTGAACTCTGTTTTCATCCTATGTCTTGACCTATGGACTGACCAGGGGAGGGTGTAGTGTGGATTGTGGCCTCATTGTCGACATTGCTAAGTTAGCTTAGGCATAGCAGCCATGATGCCTCTTTTGCACACGTTATTTCGTGACTTTGTTTTTCCAGACTCTGCTTGTGTCTATGTTCATGAGAACTGTCTACATTTCTGCATTTCACATTTTCTGCTGTTCTCTGTGGTTTTCGTCTGCACACGATGTACAAGGTCGAAAAACAACGTCCCTTGTTATTCTGTTCTGGTCAGCCCCACGCACTTAGACATAACACGAAGCACAGCTGTACTGCTGAAATTTGAGTGCTTTTAATATTGCAATATACCTGTTAGAGGCACTTGGAAAAAAACCTTTCCAGGGAGAAGAGCTGTGCTTGTCCGATGATGTAAACCTTGCATCTAGTTCTTGAGGTATGGGGGTCCCCCTGACAAAGCCCAGAGGTCTTTTATTTTTATAATGAACTAGTTACAAGCACGGGGAGGGTGGCAAGGCATTATAGTCCTTTATCCACTGTCTTTATAAAATGCTGTCCCCGTTTGTATTCTATGGAATTGTAACAACGCTTACTGTTTTATCTTTATGCATTATGCTGCTAGTACTGGCACGTGTACTGTGTCTTAGAGCACGTTAGTTGAAATAAACATTTTAAACTATACTGTGTCTCTTAATACGCACGTTGTGGACAAGTATGAGTGAGTAATGAAAGAGTGTTCTTGCTCCCGCGATTCCTGAAAGAGTCCGTGTTCTGGGATGTCTAATCATTGGTAGCTTCGCTGTAGTACGGAGAACGAATAAGACACAATAGCTAGTCGGATTGGGATTTTGGGCACTAAGGTGGATGGTTGGTACACCAATATACACCGAGGTCCTGTTTTCCTGTGCATAGTTCTGTATATGTGCAGAATCCCCGCAACAGTTCACAATAGCATGTCTGTTGCCATGGTGTAAAAGAGGGGATACAACACATGCTATTCTGGGGCAGATATATTAATGATATTATAATAATTTGGACAGGCAGCCCAGGACAAATGATTTGATGTATACAAGGTTTTTGCCTTAAAAAGATTTTCAAATAAAGTCTAGTTTACGGAGTACCTATTTGAAGCAGACATTGCTGTGACTGGGAATCTATTTCAGCATTTTGTTTCTTAAACATTGAATGATACAACAGTAACTGAGTGCCTCTCCCATTCTGCAGTGTCATACATGGTTTGTTTATTTTCATTTGAGTATGGTGAGGAATATTATGTACAATGGCACAATTAGATGTCTGACACAAAACATTAGACCCTGCCTCTGGTACTCACCACCCCTACATCCAAGAAGGAGACTGTGAATGGTGGATTAGCAGGTTCAGGTCAGTCATTCAGTACAATCATACCTTTTTATGCTTGCTGCTCAGCAGACCCAGTGGTCCTGTGCGCTCAGAGATGATGTGCATTCCAGAATAGAGCAATCCATGTACCAGGGGCACAAACCAATGCCCTTCCACTCACTGGAGGAGCAAAATGCTATATTTTGCACACCCCTATTGAGGGTGATATGGCCTGTAATTGTTTCAGTTGTTTGTGGCCCTAGTGATGGTGACTGCAGCAGTGGTTGAAAGAAAACTAGAGGTATGATGTTGATTTGAGAATGCTGCACAGAGTCATGATGTTACTTTGGGACAAAATAGTAAATAACTATATACCACGAGCAGAAGGGGTTCAAATTTGCAGATAAAACATCCACAAACAGCTTGTGGCAATAAACAGGCTAATTCCATTTGTTCTCACTTATTTTGTCATAACTGTTATGTTGAGGCTCCCTGCTCTTAGTTTATCCTGTTTGCAGTACTGTAGTATCTTTGTGCAGTGTGTTAGCCATGACATTGTTCCATTTGAGTGGCTGCCATCTTGGATGTTCTATTTATACCGAGGGGAAATCACACAAATCAGATAGAACCAGTACTAAATGGTTGCCTCTAAAAGGTGGATAACATTTAAAGAAAAAAAGGAAGTGAACCAGTGTTTGGAGAGAGGATTTATCACAACTGCAAAGCAAAATAGACTTCAGGTGAAATTTCACTAGAGGGAAACAAAGGTTACTCATGATAGAGCCCAGGCGAAATGTAGTTAAAAGTGCTCTTTCCTAGATGTTAATACAGTTCAGTGCTGGTACTCATTCTAATGACAACTAAGCTCCCCAAAACTGGCTTGGTCAATTTTCTATTCTATCTGTTGGCAGCTGCCAGCCTCATAAAAAGTGTTTTTACCCTAGCACCTTCTCCTCTGGCAAGGGTCAGGGGTGAACTTAACAAATCAGGTATGCCAAGAGCTTCCTTTGTTTTCTTAATGTAATTCAACCGCAGAATCCTATGGCCAAAATCACAGGCAAGGCAACCAGAAATAACTTCATAGTTGAATGTTGCTGGTTATTTTCCCATAGTGTAGTACAAAAAAAGTGGGGCAAGCCTAATGTGATCTTCCACATAGGCTAAGCCCAACTTCTCATGCAGAAAATAATTGGGACGGCATAGGCCTAATCCCAACAAGCACCTACAAAATTGGTTCTCCTCCTGATGCAAATTTATGCAGTTGCAAACACCACATATTGCAGCCCCATACATCAGCACAGGTAGGCATTTCAACTTAAACATTTCTAGTAGGCACAGTACACGTTTAATGCCTACTTTTTGGGCCAATCTAAAACAAGCCCCAAGTGCATGATTAAAATGGAGGCAGTGGTTAGAGAGGCTAAGCAACCAACTACTATGAGAGTCAATGGTCACCCCCAAGGTAAGAAAACTTGTTCAACCTTGAAATATGTTTTCCCTTAATAGAAATGGGCCTAACTGTGCAACTTTGGGAGACACACACCAAATAATGTTTTTTAGTTATATTGGTTTTGAGGTCCATAAAAGAAACAAAACTATCAAAGAGTCCTTGTAACCGTTAGGTGTATGTTAGAGCAGGACAGCATCATCAACATAAAGAAAAGTTTGAGCTGGTGTGGAGTTCAATAATTCAAACATTTATATGTAAAATGAACAAGAACGGTGCCAAGGTGCACATGTTGAGATAGTCCAAATTTATTAATGCACTCCCCATCAGTACTGCACCTGATCATTGCTGGTTCCCCCAATGAGGTGCATGTGAGAAGTCTACTAAAGATTGGAGTAAGTGTATCTGGGTGGGAATGCTCCATCATTTAGAATGATTCACATGGCCGAAAGCACTGTTGAGGTCCATAAATGCAAGGAAAATTGAGCCCTTTTTAGTGATTGTATATTTTCCTTTGAATAGATGAAGGTTTAGACATTGTTCTTGCATCCTCACCCTCTCTCTAAAACCTTAGTGCATCTTCCTAATTATGCCAGACTGATGGGCCTGTCTCTATCCTGTGGTGAATGATACATCCTACTAAGTTGACCACAGAGTCTAACAATGATATTCGTCGATAACAAGGATCCTGCTGATTACCTTTCTTGAAGATTGAAACTAAAAAGGCAGTCTGCCAAGAGGCAGGAATCTTGCAGAATGCTACAGCGTTCAGAGCATTAGTAATTATGCGGGCTCGCAAAGCAATATTCTCCTTATAAAGATCAATGGGAACTCCATCAGGGTCAGGTGCATTTCTAGATGAACTAGTGGATATTGCTGTGATCACCTCTTCAAGATCACATGTAATATCAAGGGGAAATAGGAGAGGGTCCTCCAAATCAGCTGTGCTGGTATTCTCACAAGAGTATATTTGTGTGAAACAATTAACTGGGCTGTCCGCACTAATGTTAATCCCTAACCTGTCAGTCTTGAAAGGCCTTGGTTTGCTCCCATTCCCAATGTTGCAAAACCCATTACATCTTTTTCTTTTCAGGTTCTTTTCAGCGTTTCCCATGTTAACTTCTTGAAGGCCTGCTTCCTTTTTATTAGAGCCATTTTATAACCTGACCTTAATATAGCTATGACAGTCTTGTTCCTAGAGCTACAGTTTAGAGCAAAACACAAACATTGGTTGGCTAACCTGCATTCTCTGTCAAACTTGCCTGGCTCAGTAGATGTAACGTGTTTAGCAGGGCCAGATAGGGTAGACGTGATAGACAGATTTGGTTTTTCAAATGCCTCAGTCATATCAAATGCGGGCTAATTATCTATTTACATATAATCAAGGATCAGTCCAAGGTTAGTTCCTACAGTGACGGTTAACAATGGGATGATGTTCGCAGCCTGCCACATAAGCCTAAGTCCCTTATCTTGAGGGGCTGAGTCAGTCACACCTTTACATATAGAAGGGTGAATACTAACCAGCAGGCAAAGTCCTAATTAGTTGGGATTGGTGTCACTGAACCTACTTTCACTGGTACCCCCTGCGTTGACATACTCATCCATACCATTAGAGATAAATATGTAACCAATAATAGTCCCGTGACCCCAGCCTACAAAAATAGATATTTGTGCAGAGGTGTCTCCCATGATTTTAACCAGAATATGGAGGTCAAATGTAAGTAAACTGCGTAACAGCTTTGGGCCTCTCAGATCTACCATCTGGACATGGAGGGTATTATCAGATGCCAAAAAAGAGTCACACAGAGTTAAATTATTACACACAAAGCGAATCATCAATTTGGCAGCCCAATTCCACAATATTATTGACATTTATAAGAAAACAATTAAACATATGCGGAAGAACTACCCTTAAAATTTGGATTCCAGAATGGTTGCCGTCAACTGGTAAAACATTCAACAGCTTAGAAATGCCGACCATGATGGGCAAAAATCTCCAGGCTCTACCCCCAGCAGAATTAGTAGTAGATATAGAGAAGGTTTTAAACCCGTCCCCAACAATGTACACCAAGTACCAAGTTTCCTGTAATATTATATTGTCAAATTATGAGATATAATTAAAAAAGTTATGCTCTGACAGCTTTGTGCTGTGCTTATGCAAGCAATATTCAAGCATGCCAATTGAGTCATTGAATCTTTGGCCACTAGGACCTCGGAGTGAGCCTCTGTTGCAATCAAAGAATGATCCGCTGTAGGCAGGTCACTTAGGTTTTATGATAAAATGTATTAGGAGATAATAGCCTCATATACAGGTTACAGATATAATGTAGATGTAACTTCAATGCCCCACATGGAGCAGTCTCCTGCTGCTCAGCCTGCTCTATCCAGCCTATCTCTCAAGCATGCATAAACATTCTAAAATGATGGCACCATGCACACACACACTCTGGCTGAGCAGCAGGTAGCAGAGATCTAAGGTGAGAAGGAATCATGCCTAATTTAAGATATAACACATTTACCCCCTTAGAAATAATACACAATAATGAAGGGAGTATTACAACTTTAGTCTAAATAGTAAAAACAGGTATCTTTCAACCGCCCATCTTAGGGCATCTTGTGAGCATATAAAAATAGTCTCTTTCAACCACACACACAAATACAGCAGGCATAGAGTATTTCACAACCCAAGCTCATCCTTGCAACAGGACACTACAAAACTCAGAAGAAAGGTCTCTTTCGGCCACACACACAAATACAGTAGTCATAGGGTATTTCACAACCCCAGCTAATCCTTGCAACAGGATGCTACGCAACTCAGAAGATAGGTCTGTTTCAGCCCACACCCATTCCACCCTAGGGAATCTTGTGAACACAACAGTAAGCAAAGCAAAAAGATGTCTCTCAACCCACACTTAGCCCAGCCTAGGGCATCTTGTGACCAAAGAAAAGCAAAGAAAAGGGTATCTCTCAACCCACACACACGCATCACAACAGTAGTCAAGAACGATCACACATAACAAAATGCTCACTACAGCAGTAGGCAGAGGGAATCTGTCACCCCTGCTCATCATAACAGGATACTACATAAACTTGAACTCAGTAGGCAGAGGGAATCTCTCACCCTTGCTCATCCTAACAGGATACTACATAAACTTAAACTCAGTAGGCAGAGGGAATCTGTCACCCCTTCTCATCATAACAGGATACTACATAAACCTGAACTCCGTAGACAGAGGGAATCTCTCAACCTCAGAGACGTTTTAATGCATGGGCAAAGTGGGCTCTGGCCCAGGGCCCCAGCCTTTCAGGGGGCCCCCTGACTGAGTCAGCTCCGTTCTCCAGAGTTTTGCCCTAATGACCTTGAATATTTCTTAAACAGATTGTTTTAAATACTGTTTTCCTTTAATTTATTTTTTATGTACCTGATGTGTGAGAGTCTAGTACAGCCATTTTGCAGAGAAATGTTGTGTTTATGTTTCATGCAATATACATAAAAAGTTTCTTTTAGATCAAAACAAGGCCTAACATATAAGAAATGGGAGGGGGTCACAGAGATTATTTGCAGTAATATTGGTGAGCTGATGCTGTGTTACAATATTGAAAACACACATAACTATCCCTGAATATTAGATGTAAACACATTTAGGGCCTTATTTTATGAGAAGTGATGCATCGCTGTGTGAAAACAGGGATGCGTCACTTCTTAGTGCGCTCTCCTTGCGACATGATGGATGCGTCATATTTACTTTATGACACATCATGTCGCAAGGAGTTACAGTTACGTCAGTATTTCTGACGTATCTGTGGGCGCAAAGTGATGCATTGCTGGGGTGTGTCTGAAAATAGACGCAACTCCAGCAATGTGTCCTTTCACATGGGGCAAGCCCCATGTGAAAGGGCCTGCATCAGTCTTACGCCTGCTGTGAGGCAGGTGTAAGATATTGACGCAATGGTGTCCTAGAAGTGGCACACTGAGTTCTCATAGATTTCAATGCGCCACTTCTACCAGGCTTTTTGCGGGGTAACACCCATCCTGCATACATTATACCTGGCGCAGGTATAATGTGGTGCAGGGGTTTACAAAGTGACGCATCTGCCTAGATGCGTCATTTTGTAAATAGGACGCAACATGGCACATTTTTACGCTGCCGGTGCGTACAAAAGTGACGCACCGGCGGCATAAAGGTAAAGCAAGGCCTCATAAATAAGGCCCTTAGAATTTGGACGAGTGTTCCTTTGCACTGTCAGGGACCTAATGAAATGAAATAGTGTATTTAATAAAGCGCGCAGCTACTCAGACTAGAGTGTCCTGGCGCGTGACGGCGGGAGGAAAACATGCGTAAAAGACCCATCAGTTATTAAAAAGCCAGGTTTTTAAGTTCTTCCTGAAAGAGAGTAGGTCTGTGGTTAGTCTCAGAGACTCAGGGAGTCTATTCCACAATTTTGCGCCTAGAAGGCCGAGGAATCTGCCGCCAGTGCGGGCACAGCATATTTTAGGCACGATGGCCAGGTTGGCTTTGGAAGATCTTAGGGGTCTAGATGTTGTGCAGCGATTAACGCGCTTTAACGCGATTTAGGTAGCCGGCTACTAAGCCGTGGAAAGCTTTAAAGAACATGGCCATCGCTTTGAAGTTGATCCATTCTTTTATGCGGAGCCAGTGTAGAGACTTAATAGGGGTCATACTAGATCTGGGTTTAGGTCTCAGGATGGCTCTGGCCGCCGCGTTTTGTACCACTTGTAGGCGCTGGATAAGGGATTTGGGAAGACCGAAGTACAAGCTGTTGACATAGTCAAGCTTTGATGTCACCAGAGCCTGCACCACGATCTTTCTGCTCTCAAGCGGTAACAGTGGCAGGAATTTTTTAGCATCCGGAGTATGCCAAAGCAAGCGTCAGTTAGATTTTGGATTTGAAAGCGCATGGAGAGTGTCTTGTCTATGACAATTCCTGAGTTTTTGACTTTCTCCTTTTCCGCGGGCGGCAGATCTTGTGGCCACCAAGAGCTCCAGTCAGGCGTTTCTGGATTACCAAAGAAAACAACTTCAGTTTTGTCAGGATTGCACTTCAGCTGATTGATCTTAAGCCAGTTAAAAACCTTTGTGAGGCAAGACCTAATCATTGCCCCGTCAAAGTCGGTTCCTTTTTCACATGTAAAAATCAGCTGAGTGTCATCAGCATAGGAAACAATTTTGACGCCCTCTTCCTCTACCAGAAATGCAAGGGGGGATAGATATATATTAAAATGGGTAGGGCTGAGAATGGAGCCCTGAGGGACACCTACATTCATGGCCGGAACCGGGGATGAGAAAGGGGGAGCCAGATGTTCTGAGATCTATTTGCCAAGAAGGATGACATCCATGTTAAGGCGGTCCCCCAGGCCGATGTTAGCAAGTCTCTCCAGGAGCCTCTCATGTGGGACCGTATTGAAGGCCGCCGACAGATCGAGCAGTATCAGAACAGCCTTGCCTCCCTGGTCCAGCTTACCCTTGAGAAATTCAGTCACTTCCAGCAGAGCGGACTCCGTACTGTAGTTAGCCCTAAAACCGGATTGGGACTCATGAAGGAGCTTCC
Source organism: Calotriton arnoldi (assembly GCA_963921515.1). Classification (NCBI taxonomy): domain Eukaryota; kingdom Metazoa; phylum Chordata; class Amphibia; order Caudata; family Salamandridae; genus Calotriton; species Calotriton arnoldi. The sequence goes on along the minus strand of CAWUFW010002500.1, from coordinate 374,483 downwards.
CATCTTCAATGTGTTTTTGGAGGGCCTTGTTTTCATGCTTCTCTAATACTTTGGAGAGGGCCGGAAGAAGGGAGATTGGCCTGTAGTTGGCAGGGTCCATCGATTTGGCGTTAGCCTTTTTTATCAGTGGAAGAATCTTAGCATTCTTCCATAATTTCGGCATGTTGCCTAAGGAGAGGGAAGCATTAAAGATCTGGTTTACCGTGGGGTTTATGGTGGGAGCTAATAGGTTCAGGATATTCGCTGGACATGGATCGGTAGGAGAGCCAGACTTAATGCTTTGGAGAAGGGTCAGTGACTCTTCAAGCTGAAACTCAGGGAAAGCTAATAAAGATGGAGGATCCAAGAGGTGAAATTTGCTATAAGAACTAAGGTAGAAGTTCAGTTCTTCCTCTGAGATGCTAGTGAAGGCTTGTTGGATCACGGAGATCTTTTTGTGGAAGAATTGAGCTATTTGCTTAGACCATTCTTCCGTGCATGGCCCTTCCTTTGTGCCGGCTTTCGGGGTGGTAAAGGATTTAACTATGCTAAAGATTTCCTTACTCTTATTTTGGGCATTTTCTATCTTGGTTTGAAAGAAGTTTTTCTTGGCTGCCTTCACGAGAATTTAATGAGCTTTTAAGGTGTCTTTATACACCTTCCTGTCCTCAGATAGATAGGATTTACGGCATTTCCGTTCCATTTTTCTACAATTACTTTTGCTAGATCTGAGGGAATCGTTAAACCATGGAGCTGGTGGGGCCGACCTCTTTGAGGAGCGGGAAGCAACCGGTACCGCTGCACCAATGTTGGTTCGGAGCCATGAATCTATTGAGAGGGCGTCCGAGTCGGGGCAGCCAGACAGCTCCGGTGAGGAACGACTGAGGGCGTCTACTAACATCGGGATGGATATTTTATGGAATGTCCTGTAATTAGGGACCCTCTGCCCTGCGTTAGCCCGAGGGGCTGTGGCAGAGTTGGGAATGACGAATTTTAATAGGAGGTGGTCAGACCAGGTAATGGGAAGAGGTAGGCTTACTGATATGTCAAAGTTGTGAAAGATTTGGTCTAGGGTATGGCCCTTCTCATGGGTGGCCGAAGAAATAGATGGAAACATGTTGCAGGCCTGCAGCGTCTCCAACAAGGAAATTGTTTGAGGGTCTTTTCCATTGTCCATATGTATATTGAAATCTCCCAGAATAAGGCAGTTGTTGTATTTTAAGGCCAGGGAGGTGGTGGCTGCATTAAGCGTAGTAATAAAATTTCCAACTGAAAACCAGCTATGCTATGATGGGGAGATAAGGTACAGCGGATGCCTAGGGACTCTGTGCCCTCGATGTTTTCCATCGGGATGGGAGAGCAGTCTAGTTTTTTATTGTAAATTATGGCGACACCGCCCCTTTCCCACTCAGTCGGTCCCTCCTAAGGATTTTATAATCCGTAGGGATGGCCGAAGTGATAGTAGGGTTGGAGGCTTCAGACAGCCAGGTCTCAGTGAGAAATAAAAGATCAGGCTGTTCGTCTAAAAGTAGGTCATAAATGTGTGGTTCATGCTTTTGCATAGACCGACAATTTAAAAGGGTGGCCTTTATGTCCTCTGTTTTCTTGTTGTTTTTACACTTACTGTTGCATGGGAGGATCTTGGGTGCGAGTTCCCTGGGCTGGAGGAGAGACCAGTTGCACTTATTGCATCGAAAGTCTACCTCCAAGCTCGGATCAGCCGCTGTACACTGACATAATGGTAGCCGCCTAAGGCTAAGCAGTTTTTCCCTATTGTAATATAAAGAAACTCACCGGAGGGGAACTGGGCAGCATGGCCGGCGTCGGACGCCTCAGGGATGCTGACGGGCGCAGACGGGCTTGCCTTTGGCACGCCTGTGGCGCGCCCGCTGCACGCGTCCGTTTGTATTGGGAATATATAGGCTAATGCCTATGATGCAAACTGGATCGCTAATGCAGCTGAGGAAGCGGAAACTGCATGGAGGGAAGTGAGGAGCCCGATAGTAGCCCCAGCCCTCCGCACAATGGGCGTATCAGCCACGGCAGACCACGACTGGAGGAAAAGCAAGATGCGAATCGGAGCAGCTAAGGAGGTGTAGGCAAGCAGAATCAAGTAAAGTGCAAGTGCGCATAGGTAGGAGAAATTGTTAAAAAGCACAGTGTAATTCAGCCACACATATACAATTTAAAAGGTATTAAAACCTAGTAGCAGGGCAGGAAACACTAAATCCTACCTCTGTCAGCTGCGCACGTCCGTTTACATCGGGAATATATAGGCTAATGCCTACGATGCAAACTGGATCGCTAACGCAGCTGAGGAAGCGGAAACTGCGTGGGAAACAGGGGCTCAAATTGGATCATAAATTCAAAGCTGTTCTGAACAGGGGCCCCCAAAATATGTTTGGCCCAGGGCCCCCAAAATCCTTAAGATGTCCCTGCTCAACCTCGATCATCCTAACAGGATACTAAATAAATTTGAACTCAAGTAAGGAACTCTCCCACAAACCTTGCAGGACCAAGGACATTATAAACTCAATGCTACTCTTACAAACAGCATTTTCGCCACAGCACAGTTCCTGAGTTTCAAAAAATGGCATCAATATAACATTGCTCCTTTCGCATAACTTTGCACCATACTACGCACGCATGTATACCATATAATTGCCATAAAACTACTATCTTGCATTACATCTCATGCAAACCCTATAAATATTACTGACAACTGTACTCAAACCCAATATATCAAACAAAATATTGCAGGTAACACAACGTTCAGTACGACAGTGAACGATCTATCACCCGAAATACGCTAAATACACAAAGAATGCACTTCTCCTAAGGAATTAACACCAAAGTCCATCAGAAAACACAATAAATCAAAATAAATAAAGCGGTCACCATTGTCTGTGTTAATACTTTCCTGCCAAGATCAGCTCCTAACACGATTCAGTACACTTCCAGGCTTTACTCTGACTCATAGCACTGCATAAATCCAGACAGGCACTGCTGTGTTAATTCCAATGCTTCTATAAGTGCTCTCCAGCGTTTTCAAGAAATTATATTCAAAATAAGCAAAATTCCTTTAAATGTTGACATCAAAGCACCACAGAAGTAGCGCCATAAGTACACACTGGTATTTCAAATGGTGCATTAATGCACACCGAACTGACACACCACGCGGCCCCAATGAAGGAAATAATGCAGCAGCTTACCAGTTGCGCATCTACCAAAGACTCACTTCGAGGTGACAAACATAAGCGCTGCCTAAAACAATCTATTGCCAATAGATCACCAAACAGTGTTGATAACGAAGCAGGTTAACATCCAGTTGCCACAGGTTCCCTCTGTCACATCCAACTTAACAGTACTTGCAGCTGCATCTAGCTCACTGTAAATGTTGAGCTGCAAAACTGCTGATCGATCCCAATTGAACACTGCCATCTCAAATTAAACAGGTTACACACTTAAACACCCTCTGATCTGTAACTGCCAATCTGTATGATGCAGTGGAATCCAAGCTGTCAGTTGGAGATGACACTTGTGGAGCTTAAGGGTGTTTCTTCTTTCTTGCATTCATCAATCTCTTTTCTCTTTTTCTTTTGGAATTCACTTTATGTAGGAAAGTAGGATCTGCTTCTATGATTACCCCCACTTTTTGCTTGATGTAATGCTGTTTTCTGACTAGTCTGACTGAGCTCCTGCTAATCAGGCCCCCAGTCTCTCTGCTTTCTCCCCTAAATTGTTGTGGTAAGTACTTAGGTACATCCCAGATTGGATACTGGGGGTACCCTTATTAGTCCGTAGTATATGGTACTAAGGTACCCAGGGCATAGTTACCCCAGAGGTCCCCCATAGGCTGAAGCATGTATTATGTAACCTAAGGGAGACCATTCAAACTATATCTACAGGCCTGCCATTGCAGCCTGGATAAGCTGGTGCTAGCACCACTTACGAAAGATATAGGTTTCCCTATGTCTAAGGTCACTGCACTTAAAACCTATAAGTCACCCCTATAGCAGGCCTTTTCAATCCTGAAGAAAATGTGCTTGGTTCTAAGTGTGAGGGTGCCCCTGCATGAGCAGGACACCCCTACAGCCTTCGGAGTCCATTCTCCCGGGTTGTAAGTGAGACAGGCATATAACATATAGAGGGGCACCGTGTCATTACGCGATGACCATCTCGAAACTGGCTGTAACGAACCCTGTTGCGTTTGGTATCAAACATGTTGGAATCATACCCCCACACTCTGGGAGGTATGATTCCAAGCACTGTAAAGGCCCTCCGTTAGGCCCTCAGTGCTCCCGGTACCAGCCTTCTAGACCGGACAGCACAACATGGTTGCTGACGACCAGAGACACGATTCTGCTCTCCTGCTGCTGAGCCAGCTTGAGCAGGGGAAGGCAGAACAATAGGCATCCTGTCACAGGGAGGTGTGACCACCTCCTAGACAGGGTTTAGTGTATTGGGGCAGGGTGGGAGCGCTTGCCAGGGCCACATAGTCTGTGTGCAGGGCACATTTGGTGCCCTCCATGCATAGTCCAGCTCAAACCAGTTCGGAGAGCTGTTGGCTCAAGCTCTGGTGCGAAACTGGACAAAGGACAGGGGAGTACCCTGTTGTTCAGCCTCTCCTTAGGGAGGGACCCCTGTATCGTCCCAACCCTTTCCTTAGGGTATTTAAGCGCTTACCTGTGGGTGGGTCCCTAGATGCGCCGTGAGACGCAATACAATTAAGACACCACTTCAACTTCAACCATCTGGGCACTCTGGAATTCGCTCTGGGCATCAAGGCTGCAACTGGGAGAACTCCTGCTGCTCCTGATGTCTTCGCCCTGCTCGTCTGCTGCAATGTCTGTGCCTGTGCTCCATACAGGAACTCGTCCAGGGCCTGTGGACATCCAAGACACCTGAAGGAATTGCCTTGAAGTGTTGGAGTCGCTTCCCTGCACAAAGCTGACTTGTCTGCTGATCCTGGGCTCTTACAGGCTCCAAAAGGCTCAGTAACACAGGTGGTGGTTCTTCAAATCCCTTGAGGCCTGCCCTGTCCTCTCACCAAGTTTGAGGCCAGTATCCCTTGCCGGAGCCACAGGAACCGAACCCCTGTGCACTGCGTCGACTTGCAGTTGCATAGGCTTGTTGGCCTCCTTTCACCAAGCTCTTTGGGCTCCAAGTAGCCCCAACCTCAAGCATCTCCTGTGACCAGAATCTTCGACCACACCGCATTACTTGCACCGTGGGCCTGCTTCTTTGGTAGCTGCTCGAGGTCTTCTTGCGACTCCAGTGCCTCCGGCCTGTGGGTCCTGTCGAGGGTCACATTTGAATTCTTCTGGGCTCCCCTGATTGCTCAGGGCCTGCCCTGACTCCCCTGCTTGTGGTGAGTCCCCTGGACCTTGCTGATCCCGACATTGCACATTCTTCTACTTCTTCATTGGTTGCAGTTGCCAAGGCTTGTTGATGCTTCCGCCAGACACCGACCCCTCACCTCTTGACATCCGACATCGGACAGCTAGTGTACTGCTCCTGGTCTTCCACAGCATTGCCTGGCCCACACAGCTGCAGTTTCAAGGTCACCGTCAGCTCTCCTGCAACACCCAACATCGGTGGGTATTCGTCTTCCGTGCCTCCTGGTCACTCCTGAGTGGCATAAACTCTGTCCCCTCTGCTTGCAGGTACTCCCCCATCTTGAATCCACCTTTGGGTTCCACTGGCCAATTTCTCCTTCTCCAGCAGTGGCATCTTTCTGAAGTCTCCCATTGAGTTCGACAACAGATTCCGATGCCACTTCACACCTATGCACCCGGTTTTCCTGGTGCAGGTATCCTGCTTCCTAAGGTATCCACGGGTGGGGTGGCTCTCCAACCACGGGGTTTCTTCAGGGTCCACTGAGAAAGGTCCTCTTTCTTTAAAATTGCAACCACGATTTACACATTGATTTGTACGGAGAACGCAGTCGTGTTCCTACAGTGCACACGACCTCCGTGGGGCTCCTAGATAATCGCCTTGGGTGGTTCCTTGGGTCCCCGGCACTTCTACGTCCTTTAACTATTGTCTTGACTCGAGTCGTGGTTCGCATACCACTATTTTAGTATATGGTTTGGTCTCCCCCTGTGGACCACTGTGTATTCTGTGCTACTTACCTGTTTCTATTGCAAAGTATTGTGTATATCTCCGGCTAGGAGGTATCTGTATGAGTTAGTGAGAGTCTTATAATAAATACATATTTTTATAAATACACTGTGTGGTTCTTTTTCGCTTAATCTATACCTATAAGATTGTGTTCTGGTAAAACAAGCTGCTTTACGCTCCTTCTGGACTAAGCCTGAAGGCTGCTCTCCACAGCTACCACTTAGAGAGCTTTCTAAGGTTGTCTAAGACCACTAAAATCACCATAAGGGTTGTCTGAATCAGTGCTAGGTGTCCACTTACATAAGTGTACATGATATACTAAGCCAGCCTCTCACACTTTATCTTAATCTCCTTTTTTGGTCGAGCCTTGATCGACCTCTTGTATCCTCTTCTATGGGATCTGGCAAACCCACCAATTGCCATTGGCTGTTATCTGTGTCCTTAACAAATGCTGGCTTGTTATTGGTGCATTTGTTCAAATGTCCCTCCTTTGTGGGCTTAGCTCCCTCGCTAGCGATTTCACTCAGAGAAGGTTTTGTTTGGCCATCACACTGTAGTGTGAATGATGGCCCCTCCTCCTTTCCGATGTCTGCCTCTGTCCCTTTTGCGACAGGTGTGTTCCCAATCAACTGCAGTGGATTGCGTGTAAAAGAAACACAGTTTGAAAAACATGTTTGTAAAAAATTAGAGTGTACATTTAACTGCATAGAACACGGTATTTTCTACATCATAATAAAATTACCATGATGTATATTTATATTCCATATATTAAACGCTGTGTTTAAATGCATGTAACAGAACATTAACAGATAGTGTTATCATTTAGATAATGAAATTAATGATGATCCTAATTTGCATTGTACTGTCGCCCTTCACTTACACTTCATTTTTTCCTTTCCGCAATGGCCGACAGCTTTACAGGCAGCTGTGCATAGATTTCTAATGGATTGTGTGCAAGTCCCTTTTCTATTTTTGAGCATCCTGTGAGAAAGATGTGGTCATGTGATTAATCATCAGACAAATTGAGCTTAAGGGAAGGTGGCTGCCGGCCACAGAATCGAGTTACTTGCGCAACAAATGGCCCGAGGGTTGTTCCGATCTGCTATGGACAGCATCACGGTAGCTTGCTGTGGGATTGGCAGACTACGCATGCTCACCAGCCAGGTACTCTGCAGTGCGTCAATTGTTTTCGCCACTGTCAGTATGGTTTGTGCCAGCTTATTTAGTCGACTTTCTCGTGTTCAGTTAGTTTCCACACTGCCTGTTTTCAAGATAAGGAGATTGTCCGTTTTAGCAAGGACAAGGTTAAATAAGCACCTGGAGGCCCACGGGACAGTAATATTTTGCCTCCCTCATTTAATGATTTTACATCACATAGGAACAAGCATAGTGCCTATATAGGCAACACTCCCCACCCAATGCCAAATAGCATGCATGATGGAATAAATAAATACACAACACAATTTTTGTTTGGGAAAATATTGCTGCAGGTTTTTTCCATACAAAAGTATGCAACATGGTGGGTTATCTTACGGGCGATCCAAGGGCAGGCAGCTGTGACTAACCTATGCTGCCCTGCCCACCTGATTAGCCAAATTGCACTGTGGCCAACCCAGTCAGTGCTACCAATTATGGTGTGATCCCCCTCCCTAGGATCACGTGCACCACTGGACCACCGTCTTACTCACGCCCCTTTCAGGGCAGAGCGTTGCAAGGCCAGCCCCCGGTTGTTCAGGCTTACAACCGCCCTAAGGACTAGCGGGGCGGCGACGACTCTTCCAGGGACCTGCCATGAGGACTCCTGGGATTTGGCACTGGCACCCCTATTGTGCTCCTGCAGAGGTCCCCTTCTGTACCCTTCTGCCTCCGGATCGCCCTGTAACTCCGCCTGCAACACAAAAAGAGAATATTAGAAGGTTCTACCTAGCCATGCTCCCTAGCCACACGCCGGGTAAGCGGTAGGGCGGGAGACGGCGTGTCTGGCTCAAAGAGGGCACCAGAAAGGCATAGGGAGGTATAAGTACCCTCCCCCAACCCTTTGTGCGCCGGAAATGACGCTACACCCGCGCCGAGCTGAGGGACTCCTCCCCGGGTCCCCAGACTAGAGGGGTGATGATGTGCCTAAGTGGTACTAAGGGGGCCGCCCTTTTAGGAGGCCCACTGCATGAGCCACGGGCAGTCGCATAGTGCCTATATAGGCAACACTCCCCAGCCAATGCCAAATAGCATGCATGATGGAATAAATAAATGCACAACACAATTTTTGTTTGGGAAAATATTGCTGCAGGTTTATTCCATACAAAAGTATGCAACATTGTGGGTTATCTTACGGGCGATCCAAGGGCAGGCAGCGGTGACTAACCTATGCTGCCCTGCCCGCCTGATGAGCCAAATTGCACTGTGGCCAACCCAATCAGTGCTACCAATTATGGTGTGATCCTCCTCCCTAGGATCACGAGGACCACTGGACAGCCGTCTTACTCACGCCCCTTTCAGGGCGGAGAGTTGCAAGGCCAGCCCCCGGTTGTTCAGGCTTACAACCGCCCTAAGGACTAGCGGGGCACCAACGAGTCTTCCAGGGACCTGCCATGAGGACTCCTGGGATTTGGCACTGGCACCCCTATTGTGCTCCTGCAGAGGTCCCCTTCTGTACCCTTCTGCCTCCGGATCGCCCTGTAACTCCGCCACAGCTCTGGAGGCGGCCCCCGTCACCTGCAGAGCCCCCCACCAATACTGCGAATTTCCTCACCTGCAACCCGCTATTTCCAAGGCCTCCTTAATGTCCAGTAGGAACAGATCCATGCCCACCTGTGACAAGTGCACCCCATCTTTGTCAAAATAACCTTTGGTGTTCGCCTGGATTAGCCCATGCCTGATGAAGCCAAAGCCCCTTTGGTCTGTGAACTTGCGCATGGAGCTGTTTATCCTTCTCCGGGAATGTTCAACTGCTTCACATGACCTGGCCCCATGCCAAACCCTCCATGGAACTATTTCAGACCACCAAAGTTCGCATTGCCCAATGTATTTGCTGATCTCTCCCATTTCTGCCTTCATTGCCTGCAACAATGCCCCTCTACCCATAACCGTGAGGTTGTTGCCTCCAAGGTGGATTGCCAAGAAGTTTGGGGGGCCTCCCCCCTGCCAGTCTCTGCTGTAGTTTGCTAAGTAGGCTGCACCGTCTCATGCCCGGATACCAGAAACCAGACAATCTGTGTCTGGGAGAACCCGTGCTTCCAATTACTGTGTTCCGCCCATTGTGCCAACCTGGCGACGCACAAGTGGCCGATCACCCACATCTTGAACCCTGGCAAAATAAATGAATGCGCAGTTTCACACACTGTTTTAATGTTGCTACAAATACACACTGCACATGTTGTAAACAAAAGAAACCATAACACAAAACACTGCAAACGAAACTATACAATACACATCATTGCCTCATGCTGCTTCGAAGCCTGTCCTACTGGTGCCTGATCCACCCTTTGAGCCTGCTGAAACCCCTCACGGGCGGATGTAGTGCTCATAACAATGAGACTCCCAGCGTCCCACCTTTTTAATGCGCTCTGGTGACAGGCCCACCTTGAAAGCCGCAGTGGCCGCCCCAATTCTGAATGAATGACTGTAATACTTTTTGTCTGGGTGGGCCTGGCCGGACCATTGTAAGCAAGCGATCATGATCTGGTCTACCTGAAATTTTGTTAATGGCACCAGATCAGCATGTATCAAAAAGTATCCTGCTGCTGTAGGGCGGATAGCCACGTACTCTCTAACCCGAGCTACCGGGCAGTACCTTGTGTCCCCCAGCGGCAGTAAAACTACATCTGCCCCTCGCCTAGCCTGGTCAGTTTTGGACTTCCTGATACGTATTTCTAAGGAGTGACTCATCAGCTGCACATCCTAGCTGCATAAGGCATCACCTTACGCATCTTTTTTGGATCTGGCCACTAGTTCACTTATCCGGAACACCCCAAAAAATGCCAGGCAAAATGCAGCAACAAAGAGGCTGGCCTCGAAGTGGGAGTTTGTGACCTTATCGACAGCCTCTAACATGCCCTGCAGTATGTTGAAATCGATGGGAGCCCTGTTATCTGGTGCCCTGATCTCTTTCCTGGCCCACCCCTTGAGAGCGGCCCGAATGAGAAAGGCCTTAGTTGGATCCTGCAACCCCCTGAGTTTTGCGGCTTGACTTACAGCTGCCAAGTGGCCACAGACCCACGAATGGCTCTTCCCCTGCTCCTTAGCCCATAGTACGAAAGATTGAACTCTGTGTTTCATTGGGGGTAAATCCTGCCCCTGCTCCCCTGTGATGTTCAGAAAGGTGGAGAGATAGGCCTTGTACCGCTTCCTGGTCCCAGGTGCGAGGAAAAGCTCACCCATTATTATTAGGCGATGTTCCACCGTAGAATATGCCAGAGGTGGGCTGGGAAGGGGGTCATCTCCGCTCTCGTCCGCGGCCAGGCATCCGGGAAACGGAGCCACTGAAAACGAGAGAGAGCGTCAGCTGCCACGTTCTTGACCCCCTCAATGTGTCTCGCCCTAAATTCCACATTGCAGCGCAGACAGGCCCTGACTAGCTCCCTTAACAAACACAAAACCAGGGGGCACTTAGCTGTCTGCCCATTGATGGCCTGGACCACTGCCATGTTTTCTGACCAGAATAGGACTTTTCTAGATGTTAGTGCCTCGGGCCAAAAATGCAGGGCAACCACTATCGGGAACAACTCAAGTACAGTGACATTCGCTGTGATGTTCTTCTTGCGCCAGGCATTTGACCACTTTTGGGCACACCATTCACAGCCCATTATTGCCCCAAAGCCCTCCCTGCCTGACGCATCTGTGAATAGGCAAAGTTCTGGACTACCCGCCCAGGGGGATCTCCAAATGACTGTACCATTGAACTTTAGCAAAAACTCGTTCCACATCAGCAAGTCCTCTCTCAAACCTTTGTTTAGTCTGACCCCATGGTGCTTTTTCCTCACCTTGGCCGTAGCCCTGGCTAGTCTTCTTGTGAATACTCTGCCCGCTGAGATCACCCTGGCTGCGAAATTCAGCTTACCTAAGAGGCTCTGGATGACCCCCAAGGTGGCCCTGTCATTGCACAAGACAGCTTGAATATCCTGGCACACACCCTCGACCGTATCAAGTTCAATGCCCAGAAAAGTGAGAACCTGTGCCGGACCCTCAGTCTTCCCCGGCGCCAAGGGAACCCCTAGGTGCCCCGCTAGCTCTTGGAAGCACCGTAGTGCCTTGCTGCAGTCCTGAGTCCCTGCTCCCCCAATGAAAAGGAAGTCATCCAGGTAGTGTGTTACTCCCTCTATTCTGTGTGACCAAGTGAGTGCCCATTGAAGAAAGCAGCTAAAGGCCTCAAAGTAGGCGCAGGACACAGCGCAACCCATTGGCATGCATCTGTCAAAGAAAAAACATCCCTGCCACTTGAAACCCAACAGATGGTGACTCTCCTGGTGGACCGGCAGTAGGTGGAAGGCCGACTCGATGTCCGCCTTGGCCAACCAGGCCCCTTTCCCAGCTCTCCTAACAATGTCAACTGTCACATCAAACGAACAGTAAGAAACGGAACATGTTCCGTCCTCAAGCCAATGGTTCACAGAATTGCCTTCCGGGTATGACAGGTGGTGGATCAAATGGAAGGACCCCAGCTCTTTCTTAGGGACCACCCCCAAGGGAGAGACCAAAAAGTTTTCCATCGGGGGCTGGTCGAATGGCCCCTCCACCCTACACAAGGCTGCCTCCTTCATGATCTTGTCTTCAACTACTAGAGGGAGTTCCTTTGCTGACCTCAGGTTATCCGCGTCCCTGCAACCTAGCGGGCCTAAATATGGGATCTTGAAGCCCTCAATGAATCCATCAGCGTGCCATCTTTTGTGTTGGGGTATGCCCTGAGCAAGGGAAGGAGGTTGTCAATAATGATCGGCAAGGGGCCCTTAGCAGCGAAATCCCTGGCCGCGGGGGTCTCAGGGAGAGGAGGTGGAGATGGGCCCAGGGTGACAGATGGTGTTGTGCAGGGGGGGCAGGGGTGGCTTTGCTACATGTAGCTGGCTAACTGTCCTGTCTACTGGAAGGCATGGGAGGACCCTCTCGCTTGACACTGCAAGACACTGCAAGACACTGCTGGGTGGTTGGCCCTGCACTTGCTGCAGCTGTGGGCAAACTTGCAGGCCTTCCCCAAGAGCAAGAGCCTGCGTTAAACAACCTGCATGTGCCAGCATTGAATTGTTTTCCCCCCCGTTTCTGGCCCCCGCTTCCCTGTGTCCCCCGAAAGGACTGTCTGAAGGGGCGCTTTCCTGGCTGTCCCTTGAAAGTGGCCTGGCCTTTCTGACTCTTGGTCGGGTTGTCCTTGAGGTACGGGGTAAACTTCCCCATGTGTTCCATCCAGAGCTGGGCCTCTTTTTGATCCCATCCCAGCTCTGGACACATGGCCATTTTCTTCCTGAATTCTCGGTCATAATTGTACCACCCAATCCCACCTGACTTTATGGCCTCATTGTGGATCGAGCAGGAGTATTGAAATAACGCAGGCCCCTGCTCTGGATATTTTTCCATGACCACCGCTGACATGAATGCCTCCAGCCAATTCTCAATAGTTTTTTTTCTGGCCAGGCCTGGTATTTTACTTTTTTCTCCTCATCCTTACCCCCCCATCTTCCTCGTATCCAGCCCATCCAAAGCGTGCATCAGCAGAGTAAAAATGTCCACAAACTCCTGCCTCCAGATCCCCTCCTTGGCCGCTAGTGGCACCTGCCATGCCAAGGAGCTGCGTCCCGATACTAGGGGCGCGACTGTGATCAGCGGCGGTGGCGCTGTTGCCGGCGCTTGTGCTTTGGCTGCCTCAATTAACACTGTGGGAGTGCGAACATCTTGGGAGTTGACCAGCGGGGCTGCTAACCCGCCTGACCCACCGAGACCAGGAGTGTTTGCTGGAAGTGCCTGGGGGGGTGCCGCCAAAGGTTGCCTGCTCACTGGCAGGGGGCTGCTGTTCGCTGCGGGGCTACTGGTGACCTGTGTTGGCGTTGACTGCGGCTGTTTTTCAGGCTGTGACCCCGGGGCTACTAAGGTGGTAGCTGAAACAGCTGGTCTCTGTGCGCCCGCACTGCTGGCCGGATCACCCCAAACCTGAGAAATCGAAGTTGCCCCACCCCCTCCCGGCGCAGTTGCCACAGGCGTGGGTGTTGGCCCAGGGTTAGCAAAACGTGCTTGGAAGTCCGCCAAAAGGCTCAACATAGAGTCCATTATCTTACCCATCTTATCAATGTTATCGCTGCTGGCTGCGGTTCGGATGACAGAGCTTGCCGGTATGGCCACAGGCCCTGCTTCTCAGGGTGGGGAAGTGACTCTGACTTTCGGTGCAGGGGGCTCTGATGGGAACTCCTTATTCATGGGCCGGCGCACCCGTTTAGGCCTCACAGGTCCCAACTCCACTGGTCCTGCCTGGGACGCACCAGGTGGGTCTGCCACTACCCCGGAGTCCTCCTGATCATGCGAGTGGAGGATTCCTTTTGCCCACTCCACTCCTTTAGCCTTTGCCATCTCCATGAAGTTCGCCCAGACCGCCTCCTGCGACGTGCCGGGTTGGGACTCCTCAACCGTGGTGATTGGGGAAAACAGAGGGGATCCTTGGATATCCATGCCTATGGCCTGTCGTGCAGAAACCTCTTCGCAGGTCCTGCAGGGATAGAAAAACGTGAAAGGATGTTCCCTGCCGCCACTACGCCACTGATCCAAGGGGATCCGTTTAGCATTATAGCCCCAGCGCGTGTCCCTACATCCCAGCGTTCGCCAGTACTTACTTTTTCCCTTTGATTCAAGACCAAGACCCACGCTGCCTGCTGAAGCGAATTCCGGCTATTCTGAGGTGTGAGAGATAAGCACCGGTTAACGTGTATGACAGGTTCATCCACGCTGATCCTGGCCCTTACGCTTGGACCCACACCCCCAACTTAACCTCCCCCTTGCAAGCACCTGGCTTACCCTGCGTGTCCTCGTCACTGGGTATAGAGATGTCGGAACGGGGATCCGTGCTTGAAGCCGAGGGGGCTCACTACTTATGCTGTAATAGAAATGCCGGAGGTTAGGTAAAAATGTAAAATGTAAATCCGTATTTGTAAAGCGCGAACTACTCACCCTTACGGGTCTCAAGGCGCTGGGGGCCATCGTGGAAATGAAGTGAGCTATTGCCCAGAGTCACATGGTGCTGAGCTGAGCTGGCCCCGGAGCTGGGGCTCGAACCGTGAGCCCTGTGCTCTGAAGTCAGCTGCCCTGAACGCTGCACCACACCTCTGACTTAGTAGCCCCAGGGTGAGCAGCGCCCTAGGCACCCGTATGCCGGGGGGGGGTGGTGATGTTACCTATTTCGACCGAAAGCTGTTTGTGCCTGGAGCGACCGCCTACCTGGCGTCTTTGCAGCTTTCTGGAAAAGACAGTGGTTAGCATGACCATACAGAGACAACGCGACCAATACCCCCAACCTCCTACACCCAGCTGAGTCTGTGAACTGCACTGCCCTACTTACTGCCTCAGAAGTGCCTACGTGTCCCGGTGGCCGCTCGTCGATCCTCGCCATTCGTGGTGCTTAAGTGACAACTTGTTGGGTTATCTGGGGATGAAAACATCAATACTGTTTTGTTCCACACGCATATGCACTTCTACAGTAGAGCACCCCTCTTACTGGCCCACACCAGCTGTACTGTACTTTCAGCACCTGGGAGAGCAGGGCCCAGCCCAGCTGGGAGAGGGGCCCTCCCGGCGGATGCCCTGCGCAGCGCACTGAGGCCTACAACTTTACACCCGCCCAGCGGGTTAGGCCCCAATGCAAACAGCCAAAATGCAGGGTGGGAAAGCTTGACACTTCACATTAGCACATAACAGTGGAACAGTACACTTCTAGATACCCATAACATTGCATTTCCCCAATGCACGCACCCCCCTTGGGCACAGGCCAGCAGGAGCACCGCTTGGTAGTGCAGAGACCAAGCCTCTACTCTCCTTGCGTATGATTTAAATTCAGATATTACAACCATTGAAACACCAGGATTTGAACTCGTAACCTTCCGGGTAAGAGTCAGAGACCTTAAACACTAGGCCACAGTGACTCATGGGGTTTTGAAGGCAATGTATTACATTTTAAGTGTAAACCCATGCTAGATTCTATTAGAGCCCCCCCCTGGGAGGTAGTCTATGCAGTGACCCTCAGGATGAGGAGCCCCTGGTCTGCAGAGGAGTGGCCCATGGGCAGGGGACTTTCACTCTCTGTCGCGTCAGATCGGGACTCATGCCACTCAAAGAGCGCCGACAGCCACCGCCATGTCCCGGTGCTCGCGGCTCGCCTGAGGAATCCGGTCCCTCGTGCCCCACACACTCTGGGCCGCATGCAGGCCGCCCCACCCCGCGAAATGACCAGGCGCTGTGGCTACAGTTCCGGCCGGGAGGCAGCCCTCATCCCCGTCGTGTCCCGATGCTCGCACTTAACCGTGCCCGCTGGTGCACTACTAAGTTAACAAATTCCAATAGCTTGCAGCCATGCCCAATACTCCCCAGGGGGTTCAGGTCACTCGCGCTCCACCCCGCTAAAGGACCAGGCCGTGATGCCCCTAAAGATCAGCTCGGAGCCGAGAGCTGAGTGTGCCTCGAACAGCCCTCTCCTCGGGACCACGAGGAGCACAGCAGGCCACCCGGTGAGGTCCCCTAAATGGCTGAACCACCGCACTGATCCCGTGCGGGAGGGAACCCGCGATCCTGGCCCGACTGTGATCGATAGGACATGAAAATTATATTTATAATTTCTACTCGGGCCCGGGATCGAACCAGCACTTCCAGCGTGAGAGTGTTGTAAGATAACAAGGCGAGCTAATCCCTGCCTGCACTCGGGGTCCACAAGCAAGTCCCAGGGACTCCGGCAAGAAAGCCGGCGCTCCAACGGCTGGCCTACTCGCGCACAACACAGAGAGCAGGGAGCCACGCCACCAGGGTAAAGCCGTGCTGGCTCTCCACGTGGCCGCTGAGGCCGACCCCCAGTTCGGTCATACGCTAGTGGTTGGGCCCGCTGTGCTGCTTGCTGCCCCCACAGCAGCGCCTCTGTTGCCCCCATGGCCTGATGCGGGGGAAATCGTGAGGAGCCTGCAACGCTCCTCTGCCTGCTGTTTCTCGGGCATGCTACCGCGGCATGTGGCCGGGAGTTAGGACCCCCCTAACCCTGCCCCCGTCCCCATCCCTCGCCATCGCCATCGCCGAACCCGCAGGTACCGACTGCAGCGGACCTCCTGCGAGGGCAAGGCCGGGGACTTGTAACTGGGGCGGGGTCCCACACGGACCATGGCCTGCATGGTGGGACCCATGGGGGGGGTTTGGGTGAGGGCACTCACCTCGCTTCCAACCTGACCGACCACACGACCTCAGCAACATCGGAGAGCGAGTCCCGCAGCAGCTCTGCAGCACAACCAGCAAGACAGTGTGTCCGGCGCAAAGAGGGCGCCAGAAAGGCAGGGGGAGGTATAAGTACCCTCCCCCAACCCTTTGTGCGCTGGAAATTACGCTACACCCGCGCCGAGCTGAGGGACTCCTCCCCGGGTCCCCAGACTGGAGGGGTGATGGTGTGCCTAAGTGGCACTAAGGAGGCCGCCCTTTTAGGAGGCCCACTGCGTGAGCCGCGGGCAGCCGCATTGACAGAGCTGATACTTGTTCCATTGGATTTACTTTCATGAATTCCAGCATGTATACTTGTTTCACGATTTTTTCTTCCTTTTTAGGTCAAAGCGCTCTGCTCCCATCTGGTTTATTTGAAATAAAAAAATCTGAACTGGGCATGGCGTCCCTCATGACACTGATCATAAGTAAGCCTCACATATACGAGAAGACACTCTGCCAGTGTTTTTTCACTTGCGGTCTGGGGTGTTGTCTAATTTGAATTAAATATTTGGGAATGAAGGATGTATTTTAATTAATACAATTCGTTCACTCAATTAATGAGGTACATTTCCAAACGGATTCCTTCTACTACTGGTGAGTTCCTTTAAATTAAAAAAAAAAATATATATATATATATATTTAAAGGGGGCAAGTCTCTAGAAATATGCAAGTTCCGTGCCCAGTTTTAATCTATTACATGACATGCAACTTTCAAAATTGCTTTCAGCTATTTGAGGAAACTGCCACACTTTGAAAGTTGATGCATCAGCAAAGGAGAGGATATACTTTGAACTCCTGCCAGGGGGTATTATGTGCTGATTTTGTTTAAGATTCTCTTTTACAATGATTCCTGGAAGAAATGATGGGGCATATTAGCAAGACCCACGTTAAAATTATCGCCGTTTTAGCGGCAGTTTCCTGCCGCTAAAACGGCGATAATTTTATTGCCAGTCTTGCTAATATGCCCCGATGTTCTTATCTATATTTTATAAAATAAGAAAATGGAATAAGAGGGAAGCAATGAGAACACCAGCTCTTTTGAAGCCAGAGCGCCATGCTGTGCCTGCAGCAAACTCACTTGCACAATTTCTCACAATGCAATGACGAACAGGCAGGAGGTGCATATTGTACCTGTCAAACATGCTTTCTGTTTGCACTAGTTCTCATCCTTTTAGGGCGCCAGAGAACGTGCGTCCATAATCTCAATTAACTGTTTAATAGTTTGTGTTTTATTTTTGCTAGCCAGCTGACCACGCTTTAATGAACGACCCGCCTCTCTAGAAATCTCCCTTTCTCCCGTTTCTGCACTGTGTGAATTGTTGGTTGCTTAACTGCTAGGCAAAAGTTATGACTATTTCTTTGAAAAACAGTGGCAAGATAAATATCGAATTCCGCTTTAATTCACCACAATGTGGAGGTGTTTCTTTTTGTTTTTATTGGTGTTTTATGTGCATTTGTAATCTAAGCTGTATACAACTCCTTTCCTGTTTAGCCAGTTTGATGTGGTACATTCTTATCTCAACCTTCATGAGTCCGGTATTTAGGTCGCAGCCTACTAGACAACTAAGGACATCTTGGGGAAATTCAGAAAGCTGACCTAGGAATGCATTCCGCCTGTTGCTTCCCATTGGCTTTGCAACTCACATTTTCTGGCTTTGTATTTGCTGGCTCTGTTTGCTTTAGGCTGTCCAGCTCAAGTTCGTTCCACCTGTTACCCAAACCTTGTTTACTGTAGTCTTCCACGAGCTGTCTTTCTGTAAACAGGCCTTTAAATCTTGTTCTTATCTCCTGTCTTTAAATGCGCAGCAAATGTGAGAAGTCAGATGTCAGGCTCCAGGGAGCTTGGTGTTTATTTTTCTGTCTCTGACTTCAAAGTGAGAGGATTTATGTGACAATCATGGTGGCTACTGGTGGTCTATGCTGCATAGCTAATAACTTATAAGGTCCCAAAGGCGAGGCCTATTGCATTGCAAATGCTTGTTCTTAGCTTCTTGTAGACTTTATCTTCCTCTCCGATATACTTTCAATTGTTTCAGGTAAACTTGATCTTATTCTTCAAACTTGTTCGCACGTAGCTTAGTTTCCACTTGTCGCCATTCTCGCAACCAAACACATGATCCTCTGTAGGCATGTTACTTAAGTTTATTAGGAGATAATAGTCTCGGTTACAGGTTACAGATGTTTTGTACATATAACTTCAATGCCCCACCGGCAGCAGCCTCCTGCTGCTCAGCCTGCTCACTCCAACTGATCTTACAAGCATACATAAACATTCTAACACTATGCAGAGAGAATACATCATTCCTAATTCAAGATATAACAGCCTCCCTATGCATTGACACTTTCAAATTACTGTGATCTTTGTCTGGGCTAACTATTCCTGTATGCGAAGGACAGACGTTAGGCAGTCCATCTAGAGCCTCTAAAGCCATCAGAGGAGTAAATCTGTTGGTTGTTGGGATGCATGAATGGCCAACAGGTTTAGGATGCTGAGGAGACAATGGGAGGCTAGAGACTGCTTTACAGGAAAGATCTCTATAAATGAAGCCTAATGGCAAAATGGTGATACTATTTTTCTAAATATTCCAGTGGGCATTTTGATCGCTGTGCAAAATTAACCAACTGGCTAATTTTGGGTTCCTAGCGTTAATAACCATGCAATATCCCTTAAAGTGTTTAGTTAGGGGTCCAGGCCAGTCAACTCAACTAATAAAGAGGACATCCTTATACTCTGAGATGCCGAAATCAGAATTTCTGGTTAGCCAATCACAAGTCTTGTTTTTTAGTTCACGATCAAATTCCACCCTGGATGCGGGCAGGGGGGAACATTTATCAAAACCGCTACATAGGGGGGAGATTAAGGTGGGGCAGACATTGACATCATGCCGGGACTATCTTCCTTGTTAAAATTCAGGGGCAATATTCCTGGACTTCATAGCCTGTTGGTTCAGTAAATGTGGACCCCTGGGCCTGCATCCCTGCCGGGTCGGCCATCACAGTGACAGTATTTTTTACCTCCCCCTTCTCTGCCCTAGTGTGCATGAAGGCCACATTATTGCAATTGATTCATTTTAAAACCACTTCCTCCAAGCTTGCTATTTTCTCCCTCAAGTGGGTGACAAGTGTCAATTAGGGTTTTTTTTAACCTGAGTAGCAGGTCCCAATATGGGGTTGTTGGTTTCTACCCTATCTTCCCCGTGGCCCGAAAGAAGTTCCAGTTCAGAATGATTTCGGTGGGATGTTCTTATTTAAACTTCTGGGTGCACTGGTCTTATAGCTACAATCGTGCTAAAACTGTTGCTTCCTTTTGGCAGAGGGGCCTCCTTCATTACCTTGTGAGGAGCGAAGGTCAATTGTATCCTGGGTGGAGATCGTGGCCCTCCTGGCGGTATCTCTCTGTGTAGATGCACTATGACTAGTCACTGAGTTGCTAGATGCACTGATTAGGTGTAGTGGTGAATTAGGTAGAGAAGTCACCAATAGTTTTCCTTGGTCACTGGACAGCCTTCTTTCTGACAGGCCAATTTCTTAGGAGACTGACCACTCTGGTCAGAAAGGTATCCAGAGTGGTGCCTTGTAGCAGGGTAGTGCCGTTAGATTTTTCTTTGCATTTTTAATTCCCCCATTGTCCCTATGTAGCAGGCAACCCTTTCTACAAGCAAGCAGCACCGCTAAAGGGAAAGTGCCAATCAAGCTAATAAGCAAGGTAAACGGGATAACAGCGATGCTGAAGACCGCTACCATTGCACAGGTTTCTCTGGGCATCCGCAATCGACCACGAACGAACCTGCGGAGAGGCTTTATCCTTCAGCCACAAGAGGCGGCCCAGCCCTGCCTCTTCTGGGTGATGACAGGCAAAGAGGGGCCACGTTTTGGCCTTGTCTCGTCCCAGGCACAGCCTAGGAGTGTCGCGTGTGCCTCCCACACTGCTATAGATGTCAGATGCTTAAGAGCATTGCATGCCCTGCCCCTCCTTTCTGGCAAAGCAGTCTGGGCCTTCAAGTCCGGGAACCCACACCTCTCCCTTCATCTCCTCATATAGGTGTCCCACTCCGAGGGAGATGTCAGGCACTTAAAAGTGCTGTGTGCTCCGTCTCCCAGGGAAGGCAGTCCAGGCCTTGAAGTCCCCACTGCCCCCTCTCCACTCCTCTTACAGACGTTGTCATACTAGTATAACTACCTCAAAATTGGAAGGGGCATGTCATTTCAATGTCTTGATATAATCTCTTTGAAGCCCGGGAATTAAACCTAATTCACCAGTCTTGTATAGTCCTCAAATTAAATGTTAATGCTGTCCTCAAAGCCAACTTACTGCTGTTCTTCCAATTATTGTATTGACATCGATATCCTTAGAGGCACTGAGTTCATAACATCCTAACACCGTAAAGCTATTTCTAGGCACTATGCAACATTTTAGTAGAAGCAGTAAATAGCAAGCCTGTGTTTCAAAATAGTATGTGTGCATACAAGCTTTGCTTTTAATAAAAAGAGATAGAAGACTCTGAAAGCAGTGATAAGATAGAACTAGAAGAGACATAAACAGGCACCATGACAGTGTTCACGACAGCAAAGTTGGTTGCCATGGTGCAAAAGAGATGATTCAACACGTACACTTCTTCTGGATCAAACAGTAATAAATATAGCATCTGAGCTATTCTCTATCGCAGTGTTGTCAGGGAAATAAGGAACAGAGCTGGGCTGAAGGACACTTCTCTTCAATGCTCCTGTGTGACCACCAACCCCCATTACCTCTGGCTTGATAGTCTTAGTGCAGTAACTCTAAATTATGGTCAGATAACTGTTTTTTTAGAGTATCTAATGATTGATTTTAAATAATCTTGCAGACTTTAAAGTACCAACAGGACTAAACAAAATGATGATAAAATGTGTCATCTAGATTCACATATTGATTATATTCCTCTATAACTGAAAACAATAAAAACATGTCAGCTACTACAGTGTGCCTCCATGTTACTATTGCAGCTCCTGTAAGATAAGACAATAACATGTCAGCCAAATTAGTGTTATAGGGATTGTATTTAATCTCCATTTTAGTTTTCCTTTAACTTAACATCTTTTTAAGACGGTGGTTTGAACATGTTTTTCGCTAACACGAGAATATGCCATGCACACATTAATTTTTGATAGACATTGTTGTTCTGTAATCTGCACTGTTTCACGGACACACATTCTAGAACTCGATGTCCTTGTTTTATTATGTGTACGTAGGAGACAACTCTATTTCTCCAGACTATGTAAAGGTGTTTTTCTGCGCCTCTAGCAGAATGAGAAAAGGTTGGCGTTTAATCTTTAAACCGTGTCTGTTTTGAATATGGTTAAAGGCACTTCACACCAGAGTTATCAGGAATGCTGCAGGGAGCTGTGAATAAGATACAGCCCCGCAAGCCCCCACATTCATTATAAGAAGGAAGATAGCTGCACAAGATGTGTGCAGGTTTACACATTCAGACAGAGTGCATTCGTTTATGCACTGAGGCTGGCTTCCTGAGACATAACACCAAGGAATTACGTTAGATCATTCTAATTGGGTCTGCCAGAAGGGTACTCCCACAAAGCTCTCACTAATGTACGATTACTAGTAATAGATAGGAATACAATTATGAACAATTAACATGGTTTAATTGTTTGTATTTTTCACCTTTCTAATGATTATACCAATGATATACCTTATCTATCTAATTATTGCAGTTTATGTTTTACTTACACAGATTAGATCTTTTCAATAAACTTTGAAAATGTATTATTGTCTCCTCTCTAAGGGAAACATTGGGCATGCAAAAAAAAAAAATGAAAGGGTTTGTCACCTTGGGGCTGGGAGCAACTCGTAAAAAACTTTGACTGTCATGATATAAGAGTCTGGAGTCTATTTTTCTCTTTCTCAGTTGCTCTTTTATTGTTCCAATAAGAAAGGCACAGGAGCCATATGATAACTAGTTATCTTTCTCTTGTTTGTTTTACAGGTGTAGGAGTGCCAGGACCTCCATTGAGGAAGCTCCCCTTGGATAAGGAGAAAACCAAAGGTAAGTGTTCATGGCTACTTTGAATTGAGCTTGGAGGGAGGGTTTTCGTAAGGGAGGTCACCGCCTTAAAATAAAAAATCACTGATCCATCACCAAGAGCCCAAGGTTGCTACTGCAAAGCCGTGCAAATCCTAGAACCTGGTTACTTCACAAGGCTAAATTTAAACCACCGATTTTCAACCAGAGGTTAAGGCGGTGTTCCATAATGGCCAAAACTTGAAAGGAAAACAAACTTCTATGCGATTGTAAATTGCTAGCACTGTCATTTCAGACATGAAGAAAATGTAGTGTGACCCAGGCAAGGGAAATTTCTATTCGGGAGAACCCTCGTATTCCCTTGTTACTGCTCCCCACCTCTCACTCGTCTCCAGGACATGAGCATGTAGCTCATAGGGCCCAGCAGAGACAGCAACCACCCGGGAATCTTCTTCTCCACACTTGTTCAGTGTGTCCTTCCTTGCATCTATCTCTTTCCCCGATGGACAGCCCTCTGTCTACTCTTCCAGGTCTTGAGGAGCCAATCTCCTGGGTTCAACTCAACACCATGGAAGACCACGGGTTGCCTCCTTCCCCGCCCGACTGGATTTCAGAGGCCTAAAAGGTGGGGGCCAGTGAAGGGATCAAAAAGACTTCTCGTGATGCATATGTAGAGGGGAAGGGCCATGGAATAGAGCCATTTATGCCCTCCTTCCTGTCAAAGCGTTAGATCTGTTTCCACAATTATTTGGGAATAAGGGAGGTCATGTTCGAGGTTGCTGACAGCATTTACAACTCTGGAGGTTTCGGAGTTTAGATGCAGTACTGTGAGCTAGTCAGTTCAACATTTACTGATGATATGAGCAGACTCATCTCTTTATTGTGAAGTTTTGTTGAACTAATTCACAGTCCTACAAAATTCTTAGGGACTGTGTAATAAGAGTAATCAGACATGATGCCAACATATCTGCACATGTATACGAGCTTTGCTTTAAAAAGAGATAGAAGACTCTGAAAGCAGTGATAAGATAGAACTAGAAGATACATAAATAGGAACAGTGACAGTGTTCACAGCAGCAAAGTTGGTTGCCATGGTGCAAAAGAGGGGATACAATACATACACTTCTAGGGCAGATATATTGATGATATTATAATAATTTGGACAGGCATACCAGGACAAATGATTTGATGTATACAAGGTTTTTACCTTAAGAATATTTTCTGTCTGGTTTATGGAGTTCCTATTTGAAGCTGACATTCGTGTGACTGGGAATCTATTTCAACATTTTGTTTCTTAAAGAGTGAATGAGACTACAATGACTGAGTGCCTCTCCCATTCTGCAGAAACATACATGGTTTGTTTATTTTCATTTGAGTATGGGGAGAAATGTTATGTACAATGGCACACTTTGATGTCTGACACAACACATCAGACGCTGCCTTTTGTACTCACCACCCCTACATCCAAGAATGGCCTGTGTGGTAAAATTAAATGAGATGTGAATGTTGGATTGGCAGTTCAGGTCAGCCATTCAGTATGATGATACCTTTCTATGCTTGTCAGCCAGTGGGCCAGAGGTCCTCTGTGCTCAGAGATGGTGTGCATTCCAGAACAGAACAAAGTCATGAGTGCCCCAAAAGTGAGAATGTTTGGCATTCATGCACCAGTGGAACAAAGCAATGCCTTTCCAGTCACTTGAGGAGCAAAATGCTATATTTTGCACACCCCTATTGAGGATGCTTTGGCTTGTACTTGTTTCTGTTGTTTGTGGTCCTAGTGAAGGTGGCTGCAGCAGTGGTTGAAAGGAAAGTAGAGGTATGACGGTGATGTAAGTACGCTGTTCAGAGTCATGATGTTACTAAGGGACAAAAGAGTAAATAACACATTTATACCACAAGCAGAAGGGGTTCAGATTTGCATATAAAACATCCACATACAGCCTGTGCCAATACATAGGTTGATTCCATTTGTTCTCACTTATGTTGTCTTAAATGGTATGTTGAGGCTACGTGACCTTAGCTTTGTTCTGTTTGCAGTACTGTAGTATATTTGTACTGTGTGCTAGCCATGGCATTGTTCTGCTTGCAATACTGTTGTGTCTTTGTGCTGTGCACTAGCCACAGCATTGTTCCATTTGCAGTACTGTAGCACATTTGTACTACAGTAAGGTGCTTGCAACACCCTCCAGCTCACAAAACCATACCGTGGCAATTGAAGTGGTAAAATTTAGAAGATGTGGAGAAAGTGTGGCAGGATCATCATCTTAATAACATTAAGAGGAAGGGTCTGCCAGTTCATCAAGTCTAACCTCGCCTTTCTTGAGCAGGGTCCACAGGTTAAGGGCCCAAGTGAGTTCAGGGTGCAAAGTGTTCCAAACGCCCAGGTAATTAAAACTAAGCCGGCGAAGAGGAATGGATGGCTGCCAATCAAAGCGTTGCCTGGACGGTGACAGTGGGACCAGCACAGATTTGGAGGGATTCATCTTCAAGCTGGAAGCCCTATTAAACTTCTGAAGAAAATGGAGGCATCGAGGGCCACTTTGCGAGAATATCATCTGCCTATAAAGCGAAGCGGTCCTGGTACCCGATGTCCCACTCCCAGCCCCTATATTGCGAGTCCCCCCGGATGAGTTGGGCCAAAGGCTCCATAGCTAAAGCAAAAAGAAAGGGGGAGAGTGGACAACTTTGTCTCGTTCCTCGGTTTACAAGAAAGGGATCTGAAAGAACATCATTTACACATGCTTGGGCCTTGGGATGGGAGTAGAGAACACGGACCATGTTGAGAAAGCACAGACCGAAACCAGCACGAGCCAGCACTTGTTGTAGGTTACCCCAGTCCACTGTTTCAAATGCCTTCTCAAAATCAGTTAGGAGTAAGGAAAGATCTTGGGGTAGGCAATGATGATGGGCTGGAGCCGCAGAAGTTGATGAATACAATGTTTTGCGCTCCGTGAGGGCATAAAGCTGCACTGCTCTGGTTGTACCAATTTAGGCAACACCCACTTTAGCCTGTTTGCCAATATTGTAGAATAGACCTTAACTTTGCAGCTAAGCAGTGATATAGGGTGATAACTTGCACAGGACATAGAAGGGGATTGTGTTTTGGGTATCACAACCATCGTGGCGGATTCCAGGTCTCCTGGAAAAGAACTAGTTTGAAACGCCTCTCATTAAAGCCAATAGGTGGAGAGAAGAAGTTCCTGAAATGCAGTGTTGTATTCCAAGGGAACCAGTCTAGGCTGGGGGGGGGGGTTTCCCATGGGTCCGGCCGGAGAGCACCTCCCTGATTTCCTCTACCGTAAGGGTTTTTTCCAGCAGTTGCGAGTCCTCCGGGGAAAGACTCGGGAGAGTGACTGAGTCTAGAAAGAGGCTTTGCGCTGTTGAGTCCCTGTCCGTCGGCACGGAGTACAGCTTCTTGTAATAATGGGCAAAAGTCTGAGCGATCTCTGGAAGGGATGGTCGCAAATATCTAGTGTCGTCCATGATATCCAGGACAATCCTATTCGCCTGCTGGTGGGAGGTCAGCCTATAAAGCAGCTTTCCATTCTTATAACCCCAGCCATATATTTCAGCTGTCGTGGCTCGCCGGAGGTGTTTGGCCGCCTCAAGGGACTGTGGGTGAATGTCTTCCCGGATGAGGCCCAGCTGGCGAGAGACATCCTCATGGGGATCCAATGCTAGGCGCTGTTCTAAATGCAGGGCGCAGGCCTCTAGTTGAGTGATGAGAGAGGAGCACTCATGTTCCCGAGTTCAGATTAACTGTTTGGCAAACCACGAAGGGTTGCTTTGCTTCCAGTCCAAAGGGTGCTCATGCGGGCAGCAGTTGCTTCATTATTATGGAAGTACGTGCAGAGTTCATCTTTCAACACATGGACAAAAGACTTATTCTGGAAATACATGTGTTAATACTCCACATAGGACGCAGTGCTGAGGGGGATTGCCCAAGACAGAGAAGTAAAGGAGAGTGAACTGAAATACCTCTTGGCAATATATATCGATGTGCCTCAATGACTGACAGTCAGGGGCGGGTAGAATACAGAGTTTAGGGTGCCAAGTTCTCCAAGTATCATAAACACCCGAGGCGTTGGTCCAATCAACAAGACGCCGGGCCCATTTGCTTCTGGAAGTGGTTGGACCAGTGCTGTTTGGGTGAGGGTCCAGGACTGCATTGAAGTCATCCCCTAGTATAGTAAGTCCCTGTGGGACATGAGCAAGAAGCTTAGAAAGGTCCCTAAGGCAGAGTGACAGAGAGTTCGGCGGAACATAAACACATATCAAAACAATCAGTCATCCCTCCAAGGTACCCTCTAAGGAGATGAAGCGCCCATGTGGGTCACGGGTTACTTGAGAAACTACGAGTGGGAAGGAGCGATGCAAGAGAATGGCAATTCCTCTCGCACTCCCGGAATATCCTGCATGGAAAACCCTATTTTACCCTTTACGGGCCAGGAGGGAACATCGTTCGCCCAGGAGTGGAGGCACCTGCCTGGAGTAGGTGGACCTCGGGGAGTTGACAGTGACTAAACGTGAAGATCGCGGATCGTTTCACCCGGTCCAACAGGCCATTAAGATTCCATGACAAGACTTGGAAAGCCATTTGTTAGGAGAAAATGGAAGGGTGGAGATGGGGAGCATCTCCGGGGACCACCAGGCGGGGTCAGACATGATAAAAAGGCATGGGCCTGGGAGGCATTGGAAACAAACAGTGATGTGGGACTGCGTTGACGAAGGGTGCAATAAGGTGTGCCAGTACCTAAAAGGCACGGAAAAAAGTAAGCAATAAACAACAATGGTAAAGAAACCCCCATCCCCCCATCTCCGCCCCATCCTACACTTCTACCCTAGAAGCATCTGTCGCCCAATAGACCCAAAGCAGTAAATACACTAATATACACCACATTATGAAATCGTCAAGATGAACTGGGCGTAATCAACAGGTTTAGGAGCAGCAAAGCGTTATTCTAGAAAAAAAGTACCATCCGGTCTACCCAAGGTGAGACCAGGAGACGTGACAGTGGACTAGCCATTGTATATCAAAACTTTCAAATAGCTGGACTGCGGGAAAGATCAGAGTCTGACTGTGGGTGGAGAAGTCAGCTAAGGGTGGAGGCAAACAATTCTTGACATCTTGGACCTCTTCCTCCACCACCAAAGTAGGGTCTTTAGACGGTTCCTTGGAAAGTTGTGGATGCAATTGGGGGGAACTAGGAGGTTAGGTTGAACGAGTAGTTCCACTTCCTCTCCGGGAATGGGTGTGCCGCCTCTGGTGCCGGGGCAGAGGTTGAGAGGTCAAAGCAGTAGCAGTAGGTCTTTTGTTGTTGGAAGAGGAGGGGGTTTGCCCATGCAGCAGCCAATCTGCCGTAACCACTGCAATGAAGACACATGGTATAAAAAAAAGTTAGATTTATGAAGATAAATGACTCGGGGTCTAAACGGGAACAGAAGATGGTATTGTAGGTCCATAGTTCTTAGCTTCTGCTTAATTTTTAGGCATGACCGCCTTTGTTGCTGTACTTCTCTGGTATAGTATGGGAATATAAGAAACTTTGAGTCACCGCATTTGAGTTTGAGTGAGCTTCACCAAGGATTGCATCCCTGTCTCAATAGTTCAGGATGAGGACAATGATGGGTCAAGGGGAGGCCCCATCAGGGGGTTTAGGGGTCAGTGCTCGATGTGCCCTCTCAATAGCAACCAGGGGGACAGACGTGTATCAGGCATCCAAGACTTAAACCAGGTCTCCATGAAGTTGGCCATACACTGAGAACCTGCCCCATCGATGGTTTTAGGTACTCCGATAATACAATTATTGCACCCTGAGCAATGTTCGGCACCTTTGGGATGAGCGTGGAGTTCCAACGTTCAAGTAAGGAGAGTGGAGACCTGGGTCTTAAGGGTAGAGACGTCGTCCTCAACTGTGAAGATCCGTGATTCGGAGGTCCTGTCGGAGCACTGCTACATCCATCCTTGCTTCTCTGACTTTGGCTGCAACCTCTGCCTGCACGGTCTGGATATCCTGCAAAATTACCGTGAGGTAGTTGGGTGGGGTGGTAGCTTCATTGCCATCTGGAGGACCTGGAGGACCACTGCTGGCTTGTGAGTTTAGTGATCATATGCATCTGCGTCGATGTAGCGTGTGATATTTTATCTTTACCCATAATGATAACACAGTGAGGAGCAGCACTGGTTAATGTTCAAAGTTCCTCTTAGCACAGAGATCCAAAAATTGCAACACCCCAATCACAAGAGGTAGGAGTAGGGTGAAGACCGAGCCAGAGTGTGCAGCACACACAGACATCAGACATCAGGAGCTCTCAGAAGATAGTTGTTGTAGTGCCCCGACCCCCTACGGTATGAATGGCGACCCCCCCCGAAGGGGGCGGGGGAGGCTGGAGCTGCCTATTTCGTTGAAGAGAGGGGTGAGGGCACAAGATATTATCTAGGTGCTAAGAGGCAGGAGCCTGGCAGAAGGGCAAGTAGATTGAGGCTTTCACACCTCCCTGTGGCTCCAGCAACCCAGAACCAGGGAGCACCCACCCCCAGGTAGGTTGACAATCAGGTGGTGGGGAGGAGAGGGCCCTCTGTCTCCTGATGGCTGATTTTACCTTATATTGCAGACTTTACAGTACCAACAGGACTAAACAACATAAATAAAATGTGTCATCACATATTAATTATAATCCTCTATAACTGAAAACAATAAAAACATGTCAGTTACTAGAGTGTGACTCCATGATACCATTGCAGCTTCTGTAAGTGAAGACAATTATATATGTCAGTCAAGATAGTGTTATAGGAATTTTACTTAGTCTCCATTTTAGTATTCCTTTTTAACTTAGCATCTTTTTATGAAGGTGGTTTAAACATGTTTTTCACAAACACGAGAATATGGCATACACACATTAATTTTTGATCGACATTGCTCTTCTGTAGTCTGCACTATTACTGGGACACACAAACTAGAATGCAATGTCCTTGCTTTATTATGTGTTCATAGGAGACAACTCTATTTCTCCAGACTATGTGAAGATGTTTTTCTGCACCTCTAGCAGAATGAAATAAGGCTGGCATTTTATTCTTTAAGCCATGTCTGTTTTGAATTCAGTGAGAACTACGTTACACCAGAGTTATCATGAATGCTGCAGAGAGCTGTGAATGAGATACAGCCCTGAGAGCCCCCACATTCATTCTAAGAAGGAAGATAGCTGCACAAATTGTGTGCAGGATTATACACTCAGACGGAGTGCATTCGTTGATCCACTGAGGATGGCTTCCTGAGACATTACACCAAGGTATGGGGTTAGATCATTCCAACTGTGTCTGGCAGAAGGGTACTCCCACAATGCTAGTGTAGGATTACTAGTAATTGATAGGAATAAAATAAGGAACAATTAACATGGTTGAATTGTTTGTGTTTTTCACCATTATAATGACTGTAACACTGATGTACCTTATGAGTCTAATTATCGCAGTTCATATTTTTCTTACAAGGATTAGGTCATTTTAATAATCATTTGAAAATGTATTATTGTCTCTTTGCAAAACTTTGGGCATGTAAAAGTGACAAATGAAAGGGTTTGTCACCGTGGGGCTGGGAGAAACTTGTAATAAACTTAGACTGTCATGATATAAGAGTCTGGAGTCTATTTTTCTCTTTCTCACATGCTCTTTTATTGTTTCAAGAAGAAGGCACAGTAGTCGTATGATAAGTAGTTCTCTTCTTCTTCTTTCTTTTACAGGTGCAAGAAAGCCAAGATCACCAGGGAAGAAGGGCCCCATGAATGAAAATAAAACTAAATGTAAGTGCTCACGGCTACTTTGTATTGAGCTTGGAGGGAGGGTTTTTATGAAATATGGTCACCACCTTAAAATAAAAATCTCTGCCCCATCACCAAATGCCCAAGGTGACTACTGCAAAGCCATGCAAATTTTAGAAACTGATTACTTCATCAGGCTAAATTTAAACCACCGATTTTAAACCAGAGGTTTATGTGGCGTCCTGTAATGGACAAAACATAAAAGGAAAACAATTGTAAAAATTGCTCACAATATCATCACAGTTATGAAGAAAACATATAGTGACCACCTTCTGTCTACTCCTCTGGGGTCTTGAGGAACCAATCTCCAGGGGATTGGTTCAATGCGTTTTCTGTCATTGAAGACCATGGGTGTTATTAATTCTCCCCTCATAGAAAAAGGAGGAACAAATCTGGTTCTGCTGCAAGTCTGGCTTCTCTAAATACCAGTCCTTGACTTTCTGATAATTCATCCTGCACTCCCCCCAAGAATAATTAGCTTTTTTCGCTCTTCCTGTTGTTACCACCCCATCCAGTTTTAAGTAACTGCAAAACCTCCTGTAATGCCTTGTCACATTTTAGTTCCGATCTCTATCTTTCTTCTGACACAATGGCTGTACCACCTTCACAGACCATTTCCTGATCAAAGTCTCTGTCATTGTATTCAAAATCCTTATCATGAGCTTCCTTATTACAATATTGTGTCTGCTAAGTTTTTATCAACTCCAGGAATGCATTATATCTTAAAATCATACTCCATGAAGAGTGACCACACTTTTGGTAATCTTGCTTGAAACTGCATCAATTCATTTTTAAAAAATGTTTCACACAATGTTTTGTGGTCTGTTCTAATTTCAAATTTACAGCCCCATAAAAAATATTTACATTTTCTGAACCCAGAACACTGTAAGGGCCTCTCTTTCTATGACTAAATATTGTTTTTCTGAACGTGTCAAACTTCTAGAATAAATAAAATGGTATATTCTGAGCCTTGTTCAACTTGTTTTAAAACTGTTCATAATCCTTTAAGACTTGCATCTGTCATAAGAATAGACTTTTCCATAGGGTCAAAGTTCTTTAGAATAGGTTCTAGACTCAATCTTTCCACCCCTTCCTTAAACTCTACTTCACAGGCATAATCCCAAACAAATTCTGTTCCTTTCTTTAGCAATTTTCTCATTGTTTTTCTTTTTTTTTTAATAAATCTTTTTATTAACAAGAAAGAAAAAAATAAACATAAATCAATCTCAAACAAAACAGGTGCAACCTCAAACCGTAGAATAATTACTGAAGAATAGAAGGTACATTCAAAGTAAATCAATACCTTGGGTCAAAAGCAAGTCAGTTGTATCATCATCCCATGTAACAAAGAAAAGTTTACAGTGTCTTATTCTCCACCGTAGCAGAGGGCGCAGCATCAAATGGAGTACAAATAAAATCTCTACTCTTGTTCCAGGGGCCCCATATTTTAGTCCATTTGCCAGGGCATCCCCTGCTTTCATACACCGCTCTCTCCGCTTGCATACACCAATCCATGTCGGATTCCCAATCAGTATGTCGCAGTTCGACCCCTCCCTTCCACGTCCTGGCAATTTTGCGTTTTGCCACCATGCAATCCAGCGTGACCCAAAGCTTCTCAAATCTTGTCAAATCCGTGGCATCCCAGATATTTAAGAGGCACAGGCGTGGGGAGCTTTCAATTGTTTTGTGACATATCTGAGACATGGCTGAAACCACCCTCCCCCAATATTTCTGAAGGCTGGGGCATTCCCACCATTGATATAAAAAAGTACCTGTGTGCCCACAGCCACAGGGACAGGTAGGGGAGACTAGGAGACCCATCTTAACGAGCGCAGTGCTGGTGTAATACGCTCTGTGGAGTATTTTGAGTTGTATAAGCTTGAAGCGGGAGCGGATAGCCACCTCCCGAGGTGATGCCAAGGCCTCCTTCCAGTCCTCATCGTCAAGATCTCCAACCTCCTCAGCCCAATTTATTCGTATTTTATCATGGGTCTCGGGTAAGTTGTTAAGAATTTTCAGATACGTTAATGAAATTGCTTTTTCTGGGAGATAGTCATCTAGTAGTCTATCTTCTAAAGGGGAGGAGGCTGGCAAATCAGAGCCTTTGGGTATTGCCTTATGTAGTGCATTCCGTGCCTGAAGATATCGGAAAGTTTCCCCCACCTGAAGTTGATATTGAGTTTGCAGGTCCCCAAACGGGGGACAACACCCCCCTCATCCATAGGTCTCCCACTTTCGAAAGGCCAATTAGATCCCATTTATCAAACCCTGGCTGTTGCGAGAGCACACCTAGCTGACTTGCCTCAAGCAGCGGAGTGGCCTGCGTAATCTTGCCTTTCCAGCCCAACGCAGCAGTTGCTGTGTGCCAAATAGAAACCGTAGTGGAAGTCGGGGTGTGTATTGGTGTATATTTTTTCCCCCATACAGTGCCCTGAGGTAGTTACCAGAAGACATATTGTACCTATCCAATCTATATGCTGGGTCAGTGATGGGTCGATGCATCCAGTGATTGAGAACCGCCAGCTCTGAAGCCCAGTAATAGGCTCTAATAGCTGGCAAAGCAATTCCGCCGTCATACCAACTTTTAGTGAGTTTGGCCAGGGCGATTCGGGGTGTACCATTGTTCCACAGGAGGGAGCGTACCTCGGAATCAATAGAGAGAAGATATTGAGATGGAACCAAAAAAGGTGTGTTTTGCAGGGCATAAAGAAAACGGGGAAGTGCCATCATTTTAAAAAGGGTAGCTCTTCCCAGGAGTGTTAGAGGTAATGATTTCCAGTGCTGAACGTCAGCACGGAAACGGTGGAGAGGAGAAACAAGGTTTTGTAAGTGGAAGGCTCCTGCGTCTTTAGTAACATATATGCCGAAGTATCGAAAGCCATCTGTGACTATTTGGGCCTTACAATCTAAGGGAAGGATCGGGTGCTCTCTACTCAGGACGCAGACCAGGGATTTGTCCCAGTTGATAATGTAACCAGAATATTTCTGAAAAAGAGCAAAAATATGAAGTACGCGATGGATTGAAAACCAGGGTCGGGCCAGATAAAGTAAAATGTCGTCGGCATAGAGGGAGATTTTATCCATCCAGTCCAAAGACCAGTTGAGTCCACAAATTAAGGGATCCCCTCTAATCCATATGGCCAGAGGCTCAAGGGCTTGGGCGAAAAGAAGAGGTGACAAGGGGCAACCCTGCCTTGTGCCTTTACCCAGCTCAAAAATTGCCGATCTGCCGCCATTTACCGTAATCCGGGCCAGGGGGCACAAGTAGAGTAGACGTAGCCAAGATAAGAACCGTTTGCCAAAACCATATCTCTCCAAAGCAGCAAACAAGAAAGGCCACTCAATCATATCAGAGGCCATCTTTGCGTCTAAAAACATGATCACTGAGTCCTCCTGAATAGTGGAGGCCCGGCCTAGCACTCCGAACAGGCGGCGAAGATTAAGCACAGTGTTTCTAGCTGGCATGAAGCCGGATTGATCTGGGTGAATCAATTTATGGAGACAGGGTGCGAGACGAAGGGCCAACAGTTTAGCTAATATCTTGGCCTCTGGGTCTAAGAGGGAGATAGGTCTGTACGAGGAGCAACAATCCGGGGGTTTTCCCTTTTTATGTATGACAACAATATTGGCTAATCTCTGCGGTTCAGGCAGAGTACCCAGAGTCACACTCTCGTCATACATGCTCACTAAAAATGGTGAAATAACTGAGGCCGTAGATTTGTAGAGCTCGATTGGGAGGCCACTCGGGCCCATAGCTTTCCCGGATTGTAATGCGCCTATCGCCCTTGACACCTCTTCAGGAGTCAGATCAGCGTCAAGATCTGTCACCTCTTGGGGGTCCAATTGTGGCAAAGGTAGCGTGGAAAGTAATTCCGCCGCCGCGTCTTGGGTTGATGTGGGCGAGGGGGCATAAACAGTTTTAAAATGACTAGCCAAAGCTTCCGCAATCCGGACTCTATCGTGATGACGGGTGCCCCGCAAGTCCGAAATTTCTGCTACCCACCTATTGGCCAACTCTCTCTTATCCAACCATGCTAATAACTTGCTGGCTTTATCACCGATGTCGTATATATGTTGTTGAGTGGCACGATATTGAATTCTGGCGGCATCTTCTGCAATATCTCTATATTCTTTTTGTTTAATAGCCAATTTATGTGACGCTTCGGAGGATGTAGATGTAACCATGTCTGCTTCAAGTAGTCTTACCTCTCTCTCTATATCTTCGAGCTGTTTACGCTTCTCTTTCTTGTGTCCTGCCACTGCTGCCACTCCGCAACCTCGAATCACAACCTTGTATGCCTCCCACAATATTACGTCAGAGTCTACCGAGCCCTTATTTTCAGTAAAATAATTTTGGGTGGCCTCGGTCAATTTATCTCGTATCACTGGTATGCAAAGATTAACCCTGGGCAAAGCACTACGCTACGCTCGCGTAATTTGCAAAGTTTGCGCTACTTCGCACTACGCGAATTGCACGTGGCACAGTGCAAACACGCGTAGCGTAGTGTAGTGCAGCGGTCATTTTTTGCTTGCTCGCGGTCCTCAACGTCAAGTTGGCGACCGCGAGCAAGCAAAATGACATCCCGGCGAGACTTTTTCCTCGTTCGCGATCAGCAACATCAAGTTGCCGATCGCGAGTGTGGAAAATAAACCTCCCGGAAAGATTCTCAATGCGGGGAGGTCAGGTTTCTCATTGCGAGTGGTCGCGTATGCTCGCGATCGCGAGCGATGAGAAACTACCAGTCCGCGTTGAGAAAGCAGCCGCTCGAGTAAAAATCGACTCGAGCGGCAGTAAAAGACAGCTCGCACTGTGCAAGATGCCGTTTTCAATGATTGCACAGTGCGGACAAGCATCCGGCACTGTGCAATCATCGCGAACAGCGCACTACGCAGTTCGCGTAGTGCTACGCGTAGCTTGCGTAGTGCGAAGTGCACTTCGCGTAGCTTCGCGTGGCGCTACTTCACGAACTACGCCCAGGGTTAGCGAAGATACCATGGATTGAGCACCATTTCTCGACTAGTGGGGGGTGATAAACCACCGTAATAGGTCACGATCGGGGAGTGGTCGGAGATACCTCTGGGGAGAAAAGTAATCTAGCCAAATTTGGAAAGTTGGGTGGCTTTACAGAAGAGATAGTCAATATGGGACATACTCCCATGTGCCCCTGAGTGCAAGGTGTATTGTCTAGCTGTAGGATTGCATATACGCCATATATCGTTCAAGTCAGAAGCTTACCAGGTGACTCCCCTTGCCCGGGGCGGTAGCCGATCGAGGTCCCCGTTAAGGGCCGCATTACAATTCCCTCCCACAAGTATATCACCCTCAGGCAAGTTAAGCATGTGTGGACCGAAGTCGGTCAAGGTAGAGGAATGAAGTTTGGGGGGCACATAGATGGAAGTTACATTTAAGGGCCTACCCTCCCATTGCCCTGAAATTGAAACAAATCTACCAAGAGGGTCTCTCGTAACTGTATGCACCTGAAGTGGGAGGGAGGAACGCACAAGAATGCCCACCCCTCTGGAACCTCGAGTGTATCCCACATGAGCAATCAGTTTATAACCCCATCTATTAAGCGCACAGTAGGAATTGCCATGTATGTGTGTCTCTTGGAGCAGTACTATGTCTGGGGAATGTTGTTTTAGATATTGCAGCACTATGCCCCTCTTGATTCGATCACCCAGCCTATTTACATTCCAGGAGAGTAGTTTTAAGCGACCCATTGGTGGATCCGAAGTACAATTAACACTCATTTAACTCTGTGAATCGGAGGCTTCCTTCCCTCAGCATACAGGGAACAACTGTAAATACACTCGGCCCCAGTCTATCTAGTACCATATTGAAGATGATGCACATTTGAACATGGGAAGGTACAGAAACACCATATTGACGACCAAAATGATGACTGCAACCACAACTGAAAACAAAAATGCAAACAAAACCCCTATATCTCCCTGGAGCCCCCCCACCCTGCCTCCCTGCAACGTGGACTTAGAACTGCCCACCCCCCAATTTTGCAGAGCGCCTGTATACCCAAAAACAAGAAAACCATGTATAGGGGAACAATACTCAGCCTAAACAGTCCAAGAAAGTGGCCTCTATTCCCCCCTAAAAAGGCCGATGTTTCTGCACAAACTTACACATAATAAAACTTCAAGTTCCGTGCGTGTCAAGTGCACTCTGATCACAATAAACACTCCCACCCCCCGCGACAACCACACTATCCAGTCTAAATCCCGAGCTACTATGAAACAAGACCTAAGCATGCAAAACCTGGAGAATGTCAATGGAGAACAAATTCTTCAATCAACGATAGGCACCCATTATCTCTTTAAGTTGTTGTCTGCCCACACCTTCCAGAACTGTTCAAAAGACCTCACTGTCTCTCAGGAGCGTGACCGACCTCTACATTAGAGCCAATGACAGCCATAATTCAGTCCCCGTCAATACGGTTATTCCAGTCCGAGCGACTCTCTGATCCACAGTCGCCAGGCGGGGAAGAGTGTATCTGTGCATTGGTGGCTCACCACCTCTCCAGCCAGTCCCAAGTATCCTCTGGAGTTTGGAAGACCCACGACTTTCCATCTGCCTGTACCCAGAGTTTTGCAGGGAAAAGCATTGCCTATTTTAGGTTATGGCTTCTGAGTGCACGTTTGACTTCCAAGAAGGACCTGCGTTTCAATTGCACTTTATAAGTGAAGTCGGGAAAGAAGGTGATAGTGGAGTTCTTAAACTTAAGCGGCGGAGTGGCCCTAGCTGATTGCAAAATATTGTCCCTATCTCGGAAGTTAAAAATTCTTGCAAGTATTAGACGTGCTAGGGCCCCCGGCTTGGGTGGACCTCCAGGAATTCTATGGGCCCGCTCCACCGAAAAGTAGTTGGAGAGGGTGCGAGGCCGCAAATGCTTTTGGATCAGGCCCTCAACAAAAAGGTCTGCTGCCTGACCCTCCCCCTTTTCGGGTACCCCCAAAATTCAAACATTGTTCCTACGAGCCCGTCCCTCATAATCTTCTAGCTTGGCCTCAAGGTCAGAAGCCTGGGCTTGCAGTCGTTTAACTGTGGACTCCAGCGTTTTGGTAGAGTGCTGAAGGGTAGTGACAGAATCTTCAGTTGCTTTTACCCTGTCACCCATGTTCCTCAGGTCTGCACGTATCAGAGTAATTTCCGTGGACACTGTGTCAATCTTATTTTCCAGCGCGGTACGGACCCCCTGGATCGCCTTCATCACATCAGCCAGAGTCAGGGCCGAGGCCCCGTCTTCAGATTGTTGTTTGGATTCCGAAGAGCCTTGCTGCCCATTCGCCCCCTCTGACCTGGTGTGCGCAAATTTGGCTAACTTCGTAACGTGGGTCTGTTTTAACCCCTTGCAGTGGCCATCATGGCAGTATGGGCTATGAAATAGTGCTCTCAGCCTTAAGGAACGGCCTTAGTCTGGGCAGTATGGACGGTTGAAGGGGCGTTGCTGTGGCGTGGAGTGACTTTACGGCCCCTCCCGGCAGCCCAGTGGACTATTGGGGTACCCAGTACCTATGTAATACGGTGATCCGATTTGGGTTATGGCTGACTCTCCCAGGGGTCTCAATGAGGCCTGCACGTATCAAGTGCCTCAGGTCTGTCCCAAATTGGCGTCATGAGGGCCGCGGGGGGCTGTGGTTACAGGAGTCCCCGAGCCGATCACTTGTGCTAAGTATTCGGCCCCTCGGGAGGCCGCAAAGGATGAACAGCAATGAATTTCACCCTCGAGTCTTGCCACTCGAGAGACGGCCCACCCAGGCCTGCCAGCAATTCGGGGGCAGTAGGCGGTAGAATGACGAGGACTGTGTCAACGCTTCTGTTTCTCCCCAAGGGGGGGCCCGCTACTCAGAGTGTAGTCGCTGCACGGGGGGAGCGAGGACCCAAATGCCGCCCCGCCACTCACCTCCACTCCAGCGCGCTCCGATGAGCGCCGAGCGAATCGCGATGCAGCCGCACCTCCCAAGAGGCCTCGCAGTCCTCCAGCCCAGTCACAGGCGGTTGGGGCCCTTGACTGAAGCGGCGTTACCAGATGGTATAGGGGACTTGATTTTGATAAGAGTGTATCACACCCCCACTCGCCCAGGGTCGCAGGAAGGCAGATGAGCCCCCTGTTGCTCTCTTGAGGACTCACCACAAATTGTGGGCAATCAATTTCTCGGGACCGGTCTCTCAGCGACGCACTCCCACCACAAGTGCGGGCCCTGTTATATCTGGCCTCACCGTTGCAATGCAGTCTATACAGCCTCTATGCCGCCGATGCTTCTTTCGACAGGGTGGGGGAGGGGCACTGCATGAGTGTGTGCAGGCCGATCCCAAGCGCCAAGAAGTGCCAAGATCCTGCAATTGTGCAGGCAATCGTCAAATGTATTCACAGGGGGGGGAAGGGAGTCCAATATCACTGCTCCCCATTCTCACCACTGCAGCAATAACGCGTTGCTGGAGCCTGAAGCTGGCGATTGAACTGCGTGTGCACCGGAGCCCACCCGGCGCCACGTTACGTTCGTGTTGCTCCCTGCGGTCTAATTATGGCTGGGGATCCTTGAATTTCATGGATTGCCTCTGCCGTCCTGTGGGCCCTGGCTCGGGGGAAAGAGGCCCCGCACTGCACCTGCAGGTCCTTGCCACCGCCCTGTTACCTCAATTGCTGTCCATGCGTGTGTCGAAGCCCTCCCGGCACCGCGCGAGGACCCTCTCGTCCGGCACAGAAGGGAAGCAGACAGGGGCACCCTGAGGCTGGGGCGCCGATGTTGATCCGCCTCCCGGAGCTCGCAAGCCTCGCGGCAGCACCGGGTACAGCGCAGGGCGGCTCCGGACGTCGTCTTGGGCGAGGCTGCGTCACTCGGTCTTGGTCTGCACTCGGAGCAGGATATCTCGGGGCGGAGTTGCCGAAACTTCGTCGTTGTTGGACCGGGTGCCTCCACAGCTCCGCGGGCTCCCGGATCGTCATTTATTACGGGCAAAACGGATGAGTTTAACGGATTTTGGGGGAAATTAATTAGTTAGGGCTCGGAGCTTCACATCATTGCGGCCATCTTGGGTGTCGGCAAGCCACGCCCCCTCCAATTTTCTCATTGTTGAACACATTTTGGCAAATCCTTTCACAAATTTCTTAAGTATTCTGCCATACCGAAAAAATTGCATTAACTCTTTTTTGTTAGATGGTGATTTCAAACTGCGTATAGAATTAATCAGATCCTCTTTGAGGGTTATACCTTTACTTTAAGCGGTGTGATCTAAGTAGTCAATGGATTCCTTCCTGAATTTACATTTTTGTAAGCTTGTAGTGAGATTGCAGAGTTCAGGTTTTTCTATCAACTGTTTTACCATCCAATCATGCTCTTCTACATCTATTCTAAACACTAGAATATCATTTTGATATATCCTTACTCCTTTTAAGTCCCTTCTCCAAAGATCTCTGAAAAACATCTGCAGCATTCACCAACCCATATGGTAACCTTGCATACATAAAGTTCCAAATGGAGTGATGAATGTTGTAATGACACTTGACTCTTCCTCAAGTGTAATATGGTGGTATGCTGATGTGAGGTCTATGGTGGAAAATACTTTCGCACCATTAAGTAAGGTGAGCATGTCTGTAATATTAGGAAAAGGATATCTATCCATGACCACCCATTTATTAAGCTCTCTGAGGTCTACACATAAACGTAAACTTCCATTTCAATTGTATGGCCATTACACTTGAAATGGAAGTTCACTGTAGTACTTGAACTTCTGCAATGACTCCCCATTCTTACGTTTTTCTAGTTCTAACCACATTTCTTCTTCCACAGCAACTGGGACATTTCTCACTTTCCCACACACTGGTCAGGCATTCTCAACGAAACATATTCTGTGCATAAAGTTCTTCACGCAACCCAGTCTTAGGGAACTTTGACTTTATATCTCTGAGAAACTCACACTCTAGAGTTTCATGCATATCAATAGTATGCAATATAAAACTTTACTTTAACAAAATTGAGGATCATTGTTAGGATCAAGCATAAGTCCCATGTCTCTCTGTTGTATCCAGTTCAAAATAATGTCATGCTTTTGTGAAATGTATACTTTCGCATTAACCCTGCATTGCTTATATTCTATCAAACTAATAACATTTCCTTGTAGTTTAAGGGGATTGCTCCCATAAGCATAAGATTTTATGTCAGGATTCAATAAGTCAACTTTTGTTTTAAGTTTCTCAGTGTAAAATTTATTTGAAACAATTGTAATTTTTGCTCCTGAGTCACACAAAACTCTTGTTTTTTTACTGTTCACATATAAAGTATGTTGTGGTCATGACTACAAACTTGTAAAACATTTTGCCCACATTAAAAATCTGAATCATCATTACTTTCAAATTTGTGATCTTCAATTTTGAACTTTTTCCCTTAAATATTTTTCATTCTAGATAAAAAAGCAAAATGTTCTTTTTAACAAAAATGACGTTACCTTAGACAAAAGTTAATAAAAATGAAGATATTATGTAGTATAACTGTTCAACAAATGAAAGCAAGAAAAGAAATCTATAAAATAAAATTCTTTCATTCTCTGCACCCGAATTTTGTGCCTGTAACCTTCCTGAAATGAAAGAATTTACATTACATAAATAACACAACCTAGTTTCTTGTAGTCATGACTGTAATCCTTAAGAAAGCTTGGCAACAGTAACTTCGCTCTGTAGCACTATTACTCCGCAGCAATAAGTTACACCTGATGACTTCAACTTTGCAAATCACTGATGACATGCACAGTAGTAATGATCTGTTTCACTAGTGTGCAGATCACTGAGTGAATGCCAGGAATTTTATTTTAAAAACATTCATTTGCTTGAAATTCTTTGCAACCACAACGTGGGCTGATGTCTTAAAGTGTGCAAATCTCTGATAATATGTGCAGTTGCATTGATTTGCTTCAATCGTTTTTAAAGTGTGCAGATCACTGACTAAACACCAAGAATTCAAATTCAATAATGGTCTTTTGCACTTAATGAACCTCTTCCAATATGGCTGACATAATGTTTCCGCATTACTGAGCAGTAGAAGTCCACTTTCTATTGCTTTTCTTGATCCAGTTTTCTGATAGACGAAGAGGTCGTCGTTGTCAGAAAGGCTTGAAAAATGTAAGTACATTCCTGCCATATTGTATCAGTTTTAATTAGTGTAATTTGCCTCCTGAAACACTTTAATGTTTTCCATTCAATCCAGCGTTGCTCAAAGAGGGCAGTCTAATACCGCAGTGGGAGGAATCAACTTATCAAGCATCCCAGAGGAATGCGTGTGATAAGAACACAGCACCGCTCGAGCACCTCTTAGAAATCCACACACACTTGAACTTAATATTGCAACACATCACTGCTCAATCGTGTTAAATGAATCCACTTGAGCGCCCCAGAAAGAAAAAGAATACACTACTTGTGCTAATGACACGTTAAATCACAAATGCCTCCCAATAAACTATTAAATCCCTGAAGAACTGCCTGATAGGCAAATCACATGTTTGTATGAACTCTCGCGAAAAACTCTAAAAGGCTTTGGGCACTAATATCCCTCAGCCAAACATCTGGTCAACGCTTAAAAAATTGAGGCCTTCAGGTATTTGTCAAGAAATAAGCATAATACAGCACTGTGAGGGGAACATGGTGGCTGACAGGTATTGCCGTCCGAGAGTTGGCTGCGCTCCATGGCGCATTGCTCGACTCTGCTCACTCACATTAGCGTTTTTTTTTCTTATCTCCAGGAGTGGACCAAACGGGTATCTGGGGGGAGGCCCACTGCATGATTGCCGGCTCTTTTTGTGCGGGGCAAGACACGCTGCACAACGGCTACCTTAACCCTGTGTGGATCTCCAACAGCGCCCATAGTAGCAGCGGGAGCTGACGTATGGGTGGAAACTGTGGCGCGGCTTGACAGAGGCCGGCGTGCTGCGCCAAAGATGAGCTTCTTGGGCATTGTGAGCAGCAGTAGCGGCAGGGAATTCTCCGGAGGGTCTGGCTTTCATCAGTCCCCCCAGTTGCCTCCTCCTCAGGAACTGAATGTTGGTAATGAGGGCGACGTTGACTCAAGGCCGTCCATGAACACGGCGACCAAGAAGTCCTGGGGTATAAGATACCCTTGCGGAGGCCCCTCAAGCGTGAAAGGTAATAATAAAAGGGTAATTGGGGGGCTGGCAGATCAATCTTCCCAATCTTCTCTAGATTAAGGGTGGGCGGAGCTCACATAGTCGTACTCCGTGGAATTTCACGGAGTTACTTAGTAACTCCGTGAAAATCCACTGAGTTCCGTGGCCTGGTGGAGTGCCACCCCATGCCCCTCCCTCCACCCCCACACCTCTCCGCAAAAAGCCCCGGCCCCCCGCATCCCCTCCCGCTAAAGCCCCAGTCCCCCGCCCCCTCCCAATAAAGCCCCAGGCCCCCTACCCCCCTCCCGCAAAACCCCACACCCCGCCCCCTCCCACGTATTAAAAGTCTAAAGTAAAGACACTTACCTTAGTGGCAAATCAGTGTCCTCCGTCCTGCTCCAGCCCCCCTGCCCCCCTCCAGCAAAACCCCGCACCCTGCCCCCTCCCACGTATTAAAAGTCTAAAGTAAAGACACTTACCTTCGTGGCAAATCGGTGTCCTCCGTTCTGCTCCTGCTGCTGGGCCTTGGTCCACTTCCGCTGCTCAGTGAGAATTTCAGGAAGAACTGCAGTGCGCATGGCGTACTGCGTGAAGGCATGCCTGACTTGAACTTCTTTCAATTAGCCTCTAGAAAGAAGCTATGCCAGATATAGATGTATCTAAAAGAGGATATACAGAGGGTTCACCGAGACCCGTTCTCCAGAGGACCTGCCAGAAAAACGCCAAGAAGACTCCTGGTCAACGTTGAAACTTATTCCCTTAAAGAGAAGATCCTTTTAGCTGTTCTTAATGCAGGGTGTTGCAAGAAGGGGTATTGGTCTCTGCGCATTAGATTAGACATTTCCAGAGCCACACAAGATAGGCAGTGGGAACTAGGTACATTTATTCAGGAGCTCAGGGAACTGGG
Organism: Calotriton arnoldi; assembly: GCA_963921515.1. Taxonomy (NCBI): domain Eukaryota; kingdom Metazoa; phylum Chordata; class Amphibia; order Caudata; family Salamandridae; genus Calotriton; species Calotriton arnoldi. The sequence continues at coordinate 331,096 of CAWUFW010002500.1, read as the reverse complement.
AGCTACAGCACACATTTCTTTTCCTGCCTCTCTTAGAGTGATGTGGAACAATAAAATGCACAACTTAAGAGACCCTAAGTAAGTAAAAGCATTAGTAAATCAAATTAAAGCACAACAGAAGTAACTGAAACACTAAAGCAGTGGAGCAAAGGGCGAGCTCGACTAGGTAATCTTTTAGAATACCTACAGTCAATAGGGAGGGTTCCCCAGGGAGGGACAGGAGGGTCACAAGCAAGAGAAAAATTTATAAAATAACACTTTTATTAATCACTGGGTGTGGAAACACGTGGGACTTTTTTTTTTAAAAGTCCTCATTAGTTAAATACGTTGATAAGCTAAGTGTATGGCCTTACGTAGGTCCGCCCCGGTCAGCTAGCTTAACTTATGTTGGAATAAGGGGAAGGTAAACCCCATCAGGTTTTAATTTGGAATGGTAATGGTCTTAGGGTCAGCTCGAGAAGGAGGAGAATTTTAGAATACCTTAGGCTCTCGAATAGTGATGTCATTCGTATACAAGAATCCCACCTATTAAAAGAGGAGTGGGATGATATCTTAAAAAGCCAGAATTGGATTGAGCATTGAGTATGTACTTCCCAGGCATGCTGTGTAAGGGGGGTGGCACTCCTTTTCAATGAAATCCATTAAAGCTATTTTGGAGGAATGCGTGGTCGACCCGGTAGGGAGGTGGACAATCGCAAAGGCTAAAATCTATGGCACTTGGATAGCATGGGTAGGATATTATGGCCCAAACTCAGGTGACCCCACCCCACTCCGTGGTCTATATTATCAACTATTGGATCTTAACCTCCCCATTATATTGTGAGGGGACTTAACATAATAAGCTGGGTCTGGTGGCTCAGTGGACTAATGCATCCACTGCAGGGACCTGTGTTTGACCTCATGGTCACAGGTTCAAATCCCGGCGGGTCCACTCAGCCTTTCATCCATCTGAGGTCAATAAAATGAGTACTGTTGGGTAACAATAAACATCTGTTATTCAGCACCAAGAGACCTCATTGGGGTGAACGTGCGCTTTACAAATACACATGTTATGTTATAATAGATCCTGTGGTGGACAAATCCTCCACGAGAGGAAACGCAAATTTACCTAACATAAGGGGTCTGTTGAGCAACCTCATGGACAAAATAAGTCTTGTGGACATATGGAGGTTGAAGGGAACTACTGGGGGAGGCCCAAGGGGATGATATACCTTCCATAACAAAAAAATACAGGCATAATTCCAGAATAGATTTTTTTCTTGCTAGATATAATAATAATTATCCAGTATTTGTAAAGTGCAAACTACTCACCCCTAAGGGTCTCAAGGCTCTGGGGGCCATCGGTGAGATTAAGTGCCCAGAGTCACATGGTGCTAAGATAAGCTGCCACTGGCGCAGGGGATTGAACCGTGAGCCCTGCGCTCCGGAGTCAGCTGCCCTGGCCGTTGCACTACACCTCTCTCACCGCCACACCGCTCCTACCAGCAAAAAAGCCACCAAGGTTATTCACATACCAGATCATCTATCCGATTACTCTGCGGTAAGATTAGATGCCATGCTAGAGAGCAGGCCTGCTTCTAAGAGATGGACTCTTAATGGAACACTACTTTCGGACCCACAGGTAATAGAGGAGCTGAAAGAGTCTACAAGGGAATTCTTCCTTTTTAACAAAACGTCCATCACGCTGCACACTGTCTGGGAGACATATAAGGCCTATTTAAGAGGTACCTTAATGGGTCTAATGGCAGCCCAAAATAAGAGAGTAAGGAATATGACATCTGTCTACTTGAATCCTCAATACAGACCTTACTCAGAGAGGTTGAGAATGCCCCTGATACCTCTACCTTGATAAACGCCGAAGATCAATTACGGAAGGCAATTTAAGCAGAGGAAAAGCGGCCGGCCCAGACCCTCTTCCGAATTAAATTTATAGTGTCCTAAAAGAAGAACTGATTCCCATCCTGATAGAAATGTTCAATTTAGCTTTTATGAACAGACAGGATCTTCCCAATTCCTGGGATGAGGCTATCATAAGCATGATATTGAAACAAAATAAGGACCCCACCCTCTGCGAATCTTATAGACCGACCTCCCTGTTAAACTGTGCCAATAAGATCTTTATGTAGATTTTAACAAAGAGGATAGGAAAGGTGTTCGATGTCTTTGTACATAAAGATCAGAAGGGTTTCATCAATGGGAGGCAACTACATGAACTGACTCGTCATCTTATAGGTGTAATAGATCTGGCTGGCATGGAGTGTATTCCTTGACGCAGCCAAAGTCTTTGACAGGGTCAGACCCTTCCTTTATAAAGTAATGGAGAAGTTTGACCTAGGCGAGACATTCCTAGGGGCAGTCAGGTCAATTTACAAAAACCCTCTGGCCAGGATTCTAGTTAATGATAATCTAACCAACCATATAAAAATCAGAAGAGGGACCAGGGAGGGGTGCCCTTTATCCCCACTCCTTTTTAGTCTCTATATAGAGCCTCTGGCAAACAAAATAAAAGCAAATGAGAAGATACCTCCCTTTATATGTAAAGGATGGGAGAAAAAAATTGGTTTGTACGCCGATGATTTGATGGTCTACACAGGAGATTTAATCCCTGCCAGTAATAATGACCACTTTGGAAGATTTTAGGAAGGTCTCTAGTTACTGAATTAATAAACAGAAAACTGATATAATGGTATACAATAGCTAATGTGCCAGGGACCTGATAAAATGTGAAATAAGGTATTTAGGAATACAAGTGGTGCACGTCTTAGAGAAACTGGCCCACCTTAATTTCAACAAGGTAGCCTTCAGTGTTAAAAAACTGCTTAATGTATGGGGAGATCTTCCTCTCTCATTTAAAGGAAGATCTAATTTGTTGAACATGTCCGTCCTTCATAAATTTACCTTTATATTTAATGCAATCCCCCTGAATTCAAACCAGCATGGCTCAAGAAGCTGAAGGTAGATTTAAATAGTTTCATTAGAAGGGCCAAAGGGTGAGAATTGCTTGGAGGAACCTCCGCAGGAAGAACGAACAGGGTGGCATAGCAAGCCCCGATCTTCTTCTATATTATTGTGCCCTTCATTTAAAGAGCATAAGGCGACTACTTTTGGATATTCCACCTTTCCCCTGCTATTTAGAGCTTTGACAGCTGATTTGGCGATGAGTGCGCACTTCTTTCTTCTTAAATTTGACCATCCAAAGTTTTTTAAGAAAGTGAGACTTAAGATCCTTTCCGACGCCTGCAAGCTCTGGTACCAAATCAGACGGCTAGTAGGAATTCCTTATTATAGTAGTTCTGCCCGGATTTGGAATTCTCTCGGTACACTACCCTGTCTCCAGGACAAACTTGCCACCCCCTTGATCGAAAGGGGTATAAATAAATGGGGCCAACTTATAGAAGACTTTCAATTGGTGCCCTGTGAGCGCTTAGTAGAAATTACGGAGGGCAGTCTATCAAAATACAAATGCTATCAATTACTAAACTGGGCAAGGGTGCTAGAGAAAGTTGGCAAAGGAAACCCTTATTGGGATTACAGGATATAGAAGCGCCCACTATTGCGAAAAGAAATTTCAGAGTGGTACAGGATGCTGGTTCAGGCCGTAGAAGATGAGTTTACTCTGCCTAACGAGATCTGGAAGTAGGACCTGCCTAACCAAGACATCGAAACAATGTGGCAAGTATCAATGTCTTTTTTGTCGTTATCTTTCAAATTTGCGCCGCTCAGGAAAAACCATCTCTTTACACAAGACTTATTGTGCGCCAAGGAAATTGTCAAAGCTGGGTACCCGCGAGGAAAGGAAGTGCCCCAAGTGCGGCAAAGAAAAAGCTGATGACGTCCACATGTTTTTCCAATGCCCCTTCATTGAGACCTTTTGGGAAGAAGTGGGCAAGGTCCTTGCAGAGATAATGGGCCAAGAAATCAAAGTAAGCCTGTCTTTAGTTATTTTGGGGGTGGTCAGTGGGGAGGGAGATTCACTGAATCTGGTGAGGTCACAAAAATTGCTCACCTTCATGCTGATTTTATTGGCATGAAGAAAGATTTTCCCCTCCCCCCCCTGGTCTGGGAATGGATGGCTACCATACGAAGAATTTGCAATTTAGATCGAAGTGGCCCCCCTTTTGGAAGAGTACAATTTTGGGGTAATTGAAAATAATGGCTTAGACCTGGCCCCTTTGGCACGTAGATTTACTACTATCCAGTTCATAAATGACCCTACTTCGTTTAAGGTTTAGGCTCCTGACCTAGACAACTTTGTGCCTCGCAATTCCTGCGAAGCCCCCCGAGGCGGGACTGGCACCTTTGACAGAGTCTTAGAGCTTTTTGGCCTTGCGTGATGAATAATGCAGACTTAAAAAAAAACAGCACGGTGTTACATCTAAAGAGTAGCAGCTATTTGATATTGGTAATTTGAGCCGCCATTAACAGTCCTTGAACAGTACAAATTCAAACCATGCACTTGAAATGTCTTAGATTCATTCAAATAATGCTCATCAGCTTCCTAGTCTTCGAGAAGTGTAAATACTGAATTCTCCAACAATAAATCATGCAGAGTAATCCTGGCACACTTATGACAAGATACTCCTCCAATAAAATTTGATCTGTTGAGACCTTTCTTCTCTCTGTCCACATTCCATCCTTCGTCGCTAGTGAAGCAGGTGCCAGATAATAGAGGGCCGGTGTCAGAATGTAGATGTAGATGTATTTATTATCTACATATAAATTGTCGCATCCAGATGGATCAGCTGAAATTGTTGCAGGGATTCTGCTTAGGAACAGAACTAAGCTTTGGATAGAACATCAGCTTGTAGGGACATAGTCACTGTACCACCTCAGTATCTATGAGCCAGAGTCTGGCTAGCTATAGTGACTAACATTCCCTCCTAACCTTTCCAGAGAAACAAGTGATTTGGCACCCCAGAACACAACATCTCGGCCCTCTCAGGGAGTGCTGTAACAGGACACACCCTTTTGCTTTTTGTCACTCGTACTTGTCCACAATAAGATAAACAAGAGACACAAGGGAAGTTTATAATATTTATTTAAACTACCAAGCTCTAAGATGCAGTATTTGCACCACAATTAGAAAACAAATGCCTACCAAAAATATCATAGCCTGGATATCAGACCATATATCATAAAAAGCACGGTCATGTTATAAAACAGATTAGCACACCCCCCCTTTCTACTGAAGCTACATGATTATATTTTGAAGATCTCTGGGGTTAGTTAAAGACCCAGTACTTTTGCATACATAGGTGGAAGTCCTACATCGCAGCTGATGCAGCACTTTCGCCTCAGGACCTTGGCTCATTGCGTTTTCTTCAGAATCCCTGTCCTCAGTTATATGACAAGACATGTGAGTTCACAAACAGCAGCCCCATTCTCTTGTTATATCTAGGTGCTAGAGTCTGACCAGAGAGAATAACAAGGGACATTGTTGTTTGACCTTGTCTAGTATGTTCAGGCTAAATCCCAGGAAAGGAATAAAACACAAAACATGCAGGTTCTGTGTGAAAATACAACGCTGCATAATAACAAGCATCTATGTAGTAATGTGTGCAAAAATAAAAGTGGCGTACAGCATGCACAACAAGGCCAACGACCATGGCCCATGCAAGGAACACAACACCCTCCCTTTGGTCAGGATAATAGTGCAATAGAAAGCACTAAATCATATGAATGTAACTACAAAGATAAATAAACTCAAAGCATAACTTGTAAAAATAATGTTCTGAAGATCAAAAAGAATTGTCAATTTGGAAAAATAATCACATCATGGGGCTTCAGAGGATTCCTTTGTGTCACTAACCAATTCAAAGGCCAGGGACTCAATAAAGGAGTCTGATTCAGCAAAAGATGATTGATCCATGGCCCAAGTCACAAGCTCCAAAGAACAGACATGATCCTGACTTCCAACCGATGCTGAAATAATTACCGGGCAACCTGCAACCGTGATTGTATAGCCTTTATTTCATGATCCATTTGCCGATGCACATATTTCTTCATATTTCTTCAAAGGTGAGTGGTTCAAACCTCGCTTTGTGGAGAAGTCACAAACCCAAGGGACAATCCCAAAAATGGGTCAATAAAGGACTCAATAGCAGTTAAATGTCCAAGGCAGTGGGTGTCTGCAAGACCAGGCAAATATCCATCGTCTATTCGTAGGGGCCACAGAGGCAGTGGAATACGTGTTGCATGCAGGTGAACCAGACAGGCTGGAATGTTAGGGACCAGTCAAGATCCAGCTCCTGCAGTAGAAATATTCCAAAATGCTTAAGCATACACTCATATTAATGTTGGAGCGGTTCTAGTTCCAGAGGGCCAGAAAAAGGAATATTCATTGCGGAGAAGCAGAAATAGTATGGGAATGCCACAAATAAGGAATAACAGCAGCGGAAATCTTCCAAATACACTGGACTAAATGGAGTGGATAAAAGCCAGTAGCGGCTGCTACCGGACAGGGGTGGTGAAGCGGGGGGATTAATTAATTAAAAAAATCTTACCTTATAATGGCCGGCCTTCTTTGTCTGCAGTCCGGCCAGGAGCAGGAAGCTCCCGGGCAGACAGTCTCCGCTGAGCCAATCACAATGTTGCAATGCAGTGTTGTGATTAGTCTGAATGCCATGGATCAGAATCGAACAGGGAGCCTGTGCATGTTCCTGTCCAGGCTGTGTAATGCAGCCTGGTAGGAGCATGCAAAGAGCGCATAAACTGTTTGGTCGGCCCAAGAGGGGCAGCCAAACAGTTTATGCGCACTTTGTCAGTGCAAACCACCCCTCCCCCTGCACTGCCCAGCTCCGTCCTGCTCCACACTGCACACAGGCCATTGACTCAATAGGAAAAATAAAATTACAATAACGATACGTTATTGTCATTTTATTTTTTCCTTTTTTGCGCAGTGAGGCAATGCTCCTCCGCCTTAGCAGAGGAGCCGCCACTGATAAAAGCCGGTATTATTCCAAAGACAATTTTAAAAGGACTGACAATGCCGGAGACGGCAACTTTAAAAAAAAGTGCACAAAAACAGCCGCAGTAGAGGCGTTAAAAATTTGAATCACTAATTCCCCGAAATGAAGGGGAAAGTTTGTGTTTAACATTGACTGCATACTACTAGAACATCTAGCCACCAGCAATTCGAAGGTTTTGTGGTCCCAGTGGCTCCTGTTCTCCTTTCCCCCTTTCTCTTGATTCCCCTGGTTCTCAGGAAGATTGGGTTGAATTGGGCTGAGGGTCTTCTGGTTGTTTCAGAGTGGTCCCGGAGGCCATGGTTTTCCCCTTCTTCTGGATTTGGCAGTGTGTCCCCATTGGCAATTCCCTTGTTCCCATCTGTGCTGCATGCTCCTCTTCTCAGCGCGCCCTTTCTCCTTCATCTCCTGCTGGGCATCTGGCACTTGAGAGGTTGGATTTGTTTTGTCAGGATTGTTTGCTGTCTTCTTCCTGTGATCTTCTCAGGGTGTTGGATTTTTTAAGGGGGTGTTTTGTCATGGATCCGGCTGTCTCCACTCTCCGTGCCCAATGTGCTGCCATTCTTGCCTTCCGGGGTTCTGCTGTGGCTTTTGTCTCTCCTTCGATTGTGTAGGAGAGTAGGATCTGCTTCACATGGGTACCCCCACTTTTTGCTGATGCTTCACTGTTTTTCGACTTTAGTCTGGCTGGGGCACTGCTAATCAGAACCCCAGCCTAGCTGCTTCCTCTCTAAAATGGTTTCCATGTGCCTTAGGCACATCTCTAATTGGAATCTGGAGTGCCCTTATAAGTCCCTAGTATATGGTATACTATGTACCAAGGGCCTAGGTACCTCAGAGGCCTACCAGGGGCTGCAGCATGTATGTGCCACCCCTGGAAGGCCATCCAAAATGACACCACAGGTCTGCTACTGCAGCCTGGGTAAGGTGGTGCATGCACCCCTTACAGTGATATAGGTTACCTATATCACTACATACCTACACACATATAAACCTATAAGTCACTCCTATGGCAGGCCTTGTCAATCCTGAAGGCAGAGTGCATGGTTCCTATGTGAGAGGGTGCCCCTGCATGAGCAGGGCCCCTCTGCAGCGTTCGGAGACCCTTCTCTGATGCTGTTTGTAGTGCAGCCTGACCATATACTCTTAAGTGCATTATAACCTCGCGTTAAAATGCTAACTTTGGGATGGCTGCACAGAAACATGTCGTGTTTGGTGTCAAACATCTTGGAATACTACCCCCCCACCAATTCTGGCGGTGGGGGTAGCATTCCACCCTTCTAGAGGGAGAGACATGTTAACCCTGGCTTACCCGGTAACTTCTTTCCAAAGCCCCAGCATCACAAAATGGATGCTGCTGCCACAGACACAAGTCTGGCCTCCTGCTGCTGACCGAAACTCCGGCAGGGGAGGCCTGGACAATAGGTTTCCTGTCTCAGGGAGGTGTGACCACCTCCCCAGACAGGATAGTGTGTATTGGGGCTGGGCGGGAGCACTCTCTGGTGCTTTGAAGTCCTGCACTGGGGGCACATTTGGTGTTCCTGTGCATACCCCAGTTCAAACCGGATCAGGGGCTTGCAGCCCCTGCTTTGGCGCGAACTGGACAAAGGAAAAGGGGTGTAGCCACCCCTCTTCCTTGACCCACCCATAGGTGGGACCACAGAGTAAGTCCAACCCCTAAACTTAGTATAAGTATAGGACCCCAGTCCCTAGGACTTTAGATTATCCCTGGACGAAACTCTGACACTGAATCCTGGACCTTCGACGCTCTACTTCAAGATTAGAGGACTGAAGAATCTCCCTTGGGGTCAAGGAGTGACTCCCCTGCTTGGCAGGCACCAAAGAAGCAATTGTCCGGTCTGCATCGCTGAAGCTCCCGTCGGACGCCGAAGTCTTTGCATCACCAGAGGTGGATTTCCAGACTTCCCCGAGGCTGCCCTGAGTCCCCAGCAAAGCTGAGGCCCGTAGCTGTCGTGGGTAACGTGGAACCGTGACCCCTGGACACCAAGCACATTTGCAAGTGCATCCTCTTCCTGGACTCCCACGAAGTTGTGCTTTGGGCTCCGAGTAGCCCCCGCCTCCAGCACCGACTACACCGAAGATCACTGGCCTCCACTCCACGAGTGTCCTGTGAGCCAGCTCCACGTGCACCGTCTCTAGGCTCCTTCGCGGTCGCTAGTCCATTGGCTAGTAGCCCTTCACGAAGGCCAATCCTTTTCTTTTTGGGCTCCCTGGTTGCTCCAGGCTTGCCCTCACTTACCCTTGCTGGGTGAGTTCCTCAGACCGTGCTGGTCTGCACCATCGACGATCTTCATCTACATCGAGACTTGACGTTGCCAAGGCTTGTTGGTTCCAATCCGGTCGCCGACACCGCAACACTCGACAGACATTGTGTACCAGCCCGAATCCTGCTCCTGGTCGCCGACAACGCCTCCTGGACCTCGTGGCTGCAGAAACGAGATGACCGTCAACACACCTGAAGCATCCGACAACGGTGGGCATCTGTCCATCGCCTTCCTGGTCACTGGCTAGTGACCCAGACTCTGTCCCCTCTGCTTTCAGGTTCTTCAGATCTCCAATCCACTCTTGGATCCACCCGGACACTTTCCACTTGGTCGTCAGCAGCACTTTGAAGCAGAACGCCATAGAAATCGACGACGAAACCCGACCCCGAAAGACACCTATGCACCCGGCTTCCCTGGGTGAGGTAACACGAGTACTCCGGTGCTCCTGTGGGTAGAGTCTCTAGAAAGACCTAGTTCTCAAAGGGTTTGCTCCAAGTCCTTCTTTAAGTGTCCCTTTTCTTTAACTTTCCAACCGCGACTTTCCCCATAGAAGTTAACGGTGATTTGCGGCTGTGTATTTACACTGCACGCGTCCCCCGTGGGTCCCCTGTGTAACTACCTTGGGTGGTTCCTTGTGGTCCAAGCACTTCTACAGGCTCTAGGCCTAGTGTCTAGCTCAGTCGTGGTTCTTATACCACTTTTTTGGTATATGGTTTGGTACGCCCCTAGGGCCCAAACGTGTATTTGTGCTATTACTGTGTTTAAATAACTTATTACTTGTGTACTTCGAACTCTAGCCTCATAAAGAGACTAGAGGGGTGTGTTTAGCAATAAATACATATATTTTGAATATATACCTGGTGTGGTGCTCTTTCATTTGGTCACTCAAGAGATTATAGACTGGTAAAACAAGCTGCTTTACATTCCTTCAAGACTTAGCCTGAAGGCTGCTCTCCATAGCTACCACTAGGATAGCTTTCAATAAAGGTTGTCTTTAAACCTAACTCCAATAAGGGTTGTTTGGACTGGTGCAAGGTGCCCACTATAATTAGTGGACAGCATATACCAGGCCAACTTCTCACATTGGTGGCAGCGGTGGGATTCCAGCTTGCTATTTTACCAGATAATCTCAATTGAATTGACCAACTGAAAACCACTAAAGGTACCTAAGGTACATATAATCTAAGTTTACTATACAGTAAGTTCTACTGAACTTAGAGTTGTGTGTTAAGGGATAGCACAACCCTTTCTACAACTCAAGAGAGTTTAGTAGGCCACACTAGAGTAGGTAGTGCATACACCACACCACACTAGTAATGTCTTTAAGGGTACGATCTAAAGAATCCTTACCAGAAGCCACTGGGCTTCTTCCCTCCAAGTATGATACACTCCCATTCTTGGAATTGAGAGCATTATGTAACTTGAGGAAAATAAGGACAGGCCAAAGTCCCACCACCCAACACCTTAAAGAGTTGTTGGTGGCTTTTGATCTCAGCAGGCCCTTAGGGACTGAAGGGACAGGACCAGAGGGTGGGGCAGAAGATGAGGATGGGGAAAGGGGTAACAACACCCCCAACCCCCCCTCTGGAGCTGACCAGGAAGGTGTCAATGACCTTGACCTGGATAACCCAATCCCTCCTGGGGAAGATGAGGAGGATGATCAAGATGATCCCCACCTTGCCCCCCCAGGAAGGATTATGAGTGTGCCTAGCAGGACTAGATCTCCTTCTCAGGAGTCTAACCTCTCTAGCACCTCAATAGGGACCTCTGTCTCCTCTCATAGGAGGGAATCCTCTCATGAGAGGAGAAAGAGGCTGATTCAGTATGAGGAAGCTCAGCTTGAACTCAGAAGGAAGCAAGTGGCATTAGACAGGGAGTCCCTAGATCTCTTTAGAGAGAAAAGAAAGTTGGGACTAGAGTCCCATGGTGGCAGCGATACCCCTAGAGATAGGGAAAGGTCCTATGACCATAGGAACCTGAGCAAGATTGTCCCTCCCTACCAGAGTGGGGATGACATCCACAAGTGGATAACTGCTTTAGAGAGGGCCTGTAAAGTACAGAAGGTCCCTCAGGAGCAGTGGGCAGCAATCTTGTGGCTCTCCTTTGCAGACAAAGGTAGAGATAAGCTCCTCACTGTAAGAGAAGAGGATGCTGATAATTACAAGGTCTTGGAGAGTGCTCTTATTGATGGGTTTGGCCTAACCACTGAACAATACAGGTTAAAGTTCAGGGATACCCAAAAAGCACAGACTCAAGACTGGGTGGACTATGTGGATTGTTCTGCTAAGGCTCTGGAAGGCTGGTTGTTGGGCAGTAAGGTGTGTGACTTCACAGGATTGTATAATCTGATAATGAGGGAGCAGATTCTTAATAACTGTCAAAATCAGCTGTTGCATCAGTACCTGGTGGACTCTGATCTGACCTCTCCCCAAGAATTGGGAAAGAAGGCAGACAAATGGGTCAGAACCAGGGTGAGGCAGAAGGTACAGAACCAAGGTGGTGACCCTAAGAAGCAAGATGCTAAAAACTCTGATAAGGGTGGGGAGAAGGGTAAAGACCAGAAGTCTTCTCAAGGGCCCCAAAAATCTTCTTCAGGTGGGGATTCACAGTCTAACAAAGGGAAAGGCCAAAAGAAACCATGGTGCAAGGTCTGTAAGCAAAAGACCCACTGGACCAGTGATTGCACCAAGTCCAAAGACTCTAATCCAGCCCCCACCAATGCCCCTAAGGCACCTGTTCCCCCGAGTAGAGTTACAGTTGGTGGTGGGAGTGCTCCAGCCAAGGGTTTAGTAGGGTTCACCCTGGGTACTGAAGTGGGCTCTGACTTAGTCAGGGAACTCACTCAGGCTGTGTTAGTCTGTGATGGAGGCATGGATGTGACCTCCTCTGTGAGTCCTAGTAATCTGGGCAAGTACAGACAACAGCCTTTAATTAATGGAAAAGAGGCTTTGGCATTCTGATGGATACATCTGCCTGTGGATTCCTCACCTTTTGAATATCCCCTGCGCCAGCATTCCACTGAAATTTTTTCGTAGCTCCTGCGCCGACGAGGTCGTCATGAAGCCATGGCTCCGCGCGAGGCTCCGCATGACGTCACTGGAGCCATAAGAAGGCCACGTCGGCGTGATGACGTCAGTTCCCTTTTTTCCGCGCTGTCGACGCTAACGGATTTTTTGGGACTCTCCTGTCTTTGTGACTGTTACTTTGTTTCTAAACTTTATTTGTATCCCTTTCAAGATGTCTACTCAAAGGAAGTCGGGTTTCAAGCCTTGCAAGGAATGCGGAGGTCATATGTCGATCACGGACCAGCATGATGACTGCCTTTGGTGTCTTTCGAACGATCATGACGTCGAGGGTTGTTCTTCGTGCAGGAAGATGAACCCGAAGGCGTTGAAGGAAAGGGAGGCTAAGCTCTACATGTTGAAGGTGAGAAAGGAGAAAAGGGGTCGCAAACGATCGAAGTCGGAGTCGTCGACTTCGCATGGGTCGAAGAGAAGGCATAAGAAGAAGAAGAGGCATGGGTCTCGGCGTCGGTCGTCGAAGCCTCGAGCCTCGAAGTCGCCTTCTCCGGCTCCACGACGTCGTACCAAGGACTTTGTCTCTCCTTCTCCTTCCGATTCTCCACAGATGTCTCCGGCCCGGTCGCCTTATGTGGGCACGCCGGCACAGTCTCCGGCGTCGGTGGGTTCTCCGGCTCCGGTGGATGATGCAGCTCCTGCTGTTCCTGTGGCTTCGCCTGTGGTTCCGGTGGCCCCGGCTCAGGAGGTTCCGCTGTCGGAGGTCGAACCGGCGCAGTATCCTTCGTTCCCGGCACCAGGCTCGGATCCATCGCAGTTCTTGAACGCGATGTATGGGGTCTTTGCCAGAGCCACTTGCCCCTCTGGAGCACCTTCAGGTCCCATGGGCCCATTGGCATTTAATTTGGGCGTGCCGCAACATTACCCCCCGGCCCCCTTTATGCCTTATATGCCGGTGGCGCCGTCTTGGCACTTTCCGGCGCCGAAGATGTCGACGCCGTATGGTCAGTCCCCGGCTCCATCTGGCGTCCCTTCTTCTCGGTTCCGTGCGGCGCGCGTTGCTGTCACGGATCCGCCTTCGACGCCGCTGCCGGAGCCGTCGACGCCGCAGATGGCGCCGTCGACGCCGCAGCCAAGAATGCGTTCTAGAAGGGAGGCGCAACAGCTTATTGAAGAGGAGCAGTATCAAGCTGGTGAGATGGAAGAGGGTGAAATAAATGAGTCGGAGGACTTGTTTGAAGACTTGTGTGAAGCAAGTGGTTTGGATTTTTCACCAGAAGCAGTTTTTGACTCGCAGAAGGCTTCTCCTTCAAGGGATGTGGCTCCTTATCATGTGGTCATCAAGAAGGCGGCTGAACTGTTAGATCTGCAGCTTCCCTCAGCGGAGTACAGGCCGAATCTTCTGACGGAGGTTCTTCATTCTCCTACCTCAGTGGTTGAGCCTCTCCTACCTTTCAATGATGCCCTGACGGAACCAATTCTGGAGGTTTGGAGAAACCCTCTTTCAGCTCCTGCAGTTTCGAGATCGGTCTCTAGACGGTATAGGCCGGCTCCTGGGGATCCTGAGTTTCTTTCTTCCCATCCGTCTCCGCAGAGTTTGGTTGTTCAAGCATCATGCTCAAAGCAGTCTGTGGGTTCCTTTCCGCAGGCTCCGGCGGACAGGGATTCCAAGAAGCTTGAGCAGTCTGCGAAGAAGGTCTTTTCATCAGCCAGTATGGCTTTGAAGTCCACTAACGCCACTTGTTTGTTGGGCAGATACATTCACGCCCTTATGGACTCTGCTAAGAAGATTCTCCCGAAGTTGTCTGACACGGATAGGGGCAATTTGAGTGAGGTTTTGGTGGACTCTCAGGCGGCTGCTCGCCAGGTAATCCAGTCGGGTCTGGACACGGCAGATTCAGTGGCAAGGGTGATGGGTTCATCTGTTGCCACTAGGAGGCACGCATGGTTAAGATCATCGGGATTTTCACCGGATGTCCAAGCTGCGCTGTTGGATCTTCCTTTTGACGGCTCTAAGCTTTTTGGAGAAAAAGCGGACTCTGCGTTGCAGAGATTTAAAGACAGCAAGGCCACAGCAAAGTCCTTGGGTCTTCAATCACAGTCAAGAGGCTATGGCTACAAAAGGTACCGTGGGTTCGGGAAGTCTTCCTTTCGTTCCCGTCAGCCTCAGCAGCAGCAAAACCCTCTGTATAAGGCCTACAGAGGTAAGGGCAGAGGTCGCTTTCGAGGGACTGGACGACATCCCTTTTCCTCTTCCTCTTCTACCTCCCCAGCCCCTCCCGGTAATGCAGCAAAGCAGCCCTAGATCCGCCATCCTGGATCATGTAGGTCATGTGGGAGGCCGTCTTACCCATTTTCTGCAAGATTGGAAATTAATAACTTTGGACCTTTGGGTTCTAGATCTTATAGAAAATGGGTACGCCCTTCCCTTCAGGGAATTTCCCCCTCCTTACCCTCCTTGTCAGGGGTTTTGCACGGAGGATCATTTACTTCTCCTTCAGAAGGAGGTTCTTACTCTGTTACAAAAAGGTGCAATAGAGGTGGTTCCGGAGCAGGAGAGGGGTCAGGGGTGCTACTCCCGGTATTTCCTGATCCCCAAGAAGGATGGCAGGTTACGTCCCATCCTGGACCTCAGAATCTTGAATCTGTTTCTCAAACAGGAGAGGTTCAAGATGCTAACTCTAGCGCAGGTTCTTCAGGCGCTGCAACAAGAGGACTGGATGGTGTCCATCGACTTGCAGGATGCGTATTTCCACATTCCCATCCTGAAGTCGCACAGGAAGTATCTCCGTTTCACGGTTGGGTCGCAACACTACCAGTTTGCGGTCCTTCCGTTTGGTCTTACTACCGCACCTCGAGTCTTCACCAAGGTGATGGCGGTGGTGGCAGCTCATCTCAGAAGGTTGGGGATTCCAGTTTTCCCCTACCTGGACGACTGGCTGTTGAAGGCAGAGTCTCCGGGGATAGTGAGTCACCATTTGCAGGTTACAGCCCAGCTGTTATACAAATTGGGTTTTTCAATAAATGTACCCAAGTCTCGCCTGGTGCCCTCTCAGCGCAACCTGTTTATAGGGGCAGTACTGGACACCACTGTGTGTCGAGCTTTTCCACCACCACAGAGGATTCTCGACATTCAGAATATGATCCCTTTGTTTTACAATGGAGCGGTCGTTCCAGTTCTGAAGGTCCTTCGCCTGCTTGGTCTGTTCGCTTCCTGCATCCTGCTGGTCACAAATGCACGCTGGCACATGAGGGCACTCCAGTGGTGTCTCCGCAGGCAGTGGTATCAGCACAACGGAGATCTCAGGGAGTCTGTGAGGATCTCCAGAGAAGCTGCAGCGGATCTGTCTTGGTGGAGTGTGGAGGGAAATCTGTCTCAAGGAAAGCCCTTTCATCTTCCTCCATCGGTGGCCACAGTGATAACGGATGCATCTACCCTAGGGTGGGGTGCACATCTGGGGGATCTGGAGATCAAGGGTCTTTGGTCTCCGGAGGAAAGGTTGTTTCAAATCAACCTTCTGGAATTGCGGGCGATACGTTTAGCGCTCAAGGCCTTTCTCCCTTCCCTTCGCGGTCGGTCAGTTCAGGTCCTGACGGACAACACTGCCGCGATGTGGTATGTCAACAAGCAGGGAGGGGTAGGGTCGTACCGTCTCTGCAGAGAGGCTTTACGGCTCTGGTCCTGGGCACAGGATCATCGGGTTTGCTTGATGGCGAATCATCTGGCCGGGGTGCTGAACGTTCGTGCGGACAGTCTCAGTCGACAGTTCTCAGCCGACCACGAGTGGAGGCTTCATCCAGAGGTAGTTCGACACCTCTTCCAGACGTGGGGGACTCCTCGGGTGGACTTATTTGCTACTCTAGAGAACGCGCACTGCCCGTCATTCTGCAGTCTCCAGTTTCCGAGGCAGGGAGCGTTGGGGGACGCTTTTCAGTTGAGTTGGAGCTCACGACTCCTTTACGCATTTCCTCCCATACCCTTGATTCCTTGGGTTCTGAGGAAGATTCGCCAAGACCGGGCCCAAGTTATATTGATCGCCCCGGATTGGCCAAGAAGGGTTTGGTACACAGACCTTCTTCACCTCTCGTCGCACCCTCCGCTCCGTCTCCCTCTCAGGGTAGACCTCCTCTCGCAGTCGGAGGGGCAGGTTCTTCACCCCCACCTCCAGAGCCTGCACCTTCATGCCTGGAGATTGAACGGGGCAACCTGAATTCTTTTTCTCTCCCGCCTGACGTGGTGGATGTTATACTATCGGCCAGGCGACAATCCACCAAGTCTGTCTATTCTTACAGGTGGTCTAAATTTGTTAAGTGGTGCGGAGAGAAATCTATTGATCCCTTAAAAGCTCATCTTTCTGATGTGCTTTGTTTTTCCCTTCATTTGGCCCAGCAGGGTTGTGCTGTGGCCACTGTTAAGGGATATTTGTCGGCTTTGTCGGCATTTTTGTGTTTGCCTGATCAGCCTTCTTTATTTAAGTCTCCTATAGTCTTAAGATTTATTAAGGGGCTGACAAACATGTTTCCTCCCACTCCTTTTATTATGCCCCAGTGGGATTTGAATCTGGTTCTATCTTTTTTAATGGGTTCAACGTTCGAACCTATGCATAGTTGTCCGTTGCGGCTTTTATCTTTTAAAACGGTCTTCCTGGTGGCTATCACTTCGGCTAGGAGGGTGAGTGAGCTTCAAGCTCTTTCCTGCAAACCTCCTTTTCTGACTATACATGCTGAAAGGTTGGTACTCAGGACCAGGGCTGCTTTTCTGCCTAAGGTGGTGACTCCTTTCCACCTTGGTCAGTCTGTTACCCTTCCTACTTTCTATCCTCCCCCTCACCCATCCAAGGAGGAGGAGAGACTTCATCGTTTGGATCCAAAGAGGGCGATTAGCTTTTATTTGGACAGAACGAAGGACTTTCGCCAAGATGACCAGCTCTTTGTCGGTTATGCTGGTCGCATGAAGGGCAAGGCGGTGCACAAGCGCACTTTATCCAGATGGATCGTCTTGTGCATCAAGATTTGCTACTCA
Organism: Calotriton arnoldi; assembly: GCA_963921515.1. Lineage (NCBI taxonomy): Eukaryota > Metazoa > Chordata > Amphibia > Caudata > Salamandridae > Calotriton > Calotriton arnoldi. The sequence continues at coordinate 313,806 of CAWUFW010002500.1, read as the reverse complement.
CTCGCTGGTAAGGAGCCTCCTGTTGGCATTAGAGCTCATTCTACCAGAGCTAAATCGTCAACTTCTGCATTGTCTAGAAGTGTTCCTGTTTTGGACATATGTAAGGTGGCAACTTGGGCCTCCCTCCACACTTTCGCAAAGCACTACTGCTTAGATTCCGATGTGAGGAGGGATGGCCATTTTGCTCGCTCTGTTTTACAAGATTTTTTGGTATAAAGGGGTGGACACCCACCTCCGGGCGAGGTACTGCTGTGGGATTCTATTCAAAAGGTGAGGAATCCACAGGCAGATGTATCCATCAGAAGAACAAGTTACTTACCTTCGGTAACGCTTTTTCTGGTGGATACAGTATCTGCCTGTGGATTCCTCACTGACCCACCCGCCTCCCCGTTGTCCACCCTTTTATACCATAAAAGTTGAGGTATTATTTGTTTGATGTATTTTTATGTACTCAAGATTTGGTTGCCTCAATTGTTTCATTGTTGCCTTGTTTGCAATTCAAGTTTTCTCATTTTATTATACACTATGTGTGTATCTGTATGAAACATGTATATTTGATATGTATTGTCTCTGTGGTCGGTTCGCCCGTTTTGCCTCGGTGGCACGGAAAAAATGGGTGGAACTGACGTCATCACGCCGACGTGGTCTTCTTATGGCTCCAGTGACGTCGCGCGGAGCCATGGCTTCGTGACGACCTCGTCGGCGCGGGAGCTACGAAAAAATTTCCGTGGAATGCTGGCGCAGGGGATATTCAAAAGGTGAGGAATCCACAGGCAGATACTGTATCCACCAGAAAAAGCGTTACCGAAGGTAAGTAACTTGTTCTTTAGGGACACAGGGGCAAGTGTCACAATGGTGACACAAGACCTTGTGGAGCCTGGGCAAGTTATACTTGGTGAAATGTACCAAGTGACCAATGCTAGCAACGTCAGAACAGACCATATTCTGGCAGTTGTTAACTTCTCCTGGGGAGGGGTAACTGGCCTTAAGAAGGTTGTGGTAAGTGCAGACCTACCAGTTGAATGCTTGCTTGGCAATGACTTAGAAACTTCAGCTTGGGCAGAAGTGGAGCTCAGGACTCATGCAGAAATGCTGGGCATCCCTGCAGATGTGTTTGCTGTGACCAGGTCACAGGCCAAAATGTCTAAAACTGAACAGGACTTGGATTCTGGAAGAATGGACCAAGTACCTTCCAAGAGGAGGAGTAGTAGGGTAAAGGCAGTGCCTTCCCCCTTGGCTCAGCAGGAAGATCAGTCTCTTGAGGGAGATGATCTCAGTCCTGAAGAAGGAACTGTCCCAGAGGAACTTGAACCTGACCAGGTTGAGTTCTTGGGGACAGGGGGACCTTCCAGGGCAGATCTGAGCCAGGAGCAGCAGAGCTGCCCCTCCCTTGAACCCCTCAGACAGCAAGCTGCTGCTGAGGCTGCTGGGAAAGCTAGTGGTCCCCATACAGTGTATTGGGATGATGGACTCCTGTACTCAGAGTGTAGAGACCCCAAGCCTGGTGCCACCAGGAGGTTGGTTATACCTCTAAAGTTCAGGGGCTTCCTATTGACCCTAGCCCATGATATTCCCTTAGCAGGTCACCTGGGCCAGAACAAGACTTGGGACAGAATTGTCCCTCACTTTCACTGGCCCCACATGTCTGAAGACACCAAGGAGTTTTGTCGCTCCTGTGTAACCTGCCAGGCCAGTGGCAAGGCAGGTGGCACCACAAAGGCCCCCTGATACCACTACCTGTGGTGGGGGTGCCCTTTGAAAGAGTGGGGATTGATATAGTTGGTCCCATGGATCCCCAAACAGCATCTGGGCACAGGTTTATCCTGGTGGTAGTGGATCATGCCACCAGGTACCCAGAGGCTATTCCCCTTAGGACCACTACAGCACCTGTGGTGGCAAGAGCCCTCCTGGGAGTTTTCTCAAGAGTGGGCTTTCCTAAGGAGGTTGTATCAGACAGAGATGCAAACTGCATGTCTAGTTACTTAAAAGCAATGTGGAAGGAGTGTGGAGTGACTTACAAATTCACCACACCCTATCACCCACAATGCAATGGTTTAGTTGAGAGATTCAACAAAACCTTGAAGGGCATGATTAAAGGGCTCCCAGAAAAGCTCAGGCGAAGATGGGACATACTCTTGCCCTGCCTTTTATTTGCATACAGGGAGGTGCCTCAGAAGGGGGTTGGCTACAGCCCTTTTGAACTTTTGTTTGGTCACCCTGTCAGGGGTCCACTGTGCTTGGTGAAGGAAGGATGGGAATTACCTCTCAAGCCCCCAAAGCAAGACATAGTGGACTACGTACTTGGTCTCCGCTCCCGGATGGCTGAGTATATGAAAAAGGCAACCAAAAACCTTGAGGCTAGCCAGGAACTTCAGAAAGCTTGGCATGACCAAAAGGCTGTGCTGACTGTTTACCAGCCAGGACAGAAGGTGTGGGTGTTGGAGCCAGTGGCCCCAGCAGCTCTCCAAGACAAATGGAGTGGACCCCACACTATTGTTGAACAGAAGGGTGAGGTTACCTACTTAGTAGACCTAGGAACACCCAGGAGTCCCCACAGGGTTCTCCATGTCAACAAGTTAAAACCATATGTGGACAGGGCAGACATGGGCTTGCTCATGGCTACTGATGAAGGGCAGGAGGAAGAGAGTGACCCACTCCCTGACCTGCTCTCACAGAACCCTGACGATGGGTCAGTAGATGGTGTAGCCTTGGCAGGCAGCCTCACTACCCAGCAGCAAACTGATTGCAGACAGGTGCTCAATCAGTTTAGACACATGTTTTCACTGACACCCAGTCAGACCACCTGGTGCACTCATGAAGTGGACACTGGGGACAGTCTGCCTATTAAAAATAAGATTTATAGGCAACCTGACCATGTCAGGGACTGTATCAGGACAGAAGTCCAGAAAATGTTGGATTTGGGAGTTATTGAACCCTCAGATAGCCCTTGGGCTAGTCCAGTGGTCCTTGTGCCAAAACCTCACACCAGTGGTGGAAAAAGAGAGATGAGGTTTTGTGTGGACTACAGGGGTCTCAATGCAGTCACCAGGACTGATGCCCATCCAATACCCAGGGAGATGAGCTAATAGATACTTTGGCCTCAGCTAAGTATCTCAGCACATTTGACCTAACAGCTGGCTACTGGCAGATCAGACTAGCTGATGATGCAAAGCCAAAGACAGCATTCTCAACCCCTAGTGGGCATTATCAGTTTGTGGTGATGCCCTTTGGTCTGAAGAATGCACCTGCCACTTTTCAGAGGTTGGTGAATACAGTCCTTACAGGTCTGGAAGCCTATAGTGCAGCATATCTAGATGATATTGCTGTCTTTAGCTCCACCTGGGAGGATCACCTGGTCCACCTCAGGAATGTTTTACAGGCCCTGCAAAAGGCAGGCCTGACTATCAAGGCCACTAAGTGCCAGATAGGGCAGAGTCAGGTTGTGTACCTGGGCCACCTTGTGGGTGGAGGCCAGGTTCAACCACTGCAGAGCAAGATCCAGACCATCATGGACTGGGCTGCTCCAACTACCCAGACTCAGGTGAGAGCCTTTTTAGGCCTGACTGGGTACTACAGAAGATTTGTTAAAGGGTATGGATCAATAGTGATACCCTTGAATGACTTAACTTCTAAGAAAATGCCCAAGAAAGTTCAGTGGACAGCTAACTGTCAAAAGGCATTTGATGACCAGAAGCAGGCCATGTGCACTGCTCCCATTCTACAGAGTCCTGATTACTCCAAGAAGTTCATTGTTCAAACTGATGCATCTGAATTGGGGGTAGGGGCTGTACTGTCACAATTGAATGAAGAAGGTCAGGATCAGCCAGTAGATTTCATTAGCAGAAGGCTGACCCCTAGAGAGAAACGTTGGTCAGCCATTGAGAGGGAGGCCTTTGCTGTGGTCTGGGCTCTGAAGAAGTTGAGGCCATACTTGTTTGGTACTCACTTCCTTGTTCAAACAGACCATAAGCCCCTCTTATGGCTAAAACAAATGAAGGGTGAAAACCCCAAACTGCTTAGGTGGTCCATTTCCCTACAGGGGATGGACTTTACAGTGGAACATAGACCTGGGAGTAACCATGCCAATGCAGATGGACTCTCTAGGTATTTCCACTTAGAACATGAAGACTTAACTGGTCAAGGTTAGTTTAATGTCCCTGCGTTTGGGGGGTTGTGTAGGAGAGTAGGATCTGCTTCACATGGGTACCCCCACTTTTTGCTGATGCTTCACTGTTTTTCGACTTTAGTCTGGCTGGGGCCCTGCTAATCAGAACCCCAGCCTAGCTGCTTCCTCTCTAAAATGGTTTCCATGTGCCTTAGGCACATCTCTAGTGGAATCTGGAGTGCCCTTATAAGTCCCTAGTATATGGTATACTATGTACCAAGGGCCTAGGTACCTCAGAGGCCTACCAGGGGCTGCAGCATGTATTGTGCCACCCCTGGAAGGCCATCCAAAATGACACCACAGGTCTGCTACTGCAGCCTGGGTAAGGTGGTGCATGCACCCCTTACAGTGATATAGGTTACCTATATCACTACATACCTACACACATATAAACCTATAAGTCACTCCTATGGCAGGCCTTGTCAATCCTGAAGGCAGAGTGCATGGTTCCTATGTGAGAAGGTGCCCCTGCATGAGCAGGGCCCCTCTGCAGCGTTCGGAGACCCTTCTCTGATGCTGTTTGTAGTGCAGCCTGACCATATACTCTTAAGTGCATTATAACCTCGCGTTAAAATGCTAACTTTGGGATGGCTGCACAGAAACATGTCGTGTTTGGTGTCAAACATCTTGGAATACTACCCCCCCGCCAATTCTGGCGGCAGGGGTAGCATTCCACCCTTCTAGAGGGAGAGACATGTTAACCCTGGCTTACCCGGTAACTTCTTTCCAAAGCCCCAGCATCACAAAATGGATGCTGCTGCCACAGACACAAGTCTGGCCTCCTGCTGCTGACCGAAACTCCGGCAGGGGAGGCCTGGACAATAGGTTTCCTGTCTCAGGGAGGTGTGACCACCTCCCCAGACAGGATAGTGTGTATTGGGGCTGGGCGGGAGCACTCTCTGGTGCTTTGAAGTCCTGCACTGGGGGCACATTTGGTGTCCCTGTGCATACCCCAGTTCAAACCGGATCAGGGGCTTGCAGCCCCTGCTTTGGCACGAACTGGACAAAGGAAAAGGGGTGTAGCCACCCCTCTTCCTTGACCCACCCATAGGTGGGACCACAGAGTAAGTCCAACCCCTAAACTTAGTATAAGTATAGGACCCCAGTCCCTAGGACTTTAGATTATCCCTGGACGAAACTCTGATACTGAATCCTGGACCTTCGACGCTCTACTTCAAGATTAGAGGACTGAAGAATCTCCCTTGGGGTCAAGGAGTGACTCCCCTGCTTGGCAGGCACCAAAGAAGCAATTGTCCGGTCTGCATCGCTGAAGCTCCCGTCGGATGCCGAAGTCTTTGCATCACCAGAGGTGGATTTCCAGACTTCCCCGAGGCTGCCCTGAGTCCCCAGCAAAGCTGAGGCCCGTAGCTGTCGTGGGTAACGTGGAACCGTGACCCCTGGACACTGAGCACATTTGCAAGTGCATCCTCTTCCTGGACTCCCACGAAGTTGTGCTTTGGGCTCCGAGTAGCCCCCACCTCCAGCACCGACTGCACTGAAGATCACTGGCCTCCACTCCACGAGTGTCCTGTGAGCCAGCTCCACGTGCACCGTCTCGAGGCTCCTTCGCGGTCGCTAGTCCGTTGGCTAGTAGCCCTTCACGAAGGCCAATCCTTTTCTTCTTGGGCTCCCTGGTTGCTCCAGGCTTGCCCTCACTTACCCTTGCTGGGTGAGTTCCTCAGACCTTGCTGGTCTGCACCATCGACGATCTTCATCTACATCGAGACTTGCCGTTGCCAAGGCTTGTTGGGTCCAATCCGGTCGCCGACACCGCAGCACTCGACAAACATTGTGTACCAGCCCGAATCCTGCTCCTGGTTGCCGACAACGCCTCCTGGAACTCGTGGCTGCAGAAACGAGACGACTGTCAACACACCTGAAGCATCCGACAACGGTGGGCATCTGTCCATCGCCTTCCTGGTCACTGGCTAGTGACCCAGACTCTGTCCCCTCTGCTTTCAGGTTCTTCAGATCTCCGATCCACTCTTGGATCCACCCGGACACTTTCCACTTGGTCGCCAGCAGCACTTTGCAGCAGAACGCCATAGAAATCGACGACGAAACCCGACCCCGAAAGACACCAATGCACCCGGTTTCCCTGGGTGAGGTAACATGAGTACTCCGGTGCTCCTGTGGGTAGAGACTCTAGAAAGACCTAGTTCTCAAAGGGTTTGCTCCAACTCCTTCTTTAAGTGTCCCTTTTCTTTAACTTTCCAACCGCGACTTTCCCCATAGAAGTTAACGGTGATTCGCGGCTGTGTATTTACACTGCACGCGTCCCCCGTGGGTCCCCTGTGTCACTACCTTGGGTGGTTCCTTGTGGTCCAAGCACTTCTACAGGCTCTAGGCCTAGTGTCTAGCTCAGTCGTGGTTCTTATACCACTTTTTGGTATATGGTTTGGTACGCCCTAGGGCCCAAACGTGTATTTGTGCTATTACTGTGTTTAAATAACTTATGACTTGTGTACTTGAACTCTAGCCTCATAAAGAGACTAGAGGGGTGTGTTTAGCAATAAATACATATATTTTGAATATATACCTGGTGTGGTGCTCTTTCATTTGGTCACTCAAGAGATTATAGACTGGTAAAACAAGCTGCTTTACATTCCTTCAAGACTTAGCCTGAAGGCTGCTCTCCATAGCTACCACTAGGATAGCTTTCAATAAAGGTTGTCTTTAAACCTTACTCCAATAAGGGTTGTTTGGACTGGTGCAAGGTGCCCACTATAATTAGTGGACAGCATATACCAGGCCAACTTCTCACAGATGTCTCCCCTGTTGGGGAGTTCTTTGATTCAGCGTCCTGTTTCCCGCTCCCCGGTTCCTGCTTGGGATCTTCCCTTGGTGTTTCATGCTTCAACTGGTCCTCCATTTGAACCCCTGATTTCCGTTGACCTTAAGTTCCTTTCTTTTATGGTTCCTTTTTGGTGGCCATATTTTCTGGTCGTAGTGATAGTGAGATTGGGGCTTTGATGGCTTTTCCCCCTTTCTTGCTTTTCTGCCCGGACAAAATGAGTTTGCTTCCTAATCAGTTTTTTCTGCCCAGGGTTTTGTCTGACTTCCACTGTCATGAGGATATTGTCCTTCCTGTCTATTTTCCTAACCCTTCTTCTCCGGAGGATGCAGTTCTCCATACTCTGGATGAGTTGAGGGTCCATTGCATCTACCTGGATCATAAGTAGCTTTAGAAAGGAGGATTCCTTCTTTGTTACCTATGGTCTCACTGGGAAGGGTCTCAAGCCTTCTTTATCCACTTTGACTTTATGTGTGAAGTGTGCAGTTCTCTTGACCTACGAGGCTGCTCACTGTCCTCTTCTGTCTCATGTCCCGGGGCAGTCCACTAGGGGGGTTTCCTCGTCTTGGGCCATTTTTAAGGGTGCATCATTGCGTCATATTTGTAATGCTGCTACATGGGCCTCTCCCCACACTTTTGTTTCCCACTACCATCTTCAGGTGGGGATGGCAGCTTCCGCTGCTTTTGGTGCTTATGTTTTGTTTGCTGTACATGATTTGTGATTTGTACTGTTCTCTTTTGCCATTAAACTGCCCTGTTGGTTTGCTGTATCCTTACAGTCTTTGTGTTTTCAATCACCATGCACTTGGGTATGGGCTCATATTTAAGGAATGGAACGGGAAGACGGACGAAGAGGTAATGCCTTGTTACTCACTGTTAATCTTCATTACTCTAAGTCCTGGTCAACCCATTCCATTCCTGAGCCCATCTCTCCCTTCCTGTTTCTGGTGATTGTTTTTGTGTTTTTCTCTTCCTTGGGTTTCTTTGGTATTCTCAGGATGTTTTGGTGATGCACTTCTACCTTTATGCATGGAGGGTAGGCAGCGCCATATTGGGGGAAGTGTTTGACCTCTGTAAGGTGAAAGGTTTCTGTGGAGCTGACAAACTGCTCATATTTAAGGAATGGCATGGGAAGACCAGGACTTGGAGTAATGAAGATTAGCGGTGAGTAACCAGGCATTATGAAAGACTCATGCTTGGGCAAGTGGACCAAAGGGAGTGTTCAACCATTGACAATTTATCGACTGAGTGATATTGCCAGTACCTGTATAGACGATGATCAAAACGAACAGGTCTGAGCAGAGTTCAAGGTTTTTTTGATAGTGTGAAGGCAACTCATTTCTCTTGAGTCTAGAATCAGCTTTCTCACCAGGATGCTTGCATGATCTGCCCCATAGACGAACTGCGCAAAAATTATCTTCAATCCTTATATATGCAAAGGAACAACAATCCAAGCAAAAACCCTAATTTACCAGTATTGATTGAGCGGAGTCGCCCTCTCAACTGTCATGATAAATTCAGCAAATGAGTGGCCGCCATCTTGGGTGTTCTATTTATACAAAGGGGCAATCCCACAAATCAGAAAACCATACGGTCCAACTTTGAAGTGGACCATGATCACATCAGGTGTCTTAAAAAATATTTCTACTTTATCTATTCTCCCTCTTAAGTGACACATTCTATTTTCAAAACATCGAATTTAACTCTGTGAAATTGTGAACAAATAATAAAATCACCCATCAAGAAACTGAACTCAATTAACAAAAGCAAAAAAAAACGGACTTTTTTTTAATAAGAAGTGTTATGCAAAGCTAAAAAAAAGACCAAAAAAGAGAAGGAAAGCAAATGACAGACAAAGTGGGAATCAAACCTCTGGCCACTACCCCTTGTGACCTCCTAATGACCACACGTACAACCACCACTTCCATAGCCCATTACTTTGTATGATTCACATCACTTCTTAGCATCCTGAGCCATACTGCTCATTATCAATAGGAACACAAGAGAAAGAAGTCAAAGAACATAAAGTGGGGACTAAAACCTATGTTCTTTATCATTTGTGTCCTCAAAACGATCACATATACTACCACCGTATCTATTTCTCACTATCCTGGAAAAAACACATAATTTTTCAGCATTTCAGTACTCCTGATTGTTATCACAAGAGAAAAAGAAAAGAAGACAAGGTGTGATGGGGGAATCAAACCTATGCTCTCTATCTTATTTCTTATTGTAATAACCACATGTGCCATCACCATGTTCATTTCTCATTGCCACCTCACTTCCAAACATTCTTGGTCTTAGTGGGATATCCTTTTTATTAAATTTTTGGGGGCACTGGTTTTATCGCCACAATTGAGCTTAGACTGTTGCTTCCTTTTGCCGTAGCGACCTCCCTCACTAACATGTGAGAAGCCAAGATCAATTGTATCCCTTGTGGGAATCATGGCCCTCATGGCGGTGTCTCTCTCTGCTGATGCACTATGAATAGTCACTGGGTTGCTAAATTCACTGATGAGGTGTAGAGGTGATTTAAATAGAGGATTTGCCAATAGTTCTCCTCGGTCATGGGACAGCCTTCTTTATAACAGGTCAGTTTCCTAGACGATGACTCACCGCTCTGGCCAGAAAGGTATCCAGAGTGGTGCCTTGTAGTACGGTGGTGCCTTTAGCTTTATCCCGCATTTTTAATTGCCGCATTGTCCCTATGTAGCAGGCAAACCTTTCTACAAGCAGACAGCACTGGTAAAGCAAATACTAAAGTGCCAATCAAGCTAATAAGCAAGGTAAATGGGATAACAGCGATGCTAAAGATCACTACCGTCACAGAGATTTCTCTGGGTATCCGCAATCAACCACGGTCCTGCGGAGAGGCTTTATCCTTCAGCAGCGAGAGGTGGCCCAGCCCTGCCTCTTCTGGGTGATGACAAGAGTAGGCGGGCCTCGACTTGGTCTGTTCTCCTCCCGGGAATAGCCTGGGCGTATCATGCTGGTCTCCCACACTGCGGGAGATGTCAGGCTTCCTCCAGGGCAAAACAGACTGGGCCTTCAAGTCCAGGCACCCACTCCTCTCCTCTCATCTCCTCTTACAGGTATCTCAAGCTGCGGGACATGTCAGGAACTTAAAGGTGCTGTGTGCCCCGTCTCCCAGGCAAAGAAGTCCGGGCCCTGAAGTCCGGGATCCCACTCCTCCCCTCTCCTCTCCTCTTACAGGCGTTATCATACTAACAGAACTACCTCAAAATTGGAAGAGGCATGTCTTTTCCTCTCTAACTGAAAGAAATAAAAACATGTCAGCTACTACGGTGTGTCTCCATGATACTATTGTAGCTTCTGTAAATGAAGACAATAACATATGTCAGCCAAGATAGTGTTATCGGATTGTATTTAGTCTCCATTTTAGTTTTCCTTTGTATCTGATCATCTTTTTAAGATGGTGGTTTAAACATGTTTTTCACTAACACGATAATATGCCATGCATGCATTAATTTAAGATAGACCTTGTTATTCTGTGGTCTCCACTGTTCCAGGGACACACATACTAGACCGCGATGTCCTTGCTTTATTAAGTGTTTGTAGGAGACAACTCTATTTCTCCAAACTATGTAAAGAGGTTTTTCTGCCCCTCTAGCAGAATGAGATAAGGCTGTTTTCAATTCAGTGAGAGGCACTTTACACCAGAGTTATCATGAATGCTGCAGAGAGCTGTGAATGAGATACAGCCCGCAAGCCCCCACATTCATTCTGAGAAGGAAGATAGCTGTGCAAGATGTGTGCAGGCTTACACACTCACACAGAGTGCCTCCGTTGATGCACTGAGGATTGCTTCCTGAGACATTACACCAAAGTATGGGGTTAGATCATTCTAACTGGTTCTGGCAGAAGGGTACTCCCACAATGCTCTCACTAGTAATAGATAGGAATAATGTTAGGAACAATTAACATGGTTGGATTGTTTGTGTTTTTCACCATTCTAATGATTATAACAACAAAGTATTTTACCTCTGCAAATATCACAGTTTATGTTTTACTTACAAGGATTAGATCTTTTCAATAAACATTTAAAAATGTATTATTGTCTCTTCTCTATGTAAAACTTTGGGAATGCAAAAGTTACAAATGAAAAGGGCTTGTCAACTTTGGGTCTGGGAGCAACTCATAGTAAACTATGACTGTCATGATATAAGAGTCTGGAGTCTATTCTTCTCTTTCTCACATGCTCTTTTATTGTTCCAATAAGAAGGCACAGGAGTAGTATGATAAGTAGTTCTCCTCTTCTTTTTTTTACAGGTGCAGAAATGTCAGAACCACCAATTAGGAAGCTCCCCTCGAATGAAGAGGAAACCAAAGGTAAGTGCTCACTGGTAAATTGAATTGAGCTTGGAGGAAGGTTTTTTTGTGAGGGAGGTCACCACTGTAAAAAAAAAAATCCTTGACCCATCACCAAGTGCCCAGGTTGGCTACTGCAAAGCCATGTAAATCTTAGAGCCTGGTTACTTCACCAGGCTAAATTTAAACTACCGATATTCAACCAGAGGTTTAGGCGGCGTCTTGTAATGGCCAAAACATAAAAGGAAAACAAATTACTATATGATTGTAAAAATTGCTCACATTGTCATCGCAGTTTTGAAGAAAGCGCAGTGTGACTCAGGAAAGGGGGATTTCTATATGGGAGAACCATCTTCTTCCCTTCTTACTGCCCCCACCGCCCACTCGCACCAAGCACATGAGCAGTTACCTCAGTCCTTCAGGAGTGTGGTGGGTGGCTCTTAGAACCGGTTGTCTCCTGCCACTCCTCCGACATCAGGAACAGCTCCCCCTTCACATCGCCCTGCTCAGATGCAACCGTCCGGTAATCATCTTCTCCAAACTTGCTCGCCATCCTCTTCCTTGCTTCTCGCTCTTTCTCCTATGGACCGCACTTTGTCTTCTCTTCTGGGATGTTGAGGAGCTAATCTCCTGGGGATTGGTTCAACGCATTGTCCATCATGGAAGACCATGTGTTGCCTTCTGCCCCTTCTGGCTATACTTCAGAGGCATTAAAGGTGCAAGCATCCCAGGGGGCCTGTGAAGGGATCAAAAAGGCTTCACATGACGTATGTGTAGAGGGGAAGGGTCACTGAATAGAGCAATTTACTCCCGCCTCAACATCACAGGGTTAGATGCTTCCATGAATTTCTTGGGAATAAGGGTGGTCATGTTCAAGGTTGCCGACAGCATTTACAACTCTGGAGGTTTAGAATTTTAGATGCGGTACTGTGAGCTAGCCGGACCAACATTTACTGATGATATGAGTAGACTCATCTCTATATTGTGAAGTTTTGTTGACCTAATACACAGTCCTACTAAATTCGTAGGAACTGTGTAACAATAGTAAGCAGACATGATGCCAAGATATCTGCGCGTGTATAAGAGCTTCTCTTTTAATAAAAAGAGATCGAAGACTCTGAAAGCAAAGATAAGATGGAACTAGAAGAGACATAAATAGGCACAGTTACAGTGTACACAACAGTACATCTGTTGTCATGGTGCAAAAGATGGGATACAACGCATACACTCCTGGGGCAGATATATTGATGACATTATAATAATGTGGACAGGCACACCAGGGCAAATGATTTGATGTATAGAAGGTTTTATCCTTATGTAGATTTTCAAATAAAGTCTGGATTATCGAGTACCCTTTTGAAGCGGACATTGTTGTGACTGGGAATCTGTTTCAACATTTTGTTTCTTAAACATTGAATGATACAACAGTAACTGAGTGCCTCTTCCATTCTGAAGTAACATTCATGGTTTGTTTATTTTCATTTGAGTATGGGGTGGAATGGTATGGAAAATGTCACACTTGGATGTCTGACACAAAACATCAGATTCTGCCACTGGTACTCACCACCACTACATCGAAGAATGGCCTATGTTGTATGATGTTGATGTGAGGATGCTGCACAGAGTCATGATGTTACTGTGGGACAAGCAGAAGAGTTTCAAATTTGCAGATAAACATCCACAAACAGCCTGTGCCAATAAAATGGCTGAATACATTTGTTCTCACTTCTGATGTCATAACTGTCATGTTGAGGGTACCTGACCTAAGCTTTGTTCTGTTTGCAGTAGTGTAGTATCTTTGTGCTATGTGCTAGCCATGGCATTGTTCCATTTGCAGTTCTTTAGTGTCTTTGTGCTAGCCATGGAATTGTTTCATTTGCATTACTGTAACGCCTTTGTGCTGTATGTTAGCCATGACTTTGTTCCATTTGAGAGGCCACCATCTTTGATGTTCTATTTATACCGAGGGGAAATCCCACAAATCAGATACAAACCATACGTTTTAAATACCAGTGCTAAATTTGTTTGCCTCTAAAAGGTTGATAAAATTTAAAGAAAAAATGGAAGTGAACCAGTGTTTGGGGAGAGGATTTCTCACAAGGGCAAAGCAAAATAGACTTCAGGTCAAATTGCCCTAGATGAAAACAAAGGTTACTACTGGTAGAGCCCAGGCGAAATGTAGTTAAAAGTTTCCTTTCCCAGATGTTAATACAGTTCATTGCTGGTACTTGTTCGGATGACAAATAAATTCCCCGAAACCGGCTTGGTCAATTCTCTATTCTCTCCATTGGCAGCTGCCAGCCTCATAAAAACCTTTTTCACCCCAGCACCTTCTCCTCTGGCAAGGGTCAGGGGCGATCTTAATAAATCAGGTCTGTCTAGACATAATTCAATCACAGAATCATATGGCCAAAATCACAGGCAAGGCAATCAGAAATACCTTCATGGTTGAATGTAACTTTCTGATTTTCCCATAGTGCACTACAAAACAATAGTGGGGCAGGCCTAATGTGATCTTTCACATAGGCTAAGCCCAATTTCTCTTGCAGAAAATGATTGGGACTACAAAGGCCTAATCCCAACAAGCACCTTCAAAATGGGTTATCCTCCTGTTGTAACCTGATGCAGTTGCAAACACCACATATTGCAGCCCCATGCATTAGCACGGGTAGGCATTTCAATGTATACATTTCTAGAAGAGGGAGTACAGGTTTACTGCCTAATTTTTGTGCCAATCTAAACACAGACCCAAATGCATGATTAAAATCGAGGCAGCGGTTAGAGAGGCAAAGTAACTAAATACTGTGAGAGTCAACAGTCACCCCAAGATAAGAAAATTCTTTCAACCTTGAGATATGTTTTCCCTTAATAGAAATGGGCCTAACTGTGCATCTTTGGGAGACACACACCATATAATGGGTTTTAGTTATATTGGTTTTGAGGTCCAGACCATCCATAAAAGAAACAAAATTATCAAAGGGGCCTTCTAAAACATTAGGTGTACGTGAGAGAAGGACATCATCAGCAACATAAAGAAAAGTTGGAACTGATGTGGAGTTCACCCTAGGTAAATCTTTCGACTATGCTGTTAGAGAAGAATTCAAACATTTATTTGAAAAATGAAAAAGATTGGTGCCAAGATGCACATGTTGAGAGAGTCCAAATTTATTGGTGCGCTCCCCATTACTACCGTACCTGACCATCGCTGATTCCTCCAATGTAGTTCGTGTGAGTAGTCTATTAAAGTCTGGGTAAGCATATCTGTGTGGGAATGTTCCATCATGTGGAATGATTCACATGGCCGAATGCAAGGAAGATGGAGCACTTTTTAGTGATTGTGTATTTTCCTTTGAACAGATTGAATCTTCCTAATGATGCCAGTCTAATGGGCCCAAGTCTATATCCTGTGCTGAATGATACATCCTACTACGTTGACCACAGAGCCTAACAATTATATTGAGCGATAACAAAGATCCTGCCTATTACCTTTCTTGAAGATTGGGACTATAATGGCAGTTTAAAAAGAGACAGGAATCTTGCAGAATACTACAGTGTTCAGAGCAAGAGTTGCTTTGCTTGCAGTCCAAAAGGTGCTCATGCAGGTGATCCAGCGCGGCTAATATAAATTTCTCCTTTGGACATAAATCCAGGTGGAATCATTCACATCAACTATACCATATGACGGTGGGACCCATAACACCGCATATCATACACTCAGTCATTCCCTGGATTACACACACACCAAGGAGAAAAATGAGTTTGCTGGAGAAACGGGATACCTTGTTAAATTTGACAGATTATTACCTTAAACATCATATACATTTAACTTTTAATCCTGTCGGTTCTAAACATCAAGGTACTCCGCTCTTTGGTCGATGGACCAACTAGTAGAATAAGTTGATGGTGATTAAGACCAGCTCAATCATTTAAAACCCTGTTAAATGTCAAACTTATTAATGAACTAAAGAACCACAGACTCATAGTTAATTAGAATGACATTTTATCTAAATTCAAGCTTGCACGAGTGAGATTCTTAGTTTATTAATCACCTTAATACATTCATAACATTTATATAAGAAATTTTGATAAGAAATTAAATGTATGCATTACCCATTTAGATGCAGATAAGAATGGTTCACCAAAAAGAAGATAAACCGTAGATCACAGAATAGACTCCCAAACTGACTGACTGTCCCGCTAAATGGCCTCCTCGACGGGTCCTCCCGTACAGATTTCCCGCAACGGTCTCGTTCCTTCCCCAGTCAAGTTCGAAGTCAATGGCAGCAATAGGTTAAAAAATCAGCATTCACCTCAGCATCAACCCCAGCATCGGCATTTGCAGTAATAGCAGCCCCTCCCACATAAGAGCAGTCCCTCTTATACCCTACTTCTAGCTTACTACACAAAAAGTTGCAATGTTTGGGGGCAGGAATCACGCTAATTGGTCCATTTGAGGGGTGGCGAAGATCACCTCATCGCCTTCCTTGTTCAAACTGGTTTCGGGGATGGTTAAGAGTTCACTGTTTCCCATGTCCTTTGGGTAAAAGCAGTCCAAATTGACTATTCATAATGAGCAACGAAGTCCCGGGCACACGTAGTTGGGGTTAAAGTATGGTCATAGAATGTTCAGTGTCCAATAACAGAATTTGTGGTCAATACCAGAATGATGAGTTGCAGTAAATTTAATTAATGTGGCACAAAAAAGCAACCAGCCGACACGTGTTTCATCACCTATGGGAGTGATCCCGTGACTTCTTCAGGGCTGTATGGGTAATGGATATCACTGGGATGGGCCACAAGCCAGTGATAATTCCAACCCGGCTGGGTGTCCAGAAATTTGAAAAAGTTGGAGGACGGTATCAGGAATCGATCATGATGTCCACAAGCAGAGTGAGTGAACGGGAGTCTAAGGTAAGCGATCGCGATTCTTCACAAATTCAGATTAAGCGTATTAGGCGCCGTTTGGCGGCAAAAACCAACGGTCCAAAATTTGGCGTGAGGGAGGCGGATGTGCCTGACCACGAGGGTCCGTTTAGCGGCAAAAAACAACGGTCCAGTGTTCGGCGTGAGGGAGGTGAATGGGCCTGACCACGAGGGTCCTGAGTAGTTGGAGATAGACGGTGTAACACTGGTGCCGAGTCGCTGTCCGGAAGCCATTTTACTTACCATCCGCATTCTTTGTCACATTACAATTTTACTACATAGCATAAATCATGCGATTTTACTCTAATTAGTACGCAAATCACAATATTAGTATTATTTTACTTCACAATTGTAAGTAAATTAGATTTTGCACAAAATAGCAGTTACCATTTATGTAAATGTTTATTAAAGGTGCATTTGTTGGTTAATTCATCAAACTATTAGTACCGTTAATTTATTATTCTTATCAAGGGGGTTCCAAATTTATTTTATTTACCTTGCTCCATCAACTCCCCCCTTTGGTGATTTTTAATATCACCACAAAAACCTTGTTATACAATTTATCAGATAAATGTTTCTTGTCCACTTGCTTTTGTTAGTTCACACAACAGTGTTTTTCTCATCTTGTCTTTTAGACCTTTTGTATATGTTCTTTCAATTCTTCCAGTTCTATCTCTCCCATTTCTCGTTCTCTTTCTTTATTTTTCTCATTTTCTCTTTTTATTCTATTTTGTGTTTTTCTCCTTTTAATACACACATATGGTAACTTTGCTGACAATATTGCTAATATTATCACTGTTACTGATATTAATATTTTCCCAATAAGAGAACCACCTATTTCTGTGAACCATTTCTGTATTGAGGAAAAACTCTTACCAAGTTTCTCCCAGGCACCTTCAACCTCCAGTGGAGCAATTTCTTTGTGCAAATCAGTAATATTCTTTATATACTTCTGTATATTCTCACTTTTATCTGGAATGTAAGTGCAACAATGTTGGACTTTCAGCATTCCACAGACTCCACCCTCTTTTGCCAAAAGAATGTCAAGGGCAAGTCGATTTTGCATTACCATAGCTCTCATGGCAACCATTTCGGTATTTACCATCAAGAACCCTCCAGCAGTATTCGTTGATAAACGATCTACTACTGTGGACAATTTCCGAATCTTAAATGCATTCAAAGATATACCCACTGCTGGTATCAATGCTCCAAAAATGTCACCTACTATCTCTGAAAAACTTTCCCTCCTTCTACGTGTTAATGTTTTACCCATCTCATGTATTCCTTTTTCTCCTCTTTCCACATGAAAAATCTTTGGAAAGACCAGGCCTAAATAACATGACCCATACCAATGGTCCGGCAACCTATAATAAGCTTTATTTCCACAAATATAATAGATCCCTGGAAATATTGGATCTTTTCCTCCTTTAAATCCCCATCCTCCTATAATTTTATTTGTATCTCGGCATTCACTGGAACCCACGAAATAGTTATCATATATAGTCCTATTTCTACTAATACACAACTTTCCCTGTTGAGGCCAATCCAAAACCATAGCTGAATTTGTCTCTCATTTGTCATGGTTTTTCTCTTCAAACGCCCAAAGTGATGTTTTTGTTTTTTCTTCTATTACCTTTCTTTGAAACTTAACTCTTCTGTTTTCTACCATTTCTAAGAAGACCTTTTCCTCTTTCTTTAATTCACAGGTAAGATTGTGTCTAACTACATACTCTAATGTTAAATCTTTATTTTCTAAGAAAAATTCACCAAACATTTTTGCTTCTTTCACCTTATTTAGTTCAGGAATTATAGGATCTTTCGCAAAAACAGTGTTTGTCAGTGTAATAATACTCTAATCTACCTATTTTATAAAATAAACTAGCTAGAGCACTACAAGTTATCCCATACGTCAAAGGAAGGTGATGATAGGTCACACCTTCTGTGACAGACGCAGGTAATTGCATACAGACATAACAATCCCTTACATCCATTGTCTCTACATACTCATACAACAATTTCGTGAAGACATTCTTGGAGAAGTCAGTTATGGACTTATCCTTATGTAAATCAGTACTATCTACTAATGCTGCAGTGTTTTGTGTTTTAGCTTCTTTATCCTTTTTCGTGTTATTCCCTATTACAGATGTTTCTTCCACAACTAACCTCAATGGAATTATTATTGCTAAAATAAGCCAAATAAACATTATCAATCCTGTACAAAAGAAACACATTCTACACCATCTACATAAGAACTCACATCTAAATTTTCTATACTCAGTGTCTACCATTTTGTACTATTACTAGCTATTTATATATTTGTACAGAAAATGTGTCACCACACCTCATAATGACTTCTCAGCCACTCTACCCTTTTACTTTGTCACATTTTGGTTCTTTCTTCAGCTCCTTTCAGAACTCTTTCTTGTCTCTTTCAGGTTTTTGTGTCCAGTCCGGGTTTCTTTCTTTATCTTTTCAGGTTTGTTGCACTTCACTTTCACCCATTTGTTTACAGCTTTCGTCTGGGCTCTCGTGAGTGTTATCCTCTTCTTTAATGTCGGTCAATGCGATGTATAGCCACTTAGGTGACTTATATTTCAAATTTGATCTCTTCACTCTTTTTGTTTTCTGTAATTGTTTTCCACTTTGTTTCCCTTGTCCCTTTTGGCTTGTTATTTCATGTACTTGTTCCGCATCATTTCTGTTCAAATTTATTATCTTATATCTCAGTCTTTTAACTTCGTGGGGCCAATTGTCTCCTTTTCTTGGCCTTTTTGATTCGCCTTCCTTTTCCTCTCGTTCGGCTCTCCAAGTTCTCTTTCTTGGTCCTAATCTTTGCTTGCTTTCTTCTTTGCTTTCTTCTGATTCCGTTTCAGACCTTACTTCACTTCCTCTAACCTTGAACTTTATGATTTCTGTTTCATTATCTGAATCTGAACCTTCTTGTATCTCCTCTGTTGGGACGTGTGATTCTATCCCTCCTCGATTGTCTTCCGATTTTTTATTAATCTTTCTGTCTAAATCTGAATTTCCCTGTGTTTCTTCTATTTGTTGATATGTCCCTACCACTCCTCGGGTTTCTTCCGTGTCTTCCTCTATCTCTCTATCTGAATCTAAGTCTCCCTCAGTTAGTTCAACTATTTCTGGAGGAATTCTTCCATAACTTGTACTTGGTTGTTCGCTATCACTGTCTCTTGGTTCAGTTTCTTCGTTTATAATGAAAGTTCTTGTCTTTCTCTTTTGTCTTTCATCAAATTCAGGTTAGTCTGTTTCAGATGCTGAACTGGTATGTGATATTTCCAGATGTCGACTTACAGGTCGAACTTCAAAATCTGGAACTTCAATTGTTTCAGGTTCTTCTTCAGTTGTCAAACTTGTAACTTGTTCTTCTAGATGTCGACTTTCAGGTCGAGCTTCAGGATCTGGAACTCTGCTTGTCTCAGGTTCAGCTTCGGATGCTGAGCTGGTATCAGATATCTCCAGATGTTGACTTACAGGTCGAGCTTCAGGATCTGGAACTCTGATAGTGTGACTGGCACCTAGTTTTTCATTCCTGCACATTTGACAGCAGTTGTTGTCACCAGGATCACTTGACGTGGCTTATCCCAGCGAGGAACCAAACAGTTTCTTCTTCTGTGGACTTTTATGCGGACCCAGTCTCCTGGACTCAAATCATGAGCTGGTTTTCTTTCAAGAGTGGTCGCATCCGGTCCAACCTGATGAAACACAGAATGTACCACATCAGCCAATCCTTTGCAATAGTCCAATACGAGATCATCAGTTATAGTCAGCAATTTGTTGACAGGTACATGTGCTTGTCTCATTGCTCGTCCCATGATATTTTCATGAGGACTTAGACCTGTTTTTCTGTCAGGTATGCTTCTGATAGTCATCAGCACCAATGGTAGGGCATCAGGCCATTTGAGTCCTGTGGCTTGACACATTTTCCCTAACCTATTCTTTATTGTTCCATTTACTTGTTCTACCACTCCAGAAGCCTCTGGTCTGTAAGCACAGTGCAATTTCTGTTGAATGTCAAGAGCTTCACATATCAATTGGATCAGTTCATTTTGGAAATGTGTTCCTCTATCTGTTTCAATCGTTACTGGAAAACCATATCTCGGAATGAATTCTCTCAGTAGGAGCTTAGCTACAGTAACTCCATCATTCCTTCTTGTCGGATAGGCTTCCACCCAACGAGAAAACAAACAACCACAAGGACATATTTCAATCTATTGCTCGGGGGCATTTCAATAAAATCCAGTTGCATTCTAGTAAAAGGACCTCCTTCATGTCCTATTGTTCCTAGACTCACTACTGTTTTCCTTCCTGGATTTATCTGTTGGCATGTAAGACATCTTTGACAGAGACTTTCAGCCATAGCTTTGAATTTTGGGTTGTACCAAGTCTGTCTGAAAAGTCTGATCATGGCATCCCTACCAATATGAGCTTGTCCATGGTACATCCGTGCCATGTTAGAAATCATGCTAAAAGGCATAACTGGTCTTTCATCTATAAACCCAAACGTCATCTTCCTCTCTTTGTCTGCACCCTGCTTTTATCCAACCATCTTTCTCCTCTTCGTTTGCTTCTTCCTGCAATTGTCTTACTTCATCCCATGTTTCGACAATGTTAGTAAACAACAAGGGACATGAAACATTCTCTTTTTCTCTCCTCCTATTTAGTGAGACCATATTTCTGGCACAATATTGGGCTATTTCGTCCGCATACTGTTTTCCCATAGTAATATAGTCCGTCCCATTTTTATGTGCAGCGCACTTCACCACTGCAATCTGTTTAGGCAGCTGTATCGCCTCAAGCAATTTCTTCACAAACTCACCGTTCCTAATTGGAGTTCCTGCAGACATCAAGAAACCTCTCTGAGACCAGATCTGTCCAAAATCGTGGACCACTCCGAAGCCATACTGGCTATCCGTGATCACCGTAATTCGAACATTCTTTCCCAGTTTGCACACCTGAATCAGAGCAATCAGCTCAGCTACTTGGGCTGAACGTATCCCTCTCAAACAAGATGCTTCCATTATGGCCGCTACTGTACACACAGCATATGCAGCACTTAGAACTCCTTCACTCATCCTCAGACATGATCCGTCCACAAACATCACATAATCTGATTCTTTCAAGGGCTCATCTTTAATATCTGGGCGAGGCTTTGTGCAGAATTCAAGCACGTCCAGACATTTATGATCGACTTCATCCTTAACTCCTACATTTTCTTTGTCTGGCAGTGAAGTTGAAGGATTCACACTTGTGCATCTATCAATGGCTACATTGTCTGCACACAAAATCTTTTCATACCTAGTCAGCTGACTATGTGTCATGAATTGGGTTTTGGTTCTGGTCAAAAGAATTTCAACAGAATATGGAACATATACTCTCAGTGGATATCTCAGTGGGGACGCGCTGCTGGTTGTTGCTGCAGCTTGGAGGGGAGACTTCAAGCTCCAAGGTGCCCTGCTGCCATTCCTGGTGAGGGGGAGGAGGAGGAGAATCTATCACCCACGCTGAAAAGCGCCGACTTCACTCCGCTGCGCGGGACGCGCTGCTGGTTGTTGCTGCAGCTTGGAGGGGAGACTTCAAGCTCCAAGGTGCCCTGCTGCCATTCCTGGTGAGGGGGAGGAGGAGGAGCCTCTATCACCCGCGCTGAAAAGCGCCGACTTCACTCCGCTGCGCGGGACGCGCTGCTGGTTGTTGCTGCAGCTTAGAGGGGAGACTTCAAGCTCCAAGGTGCCCTGCTGCCATTCCTGGTGAGGGGGAGGAGGAGGAGCCTCTATCACCCGCGGTGAAAAGCGCCGACTTCACTCCGCTGCGCGGGACGCGCTGCTGGTTGTTGCTGCAGCTTGGAGGGGAGACTTCAAGCTCCAAGGTGCCCTGCTGCCATTCCTGGTGAGGGGGAGGAGGAGGAGCCTCTATCACCCGCGCTGAAAAGCGCCGACTTCACTCCGCTGCGCGGGACGCGCTGCTGGTTGTTGCTGCAGCTTGGAGGGGAGACTTCAAGCTCCAAGGTGCCCTGCTGCCATTCCTGGTGAGGGGGAGGAGGAGGAGCCTCTATCACCCGCGCTGAAAAGCGCCGACTTCACTCCGCTGCGCGGGATGCGCTGCTGGTTGTTGCTGCAGCTTGGAGGGAGACTTCAAGCTCCAAGGTGCCCTGCTGCCATTCCTGGTGAGGGGGAGGAGGAGGAGCCTCTATCACCCGCGCTGAAAAGCGCCGACTTCACTCCGCTGCGCGGGGACGCGCTGCTGGTTGTTGCTGCAGCTTGGAGGGAGACTTCAAGCTCCAAGGTGCCCTGCTGCCATTCCTGGTGAGGGGAGGAGGAGGAGCCTCTATCACCCGCGCTGAAAAGCGCCGACTTCACTCCGCTGCGCGGGACGCGCTGCTGGTTGTTGCTGCAGCTTGGAGGGGAGACTTCAAGCTCCAAGGTGCCCTGCTGCCATTCCTGGTGAGGGGAGGAGGAGGAGCCTCTATCACCCGCGCTGAAAAGCGCCGACTTCACTCCGCTGCGCGGGACGCACTGCTGGTTGTTGCTGCAGCTTGGAGGGGAGACTTCAAGCTCCAAGGTGCCCTGCTGCCATTCCTGGTGAGGGGGAGGAGGAGGAGCCTCTATCACCCGCGCTGAAAAGCGCCGACTTCACTCCGCTGCGTGGGACGCGCGGGCCACGGGCCGCGCCCGGGCGAGCCCGGGCCAAGGGCGGGCCCGTCCTTGCCCGTCATTGCCAGGAAGAGGCAGGGCAGGGCCACCCCCTTAACAAGTCGGATCGAACATTCCCCATTACATTTTCTTCATTCTGGACAAGGTACTGTGTCAAACATCATTTCTACATAGGGAAGTCGAAGCTGAAGCAAATATAATTGTTCTGTAGATTCTGATTGTGATTGGACCGGGTAAATTCTGATCTGGTTTTGTATTTTGTTATTGTTGCTGGTCACTGGTGTTTCCCTTTATCTTTAGTGTTAGGGTTACTGCCTAGGAACTGCCTTTCGTTCGTCTGAGCTATGGGGAAACGGAAAACTATGGAAAGCGTAGAGGCAGGTTGTAATTCCAATAGTGGTGTAGGTAAGGGAAAGAAGGCTAGGAATAATAAGAAACGCTCAGCTGGTAATTGTGTCATTGATAGAATTGACACTCTTATCACTGAGTGTGAGGACATCCTGACCTCAGAACCCTTTTCACCACGTAGTAGTGGTTGCTCTTCACCTGCCCATGCAAGTCCGTTATGCCCAGTCACTATCCCCGCTATGTTTCAAAAAGTTTCTAGAAAGGGCAATTCCGAAAATAACAGCAATATTTCAATTGTTTTAATAGAGGGTTCACAGGATGAGGCTAATAAAGATTCAGCTCCTAACACTGACTTGGAGGAATGTGTTTCTTATCCCACAGTTCCTTGTTCAAATAGGTTTGATGTGCTAGCTGCGCCTGATTCTAATTTAGGTACAGGTACAGACACACAGCTAACAAATACAGTCCAAGTACTGTCACATCTGCGAAGCAGTGTAGATTTACGGACTCCTGTTCCTCATGGTGATTATACGTCTATTGACTTACTCAGGGGGGAAATATCCACCATGAGACAGATGATTGAAGATCTCACTGTAATGGTCAAAACCTTATTACCTCCGGCCACACTTTTTCCGCAGTACGCAAGTAACCCTTCTCTTCCTAATAGGAATAAGGAATCAATGGCTAAGACACTTCCAATTGAAAGGGATAATCCAAGCGGGTTTGTTAGGTCATGCCTTACATCCTCTACGATCCCAGTTTCCAAAAGCCAGAAACCAAATAACAACAGAAATAATATTGTACCTAATATTGTACCTAAAAATCATTTTGTCACACAGGGATTGACATCTAGAGAATGCCCAAATAAGTTGATACCCAGTCTGAGATCGGAGCAAGTTATACCTACTGGCATATCCTTGGACAGAAACTCTGTTAATATTCCACACCAGCAGACTTGTTATTCATCTATTACCCCATATCTATCGGGCCAAACTATTCATATGACTAACGTCCCTAAACTTAGTCCAAATGGTGTTCACGAGAGCTCAGACTCCCTAAAAAATAAAGTGATACACTGGATTCGACAAGTAAGGGGCTGTCGCTCTTTGATACGGGAGGATATTATTTGTACCCGTAGATGTTCATCCCCAGCTCAAACACATGATTTTATAGAACTTACATTATGTTCTATTGACCTAGCAGAGAACCTTCTTGCCTTGGAATTTAGATCTTGTCCCCCATCTGACTCATCTATACAATTTAGGAGTATCCGCTCGCACTTCAGGGTTGGTACAATTGGCACTTTGGTACAAGGGTCGTGCTTAGAAGCAGTTGACTGACTAGAAACCAACCATTCCCCTAATATAGCCCAAACTAACAACTCTTGTAGCTCTGTGTATGACATACAAATTTCTTTATTAAATTCTGAAACATTAGATAATGTACAAAACTCCTCATTAATTCCCGATGTACATAACAACGTACTGGAAATTGAAGGGAATATGGGACAAAGTCCGTATACTGAGTTCAGTCAGAAGACATGTGAGATGGGGTTAGACAAACTTTTAGTTCACCCTGAAGTGTCTGGCCCGCAAACACAACCAAATTTGCTTGATCTGGCGAATGATAGTATAGCCTTGATTCCCTCGTCTAACAAACTTAGGATTTTATCGTGGAATGTGGCAGGTTTGCAAAACAAACTTATACTCCCTCATTTTAATAAATTAATTGAAGGATTTGACATCTGTACTTTCCAAGAGACATGGAGTCTTGCGCCCTTACATAAAACAGGTTTCGCTTGTTCCTGCATTCCAGCTACCACTGTGGGGAGAGGGCGCCCCTCAGGAGGTTTGATCGTATGGGTGAATATTGCCATGGGTTGCCAAGTTCATATGCATCCACTTCCAACTCACGACATCTTGAGACTGACTATCAGGGGCCCAAATGGCGGGGTTATTTTGGAGTTGTTTAATGACTATAGCAGAGGAACTAAGGGTTGTAACCAATCACCCACTATCACGCTTTTAGAGCAGGCATTATTCAGCTGCCCGCCAGGAAATCGTATTATGATTGCAGGTGATTTAAATTGCACTTTCGAGCCCTTGAGCTCAGATGATTTGATGGAGTACGATAGGGCTGATGGTAAAAGGATAATACCTCGACATAATTTATTCCCCATTAAAAAATGGACTAGTCTAGCCATTCAACTTAATGCACTGGCCACAGAGTTTGATCTTAGGGCAACAAATGGAAGGACTCCCTCAGACAAACAGGGGGCAAATACCTTTAATAGAGTTGGTTGTCCTTCCCGAATTGATTATATTTTACTAGATGTAAACCTATGGGACGAGAAGACTGACATGTTTGTAGGTGCTACGACTGATAGCGACCATAATCCCTTATGCATGAACATGACCAACCCTTGGGCTTCCACACTAAATCCCTCGACTAGTAGGGCACCAACTTGTATTACTAACATCATTCCCTCTAATTGTAAGAGGCATCTTAAGTGGAATAGGGTCTCTTTGCACGAAGACAATTTATTGGCTATTCGTAAAATCTTGTCCGAGAAAACAGCAGAACTTAGTTTTGTGGCTTCGGATAAATCTGAACGTGATAGGATCTCGATAGTCCACGTCAGTACTGTAGAGACACTTAGCTCGTACTTTCAGGCTCCTTGTAAGGACAGGATTTTGCGTGTCCACCACAAAACACAAAATCCTTGGTATAACTTAGATTGCAAACATAAAAGACAATCCTTGTACCAAGCTATCCGAAATAAAAACTGTTCTGGAGTTAAAAGTGCTAGGAAAGATTATAAAGTAGCCCTACATAAAGCTAAGACTGAGTGGGACGAACGATATTGGTTAGAGCTGAAGGATGCTAGTCTGAGTAAAAATAAGAATCTCTTTTGGTCCCTAGTAAGTCGGGGGAAAGATAGGAACTTAAATACCATACCCAATCATATTGCTGGATTGGATTTGTATAACCATTTTGTGAACCTATATTCCCCTACAGAGGATGGATGTCTGGAGGAGCTATGCGGCACCCCTGACATCCCTCCTATAGGGAACAATAGAGAACATTTTTCGCGGGTCGAAATAGAGTCAGCAATCCTGAAGCTGGTTCCCGCTAAGGCCCCAGGACCGGACGGCCTGCCAGGTGATTTATTCTTGTCTGATCCTAGAGGGTGGTCGTGTTATTTTTATTTTTTGTTTAATGCCATAGCTGCAGGATGCCCAGTTTCAGACTCTTGGAAAGGTGCAGAAGTGGTGCCTATTTATAAAAAAGGCGACAAGGAAGAACCCTCGAATTATAGGCCAATAAGCCTAACTGATGTAATGCAAAAGGTGCTAGGTAGGGTCCTTTTGCAGAAAATACAATCATGGGCGGTAGAGGAGGATATCCTCTCGCAATACCAGGCGGGCTTTAGGGCCAATACCGGGACAATTGATCAGGTTTTTAGGCTAATGCTCATATATTGGAAAGTTGTTGTAATTGGGAAAGGTAGTCTCTATATGGCATTTATTGACCTTAAAACAGCGTTTGACCTGGTACCGAGGAATAAATTGTGGCAGATTTTAAATGATACGGGCATCCCACCATTAATTCTTAATTTATTAATACGTCTCCACGAGGGAACTTATGCTCAAGTGAGATGGGGTGTCCAAGGGCAGCTAACGGAGCAGATTCCTGTTGGCAAGGGAGTGCGCCAGGGTTGCGTGATGGCTCCCACCCTATTCTCTTTGTATGTGAACGGGGTGGTGAAGTATCTCCAGGAGGACCCAGCCGACGCGCCAATCTTGGTGGGTGACAAAGTGCCAACACTCCTGTTTGCCGACGATACCTTGTTGGTGGCAAAGACTCCAGTTGGGCTTCAAAAACTGTTGAGTAGGTATCAATCCTTCTGTGATGCTCGGGGATTAGTTATCAATACTATGAAGACCAAGCTTATGGCTTTCAACCCTCCTAAATCCTTCAGGAACAATTTTTTACTTAATGGTACCCCCTTGAGAGAGTCGGGAATTTTGAATATTTGGGCATGCGACTCTCGGATAAAATGCTCTGGAGGCCCCATATAGCCAAAATGCTATTGAATCATAGACGCGTGACTGGGGCAATAAGCAAAGAACATCGCTCCTCATATAGTAGGCCTGTTGCCCCTGCGCTCGCAGTCTATGAAGCAAAAGCAGTTAGCTCGGCTCTGTATGGAGCCGAGCTATGGGGGTTTGAAAATGTGGATGAAATAAGCAGGTCAGAGCACAAATTTCTGAGGGATTTGGTGATGCTCCCACGAAATACTCCTTTAATACCACTAATGTACGACATGGGTAGGCGTCCATTTGGAGCTATAGCCAGGCTACGACCTTTGCCTTCTGGGCTCGCATACGGCGTACCGAAGAGCTCACCAACTATGCCTTAGCTCTAACGGAGATAATGAATTTGGATGTGAACCACAAGGTCAAGTGGCTATCATATGTGAAGAAAACAATAATGCAACTTGGCCTTAAAGATTCATGGGATACCCAGATACCGCAGTGTAAAGCGGAACTTAAGAGATGTTATTGGGACTGGTTTGACAGGCAAGAAGTATGCAAGCCAATGTTGGGTAGATTGTCAGAAGAGTTCCTCTTGTTTAAGCAAGCCAGATGTTTGGAGCCATACCTAGATGTGATCCAGGTCCCAAGAGATAGGACTCTGTACACTCAGTTTAGGTTCGGCACGCTCCCTGTTAACACCTATATTACTAAGTGGCATACAGCCGAGAACAAGACAGAGCACTGTCCGTGCTGCGGAGAGTTGGTCGAATGTATTGCCCATGTCCTCTTTGCTTGCCCTGCATATGCTACAGCTAGGAGCAAGTGGATAAAACCAATATGTAGTGGCATGGGCACTCGTGACTTCCGGTCTGCTCTGCGTATTTTAAAATCTGATCCCAGTGTCCTTTTTCATGTGGAGTGGCCAAGTTCTTAGGCCGGGCCTGGCTAATAAGAATTAGAGCCATTCAAAGTGTGATCCCAATGTAGACACACGATCTATTATAGGTGTTTAAATCACATACTATATTGGTCTGCAATGTAATTTTTTTTTAAAGTATTAATCATGATATAGATAGCATTAGCATTTTATTTATACGTTGTTATACAATGCTCACTATAACTGATTTGTCCTTTATATGTATATAGTGTTCTAGAATGAAATCTCTTTTATGATATTTGTTTAATAGTTTTAACCAAATATGCTGCTACTAATTTTAGGGATAGCATTAGCACTTTATACCTACATTGTTATATACTGCTCACTAACTGACTTGCCCCTTATATCTACATAGTGTCCCAGAATGAAATCTTTTTATGTTATTTGTTTAATGGTTTTAACCAAATATGCTGCTATTAATCTTATGGATAGCACTAGCACCTTATATATACATTGTTATATGCTGCTCACCTTAACTGACTTGTCCCTTATATGTACATAGTGCCCCTGAATGAAATCTCTTTTATGATATTTGTTTAATGGTTTTAACCAAATATGCTGCTATTAATTATATCTTATGAGATTGCTAAACAACCCTCTGTATTATATGATTCCTTTCTCTTTTTTATCGTACAGAAGCTATTTTATTGTATATATGCGATTCGATGCTTTTATGACATATGCTGTTGAATAAAGCTATTTGAAATGAAATGAAATGATATCCCATCACAATGCCTTCACTCTGTTCCAGACTCACACAGGTAGCAGCTACTGCTTTCAGACATCCAGGCAACGCTTTTGCTACTGGGTCTAAAACAGCTGAAAAATAAGCAATGGGTCTTTTCATTTTTCCATGCCTTTGCACTAATACTAAAGTGCACATCCATCTCTCTCACTACAATACAACTCAAATTCTTTTTCATAATCAGGCATTCCCAACGCAGGTGTTTCACACAACTTCGTTTTCAGTTCTTTGAACGGATCTTTGACATCTCTTTTTGTCAATCGCTGTAAAGGTTTTGCAATTAATGAAAATCCACTTATCCACTGTTGCCAATATCCAACCATTCCAAGGAACATTCTCACCGCTCTCAGTGTCATTGGAGCTCTCATTCCTCGGATAATCCTTATTCTTTCTGTCGTTATCTTTCGCATCCCTTTCTCAATCTTATGACCTAGGTATTGTACTTCTTGTTGACAAAATTGCAGTTTTGACGGTGACACTTTGTGTCCTCCTTCTGCCAAGTGATTCAATAAAGCAATTGTGTCGGCAACACATGCTTCTTTGGTCTTTGATGCTACTAATAGGTCATCAATGTACTGGACCATTACAGATTTTTCAGGCATTCTTAAATCTTCCAATGATTTCTTTAGGATCTGATTAAAGATTGAGGGACTTTCTGTATACCCTTGAGGAATTCGGCACCATGCCAAAATACGCTTTCTGAACCGGAACGCAAATAATGGCTGGCTGTCTGGGTGTAATGGAATAGAGAAAAATGCATGGCATAAATCAATAACTGTGTACCATTCTGCATCATGTGGAATCTGATACAGTATTACAGCGGGGTTTGGCACAATTGGACAACAAGGAATAACGATTTTATTTACCTTCCTCAAATCCTGCACTATCCTATATGTCCCATTCGGCTTTTTCAATCCCATTATAGGTGAATTACATGGGCTACTCATTATTTCTTTCAAAATTCCCTGTTCGATCATTTTATTAACTACGGGTGTTATTTCTTCAATAATTTCTGGCGTTAATTTGTATTGTGGAGTATTTACAGTGATCTTTACAGGGTCTACTCCTCTCATTAACCCAATGTCTTCGCCTGTGAAATCCCATACATCAGATCTGACGGTTTCTTTCAATTCAATTGGGATTTTCTCTATGTCAAACACAGGAAACATGTCATTTACTCCTGGTTCTAGTTCTGCCATTGTCATTTTATACAGAACATCTTCATCTGGTGTCTGAAAAGCAATACCATCGGGGGTACAATAGATGGTGCAATTCATTTTACAAAGCAGATCGTGTCCTAGCAGTTTTACAGGACTGCAATCGCATACCACAAACCGATGCATTTCCTTGAATGGTCCAATTTTCACCTCTACTGGTTTGGTAAGAGGCGCTTTAATCTGTTGGTTTGAAACACCTACAACTTGGATATATTCTCCTGAGAGAGGAAGGTTTGGAATTTCCACTGATCTAACAGTAGAACGGGTAGCTCCAGTGTCCACAAGGAATGTAACAATTACACAATTCACTTCTCCATCCACAAATGGACCTGACTGATCTACCTCTAGAGTTGCGCCAAGCACGCACTCTTCCTCCTCTCCGAGGCACCGTCATAAACTTTCATCCGATTCATTTCCATCCTGCCGTAACCAATACTGCGACACTGCAGCTGCGCGCAGCAATTTTGTTACCTGCTCTCCTCCGTAGAATCCTGCCTCTGTACTGTATCTCTGGGGGTTTACACTCTTGGGAAGAGGTGGTTGTGGCACCTGACTCTGTTGAGTAACGACCTGCGGTTGTTGCAGCTGTTGGTAACTCACCTCATTCTGCACCTGCGGATTTAATGGTTGATTTTACGTATTAGCCTTTGGAGGAAATTTACACTCGTTTCTCCAATGCCCAAACTTTCCGCAATTATGGCATGGCCATTTATTTTTAGCCTCTTCTATACTCATTTGACCTTTTCCCTTACCTATATTCGGTTTGGATTTAGTCTGTCCTGCATCACCAGTCTGATTATTCATTTGAGCTTCTTGTTTTTCTGCAACCTTTACTTGTGCCCACATCGCTTTTTCTTTCAGTTTACGTTGTCTACACTCAATGTCATCACTACAGTATTTGGCATACCTTAATACTTCATCTACAGTGCTATTCTGCCAACACAACATATGCTGCTTAATCATCTCACTTATCTCGGGATTCAATCCATATACAAAACTATATACGAAATGACTCATGTCCTTTTCACTCAAAGTCTCATAACCGCTATACTGTTTGAAAACCAAAAGTAGCCTTTCATAGTAGGCGTGTACAGATTCCTTACTCTCCTGAGTCGTTCTATCAATCTTTACCCAATCTGTCTCTTTTGGTGGAATTTTATTTTTCAAAAACGTGATAGCTTGCTCATACTTTCTCATCACTTCTGGACCTGGCACTCCAGTTTTTTCATCTCTAGGATATTCTTCTGTTGGACAATCAATTGTAATCTTACACTCTGTCCATAAATCTGCTGGTACTACAATGTCAAACAATCCATCGAGATCTACCCGCAACACCTTTGAAACTTTGACAAATCTTTCCACTTGTCTATACCATTCTACAGGTTTCTCTCTCAATTTCGGGAAATCATTTGTAAATGACAATATATCTTGTCTGGATCATGGAACATGCACATAGCTACCTCCTGGAGTTTCTCTCATTGGATATTCCAGCACTATTGGTTCCTTTTCTTTCACCGGAAAAGCCAAAGATGCTTTATCGGTCGTTCCCTCTTTTCTTTTTATCCACCTGCTCCTCCATCTGTCCACATCTCCCCATTTTCTCAATAACACAATCAGTTCCTTTATCTGTGTTAATCGTCCTGATGTGTTCAGATTTTCTATATCCTTTTCACTAAAATCTGCCCTATATGGTTTCTGCAACCCTCTGATTTTTCCAAACTCTACTCCCAGTTCATTCGCTATTTCTTCCAACTTTTCATGCAAATTTCTAGCTCTCCAAGTGATACTCTTACACATAAACATAAGCTCTTCATCCTGATACGATTTCAATCTTTCTGTACCAATAGTCCCTAAAATCAACTCCTCCATGTCTATCTTTAGTCTGATTACATCCAACGGTTGTGGTTCCGCATCTTTCTTCTGTAAATTCCTCATCCATTCATTTAATTCTTCTGGAGTTGGTCCTACAGGGGTACTATTTATTTCTATTCAATTTGTACTTCTCTCTGGGGTCTCAGTTGCTGACATAGTTCCCATAGGAATCCTATTTATCTGACTCTCATTAACTGTCAAATTAGTAGGTGGACTCGATCTATATGAGCCAACCATATCTCTTGTCTCTCTAGTTTCTGGAATTATCCCTTCTCTCATTCTTTGCATATTCGAGTTCATTGGGATTGTCAAGGAAT
Source organism: Calotriton arnoldi (assembly GCA_963921515.1). Lineage (NCBI taxonomy): Eukaryota > Metazoa > Chordata > Amphibia > Caudata > Salamandridae > Calotriton > Calotriton arnoldi. The sequence goes on along the minus strand of CAWUFW010002500.1, from coordinate 281,451 downwards.
GCTCATCTATTCTTTGGTTTTCAAATACCGGTATTACTGGTCCTATTGTCACTGGCACAGTCACGGCTTCCATGTTCATAGTTAATTCTCTTTTTTACTCAGTCAATTCTCTTGTGGTTCTTGCTAACTCAGATGTATTACCACTATCAGACTTCTCATTCTGTGGAATTTCTGATTTTTCATTTAACCTATTTATTTCATAACTTCGTTCAGGGCTTTGATTCCTCCCAGTTTCCATTGGTGGTGCATTCGGTGTCACCACCGCAGAATTCTGTTGCTATGGAGGTGGTTTTCTGTTTAAAATGTCTTCCAGCAATTCATCCTCTGTTTTGCTACCTCCATACCCATACCTTTCCGTCACTACATGTTTCCTTTTCTCTGTACACTTTCTTCCTGTAACTTCTTCAACTGTTCTGGCTGGAAACAAACCATCCGTATTACTAGCATATCTCCATCGTCTCATCCTATCTTCATGATTCACTCCCCATACTCTTCCATGAACAAAACTATAATTCTTTGCACCTCTGTGTCTTTCTCTTTCATACATCTCATCTTCCCATTCACCTAACGCTTCGAACTGTGTTGGTCTGGGTCTTGGTTCAAGTTTCATCATTTTCTCTGTCAAATTCTGAAGTACAGCTGTGCAAAACGACCTGTTTTCTGGAAAAGCCAATACTCCATCGTTCTGAGTATATTTTGTCCAATTCTCCAGCCATATGCAAGTATGATAACCATATTTCAACATCGGCGGAGGAATTACTTGTCCTTCCCTAGTCACTATCTTCTTGTCCTTCTTGAAAAAGTTTTTAATCTTCGCCATCCATGACGGTTTCCCTCTACAATACTCATAGTAAGCCATATTGCATGATCCTTTCTTTCCGACAACCTCACAACTCTGTTCTTTTTACTGTTTGCTATTCGGACCTATCCCAGCGCATCTCACACCAACGCACCAATCCGAAAGCTCTACGTCACTCTCATCTGGCCAATACCAGCGCGTCTTCACACCAACGCACCAATTAGAAAGCTCTTCGTTTTCCCACCACTGGCCAATACCAGCGCGGTCTTTGTCAACATCAGTTCTACTCCTGACCCCTCCTTTACAAAAATTATCGGCAGTTTTTCTTGACTGAATTTTGTTGGTTACGACGTAAAACACATTACCATTGTCTGTTTTTGCTAAACAAAGGAGATAGCTTACTCTATCTTGCAAGAATACTGTTTTGTTCGATAAGTGTAGCACTTCCCTCTACCTTACCCTTCTCTCAAGCAAGGGGTAAACCCGTTTCTCTGGGGATAAAACACATGTGGAGACTACACTGCTCCTGAGAATTAAGGCCAGAGTTTCACAAGAAAACCGGTTGCTATTTCACTCATACACGTTTTATACATGCACTACAGGAAGCAATTAGGACTTCCGGCGCACCCAGGCAAGCCAGCTGATCTGCAGCTGACCTTTCCCCTCCCCTACATAACTGGGATGCCATTTGCCTCGCGCAGCGGACGCGCGCAGGTGTGAGAGAGACCTCTCAGCATTAATCAGGAGTGCCTGGTAAAGGGCTTATTAATTCTGCATAGCGCATTGCTCATCTCACTACTTTTTAAAAGGGGATTTGCTTTTAAAACTCGATCGTCGTCTTGTTGTTTTATCCTTGTAGCATCATAACACTAATCAGGAGCGCCTGGTAAAGGGCTCCTTTAAAAAAAAAGAAAAATAACTGCATATCGTATTGCTCATCTCACCGCCTACAAAAGGAATTGCTTTTATTAAATCACGTTCGCCGTATTGCTGCTTCTAACATTATAGGCCTGTCACAATAAATCACTCTGCACTTGTATTTGATAGTACTTACTTTAAGTGCTTTCCCCGGTCCACCGCCGATTGTTCGGTTTGAGTGGAGGGAAACTCAGGCACTACAGGAAACAATTAGGACTTCCGGCGCACCCAGGCAAGCCAGCTGATCTGCAGCTGACCTTTCCCCTCCCCCTACATAACTGGGATGCCATTTGCCTCGCGCAGCGGACGCGCGCAGGTGTGAGAGAGACCTCTCAGCATTAATCAGGAGTGCCTGGTAAAGGGCTTATTAATTCTGCATAGCGCATTGCTCATCTCACTACTTTTTAAAAGGGGATTTGCTTTTAAAACTCGATCGTCGTCTTGTTGTTTTATCCTTGTAGCATCATAGCACTAATCAGGAGCGCCTGGTAAAGGGCTCCTTTAAAAAAAAAAAGAAAAATAACTGCATATCGTATTGCTCATCTCACTGCCTACAAAAGGAATTGCTTTTATTAAATCACGTTCGCCGTATTGCTGCTTCTAACATTATAGGCCTGTCACAATAAATCACTCTGCACTTGTATTTGATAGTACTTACTTTAAGTGCTTTCCCCGGTCCACCGCCGATTGTTCGGTTTGAGTGGAGGGAAACTCAGGCACTACAGGAAGCAATTAGGACTTCCGGCGCACCCAGGCAAGCCAGCTGATCTGCAGCTGACCTTTCCCCTCCCCTACATAACTGGGATGCCATTAGCCTCGCTCAGCGGACGCGCGCAGCGGGCGCGCCGCCGGCGCGCCGAAGGCGCGCCAAAGGCAAGCCCGTCTGCGCCCGTCCGCAGCCGGCCGGGGCTAGGGGCCACTCACCCTGCCCGAATTCCTCCAGACTCTAGGAGTTACAGCCCCAAATCCCTCTACAAGCTGAGAAGTCCCACCCCGGCCAGCTGCCAATATGCTTGGGATATGGCAGATAAACATACTTCCTGCACCCATTGTGGATTTCAGTATCAGCCCACTTTGGGCAGGAAAAATATTCAGCGCACCATGTACCTCCTAAATTGCAGGTCACTCCCTAAACACTCTACAGAAATCGCCATCCTCTTAGAGGAACTCAAGCCAGATGTTCTCTTTTTGACAGAGACCTGGCTCCATGCTGAGTCAGAACCAGACCTCGTTCAGACCCTTCCCCGGGGCTACCATATAAAGCGAGCGGACCGTAAGGAGGGCAGAGGAGGAGGCTTAGCGATCATCTTTAAGGATTGCTATGAGTGCCGTCACTCCCCAAATTTGATACCAGATTGTGAAAGTCTCCCCTTCGCCATTGATTTCTCCCCCACAACCACCTTTTCCGGTCTACTCATATATCGCCCACCGGGGGCCATAGGAGAGTTTTTAAATACCCTTCCCTCCATTTTAGCTGACACGGCTTGCAGGCCTTCTAACTACACTCTTTTAGGGGATCTTAATATTCATTTTGATGATGCTACCGACCATCTCGCATCAGAAACAACCATGAGCCTCGCCGCACTGCAATTTAACCAACTGGTCCGCAGCCCCACCCACATCAAAGGTCACTTATTAGACCCTGTCTTTAGTAACTGCGTGGACCTCACAGTCGGAACACCCTCCCCGCTTCCATGGTCGGATCATTCACTGATCCCGATCACTTGGACCACCCCTGACTCTGACATCCCCACAAATCTCACGACACGAAAAACTCGGAACTGGTCCAGACTTCCTCTGGACCGTTGGTTGTCAACTCTTGAAACCTCCAGGCCACCCAAAACCCTAATCCCGTTTTAGCTAATGAGGAATTCAATACCTGGATCCTTAACTCTCTGGACTCTGTACTCCCCACAAAAACCTAGCAACAAAGCGCGGCACCGTAACAGCACCTTGGTACTCCACCACTCTACGGGAAATGAAACGAAGCTGTAAAAAACTTGAGAGGAAGTGGCGATTAGACTACTCCCTTCTAAGAAATCTGCTTACAGGGATGCAATAAAAAATTATAAGAACAAAATTAAATCCGCCCAATCAATCTTCTTTGAGGAAAAAATCAAAGCAGCTGCCTCCAAACCAAAAGAAATATATCAAATTGCCAAATCTATTCTTAAACTCCCGGAAAAGTCACCAAATATGAATAATGCACAAACCCGCTGTAATAACCTAGCAGAGTTTTTTTCCCAAAAAATACTAACAATATACACTTCTTTCCCGCCCCCTCCAACAGACATAATACTCGACCAGCCCTTAAATATGGCCCCTCCTTCCTTAGTTACCCTGGGCACTTTTCCCCCACTGGACCCCTTTAGATTGGATCTTATTATGCATCAGGTGAAATCTGGCTCTCCTCTAGACCCGGCGCCCCGCATGCCTTGCTGCCAGCGATCAGCAACATTCTCCCCACTACACTTGACCTGCTTAATGCCTCCTTGTCCTCGGGCACAGTTCCGCCACCCTGGAAATGCGCCATGGTCAAGGCCCTCTTGAAAAACCCAATCTGGATCAGGAGGACCCCAGTAATTATCGGCCGATCTCTCTACTGCCATGGCTGTGCAAGGTCCTGGAGAAACATGTCAACACTATTCTGACAGATTTTCTGGAGAGCAACCATCTGCTCGATCTCTCTCAAACGGGTTTCCGGCCCATGCACGGGACCGAAACCGCACTCCTTGCAGTAACTGAAGAAGCCAGAATGATCTTGGACCAAGGGGGTGCGGCAGCAATCATTCTCTTAGATCTAAGCGCCGCATTTGACACTGTAAACCACGAAATACTAATACAACAACTCTCCAAATTGGGAGTAACAGGAAATGCCATCAAATGGTTCAAGTCATTTCTGGCAGACCGCAGTTTTCAGGTTTTCGAGGGCGAAATCACCTCCCCCAGCAAACCTCTCGGCTGTGGGGTGCCTCAGGGCTCCTCCCTGAGCCCCACGCTGTTTAACATATATACGAGCCCCCTAGCTGAAATTGTCCATCCGTTCGGCATAAAAATCATCACCTATGCCGACGACACTCAGCTAGTGGTGGCTCTCAATCGGCCTAACATAGCCCATAACAACTTGAGCGAATGCTTGGAGGAGGTGGTTAAATGGATGACAGCATCCTGCCTAAAGCTGAACGGAGACAAGACGGAGCTTATGCTCCTAGGCAATGCCCCCAAGTACATTATGAATCCACTATGGCCATCTTGTCTTGGTCCTGCCCCAGTGCCCAAGGACACGATCAAGAGCCTGGGTATATGGCTGGATAACACCCTCAGCTTCAATCACCAAGCAACCAAACTCGCGGCCACTTGCTATGGTCTACTGAGGCTGCTTCGGAAGGTTCTCCCCTTACTTCCATTCCAGGTGAGACAGATCATGGTCCAGGGCCTTATTCTGTCACGCCTGGACTTCGGAAATGCCCTCTATCTGGGAGCCCCACAATCCACTCTGAATAAGCTTCAGGTCATTCAAAACTGCGCCGCTCGAACGCTTCTTCAGACTCCCCGTCGATCTCCTATCAGTCCTGGGCTTAGAAGCCTACATTGGCTCCCAGTCCGGGAGAGAATTAAATTCAAGGCCCTCTGTATCACCCACAGGGCCTTCTGGAAGACAGGCCCGCCATAAATCAACCGCTGATCACTCCCTACCGGCCGATTAGACAGCTTAGGTCATCCTCCTCTCTTCTTGCCAAAGTACCCAGGATAAAAAGAACTAGATGTGGTGGCCGCTCGTTTTCGTACAACGCGGCCAAACTATGGAATGCTCTCCCCCCGCATCTGCGATCGGAGTCTAATATACTCTCATTCCGTAAGTTCCTCAAGACTTTTCTGTTTCAATAAACCCGGACAGCCCCAAGTGTCTTTCATGCCCGTATTGTCCGTAGCGCTAGGACGCCTAAGGGTAGCTATCGCCCTCAACAAATTGTCATTCATTCATTCATCCAATGTCCCTGTCATAACACAATCCTGTGTTATCACCAATTTTGAAAAATTAGACAATGCACAATTCCATGTGACTTCTCTTGCCACACGTGTCCACTTCCTACTTCCCGGAAGCTTCAAAATTTTGACTTACACATAACATAATATAATTCGACACGAAGTGTTAGACATAAATAATCAATAATCAATAGTCACCAAACTAATCTATAGAAACCATAACTCTGCTACCAAGAAATCTGATCCAGCGCGGCTAATATATATTTCTCCTTTGGACATAAATCCAGGTGGAATCATTCACATCAACTATACCATATGACGGTGGGGCCCATAACACCGCATATCATACACTCAGTCGTTCCCTGGATTACACACACACCAAGGAGAAAAACGAGTTTGCTGGAGAAACGGGATACCTTGTTAAATTTGACAGATTATTACCTTAAACATCATATACATTTAACTTTTAATCCTGTCGGTTCTAAACATCAAGGTACTCCGCTCTTTGGTCGATGGACCAACTAGTAGAATAAGTTGATGGTGATTAAGGCCCGCTCAATCATTTAAAACCCTGTTAAATGTCAAACTTATTAATGAACTAAAGAACCACAGACTCATAGTTAATTAGAATGAAATTTTATCTAAATTCAAGCTTGCACGAGTGAGATTCTTAGTTTATTAATCACCTTAATACATTCATATATGTAAGTAAGTCCGTTTTTATATAGCGCAGCTACTCACCCTTACGGGTCTCAAGGCACTGGGGGCCGTAGTGGAAATTAAGTGAGCTATTGCCCAGACTCACATGGTGCTGAGCTTAGCTGCCGCCGGAGCCAGGGATCGAACCGTGAACCCTGTGCTCCGAAGTCAGCTGCCCTGGCCGCTGCACCACACCTCTCCACTTAACATAACATTTATATAAGAAATTTTGATAAGAAATTAAATTTATGCATTACCCATTTAGATGCAGATAAGAATGGTTCACCAAAAAGAAGATAAACCGCAGATCACAGAATAGACTCCCAAACTGACTGACTGTCCCGCTAAATGGCCTCCTCGATGGGTACTCCCGTACAGATTTCCCGCAACGGTCTCGTTCCTTCCCCAGTCAAGTTCGAAGTCAATGGCAGCAATAGGTTCAAAAATCAGCATTCACCTCAGCATCAACCCCAGCATCGGCATTTGCAGTAATAGCAGCCCCTCCCACATAATAGCAGTCCCTCTTATTCCCTACTTCTAGCTTACTACATAAAAAGTTGCAATGTTTGGGGGCAGGAATCACGCTAATTGGTCCATTTGAGGGGTGGCGAAGATCACCTCATCGCCTTCCTTGTTCAAACTGGTTTCGGGGATGGTTAAGAGTTCACTGTTTCCCATGTCCTTTGGGTAAAAGCAGTCCAAATTGACTATTCATAATGTTGTGACTCTGATGGTCACAATTTTATCGGTCCATTGTTTCGCAATACTTTCTTTTCCCCTTTCTCACGGATACGTGCTGAGTCTTTCTTGGCACTCTCCTCATAATAGGTCAAAGTGTCCTTGACATCTCTCACTCCGTGTACAGGCTGTACCCACATGGTTCAGCTCCATTATTTCTTTCACTTAGAGGCCATCTTTGATTTCTTGTATGACCTCATCTGTTTCGGCAGCCATTTTCGCAGCATGGCCTAACAGGCCCGAACGAACTATCATAAGAACAAACACAATCAAAATTAAAACAAAGAATATAAGCCTTTCTGTTTACCACCCGCCATTCTAAGAACCCTTGTTAGGTGTTACCTAGCAGAAGCGACATTTAAAGCCATTTTACTTACCATCCGCATTCTTTGCCACAATACAATTTTACTACATAGCATAAATCATGCGATTTTACTCTAATTAGTACGCAAATCACAATATTAGTATTATTTTACTTCACAATTGTAAATAAATTAGAATTTGCACAAAATAGCAGTTACCATTTATGTAAATGTTTATTAAAGGTGCATTTGTTAGTTAATTCATCAAACAATTAGTACCGTTAATTTATTATTCTTATCAAGGGGGTTCCAAATTTATTTTATTTACCTTGCTCCATCACAGGCAACAGTTCCTTCATTATTATGGGAGTACGTGCAGAGTTCGGCTTTCATGGACAAAAGACATATCCTGGAAATACCATGTACGCAGTACTGAGGGGGATTGCCCAAGACAGAGAAGTAAAAGAGAGTGATCTGAAAATACATATTGGCAATATATATAGATGTGGCTCAATGACGGACAGTCAGGGGCAGGTAGAACACGGAGTTTAGGGTGCCAGGATCTCTAAGCATCATAAAGGCCCCAGGCGGTGGTCCAGTCAGCAAGACGCTGGGCCCCATCACTTCTGTAAGTGGTTAGACAAGTGCTGTCGAGGTCAGCATCCAGGACTGCATTGAAGTCACTCCCTAGTAAAGTAAGTCCCTGCACAAGGTGAGCAAGAAGCTTAGAAAGGACCCTAAGGCAGAGTAACATGGAGGCTGGCGGAACATAAACACATATCAAACAATCAGTCATCCCTCCAAGGTACCCTCTAAGGAGGTGAAGCACTCCTTTGCACCTTGGGTTACTTGAGAAACTATAAGATGGAAGGAGCGATGCAAGAGAATGGCAACTCCTCTCACACCCCCGGAATATCCTGCATGGAAAACCCTATCGTACCCTTAATTGGCCAGGACGGGACATTGTTCGCCTAGGAGATGAGGCTCCTGGAGTAGAAGGACCTCGGGGAGTTGACGGTGAGCATACATGAAGTTCACAGATCATTTCACCTGGTCCAACAGGGTGTTAAAGTTCCATGACAAGACTTGGAAAGCCATTTGTTAGGAGAAAATGGAACGGTGGAGATGGGGAGGTTCTCTGGGGACCACCAGGCGGGGTCAGACATGATAAAATAGCATGGGCATTTGAGGCGTTGGAAACAAACAGTGATGTGGGACTGCAGTCGCGAAGGGTACAATAAGGTGTGCCAGTACCTAAAAGGGAAAGACAAAAGTAAGCAATAAACTTCAATGTGTAAAGAAACCCTCACTCCCAAACTCCTGCCCCTCCCCACACTTCTACCCTAGAAGCATCTGTCGCCCGATAGAACCAAAGCAGTAAAAACAATAATATAAACCACATCATGAAATTGTCAAGATGAAATGGGTGGAACCCAGTTATCAAAAGGATATCGCAAACCCAGATGCCTAAAGCTACAGGTAATCAAAAGGTTCAGGAGCAACAAAGCGTTATTCTAGAAAAACAGTACCATCTGGTCTGTCCATGGTGAGACCAGGAGACATGGCAGTGGACAAGTAGTTGTATATCAAAACTGAGGACTGCGGGAAAGATCGGAGTCTGACTGGGGGGCGGGGCAGTAAGCTAATGGTGGAGGCACACAATTCTCGACATCTCGGACCTCTTCTTCTATCCCTGAAATAGGGTCTTTAGAAAGTTCCTTGGAAAGTTGTGGTTGCATTTGGGGGGGAACTAGGAGGTGAGGTTGAGCGAGTAGTTCTATTTCCCCTCCAGGAGGGTGCACTGCCTCCGGGGCAGAGGTTCAGAGGTCAAAGCAGTAGTAGTAGGTCTTTGGTTGTTGGAAGAGAGGGGGGTTCGCCTGTGCAGCAGCCGATCCTCCGTAAGCACCTGCCAAGCAGACTCGGGGGTATAAAAAAAGTGCAATTTATTAAGTTAAATGACTCAGAGTCTAGCCAGGAACAGAAGACTGTATTGCAGGCCCATAGTTCTTAGCTTCTGCTTGATTTCTAGGTAGAACTGTCTTTGTTGCTGTACCTCTCTGGTGTAGTCTGGGAATATAAAAACCTTAAGTCACCACATTTGAGATCTGAATGTGAGCGAGCTTCACCAAGGATTGTATCCCTATCACAATAGTTCAGGATGCAGACAATGATGGTTGCATGGGAGGCCTCATCGATGGGTTTAGAGGTCAGTGCTCAATATGCCCTCTTGACAGCAAATTAGGGGGACAGATGTGTATCAGGCATCCAAGACTTAGTCCAGGTCTCCATGAAATATGCCATACGCTGAAGAGCTGCCCCATCGATGGTTTTAGGGACTCCGATAATATGAATATTATTGCACCTTGAGCAATGTTCGGCACCTTCGGCATGACCATGGAGTTCCAACATGCTACTAAGGAGAGTGGAGATCTGGGTCTTAAGGGTAGAGATATCGTCCTCGACTGTGGAGATCTGTGATTCAGCCTCTGTAATCCGGGCAGTGGCATTTCGGAGATCCTGTTGGAGCAATGCTACATCCGTCGTTACTTCTCCGACTTCGGCTTCAACCTCTGCCTGCGATGTCTGAATATCTTGCAAAATGACCGTGAGATTGTTGTGTGGGGTGGTAGATTTATTGCCATCTGGAGGACCTGCAGGACCACTGCTCGATTGTGAGTGTAGTGATCCATTTCCATCTGTGTCGATGCCGAGTGCGATATTTTGTCTTTAACCATAATGATAAGCAGCACTGGTTAATGTTAAAAGTTCCTCTTAGCACAGAGATCCAAAGATTGCAACAACCAAATCACAGAGTAGGGTGAAGACCGAGCCAGGGTGTGCAGCACACACAGAAATTGTCCGGCACCCCTGACATCAGGAGCTCTCAGGAGATAGTCTTTGTAGTTGCCCGGCCCCCTTCGGCAGGATTGTCGACCCCACGAGGGGGGAGGAGGGAACTATGTATCTTGTTGAAGAGAGGGGTGAGGGCCCAAGCTAATCTCTAAGTGCTAAGAGGCAGGAGCCTGTTCATTCAATCATAGGGCTTACTCCATGGATGCAGGGCTTTAAAAGAGGCTCGGCCGGGGGTACTGCACCCATATGCCCAGCGCACTCACCCTGGCAGGAGGGCAAGTGCACTGAGTCTTCCAGGCCTCCCTGTGGCTCTAGCAACCAAGGCCAATGGGTGCCGACAAAAGTCCCAGAACCAGGAAGTACCCGCCCCCAGGTAGGAGGACAATCAGGTGGTGGGGAGGCTTTAAACAACCAACAGGACTAGACAACATGGTGATAAAATGTGTCATCACGTATTAATTACATTCCTCTATAACTCAAAACAATAAAAACAGTTACTAAAGTGTGCCTCCATCATACCATTGCAGCTTCTGTAAGTGAAGACAATAACATATGTCAGTCAAGATAGTGTTATATGAATTTTGCTTAATCTCCATTTTAGTTATCCTTTTTAACTTAGCATGTTTTTAAGATGGTGATTTGAACATGTTTTTCACTAACACGAGAATATGGGATGCTGCATTCTTTTTTGATATACATTGTTGTTCTGTAGTCTGCACTATTACAGGGACACACACACTAGAACGTGATGTACTTGCTTTATTATGTGTTCATAGGAGACAACTCTGTTTCTCCAGACTATGTAAAGATGTGTTCATGCTCCTCTAGCAGAATTAAATAAGGCTGGCATTTTTTTCTTTAAGCTGTTGTCTGTTATGAATTCGGTGAGATGTACATCACACCAGAGTTATCATGAATGCTGCAGAGAGCTGTGAATGAGATACAGCCCTGTGAGCCCCCACATTCATTCTCAGAAGGAAGGTAGCTGCGCAAGATGTGTGCAGGCTTACACACTCAGACAGAGTGCTTTCATTGATGCACTGAGGCTGGCTTCCTGAGATATTACACCAAGGTATGGGGTTAGATCATTCCAACTGTGTCTGGCAGATGGTTACTCCCAGAACACTCTCACTAGTGTAGCATTACTAGTAATCGATAGGAATAAAATTAGGAACAATTAACATGGTTGAATTGTTTGTGTTTTTCACCATTCTAATGATTATAACACTTAACCTTATAAGTCTAATTATTGCAGTTCATGTTTTACTTACAAGAATTAGATTTTTTCAATAAGCATTTGAAAATGTATTATTGACTCTTCTCTTTGCAAAACTATGGGAATGCAAAAGTGACAAATGTAACAATTTGGGGGCAGATTTACAAGCCCCTTGCAACACTTTTGCACCACCGTTGCATCACTTTTGTGACGCAGTTGCGGTGTAACGAATGCGCCACGTTGCAACACATTTACAATGTGACGCATCTAGAGAAATGCATCACGTTGTAAAGCCCTGCGCCACGTTATACCTGTGCCAGGTATAATGTATGCAGGGTGGGCGTTACGACGCAAGAAAGCCTCGTAAAAGTGATGCAGTGAAATCTACACGATTTCACTGCGCCACTTCTAAGACGCCACTGCGTCAAAACCTTACGCCTGCTTGAAGCAGGCGTTAGGAGCAACGCAGCACAATAGATAATAAAATCACCCATCAAGAAACTGAACTCAATTAACAAAAGCAAAAAAAAACCTGACTTTTTTTTTAATAAGAAGTGTTATGCAAAGATAAAAAAAAGACCAAAAAAGAGAAGGAAAGCAAATGACAGACAAAGTGGGAATCAAACCTCTGTCCGCTACCCCTTGTGACCTCCTAATGACCACACGTACTACCATCACTTCCATATCCCATTACTTTGTAAGATTCACATCACTTCTTAGCATTCTGAGCCATACTGCTCATTATCAATAGGAACACAAGAGTAAGAAGTCAAAGAGCAAATTAAAGTGGCGACTAAAACCTATGTTCTTTATCATTTGTGTCCTCAAAATAATCACATATACTACCACCGTAACTATTTCCCACTATCCTGTAAAAAAAAACATAATTTTGCAGCATTTCACTACTCCTGTTTATTATCACAAGAGAAAAAGAAAAGAAGACAAGGTGCGATAGGGGAATCAAACCTATGCTCTCTATCTTATTTCTTATTGTAATAACCATATGTGCCATCACCATGTTCATTTCTCATTGCCACCTCACTTCCAAACATTCTCGGTATTAGCGGGATATCCTTTTTTTAAATTTCTGGGGGCACTGGTTTTATCTCTACAATTGCGCTTAGACTGTTGCTTCCTTTTGCCAGAGGGACCTCCCTCACTAACGTGTGAGAAGCCAAGATCAATTGTATCCCTTGTGGGAATCATGGCCCTCATGGCGGTGTCTCTCTCTGCTGATGCACTATGAATAGTCACTGGGTTGCTAAATTCACTGATGAGGTGTAGAGGTGATTTAAATAGAGGATTTGCCAATAGTTCTCCTCGGTCATGGGACAGCCTTCTTTATGACAGGTCAATTTCCTAGAAGATGACTCACCGCTCTGGCCAGAAAGGTATCCAGAGTGGTGCCTTGTAGTACGGTGGTGCCTTTAGCTTTATCCCATATTTTTAATTGCCGCATTGTCCCTATGTAGCAGGCAAACCTTTCTACAAGCAAACAGCACTGGTAAAGCAAATACTAAAGTGCCAATCAAGCTAATAAGCAAGGTAAATGGGATAACTGCAATGCTAAAGACCACTACCATCACAGAGATTTCTCTGGGTATCCGCAATCAACCACAGTCCTGCGGAGTGGCTTTATCCTTCAGCCACAAGAGGTGGCCCAGTCCTGCCTCTTCTGGGCGATGACAGGAGTATGCATGCCTCGTCTTGGCCTGGTCTCCTTCCGGGAACAGCCTGGGCGTATCATGCAGGTCTCCCACACTGCGGGAGATGGCAGGCGCTTAAGAGCCCTGCGTGCCCTTCCTCCAGGGCAAAACAGTCTGGGCCTTCAAGTCCGGGCACCCACTCCTCTCCTCTCATCTCCTCATACAGGTGTCTCAATCTGCGAGACATGTCAGGCACTTAAAGGTGCTGTGTGCCCCGACTCCCAGGCAAAGCAGTCTGGGCCCTGAAGTCTGGGATCCCACTCCTCCCCTCTCCTCTCCTCATACAGGCGTTATCATACTAACATAACTACCTAAAAATTGGAAGAGGCATGTCTTTTCCTCTCTAACTGAAAACAATAAAATCATGTCAGCTACTACGGTGTGCCTCCATGAAACTATTGTAGCTTCTGTAAGTGAAGACAATAACATATGTCAGCCAAGATAGTGTTATCGGATTGTATTTAGTCTCCATTTTAGTTTTCCTTTTTAACTGATCATCTTTTTAAGATGCTGGTTTAAACATGTTTTTCACTAACACGATAATATGCCATGCATGCATTAATTTAAGATAGACCTTGTTATTCTGTAGTCTGCACTGTTCCAAGGACACACATACTAGACCGCAATGTCCTTGCTTTATTATGTGTTTTTAGGAGACAACTCTATTTCTCCAGACTATGTAAAGCGGTTTTTCTGCCCCTCTAGCAGAATGAGATAAGGATGTTTTCAGTTCAGTGAGAGGCACTTCACACCAGAGTTATCATGAATGCTGCAGAGAACTGTGAATCAGATACAGCATGCAAGCCCCCACATTCATTCTAAGAAGGAAGATAGCTGTGCAAGATGTGTGCAGGCTTACACACTCACAAAGAGTGCCTCCGTTGATGCACTGAGGATTGCTTCCTGAGACATTACACCAAAGTATGGGGTTAGATCATTCTAACTGGTTCTGGCAGAAGGGTACTCCCACAATGTTCTCACTAGTAATAGATAGGAATAATGTTAGGAACAATTAACATGGTTGGATTGTTTGTGTTTTTCACCATTCTAATGATTATAACAACAAAGTATTTTACCTGTGCAATTATCACAGTTTATGTTTTACTTACATAGTTTAGATCTTTTCAATAAACATTTAAAAATGTATTATTGTCTCTTCTCTTTGTAAAACTTTGGGAATGCTAAAGTTACAAATGAAAAGGGCTTGTCAACTTTGGGTCTGGGAGCATTTCATAGTAAACTTAGACTGTCATGATTTAGAGTCTGGAGTCTATTTTTCTCTTTCTCACATTCTCTTTTATTGTTCCAATAAGAAGGCACAGGAGTAGTATGATAAGTAGTTCTCTTCTTCTTTTATTTACATGTGCAGAAACGCCAGAACCACCAATTGGGAAGCTCCCCTCGAATGAAGAGGAAACCAATGGTAAGTGCTCATGGGTAAATTGAATTGAGCTTGGAGGAAGGTTTTTTTGTGAGGGAGGTCACCACCGTAAAAAAAAAAATCCTTGACCCATCACCAAGTGCCCAGGTTTGCTACTGCAAAGCCATGTAAATCTTAGAGCCTGGTTACTTCACAAGGCTAAATTTAAACTACCAATATTCAACCAGAGGTTTAGGCGGCGTCTTGTAATGGCCAAAACATAAAAGGAAAACAAACATCTATATGATTGTAAAAATTGCTCACATTGTCATTGCAGTTATGATGAAAGCGTAGTGTGACTCAGGAAAGGGGGATTTTTATATGAGAGAACCATCTTCTTCCCTTCTTACTGCCCCCACCTCCCACTCGCCCCCAGCACATGAGCAGTTACCTCAATCCTTCAGGAGCGTGGTGGGTGGCTCTTAGAACCAGTTGTCTCCTGCCACTCCTCTGACGTCAGGAACAGCTCCCCCTTCACATCGCCCAGCGGAGACGCAACCGTACAGTAATCATCTTCTCCACACTTGTTCGCCATCCTCTTCCTTGCGTCTTGCTCTTTCTCCGATGGACCACCCTTTGTCTTCTCTTATGGGATGTTGAGGAGCCAATGTCCTGGGGATTGGTTCAATGCATTGCCTGTCATGGAAGACCATGTGTTGCCTTCTGCTGCTTCTGGCTATACTTCAGAGGCATTAAACGTGCAAGCATCCCAGGGGGCCTGTGAAGGGATCAAAAAGGCTTCTCATGACGTGTTTGTAGAGGGGAAGGGCCACTGAATAGAGCAATTTACTCCCTCCTCAACATCACAGGGTTAGACGCTTCCATGAATTTCTTGGGAATAAGGGTGGTCATCTTTAAGGTTGGCAACAGCATTTACAACTCTGGAGGTTTAGAAGTTTAGATGCGGTACTGTGAGCTAGCCGGACCAACATTTACTGATGATATGAGTAGACTCATCTCTATATTGTGAAGCTTTGTTGACGTAAAACACAGTCCTACTAAATTCGTAGGAACTGTGTAACAATAGTAAGCAGACATGATGCCAAGATATCTGCGCGTGTATAAGAGCTTCTCTTTTAAAAAATGAGATCGAAGACTCTGAAAGCATAGATAAGATAGAACTAGAAGAGACATAAATAGGCACAGTTAAAGTGTACACGACAGTACGTCTGTTGTCATGGTGCAAAATATGGGATACAACGCATACACTTCTGGGGCAGATATATTGATGATATTATAATAATTTGGACAGGCACACCAGGGCAAATGATTTGATGTATAGAAGGTTTTTTCCTTATGTAGATTTTCAAATAAAGTCTGGATTATCGAGTACCCTTTTGAAGCGGACATTGTTGTGACTGGGAATCTGTTTCAACATTTTGTTTCTTAAACATTGAATGATACAACAGTAACTGAGTGCCTCTTCCATTCTGAAGTAACATTGTGGTTTGTTTATTTTCATTTAAGTATGGGGTGGAATGGTATGGAAAATGTCACACTTGGATGTCTGACACAAAACATCAGATTCTGCCACTGGTACTCACCACCCCTACATCGAAGAATGGCCTGTGTTGTATGATGTTGATGTGAGAATGCTGCACAGAGTCATGATGTTACTGTGGGACAAGCAGAAGGGTTTCAAATTTGCAGATAAACATCCACAAACAGCCTGTGCCAATAAAAAGGCTGAATACATTTGTTCTCACTTCTGATGTCATAACTGTCATGTTGAGGCTACCTGACCTAAGCTTTGTTCTGTTTGCAGTACTGTAGTATCTTTGTTCTATGTGCTAGCCATGACATTGTTCCATTTGCAGTTCTTTAGTGTCTTTGTGCTAGCCATGGAATTGTTTCATTTGCATTACTGTAACTCCTTTGTGCTGTATGTTAGCCATGACTTTGTTCAATTTGAGAGGCCACCATCTTTGATGTTCTATTTATACCGAGGGGAAATCCCACAAATCAGATACAAACCATACGTTTTAAATATCAGTACTAAATTTGTTTGCCTCTAAAAAGTTGATAAAATTTAAAGAAAAAATGGAAGTGAACCAGTGTTTGGGGAGAGGATTTCTCACAAGGGCAAAGCAAAATAGACTTCAGGTCAAATTGCCCTAGATGAAAACAAAGGTTACTACTGATAGAGCCCAGGCGCAATGTAGTTAAAAGTTTCCTTTCCCAGATGTTAATACAGTTCATTGCTGGTACTTGTTCGGATGACAAATAAGTCCCCCAAAACCGGCTTGGTCAATTCTCTATTCTCTCCATTGGCAGCTGCCAGCCTCATGAAAACCTTTTTCACCCTAGCACCTTCTCCTCTGGCAAGGGTCAGGAGCGATCTTAATAAATCAGGTCTGCCTAGACATAATTCAATCACAGAATCATATGGCCAAAATCACAGGCAAGGCAATGAGAAATACCTTCATGGTTGAATGTAACTTTCTGATTTTCCCATAGTGCACTACAAAACAATAGTGGGGCAGGCCTAATGTGATCTTTCACATAGGCTAAGCCCAACTTCTCATGCAGAAAATAATTGGGACTACATAGACCTAATCCCAACAAGCACCTTCAAAATGGGTTCTCCTCCTGTTGTAACCTGATGCAGTTGCAAACACCACATATTGCAGCCCATGCGTTAGCACGGGTAGGCATTTCAATGTATACATTTCTAGAAGAGGGAGTACAGGTTTACTGCCTAATTTTTGGGCCAATCTAAACAAAGCCCCAAGTGCATGATTAAAATGGAGGCAGCGGTTAGAGAGGCAAAGTAACTAAATAATGTGAGAGTCAACAGTCATCCCAAGATAAGAAAATTCTTTCAACCTTGAGACATGTTTTCCCTTAATAGAAATGGGCCTAACTGTGCATCTTTGGGAGACACACACCATATAATGGGTTTTTAGTTATATTGGTTTTGAGGTCCAGACTATGCATAAAAGAAACAAAATTATCAAAGGGGCCTTGTAAACCATTAGGTGTACGTGAGAGAAGGACAGCATCAGCAACATAAAGAAAAGTTGGAACTGATGTGGAGTTCACCCTAGGTAAATCTTTCAACTATGCTGTTAGAGAAGAATTCAAACATTTATTTGAAAAATGAAAAAGATTGGTGCCAAGATGCACATGTTGAGATAGTCCAAATTTATTGGTGCGCTCCCCATTAGTACCGTACCTGACCATCGCTGATTCCTCCAATGTAGTGCTTGTGAAAAGTCTATTAAAGACTGGGTAAGCATATCTGTGTGGGAATGTTCCATCATGTGGAATGATTCACATGACCAAAAGTACTGTTGATGTCCATAAATGCAAGGAAGATGGAGCACTTTTTAGTGATTGTGTTTTTTCATTTGAACAGATTGCATCTTCCTAATGATGCCAGTCTAATGGGCCCAAGTCTATATCCTGTGCTGAATGATACATCCTACTACATTGACCACAGAGCCTAACAATTATATTGATCGATAACAAAGATCCTGCCTTTTACCTTTCTTGAAGATTGGGACTATAATGGCAGTTTAAAAAGAGACAGGAATCTTGCAGAATACTACAGTGTTCAGAGCAGGGGTGGCTTTGCTTGCAGTCCAAAAGCAGCTCATGCAGGCAACAGTTCCTTCATTATTATGGAAGTACGTGCAGAGTTCGACTTTCATGGACAAAAGACATATCCTGGAAATACCATGTTTTGATACGCCACATAGGACCCAGTACTGAGGGGGATTGCCCAAGACAGAGAAGTAAAAGAGAGTGATCTGAAAATAGTTATTGGCAATATATATCGATGTGGCTCAAGAACTGACAGTCAGGGGTTAGTAGAACACAGAGTTTAGGGGGCCAGGATCTCTAAGCATCATCAAGGCCCAAGGCGGTGGTCCAGTCAGCAAGACGCTGGACCCCGTTGCTTCTGTAAGTGGTTAGACCAGTGCTGTCGAGGTCAGCGTCCAGGACTGCATTGAAGTCACTCCCTAGTAAAGTAAGTCCCTGCCCAAGGTGAGCAAGAAGCTTAGAAAGGTCCCTACGGCAGAGTAACACGGAGGCTGGCGGAACATAAACACATATCAAACAATCAGTCATCCCTCCAAGGTACCCTCTAAGGAGGTGAAGCACTCCTTTGCACCTTGGGTTACTTGAGAAACTATAAGAGGGAAGGAGCGATGCAAGAGAATGGCAACTCCTCTCACATCCCCGGAATATCCTGCATGGAAAACCCTATCCTTAATGGGCCAGGACGGGAAATTGTTCGCCAAGCAGATGAGGCTCCTGGAGTAGAAGGAGCTCAGGGAGTTGACGGTGAGCAAACATGAAGTTCACAGATCATTTCATCCGGTCCAACAGGGTGTTAAAGTTCCATGACAAGACTTGGAAAGCCATTTGTTAGGAGAAAATGCAACGGTGGAGATGGGGAGGTTCTCCGGGGACCACCAGGCGGGGTCAGACATGATAAAATAGCATGGGCATTTGAGGTGTTGGAACCAAACAGTGATGTGGGACTGCAGTCGCGAAGGGTACAATAAGGTGTGCCAGTACCTAAAAGGGAAAGACAAAAGTAAGCAATAAACTTCAATGTGTAAAGAAACCGTCACTCCCAAACTCCTGCCCCTCCCCACACTACTACCCTAGCAGCATCTGTCGCCCGATAGAACCAAAGCAGTAAAAACAACAATATAAACCACATCATGAAATTGTGAAGATGAAATGAGTGGAACCCAGTTATCAAAAGGACTTCTCAAAGCCAGATGCAGTAGTAGTAGGTCTTTGGTTGTTGGAAGAGGAGGGGGTTCTCCCGTGCAGCAGCCGATCCTCCGTAAGCCACTGCTAAGCAGACTCAGGGGTATAAAAAAAGTGCAATTTATTAAGTTAAATGACTCAGAGTCTAGCCGGGAACAGAAGACTGTATTGCAGGCCCATAGTTCTTAGCTTCTGCTTGATTTCTAGGTAGAACCGCCTTTGTTGCTGTACCTCTCTGGTGTAGTCTGGGAATATAAAAACCTTAGAGTCACCACATTTGAGATCTGAGTGTGAGTGAGCTTCACCAAGGATTGTATCCCTGTCATAATAGTTCAGGATGCGGAAAATGATGGTTGCAGGGGAGGCCCCATCGATGAGTTTGGAGGTCAGTGCTCAATATGCCCTCTTGACAGCAAATTAGGGGGACAGATGTGTATCAGGCAACCAAGACTTAGTCCAGGTCTCCATGAAATCTGCCATAAGCTGAAGAGCTGCCCCATTGATGGTTTTAGGGTCTCCGATAATACGAATATTATTGCACCTTGAGCAATGTTCGGCGCCTTCGGCATGACCATGGAGTTCCAACATGCTACTAAGGAGAGTGGAGATCTGGGTCTTAAGGGTAGAGACATCATCCTCGACTATTGAGAGCTGTGATTCAGCCTCTGTAATCCGGGCAGTAGCATTTCGGAGGTCCTGTTGGAGCACCGCTGCATCCGTCGTTACTTCTCCGACTTCGGCTTCAACCTCTGCCTGCGATGTCTGAATATCTTGCAAAATGACCATGAGATCGTTGTGTGGGGTGGTAGATTTATTGCCATCTGGAGGACCTGCAGGACCACTGCTGGATTGTGACTGTAAAGATCCATTTCCATCTGTGTTGATGCCGAGTGCGATATTTTGTCTTTAACCATAATGATAATACAGTGAGAAGCAGCACTGGTTAATGTTAAAAGTTCCTCTTAGCACAGAGATCCAAAGATTGCAACAACCAAATCACAGAGTAGGGTGAAGACCAAGCCAGGGTGTGCAGCACACACAGAAATTGTCCGGGACCCCTGACATCAGGAGCTCTCAGGAGATAGTCTTTGTAGTTGCCCGGCCCCCTTCGGCAGGATTGTCGACCCCACGCGGGGGCGGAGGAGGGAACTGTGTATCTCGATGAAGAGAGGGGTGAGGGCCCAAGATATTCTCTAGGTGCTAAGAGACAGGAGCCTGTTCATTCAATCATAGGGCTTACTCCACGGATGCAGGGCTTTCAAAGAGGCTCGGCCGGGGGTACTGCACCCATATGCCCAGCGCGCTCACTCTGGCAGTGTATTGAGGCTTCCAGGCCTCCCTGTGGCTTTAGCAACCAAGGCCAATGGGTGCCGACAAAAGTCCCAGAACCAGGAAGTACCCGCCCCCCAGGTAGGTGGACAATCAGGTGGTGGGGAGGCTTTAAACAACCAACAGGACTAGACAACATGGTGATAAAATGTGTCATCACATATTCATTATATTCCTCTATAACTGAAAACAATAAAACCAGTTACTAAAGTGTGCCTCCATGATACCATTGCAGCTTCTGTAAGTCAAGATAGTGTTATAGGAATTTTGCTTAAACTCCATTTTAGTTTTCCTTTTTAACTTACCATCTTTTTAAGATGGTGGTTTGAACATGTTTTTCACTAACACAAGAATATGGGATGCCGCATTATTTTTTGATAGACATTGTTGTTCTGTAGTCTGCACTATCACAGGGACACACACACTAGAACGTGATGTACTTGCTTTATTATGTGTTCATAGGAGACAGCTCTGTTTCTCCAGACTATGTAAAGATGTTTTTCTGCTCCTCTAGCAGAATGAAATAAGGCTGGCATTTTATTCTTTAAGCTGTTGTCTGTAATGAATCCGGTGAAGTGTACATCACACCAGAGTTATCATGAATAGTGCAGAGAGCTGTGAATGAGATACAGCCCTGCGAGCCCCCACATTCATTCTAAGAAGGAAGATAGGTGCGCAAGATGTGTGCAGGCTTACACACTCAGACAGAGTGCTTTCGTTGATGCACTGAGGCTGGCTTCCTGAGACATTACTCCAAGCTATGGGGTTAGATCATTCCAACTGTGTCTGGCAGATGGGTACTCCCACAACACTCTCACTAGTGTAGGATTACTAGTAATCGATAGGAATAAAATTAGGAACAATTAACATGGTTGAATTGTTTGTGTTATTCACCATTCTATTGATTATAACACTTAACCTTATAAGTCTAATTATTGCAGTTCATGTTTTACTTACAAGAATTAGATTTTTTTCAATAAGCATTTGAAAATGTATTATTGACAGATTTACAAGCCCCTTGCAACACTTTTGCACCACTGTTACGTCACTTTTGTGACGCAGTGGCGGTGTAAACAATGTGCCACGTTGCAACGCATCTAGAGAAATGCATCACGTTGTAAAGCCCTGCGCCACATTATACCTGTGTCAGGTATAATGTATGCAAGGTGGGCGTTACGACGCAAGAAAGCCTCGTAAAAGTGACGCAGTGAAATCTACATGATTTCACTGCGCCACTTCTCTGACGCCACTGCGTCAAAACGTTACGCCTGCTTGAAGCAGGCGTAAGGAATGACGCAGCACAATAGATAATAAAATCACCCATCAAGAAACTGAACTCAATGAACAAAAGCAAAAAAAACCTGACTTTTTTTTTAATAAGAAGTGTTATGCAAAGATAAAAAAAAGACCAAAAAAGAGAAGGAAAGCAAATAACAGACAAAGTGGGAATCAAACCTCTGGCCACTACCCCTTGTGACCTCCTAATGACCACACGTACTACCACCACTTCCATAGCCCATTACTGTATAAGATTCACATCACTTCTTAGCATCCTGAGCCATACTGCTCATTATCAATAGGAACACAAGAGTAAGAAGTCAAAGAGCAAATTAAAGTGGCGACTAAAACCTATGTTCTTTATCATTTGTGTCCTCAAAATAATCACATATACTACCACTGTATCTATTTCCCACTATCCTGTAAAAAACACATAATTTTTCAGCATTTCAGTACTCCTGATTATTATCACAAGAGAAAAAGAAAAGAAGACAAGGTGCGATGGGGGAATCAAACCTATGCTCTCTATCTTATTTCTTATGGTAATAACCACATGTGCCATCACCATGTTAATTTCTCATTGCCACTTCACTTCCAAACATTCACGGTCATAGTGGGAAATCCTTTTTTAAAATTTCTGGGGGCACTGGTTTTATTGCTACAATTGCACTTAGACTGTTGCTTCCTTTTGCCAGAGGGACTGTCTTAGGGATTCTGCTCATATGCAGAGCTATGCCCAGGATGATAGGACCCCGGAATATAGTGGTGAGCCAACCATAAACCGTAGCACCTAAAACCCCAACCCAGCTAGCTGTAGCGTCTCATCAGCACCAATGTTACCAATGATTAGACAACCCAGAACACGGTATCTCTCTCTCTCAGGACTCGCAGAAGCAAGAACACCCTTTCGTTACTCACTCATACCTGTCCACAACGTGCGTAAGAAGAGACACAGTATAGTTTAAATGTTTATTTCAACTTACGTGCTCTAAGATACAGTACACGTGTTAGTACTATCAGCATAATGCATAAGAATAATATAATCAGCATAGTTACAACTCCAAAGAATACAAACGGGGAAAGCATTTCATAAAGCAGTGGATATAGGGCTAAATGACCTTACCACCCTCCCCGGGCTAGAAGCTAGTTTATTATAAAAATAGAAGACCTCTGGGCTTTGACTAGCGAACCCCCATACCCCAGTCTCTAGATGCAAAACTACATCGGCAGACAATCACAGCTCTTCTCCCTGGAAAGGTTTTCTCCAAGTGTCCCTAAAGCGGGCAAACCGCAATATTAAAAGCACACAAATTTCTCCATGGCAGCTGTACATAGTGTTATGTCTAGGTGCGAGGGACTGGCCAAATCAGCAAGAACAAGGAGACGTTGTTTTTCGACCTTGTACATGTTGTGCAGACTGAGCCCAAAGTGAACAGGAGAAAAGGTGAGAGACAGAAAATGCAGACAGTTCTAAAATAACTTGGCAAGAGCAGAGGTCGATAGAACGACGGCTCAGAGTAACGTGCGCAAAAAAGTCATCATGGCAGCCAGGCCTATGCCAACGTAGCAAGGCAGGCCAGGAGGCCACAAACCACAAGACACCCTCCCCTGGGCAGTCCATCGGCCGAGACAAAGGACGAAGACAGAGTTCAAGTCGATCGAGCAGAACAGAAACATCAGTTGTGGACGCAGGTGCACGGGAGAGTGGTAAAGAAAAAACCATTGAGGCAATTAAAAAACTGAAAGAGAAAAAAAAATCCAGTGTGGCAGAGCACAGAGTGCGAAGGCCATGTCAATCCAACAGTGTGTAAGTGCAGAAAAACGCCACACCTTCCAGGAGGACATCATTGGAATCGTCAGAGAACATAGACGCCATCCAGTCCATTAAATCAAAGCAGCAGGGATGCTCCTCGCAGGAGGGAACATCCAAAAGCAATCCGGGACAACTTGCGTGATACTCCAGAAAACTTTGTTGTAGGAGATTCTGAGCAGCCGCCCAGATATCCCATTGTGCCAAAATCCCCAGTGCAGCCGCACGCGCCATGTAGCCTGCAGCGGAACAGTCCCGTTCATGGGCCTCCAAGGGACCCACCAACTGAACAAAATCCGGAACAGACAAAGACGTATTGGAGAGGCAATAATCCATGGTCCAGGAGAAAGGACAGCGGATGCAAGACATCACAGGTTGCACGCAAGTGAAATACGCAAAGCGAAAAGAAAGTGTATAGGACACACTCAGTGTCGCTAATGGCAGGACACCGAAGCCAGTGAGGATGCGTTCACGGAGCAGCTGGAGCCGACCTGGGTTGAGAAGGGCCCATCGGGGAGCAGCCATTGCGCAGAAAACAGACCAACAGCAGCACACCAGCCGCCAAGGCGAGGATCAATGGGAAGCCACCAAAGACGCTGGAAAAAATGGAATGAATAAAAGCTGGTATCACACCAAAAATAGTCTGAAAGGAGGTCACAAGGCCGGAGCCCACAACCTTAAAAAAGTGTACCAGACCTTCAGTGTTAGATGCATTAAAAATTCAATGAATCAGTTCACCGAAATGTTGTGGGAGGTTAGTGTTCAGAAGGGCCTGAATCTCACTGTGGGTACTTGTCACCTGGAGAATGAATGTCTCCTGGGCGAATGTGAGCATAACCTCCTGGTTCAATAATAGCGCCTTTATTCTGCTCAATTTATTGAAATCCGCCTTCAGGGTAGGAATGGAAGGCCAAATAGAACTATCTATGATGTCGTGAGGGGGAGGAAAAAGCACATTCTTGCAGCAGACAACTCTGTGTGAAACAGTCACAATATAGGGTATGCCGGCCTGCATGCCTCAGCAGTTTTCGTTATTTAAAAGCAAATAGCTACCATTAGTAAGCAAAGTAAAAGTAGGAGAAATAGCAGGAGCAGGAATACCCTTCAACACACAAGCCAGGTTCGGAGCGGAAACGTTACAAGCTCCGTGCAATTTAATGTGTTGCAAATAAGGGAGTGACCCACAGTAGAATCGCAAGACTCCTCCGTGAGAAAAACTTCCTTTCCATCTCTAAGGCATCTGTACATGAAAGGCAAAGACCAAAGTTCATGCAGGAAGGCACTGCCCAAGGGCTGGAAACGGCCCACAGGATAATGTTTCATGCATGAACTAAATTCAAACATAGAAAAAGGCAAAGCGATAACCCCATGGACTAGCCACACAGCAGAATCCAATTCCGCTACAGAGAACGGTAAGGGCTCTATCTTCTCAATATATAACAGTGTGTAAGCTGCATCTTTCATGGACATCAACTGCTGTTTGTCAGTTAAATTAAAGGGCAGAAATAAGGCAGAGGTGTTCAAAAAATGCCAAGGAACTTTACCCAACTTCAGGGTTTGCAAATTCCATGCAAACTGCATAACTGAACGCAATTGATTTTGACCATGATACAATACAGTAACATCATCCTGTACAATATCAACAACAGAGGATACAATATTCTCCAACGTGTAAATGCGGGAAGACAGGGTATTAATACTATTGTCAACAAGAGCAAGCACCTTTTCTAAATTTGCTTGGTCTATTTCCCGTAAACGGGAAGCAGCTTCAATTTGCAATAGCTTCCAGAGTTCATTATAAGCTTCATAAATGAATCTTTTAGGTCGCGGACCACGAGGCCCCAAAATAAAGTCGGACAGATCAATGTTGCCTGATAGGAGGGATAAATGTTGTTTAACAGAGTCTAGGGAAGAGTGCTGCAACCACTGTTTACATAATTTACCAACAGAATATGTCATGACAGTACGGGAGTCAGAAAACCTTGGATCTGGCCTATCCTGTTTGTAGCCAGGGACTGCGTCGTGAAAACGCAGTTGGCACGCATTAGACGATATGGGCCAAGCCAACCAGGGTGACTGAACAAGCGTAGAAACATTAAACGAATTGTTCTGGAATAAAGCTTGCAATGTTGCAAGTGACATATTGAAGTGCAAGCTTTCGTTGGAAGTGGAAGACAATGCAGGAATGGAAGCTGCATTCAATTGCTTGGAAGTAGCCAAACCCCAACACGTAGTTTGATAGATGGAATGATTCAGAAATACAATTTGGGCTGGGATAAGTTAAGCACGGTGCAAGGCTTCGGTGCCCTGCACCTGCCATGGCTTTGAGCCACAGATGGATTTCAAATCTACAGTATCCTTCCAGTATTCATAACCACCCACAGCTAAGGCTTTCAAAAAGGAACCCGAATACAGTAATTTGGTGTGGGTCAACATGATTTTTCGGGTGGATGATGCGTTCAATTTAAAATAATAGGACCCAGGGTTCGATCTATTAAAATCTGTAAAATAAGTGAATTTATTTTTAAGAGTCTGGGAGCTACCAGGTAATGATGTTGGACAATGCTCCCATTGGGTGTAGTTAAAAGGGCCACGCAGTGCACTTGGTTTATGGATAAAGTGATTTCCCCAATGCTGGTAACAGTACAAGTCAGCATAATTAGCAGAATTCATATACAAATCTTCAGCATTAAAGGCAGCATAATATTTTAAATCAGTAAATAATGCTTCAACTGCGTGCACATCCCAATCATCAGAATGAATATTGCTTTTTACGACATCACCCATTGAAACTCGAAGGACATTTGGTACATTAATAATTTCTGTCTGTCCATGAATTTGAAAATTGACCGCATCCCATACGATGCCATCAGCAACTGGAAACGCCGAAATGTTCACAAATGCATGGTCACGCTTCATGATGTGAGAGGAAGAATGTGGAGCCAAAGTCCCAGCGACACTGTTCACAGCAGAACGTTCTGGTAAATAGTGACTATTGATGAGTAGAAAAAACACCGTGACAAAGCCAATGGACATGAACAAAAAAATCAGAAATAGTACCAACCAGATGTATGTCCAGGGGGGAATCAAAAAATTGTCTCTGAACCAGGATACAAAAATACTGAACTTGGACGGGACAAGTGATGCGGTGGAATCCGAGTCAAAGGAATAACGTGTTGGGCTCAGTGGCGTTGTTGGTAAGTGTGCCACCGACTCGTTATCGGGATAGGTATACTCATTCTCGTCGATGCAGGGGGAGACTGGGTTTTCGAGTATACTTTCAGGCAAATCAACCATCTTAATTGCAACATCAGTGACCGTTCGGGCAGGAGGGCCACGAACACAAGTCCGATAAATGGCAGGACAAGAGACCGCTGGTGTAACACTATTCAGGATCGGCCAGATGCTGTAGCTTGACATTTTCCACTGAGATGTATCTGTTCTCCTTGTGACCAGGAAGCGGTGGTAAGATGACTGTACGAGTACCCTTCAAGCCAAGGACTGGAACCGGTGCACGATAAGAGGGGCCAAATTCTTTTTTGTTCTCCACCTTCTCTCAAACCAGATCGCCAATCTTCGGAAGCCAGCCGGCAACCGGAATCTGCAACGCAGGGTCTGTGGCTGAAGGTAAATGTGCAATCGCAAGTTTGTCTCTGGCTTCTTGTAAGTCCTGTAACATAGTAGAATGGTTATCTACATCAAACTTGGCGGTTTGCGCCGCCATGTCTAGACCATCAAGGTCAGGCACAAACATTCTTATGCCAAAGAGCATTTCGTATGGGGTCCGCCCACCCAGAGGTCTTCTAGGGAGATTATTAAGTGCACGTTGTACAGAATACAAGTGGGCCAGCCAGTTCCTGCCAGTACCTAAGACTCTAGCTGTCAAGGATTGCTTTATGTCACGGTTCATTCGTTCAACGATCAAGTTGCCCTCAGGCCGATACGGAGACGAAAATTTCACCCGCACCCCCAGTGAACCCATTGTGTCCTTGTAAGCCTTAAAGGCAAACGCTGGACCTTGGTCAGAATGGAAGGTGCCACAGGCGAAAATTCCCACAAAGACACGCAAATCCCTTATGACATTTCGAGCGTCAGCACTACGTTGTGGCCAGACCCAGATGAACCGTGTGCACGAATCCACCGCCACTAAGATATATTTATAGGCGGTGTCCAAAGAAAAGGGACCGCAGTGATCCAGGTAAACA
The DNA here is from genome assembly GCA_963921515.1 of Calotriton arnoldi. Lineage (NCBI taxonomy): Eukaryota > Metazoa > Chordata > Amphibia > Caudata > Salamandridae > Calotriton > Calotriton arnoldi. Next base: position 253,463 of record CAWUFW010002500.1, on the reverse strand, counting down.
CACCCAAAGGGTCTGTTAGAAATGCAGAGCTGGGTCTGTGGTGGTCGTGTAACTGTGGAAGGCTTAATCTGTTGACAAACGTCGCAAGAAAGCACATAAGCACGGGTGTCTTTGTATAACCCACGCCACCAGTAATACTGCTGCAAGATGGAAACAGTCGCAGACACTCCAGCATGTGCCGAAGCCATGCTTTCATGTGCTGCCGTTATCAAGGAAACCCTGCGGTCCGCGTTGGGAATCAGCCGATCACCAACGTCGGGTATTTTTACATAAGGTGCCTGTTCGGGACTTAACAGATAAGAATATTTGGAAGGAAAACCCCTAGGGTAATTAGCACCTTCCTTGGTTGCAGCAATAGCGGCCAGAATATCAGTATCAATTTTAGTCATGGATCTAGTAACTGCTGCGACTGAACACGTGACTACTGCTGATCTGGCAGCTTCATCTGCCAGACCGTTACCGACAGCGTGTGCGCCCACCCGCTGATAGCCAAGGGTGTGAACCACCTGTGTGAGTGGCAGACGTTGTTTCAAGTCTGCCACCCGAACCCAAAGCATTTTATGCTTAATTGTGCTACCTTTGGCGTCTCTATAATCGTTTTGCGACCAAAAGAACAGATTGTCATTGTAAGACTGAACACAGTAGTAAGAATCGCATACTATGAGAGTGGTCACATCAGGAGTAGCGAACTCAAGCGCAAGCACCAGTGCGTGCAGCTCGGCCAATTGTGCAGTACTGTCCCCGTGTGCCTGAGTGTGCACCACAGTAGACTTGAACTTACCGTTCACAAAACTTCCTGCAACAATAGCACAGGCAGCTGAATAAGCATGCTTGGAACCCGTGGCCGGTTGAGCCGAACCATCGGTATAGATCACGCATTCGTAATCCTCAAGCGGTAGCATAGACAGAGGAGGAGAATGAACGAATTCATACTGTAAAAACTCCTGAGTCTGTAGTGAAGAATCAAAAATAAAGGTGACGTCCGGAGAAGTCAAAGAGGTTGCCCATTGAATCCAATGGGGGTGCAAAGCTTTAGAGTTCGGTACACTTGCCTTTGTCACTGCCTCTAGGGCAGGATATGGTGTTACCACCAGAATGCGTTTTCCCTGTGCCAGTGCGTGTTCCTTTAGAATCGCCATCTGCACTGCAGTTAGAACTTTCTCCACAGAGGAAAAGCGTATTTCTGCGGAAGTGTAAAGATGTGACTTGTATGCGATGGGTACTGTGTCACCTTTGTTAAAGGTTAAGTAAGTGAAACCCACTGCCCCAGGAATTATTCTAATCACCAGGTTTGTGTGGTTATCACGAGTCAACAGATATTTCGACTCAAGAAGGTCTGTCTGCAAAGACTGCAGAATGGAGGTATGCTCCGGAAGCCAGTACGACTTCGAAAAGTTAGGTTGTATCAAGGCATACAGTGGCTTGATACACTGGGCATATACGGGAATGTAAGTATGCCCGAAGTTCAGAAAACCCAGCAAAGATTGAAGTTTCTTCAAAGTAGAAGGAGGGCACAAGAGTGCACATTTCTCCAAGAAAATGGGGGGCTAAGCCCTTACCTTCATTGTTGAGCTCATAGCCCAAGAACAAAACGGTAAATTCAGCAATGTGGGACTTGGCAAAATTAAATTTGTATCCCATGACCGCAAATTCTAGGATAATGCGGTCCACTCTGGAAAGATGCTGGAATAGTTCGTCGTCTGTCAGATAAATGTCATCGACGTACGAACAAGCATCAGGGTCGATGCCGTCTAACAAAGAGACAACACGGGCTGCGAATACTCCAGGGCTGTTCTTGTAGCCCATAGGTAAACGCCGGAATTTGAAAAATTTACCACTGGATGTAAAAGCGCTCCATTGGCTACTCTCCGGGGCTAAGTTTTGCGTGTAGAATCCATTGGAGAGGTCAAGCATCGTTTTATATTTTTTACAAACAAGACTGTCTACAATCGCAGAACTGTGTGTATTTTGCACCGCAAAGGTCCGACAATGGGAGTTCAAATGCCGGTAATCCAAAACTAAGCGGTACGATCCATTGGGTTTAGAAACCGCGAAAAGGGGAATGTTCATAGGTGACACGCATGTTTCAATTACTCCCTGATATTCCAACTGAGTCAGAATATCAGAAACAGGGCCTTTGGCTTCCCGTTTAATGGGATATTGGGGTTGTAGCTGTGGAAGGGACCTTAAAGGTATTTCATGAGGGGGAGAGTCTTCATCCCAGCCCACGTGATTGCGGTATAACGCAGGAGCCAGGGACACAGCCCACTCAGCTGCGAGAGCCTCCGCTTTGTCCTTTGGGACATGTCGAGAAAAGCTCGGAAGGATTACCTCCTCCCCTTGACGCGCAGCAAGTACGAATGGGGGCGGCCAATCCGCCTCCGCCAACAAAATGTCGTACGAAGAGGTCAGATTTTCCCAAAAAATCCCTTTAATTACACGCTGAATGTCACCTTCAATTTGGAGAACAATATTATATAGTCTGTCAGGGGGTGCCACTCTGGTGTCTGCTGTCTCGACAGTAATGAATGTCTCAGTTGCTGTCGCCTCCACATGAGGACGTAGCGCCTCCCGCACTATGGTAACTTCCGCGGCGCTGTCTAGGAGGGTCACTGCCCACGTCCAATTCAGGAGTCTTGTTCTCACCGTCTGTGGCATATATCGCTGTCACAGCGGCAACTTTCTTCTTCTGAAACTGTGGGCGAGAACGTTGAAAGTCTTCTGCTTTCCCTCTAACTTGTTGTCGGGGCTGGTCTCGTCCCTGGGGAGCCTCTTGGCCCCTTCCTCTATCCTGGCGATCTCCTCCACTGGCTTGCATAGATGTCGGTGCCTGTGAAGAACGAGGAGAACGCGTATCAGGGATCTGAAACATATCCGGAGATTTAAGTCTCGCCCTATCGCGCAAATCATAAGTGCATTCAGAAGAAACCGAAACCGGGGATGCGCCTCGCGACCCCGGCCTCTTTTGTTGCTTACCCTGTTTTTTCAACCGCCAGCTCTTTTTAGTAAAGACCGGTTTCTCATCTTTGTCAGACTGAGTTTTCGGTTGTTGTTGTTGCGATTGTGTTTGCTGTTTAGCAAAAGGCTTAACTCCCAGGCTATTTCTGCCAATAGTTTTGTAAGCCTGGGCGATAATTTTAGGTAATTTGCGCGGTTTGTCCGGTTTTAGGACCAAAGCCAAAGCATTTGCTACTTGAAAGTTCACTGCATCGCCCTTGACATTCGCAAGGATTAACTCAGCTACTACATCGAACACTCCCCCCAGTCTCATCCCTAATTCCACAGCCGCTTCAGGGCCATGTTCATCCTGTACACGTTTAATTACAGAGGGGAGAACCGTCATGGAGGGAGTGCCGAAACATTTCGCATATACTGCTGCGAATACCCTACCCCAGTTGTTGCATGCTGCCAACTCGGGGACTAAGTCTTTTGGCAAACTAATCGTAAGAATTCTGTGTTTTTCCACGGGAGAGGTATTTGGAAAAACTGCCTCCAGCTGGTCAAATTTCTCTGCAAGCCAATAAGGAAAATCATCCTTATTTTGTGGGCGCTTGCCCATCACTGAATTCACCATGACAGGACTTATGGTCACACCGCCTGCACCAGCTGGATGTGCTGCAACACCAGGCGGGGCTCCCTGGATGTTACCCGTAGTATACTGCACTAAGGCTCTATGCACCCGTACCAAAGATGCATACATATTGCGCAATTCCGCAAGTGTTACCGTCATATAACGCGGATGTGGGGTATACCCGGCCAAAACAGGCCAAGTGGCCCCTTCAATTGATAAGGGGCCTAAACGAACCACGGTAACCGGTTGGGGGAGGGCGCCATCAAACCAAACACGGTGTTGCCAAGCCGTGAGCGGTACTTCAAGTTTCGTATAAGGTCTATAAACAGCAGGAACAACGGTGGGTTCATATTCATGGAACAAATTATTGTTTCCATCCACCGCGGGAAAGGTGATCCAAGAGTAAAAAACCTCAAAGTGGTAAGCCGGATCTGCTTGTACCACAAAGATCAATTCGACACCAGCGTCAGGCACTCCATACACTGTTAAGTGTGCCCGGAGTGCTGCGCAGCTATGTGCCGGTATGTTTACACCCGCCATTACGATCGGGGATGTTCGACAACCTAACAGGAGGCAGCACAATATAGGGTTTTAATCAAGAACCTTTTAACAACTTCAAGCTTGAAAGAACCTATAAAAACGACAGTATAGGAGGTTATTTCCGACACAGACGCTTCCGGAAGCGGCCGTGAAGGGAGTTGTGGACAAGCACAGGTACTACTCAAGCGGCTCGCAGATAAGCTGCCCCACTCGTTGGTCGCGCCATGTCTTAGGGATTCTGCTCATATGCAGAGCTATGCCCAGGATGATAGGACCCCGGAATATAGTGGTGAGCCAACCATAAACCGTAGCACCTAAAACCCCAACCCAGCTAGCTGTAGCGTCTCATCAGCACCAATGTTACCAATGATTAGACAACTCAGAACATGGTATCTCTCTCTCTCAGGACTCGCAGAAGCAAGAACACCCTTTCGTTACTCACTCATACCTGTCCACAACTTGCGTAAGAAGAGATACAGTATAGTTTAAATGTTTATTTCAACTTACATGCTCTAAGATACAGTACACGTGTCAGTACTATCAGCATAATGCATAAGAATAATATAATTAGCATAGTTACAACTCCATAGAATACAAACGGGGAAAGCATTTCATAAAGCAGTGGATATAGGGCTAAATGACCTTACCACCCTCCCCGTGCTAGAAGCTAGTTTATTATAAAAATAGAAGACCTCTGGGCTTTGACTAGCGAACCCCCATACGTCAGTCTCTAGATGCAAAACTACATCGGCAGACAATCACAGCTCTTCTCCCTGGAAAGGTTTTCTCCAAGTGTCCCTAAAGCGGGCAAACCACAATATTAAAAGCACACAAATTTCTCCATGGCAGCTGTACATAGTGTTATGTCTAGGTGCGAGGGACTGGCCAAATCAGCAAGAACAAGGAGACGTTGTTTTTCGACCTTGTACATGTTGTGCAGACTGAGCCCAAAGTGAACAGGAGAAAAGGTGAGAGACAGAAAATGCAGACAGTTCTAAAATAACTTGGCAAGAGGAGAGGTCGATAGAATGACGGCTCAGAGTAACGTGCGCAAAAAAGTCATCATGGCAGCCAGGCCTATGCCAACGTAGCAAGGCAGGCCAGGAGGCCACAAACCACAAGACAGGACCTCCCTCACTAACATGTGAGAAGCCAAGATCAATTGTATCCCTTGCGGGAATCATGGCCCTCATGGTGGTGTCTCTCTCTGCTGGTGCACTATGAATAGTCACTGGGTTGCTAGATTCACTGATGAGTTGTAGAGGTGAGTTAGATAGAGGATTTGCCAATAGTTCTCCTCGGTCATGGGACAGCTTTCTTTATGACAGGTCAATTTCCTAGAAGATGACTCACCGCTCTGGCCAGAAAGGTATCCAGAGTAGTGCCTTGTAGTACGGTGGTACCTTTAGCTTTGTCCCGCATTTTTAATTGCTGCATTGTCCCTATGTAGCAGGCAAACCTTTCTACAAGCAAACAGCACTGGTAAAGCAAATACTAAAGTGCCAATCAAGCTAATAAGCAAGGTAAATGGGATAACAGTGATGCTAAAGACCACTACCGTCACAGAGATTTCTCTGGGTATCCGCAATCAACCACGGTCCTGCGGAGAGGCTTTATCCTTCAGCCACGAGAGGTGGCCCAGCCCTGCCTCTTCTGGGCTATGACAGGAGTATGTGGGCCTCGTCTTGGCCTGGTCTCCTCCCAGGAACAGCCTGGGCGTATCATGCAGGTCTCCCACACTGCGGGAGATGTCAGGCGCTTAAGAGCCCTGCGTGCCCCTCCTCCAGGGCAAAACAGTCTGGGCCTTCAAGTCCATGCACCCACTCCTCTCCTCTCATCTCCTCATACAGGTGTCTCAAGCTGCGGGACATGTCAGGCCCTTAAAGGTGCTGTGTGCCCCGTCTCCCAGGCAAAGCAGTCCGGGCCCTGAAGTCCGGGATCCCACTCCTCCCCTCTCCTCTCCTCTTACAGGCGTTATCATACCAACATAACTACCTAAAAATTGGAAGAGGCATGTCTTTTCCTCTCTAACTGAAAACAATAAAAACATGTCAGCTACTACGGTGTGCCTCCATGATACTATTGTAGCATCTGTAAGTGAAGACAATAACATATGTCAGCCAAGATAGTGTAACTGATCATCTTTTTAAGATGGTGGTTTAAACATGTTTTTCACTATTTAAGATAGACCTTGTTATTCTGTAGTCTGCACTGTTCCAAGGACACACATACTAGACCGCGATGTCCTTGCTTTATTATGTGTTTGTAGGAGACAACTCTATTTCTCCAAACTATGTAAAGAGGTTTTTCTGCCCCTCCAGCAGAATGAAATAAGGATGTTTTCATTTCAGTGAGAGGCACTTCACACCAGAGTTATTATGAATGCTGCAGAGAGCTGTGAATGAGATACAGCCCGCAAGCCCCCACATTCATTCTAAGAAGGAAGATAGCTGTGCAAGATGTGTGCAGGCTTACACACTCACAAAGAGTGCCTCCGTTGATGCACTGAGGATTGCTTCCTGAGACATTACACCAAAGTATGGGGTTAGATCATTCTAACTGGTTCTGGCAGAAGGGTACTCCCACAATGTTCTCACTAGTAATAGATAGGAATAATGTTAGGAACAATTAACATGGTTGGATTGTTTGTGTTTTTCACCATTCTAATGATTATAACAACAAAGTATTTTACCTGTGCAATTATCACAGTTTATGTTTTACTTACAAGGATTAGATCTTTTCAATAAATATTTAAAAATGTATTATTGTCTCTTCTCTTTGTAAAACCTTGGGAATGCAAAAGTTACAAATGAAAAGGGCTTGTCAACTTTGGGTCTGGGAGCAACTCATAGTAAACTTAGACTGTCATGATATAAGAGTCTGGAGTCTATTTTTCTCTTTCTCACATGCTCTTTTATTGTTTCAATAAGAAGGCACAGGAGTAGTATGATAAGTAGTTCTCCTCTTCTTCTTTTATTTACATGTGCAGAAACGCCAGACCCACCAATTGAGAAGCTCCCCTCGAATGAAGACGAAACCAAAGGTAAGAGCTCACGGGTAAATTGAATTGAGCTTGGAGGAAGGTTTTCTTGTGAGGGAGGTCACAACCGTAAAAAAAAAATTCCTTGACCCATCACCAACTGCCCAGGTTGACTACTGCAAAGCCATGTAAATCTTAGAGCCTGATTACTTCACCAGGCTAAATTTAAACTACCGATATTCAACCAGAGGTTTAGACGGCATCTTGTAATGGGCAAAACATAAAAGGAAAACAAACTTCTATATGATTGTAAAAATTGCTAACATTGTCATCGTAGTTATGAAGAAAGCGTAGTGTGACTCAGGAAAAGGGGATTTTTATATGGGAGAACCATTTTCTTCCCTTCTTACTGCCCCCACCTCCCACTCACCCCCAGCACATGAGCAGTTACCTCAGTCCTTCTGGAGCGTGGTGGGTGGCTCTTAGAACCAGTTGTCTCCTGCCACTCCTCCGACGTCAGTAACAGCTCCCCCTTCACATCGCCCAGCGGAGACGCAACCGAATGGTAATCATCTTCTCCACACTTGTTCGCCATCCTCTTCCTTGCGTCTCGCTCTTTCTCCGATGGACCGCCCTTTGTCTTCTCTTATGGGATGTTGAGGAGCCAATCTCCTGGGGATTGGTTCAACGCATTGTCCGTCATGGAAGACCATGTGTTGCCTTCTGCCCCTTCTGGCTATACTTCAGAGGCATTAAAGGTGCAAGCATCCCAGTGTGCCTGTGAAGGGATCAAAAAGGCTTCTCATGACGTGTTTGTAGAGGGGAAGGGCCACTGAATAGAGCAATTTACTCCCTCCTCAACATCACAGGGTTAGATGCTTCCATGAATTTCTTGGGAATAAGCGTGGTCATGTTCGAGGTTGCCGACAGCATTTACAACCCTGGAGGTTTAGAAGTTTAGATGCGGTACTGTGAGCTAGCCGGACCGACATTTACTAATGATATGAGTAGACTCATCTCTATATTGTGAAGTTTTGTTGACCTAATACACAGTCCTACTAAACTCGTAGGAACTGTGTAACAATAGTAAGCAGACATGATGCCAAGATATATGTGCGTGTATAAGAGCTTCTCTTTTAATAAAAAGAGATTGAAGACTCTGAAAGCATAGATAAGATAGAACTAGAAGAGACATTTATAGGCACAGTTACAGTGTACACGACAGTACGTCTGTTGTCATAGTGCAAAAGATGGGATACAACGCATACACTTCTCGGGCAGATATATTAATGATATTATAATAATTTGGACAGGCACACCAGGGCAAATGATTTGATGTATAGAAGGTTTTTTCCTTATGTAGATTTTCAAATAAATTCTGGATTATCGAGTACCCTTTTGAAGCGGACATTGTTGTGTCTGGGAATCTGTTTCAACATTTTGTTTCTTAAAATTGAATGATACAACATTAACTGAGTGCTTCTTCCTTTCTGAAGTAACATTGTGGTTTGTATATTTTCATTTGAGTATGGGGTGGAATGGTATGGAAAATGTCACACTTGGATTTCTGACACAAAACATCAGATTCTGCCACTGGTTCTCACCACCCCTACATCGAAGAATGGCCTGTGTTGTATGATGTTGATGTGAGAATGCTGCACAGAGTCATGATGTTACTGTGGGACAAGCAGAAGGGTTTCAAATTTGCAGATAAACATCCACAAACAGCCTGTGCCAATAAAAAGGCTGAATACATTTGTTCTCACTTCTGATGTCATAACTGTCATGTTGAGTCTACCTGACCTAAGCTTTGTTCTGTTTGCAGTACTGTAGTATCTTTGTGTTATGTGCTAGCCATGGCATTGTTCCATTTGCAGTTCTTTAGTGTCTTTGTGCTAGCCATGGAATTGTTTCATTTGCAGTACTGTAACGCCTTTGTGCTGTATGTTAGCCAAGACTTTGTTCCATTTGAGAGGCCACCATCTTTGATGTTCTATTTATACCGAGGGGAAATCAGACAAATCAGATACAAACCATACGTTTTAAATACCAGTACTAAATTTGTTTGCCTCTAAAAGGTTGATAAAATTTAAAGAAAAAATGGAAGTGAACCAGTTTATGGGGAGAGGATTTCTCACAAGGACAAAGCAAAATATACTTCAGGTCAAATTGCCCTAGATGAAAACAAAGGTTACTACTGATAGAGCCCAGGCTCAATGTAGTTAAAAGTTTCCTTTCCCAGATGTTAATACAGTTCATTGCTGGTACTTGTTCGGATGACAAATAAGTCCCCCAAAACCGGCTTGGTCAATTCTCTGTTCTCTCCATTGGCAGCTGCCAGCCTCCTAAAAACCTTTTTCACCCTAGCACCTTCTCCTCTGGCAAGGGTCAGGGGCGATCTTAATAAATCAGGTCTGCCTAGACATAATTCAATCACAGAATCATATGGCCAAAATCACAGGCAAGGCAATCAGAAATACCTTCATGGTTGAATGTAACTTTCTGATTTTCCCATAGTGCACTACAAAACAATAGTGGGGCAGGCCTAATGTGATCCTTCACATAGGCTAAGCCCAACTTCTCATGCAGAAAATAATTGGGACTACATAGGCCTAATCCCAACAAGCACCTTCAAAATGGGTTCTCCTCCTGTTGTAACCTGGTGCAGTTGCAAACACCACATATTGCAGCCCCATGCATTAGCACAGGTAGGCATTTCAATGTATACATTTCTAGAAGAGGCAGTACAGGTTTACTGCCTAATTTTTGGGCCAATCTAAACAAAGCCCCAAGTGCATGATTAAAATGGAGGCAGCAGTTAGAGAGGCAAAGCAACTAAATACTGTGAGAGTCAACAGTCACCCCAAGATAAGAAAATTCTTTCAACCTTGAGATATGTTTTCCCTTAATAGAAATGGGCCTAACTGTGCATCTTTGGGAGACACACAATATATAATGGGTTTTTATTTATATTGGTTTTGAGGTCCAAACTATGCATAAAAGAAACAAAATTATCAAAGGGGCCTTGTAAACCATTAGAGAGAGAAGGACAGCATCAGCAACATAAAGAAAAGTTGGAACTGATGTGGGGTTCACCCTAGGTAAATCTTTTGACTATGCTGTTAGAGAAGAATTAAAACATTTATTTGCAAAATGAAAAAGATTGGTGCCAAGATGCTCATGTTGAGATAGTCCAAATTTATTGGTGCGCTCCCCATTAGTACCGTACCTGACCATCGCTGATTCCTCCAATGTAGTGTGTGTGAGAAGCCTATTAAAGACTGGATAAGCATATCTGTGTGGGAATGTTTCATTATGTGGAATGATTCACATGGCCGAAAGTACTGTTGATGTCCATAAATGCAAGGAAGATGGAGCACTTTTAGTGATTGTGTATTTTCCTTTGAACAGATTGCATCTTCCTAATGATGCCCAAGTCTATATCCTGTGCTGAATGATACGTCCTACTACGTTGACCACAGAGCCTAACAATTATATTGATCGATAACAAAGATCCTGCCTATTACCTTTCTTGAAGATTGGGACTATAATGGCAGTTTAAAAGAGACAGGAATCTTGCAGAATACTACAGTGTTCAGAGCAAGTGTTGCTTTGCTTGCAGTCCAAAAGCTGCTCATGCAGGCAACAGTTCCTTCATTATTATGGAAGTACGTGCAGAGTTCGACTTTCATGGACAAAAGACATATCCTGGAAATACCATGTTTTAATACGCCACATAGGACGCAGTACTGAGGGGGATTGCCCAAGACAGAGAAGTAAAAGAGAGTGATCTGAAAATACCTATTGGCAATATATATCGATGTGGCTCAATGACTCACAGTCAGGGGCGGGTAGAACACGGAGTTTAGGGTGCCAGGATCTCTAAGCATCATAAATGCCCCAGGCGGTGGTCCAGTCAGCAAGACGCTGGGCCCCATCGCTTCTGTAAGTGGTTAGACCAGTGCTGTCGAGGTCAGCGTCCAGGACTGCATTGAAGTCACTCCCTAGAAAAGTAAGTCCCTGCGCAAGGTGAGCAAGGAGCTTAGAAAGGTCCCTAAGGCAGAGTAACATGGAGGCTGGCGGAACATAAACACATATCAAACAATCAGTCATCCCTCCAAGGTACCCTCTAAGGAGGTGAAGCACTCCTTTGCACCTTGGGTTACTTGAGAAACTATAAGATGGAAGGAGCGATGCAAGAGAATGGCAACTCCTCTCACACCCCCGGATTATCCTGCATGGAAAACCCTATCCTTAATGGGCCAGAACGGGAAATTGTTCGCCAAGGAGATGAGGCTCCTGGAGTAGAAGGACCTCGGGGAGTTGACGGTGAGCAAACATGAAGTTCACAGATCATTGCACCCGGTCCAACAGGGTGTTAAAGTTCCATGACAAGACTTGGAAAGCCATTTGTTAGGAGAAAATGGAATGGTGGAGATGGGGAGGTTCTCCGGGGACCAACAGGTGGGGTCAGACATGATAAAATAGCATGGGCATTTGAGGCGTTGGAACCAAACAGTGATGTGGGACTGCAGTCGCAAAGGGTACAATAAGGTGTGCCAGTACCTAAAAGGGAAAGACAAAAGTAAGCAATAAACTTCAAATTCTAAGAAGGAAGATAGCTGCGCAAGATGTGTGCAGGCTTACACACTCAGAGTGCTTTCGTTGATGCACTGAGACTGCCTTCCTGAGACATTACACCAAGGTATGGGGTTAGATCATTCCAACTGTGTCTGGCAGATGGATACTCCCACAACACTCTCACTAGTGTAGGATTACTAGTAATCGATAGGAATAAAATTAGGAACAATTAACATGGTTGAATTGTTTGTGTTTTTCACCATTCTAATGATTATAACACTTAACCTTATAAGTCTAATTATCGCAGTTCATGTTTTACTCACAAGAATTAGATCTTTTCAATAAGCATTTGAAAATGTATATTGACTCTTCTCTTTGTAAAACTATGGGAATGAAAAAGTGACAAATGTAACAATTTGGGGGCAGGTTTACAAGCCCCTTGCAACACTTTTGCGCCACCGTTGCGTCACTTTTGAGATGCAGTGGCGGTGTAAACAATGCGCCACATTGCGAGCCATTTACAATGTGGTCCTGGACCAATTGTTCAAAGAAGAGATAGATTGACAGAATTATCAACTTATTTGAGCTTGCATTAATCAGCTCCCAAACGTCTGTAAATCGTAAAAATAAATGTGCGGAAAAACCAATGTGTAAAGAAACCCTCACTCCCAAACTCCTGCCCCTCCCCACACTTCTACCCTAGCAGCATCTGTCACCCGATAGAACCAAAGCAGTAAAAACAACAATATAAACCACATCATGAAATTGTGAAGATGAAATGAGTGGAACCCAGTTATCAAAAGGACTTCACAAACCCAGATGCAGTAGTAGTAGGTCTTTGGTTGTTGGAAGAGGAGGGGGTTCGCCCGTGCCGCAGCCGATCCTCCGTAAGCCACTGCCAAGCAGACTCGGTGTATAAAAAAAGTGCAATTTATTAAGTTAAATGACTCAGAGTTTAGCCGGGAACAGAAGACTGTATTGCAGGCCCATAGTTTTTAGCTTCTGCTTGATTTCTAGGTAGAACCGCCTTTGTTGCTGTACCTCTCTGGTGTAGTCTGGGAATATAAAAACCTTAGTCACCACATTTGAGATCTGAGTGTGAGTGAGCTTCACCAAGGATTATATCCCTGTCACAATAGTTCAGGATGCGGACAATGATGATTGCAGGGGAGGCCCCATCGATGAGTTTAGAGGTCAGTGCTCAATATGCCCTCTTGACAGCAAATTAGGGGGACAGATGTGTATCAGGCATCCAAGACTTAGTCCAGGTCTCCATGAAATCTGCCATACGCTGAAGAGCTGCACCATCGATGCTTTTAGGGACTCCGATAATACGAATATTATTGCACCTTGAGCAATGTTCGGTGCCTTCGGCATGACCATGGAGTTCCAACATGCTAGTAAGGAGAGTGGAGATCTGGGTCTTAAGGGTAGAGGCATCGTCCTCGACTGTGGAGATCTGTGAATCAGGCTCTGTAATCCGGGCAGTGTCATTTCGGAGGTCCTGTTGGAGCACTGCTGCATCCGTCATTACTTCTCCGACTTCGGCTTCAACCTCTGCCTGCGATGTCTGAATATCTTGCAAAATGACCATGAGATCGTTGTGTGGGGTGGTAGATTTATTGCCATCTGGAGGACCTGCAGGACCACTGCTGGATTGTGACTGTAGTGATCCATTTCCATCTGCGTCGATGCTGAGTGCGATATTTTGTCTTTAACCATAATGATAATACAGTGAGGAGCAGCACTGGTTAATATTAAAAGTTCCTCTTAGCACAGAGATCCAAAGATTGCAACAACCCAATCACAGAGTAGGGTGAAGACTGAGCCAGGGTGTGCAGCACACACAGAAATTGTCCTGCACCCCTGACATCAGGAGCTCTCAGGATATAGTCTTTGTAGTTGCCTGGCCCACTTTGGCAGGATTGTCAACCCCAGGAGGGGGGGAGGAGTGAACTGTGTATCTCGTTGAAGAGAGGGGTGAGGGCCCAAGATATTCTCTAGGTGCTAAGAGGCAGGATCCTGTTCATTCAATCATAGGGCTTACTCCACGGATGCAGGGCTTTCAAAGAGGCTCGGCCGGGGGCACTGCACCCATATGCCCAGCGCGCTCACCCTGGCAGGAGGGCAAGTGCATTGAGGCTTCCAGGCCTCTCTGTTGCTCCAGCAACCAAGGCCAATGGGTGCCGACAAAAGTCCCAGAACCATGAAGTATCCGCCCCCAGGTAGGTGGACAATCAGGTGGTGGGGAGGCTTTAAACAACCAACAGGACTAGACAACATGGTGTTAAAATGTGTCATCACATATTAATTATATTCCTCTATAACTGAAAACAATAAAAACAGTTACTACAGTGTGCCTCCATGATACCATTGCAGCTTCTGTAAGTGAAGACAATAACATATGTCAGTCAAGATAGTGTTATAGGAATTTTGCTTAATCTCCATTTTAGTTTTCCTTTTTAACTTAGCATCTTTTTAAGATGGTGGTTTGAACATGTTTTTCACTAACACGAGAATATGGGATGCCGCATTATTTTTTGATAGACATTGTTGTTCTGTAGTCTGCACTATTACAGGGACACACACACTAGAACGTGATGTACTTGCTTTATTATGTGTTCATAGAGACAACTCTGTTTCTCCAGACTATGTAAAGATGTTTTTCTGCTCCTCTAGCAGAATGAAATAAGGCTGGCATTTTATTCTTTAAGCTGTTGTCTGTTATGAATTCGGTGAGATGTAAATCACACCAGAGTTATCATGAATGCTGCAGAGAGCTGTGAATGAGATACAGCCCTGCGAGCCCCCACATTCATTCTAAGAAGGAAGATAGCTGTGCAAGATGTGTGCAGGCTTACACACTCAGACAGAGTGCTTTCGTTGATGCACTGAGACTCCCTTCCTGAGACATTACACCAAAGTATGGGGTTAGATCATTCCAACTGTGTCTGGCAGATGGGTACTCCCACAGCACTCTCACTAGTGTAGGATTACTAGTAATCAATAGGAATAACATTAGGAACAATTAACATGGGCTGAATTGTTTGTGTTTTTCACCATTCTAATGATTATAAGACTTGACCTTATAAGTCTAATTATCACAGTTCATGTTTTACTCACAAGAATTAGATCTTTTCAATAAGCATTTGAAAATGTATTATAGACTCCTCTCTTTGTAAAACTATGGGAATGCAAAAGAGACAAATGTAACAATTTGGGGGCAGACTTACAAGCCCCTTGCAACACTTTTGCGCCACCGTTGCGTCACTTTTGAGACGCAGTGGCGGTGTAAACAATGCGCCACATTGCGACACATTTACAATGTGGTCCTGGACCAATTGTTCAAGGAAGAGATAGATTGACAGAATTATCAACTTATTTGAGCTTACATTAATCAGCTCCCAAACGTCTGTAAATCGTAAAAATAAATGTGCAGAAAAACCACTAAGTATTGTTACAATATATTTATTTAGAACCCCTTCCACACCTGGACCAATTTCCCCTTCCCCATTACCCCTGTTTACAGCCTTAAGGAAATTCTCCTTACAAATTCAAATGAATAATTTGCATTTGGCCAGGTTGCATCTAACTGTTTATTGGATATCAGTTTTGTACAGTTTTTTAAATATATGCCCTTTACTTTTCTACACACTTTGAGCTCTTTTGACTCCTATATATACATTTTAGCACTTTTTCTTACACGTTCCCTAGAACATTCTCCTTTTTTTTTTTCTTGACCCTCTAATGATTATTCCATTCAATGACTAAATAAATATATTGTAGTGATATTTTTACGATTTACAGATGTTTGGGAGCTGATTAATGTAAGCTCAAATAAGTTGATAATTCTGTCAATCTATCTCGTCCTTGAACAATTGGTCCAGGACCACTGTTTCTTTATAATAACCGATACCCAGGTCCAGGGACTATTTGGGAATACCCCATTGTTTATAATGAGATTTACAATGTGACGCATCTAGAGAAATGCATCACGTTGTAAAGCCCGCCGCCACATTATACCTGTGTCAGGTATAATGTATGCATGGTGGGCATTACGACGCAAGAAAGCCTCATAAAAGTGACGCAGTGAAATCTACACGATTTCACTGCGCCACTTCTAAGAAGCCACTGCATCAAAACTTTACGCCTGCTTGAAGCAGGCGTAAGGAGTGACGCAGCACAATAGGTATAGGCCTTCCTGAGCATTGCTGGAGTTGCATTGTGCTTGGGACACGACTCCAGCAATGCGTGACCTTTGTGCCAACAGATGCGCAATGCATCTGTCAATCCTTGCACCATGGTTCGCCGCTTTGTAAATGCAACGCATCCATGGTGGCCCAAGGGTTCTTTTACGTGACGCAATGAAACTGACACATCTCTGCTATGATGCAGAGTTGCGTCCGTTTCTTGTAAATCTCCCCCTTGGAGTCTATTGTTCTCTTTCTCACATGCTCTTTTATTGTTCCAATAAGAAGGCACAGGAGTCGTATTATAAGTAGTTCTTCTCTTCTTCTTTGTTTTACAGGTGGAAGAAAGTCAAGACCACCAGGGAGGAAGCGCCCCATGAAAGAAAATAAAACTAAAGGTAAGTGCTCACCTCTACTTTGTATTGAGCTTGGAGGGAGGGTTTTTGTGAAATAGGTACCACCTTAAAATAAAAAATCTCTGGCCCATCACCAAGTGCCCAGGGTGGCTACTGCAAAGCCATGCAAATTTTAGAAACTGATTACTTCACCAGGCTAAATTTAAACCACCGATTTTCAACCAGAGGTTTATGCGGCGTCCCGTAATGGACAAAACAAAACATAAAACGAAAACAATTGTAAAAATTGCTCGCATTATCATCACAGTTATGAAGTTATGAAGAAAACATAGAGTGACCACCCTCTGGCTACTCTTCTGGGGTCTTGAGGAACCAATCTCCAGGGGATTGGTTCAATGCATTTTCTGTCATGGAAGACCACGGGTGATACTAATTCTCCCCTTATAGTTAA
Organism: Calotriton arnoldi; assembly: GCA_963921515.1. Classification (NCBI taxonomy): domain Eukaryota; kingdom Metazoa; phylum Chordata; class Amphibia; order Caudata; family Salamandridae; genus Calotriton; species Calotriton arnoldi. The sequence goes on along the minus strand of CAWUFW010002500.1, from coordinate 236,794 downwards.
AGGAGGAACAAATCTGTTTCCGCTGCAAGTCTGGGTTCTCTAAATAACAGTCCTTGACTTTCTGATAATTCATCATGCACTCCCCCCAAGAATATTTTGTTTTTTTTTGCTCTTCCTGTTGTTACCACCCCATCCAGTTTTAAGTAACTGCAAAACCTCCTGTAATGCCTTTCTTCTGACACAATGGCTGTACCACATTCACAAACCATTTCCTGATCAAAGTCTTTGTCATTGTTTTCAAAATCCTTATCATGAGCTTCCTTATTACAATATTGTGTCTGCTAAGTTGCTATCAACACCAGGAATGCATTTTATCTTAAAATCATACTCCTGAAGAGTGACCACACTTTTGGCACTCTTGCTTGAAACTGCATCAATTCATTTTTTTTAAATGTTTCACACAATGTTTTGTGGTCTGTTCTAATTTTAAATTTACTGCCCCATAAAAAATATTTACTTTTTCTGCGCCCAGAACACTGTAAGGGCCTCTCTTCCTATGACTGATTATTGTTTTTCTGAACGTATCATACTTCTAGAAAAAATAAAATGGTACATTCTGAGCCTTGTTTAACTTGTTTTAAAATTGTTCATAATCCTTTAAGACTTGCATCTGCCATAAGAATAGACATTTCCTTAGGGTCAAAGTTCTTTAGATTAGGTTCTAGGCTCAAAGTTTTCACCCCTTCCTTAAACTCTTCTTCACAGGCATAATCTCAAACAAATTCTGTTCCTTTCTTTATCAATTTTCTCATTGTTGAGCACATTTCGGCAAATCCTTTCACAAATTTCTTAAGTGTTCTGCCATACCGAAAAATTGCATTAACTCTTCTTCGTTAGATGGTGATTCCAAATTGTGTATAGAATTAATCAGATCAGATAAGTGGTGTGATCTAAGTAGTCAATGGATTCCTTCCTGAATTAACATTTTTGTAACCTTGCAGAGTTCAGGTTTTTCTATCAACTGTTTTACCGTCCAATCATGCTGTTCTACATCTTTTCTAAACACTAGAATATCATTTTGATATATCCTTACTCCTTTTAAGTCCCTTCTCCAAATATCTGTGAAAAAAGATGGAGCAGACACCAACCCATATGGTAACCTTGCATACCTGAAGGTTCCAAATAGAGTGATGAATGCTGTAATGACACTTGACCCTTTCTCAAGTGTAATATGGTGTATGCTGATGTGAGGTCTATGGTAGAAAATACTTTCGCACCATTTAGGGGGTGATCAGGATGGCGGGCGGATCGCCATCGCCGGCCAGGCGGTGGTGATCCACCCGCCATCGCGACCCGATTTACCCCCGCCATATTATAATGGCGGGGGGTTTGCGGCGGACGCAAAGTGTGTCCGCTGCTTTTCCGCCGGCAGAGCTGGAGCATGATATGGTGGCGGTGCCTACCAGGCACCGCCATCCATATTAGGATGTGTGCGGAAACTGGCCTTTCCATGACGGCGATGCCGCCATGGAAAGGCTGGCGGGGATTCGCTTTGGGGGCCTGTTGCGGACCCCCGGGGGGGAGTGGGGGGCTCAGGGGCTGCACTTGGGGGGTACTTATGGTACCCCCCCTACATTGCCATGCACCATGCGGTGCCTGCCACGTTGTGCATGGCAATGCACAACATGGCATTTCAACAGTGGGGCGGGTGCTGTAGCCCGCAGCACCCGCCGCAATGTTAAAATCCCAGATGCGACCGCCGCGGTGGCGGTCGCATCATAATTGGGGTGGTGGGTCCGCCGCATTGCAGGCGGGCGGTCCCGTTACCGCTAGGGTGGCGGGCGGACTTAAGTCCGCCCGCCATCCTAATCACCCCCTAAGTAAGGTGAGTATGTCTGTAATATTAGGCAAAGGATATCTATCCATGACCACAAATTTGTTAAGCTCTCTGAGGTCTACACATAAACGTAAACTTCCATTTCCTTTTATGGCTATTACCACAGGCACCAATCACTCTAGTACTTGAACTTCTGCAATGACTCCCTCATTCTTACGTTTTTCTAGTTCTAACCACATTTCTTCTTCCACAGCAACTGGGACATTTCTCACTTTCCCACACACTGGTAAGGCATTGGGGGGCAAAAGGCCTAGGATACGATGGGAAACCCTGACTTTGCTGTATGAAAGAGGGGGGCTGGAGGCCCCTGATTTTAGACTGTACTATTTAGTGGCACAGGCCAGCTTTGCCCATTCATGGTACCATCCCGACGCACGCATCCCCTATGGAAGGCCTGAAGCTGACTTGGCTCTCCACGCTATTTTTCCCAAGGGCTTCCCGTGCGATCCCAAGGACATTCAGACGGTCTCCACTACGAGCTGGGCGTGGCGTAAACTCTCTCGAATCACTGGTAGTGGTTCCCTGTACTCTTCTGAAATCCCCATAGCGCACAACCCATGGCTCCCAATTACAGAAGAGAAATTGGTCTTGCGGGTGCTCAAATCCCACTCAATGATAAAGCTCGGTGATCTATTCCCGGGCGGGCATATATTCACCAACGCTGGGAGGGTGGAGGGGTCTGGACTGACCTTAATGGAAGGGTGCGCAGGGCTCTGCGTGCGAAAATTGTGGAATGTCCACTTGAAGCCACAGTCCCTCGTACCTTTATCCTTTTTAATAATGAACCCTTACGGGAAACAACTGATCTCAATGTTATACAGATCCTGCATGGCTCTAGTGCCATGCCACGACACAAAGGTTCAAACTGCCTGGGAGCTAGACCTAGGTCATCCCATTTTGGATGATCAATGGGCTTACTGCTGTGCTCAAATCAGGGGTATCTCTCTCAACAGTAGGCATAAGCTGATACATTTTAAGTTCCTATGGAGAGCATACATGACTCCGGCTAAACTTCACATTATTGATCCCTCCCGCCCCCATAACTGTCAGAAATGCAACAGCCCTCATGCTCATTTTCCTCATTTGACATGGACTTGCCCCAAGATTGCGGAGTTCTTGGTTGCCATTTTTGACATATTATCAAAGATGACACACCTGGACTTAGAACCCACCCCGGAGGTTGCACTGCTGGGATGTGTTTTCCACATGCCCAAAAAACTACGCAAGTTCCTTGCGCTGGCACTGCTTTTGGCAAAACGTGAGATCGCTCTTAGATGGGGCAGCAAGCAGATTCCTACAACGAATGCATGGATAGCCAGCCTCACTTTTTGTAACACTAACTGCAAACTATATGCTACACTTCTCCCTCCCAAATCCTGACCAAAAGACATCTGGGGTACGCTTAAGACATATTTACAGACCTTGGAGCCTGATACCCCGAGTTCCAATCACGATGGGATAGTTCCGACCGGGGTGGGTTAAAGAGTAAAATATGTACCCATATTGAATATGGACATCAGACAATTTCTGTGTATATAGTTTTACCTGATTTCTGAAGATATGTCGAAGCTAAGACTAACATGCAATGGTCAAGTATTGTAATATATGTGTCACATTGTCCAATCTTTTGTATATAACGTTGCACGAGGCTGACTTACATATGGAACTGTTCATCTATGGAGAAGGAACAATTGTACAAACAGCACTGCTATGTAACTGTTTGAAAATAATAAATAAAGTTAAAAAAAAAAGTTTCGCAGTGTAAAATGTATTTGAAACATTTGTCATTTTTGCTCCTGAGTCACACAAAACTCTTGTTTTTTCACTGTTCACATATAAAGTATGTTGCATTCATGACCACAAAATTGTAAAACATTTTGCCCACATTAAAAATCTGAATCATCATTACTTTCAAATTTGTGATCTTTTTCCCTTAAAATATTTTTCATTCTACTTAAAAAAGCAAAATGTACTTTTTTAACAAAAATTACATGTTACCTTAGGACAAAAGTTAATAAAAATGAAAATATTATCTAGTATAACTGTTCAACAAATGAAAGCAGGAAAGAAAGAAAAGAAATCTATAAAATAAAATTCTTTCATTCTCTGCACCCGAATTTTGTGCCTGTAACCTTCCTGAAATGAAAGAATTTACATTACATAAATAACCCAACCTAGTTTCTTGTAGTCATGACTGTAGCCCTTAAGAAAGCTTGGCAACAGTAACTTCGCTCTGTATCAGTATTACTCCGCAGTTACACCGGATGACTTCAACTTTGCAAATCACTAATGACATGCACAGTAGTAATGATCTGCTTCACTAGTGTGAAGATCACTGAGTGAATGCCAGGAATTCAATTTTAAAACCATTCACTTCCTTGAAATTCTTTACAACCGTAACGTGGGCTGATGTCTTTAAGTGTGCGAATCACTGATAATATGTGCAGTTTCATTGATTTGCTTCAACCGATTTTAAAGTGTGCAGATCACTGACTAAACACCAAGAATTAAAATTCAATAATGGTCATTTGCACTTAATGAACCTCTTCCATTATGGCTGACATAATTTTCCGCATTACTGAGCAGCAGAAGTCCACTTTCTATTGCTCTTCTTGATCCAGTTTTGCAATAGATGAAGAGGTCGTCGGTGTCAGAAGGGTTTGAAAAACGTAAGTAAATTCCTGACATATTGTATCAGTTTTAATTAGTGTAATTTGCCTCCGGAGACACTTTAATGTGTACCATTCAGTCCAGTATTGCTCAAAGAGGGCAATCCAATACCGCAGTGGGAGGAATCAACTTATCGAGCATCCCATAGGAATGCGTGTGATAAGAACACAGCACCGTTCAAGTGCCTCTTAGAAATCCACACACACTTGAAATTAATATTGCGACACAGCACTGCTCAATTGTGTTAAATGAATCCACTCAAGCGCCCCAGAAAGAAAAAAATACACATACTTGTGCTAATGACACGTTAAATCACAAATGCCTCCCATTAAACTATTAAATACCTGAAGAACTGCCTGCTAGGCAAATCACATATTTGTGTGTACTCTCGTGACAAACTCTAAAGTACTACGGGCACTAATATTCCTCAGCCAAACATCTGGTTAAAACGCTTAAAAAATTGAGGCCTTCAGGTATTTTTCAAGCAATAAGCATAATACAGCACAGTGAGGGGAACATGGTGGCTGACAGGTATTGCCGTCCGAGAGCTGGCTGCGCTCCATGGCGCAGTGCTCGACTCTGCTCACTCACAATAGCGTTTTTAGGTCTCGCCTGGCGTTGGAGCGCATGCGCTCCTCGCCTGCGAGAGCTATAGTAAACAAGTTACTTTTGAGAAGGGGACTCAAGCCCCGCCCCTCATTTCCATTGGGTAGCGTCAGTGTTTATGGTAAACGCTGGCTTCCCACTGGAAAGGAGGGTTTTTCGTTGCCTCCCTTTCCCTTTTTGCCGGACTGGCTCGCCTGATTCACGGCTGCCGTGAAGACTTTTCTTATCTGCTTGTTTATTTAACAAGTAGATAAGAAAAGGCTTCACGACCGCTGTGAAGCAGGCATGGAGCTCAGAGGCGCACGGGGTCACGGGGAAGAAAAGGCAATGGCTTGTTTTTGTTGGAGTCAAGCGCGTGATATTGTTAGAGTAAAAATGTTACCGCCTCTGCTGAGTGTGTCTCACAGCACGTATAGCGGGTGATATTAACACACTTCAAACGTTTCAGCTGGTGCCGACTGTGTATCCAGGCACGGAATTCATTTTTGGAGCTTAAGGCAAATGCATCATATTGACAGCTAGTGCCGAGTGTGTTTTGAAGCAGAAATTACGTTTGGCAAGTTGTGTCTACGTGTTTTGGAAAACACGGTGCATACTGAGGCAAGCGCGATTTTTTTTTTTGTTGTACTTCAATGTAAGCGCGTGATATTATAGTGATGAGTATGAGCTTATTTAAAACACGATTTTCAACCAAGAGAAAACTGTAAAATAAAAACTGTAAAATAACAAAAAATGAACTCTCGTTATAGCGCATAGGGATTCTCCGAGTTAGCAGCCACATTTAGAAATTAATGACAACATTAATGTACCAAGATGGCAGCTTCTTTCTTGGCTTTCAAAAGGCTTTACCGTTGCTGCCTGCACAGGGGAATTCGCAGCTTTGGGTGAAGAACAAGCAGCGTGTCGTCCTTGCGCCACCCCAGTTTTGTCCTTCATCTGAGGTTAGACGGCAGCTATAGTGGGGATGGTGGCGGACGAGGCGAAGCGGTTGCCCCCGCCGGGCATAGTGAATAGGAATTTGGTGTGGTGCGGCTTCATGGGCTGGTGTTCTGTCATCCTGGGGAACGGAATGAACCAACGCCCGCCCCTGTATTTAGGTGAGAGCGGGCATATTGCTGATCTACACTGTAGTTTAACGCTGAACATGCTCGGGCTATTCCATTTACTTTGACATCGGTGGCAGCTATTTTTCTTTGCACTCTGCGGCTGCATACATTTTGGAAATGACAAGTAAAAGTTTTAAAATGCAATGTGAGAACCTAGAAAAAAAACTCACACGTAACCTGGAACGACTTAACATCTCTGCTGTGCTTTAGTAGAGGAGGGAGGCAGTCGGAGGTCAGGACGAGGTGTGCTCCTTACTAATTACGCCTTGGCGGGGAAGGGGGGAGGAGGCTGGCTGGTGAAGTTGATCGGAACTGGTATTCTCACCAAATGTCAATAGGTGCTCAAAGTTTCACGGAGTCCATGTTTTACTTGCATTTCATTGTGTCGTACAACGCCTTTCAGGATTCCCGTATTAAAAAAATTCAGAAGAGGGGAGCAACATTTTAGTTTAAACCCCCTAGTCTAACGTGCTAAATAGGTGTCAAGTGTAACTTTTTCTAGAGGGAAGTGGGGCTCAGACGTACTAAAGCACACATTTCAGTCTAAGCAGAGGCGCAGCGAGTCCCATCACACGAAGTGCTTGCGTGCCATAATTGTTTTGTATGATATTTTAAGGAGAGGGCCCAAATGCCGCATTTAAAAACAATCCTAAAATTTGAGCCAAAATGCTCCTGGTCTTAAATAGTCACCTTTACCAAGGCAACTGGGATATCTTCCGCACCCAGTCATTTGAAGTATCAAACACGTGTCTCGTCGTCTGTTATTTGGGGTCATATTCGTGCCAGTCCCCCCCATGCTTTGTTCTGAAACGTTAGTGGTGAATATGATTTACGAAACGGGCATGGCCCACAGCATTGTACAAAACTTTGATGGGATGTAAAGACCTCTTGCTGAAGGTTTTGTGGTTCATACCCTGGGGACTTTTTTTTATTTTAAATGACAAAGTAGCACATTTTAAATCACACTGTGGAAGTTGGCAATGGTTATTTTAAAAGCATGTAGCCCTAATAACATTGGTTAAAACCTGATGGGATTATTAACTGCTTTACAGGGAAGTTTCAGGATCTCATCATAAAGCAAATTGCAACACTACTTTGTTTGTCACAGCTTCAGAAGTGGTGAGGTGGGAGTATCGTTCAGTAAATCTTGTTTCGGAATAGAGCATTTCAAAGCGCACAATGCCAGCAACTGTGGCAGTTTTCGCAGTACTCCACTGCGCATACTTGCATAGTTTATACAATATTCTGGTAAGCACACATTTCCAGCTGAAATGCAATATTTCTCTCCATGTTAAATAACAGTAGATGTTTCAGCACCCAGGCTAATGTGCTGCATAGCTAAATACATATATGGTCCCAAAGGCGAGACCAATTGCATTGCAAATGCTTGTTCTTTCTTATCTCCAGGGGGGGTCCAAGCGGATATCTGGGGGGAGGCCCACTGCAGGATTGCCGGCTCTTTTTGTGCGGGCAAGACGCGCTGCACAACGGCTTCTTAACCCTGCGTGGATCGCTGACGGCGTCCTTAGCAGCAGTGGGAGCTGACGTATGGGTGGAAGCTGCTGCACGGCTTGACCGAGGCCAGCGCGCTGTGCCGAAGATGAACTTTTTGAGCATTGTGAGCAGCAATAGCGGCAGGGAATTCTCCGGAGGGTCTGGCTTTCATCAGTCCCCCCAGTTGTCTCCTTCTCATGAACCGAATGTTGGCAATGAGGGTGACGTTGACTCAATGCTGTCTATGAACACGGCGACCAAGAAGTCCTGGGATATAAGACACCCTTGCGGAAGCCCCTCTGATACAGACTCAAGCGTGAAAGGTAATAATCAAGGGGTAATTGGGGTGCTGGCAGATCAATCTTCCCAATCTTCTTTAGATTAAGGGTGGATGGAGCTCTCCTAGTGGTACTCTGTGGAATTTCACGGAGTTACTCTGTGAAATTCCGTGGAGTTCCGTGGCCTCGCTGCAGCCTGTGACTTATCTCACTTCTAAACTACATAAAAGCTGTAATAAAATGGAGAACTCTGGTGTAAGAAAGACTCTAGGGCTTAAAGAGACTCTTGTTTCAGAGAACAGATTCCAAGTGTTAGCGGAAGAAGATGACTTGGGACAGGACCAGGAGCCCTTAAGGGCCCCAGCCTCTCAGCCCCCATTTCAAAACGCCAAGAAGACTCCTGGTCAACTTTAAAACGTATTCCCTTAAAGAGAAGATCCTTTTAGCCGCTCTTAAAGCAGGATGTTACAAGAAGGGGGATTGGTCTCTGCGCATTAGATTAGACATTTCCAAAGCCACACAAGACAGGCAGTGGGAAGTAGGTACATTTATTCAGGAGCTCGGGGAACTTGGAGGAACAGCACACATCTGTTTTCCTGCCTCTCTTAGAGTGATGTGGAACAATAAAATGCACAACTTAAGAGACACTAAGGAAGTAAAAGCATTAGTAGATCAAATTAAAGCACAACAGAAGTAACTGAAACACTAAAGCGGTGGAGCAAAGTATGAGCTCGACTAGGTAATCTTTTAGAAGAGGGTTCCCCACGGAAGGGCAGGAGGGTCACAAGCAATAAAAAAAATATAACACTTTTATTAATCACTGGGTGTGGGAACACAAAGGAATTTTTTTTTTTTTTTAAAGTCCTCTTTAGTTAAATACGTTGATAAGCTAAGTGTATGGCCTTACGTAGGTCCGCCCCGGTCAGCTAGCTTAACTTATGTTGGAATCAGGGAAAAGTAAACCCCTTTGGGTTTTAACTTGGAATGTTAATGGTCTTAGGGTCAGCTCGAGAAGGATGAGAATTTTAGAGTAACTTAGGCTCTCGAATAGTGATGTCATTCTTATAAAAGAATGCCACCTAATAAAAGAGGAGTGGGACGATGTCTTAAAAGGCCAGAAGTGGATTGAGCATTGTGTATGTACTTCCCAGGCATGCTGTGTAAAGGGGGTGGCACTCCTTTTTAATGAAATCCATTAAAGCTATTTTGGAGGAATGTGTGGTCGACCCGGTAGGGAGGTGGGCAATTGCAAAGGCTAAAATGTATGGCACTTGGATAGCATCGGTAGGATATTAGGGGCCAAACTCAGGTGACCCCACCCCACTCTGTGGTCTATATTACCAACTATTAGATATTAACCTCCCCATTATATTGGGAGGGGACTTTAACATAATAGATCCTGTGGTGGACAAATCCTCCACGAGAGGAAACGCAAATGTACCTAACATGAGGGGTCTGCTGAGTAACCTGATGGGCAATATAGGTCTTGTGGACAAATGGAGGTTAAAGGGAAGTACTGGGGGAGGCCCAAGGGGAGGATATACTTTCCATAACAAAAATATATGGGCATCAATCCAGAATAGATTTTTTCTTGGTAGATATAATAATAATAATCTGGTATTTGTAAAGTGCAAACTACTCACCCCTAAGGGTCTCAAGGTGCTGGGGGCCGCCGGGGAGATTAAGTGCCCAGAGTCACATGTTGCTGAGATAAGCTGCCACCGGCACAGGGGAATGAACCGTGAGCCCTGCGCTCCGGAGTCAGCTGCCCTGGCTGCTGCACTACACCTCTCCCATGCCACACCTCTCCTACCAGCAAAAAAGCCACTAAGGTTATTCACATACCAGATCATCTATCCGATCACTCCGCGGTAAGTTTAGAGGTCATGCTCGAGAGTAGGCCCACTTCTCAGAGGTGGACTCCTAATGGAACACTACTTTCGGACCCACAGGTAATAGAGCAGCTGACAGAGGTTACAAGGGAATTCTTCCTTTTTAACAAAACGTCCATCTCGCTGCACACTGTCTGGGAGACATATAAGGCCTATTTAAGAGGTACCTTAATGCGTCTAATGGCAGCCCAAAATAAGAGAGTAAGGAATATGACATCTGTCTACTTGAATCCTCAATACAGACCCTACTCAGAGAGGTTGAGAACGCCCCTTATACCCCTACCTTGATAAACGCTGAAGATCAATTACGGAAGGCAAAGTTAGAGCTGGTGGACTATCTAGAGGCAAGAGTAAGAAGGAAATGGGAGGATAGTAAACTCTCTCATTATGAATACGGGGAGGGTTGTGGAACGTTACTGGCCTGCAAAGCTAAAAACAAACATACAAGGAATATGATTAAGCCCATCAGAAGTGAGGGAACCAGTGATCTAGCCTCAGGTGATGTAGAGATCCAACACGCCCTTACACAGTTCTTTTAAAACCTTTATACAGAAGAACTGGAGATTGGGGATGATCAAATTGAGGCATATCTTCAGGACTTATTTAACCATTTAAGCAGAGGAAAAGTGGCCGGCCCAGACACTCTTCTGAATGAAATTTATAGTGTCCTAAAAGAAGAACTGACTCCCATCCTGACAGAAATGTTCAATTTAGCTTTTATGAACAGACAGGATTTTCCCAATTCCTTGGATGAGGATACCATAAGCATAATCTTGAAACAAATTAAGGACCCCACCCTCTGCGAATCTGATAGACCAATCTCCCTATTAAACTGTGCCTATAAGATCTTTACATAGATTTTAACAAAGAGGATAGGATAGGTGTTCGATGTCCTTGTACATAAAGATCAAAAGGGTTTCATCAATGGGAGGCAACTACATGAACTGACTCATGATCTTATATGTGTAATAGATCTGGCTTGCAAGGAGTGTATTCCTTTGGCAGTGTTGACTTTCGACGCAGCCAAAGCCTTTGACAGGGTCAGCCGGCCCTTCCTTTATAAAGTAATGGAGCAGTTCGACCTAGGCGAGACATTCCTAGGGGCAGTCAGGTCACTCTACAAAAACCCTATGGCCAGGATTCTAGTTAATGGTAATCTAACTAACCAGATAAAAATCAGAAGAGGGACCAGGAAGGGGTGCCCATTATCCCCACATCTTTTAGTCTATATATAGCGCCTCTGGCAAACAAAATAGGAGAAAATGTGAAGATAGCTCCCTTTGTCTGTAACGGGAGGGAGAAAAAAACTGGTTCGTACGCCGATGATTTGATGGTCTACACAGGAGATTTAGTCACTTCCAATAATAATGACCACTTTGGAAGATTTTGGGAAGGTCTCTAGTTACTGCATTTATAAACAAAAAACTGATATTGTGGTATGGAATAGCCAATATGCCAGTGACCTGATAAAGTGTGAAAAGAGGTATTTAGGAATAGAAGTGGTGCACGTCTTAGAGAAACTGGCTCACCTTAATTTCAACAGGGTAGCCTCCAGTGTTAAAAAACTGCTTAATGTATGGGGAGGTCTTCCTCTCTCATTTATAGGAAGATCTAATTTTTTGAAAATGTCCATCCTTCATAAATTTACCTTTATATTTAATGCAATCCCCCTGAATTCGAACCAGCATGGCTCAAGAAGCTGAAGGTAGATTTAAATAGTTTCATATGAAGGGCCAAAGGGGTGAGAATTGCTTGTAGGAAACTCTGCAGGAAGAAGGAACAGGGTGGCATAGCAAGCCCCGATCTTTTTCTATAGTATTGCGCCCTTCATTTAAAGAACAGAAGGTGACTAATTTCGGATAGTTCCACCTTTCCCCTGCTATTTAGAGCTCTGACAGCTGATTTGGCAATGAGTGCGCGCTTCTTTCTTCTTAAATTTGGCCATCCAAAGTTTTTGAAGAAAGTGAGACTTAAGATCCTTTCCAACATTTGCAGGCTCTGGTACCAAATCAGATGGCCAGTAGGAATTCCTTATTATAGTAGTTCTGCCCTGATTTGGAATTCTCCCGGTACACCACCCTGTCTCCAGGACAAACTTGCCACCCCCTTGATCAAAAGGGGTTTAAATAAATGGGGTTAACTTATAGAAGACTTTCAATTGGTACCCTGTGAGTGCTTAGTAGAAATTACGGAGGGCAGTCTATCAAAATTCAAATGCTATCAATAACTAAACTGGGCAAGGGTGCTAGAGAAAGTTGGCAAAGGAAACCATTATTGGGATTACAGGATATAGAAGCGCCCACTATTGTGAAAATAAATTTCGGAGTGGTACAGGATGCTGGTTCAGGCCGGAAAAGATGAGTTTAGTATCTATATCTTTTTTGTGGTTATCTATCAAATCTGCGCCGCTCAGGAAAAACCATCTGTTTATAGTTCACAAGACTTATTGTACACCAAGGAAATTGTCAAAGCTGGGTACCCGGGAGGCAAGGAACTGCCCCAAGTGCGGCAAAGCAAAAGCTGACGACGTCCACATGTTTTTCTGATGCCCCTTCATTGACACCTTATGGGAAGACGTAGGCAAGGTCCTTGCAGAGATAAAGGCCCAAGAGATCAAAGTAAGCCTGTCTTTAGTTATTTTTGGGGTGGTCAGTGGGGAGGGAGATTCACTGAATCTGGTGAGGTCACAAAATTTCCTTCATGCTGATTTAATTGGCATCAAGAGAGATTTTCCCCTCCCTCCCAGGTATGGGAATGGATGGCTACCATATGAAGAATTTGCAATTTAGATCGAAGTGGGCCCCCTTCTAGAAAAGTACAATTTTGGGGGATTTGAAAATAATGGCTTAAAGTTGGCCCCTTTGGCACGTAGATTTACTACTATCCAGTTCATAAATGTTAAATGTCCTATGATTATAACATCTACGCAATAGTGGTAAAAAGGGAAGCAGTCTTAGTAGTCACTGTTAGAACCCCCTACTATTGACCCTACTTGAGGTTAAGGTTTAGGCTCCTGACCTAGACAACTTTGTGCCTCGCAATCCCTGCGAAGCTCTCGGAGGGGGGACTGGGGCCTTTGACAGAGTCTTAGAGCTTTTTGGCCTTGCGTGATGAAAAATGAGGACTTAAAATAAAAACAAATAAAAAAACAGCACAGTGTTACATCTAAAGAAGATCAACTTTTTGCTATTGGTAATTGGAGCCGCATTAACATTCCTTGAACAGTTCAAATTCAAACCATGCACTTGTAATGTCTTAGATTCATTAACATAATGCTCATCAGCTTCCTAGTGTTCGAGAAGTGTAAATACAACAGGGCACAACAGATGTGATCAACAGGGCTCATCCAGCGACCATAGGAGACAGCAGTGCGGGGGGAGGGTAGGGGTAGTTGGGTTTAAGTTTTAGTTGGGGGGTAGGGAAGGAGGGGGATCGAATACGAATATGACTGGAAGTCAGCACTACAGAACTAGAGGCAACAATAGTGCAAACATAACTGATAGGTGGAATTGATGTGTATTAAGGAATAAACTGAGATTGCAAAATGACAACATGTAAAGATGATACAGTGATGAGAGGAATATATGTAAAAGGCAATAAAGTTTGTTTAAAAAAAAATAAGACTGATTAGCCTACCCCCCTTTCTACTGAAGCTACATGATTATATTTAGAAGATCTCTGGGGTTAGTTACAGACTCAGTACTTTCGCATACATAGGTGGAAGTCCTACATCGCAGCTGATGCAGCACTCTGGCTCATTGCGTTTTCTTCAGAATCCCTGTCCTCAGTTATATGACAAGACATGTGAGTTCACAAACAGCAGCCTCATTCTCTTGTTATATCTAGGTGCTAGAACCTGACCAGAGAGAATAACAAGGGACATTGTTGTTTGACCTTGTCTAGTGTGTTCGGGCTAAATCCCAGGAAATTCAATCACCATGCACTTGGGCATGGGCTAATATTTAAGAAATGAAACGGGAAGACAGACGAGGAGGTACTGCCCTGTTTCTCACCGGTAATCTTCTTTACTCTGAGTCCTGGTCAACCCATTCCATTCCTGAGCCCATCTCTCCCTTCCTGTTTCTGCTGATTGTTTTTGTGTTTTTCTTTTACTTGGGTTTCTTTGATATTCTCAGGATGTTTTGGTGATGCACTTCTACCTTTATGCTTGGAGTGTAGGCAGCGCCATATTGGGGGAAGTGTTTGACCTCTGCTAGGTGAAAGGTTTCTGTGGAGCAGACAAACTGCTCATATTTAAAGAATGGAAGGGGAAGACCAGGACTTGGAGTAATGAAGATTACTGGTGGTTAACCAGGCATTATGAAAGACTCATGCTTGGGCAAGTGGACCAAAGGGAGTGTTCAACCCTTGACATTTTCTCGACTGAGTGATATTGTCAGTACCTGTATAGACGATGATCAAAACAAACAGGTCTGAGCACAGTTCAAGGTTTTTTTGATAGTATGAAGGCGACTAGAATCAGTTTTCTCACCAGGATGCTTGCATGATCTGCCCCATAGACGAACTACGGAAAAGTGATCTTCAATTTTTATCTATCCAAAGGAACAACAAGCCAAGCAAAAACCCTCATTTACCAGTATTGATTGAGCAGACTCACCCTCTCAACTCTCATGATAAATTCAGCAAATGAGTGGCCGCTATCTTGGGTGTTCTATTTATACCAAGGGGAAATCCCACAAATCAGAAAACCATACGGTCCAACTTGGAAGTGGACCATGATCACATCCTGTGTCTTAAAAATTATTTCTACTTTATCTATTCTCCCTCTTAAGTGCCACATTCTATTTTCAAAACATCGAATTTAACTAAAATCACCCATCAAGAAATTAAACTCAATTAACAAAAGCAAAAAAAAAACTAACATTTTTTTAATAAGAAGTGTTATGCAAAGATAAAAAAAAAATACCAAATGAGAAGGAAAGCAAATGACAGACAACGTGGGAATCAAACCTCTGTCCACTACCGCTTGTGACCTCCTAATGACCACACGTACTACCACCACTTCCATATCCCATTACTTTGTATGGTTCACATCACTTCGTAGCATCCTGAGCCATACTGCTCATTATCAATAGGAACACAAGAGAAAGAAGACAAAGAACAATGAAAGTGGGGACTAAAACCTATGTTTGTTATCATTTGTGCCCTCAAAATAATCACATATACAACCACCGTATCTATTTCCCACTATCCTGTAAAAAACACATACTTTTTTAGCATTTCAGTAGTCCTGATTATTATCATTAGAGAATAAAATGAAGACAACGTGCGATGGGGGAATCAAACCTATGCTTCCTATCTTATTTCTTACTGTAATACCCACATGTGCCATCACCATGTTCATTTCTCATTGCCACCTCACTTCCAAACATCCTCGGTCTTAGTTGGATATTCTTATTTAAGTTTCTGGGGGCACTGGTTTTATCACTACAATTGCGCATAGACTGTTGCTTCCTTTCGGCAGAGGGACCTCCCTCACTAACGTGTGAGAAGCCAAGATCAATTGTATCCCTTGTGGGCATCGTGGCACTCATGGCGGTGTCTCTCTCTGCCGATGCACTATGAATAGTCACTGGGTTGCTAAAGTGCCAATCAAGCTAATAAGCAAGGTAAATGGGATAACAGCGATGCTAAAGACCACTACTGTCACAGAGATTTCTCTGGGTATCCGCAATCAACCACGGTCCCGCGTAGAGGCTTTATCCTTTAGCCGTGAGAGGTGGCCCAGCCCTGCCTCCTCTGGGCGATGACAGGCATAGGCGGGCCTCGTCTTGGCCTGGCCTCCTCCCGGCACAAACTGGGCGTATTCTGCTTGTCTCCCACACTGCGGGAGATTTCAGGTGCTTAAGAGCACTGAGTGCCCTTCCTCCAGGGCAAAATAGTCTGGGCCTTCAAGTCCGGGCACCCACTCCTCTCATCTCCTCATACAGGTGTCTCAAGCTGCGGGACATGTCAGGCACTAAAAGGTGCTGTGTGCCCCGTCTCCCAGGCAAAGCAGTCCAGGCCCTGAAGTCCGGGATCTCACTCCTCCCCTCTCCTCTCCTCTTACAGGCATTGTCATACTATCATAACTACCTCAAAATTGGAAGAGGCATGTCTTTTCCTCTGTAACTGAAAACAATAAAAACATGTCAGCTACTATGGTGTGCCTCCATGATACTATTGTAGCTTCTGTAAGTGAAGACAATAACATATGTCAGCCAAGACAGTGTTATAGGATTGTATTTAGTCTCCATTTTAGTTTTCCTTTTTAACTTATCATCTTTTTAAGATGATGGTTTAAACATGTTTTTCACTAACACGATAATATGCCATGCATGCATTAATTTAAGATAGACCTTGTTATTCTGTAGTCTGCACTGTTCCAGGAACACACATACTAGAACGTGATGTCCTTACTTTATTATGTGTTTCTAGGAGACAACTTTATTTCTCCAGACTATGTAAGAGGTTTTTCTGCCCGTCTAGCAGAATGAGATAAGGCTGGCGTTTTATTCTTTAAAACGTATCTGTTTTCAAATCAGTAAGAGGCACTTCACACCAGAGTTATCATGAATGCTGCAGAGAGCTGTGAATGAGATACAGCCCGCAAGCCCCCACATTCATTCTGAGAAGAAAGATAGCTGTGCAAGATGTGTGCAGGCTTACACACTCACACAGAGTGCCTTTGTTGATGCACTGAGGATTGCTTACTGAGACATTACACCAAAGTATGGGGTTAGATCATTCTCACTGGTTCTGGCAGAAGGGTACTCCCACAATGCTCTCAGTAGTAATAGATAGGAATAATGTTAGGAACAATTAACATGGTTGGATTGTTTGTGTTTTTCACCATTCTAATGATTATAACAACAAAGTATTTTACCTGTGCAATTATCACGGTTCATGTTTTACTTACAAGGATTAGATCTTTTCAATAAACATTGCAAAATATTTTATTGTCTCTTCTCTTTGTAAAACTTTGGGAATGCAAAAGTTACAAATGAAATGAGTTTGTCAACTGTGGGTCTGGGAGCAACTCATAATAAACTTAGACCATCATGATATAAGAGTCTGGAGTCTATTTTTCTCTCTCTCACATCCTCTTTTATTGTTCCAATGAGAAGGCACAGGAGTAGTATGATAAGTAGTTCTCCTCTTCTTCTTTGTTTTACAGGTGCAGAAACGCCAGAACCACCAATTAGGAAGCTCCCCTCGAATGAAGAGGAAACCAACGGTAAGTTCTCATGGGTAAATTGAATTGAGCTTGGAGGAAGGTTTTTTGTAAAGGAGGTCACCAACGTAAAAAAAAAAAAAATCCTTGACCCATCACAAAGTGCCCAGGTTGGCTACTGCAAAGCCATGTAAATCTTAGAACCTGGTTACTTCACCAGGCTAAATTTAAACTACCGATATTCAAACAGAGGTTTAGGCGGTGTCTTGTAAGGGCAAAAACATGAAAGGAAAACAAATTTCTATATGATTGTAAAAATTGCTCACATTGTCATCGCAGTTATGAAGAAAGCATAGTGTGACTCAGGCAAGGGAGATTTTTGTATGGGAGAGCAATCTTCTTCCCTTCTTACTGCCTCCCACCTCCCACTCGTCCCCAGCACATGAGCACATACCTCATTCAGACATGCTCCTTCAGGAGCGTTGTGGCTGTCTCTTAGAACCAGTTGTCTCCTGCCACTCCTCCGACCTCAGGAACAGCTCCCAGTTCACATCGCTAAGCGGAAACTCAACCATCCGGTAATCTTCTTCTCCACACTTGTTCGGCATCCTCTTCCTTGCGTCTCGCTCTTTCTCCAATGGACCGCCCTTTGTCTTCTCTTCTGGGATGTTGAGGAGCCAATCTCCTGGGGGCTGGTTCAACGCATTGTCCATCATGGAAGACCATGTGTTGCCTTCTGCCCCTTCTGGCTATTCTTCAGAGGCATTAAAGGTGCAAGCATCCCAGGGGGACTGTCGAGGGATCAAAAAGACTTCTCATGACGTGTTTGTAGAGGGGAAGGGCCACTAAATAGAGCAATTTACTCCCTCCTCACCATCACAGGGTTAGATGCTTCCATGAATTTCTTGGGAATAAGGGTGGTCATGTTCAAGTTTGCCTACAGCATTTACAACTCTGGAGGTTTAGAAGTTTAGATGCGGTACTGTGAGCTAGCCGGACCAACATTTACTGATGATATGAGTAGACTCATCTCTATATTGTGAAGTTTTGTTGCCCTAATACACAGTCCTACTAAATTCGTTGGAACTGCGTAACAATAGTAAGCAGACATGATGCCAAGATATCTGCGTGTGTATAAGAGCTTCTCTTTTAATAAGAAGAGAATGAAGACTCTGAAAGCAGTGATAAGATAGAACTAGAAGAGACATAAATAGGCACAGTTACAGTGTACACAACAGTACGTCTGTTGTCATGGTGCAAAAGATGGGATACAACGCATACACTTCTGGGGCAGATATATTGATGATATCATAATAATTTGGACAGGCTCACCAGGGCAAATGATTTGATGTATACAAGGTGTTTTCCTTATGTAGATTTTCAAATAAAGTCTGGATTATCGAGTACCCTTTTGAAGCGAACATTGTTGGGACTGGGAATCTATTTCAGCATTTTTTTTCTTAAACATTGAATGATACAACAGTAACTGAGTGCCTCTTCCATTCTGAAGTAATATTCATGGCTTGTTTATTTTCATTTGAGTATGGGGTGGAATGGTATGGAAAGTGTCACACTTGGATGTCTGACACAAAACATCAGACTCTGCCACTGGTACTCACCACCCCTACATCGAAGAATGGCCTGTGTTGTATGATGTTGATGTGAGAATGCTGCACAGAGTCATGATGTTACTGTGGGACAAGCAAAAGGGGTTCAAACTTGCAGATAAACATCCACAAACAGCCTGTGCCAATAAACAGGCTGAATACATTTGTTCTCACTTCTGATGTCATAACTGTCATGTTGAGGCTACCTGACCTGAGCTTTGTTCTGGTTGCAGTACTGTAGTATCTTTGTGCTATGTGCTAGCCATGGCATTGTTCCATTTGCAGTTCTTTAGTGTCTTTGTGCTAGCCATGGAATTGTTTCATTTGCAGTACTGTAAAGTCTTTGTGCTCTATGTTAGCCATGACTTTGCTCCATTTGAGATGCCACGATCTTTGATGTTCTATTTATACCGAGGGGAAATCCCACAAATCAGATACAAACCATACGTTTTAAATACCAGTGCTGAATTTGTTTGCCTCTCAAAGGTTGATAAAATGTAAAGAAAAAATGGAAGTGAACCAGTGTTTGGGGAGAGGATTTCTCACAAGGGCAAAGCAAAATAGACTTCAGGTCAAATTGCCCTAGATGAAAACAAAGGTTACTACTGATAGAGCCCAGGCGAAATGTAGTTAAAAAATTCCTTTCCCAGATGGTAATACAGTTCAGTGCTGGTACTTGTTCGGATGACAAATAAGTCCCCCGAAACCGGCTTGGTCAATATCTCTATTCTCTCCATTGGCAGCTGCCAGCCTCATAAAAACCTTTTTCACCCTAGCACCTTCTCCTCTGGCAAGGGTCAGGGGCGATCTTAATAAATCAGGTCTGCCTAGACGTAATGCAATCACAGAATCCTATGGCCAAAATCACAGGCAAGGCAATCAGAAATACCTTAATTTTTTAATGTCACTTTCAGATTTTTCCATAGTGCACTACAAAACAAAAGTGGGGAAGGCCTAATGTGATCTTTCACATAGGCTCAGCCCAACTTCACATGCAGAAATTAATTGGGACTGCATAGGCCTAATCCCAACAAGCACCTTCGAAATGGGTTCTCCTCCTGTTGTAACCTGATGCAGTTGCAAACGCCACATATTGCAGCCCCATACATTAGCACGGGTAGGCATTTCAATGTATACATTTTTAGAAGAGGCAGTACAGGTTTACTGCCTAATTTTTGGGCCAATCTAAACACAGCCCCAAGTGCATGATTAAAATGGAGGCAGCGGTTAGAGAGGCAAAGTAACTTAATACTGTGAGAGTCAATGGTCCATAAAAGAAACAAAATTATCAAAGGGACCTTGTAAACCGTTAGGTGTATGTGAGACAAGGACAGCATCAGCAACATAAGGAAAAGTTGGAACTGATGTGGAGTTCACCCTAGGTAAATCTTTCAACTATGCTGTTGGACAAGAATTCAAAAATTTATTTGAAAAATGAAAAAGATTGGTGCCAAGATGCACATGTTGAGATAGTCCAAATTTATTGGTGAGCTCACCATCAGTACCGTACCTGACCATCGCTGATTCCCCCAATGTAGTGCGTGTGAGAAGTCTATTAAATACTGGGTAAGCATATCTGTGTGGGAATGTTCCATAATGTGGAATGATTCACATGGCTGCAAGCACTGTTGATGTCCATAAATGCAAGGAAGATGGAGCACTTTTTAGTGATTGTGTATTTTCCTTTTAATAGATTGCATCTTCATAATGATGCCCAAGTCTATATCCTGTGCTGGATGATACATCCTACTACGTTGACCACAGAGCCTAACAATTATATTGATCAATAACAAAGATCCTGCCTATTACCTTTCTTGCAGATTGGAACTATAATGGCAGTTTGAAAAGAGACAGGAATCTTGCAGAATACTACAGGGTTCAGAGCAAGGGTTGCTTTGCTTGCAGTCCAAAAGGTGCTCATGCAGGCAACAGTTCCTTCATTATTATGGAGCAGTGACGCAGTGGCAGTGTAAAAAATGAGCCACGTTGCAACACATTTACAACATGACGCACCCAGAGAAATGCATCACGTTGTAAAGCCCTGGCCCACATTATACCTTTGTCAGGTATAATGTATGCAGGGTGGGCGTTCCGACGCAAGAAAGCCTCATAAAAGTGACGCAGTGAAATCTACAAGATTTCACTGCGCCACTTCTACGACGCCACTGCATCAAAACCTTACGCCTGCTTGAAGCAGGTGTAAGGAGTGATGCAGCACAATAGGTATAGGCCTTCCTGAGCATTGCTGGAGTTGCGTCGTGCTTGCGACACAACTCCAGCAATGCGTGGCCTTTGCGCCAACAGATGTGTGATGCATCTGTCAATCCTTGCGCCATAGAGCGCCATATTGTAAATGAGTCGCATCCATGGTGGCGCAAGGGTTCTTTTGCGTGACGCAAGTAAACTGACGCATCTCTGCTATGATGCAGAGATGCATCAGTTTCTTGTAAATCTGCCCCTTGGAGTCTATTGTTCTTTTTCGCACATACTCTTTTATTGTTCCAATAAGAAGGCACAGGAGTCGTATTATAAATAGTTCTTCTCTTCTTCTTTGCTTTACAGTTGCAAGAAAGCCAAGACCACCAGGGAAGAAGCGCCCCATGAATGAAAATAAAAATAAAGGTAAGTGCTCACGGCTACTTTGTATTGATCTTGGAGGGAGGGTTTTTGAAATAGGTCACCACCTTAAAATAAAAAATCTCTGACCCATCACCAAGTGCCCAGGGTGGCTACTGCAAAGCCATGCAAATTTTAGAAACTAATTACTACACCGCCGCGGGACGCCACAACCTTGCTTGCCATGCTGTGGGGGACTCCAAGCCCCATAAGACATCTTGCCTGCCTGGAGGAGGGGCTGCAAGCACTTAAAAGCGCCAACGAACACCCGCGACGCGGGACACGTGCGGGCCGCGCCTTGCTTGTCATTGCCTGGAAGAGGCAGGGCAGGACCACCCCTCTTTCATCTCATCCCCGGACTGTGCTACTGTTCACCATTGGCTCCCAGCAACCCACTAAGGTACTGTGCTAATTTTTGTCACGCTTGTGGAGATTCTGTGTAGAGCAAAAGACGCTAAAAAGAACTAATTTGCTTGAACTCTTTGTCCCGAGCATAAGACCTATCAATCCACCTTTGCAATTAGAAAACGTGGATTTTATATTCAATTGTTGCCTGGGCAAAAGCCATTCTGTGGACTACCATCTGCGAACAGCTGCGAATAGTTGTAATCATCTTAACTAGGTTAAATTATGGGCAAAAGGAAAGCTATGGAGGGAACGGGCAGGAAGCAGTGTTAACAGCGGGGTAGGCAAGGGGAAAAAGGCAAGGAAACTACACAAACATGCAGCTAGCAATTGTGTGTTTAATAGAATAGATACCCTCATTAGTGAATGCGAGGGTATCTTAGTTGCGGAACCAACAGTGCCCCACAATGATGGCCAATCCCCTCACAACCCCACCAGCCCCCCGTCCAACTACCATTCCCACAATGTTCCATAAACACGCTCGAAAGGGAACTCCCGACCACAGCAATACCACACTAGCGGTGCAGACAGCAGGACAAGTGAGGGACCTCCACCCCTCAAAATCCTCCACTTGTAATGATGAGTGTCCACTTGGCCCCTCTATCCCTTGTACAAATAGATTTGCTCCATTGGCGGTCACGCCTGACAACGCCACAGACGAAGTGCCCCAGCCATCTAGCACACCGCAAACAGAGCATAATGAAGAGCAAATCTTGGCACCACAAGACACTCCCCAGCTTATTAGCACCCTTAGGTCTGAGATAGTAACCATGAGACATATGATCGAAGAACTTACTGTCCTGGTCAAATCTCTACTCCCTAGGCCCTATCTGGTCAACAGCAGGTGAACCATTTGCCCTATCACGGCCAACAATTGTATATGGCGAGTAGGTTGTCTAGTAACGAAAGGGGCATATCAGGCTTTGGTTCCCCTTTACCCTCAATACTTCTTCCTAATTGCATCCCCCCAGCTATGAAGATTGACCACCTACACAACCCATAGGCCAATACACTTGAAGTCCACTGCAACTTAGCTGACCCCTGGGCCCTTATAGATCATGCTGGACCTTCTAGTTTACTATTGACAACGTGCCCCCTCGCAAAATCCCACTAGCAGAGTCAATAACCATGTACTCCCCCCTTCCCGCACGTCCCAAATGTTTTTATGGTTAATGTCCCTAGGCTCAGCCCAAAGAATGGCCCCGAAAGTGAAGATTCCCTAAAAAATAAAGCCATACACTGGATTCGCCATGTCAGGGGCTGCCGCTCAGTGATATGCGAGGATATCATTAGGGCCCGAAGATGTTCGTTCCCCCCTCAACCCCATGACTGTATTGAACTCATCATGTCCACTGCTTATCTGGCAGAGAATCTTCTTGCATTAAAGTACCGTACCTGCCCCCTGGCACTTCACCCATACAGTTTAGACGGTTCCCAACAATCACAGGGGGTGGGACACTTGCCACCCCAAGGGGAGGGACATCCCTGGAAGCCATCGACTGACTACAATATGAACTCCAACTGTACCAGGAACAAAACATCACCCCTGCCAAACACCAAGTGTGGCCCTTATAATATCTCACCCCCTTCCGTCGATTATGACTCACCGATAGCTAACAAGGGGACGAAGGGGCCAAGTAATCCCTCTGACAATGCTCAGAGGGCCCAGGAGGTAGAACCTTGCTCACACCCAGACCCCGCTGTACCGCCCATCCCCTAGCGCTGTCTAGACAATTAACCTTGAGCAGAAGTGCTGGCGCCAAACCCCCATCAGTTGAAGATTATATCTTGGAACGTGGCAGGGCTAAAGAACAAACTGCTACTCCCCCATTGGAATGAACTGATAGAGGGATTCGACATCTGCATCTTCCAGGAGACTTGGAGTTTGGTCCCACTATACAAATCAGGCATTGCTTGTTTCTGCTCACCAACTACCACCAAGGGGAGAGGGCGTCCTTCGGGGGATTGATTATCTGGGTGAATATCGCCCTGGGCCGCCGAACCATCATGCAGCTAATCTCGAGCCCCGACATCTTGAAGCTCACCATCAAGGGACCCAGGTGAGGGGGCATCCTAGACTTGTTTAATGTCTATATCAGAAGGACCAAGGGGGGGGCAATCCATCACCATTGTTACATCACTGGAACAAGCTCTAGTTAGCTGTTCGCCCCATGCCAGAATTGTGGTTGCAGGAGATTTTTATTGCACCTTTGAGCCTTTGAGCTCAGAGGACATGCTGGGGGTTGAGGGATACAATAGAACATGGGCTGTCCCCCCACTCAATATACCCCCTGTCAAAGGATGGACCCAGTTAGCTATCCAACTCAATGCACTTACTTTGGAGTTTGGTCTGAGGGCAGCTAACGGTAGAACTCCCTCAGACATCCAGGAGGCAAATATTGTTAACAGAGTTAGCTGCCCTTCACAAATTGATTACATCTTAATTGACGCAAGGCTTTGGGGTAAAATGATAGATATGTTTGTGGGCACTACTACCGACAGCGACCACAACCCCCTTCTGCATGAATATGAAGACCATGTGGGATGTACCATGCCACCCTCAGACCATTCGGATTTCAACCTTTATCACTGAGATCGCTCCTTCCAACTGCAAAAGGTTCTTAAAATGGCACAAGGTCTCTCTGCAAGATTCCAAAATAGCGGGCATCCGGGAAGTCTTGACCACGAACACACTAGAGCTCCATGCTGCAGTCGTAGCTCCAGGCGGCCGGGTAGTAGTCCCTGCCATTCATTTACGTACAATGTAACAGTTGAGTTCTTATTTTCAAGCACCTAGCAAGCGTAGCAAATTGGGCGCTCCTCTAAAAAGCCTGCGCCCATGGTACACGAAAGAATGCAGGCTTAAAAGACAGGCCTTAGCTCTAGCAATCAGAAGTAAGAACTGCCCCCTGGTTAAGATAGCAAGAATGGACTATAGAGCTGCCTTGCACCAAACAAAGATCAAGTGGGATGAATTGCACTGGCAGGACTTGAAGAATGCCAGCCTTGCAAAAGACACTAACCTATTTTGGACCCTAGTGAGCCGGGGCAACAACAGGGATTTAGGTACTTTCTCCAATCACATTGCAAGCCAAGACTGGCACGATCATTTTGGGAAACTGTATTCCGCTGCAGAGGACGCATGTCTGGAGGGGTCATGCGACCCCCTAGACATCCCTCTAGCAGGGAATGCTAGCAAACCCTTCTCTTTGGCCGAAATAGAAGCAGCGATAAAGAAGATAGTTCCCGCCAAAGCTCCCGGACCAGACGGCCTGCCCGGAGATTTATTCCTCGCTGACCCCAGAAATTGGTCACGGTATATTCGACTACTTATCAATGCTATAGCCGGTGGCTGCCCAGTGCCAGAATCTTGGAAGGGCGCAGACGTGGTCCCGATCTATAAAAAGGGCGCCAGAGAAGACCCCTCAAACTACAGACCAATTAGTCTGATCTACGCAATGCAAAAGGTGTTTGGTTGGGTGCTGTTACGGAGAATTCAATCTTGGACAGAGGAGGAAGATGTCCTCTCCCAATACCAGGCTGGCTTTAGGGCCAGCACTGGAATGATCGATCAGGTATTTAGGCTACTCCTTATATACTGGAAAGTCATGGTGATCGGCAAGGGCAGTCTTTATCTTGCATTTATCAATCTAAAGACTGCCTTTGATCTGGTACCTAGGAATAGGTTGTGGCAGATCCTTAGAGATATGGGCATCCCTCCTCTAATACTCAATTTATTTGTCCGGCTTCATGAGGTTAATTATGCTCAGTTGAGATGGGGGACCCAAGGCCAGCTTACAGAACAGATTGCCGTTGGCAGGGGAGTCCGCCAGGGCTGTGTCATGGCCCCCACCCTGTTCTGTTTATATGTGAACGGGGTGGTGAGCTTTCTTCAAGAAGATCCAGCTGATGCTCCAGCCCTGGTAGGTGACAAAGTACCGACCCTCCTGTTTGCCGACGACACCTTGTTGGTGTCGAAGACCCCAGTTGGGTTACAAAAACGAATGAACAGATACCAATCCTTTTGCGATTCTCAAGGGTTAGTCATCAATACCTCTAAAACAAAGCTCATGATATTCAACCCCCACAAATCCTTTAGAAACAACCTTACTTTGAATGGCACCCTCCTGGAGAGAGTCAGCACTTTTGACTATCTTGGCATCCGACTCTCAGATAAAATGCTATGGAGGCTCCATATAGCCAAAATGCTCATGAGCCATAAACGCGTGGTCGGGGCACTAGGCAAAGAACAGTGCTCCTCGTACAGTAGGCCAGTTTCCCCGGCCCTTACAGTCTATGACGCTAAGGCAGCTAGCGCAGCTCTGTATGGAGCAGAGTTATGGGGGTTCGATAATGTAGATGACATCTGTAGATCCGAGCACAAGTTTTTGAGGGATCTGGTGATGCTCCCCCGCAATGTCCCACTACCACCTTTAATGTATGACATGGGCAGGCCAAGCTGCGCACTTTGCTCTTCTGGGGCCGTGTAAGGCGCACTCCAGAGCTCACTAAATACGCCACAGCACTAACTGAGGTGATGAGCCTAGACGTGGATCATAGGGTTAAATGGATATCAAATGTTAGGAAAACCTTGACGCTATTGGGTCTCAAAGAATCATGGGATAGCCAAAACCCCCCAAATAAGATGGAGCTCAAACGCATATACTGGGATTGGACAGACAACCAGGAACTCAGTAAGTCCAACGCATGAAGGCTAACGGAAGAATTCTTTAATCACAAGCAGACCAGAAGCCTTGAGCCTTACTTGGACATCATCCAGGTCCCACGAGATAGGGCATTGTATATCCATTTTAGGCTTGACACACTTCCAGTCCATGCAATAACAATAAAATGGCGTCCACCCAAACACACAATAGAAGGTTGCCCTTGTTGCAGAGCCTCGCTGGAGTGTGTTGCCCATGTCATGTTTGCCTGCCCAGCCTATAACACCGCGAGGTCCAAATGGCTGAAACCGATCTGCAGACACATGGGCACCCGCGACCATCGGGTTGCTTCGCATTCTGAAATCCGACTCAAGAGCTGTTTTTGCTTGTGGGGTGGCTAAGTTCTTAAGCCATGCTTGGACAGTTAGGCAAAAAGCCTTATGAGGAGTGCCTTAATTTTATATTCTAGGTCACACTGAGAAGTCATCCCAACCCAAGAAAGCCTCTTTATAATGTAAACGCACTGGCACTTCACACAAGCCCATTGGGTTGCATTGTCAAGTTTTTACTTTTTAAACTATTGACATTTAAATTATGCATAATTTTAGCAAAGAATTTGTAGAAATTTTTATTGTACAGCTCTGTCGATAACTATTTTATGTCTTGTGGTGCAACAACATGTTTAAATGTACTGAGTAAGCACATTCTTCAGACCAACCATGTATTAACTGATTTTTTGCATTATCTCAATTTTCTACCTTTTGTATAAATATTGCACAATGCTTTTATGATACAAGTTATCGAAATAAAGCAATTGATGATGATGATTACTTCACCAGGCTAAATTTAAACCACTGATTTTCAACCAGAGGTTTAGGCGGCGTCCCGTAATGGGCAAAACGTAAAAGGAAAACAATTGTAAAAATTGCTCAAATTATCATCACAGTTATGAAGAAAACATAGAGTGATCACCCTCTGTCTACTCTTCTGGGGTCTTGAGGAAACAATCTCCAGGGTATTGGTTCAATGCGTTTTCCGTCATGGAAGACCACGGGTGATATTAATTCTCCCCTCATAGCAAAAGGAGGAACAAATCTGGTTCCGCTGCAAGTCTGGCTTCTCTAAGTAACAGTCCTTCACTTTCTGATAATTTATCCTGCACTCCCCCCAAGAATATTTTGATTTTTTCGCTCTTCCTGTTATTACCACCCCATCCAGTTTTAAGTAACTGCAAAACCTCCTGTAATTCCTTGTCACATTTTAGTTCCGATCTCTATCTTTCTTCTGACACAATGGCTGTACCACCTTCACAGACCATTTCCTGATCACAGTCTTTGTCATTGTTTTCAAAATCCTTATCATGAGCTTCCTTATCAGAATATTGTGTTTGCTAGGTTTTTATCAACTCCAGGAATGCATTGTATCTTAAAATCATACTCCTGAAGAGTGACCACGGTTTTGGTGCTCTTTCTTGAAACTGCATCAATTCATTTTTTAAAAATGTTTCACACAATGTTTTGTGGTCTGTTCTAATTTCGAATTTACTGCCCCATAAAAAATATTTACTTTTTCTGAACCCAGAACACTGTAAGGGCCTCTCTTTCTATGACTGAATATTGTTTTTCTGAACCTTTCAAACTTCCAGAAAAAATAAAATGGTACATTCTGAGCCTTGCTCAACTTGTTTTAAAACTGTTCATAATCCTTTAAGACTTGCATCTGTCATAAGAATATACTTTTCCTTAGGGTCAAAGTTCTTTAGATTAGGTTCTAGACTCAATCTTTCCACCCCTTACTTAAACTCTTCTTCACAGGCAAAATCCCAAACAAATTATGTTCCTTTCTTTAGCAATTTTCTCACTGTTGAGCACATTTTGGCAAATCCTTTCACAAATTTCTTAAGTATTCTGCCATACCGAAAAAATTGCATTAACTCTTCTTTGTTAGATGGTGATTTCAAATTGCCTATAGAATTAATCAGATCTTCTTTGGGGGTTATACATTTACCTTAAGTGGTGTGATCTAAGTAGTTAATGGATTCTTTCCTGAATAAAATTTTTTGTAACCTTGCAGTGAGATTGCAGAGTTCAGGTTTTTCTACTACCTATTTTACCGTCCAATCATGCTCTTCTGCATCTTTTCTAAAAACTAAAATATCATTTTGATATATGCTTACTCGTTTTAAGTCCCTTCTCCAAAGATCTCCGAAAAACAGATGCAGCAGACACCAACCCATATGGTAACCTTGCATACTTGAAGGTTCCAAATGGAGTGATGAATGCTGTAATGACACTTGACCCTTCCTCAAGTGTAATATGATGGTATGCTGATGTGAGGTCTATGGTGGAAAATACTTTCGCACCATTAAGTAACGTGAGCATGTCTGTAATATTAGGCAAAGGATATCTATCCATGAACACACATTTATTAAGCTCTCTGAGGTCTACACATAAACGTAAACTTCCATTTCCTTTTATGGCTATTACCACAGGCACTAATCACTCTAATACTTGAACTTCAGCAATGACATTTTTCTAGTTCTAACCACATTTCTTCTTCCACAGCAACTGGGACATGTCTCACTTTCCCACACACTGGTCAGGCATTGTCAACGAAACATATTCTGTGCATAAAGTTGTTCATGCAACCCAGTCTTAGGGAACTTTGACTTTATATCCATGAGAAACTCACACTCTAGAGTTTCATGCTTGTCAATACTATGCAATATAAAATGTTACTTTAACAAAATTGAAGGATCATTGTTAGGATCAAGCATAAGTCCCACGTCTCTCTGTTGTATCCAGTTCAAAATAATGTCACCCTTTTGTGAAATGTATACTTTCTCATTAACCCTGTGTTGCTTATATTCTATCAAACTAATAACATTTCCTTGTACTTTAAGGGGATTGCTCCCATAAGCATAAGGTTCTGTCAGGATTCAATAAGTCAACTTTTGTTTTAAGTTTCCCAGTGTAAAATGTATTTGAAACAGTTGTAATTTTTGCTCCTGAGTCACACAAAACTCTTGTTGTTTCACTGTTCACATATAAACTATGTTGCATTCATGACTACAAACTTGTAAAACATTTTGCCCACATTAAAAATCTGAAGCATCATTACTTTCAAATTTGTGATCTTCAATTTTTGAACTTTTTCCCTTAAATATTTTTCATTCTACATAAAGAAACAAAATTTCCTTTTTTAACAAAAATTACATGTTATCTTAGGACAAAAGTTAATAAAAATGAAAATATTGTGTAGTATAACCGTTCAACAAATGAAAGCAGGAAAGAAGGAGAAGAAATCTATAAAATACAATTATTTCATTCTCTCCACCCGAATTTTGTGCCTGTAATCATCCTGAAATGAAAGAATTTTCATTACATAAATAACAGAACCTAGTTTCTTGTACTCATGACTGTAACCCTTAGGAAAGCTTTGCAACAGTAACTTCGCTCTGTAGCAGTATTACTCCTCAGCAATAAGTTACACCTGATGACTTCAACTTTGCAAATTACTGATGACATGCACAGTAGTAATGATCTGCTTCACTAGTGTGCAGATCACTGAGTGAATGCCAGGAATTAGATTTTAAAGACATTCACTTGCTTCAAATGCTTTGCAAACGTAACGTGCACTAATGTCTTTAAGTGTGCAAATCACTGATAATATGTGCAGTTGCATTGATTTGCTTCAATCGTTTTTAAAGTGTTCAGATCACTGACTAAACACCAAGAATTCAAATTCTATAATGGTCATTTGCACTTAATGAACCTCTTCCATTATGGCTGACATAATGTTTCCGCATTACTGAGTAGTAGAAGTCCACTTTCTATTGCTCTTCTTGATTCAGTTTTCTGATAGATGAAGAGGTCCTCGTTGTCAGAAGGGCTTGAAAAATGTAAGTAAATTCCTGGCATAATATATCAGTTTTAATTAGTGTAATTTACCTCCTGAAACACTTTAATGTGTTCTATTCAGTCCAGCGTTGCTCAAAGAGGGCAATCTAATACCGCAGTGAGAGGAATCAACTTATCGAGCATCACAGATGAATGCGTGTGATAAGAACACAGCACCACTCGAGCGCCTCTTAGTAATCCACACACACTTGAAATTAATATTGCAACACAGCACTGCTCAATTGTGTTAAATGAATCCACTTGAGCGCCCCAGAAAGAAAAAAAATACACATACTTGTGCTAATGACACGCTAAATCACAAATGCCTCCCATTAAAACTATTAAATCCCTGAAGAACTGCCTGCTAGGCAAATCACATATTTCTGTGAACTCTTGTGACAAACTGTAAACGACTATGGGCACTAATATTCCTCAGCCAAACATCTGGTCAATGCTTAAATAATTGAGCCCTTCAGGTATTTGTCAAGCAATAAGCATAATACAGCACAGTGAGGGGAACATGGTGGCTGACAGGCATTGCCGCCTGAGAGCTGTCTGCACTCAATGGCGCATTGCTCGATTCAGCTCACTCACAGTAGCGTTTTTTTTCTTATCTCCAGGAGGGGGGTCCAAGTGGGTGTCCGGGGGGAGGCCCACTGCAGGATTGCAGGCTCTTTTTGTGCGGGGCAAGACATGCTGCACAATGGCTTCCTTAACCCGCCGTAGTTCACCAACGGCGCCCATAGTAGCAGCGGGAGCTGATGTATGGGTGGAGGCTGCGGCATGGCTTGACAGAGGCCGGCGCGCTGCGGCGAAGATTAGCTTCTTGGGCATTGTGAGCAGCAGTAGCGGCAGGGAATTCTCCGGAGGGTCTGGCTTTCATCAGTCCCCCCAGTTGCATCCTCCTTATGAACTGAATGTTGGTAATGAGGGCGACGTTGATTCAAGGCCGTCCATGAACACGGCGACCAAGAAGTCCTGGGGTAAAAGATATCCTTGCGGAGGCCCATCTGATACAGACTCAAGCATGAAAGGTAATAATAAAGGGGTAATTGGGGGGCTGGCAGATCAATCTTCCCAATTTTCTCTAGATCAGCCACTTAATAGATATGTGCTTAGGAGCAGCCATATCTGGGAGAAGGGATTCACTAGGATTTCATCCCAGGTAATATCTTTCTTGCCCCAAAAAAAACATCTCCCCTGCCCTCCGAGAAGGGTCAGTCAGTATAGAGGGGACTTCACTTCCTCACCCTCCCTCTACATGTCCCCAGACAATACTAGTTGTGCAACCAGTGCTAAAAATGGCAGGGAGGAACAGGGCAAAGAGGATAGAATGGGCAAAAATGACTCCTTCGCAGCGCTCCTATTTTAGGGTCCAGGCAAAAGGAGAACAGACAGTGTTGCTTCTGGTCCCCCCTCTTCCCTCGCTGCATCCTGTGACTGTTCTCACTTCTAAACTACATAAAACCAGTAATAAAATGGAGAACTATGGTGTGTTAGACCTGTCAGCCCTAGGGTGGTCTTACCCTGTTTTTTTCCCTTTCTGCGCCTCATTTTTGCCACCATATTTTTACTGGACCTAGGTCTCCGGGCGCCTTGCCACTGCTGGTCAGTGCTGAGGTGCAGGTGCTCTCTCACCAAAGATGGCTGCCACAGGCCCCTGCTACTGCAGAGGGCCTTCCACACATACACGCTAGTCGCCAGAGTCAGGCTGGGACAAGGGATACAGTAGCCATCCCGTCTCCGCCTCTGGGCCCCATAGCTAGGTAGGTGGAAGGTTCCAGAACCTTCCGGGCTGTGGGAGGAGTTACACTTTGCCGCCTTTGGGAGGGTCACCTGACCTAGGGGTATAAGAGGCTTGGAGGGAAAACCTGGAGTTAGTTAGGTTGAGGCACCGCTGAACCTGGGAGAACCTGCGCTGGAGTACAGACTTTAGGGCCTAGGGGGAGACCTACACTACTGCCGCTGACAGGGTCAAGGCCCTGCTGCCGTAAGATAGATGAGGAACGCCCACCACCCACTGATCTTGCCCAGTGTGAGGGGACCCAGGGAACCATCTCCAGCGTGCCAGGAGGAACATACAACCCTCCAGGAATCACCAACTCACAACCCCCCCTGTTCATAAAGAGACTTTGCTGCATCCAAGAATTTCAGGACTAGAAAGTGAAACCCAGTAAGAGGGGATCAGGAGGCGAAGCGCTGCGTCCTAAGCGCTAGGCCTCCACCCCCTATCCACCTATACAGACAGCTGGACTGTCCCCCAAGAACCATCCTTACACAGCCTGTGAATAAGGCTGTCAGCGCGCCTGCGCTGCAACCCCCAAGTGTGGGGAGAACTTGACCCCCCCCTTTTTGGTCACTGACCTGGTGACCGGATCACCGCCGCGGCCGCCGCCGCTGGAAGAAGGGAACTGAGGCCGGGGGATCTCTCCCCTATTCACAGCTGTGGTGAGGGGCGCCGTCCGCGCCCTCACCGAAATCCCCAAAAGTCACCGCCGGGCCCGAGACCCCTGCCGCTGCCAGCGCGGCCAAGAAGAACACCGCCGCAGCCCGAGGGCCGCGTGAATTCAACTGAGGCCTGCTGCGGCCTTTCGGCCCGTGGACGCTGTCGTCGAGGAGCCGGGGACGCTGACCGCGTCACAGGTCGCGCCCCCGAAAAGGCCGCGACGGGATTGGCCTGCCAAAGCCAATCGCCGGAGAAGAGGCCGTTGCCAGGCAACCACCGAAGGCCGCGACGTGATTGGCCCAGCGGAGCCGAGCTCAACGACGTCAGAGGGGCTCCACTACCAACGGGAGCCCCCGGAAGCAGAGAAGGCCGCGACGCGATTGGCTCAGCCGGAGCCAATCGGGAGGACGTCCCCGGGGCTCCACTGCCAACGGGAGCCCCGTGAAGAATCGCCGCCGCGCCAGGATTGGGCGCCGCCGAGAGCAACGCCCCCAGCACGTCCGGAGGTGAGGAGGACTTGCGGGTGTCTGCGCGGGAGGCCGGAGCCGTCTAAAGGGACTGCCGGCTCCCGCTCCGAGTCCCCACTCACTCCCCTGACTCCACGGGGGCCGGAGGAGGGGCATACCGGCCCCCCAACAAAGGGAACCACCACGCGAGAGGCACAAGAGCCTCGAGAAATTGATCAGCACCGGCCGGAGGGCCGCGAGACTCGCGCCGGGCCCCGCCCCCACCACAGAGGGCCGGGCCAGAGAAGAAGCGCCGTAAGGCCCCACAGCCAGCCACAACACCGCAGGTGAGCCCAGGAGGCCCCTAGGGCTCTAGGTTAAGCCCCTGGGGGCCGGGGGCCACCCTTGAAGAGGGATTACAGAGGGAGGGGGCCTATATTGACATAATATCAAAGGCCAAGCACCTACTATACAGTAGCCTCCCCGGGGAGATAAAGGAGTCCCCCCTTTTGGTAGCCCCCAGCTGCTGGACATGTTGAGGGGTTCCCTGTAGGATTCCCTCCTGCCTAGGGTACCATAGGCTGTACAGAGTACCGAGGCCTGATGCATAGTTGTTAACACCTGAAAAGTGTTGTGCATGTTATAGGCCCTCATTTGTAGTGCACCTGAATCATTAGGGGTGCTGTGTTTTTAAAAGGAACTGTTGAGTGTCTTTTTAAAAGAGTGTGGAATAGTTAAGAGCATGTAATGTATAATTTGCATAATTGAATGCCATCTTGGTCAAGATAAAGGAACCTGATTTTTACTTATACAAGCCTGGTGTGGTGTCCGGTTATTGCGTCGCATTTCTGAGTTAATGTGAGAGTGTGCTGCACAACTGCCTTACACATTGCCTTCGCGTGCCTTTCCCCGCTTTGCGCCATGCTACCATAACGGTCTCGGTAACCCCGTTTCCAACATTGGTGTTCAGCGGTGGGATAAGGACTGGTATTTGTGCAGCACCCTACAGTGACTCAGTGTGCGCCGCAATTGGACACCTAGGAAAATAATAAGTAGGAGGAATTCTATTGTAAATTGCCGGTTGTATTAGTCCTGTGTTAGACCTGCTGCCTTCCATTTAGGACCCCTTCCTTAAGTTGTCTGGGACCCCACCTAGGAGGATGGAGTTTGAGCTAGCCGACCTAGAGAGGTACACGGTGAGCCAGCTCAAGGAGTTCTGCCTAGAGAGGGGGGTGGCCGTCAAGCGAGGTGCCAAGAAGGAGGTACTTCAGAAGGCTTTGAGGGCATGGGTCATGGCCCACCCGGAGGGAAGAGGGGAGGAGGAGCAGAGGGAGACAGACGACCCAGGAGAACTGAGCCTACTGAACATTGACGTCAGCGAGAATGTGTTGCCAGGAAGACGTTCCAGGGCAGGCAGTAGTGCGTCAGGGGGAGTGTGTCAGCAGAGGAATTCGAGGACAGAAGGCAGCAAAGGCAATTGACATTAGAATTGGCTAAGATGGAAAGGGAGCGAGAACAGGCAAGGCTAGCCATGGAGGAAAGAAGGCTTGTACATGAGCTTAGCCTGAAAGAACTGGAGCTCCGAGCCTTGCAAATGGAAATGGAAGGCAAAGGAAATGGTGGCAGCGTACCTACTGGGGTTCCACAGGAGCCCAAATTTTACCTACCCAGGGAGGTGATGGCCAGCTTTAGTGTGGGTGATGACATAGACAAGTGGTTGACGGCGTACGAGGTAGCTTTGGTGGCCCATAGAGTTCCTGAGAGCTACTGGGGAGGAGGACTTTATAGATACATACCTCCACTAGTCAGGGACACACTGCTAACCTTAGAAAAGGGGGATCGAACCAACTACCCTATCATGAGGGAGGCCCTGCTCAGGAAGTTTGGCCTCACCCCTGAGAAGTACCGCCAAAAGTTTCGCAACAGCCACAAGCTCACCACACAAAACTGGGTAGATTTTTATGATTATGCCCGGAAGGCATTAGAGGGTTGGGTGCGTGGCAGCGAGGTTGACAATTACACTGGGCTGTACGACCTATTTTTGAGAGAGCACCTCCTCGAGAAATGTTTTCCGGAGCTGCGCCAGTACTTGGTGGACCGCAAGCTGACCAACCCAAGGGAGCTTGCAGAGGAGGCAGACACGTGGGTCAGCACTAGGGTGTCCCACAAGGGAGCCGGGGCGGATCCCCCGAAGGGTGGACAGGTGTTCCCCCAGAAGAAAGAGGGGGAGATAAAAAGAGGGAGTTCTTTAAAGGTCCCCAAAATAGACCGCCTGGGAGAGGGGTAGGTTTCCCATCCCAATCTGGATACCAGAAACCCACTTACCCTGACAGGAGTCAGCAGCCCAGAACTGTCCGGTGCTACGAGTGCGGGGAGGTTGGACACTACAAGGGGGATGCCCAGTGTCGCAAGAGAACCCCAGCCCCCACAGGAGGTAAGACCCCCGGGGTGGCCAGTGTAGCGCTTGGGGAGGAGTTGTCCCTAGGTAGGGGAGGTGAGTGGACAGGCTTGACCTTAGTTTCCCTGGGGGATAGAGAGATCATCCCAAGGGTGCAGGTACCCGAGAACACTGCCAAGTATCGGCAGAGGGTCCTGGTGAACGGGGAGGAGGTGGAGGCTCTGAGGGACACAGGTGCCAGTATGACAATGGTGAAACGTCAGCTGGTGTCCCCAGAGCAGGTGATTCCTGAGGAGTTCCACCCGGTTGTGATGGCTGATAATAGCCTGGGTCATTACCCCGTGGCCCAAGTTCCCTTTGAGTGGGGAGGAGTGTCAGGTCTGATGAAGGTTGCGGTGAGCCCTGCCATGCCAGTTGACTGTCTGCTGGGCAACGATTTAGAACATACTGCCTGGAGAGAGGTAGAGTTCAATGCCCATGCTGAGATGTTGGGGTTACCAGGGTGGACTTGCGTTATCACGCGGTCCATGGCTGCCCGACAAGGAACTCAGCCCGGGGTGGAGCCTGAAAGAAGGGCCCAGCCCACTGCTGGACGAGGAGAAGTCCGGGAGGAGACACCCGGTGAGATGGATGGGGAACCCGCGGAGGTGACCCAGGAGTCCGCTGAGGTGGTTGGTTTTCCCGTGGGGGACCTGCCGACCCCTGCAGAGTGGCAGGTGGAAGGAGGGCCTACCCGGGAAGAATTTTGCCGGGCACAGAGGGAGTGCCCTACGCTTGTTGGCATACGGCAACAGGCCGACGCCCAAGCAGCTGGAACAGAGACTGGTAATTACCATGTCTACTGGGAGGATGGTCTCCTCTACAGTGAGCCTAAGGCTCCGGTGCATGGGTCCTCAAGGGCCGTGGTGGTCCCCCAATGCCACCGAGCCTTTCTGCTAGAGTTGGCGCATGAGATACCACTAGCAGGACACCTGGGCCAGGACAAGACGTTTGCGCGCTTGGTCCCACAGTTTTACTGGCCCAGGATGCGCGTCACTTCTGACACTTATTGCAAGACCTGCACCACTTGCCAAGCAAGCGGCAAGACAGGGACTAAGGTGAAGGTCCCTCTAGAACCTCTCCCAGTGGTCGATACCCCCTTTGAGCGAGTGGGGATTGACATTGTCGGGCCGTTGGATCCGCCGACTTCAGCTGGGCATAGGTTCATTTTGGTGCTAGTAGACCACGCCACCCGGTACCCAGAGGCAATCCCTCTGAGGACCATCACAGCACCGGTGGTGGCGCGGGCCCTCATGGGGATTTTTACCCGAGTGGGATTCCCCAAGGTCGTGGTGTCAGATAGGGGCACGAATTTCATGTCGGCCTACATGCAGGCCATGTGGAAGGAGTGTGGAGTGACCTACCGGTTCTCCACTCCTTACCACCCCCAGACGAACGGGCTCGTGGAGCGCTTCAACAAAACCTTGACGGGGATGATCAGGAGCCTACCCGAGGACTTGAGAAGAAAGTGGGACGTCCTCTTACCCTGTCTGCTCTTCTCCTACCGAGAGGTGCCGCAGAAGGGGGTCGGTTTCAGCCCCTTTGAGCTGCTCTATGGCCACCCCGTTCGGGGGCCCCTCAGTCTTGTCAAAGAGGGGTGGGAGAAGTCTTCCTCGAAGCTTCCCCGTGATGTGGTCAGCTATATGCTGGCGTTCCGCAGCCAAGTGGCCAAGCTGTGGAAGGAGGCCTCGGACAACTTAGAGGCAAGTCAGGCCGTCATGAAGCAATGGTATGACCGGAACGCGCGGACGGTAGAGTTAGACGCTGGACAGAAGGTGTGGGTCATGGAGCCAGGAGAGCTTAGCGCCCTCCAGGACCGATGGACTGGGCCGTTTGAGATCTTAGAACGAAAAGGCCAGACCACGTATGTCGTCGACATGAAGACCCCCGTCAACCCCACAGGGTGCTCCACGTCAACCGCCTGAAGCCACACCAGGAGCGTTCCGAGCTCACTCTCTTGATGATAACGGATGGAAGTGAGGAGGAGGAGAGTGAGCCTCTGCCAGACCTTCTGGCGGTCCACGAGAAGGATGGTTCGGTAGAGGGAGTAGTCCTCGCCCCATCCTTGACCCCAGAGCAACAGAGGGACTGCCGCCAGGTCTTGGGGCAGTACGCCTCGTTGTTTTCCCTCACGCCTGGAATCACGCACCTGTGTACCCATGATGTGGACACAGGGGACAGTCCGCCAGTGAAGAACAAGTCTTACCGGCTGTCCGATAAGGTCAAGGCTAGTATCCAGAGTGAGGTGGTAAAGATGCTAGAACTGGGGGTGATTGAGCCTTCCAGTAGCCCTTGGGCTAGTCCGGTAGTGTTGGTGCCGAAAGCGGCCCCCCGGGCACCACACCAGAACTTCGGTTCTGTGTGGATTATCGTGGACTCAACTCGGTCACCAAGACCGACGCTCACCCGATCCCTCGGGCGGATGAGCTCATTGACCGGCTGGGAGCAGCCCGGTATTTGAGTACCATTGATTTAACATCAGGATATTGGCAGATCGCCATGGCGGAAGGAGCAAGGGAGAAGACTGCGTTCTCCACCCCCGAGGGCCACTTTCAATTCCAGGTGATGCCCTTCGGGTTGAAAAATGCTCCCGCCACTTTCCAGCGGTTGGTGAACCAGGTGCTGTCTGGCCTAGAGGCCTTCTCTGCTGCCTACCTGGATGACATAGCTGTCTTCAGTAGCAGCTGGGAGGACCATCTGCAGCATCTCCAGGAGGTGCTGCAGGCTTTGCAAAGGGCTGGTCTAACCATCAAGGCCAGCAAGTGCCAGATTGGACAGGGATCTGTCGTGTACCTGGGACATCTGGTGGGCGGAGGTAAGGTGCAACCCCTCCAAGCCAAGATTGAGACCATCATGGCCTGGGAGCCCCCAAGACCCAAACAGAGGTCCG
Organism: Calotriton arnoldi; assembly: GCA_963921515.1. Classification (NCBI taxonomy): domain Eukaryota; kingdom Metazoa; phylum Chordata; class Amphibia; order Caudata; family Salamandridae; genus Calotriton; species Calotriton arnoldi. The sequence continues at coordinate 198,327 of CAWUFW010002500.1, read as the reverse complement.
AGCTTTTCTCGGCCTCACGGGATACTACCGCCGGTTCGTCAAGGGATATGGAACCATCGTGGGCCCATTGACGGAATTGACTTCCAAGAAACAGCCACGCAGAGTAATCTGGACGGCTGCCTGCCAAGATGCCTTTGAGACTCTTAAACGTGCCATGTGCACCGCACCGGTGCTCCGGACCCCCGACTTCGGCCGGGAATTTATCGTGCAGACAGACGCTTCTGAGCATGGCATAGGAGCTGTGCTCTCGCAGCTGAATGACGATGGCCAAGACCAGCCAGTGGCCTTTATCTCCCGACGACTACTCCCCCGGGAACAGCGGTGGAGTACCATCGAGCGGGAAGCCTTTGCTGTGGTTTGGGCGGTGAAGAAGTTGAGGCCATACCTTTTTGGTTGTCACTTCTTGGTCCAGACCGACCACAGACCCCTTCGCTGGCTCATGCAGATGAGAGGCGAAAACCCCAAATTGTTGAGGTGGTCCATTTCCCTCCAGGGGATGGACTTTCGGGTGGAACATCGACCCGGTGTAGACCACGCCAACGCTGACGGTCTCTCCCGGTTTTTCCGCCTTAGTGAAGAGAACTCCCTAGAGGTTGGGAAGCTCTCCCCTCTTTCGGCTGGGGGGGACGTGTGTTAGACCTGTCAGCCCTAGGGTGGTCTTACCCTGTTTTTTTCCCTTTCTGCGCCTCATTTTTGCCACCATATTTTTACTGGACCTAGGTCTCCGGGCGCCTTGCCACTGCTGGTCAGTGCTGAGGTGCAGGTGCTCTCTCACCAAAGATGGCTGCCACAGGCCCCTGCTACTGCAGAGGGCCTTCCACACATACACGCTAGTCGCCAGAGTCAGGCTGGGACAAGGGATACAGTAGCCATCCCGTCTCCGCCTCTGGGCCCCATAGCTAGGTAGGTGGAAGGTTCCAGAACCTTCCGGGCTGTGGGAGGAGTTACACTTTGCCGCCTTTGGGAGGGTCACCTGACCTAGGGGTATAAGAGGCTTGGAGGGAAAACCTGGAGTTAGTTAGGTTGAGGCACCGCTGAACCTGGGAGAACCTGCGCTGGAGTACAGACTTTAGGGCCTAGGGGGAGACCTACACTACTGCCGCTGACAGGGTCAAGGCCCTGCTGCCGTAAGATAGATGAGGAACGCCCACCACCCACTGATCTTGCCCAGTGTGAGGGGACCCAGGGAACCATCTCCAGCGTGCCAGGAGGAACATACAACCCTCCAGGAATCACCAACTCACAACCCCCCCTGTTCATAAAGAGACTTTGCTGCATCCAAGAATTTCAGGACTAGAAAGTGAAACCCAGTAAGAGGGGATCAGGAGGCGAAGCGCTGCGTCCTAAGCGCTAGGCCTCCACCCCTATCCACCTATACAGACAGCTGGACTGTCCCCCAAGAACCATCCTTACACAGCCTGTGAATAAGGCTGTCAGCGCGCCTGCGCTGCAACCCCCAAGTGTGGGGAGAACTTGACCCCCCCCCTTTTTGGTCACTGACCTGGTGACCGGATCACCGCCGCGGCCGCCGCCGCTGGAAGAAGGGAACTGAGGCCGGGGGATCTCTCCCCTACTCATAGCTGTGGTGAGGGGCGCCGTCCGCGCCCTCACCGAAATCCCCCAAAAGTCACCGCCGGGCCCGAGACCCCTGCCGCTGCCAGCGCGGCCAAGAAGAACACCGCCGCAGCCCGAGGGCCGCGTGAATTCAACTGAGGCCTGCTGCGGCCTTTCGGCCCGTGGACGCTGTCGTCGAGGAGCCGGGGACGCTGACCGCGTCACAGGTCGCGCCCCCGAAAAGGCCGCGACGGGATTGGCCTGCCAAAGCCAATCGCCGGAGAAGAGGGCGTTGCCAGGCAACCACCGAAGGCCGCGACGTGATTGGCCCAGCGGAGCCGAGCTCAACGACGTCAGAGGGGCTCCACTACCAACGGGAGCCCCCGGAAGCAGAGAAGGCCGCGACGCGATTGGCTCAGCCGGAGCCAATCGGGAGGACGTCCCCGGGGCTCCACTGCCAACGGGAGCCCCGTGAAGAATCGCCGCCGCGCCAGGATTGGGCGCCGCCGAGAGCAACGCCCCCAGCATGTCCGGAGGTGAGGATGACTTGCGGGTGTCTGCGCGGGAGGCCGGAGCCGTCTAAAGGGACTGCCGGCTCCCGCTCCGAGTCCCCACTCACTCCCCTGACTCCACGGGGGCCGGAGGAGGGGCATACCGGCCCCCCAACAAAGGGAACCACCACGCGAGAGGCACAAGAGCCTCGAGAAATTGATCAGCACCGGCCGGAGGGCCGCGAGACTCGCGCCGGGCCCCGCCCCCACCACAGAGGGCCGGGCCAGAGAAGAAGCGCCGTAAGGCCCCACAGCCAGCCACAACACCGCAGGTGAGCCCAGGAGGCCCCTAGGGCTCTAGGTTAAGCCCCTGGGGGCCGGGGGCCACCCTTGAAGAGGGATTACAGAGGGAGGGGGCCTATATTGACATAATATCAAAGGCCAAGCACCTACTATACAGTAGCCTCCCCGGGGAGATAAAGGAGTCCCCCCTTTTTGGTAGCCCCCAGCTGCTGGACATGTTGAGGGGTTCCCTGTAGGATTCCCTCCTGCCTAGGGTACCATAGGCTGTACAGAGTACCGAGGCCTGATGCATAGTTGTTAACACCTGAAAAGTGTTGTGCATGTTATAGGCCCTCATTTGTAGTGCACCTGAATCATTAGGGGTGCTGTGTTTTTAAAAGGAACTGTTGAGTGTCTTTTTAAAAGAGTGTGGAATAGTTAAGAGCATGTAATGTATAATTTGCATAATTGAATGCCATCTTGGTCAAGATAAAGGAACCTGATTTTTACTTATACAAGCCTGGTGTGGTGTCCGGTTATTGCGTCGCATTTCTGAGTTAATGTGAGAGTGTGCTGCACAACTGCCTTACACATTGCCTTCGCGTGCCTTTCCCCGCTTTGCGCCATGCTACCATAACGGTCTCGGTAACCCCGTTTCCAACATGGTGTAAGAAAGACTCTAGGGCTTAAAGAGACTCTTGTCTCAGAGAACAGATTCCAAGTGTTAGCGGAAGAAGATGACTTGGGACAGGACCAGTAGCCCTTAAGGTCCCCAGCCTCTCAGCCCCCATTTCAAGATCTGGGGTCCAGCACAATGGAAAGGATGATCAGTTGGGCACTGAGAAATTGTTATCCACACAGACAACTGAGGTCAGGGAGCAGTTTGCAGTGTCTGAAAAGAATCAGCAAAAAATTCAAAACACATGTGAGGTCCTTGAAGTAAAGACTGATTCCCAAATGGACAGAGTGGGGACGCTGGAAACATGTCTCCTAGAACTAACGAAAGAGGTGGAATAAAACCAAAAAAAAATACAGATGCTGAAAGCCGGGGATAAGGAATTACGAGATAAATTTGAGTCCCTTTAGAGAAATGCAAGATAGAACAATTTTAGGATACTAAATGTACATGAAGGCTATGAGGGTGGCCAGATAAAACATTTACAATTAGCCTCTTGAAAGAAGTTATGCCAGATATAGATGTCTCTAAAATGGAAGAGGATATACAGAGGGTTCACCGAGACCCGTTCTCCAGATGACCTGCCAGGAAAATACCAAGAAGAATCCTGGTCAACTTTAAAAGTTATTCCCTTAAAGAGAAGTTCCTTTTAGCTGCTCTTAAAGCAGGGTGTTACAAGAAGGGGGATTGGTTTCTGCGCATAAGATTAGACATTTCTAGAGCCACAAAAGATAGGCAGTGGGAACTAGGTAAATTTATTTAGGAGCTCAGGGAACTGGGAGCTACAGCACACATCTGTTTTCCTGCCTCTCTTAGAGTGATGTGGAACAATAAAATAAACAACTTAAAAGACCCAAAGGAAGTAAAAGCATTAGTAGATCAAATTAAAGCACAACAGAAGTAACTGAAACACTAAAGCGGTGGAGCAAAGAATGAGCTCGACTAGGTAATCTTTTAGAATACCTAAAGTCAATAGGGAGGGTTCCCCAGGGAGGGGCGGGAGGGTCAGAAGCAAGAAAAAAACATATAAAATAACACTTGTGTAAAGGTGGTGGCACTCCTCTTTAATGAAATCCACTAAAGCTATTTTGGAGGAATGTGTGGTCGACCTGGTAGGGAGGTTGGCAATCGCAAAGGCTAAAATCTATGGCACTTGGATAGCACGGGTAGGAAATTATGGCCCAAATTCAGGCAACTCCACCCCACTCTGTGGTCTATATTACAAACTATTAGATCTTAACCTCCCCATTATATGGGGAGGGACTTTAACATAATATATCCTGTGGTGGACAAATCCTCCACGAGAGGAAATGCAAATCTACCTAACATGAGGGGTCTGCTGAGCAACCTGATGGATGATATAGGTCTTGTGGACATATGAAGGTTGAAGGGAAGTACTGGGGGAGGCCCAAGGGGAAGATCTAATTTCCATAACAAAAAATATGGGCATCGATCCAGAATAGATTTTTTCTAGGTAGATGTAATAATAATAATAATAATCCGGTATTTTTTAAGTACAAACTACTCACCCCTAAGGGTCACAAGGTGCTGGGGACCGTCGGGGAGATTAAGTGAGCTATTGCCCAGAGTCACATGGTGCTGAGATGAGGTTACACTGGCGCAGGGGATTGAACTGTGAGCCCTGCGCTCCGGAGTCAGCTGCCCTGGCCGCTGCACTACACCTCTCCCACCACCACACTTCTCCTAACAGCAAAAAAGCCACCAAGGTTATTCACATACCAGATCATCTATCCAATCACTCCGCGGTAGGTTTAGAGGTCATGTAAGAGAGTAGGTCCGCTTCTCAGAGATGGACTCCTAATGGAACACTACTTTCAGACCCACAGGTAATAGAGCAGCTGAAAGAGGCTACAAGGGAAATCCTCCTTTTTAACAAAACGTCCATCTCGCTGCACACTGTCTGGGACACATATAAGGCCTATTTAAGAGGCACCTTAATGGGTCTAATGGCAGTCCAAAATAGGAGAGTAAGGAATATGACATTTGTCTACTTGAATCCTCAATACAGACCCTACTCAGAGAAGTTGAGAATGCCCCTGATACCCCTACCTTGATAAACGCTGAAGATCAATTACGAAAGGCTAGGTTAGAGCTGGCGAGCTATCTAGAGGCAAGAGTAAGAAGGAAATGGGAGGATAGTAAACTCTCTCATTATGAATACGGGGAGAGCTGTGGAAAGTTACTGGCCTGGAAATCTAAAACCGAACATACAAGGAATATGATTAAGTCCATCAGAAGTGAGGGAACCGGTGATCTAGCCTCAGGTGATGTAGAGATCCAACACGCCCTTACACACTTCTTTCAAAACCTTTATACAGAAGAACTGGAGGTTGGGGATGATCAAATTGAGGCATATCTTCAAGACTTATTTCACAATTTAAGCAGAGGAAAAGCGGCCAGCCCAGACACTCTTCCGAATGAAATTTATAGTGTCCTAAAAGAAGAACTGACTCCCCTCCTGTCAGAAATGTTCAATTTAGCTTTTATGAACAGATAGGACCTTCCCAATTCCTGGGATGAGGCTACCATAAGCATAATCTTGAAACAAAATAAGGACTCCACCCTCTGTGAATGGTATAGACTGATCTCCCTGTTAAACTGTGACTATAAGATCTTTACATAAATTTTAACAAAGAGGCTAGGAAAGGTGTTCGATGACTTAGTACATAAAAATCAGAAGGATTTCATCAATGGGAGGCAACTACATGAACTGACTCATGATATTATTGGGGTAATAGATCAGACTGGCAAGGAGTGTATTCCTTTGGCAGTGTTGACTTTCGACGCAGCCAAAGCCTTTGACAGGGTCCGCCAGCCCTTCATTTATAACGTAATGGAGCAGTTTGACCTAGGCGAGACATTCCTAGGGGCAGTCAGGTCACTCTACAAAAACCCAATGGCCAGGATTCTAGTTAATGGTAATCTAACCCATCAGATAAAAATCAGAAGAGGGACCAGGAATGGGTGCCCAGTATCCCCACATCTTTTTAGTCTCTATATAGAGCCTCTTGCAAACAAAATAAGAGCAAATGAAAAGATAGCTCCCTTTGTCTGTAACGGGGGGGAGGAAAAAAATGGTTCTAATTCCGATGATTTGATGGTCTACACAGGAGATTTAGGGCCAGATGTAGCAAGCAAAATTGCACTCGCAAACGCTGAAATTCGCAGAATTTCAGCGTTTGCGATCGCAATTCAGCTGTGTGCGATGCAGGTAAGTAGAAACCCACTCGCAAAATAAGAAATCGCACAATTTGCGATTCCCTATTTTGCGAAAGCATTTAGAGAATCGCAATTTGCGATTCCTTAAATGCTATTCTGGGAGACATCGCAAATTGCGATTTTGCTGTAAGGAATCGCAAATTTCCACCAACTTCAGGTTGGTGGTAAAGTGCGATTTCCTTAAAAAATGCAATTTTATGCATGTTTCGAAGTGCTAGGTGGCACACATACATGCCCTTTGGGCATGTATGTGCGCCACATGTGCACACCTGCACATTTCAGGGGTGCAACAGGGTGTCCTTTAGGAACCCTTGCAGCCCTGAAATAGCATGCGCAATTTGCGAGTACCTATTAGGTACTCGCAAATTGCGCACGCTATTCCCATTCATTCCTATGGGCCTCTTGGCCCATAGGAATGATTGGGAGGCCATTCCTTATTTGCGACTCGCAATTTGCGAGTCGCAAATAAGGAATGTGTAGGAATCGCTAAATATTAGCAGATTCCTACCTACATAGCAGTTTGCGAGTCCTTAATAGCGATTCGCTAAAAATCGCTATTAAGGACTCGCAAAACTGATTTTACCTACATCTGGCCCTTAGTCCCTTCCAGTAATAATGACCACTTTGGAAGATTTTGGGAAGGTCTCTAGTTAATGCATTAATAAACAAAATACTGATATTATGGTATGGAATAGCCAATATGCCAGCTACCTGATAAAGTGTGAGATAAGGAATTTAGGAATACAAGTGGTGCACGTCTTAGAGAAACCGGCCCACCTTAATTTCAACAAGGTAGTCTCCAGTGTTAAAAAACTGCTTAATGTATGGGGTAATCTTCCTCTCTTATTTATAGGAAGATCTAATTTTTTTTAAATGTTCATCCTCCCTAAATTTACCTTTATATTTAATGCAATCCCACTGAATTCAAACCAGCATGGCTCAAGAAGCTGCAGGTAGATTTAAAAAGTTTGATATGAAGATCCAAATGGGTGAGAATTGCTTGGAGGAAACTCCACAGGAAGAAGGAACAGGGTGGCATAGCAAGCCCAGATCTTCTTCTATATTATCAAGCCTTTCATTTAAAGAACATAAGGTGACTACTTTCAGATAGTTCCACCTTTCCCCTGCTATTTAGAGCTTTGACAGCTAATTTGGCGATGAGTGCACACTTCTTTCTTCTTAAACTTGGCCATCCAAAGTTTTTTAAGAAAGTGAGACTTAAGATTCTTGCCGACACCTGCAAGCTGTGGTACCAAATCAGATGGCTAGTAGGAATTCCTTATTATAGTAGTTCTGCCCCGATTTCTCCCGGTACACCACCCTGTCTCCAGGAGAAACTTGCCACCCCCTTGATCGAAAGGGGTATAAATAAATGGGGCCAACTGGAAATTACGGAGGGCAGTCTATCAAAATTCAAATGCTATCAATTACTAAACTGGGCAAGGGTGCTAGAAAAATTTGGCAAAGGAAACCATTATTGGGATTACAGGATATAGAAGCACCCATTATTGCGAAAAGAAATTTCGGAGTGGTACTGGATGCTGGTTCAGGCCGGAGAAGATGAGTTTACTCTGCCTAACAAGATCTGGAAGAAGGATCTAGCTAACCAAGACATTGAAGCTTTGTGGCAAGTATCTATGTCTTTTTTTGTAGTTATCTATCAAATCTGCGCTGCTCAGGAAAAAACATATGTTTACAGTTCACAAGGCTTATTGTACGCCAAGGAAATTGTCAAAGCTGGGTACCCAGGAGGGAAGGAAGTGCCCCAAGTGCGGCAAAGAAAAAGCTGACAATATCCACATGTTTTTCCAATGCCCCTTCATTGAGACCTTTTGGGAAGAATGGGCCAAGAGATCAAAGTAAGCCTGTCTTTGGTTATTTTTCCGGTGGTCAGTGGGGAGGGAGATTCACTGAATCTGGTGAAGTCACAAAAATTGCTCACCTTCATGCTGGTTTTATTGGCATGAAGAGAGATTTTTCCCTCCCCCCTAGTCTTGGAATGGATGGCTACCATACGAAGAATTTGCAATTTAGATCGAAGTGGCCCACCTTCTAGAAGAGTACAAGTGTGGGGAATTTGAAAAGAATGGCTTAGAGCTGGCCCCTTCGGCACGTAGATTTACTACTATCCAGTTCATAAATGTTAAATGTCCTATGATTATAACATCTACGCAATAGTGGTCAAAGGGGAAACATTCTTAGTAGTCACTGTTAGAACCCCCCACTATTGACCCTAATTGCGGTTAAGGTTTAGGCTCCTGACCTAGACAACTTTGTGCCTCGCAATTCCTGCGAAGCCCCCCGAGGGGGGACTGGCACCTTTGACAGAGTCTTCGCGCTTTTTGGCCTTGCGTGATGAATAATGCGGACTTAAAAAAAAAAAGAAAACAGCACAGTGTTACATCTAAAGAGTAGCAGCTATTTGCTATTGGTAATTTGAGTCCTTGAACAGTACAAATTCAAACCATGCACTTTAAATGTCTTAGATTCATTAAAATAATACTTATCAGCTTCCTAGTGTTTGAGAAGTGTAAATATTGAATACTCCTACCATAGATCATGCAGAGTAATCCTGGCACACTTAAGACAAGATACTCCTCCAATAAAACTTGATCTGTTGAGACCTTTCTTCTCTCTGTCCACATTCCATCCTTCGTCGACAGTAAAGCAGGTGCCAGATAATAGAGAGCCAGTGTCAGAATATAGCTGTAGATGTATTTATTATCTACATATAAAGTGTCCCATCCAGCTGGATCAGCTGAAATTGTTGCAGGGATTCTGCTTAGGAACAGAACTAAGTTTGGGTCCATAGAACATCAGCATGTAGGTACTGAGTCACTGTACCACCTCAGTATCTATGAGCCAGAGTCCGGCTAGCTATAGTGACTAACTTTCCCTCCTAACCTTTCCAGAGAAACAAGTGATTTGGCATCCAAGAACACAACATCTCGGCCCTCTCAGGGATTGCTGTAACAGGACACACCCTTTTGCTTTTTCTCACTCGTACTTGTCCACAATAAGATAAACAAGAGACACAAAAGAAGTTTATAATATTTGTTTAAACTACCATGATCTAAGATGCAGTATTTGTTCCACAATTAGAAAACAAATGCCTACCAAAAATATCATAGCCTATTTATCAGACCATATATCATAAAAAGCCCTGTCTTGTTATAAGACAGATTATCCTACCTCCCCTTTCTACTGAAGCTAAATGATGATATTTAGAAGATCTCTGGGGTTAGTTACAGACCCAGTACTTTCGCATACATAGGTGGAAGTCCTACATCGTAGCTGACGCAGCACTCTTGCCTCAGGACCTTGGCTCATTGCGTTTTTTTCAGAATCCCTGTACTCAGTTATATGAGAAGACATGTGTGTTCTCAATCAGCATCCCTATTCTCTTGTTATATCTAGGTGCTAGAGTCTGACCAGAGAGAATAACAAGGGACATTGTTGTTTGACCTTGTCTAGTGTGTTCAGGCTAAATCCCAGGAATAAAACAAAAAAACATGCAGGTTCTCTGTGAAAATACAACGTGGCATAATAACCAGCATTTATGTAGTAACGTGTGCAAAAATAAAAGTGGCCTACAGCATGCACAACGAGGCCAACATAGGAAAAATTACAATGGCCCATGCAAGGAACATATAACACCCTCCCTTTGGTCAGGATAATAGTGCAATAAAAAGCACTAAATCATATAAATGTAACTACAAAGATGAACAAACTCAAAGCATAACTTGTAAAAATAATGTTCTGAAGATCAAAACGAATTGTCAATTTGGAAACATAATCACATCATGGGGCTTCAGAGGATTCCTTTGTAACACTCACCAATTCAAAGGCCAGGAAATCAATAAAGGAGTCTGATTCAGAAAAAGATGATTGATCCACGGCCCAAGTCACAAGCTCCAAAGAATAAACATGAGCCTCACTTCCAACCGATGCTGCAATAATTAGCGGCCAACCTGCAAACGTGTTTGTAAAGCCTTTATTCCATGATCCATTTGCCAATGCACATATTTCTTCAAAAGTGAGTGGTTCAAACCTCGCTTTGTGGAGAAGTCACAAACCCAACGGACAATCCCAAAAATGGATCAATAAAGGACTCAATAGCAGTTAAATGTTCAAGGCAGTGGGTGTCTGCAAGGCCAGGCAAATATTCATTGCCTATTGGAAGGGGCAACAGAGGCAGTAGAATACGTGTTGCATGCAGGTAAACCAGACTGGCTGGAATGTTAGGGACCAGTCAAGATCCAGCTCCTGCAGTAGAAATATTCCAAAATGCTTAAGCATACACTCATGTTAGTGTTGGAGCTGTTCTAGTTCCAGAGGGACCGAAAAAGAAATATTCATTTCGGAGAAGCAGAAATAGGATGAGAATGCCACAAATAAGGAATAACAGCAGTGGAAATCCTCCGAATACACTGGACTAAACGGAGTGGATAAAAGCCAGTAGCGGCTGCTACCGGACAGCGGTGGTGAAGCGGGGTGATTAATTAATTAAAAAAATCTTACCTTATAACCTTCTTTCTCTGCAGTCCGGCCGGGAGCAGGAAGCTCCCGGGCAGACAGGCTCCCCTGAGCCAATCACAACACTGTAATTCAGTGTTGTGATTAGTCTGAGTGCTGTGGATCAGCGCTCAGTCTCGAACAGAGAGCCTGTGCATGTTCTTGTCCAGGCTGTGTATTGCAGCCTGGTAGGAGCATGCAAAGAGCGCATGAACTGTTTGGTCGGCCTAAGAGGGTCGGCCAAACAGTTAATGTGCACTTTGGGAGTGCAAACGACTCCTCCCCCTGCACTGCCCAGCTCCGCCCTGCTCCACACTGCACACAGGCCACTGACTCAATAGGAAAAATAAAATGACAATAACGATATGTTATTGTCATTTTATTTTTCCATTTTTGCGCAGTGAGGCAATGCTCCTCCACCTTAGCAGAGGGGCCGCCACTGATAAAATCCTGTATTATTCCAAAGACAATTTAAAAAGAAATGACAAGGCCGGAGAAGGCAACTTTAAAAAAGTGCACAAGAACAGCTGTAGTAGAGGCGTTAAAGATTTGATGCACTAATTCACTGAAATGAAGGGGAAGGTTTGTATTTAACAATGACTGCTTACCACTGGAACATCTAGCCACCAGCAATTGGAAGGTTTTGTGGTCCCACAGGCTACTGTTCTCCTTTCCCTCTTTCCCTTCATTCTCCTGGTTCTCAGGAAGATTGGGTTGAATTGGGCGGAGGGTCTTCTGGCTGTTTCAGAGTGGTCCCAGAGGCCCTGGTTTCCCCTTCTTCTGGATTTGGCAGTGTGTCCCCATTGGCAATTCCCTTGTTCCCATCTCTGCTGCATGCTCAACTTCTCAATGCATCCTTTCTCTTTCACCTCCTGTTGGGCGTCTGGCACTTGAGAGGTTGGATTTGTTGAGACAGGGTTGTTTGCTGTCTTCTTCTTCCTGTGATCATCTCAGGGTGTTGGATTTTTTAAGGGGGTGTTTTGTCATGGGTCTGGCTGTCTCTACTCTCCGTGCCCAATGTGCTGCTGTTCATGCCTTCTGGGGTTCTGCTGTGGCTTTTGCCTCTACTTCGATGTCTCTGTTGGGGAGTTTTTTGATTCAGCATCCTGTTTCCCGCTCCCCAGTTCCTGCTTGGGATCTTCCTTTGGTGCTTCATGCTTGGACTGGTCCTCCGTTTGAACCCCTGATTTCCGTTGACCTTAAGTACCTTTCTGTTAAGGTTCTTTTTTGGTGGCCATTTTTTCTGGTCATAGTGTTGGTGAGATTGGGACTTTGATGGCTTTGCCCCCTTTCTTGCTTTTTTGCCCGGACAAAGTGAGTTTGCTTCCTAGTCAGTTTTTTCTGTCCAGGGTTTTGTCTGACTTCCACTATCAAGAGGATATTGTCCTTTCTGTCTTTTTTTCCTAACCCTTCTTCTCCAGAGGATGCTGTTCGCCATTCTCTGGATGAGTTGAGGGTCCTTTGCATCTACCTGGATCGTACTAGGGGTTTTAGACAGGTGGATTCCTTGTTTGTTACATATTGTCTCTCTGGGAAGGGTCTCAAGCCTTCTTTGTCCACTCGGACTTGATGGGTGAAGTGTGCAGTTCGCTTGACCTACCAGGCTGTTCACTGTCCTCTTCTGTCTTATGCCCTGGGGCGGTCCCCTAGAGGGGTTTCCTCATCCTGGGCCATTTTTAAGGGTGCTTCATTGCGTCATATTTGTAATGCTGCTACATGGGTCTCTCCTTTCACTTTTGTTTCCCACTTCCATCTTCAGGTGGAGATGGCAGCTTCCGCTGCTTTTGGTGCTTATGTTTTGTTTGCTGTACATGATTTGTAATTTGTACTGTTTTCTTTTGCCATAAAACTGACCTGTTGGTTTTCTGTATCCTTCCAGTATTTGTTTTTCAATCACCACGCACTTGGGCATGGGCTCATATTTAAGGAATGGAACGGGAAAACGGATGAGGCGGTAATGCCCTCTTAGTCACCAGTAATCTTCATTACTCTGAGTCCTGGTCAACCCATTCCATTCCTGAACCCATCTCTCCCTTCCTGTTTTTGCTTCTGGTGATTGTTTTTGTGTTTTTCTTTTCCTTGGGTTTCTTTGGCATTCTCAGGATGTTTTTGTGATGCACTTTTCCCTTTATGCACGGTGGGTAGGCAGCGCCATATTGGGGGAAGTGTTTGACCTCTGCTAGGTGAAAGGTTTTTGTGGAGCAGACAAACTGCTCATATTTAAGGAATGGAATGGCAAGACCAGGAGTAATGAAGTACTTGGAGTAATGAAGATTACCGGTGAGTAACCAGGCATTATGAAAGACTCATGCTTGCGCAAGTGGACCATAGGGAGTGTTCAACCCTTGACAATTTCTCGACTGAGTGATATTGTCAGTACCTGTATAGACGATGATCAAAACAGGTCTGAGCACAGTTCAAGGTTTTTTTGATAGTGTGATGGTGACTCATTTCTTTTGAGTCTGGAATCAGTTTTCTCACCAGGATGTTTGCATGATCTGCCCCATAGACGAACTACTCAAAAGTGATCTTCAATCTTTATCTATCGAAAGGAACAACAAGCCAAGCAAAAAGCCCCGATTTACCAGTATTGATTGAGCGGATTCACCCTCTCAACACTCATGATAAATTCAGCAAATGAGTGGCCGCCATCTTGGGTGTCCTATTTATACCGAGGGTAAATCCCACAGATCAGAAAACCATGCCCTGAAAGTGGACCATGATTACATCCTGTGTCTTAAAAATTATTTCCACTTTATCTATTCTCCCTCTGCAAGTATTGCTTGGCCATTTAAGTGACACATTCTATTTTCAACACATCGAATTCAACTCTGTGAAATTTTGAACAAATAATAATATCACCCATCAAGAAACTGAACTCAATTACAACAGCATAAAACCTGACATAAGAAGTTTATTGCAAAAGATAAAAAAAGACCAAAAAAGAGAAGGAAAGCAAATGACAGATAAAGGTGGGAGTTAAACCTCTGTCCGCTATCCCTTGTGACCTCCTAATGACCACGTGTACTACCACCACTTCCATATCCCATTACTTTGTAAGATCCACATCTCTTCTTTGCATCTTGAGCCATACTGCTCATTATCAATAGGAAAACAAGAGAAATAAGACAAAGAACAATTAAATTGGGGACTAAAACCTATGATCTTTATCTTTTGTGTCCTCGAAATATTCACATATACTACCACCATATCTATTGCCCACTATCCTGTAAAAAACACATCATTTTTCAGCATGTCAGTACTCCTGATTATTATCACAAGAAAAAAAGAAAAGAAGACAACGTGTGATGGGGGGAATCAAACCTATGCTCCCTATCTTATGTCTTATTGTAATAACCACAAGTGCCATCACCATATTCATTTCTCATTGCCACCTCACTTCCAAACATCCTCGGTCTTAGTGGGATATTCTTATTTAAATTTCTGGGGGCATAATAATCACATATACTACCACTGTATCTATTTCCCACTATTCTCTAAAAAACAAAAAATTTCGACATTCCAGTACTCAATCATTATCACAAGAGAAAAATAAAAGAAGACAACGTGCGATGGGGTGAATTAAACCTATGCTCTCTATCTTATGTCTTATTGTAATAACCACATGTTCCATCACCACATCCATTTCTCATTGCCACCTCACTTCCAAACACCCTCTGTCTTAGTTGTAATTTTCAAAAGAAGACAATTTTTATCATGTATATCTATCTCTCATCTTCAACTCCCAAAACGTTTGGGATTGAATTGTTGTAATCCTAATTGAGTGATTGATTGATTGATAATCTTAAAGCTAAAAATGACATAAAACGCTCATCAAACAAAGAACACACAATAAAATCACTCTCCTACAATTATTTAATCTAGCTTGCATGCTAACAGACTGACAAGATTCACAGAGGAGAGATAGAAAGTGCACATACACATAACATGTATAATGCCTAATAAGCCCAACATTTCATAAAATGCTCGGTAAAAATCGAAAACTCACTGTAGAATCACTCTCTTGCAGCTATTGCATCTGCCTCGGATGCAAACAAATTAACAAGAATCTCAGAGAAGGGATATAAAGTGCGCAGGTGCATAAATGGGAGCTAGAAATCCAAAGCATTATGCCAACATAGAGCATTTTATTTAAAACTCCTTGCACATAATAACACACAAACAGATTAAACAGTATAAGAAGAAAGTAAAATGCGGTTTGTATTGATAAAAACCATACGTTTTAAGAACCAGTACTAAATGTTTGCCTCTAAAAGGTTGCTAAAATTTAAAGAAAAAAAGGAAGTGAACCAGTGTTTGGGGAGAGGATTCATCACAAAGGCAAAGCAAAATAGATTTCAGGTGAAGTTGCCCGAGAGGGAACCAAAGATTACTCCTGATAGGTGTGTGGTCTTGCCAGCTGCAAGATGGCCACACCTTGAGTGGGCTCTGCCAAGCAAGTGATCCTCTGCCATAATCCGGGGGCAACATGAGATTCCAGACAAACCACCATTTAAGGGCCGGACTTCCTACATCCTGGGGCGCACTTAGAACCCTGTACG
This sequence comes from Calotriton arnoldi, assembly GCA_963921515.1. Classification (NCBI taxonomy): domain Eukaryota; kingdom Metazoa; phylum Chordata; class Amphibia; order Caudata; family Salamandridae; genus Calotriton; species Calotriton arnoldi. The sequence continues at coordinate 183,007 of CAWUFW010002500.1, read as the reverse complement.
AATCAGCTGCGAGATACCTGGCTGGAGTCAATGGCGCGGGCCTAGTTGGCACTGGTGGAAGCTGCGAGACTGCTGTGATGAGCCGCATGGGACGCCGTGGTGACTAGATGTGGTGCGGCGAACTGGCAGCAGGCTGAACACACAGTCTGAGACCCGCATTGCTGTGCTGGTGAGATGACCCAGCCTGACAACAACCTATGCACCATTAGCGGCCCGAGCGCATGCCCCAAGGAAGTGCGGATGCAGGCGGGCCCGATGAGAAAACGAGCTGACTGGCTTGGGCCTCTGCTGGAGATATACTCTCGCTGATGACCGAAGCCTGCTGGGAGCGACAGATCACAGGGAGTCGGGCCAGTCATGCCAGCAGAAAAAGAAATGTAGTGGGCCACATAGACTTGAATCTACGCAAGGCACCCTGATCTGTGCAGGGAGCTCGCTGTACGGGGCCGAAGGATGGAGGCGACCGCCATAAGGATTGTAAAGTAAGGAGCGGGCCTGTCAGGCAGAGGGAATGGACCGGGGCTGCAGAGAGCTCCCATCGTACGTGCGCTGAGCCCACTGCCCCATCGGCTGTTGGCTCCTTCGTGGGGGTGTCGGGCCTGCATGTCCCTGTGGTGCTGGGGGCCAGCTCGCGCCACGCTTGTGGCCTGTTGGATATATGGTTGGGCTGGGAGCAAGGTAGTGGGTCTTGCAGGCACTTCCTTTTGCCCCATGAGTCACTGAAGCCCACGAGAAGCACATGGCGATGCCGAGGGCAGTACTGGAGTGCCTGAGATAACTATCTGGCTGAGTTGTAGTAAGCAGAGCGGCGCAGCTAATAATCCCTTGGCTGTGGGGCCACTACCATCACTAGAAGCAGACAAAACCTGGTACAGCTACTACCCCGTGGGACAGGGGAGAGGGATGGTGCGCAAGTCACTAACCCACTGGCAAACCCACAGCAGACTATAACACTGCTGCGCGCCCCTCATTCTGGAGTCTGAGTGGACACCACATCCTAACTCCTGGCACGATGGGGAAAATTGGCTCGAAAGAAGCTATCATTTTAAAATTCAGCTTGAAAACAATAGACTCAAAGCTAGACCACCTCACATCCCGGCTAAATCAGGTCAAACATCTGGTTGACACACACCCCTCGGATCACACAACTGGAGTCCAGAGTGTCACGGAGGATACACTTTATGAGGACGACAACGCCTGTTAGAAATGGACAAGGTGCTGGAGCTCATCCACGCAAAAAACAAAGATCTAGAATCTCGCTCTAGAAGAAATAACCGTCGCATCATTGGAATCCACAACGATCTCCAAGGTGGAGGACTACTTGGGATCTCTGCTCCGCGAGGTATTTGGTACAGAACTGTCGGTGGTCTTTATCGTGGAGCGGGCCCATCGCTCGCTAGGGCCGAGACCACCAGCTGGTGTGCCTGCACGCCCAGTAATTGCTCACCTGTTAAACTACAGAGACCGCGATGCTATCCTGCGGAAAGCCAGAGAAATGGGAGGAGTCAGACACCAAGTGAATACCCTCTCTTTCTTCCTGGCCTTTACTCTAGATGTGCACACAGCAAGGCGTTGGTTTCTACCAACAAAACGCATCCTCCAACAGCTGAAGATTCCTTACGCCCTGCTCTACCCGGCCAAGCTGCACATTACAAGTGGTGGTAAACCACAGTTTTTCATGGATCCAAAGGCCATGTTGACCTACACTAAACAACTCAACAGAGACAACAAAAATGTGTCAAATTCACCTAGATCATCTGTAGATGGCAGCATCAGCGACAATGACTAGGCTCAAATAAGGTTGAAACTGAAGATTATATGCTGTACTGGGACGAGCGTTGAACTGTAAAACTGTCTATTGCACCTGGCGTGACCCGGGAGGGGCGGATGGCCACAAGCATGGTGCGCTGTATCCAGAAGCTCCCCTGCATGAAAATACTGCTCGGCCACCCTGGCCTCCGGTCAGGGGTGTCCACCTGGCATGTCCATGGCCCATGGTATAATTCCCTTGAGCACCTGTTATGTTTACTGGTTGGGGAACTTTGGGCTGGGAGGTAATAATGCCTCAACCTGTTTGGAGGTTTGGAGTGGGAGGTTGGGGTAAAGTTAAGGGACTGCAGCTACCCTTCATCAGGAAGGATTGTGGGGCTGGTGGGATGTTGTGCATGCAGAGGTTCTTTGTTTTTTTATGTAGTTCATATTCTGAAGCAACACATTACTGGGAAGCTACATTAACACTCGCAATATTACACACAACCAAATGCGACAAGCGTTAGGACAGGGCGCGACACGTGTGCTAACCAACTGAGAACATGGCAAACGTAACATATTTCACATGGAATGTGTGGGGTCTTGATCACTGTAAATCCAACTGATACACACATATCTTGTGCGCCACAGCATAGACGTTTGTTTCCTACAGGAGACACACTTGTCTACTAGCAACACAGCTTGCCTCCAAGCCCGTTGGTGCAGAGAATCCTATTCCTCAGTTTACTCTAGCTATGGCCGAGGTGTCTCCATTCTACTCAAGAAAGGGCTGCCATGGCACACTACTAATTCCCTTATTGAGAATGACAGCAGATATCTAATTCTGGTAGGTACGCTTTACGCACAACCAATGATTATGGAAGACATATATGGACCAAACACGGACAACCCTGACTTTTTTCTTAATATCTGCAGGCAGATATCAGATTACGGCCCACGGCCGGTGTTGTGGGGAGGCGACATTAACATTGCACTGCAGGGACACCTAGATCACTCTGGCACCAGACTGCAACATCCGTGAGCTGTAGAGGCCATAAACACGCTCATCACTGACAATGCGCTATTGGATATCTGGTGCCACACACACCTCGCCAAGTGCAACGGTACTTGCTTCTCCCCCTCTTACGGTTCCTGGTCCCGGATAGACTTCTGGCTTGTATCTAGGGATGTGTCTACTTGGACCACGTCAGTTGAGTATTTACCACGCACTCATTCTGACCACTCTCTGGTGCGTTTGGTTCTCCAGATCCCACAGACTCTACCACAGACATTTTCGTTGTGACTACCCCTGCATGTGCTGCGAGATGCGGCATTTAGAGAAGAGATCCGGAGGGACATTATAGACTATTTTGCCTTAAATGTTGGATCAGTAAGTTCACCCTCCTTACTATGGGAGGCGTTCCAAGTGGTAATCCATGGCTCATGCATTGCCAAGCAGTCGGGAGTGCTAAAGGTGATCAGGGGAATCCTGGGGAGACTGTAGGCTGAAATTAAACAGCTGGAGCAGTCATACAATCACGATCCCAAACCGGGCACAATGACTGACATCAGAACCAAACCCTTTGAATATCAAACTGAGGCAGAGAGGGAGGTACAATGCCTGGGGCCTGAGGCACAGGCCTGACGAGAAGGGGAAGGGGACCGCCCTGGAAGGACACTGGCAGGACTGCTGCATAAGCCACACGCCTCAACATTTGTGTCCAAACTAATAGACATTAATGGCAAAGTGGTTACATCCCCTGCAGAGTTGCCTGCAGACATGTCTTAGTTCTTCACCCAGCTCTACTCCGCTTGGATGATGTGCAACCAGGAAACACTGCAACATTATTTTGATTCCATCGAACTGATCTGGCTAGACCCTGGACACAGGGAATACCTTGATGCCCTGATCACGCCGGAGGAAACTGCACAAGTTATTGCAAGCTTTCCCTGGGGATAAGGCCCCCAGCTCGGATGGGCTCACACCCACCTTTTATAAAGAATACGCCACTATACTTATCCCACATCTTATCGGGATGTATCACAACTCACTGTCAGAGGGCCGCTTCCCCCAACCCTTCGAGAGGCAATTAGTATAACCATACTCAAACCAGACAAGCCCCCTGAACTCAGTGATCCATATCGCCCCCTGTCATTCATAAACATAGATAACAAAATGTATGCAAAGATATTAGTGAACCGCCTACTGCCCCTCACGCCTTTAATTGTGCGACCCGACCAGTCTCTGTTCATACCGGGAAGGGCCACTCTGCATAACCGTTGCACGATATTCTCTGTCATGCATCATATTCATCCCTCCCCACCACAAAAGGATTTGATTCCCTCGAATGGAGATTCCTCTTCCCCATTCTTGTATGCCTGGGCTTCAGCTCAAGCTTTATTAAAAAAATCTGATTATTATATACCCTTCCATTGACGCCCGTTAAACTAGACGGCCATATCTCAGACCCCATCGAAATAACACGGGGCACTAGGCAGGGATGCCCCCTCTCTCCGCTCCTATTCACGGTGGCAATGGTGCCATTGAGGACTAGGCTGCACCAGCACCACGTGGAGCTGGGTATTGGCTTCACTACCCGAGGACTAGTGGTGTTCTTGTACGCCGATGATATTACCATATACATTTGTGAGCCACGCAAGAAACTAGAACATATGACAAGGGCAGTGATCTGCTTTGGAGGCTACTCTGGCATTTAGGTTAACTGGAACAAATCAATACTCTTTCCTCTCACTGAAGCTGTGTCCATACCAAATGGAATACCTACTAAAATGGGTTTCTGAGCCGACTAAATACTTGGGCTTTGCAGGGACCTGGAGGAGCTGTGGAGAGTAAATTATGGACGTGCAGTTGATTGGCTTGAGGCACGTATCCAGATATGGAATAAATTATCGCTCTCCCTGGCTGGGCGCATAGTCTACTGAAGTTTTTATACTTATTTGTCAATGTCCCGCTTCCCCTCATGGCACTGTTTTTTATAAGACTGCGCTCCGACATGATCGTACTAGCGTGGGCAGGCTAACAGCCGAGAGTATCTTATGAAATCCTTACATTACCCCCAGTGCACGGTGTACTGGACACACCGGACCTAAAGCTTTATGCCCTCTGCGCCCAAGTGAGATTTCTGCATTTCTGGCCACACCCTACACCATTTCAACCACATCTGGCGGTAGAGGGCGACCAGGCATCCCCATGGCGCTACAAACTGCCTTCTTCCAGCCATATAAAGCACCCAAGAACGAAATCAACAAGGTGGAGTGTGTGGCATGGCGCGACGTGCTGGGGCATTGGGCATCAAAACATTTGCTGTCTTATAGCCGGAGGGCCAGTTTCACCCCCCATTCACTAGTAACACCGAGCGTGAGGTCACATTACTTGCCACACTATTATACTGTCAAATCAGGGCCACTTGTAGGAATGCAAACTGCGCATTTCCTGCCCCATCTCCAGTGACCACGGCATTAGAATATCTCCATACAAACACATTGCAGCGCAAACTCATTACCTGACTTTATTCCCTGACTCTGACTGCCTCCTCGCTGGATTCCTTGGGGGCCCACCAAGCCTGGGAACTAGATACAGGCCTGGAAATACCAGCTGAGCAATGGCTTTATTGATGTGGTCAAACAGAATGCCCCTCCCCTAACTATAGACTGCAACAGATTCATTTTAAATATCTACATAGAATGTACCGCACCCCAGCATACTTGCACAGGATAGGCCCGACTAGTGATGTGAGATGATTACGATGCTCTGCGCCGGAGGCCACATTTGTGCATCTGGCCTGGACCAGCCTGAGGTTGGTGGACTACTGGCGGTCCATATGTGAGATTGTCAGCGCCATCAGGGAAGACTCTTCACTACCAGTCCTCCGGCCGTGTCTACTGGGATACGTTAAGGAGACCTCGGACACACATCGACAACTAGTTGCGATTTTGTTGCTGCTGGCCAAGCGCAGGGTGGCGATGCACTGGGGCCACAACCAGCACCAACAGTGAAAGCGTGGCTGGCCGATGTCTCACACTGCCAAGCACAGCTGACTACTTTTTGGGACCTTATGCCTCCAGCGAATTGCCCCCACAACATCTGGAAGCCATTCACTACATATCCCCACCAACACGCTACTGTCGAAATGGGCACACCGGATCCCACACTCATGTGCAGTTAGACTTATCCATTGTACTGCACACTGGCTGGGTCACGACACCCGGCATGACCCTTGCTGCATACTACATGGATAGGCTATCCTGTTTTAGGTTTAAACCTAGAATAAATGAGAAAACCCTCTCAAAAGGGAAATAGCCCTCAGAAGTGTCAACATATAAACGCTGAAAAAACACCTGCACAACCACAAACTAAACGCTATTCAAAGGAAGGAAAAGGAGAGTGAAAGAGTCATTTTTATTTCTTCCTGAAGGGGCCCATACAATATAACTTTGTTATACAAGGTAGCAGCAAGAAAAACTGGGGCAACATTATTCTGCTTGGGTTTTGTTGTTTAGGTATGTCACAAAAATATTGTTTCTTCTTCCTTTTGCTTTTTTCAGTTTTGTAGTCTTTGGTCTAAAGATGCAGGGTTTAGAAGCATGTTTTAGGTTTTGTTTAATTATTTTATAAACTGTAGAGAATCAGGAAATATCAAAATCATATTTTATATTTTGGTTACGTTTGATTCTTTTACTGATAGGTAAAATGGCTGGTTGCATAAACATCTTTCCCAATATGTACCATCACGTTTACCCACAGAGAATAGGTAAAACCCCTTGATACATCAGCTCCCTTTTCTAGCGAATCAGTATTGATAGTAGGTTAATTGCCAAACACCCTACGCTTTAAACATTCAATGGAAGGTGTAGTGACAGCTATATGTGAAAAGAGTGCTATCACCAAGCACCTGGGATAGTGGTGAAAACATGACACCAGACTTTAGGAAAACATGGAACACAGGGGCATATGTACAAGCCCCTATCGCCACCACAACGTCAGTTTTACCGACGTTGTGGTGGCGTTAGGGGCTTCGCCTTATGTACAAGGCAGCGTTAAGCCACTTAACGTGGCTTATTAACGTGGCTTAACGCTGCCTTAAACGTAAGGCCCCCTTTCATGCTATGCTTAGCGTGAAAGGGGCGTGCAGTGGGTGTTGTGGTGGGCGTTCCACTGCAACACCCATTGTATTTGACGCTGCCCCCTATGTACAAGGGTGGCGTACATAGGAGGCAGTGCCAAAATTAAGACCAGGAAAATCCTGGTCTTAAGTTGGCGAAATGAGGAGAAATGCATTATTTCTCCTCGTTTTGCTTTTCCATGTGTGCTGCACAAGGCAGCACACATGGAAAAAGCAAAATGCTATGGTTTGTTTATGTACAGGGAGGTGTCCCATCCTGTACATAAACAAGCCTTTAAAAAAAATGCCATTTTGTGACTTTCATGTGTGCTGCATTAAGCAGCACACATTAAAGTGACAGAATTGTATTTCAGGATTGTTTATGTGCAGGAAGGGACACCTTCCTACACATAAACAATCTTCCCCTGCACACAAACACCCTTGCACTCTGGTACAAGGGTGCCTGCGTTGGCGCTAAGTTGCTAAACTTAGCGCCATCGCAGGGTGAAATGCAAGGCTGCACCACATTCTTGTAAATATGGTGCAGCCTTGCGTTTCAGAAGTGGCGGAGCGTGCCGTTAAGCCAAGGAGGCTAGCGACACGCTCCGCCACTTTCTTGTACATATCCCCCACAGTGTCACTTGCAATGCTGGTGCAAAAAGTTCTCACCAAGTTTAACAAAGATTGGAGTGATATTGTTTGTATTTGCAGCAGCAGCGGCCGGTGCAGGTAAGCGCGGTGGGGTGGGGGGATGTCAACAGATGACAGAATAGGGAAAATTAAAAAAATAAATCCTTTTTCGGTCATCTGTCGACATTTCCCCCGCCCTGCCCCGCCCCACCGCGCTTACCTGCACCGACCGCTGCTGATTTGCAGTGATTCTGCTACGTATATGAAAAGGTTGTGTGATGACCTGTCAAAATCGACCCCTGAGCTGAAGTGCTTCCCTGTAAGAAATCCTTGCCACTTGCTAGTTGGTATGCTGAAAGCATCTTTACATTCTTCAGAGTTAATGAAGAATGCTATTAACTTTTTAGTCCATTCTGGTGCACTGTTTTGTAATGTGTGCGAACTAAAGTGCAAATATTTCTCATTTTGTGCTTTGTGTGGCATCAAAGAAAGAGCCATCCCAACTGTGTCATTTAGCTGGTGGTTCTCAGTCCTAGAGGCCGTGAATGCTATATTATCCATGTGGCAACCTTTTACAGTACTTTTGCTGAGTGATGATGTCAAAGGTAAGAAATGTGAGGATCTTCGGTCACATATTGAAAGTGATGTGAAAAAAGTACACTTTACTGCATTCTTAGATTTTTACAGGAAAACCTGACTACTGTAGTGGACATAATAAAAAAACAAGAGTCTGAAAACACCCTTGTCTACCAAGTGTTCAGCATAATTGGTTTTGATGTGAAACATCTCCTTGAGAGTAGGCTGGGCGACACTTTTAGTGACTTTGGCACTGCAACATGTTCCATGTTAGAGTGCTTGCCACTTGGTAAGCATAGAAATGTTGAGGAGAAATTCAGGAAATTTTATTTTACAATGTATGAGAAATTGCTGACAATGATGCATAGAAATATCCCTTCACCAGCCATGGCATTTGAACTCAATGAAGCCTCACTGTGCTACTCTGCACACGTTCTAGATCCCTTCCATAAACGGGAATTTTCTCCAGACTTTCAAAAGAACTACTTCATTTTTGACCGCTTCGATAACTCTGAGGGCATATGCGCCCAGTTTAACCCATTTGTTACAAAACCTGTCCCAGAGAATCGCAATCTTCAGGTGCACCAGTATTGGCATGGAAAGCTATATCAGAGGCCAGAGTTAGCAAATTGTGTACTGGCTGTTTTGGTGTTGCCAGTCTCAAGTGCCAATGTTGAGAGGACCTTTTCACAGATAAAAGTTTACATGGGAAGGAAAGAGCGAGCGCGCATGACAAAGACTCACTGAAGAAGTATTGTATGGTGTACTACAGTAAGTTTGATTTGTAAAAATGTATTTCGACCTCATGAACTCTGTCTATATACCATGCACTATCAGTGCAGAAAGCAAGCAATAATAAAAGCAAAACATTCCATAAACACCAACATGTTTTTAATGGCGCAAAAATGTGCAACTACTGATAACTACTGATTGTTTAAGGTATTAAAAACACTGAAAAAACCCCACCAGAATTTAACAAAAATAGAAACTTAAAACAGGAAAGGCTATACATGGATTAACAAGGTACTCTGACCCCCATCAGTGATATACATCAACCATGTATAACTATGTTGTGTGTACGCAATATATTGATTAGATTTGTGTATGTGACAATGCTGTAGATGTTAGCATGTTGCTCCCAACTATGTGTTATTGAAAATGTTTCCTAACAATGTATGCCTCTCAAAATATAAAGTTGGAAAAAAAAAGATTACTCCTGATTGAGCCCAGACCAGATGTAGTTAAAGGTGTCCTTTCCCAGACGTTTTTTTGCCAGAGATAAATACAGTTCAGTGCTGATACTCGTTCTGATGACAACTAAGTCACCAAAACTGGCTTGTTAAATGCTCTATTTTCTCCATTGGCAGCTGCCAGCCTCATGAAAAGCTTTTTCACCCTAGCACCTTCTCCTCTGGCAAGGGTCAGGGGTGATCTTAACAAAACAGGTATGCCCAGTGCTTACTCTGTTTTCTTAATATAATTAAACCACAGAATCCTATGGCCAAAATCACAGGAAAAGCTATCAGAAATAACTTCATGGTTGAATGTTTCTTTCTGATTTTCCCATAGTGCAATACAAAAAAGAAGTGGCGCAAGCCTAATGTTATCTTACACATAGGTTAAGCCCAACCTCTCATGCAGAAAATAATTGGGACTGCATAGGCCTAATCCCAGCAAGCACCTGCAAATATGGTTCTCCTCCTGTTGTAAACTTATGCAGTTGCAAACGCCCCATAGTGCAGCTCCATATCAACATGGGTACGCTTTTCAACGTATACATTCCTAGAAGACACACTATAGTTTACTACCTAATTTTAGGGCCAATCTAAACACAGCCCCAAGTGCATAATTAAAATGGAGGCCGCGGTTAGAGAGGCAAAACAACCTACTACAACGAGAGTCAATGGTCAACCTAAGATAAGAAAATGTGTTAAACCTTGAGATATGTTTTCCCTTAATAGAAATGGGCCTAACTTTGCATCTTTGGAAGACAAACACCATATAATGGGTTTTAGTTATATTGGTCTTGAGTCCAGACTATCCAGAAAAAAAACAAAATGATCAAAGCGGCCCTGTGCACCATTAGGTGTACGTGAGAGCAGGACAGCATCATCAGCACAAAGAAAAGTTTGAACTGATGTGGAGTTCACCTTAGGTAAATCTTTGCACTGTGCTGTTAGAAAATGATTCAAACATTTATATGTAGCATGAACAAGATCGGTGCCAAAGCACACACATTGAGATAGTCCAAATTTATTGATGCGCTCCCCATCAGTACCATACCTGACCATCACTGATACCCCCAATGTAGTGCATGTGAGACGTCTATTACAGACTGGGACAAGCCTATCTGGGTGGAATGTTCCATAATTTGAAATGATTCACATGGTCCGAATGCACTTTTGAGTTCCTTAAAGGAAAGGCAGATGGAGCACTTTTTTAGCGCTTGTGTATTTTCCTTTGAATAGATTAAGGTTTATACACTGCTCTTGCATCCCCAGGCTCCTCTAAACCCATATTGCATCTTCCTAATGAGGCAAGACTGATGGGCCCAGGTCTCTATCCTGTGGTGAATGATACAACCTACTACCCTCACCACAGAGTCTAACAATGATATTGGTCGATAACAAGGATCCTGCCTATTACCTTTCTTGAGGATTGGAACTTTAATGGCAAGAGACAGGAATCTTGCAGAATACTACAGTGTTCAGAGCATTAGTAATTATGCGAGCTGCCAAAGCAATATTCTCCTTATAAAGATCAATGGTAACTCCATTGGGGTCAGGTGCATTTCTAGATGGACTAGTGGATATTGCTGTGATCACCACTTCAAGATCTAATGTGATACCAAGGGCAAACAGGAGAGGGTCCTCCTACAAATCAGCTGTGTTGGTATTCTCAAAAGAGTGTATTTGTGTTAAACAATTAACTGAGCTGTCTACACTAATGTTAATCCCTAACAGACCTTGGTTTGCTCCCATTCACAATGTTCCAGAAACCCCTTGCATCCTTTTCTTTGTTGGTTCTTAGCAGTGTTTCCAATGTTTCCTTCTTGAATGCCTGCTTCTATTTTATTAGAGCCCTTTTATGACCTGTTCTTAATTAGGCTATGACAGTCTTGTTCCTAGGGCTACAGTTCAAACAAAATACAAACATTGATTGGCTAACTAACATTCCCTGTCAAACTTACCTGGCTGAGTAGATGTAACGTGTCTAGCAGGGCCAGATAGGGTAGACTTAATAGACAGATTTGGTTTTGAAAATGCCTCAGTCATTTCAAATGTAAGATAATTATCTAATAGCAGATAATCAAGGATCAGCCCAAGGTTAGTTCCTACAATGACGGTTAACAACATGGTGATGTTTGGAGCCTGCCACGTAAGCCTAAGTCCCTTATCTTTAGGGGCTGAGTCAGTCACACCTTTACATATAGAAGAGTGAATACTAACCAGCAGGCAGAATACTAATTAGTTGGGATTGTGGTCACTGAACCTACTTTCACTAGTACCCCCTGCGTGAACACACTCATCCATACCCTTAGAGATAAATATGTTAACAGTAGTAGCTCCTTATCTCCAGTCTACAAAAATATGTATTTGTGCATAGGGGCCTCCCAGGATTTCATCCAGAATATGGAGGTCAAAGGTAAGTAAACTGCATAATAGCTTCGGGCCTCTCAGATCTACCATCTGGACATGCAGGGTATATCAGTTGCCAAAAAGAATCACACCGAGATACATTATTACACACATAGAACAAAACATCAATTTGACAGCCCAATACCACTACATTAAAGAAATGTATAAGAAAAAAAATAAACCTATGCGGAAGAACTACCCATAGAATTTGGATTCCAGGTTGGATGCCGGCAACAAGCAAAACATTGAACAGCTTAGAAATGCCGACCATGATGGCCAAAAATCTCCAGGCTCTATCCCCAGCAGAATGAGTAGTAGGCAGAGAGAACGTTTTAAACCCGTCCCCAACAATGTTCGCCCAGTACCAAGTTTCCTGTAATACTATAATGTCAAATCATGAGCTATCATTAAAATAGTTATGCTCCGACAGTTTATTTATGCCAGCAATACTCAAGCATACCAAGTGAGTCCTCGAATCTTTGGCTAGTAGGGCCTCGGAGAGAGCCTCCCTATGCATTGACACTTCCGAAATGCCGTGATCCTTGGCTGGCCTATCTATTCCTGTATGCGAAGGACAGACGTTAGGCAGTCCATCTAGAGCCTCCAAAGCCATCGGAGGAGTAAATCTGTTGGTTGTTGGGATGCATGAATGGCCAACAGGTTTTAGGATGCTGAGGAGACAATGGGAGGCTAGAGACTGCTTTACAGGAAAGATCTCTATAAATGAAGCCTAATGGCAAAATGGTGATACTATTTTTCAAAATATTCCAGTGGGCATTTTGATTGCTGTGAAAAATTAACCAACTGGATAATTTTGGGTACGTACAGTTAATAACCTCACAGTACCCCTTAAAGTGTTTAGTGAGGGATCAAGACCAGTCGACTCTCTTAATAAAGAGGACATCGTTATACTCCGAGATATTTAAATAAAAATTTCTGGTTGGCCAATGACACATCTTGTTTTTAGGTTCACAATCAAATTCCACCCTGGATGCAGGCAGGGGAGGGACATTTTTCAAAACCGCTACTTAAGAGCAACAATCTGGGGGAGATTAAGGTGGGGCGGATAGTGACATCATTTCACCAGGACGACCCTCCTTGTTAAAATTCAGGGGCTATAGTCCTGGAATTCATAGCCTGTTCTTTATATGTCCCCTCCAATAATTTGGGTCCTGCCTACCAAATTAGTATGCAAAATAGCTGGTTCACTATATGTGGACTGCTTGGCCTGCATCCCTGCAGGGACTGTCATTTTGGTGACAGTATTTGTTCCATCCACCTCATCCTCCCTAGTGCACATGAAGGCCACAGTATTGCAACTGATTCATTTTAAAATCACCACGTCCAAGCTTGCTATTTTCTCCACCAAGTGGGTGACACAAGTGTCAATCAGGGCTTTTAAATACCTTAGTAGCAGGTCCCAGTGAGGGGTTGTTGGTTTCTACTCTATCTTCACCATGACCGAAAAGAAGTTCGAGTTCAGAATGATTTTGGTGGGATGTTCTTATTTAAATTTCTAGAGGTACTGTTCAATCGCGCTTACACTGTTGCTTCTTTTTGGCAGGGGGGCCTCCTTCACTAATATGTGAAGAGCCAAGGCCAATAGTATCCCGTGTGGAGCTTGTGGCCCTCCTAGTGGTGTCTCTCTCTGCTGATGCGCTATAAATAGTCGCTGGGACGTTTGTTGCACCGATGAGGTGTAGAGGTGAGTCAGGTAGAGATGTCGCCAATAGTTCTCCTTGGTCATGGGACAGCCTTCTTTCTGACAGGTCCATTTCTTAGGAGATGACTCACCGCTTTGGCCAGAAAGGTATCCAGAGTGGTGCCTTGTAGTATGGTGGTGCATTTAGCTTTATCCCAGCATTGTCCCTATGTAGCAGCCAAATCTTTCTACAAGCAAACAGCATCGGTAAAAGGGAAGTTAAAGTGCCAATCAAGCTAAAAAGCAAGGTAAACGGGATAACAGCGATGCTAAAGACTGCTACTGTTGCAGAGATTTCTCTGGGCATCCACAATCGACGATCCTGCGGAGAGGCTTTATCCTTTAGCCACGTGAGGTGGGCCTGGCCTGCCTCTTCTGAGCAATAACCCGTGTGTCTCCCGCATTGAGGGAGATGTCAGGTGCTTATGAGCACTGCATACCCCTCCTCCCAGGCAAAGTAGTGTGGGCCTTCGAATCCGGGCACCCACTCCTCTCCTCTCATCTCCTCATACAGGTATCCCATGCTGCTGAGATGTCAGGCACTTAAAAGTGCTATGTGTCCCGTCTCCCTGGCAATGCAGTCTTGGCCTTGAAGTCCAGTCCACCACTCCCCCCTCTCCACTCCTCTTACAGACGTTGTCATACTAGCATAACTACCTCAAAATTGGAAGAGGCATGTCTTTTCAATGTCTTGATATAATCTCGTTCAAGCCCAGGAATTAAACATAATTCACCAGTCTTGTATTGTCCTCAAATTAAATGCTAATGCTATCCTCAAAGCCAACTTACTGCTGTTCTTCCAATTATTGTATTGACATTGATATCTTTAGAGGCACTGAGTTCATAACATCCTAACTAACCCTGGGCGTAGTACTACGCTACGCTCACGGAGCGTGCGTAGTTTGCGCTACTACGCACTACGCGAATTGCATGTAGCACAGTGCAAAAACGCGTAGCGTAGCGGGCATTTTTTGCTTGCTCGCGGTCCTCAACGTCAAGTTGGCGACCGCGAGCGAGCAAAATCAACATCCCGGCGAGACTTTTTCCTCATTCGCGATCAGCAACATCAAGTTGCCGATCGCGAGCGTGGAAAATAAACCTCCCGGCGAGATTCTCAACGCGGGGAGGTCAGGTTTCTCATTGCGAGTGGTCGCGTAAGCTTGCGACCGCTCGCGATGAGAAACTACCAGTCCGCGTTCAAAAAGCTGCCGCTCGAGTACAAATCTACTTGAGCGGCAGAAAATGACCGCTTGCACTGTGCAAGATGCCGTTTGCAATGATTGCACAGTGCGGACAAGCATCCCGCACTGTGCAATCAGTGCGAACAGCATTTCCCTACCGCACTACGCAGTTCGCGTAGCTGCGCGTAGCATGCGTAGTGCGAAGTGCACTTCGCGTAGCTACGCGTAGCGCTACTACGCAAACTACGCCCAGGGTTAATCCTAACACCCTAAAGCTATTTCTAGGCACTATGCAAAATTTCAGTAGAAGCAGTAAATAGCAATCCTATGTTTCGAAATATTTAAGATGGATCACACAGCTATAAATAAAACAACTGAGCTATTCTCTATCACAGAGTTGTCAGGGAAATAAGGAACAGTGCTAGGCTGAAGGACAATTCTCTTCAATGCTCCTGTTTGACCCCCAGCTGCCATTACCTTTGACTTGATCGTCTTAGCACAGTCACTCTACATTATGGCCAGATACCTGTTTTTATAAAGTATCTGATGGCTGATTTTTTTTTCCGATAAATGAACTTTATTAAAGTTTTTTAGCCCAAGAAGGATGCCCAGAAGATGAACATGGAACGTATGTAATGCAGAACAGAATTAAATATCGTGACCAAGTAAAATAGCAGTACATTTATGTAAAAGCACAAAGCACTCTCCCAGGATGCAAAACTGCACTTAGATAGGGTCAGTGACCCAGCCATTTCCCCAACACCCACCCATGTTTTTGGAGGCGACCCCTCGCTTTGAATACCACACAATCCTGCTGAGGACACCCGTCCACACCACTCCTCCAATGTGAAAGGGTAGTGGGGGAAGGACTCAACTTCCTCGCTGTAATAGCTCGTTTTGCGACCAGGAAAGCCGTTCCCAAAAATGCTCTTTCAGCCCGTGTACCGCAAACACCCTCAAATATCGTAAGGCAGATCACTAGGGGAGAGAGAGTAACCTCTGATCCCAAAGCCTCAGAGAGATCTCTAGTCACTTCAGTCCAGTAGTGTTGTATCTTCGTTCAAGACAACACACTATGATAGAAATCTGCTCGGCCAACATCACAACCTGGACAGGCAGAAGTAGAATGAAGGCCTACTCGACACAGACATGCGGGAGGGAGGTATGCAAAATAAAGATAATATGCCTGCACTAGTCGCAATCTTGAGGAAATAGTGAGTTCATGGGGGTCCATCAAGGCATCACTCTAGTCTACCTCTTCCAAAGAACCCACCCAACTTTCCCATCAGGATTTTAAATGTTCAAGTGAGCCGGGAGAATTAATTATGAGGGTTCAGTACATTTGAGAAATGCCTCCACGGCCCTAGCTACTCATTAGGAGTTTGGCCTCCAGGGGATTGAACTCGGGGAGGAGGTCAACAGACTGAATGTGGGTGTAGAGGGCGTTTCTAATTTGGAGATATTGATAGAATTGGGTGTGTGTAAGCACATATAGTTGCTGAAGGTTTGAGAGAGAACGTATGTGTGTGTCCAACTACACGTACCCTATTTGTGAAATCCCAATGAGGTCCTATGCTCTAAAGCGGTGAAGCATAGCCACCTCCCTCAACCAAGTGCCTTGCCAGAGAGGGGTTTGTTGAATGAGCATGCCCTCCCATTACACATGACGCACTATCGCTCACCAAGCGAGAAATACCACTCGGGTGACCAGAGGCATGGAGTTAGGAATTGGAGATCCATATAAAATAGCCTGTAAATTGGAGAAGCCTAAAAAAGAAAGTTCTACATGGTAAGCTGGGACCGACCACCCCAGTTGAACCAATTGGGGATGACGAGAAGGTGAGAGGAAAGATAGTAGAGATAGAGATTAGACATACCAAGACTGCCGCCAAATGGACCCTGTTGACAATGTGAGAGGGCCAATCGGGGTCGCAAGCCCCTCCACAGAAAGGTCCTCGGAACACCCTCCAGCTCACAAAACCATGCCTGTGGCAATTAAAGTGGTAAATTTTGAAAGATGTAGAGAAAGTGTGACAGGATCATCATCTTATATATCGCAATGCAGCCCATAACTTTAAGAGGAAGGCTCTGCCATTTTGTCAAGTCTGACCTCGCCTTTTTGAGCAAGGGCCGCAGGTTAAGGGCCCAATTATGTTAAGGGTGCAATGCGACCGAAACGACCAGGTATTTAAAACTAAGCTGGCGAAGAGGAATGGATGTCTGCCAATCAAAGCAGTCCCTGGACTGTGCCAGAGGGACCAGCACAAATTTGGAGGGATTCACCTTCAAGCCGAAAGCCCTCTCAAAGTTCTGAAGCAAACGGAGGCATCAAGGGCCACTCTCAGCTGGATTTTCTAGATAAAGGAGAAAACCATCTGCATATAAAGTGATGCAGTCCTCGTGTCTGATATCCCACGCCCAGCCCCCATATTGCGAGTCCCCTCGGATGAGTTGGGCCAGAAGCTCCATAGCTAAAGCTAAAAGAAGGGGGAACAGGGGAAACCCTTGTCTCGTACCTCGGTTTATAGGAAAGGGATCTGAAAGAACCCCGTTTACACGTACTTGGGCCCTGGGATGGGAGTAGAGACCACAAACCATGTTGCGGAAGCACAGACCGAAACCAGCATGAGCCAACACTTGTTGTAGGTAACCCCAGTCCACCGTATCACATGCCTTCTCAAAATCCAAAGAGGAGTAAGGATAGATCTTGGGGTAGGCAATGACGGAGGGTTAGAGCCGCATGAAGATGATGAATACAATGTCTTGTGCTCCACGAGGGCATAAAGCTGCACCCGCTTTATCCTGTTTGCCAATATCGTGCATAGACCTTAACTTCGCAGTTAAGCAGTGATATAGGGTGATAACTCGCACAGGACATAAAATGGGTTGTGTTTTGGGTACCACAACTATTGTGGTGGAATCCAGGTCTCCAGGAAAGTTTGACATGTCCCTCTATATAATGCCAATAGGTGGAGTTCCCAAAATGCATCTTAGTATTCCGAGGGGAACCCGTCTGGGCCGGGGTTTTTCCCAGGTGTCAGGCGGGAGAGCATCCTCTCTGATTTCCTCTCCAGTAAGGGGTCCTCCAGCAGATGAGAGTCCTCCGGGGAAAGACTCAGGAGAGTGACAGAGTCTAGAAAGAGGCTATGCACCGTTGGGTCCCTGTCCGTCGGCACGGAGTATAGCTTCTCGTAATAATGGGCAAAAGTCTGAGCGATCTCCAGAAGGGATCATAGCAAACATCCAGTGTCATCCATGATCTCAGGGACAATCCTATGTGCCTGCAGGTCGGAGGTCAGCCAATAAAGCAGCTTTCCATTTTTATCACCCCAGCCATATATATTAGCCGTTGTGCCTCACCAGAGGTGTTTGGCCTCCTCAAGGGAGTGTAGGCAAATGTCTTCCCGGACGAGGCCCAGCTGGCGAGCTACATCCTCATGGGGATCCAATCCTAGGCGCTGTTCTAAACGCAGGGCGTGGGTCTCTAATTGAGTGATGAGAGAGAGGGGAGCATTACAGAGTTCCGATTAAGTGTTTGGCAAACCCATGAAGGGTTGCTTTGCTGGCGGCCCAGAGGGTGTTCATGCGGGCAACAGTCCCTTCATTATTGCGGAAGTACGTGCAGAGTTAGGCTTTCAACGCGTGGACAAGAGCCTTATCCTGGAAATACCATGTGTTGGTGCGCCACATAGGATGCAGTGCTGAGGGGGATTGCCCAAAACTGAAAAGTAAAGGAGAGTGATCTGAAATACCTGTTGGCAATATATTCATATATCACAAAGGCCCCAGGCGGTGGTCCAGTCAGCAAGATGCCAGGCCCCATCGCTTCTGGAAGTGTTGGACCAGTATTATCGAGCTCAGGGTGCAGGACTGCATTGAAGTCACCCCCTAGTATAGTAAGGCCAAGCGGGAGGTGAGGAAGAAGCTTAGAAAGGTCCCTAAGGCAGAGTGACAGGGAGGCGGGCGGAACATAAACACATATCAAAACAATGAGGTGTCCCTCCAAGGTACCCTCTAAGGAGATGAAGCGCCCATGTGGGTCACAGGTTACTTCAGAAGCTACGAGAGGGAAGGAGTGACGTAAGAGAATGGCAACTCCTCTCGCACTCCGGGAATATCCCACATGGAAGACCCTATTGTTCCATTTACGGGCCCGGAAAGGGACATCGTTCACCCAGGAGATGTGTCTCCTGGAGTAGAAGGACCTTGGGGAGGTGACAGTGAGCAAACGTGAAGATCGCGGATCATTTCACCTGGTCCAACAAGCTGTTTACGTTCCACGATAAGACTTGGAAAGCCATTCGTTAGGAGAAAATGGAACGGTTGCGATGGGTAGCATCTCCGGGGACTACTAGGAGGGGTCAAACATGAGAAAAAGGCATGGGCCTGGGGGCGTTTAAAATAGACAGTGATTTGGGACTGCGGTCACGAAGGGTACAATAAGGTGTGCCAATACCTAAAAGGGAAGGAAAAAAGTAAGCAATAAAAAACAACATGTAAAGAAACCCCCACCCCCCAACTCCTGCCCCTCCGCACACTTCTACCCTATTGCATCTGTCGCCCAATTGAACCAAATCAGTAAAGACAACGATATACACCACATTATGAAATCATCAAGATGAAATGGGAGGAACTCAGTTACCAAAAGGACTTCGCAGACACAGTTGCCGCCAAGCTGCAGGTACTCAAAGGTTCAGGAGCAGCAAGGCATTATTCTAGGAAAACAGTACCATCCGGTCTGCCCATAGTGAGACCAGAAGACGTGGCAGTGGACAAGCACTATCAAAACTTTCAAATAGCTGGACTGTGGAAAAGATCACAGCCTGACTGGAGGGCGTGGAAATCAGCTAACGGTGGAGGAGAACAATTCTCGATATCTCAGACCTCTTCCTCCAACCCCAAAATGGGGCCTTTAGATGGTTCCTTGGAAAGTAGTAGTTGCATTTGGGGGGAACTAGGAAGTGAGGTTGAGCTAGTAGTTCCTTGTCCCCTCCGGGAATGGGTGCGCCGCCTCTAGGGCTGGGGCAATGGTTGAGAGGTCGAAGCAGTAGCAGTAGGTCTTTGGTTGTTGGAAGAGGAGGGGGTTCGCCCATGCAGCAGCCAATCTTCTGTAAGCCACTGCCATGTAGACTCGGGGGTATCAAAAAAGCGACTTTATTAAGATAAATGGCTCAGAATCTAGCCAGGAACAGAAAACGGTATTGCAGGCCCATAGTTGTTAGCTTCTGCTTGATTTTTAGGTACCTCTCTGGTTTAGTCTGACAATATAAGAACCTTAGAGTCACTTCATTTGAGATCTAAGTGGGAGCGACCTTCACCAAGGATTGC
The DNA here is from genome assembly GCA_963921515.1 of Calotriton arnoldi. Lineage (NCBI taxonomy): Eukaryota > Metazoa > Chordata > Amphibia > Caudata > Salamandridae > Calotriton > Calotriton arnoldi. The sequence goes on along the minus strand of CAWUFW010002500.1, from coordinate 163,080 downwards.
ATCCCTGTTGCAATAGTTCAGGATGCAGACAATGATGGGTCGAGGGGAGGCCCTAGGGGGGGGTTTAGGGGTCAGTGCTTGATGTGCCCTCTTGACAGCAAACTGGGGGACAGATGTGTATCAGGCATGCAAGACTTAATCCAGGTCTCCATGAAGTCTGCTATCCCTTGAGGAGCTGCCCCATTGATAGTTTCAGGGACTCCGATAACACAAACAGTTTTGCACCTTGAGCAGTTTTCGGCGCCTTCGGTACGAGCATGGACTTCCAGTGTGTGAGTAAGGAGAGTGGAGACCTGGGTCTTAAGGGTAGAGACAACGCCCTCGACTGTGAAGATCCGTGATTCAGCCTCTGAAATTTCAGAGATCCTGTTGCAGCAGCACTACTTCCATCCTTACTTCTCCGACTTTTTTATTCAACTGGATAGCTTGCAAAATGACCGCAAAATTGTTGGGTGGAGTGGTGGATTTATTGCCATCTGTAGGACCTGGAGGGCCACTGCTGGCCGGTGAGTGTAGTGATCCATTTGCATCTGCGTCGAGGGAGCTGCGTATCTTGTTGAAGAGAGAGGGGTAAGGCCCTGATATATTGTCTAGGGACTAAGAGGCAGGAGCCTGTTTATTCAATCATAGGGCTTACTCCACAGATGCAGGCCTTTCAAAGAGGATCGACCAGGGGGTACTGCACCAGTATGCGCAGTAGGCTCACCCTGGCAGGAGGCCAAGTGGATTGAGGCCTCTGGGCCTCCCCGTGACTCCAGCAACCAAGGCCAATGAGCGCCGACAAAAGTCCCAGAGCCATGATGGTCGCCTTGCCCACGCCCCCGGATGTCTGATTTTAACTTATCTTGCAGACTTTAAAGTACCAACAGGACTAAACAACATGGTGAAAAAATGTGTCATCTCAATTCACATAGTGATTATATTCCTGAAAACAATAAAAACATGTCAGCTACTACAGTGTGCCTCCATGATAATAACATGTCAGCCAAGATATTGTTATAGCGATTGTCCTTAGTCTCCATTTTCGTTTTCCTTTTTAACTTAGTATCTTTTTAAGATGGTGGTTTGATTATGTTATTCACTAACATGAGAATATGCCATGCACACATTAAAAAAGCATTAGATCTTTTCAATAAACATTTGAAAATGCAGTATTATCTCTTCTCTTTGTAAAACTTTGGGCATGCAAAAGTGACAAATAAAAGGGTTTGTCACCTTGGGGCTGGGAGCAACTCATAATAAACTTAAACTGTCATGATATAAGAGACTGAGTCTGATTTTCTCTTTCTCACATGCTCATTTATTGTTCCAATAAGAAGGCACAGGAGTTGTATGATTAATAGTTCTCCTCTTCTTTTTGATTTACAGGTGAAGGAACTCCAGAACCACCAAACCTCCCCTCGGATGACAAGAAAACCAAACGTAAGTGCTTGTATATAAGCTTGGAGGGAGGGTTTTTGTGAGAGAGGTCACCACCTTAAAATAGAAAATCCATGACCCAACACCAAGTGCCCAGGGTGGTTACTGCAAAGCCATTCAAATCCTAGAACCTGGTTACTCCACCAGGCTAAATTTAAAACACCGATATTCAACCAGAGGTTTAGTCAGCGTCACGTAATGGCCAAAACATAAAAGGAAAGCAAACTTCTATGCGATTGTAAAAATCGCTCGCATTATCATCGCAGTCAGGAAGAAACAGTAGTGTGACCCAGGCGAAGGACATTTCTATACGGGAGAACCCTCATGTTCCCTTCTCACCTCCCACTCATCCCCAGCACCAACACCACAGGGCATGCACTAAAAAATTCCCAACATTCAATCCAATAAGATGATGTAATGCCAAACCATGCAAATGACACTATCCCAGACAGCACAAAATATCCAGCCATTTGTAGCCAAAGTGGTACTTAACACCAAACACCAAAACAATAGTGTGTGCCCGACACTAAACCATATGGTCCATTAAAATATAAGGATAAGCATAAGTCGCAATACTAAGTAAGAGGAAAACTGCAGTGAACACCCATAAAAACATGCAACTTTACTGATTATTGAGAGCAATCTGTGCTCTATATCTTGATGAACATACTCTGCAAATGTGGCTTACAGCATGTGCATATGCTGTGAGATATAACTCTTTTCCTGCACCTCACACCTGACATAGGAACAGTTGTAATGTCCTGTAATGACTATCTCCTAATCAATTGACCTCCCTAACAGATCAATTCCCTGATCACACAATGGGTTCAGAACCATACTGCCTCCTTCTTGTTGGTATGAATTGCTGTGACCACATCTTATCTACGCTAAGGCCAACTCCACAACTTCAAGTGAAGGGCAGTGCTAATGTCAAATTCCTATTCTTTGTCCTTAAAGCACTGATTAGTTAGGCACTGGACTAATTGTCTAAGTTGTTAATCGATTAACTTCCATCCAGAAGACTACTCTACCAACCATAACTTTCTGTTTACCACACCACTATAAAAGGTTTTGAGGTAAGACCATCCATGTGCAAGAATCCTCTGTATGGAACTCCCTCCCATTGTTTCTAGAGCTTGAAACTGACTTCCTCAGATTTGTGAGGCTGCTAATAATTCACTTGTTTAGGCAATCATATTGCGCGCTTGAGGACTGAAACCAGCCCATACCAATCTCCTGGGGGTACCTCTATGACTAGTATCTCTTTCCTTTGCTTCATCGCGTGTTATCTGCTTACTTGGCTCTAGTCTGTCCTGTGGTATCTGATCCTAAAATGCTCTGAGGCCGCCTGGTGGTGGTTGGTATACTCTGGGCCTCTCGTGGCCTCTACTGCTAGGCTCCGGCCCCAAATGAACGACATTAGCTCACACAGGCATGCAGTTCAGCATTGCTCATGAGGGGGCAGCTCACCATTTATTTATTGGCTCGTCCGTGCCCGGTGGCACCAGTGTGTGCCGACAAACTCAGTACAGTTAGCAGCAATTTACAAAAACCTCTAATAATGATGATGATAATAATAATGATGGGAACCATGGCTACTCTGCCAAAATGTGTACTTGGTTCCCAGAAAAAATCCACATTCTGATTTCATTTGCAATGTGTTTCTTACTTACCTGTTTTATCTTCATGTCAAAACGTTACTCAATCAAACCCAAATATTAATCTTTTAAAAGTTATGCTGTTTTTGTAGTTGTGAGCAAACTTCAAAATTATTCAAAATTTTAACTCGGAAACCATCAGATCAATGATAGCTTTGTGTTTATTGCATTAGCACATGTTTATTTGAAGGATGCTTGATTGAACCTCTTTCGCCGCAGTGCTAGGTGCCAGGTAATAGAGAAGCGGACTCAGGATGTTGATTTAGATGTATTTATTATCTACTTATAAAAGGTCCCATTCAACTGGATCAGCTGACAGCGAGTTATGTCATTCCAACTGTCTCCCTTCATCCCCACATTGAAAAACATAATTTCTCACCAAGATTCCATCAGTATGGAGTGGAAGTTATCTATTAAGCCTGGGCTGAGTTCGCGGAGTTCAGTGACAAAAAAACTCTGCTGTGCTACGCGGAGTTCCGCGAGCGGCGGAGTGCGTTAGGGTCATGCCGTTCGCAGTGATTTTGAGCTCCGGGTGTTTGTCCCGCGCTGTAAAATCATCACAAACCGCACCATGCGCAGCGCAAGAGGGCGCAGCTTCCTTTCTGCTGCTCGAGTTGATTTGCTACTCGAGCAGCAGCTTTCTCAACGCGAATGGTCACGACCTGCCGCGATCACTCGCATTGAGAAATCCGACCACCCGCGTTGAGAAATCTTGCCAGGAGGTATATCTTCCTCGCTTGCACATAGTAAATTTGTGAAATTGTCACTTTATATCCCTGAGAAACTCACTCTCTAGAGTTGCATGCCCATCAATACTATGCAATAAAAAATGTTCCATTAACAAAATTGGAAGATCATTGTTAGTATCAAGCATATGTCTCATGTCTCTCTGTTGTATGCATTTCAAAATACTGTCTTTTGTGAAACATATACTTTTGCATTAACCCAGCGATGCTTATTTTCTATCAAACCCATGAAATATCCTTGTAGTTTGATGGGTTTGCTCCCATAAGCATAAGGCTTTATGTCAGGATTCAATACGTTTCTCCGTGTAAAATTTCTTTGAAACAATTGTAATTTTTGCTCCTGAGTCAAACAAAACTCTTGTTTTTCACTGTTCACATATATACTTTGAATTGGACTGTTGCGTTCATCACTACAAACTTGTAAAACATTTTGCCCACATTCAAAATTTGAATCATCATTACTTTCTACTTTGTAATCTTCACTTTCCCTAAATGTTTTCATTCTACATACATTAGCAAAATGTTCTTTTTTTAACAAAAATTACATGTTACCGCAGGAGCAGGGCCCATTTTATCATTGGCAATATGTCCTGCCTTGCCACATCTAAAGCATTTTCCCTGAAAATCTGATTTCTTAACTGTGCTGCTTTTTACCAATACTCTAGCATCTTGTGCACATTCTCTTTTATCACTTCTAGGCACTTGAGGGAATGCTGAATTGTCTTTGCAACTAGTAATATTTCATCAAGACAAAGATCATCTTTTTGACATAATTCCTCATGCACTTTTTTACTTTTACATTCAAGTATAAACTAAATTGATCCCTCATCCTTTCTTCCACAAGGGCTGCAAATTTACAAGAGGAAGCTAATTTCCTCACATCTGTCACTTCTTCCTCCACTGATTCCCCTTCCTTCTGATGCCTTTCTTAAAATGGTACTTAGCTTTGGTGCGTAGTGTCTACAGCATCATCCTTGACTTTCGGCAAATGATCAAAGACTTCCTGTCCTTCAGTACCTAGGCAATGTAATAACAGTACTGTCTTTCTTTCTGAACTAAAAGAAGTGCTGCATACCCTGGAATACCTCCCGAAAATCTTTTTCCATTTTTGCCATTGTTTTGGAGGTGTGCCAGGTGTTGTTAAGAAAAAATGTCTCATTGTTTTGTTTCACATGTTTCAATTTCCTACAATTTTCAAAAACAGTTAATAAATATGAGAATATTACATAGTATAACTGTTCAACAAGTGAAACCAGGAAAGAAAGAAAAAAATATATTAAATAAAATTCTTTCATTCTCTGGTACCCGAATTATGTGCCCGTAACCTTCCTGAAATGAAAGAATTTGCATTAAACATATAACACAACCTAGTTTCTTGTAATCACTGATGACATGCACAGTAGCTATGTTCTGCTTCACTAGTGTACACATCACTGAGTAAATTCCAGGAATTTGATTTTAATAACAGTCACTTGCTTGAAATTCTTCGCAATCGTAACTTGCACTGATGTCTTTAAGTGTCCAAAGCACTGATAATATGCGCAGTTGCAATGATTTGGTTCAATCGTTTTTAATGTGTGCAGATCACTGACTAAACTCCAAGAATTCAAATTCAATAATGGTATTTGCAATTAATTAATCTCTTCTTTTTTTATTTTTTTATATTTTATTGTTGTTGTTAACAAAAAAAAGAAAAAAAGCCACAAAAGGAGAAAAAGGAAACAGAACCAAAGAACATAGATCCACATTTCATACTGGCACATTATGGATATGCATATTTAGACAAATATTTACATATTGATCCACTTTACAAATTTTTAACTGTTTACAAGCCAGAAAATCGAAATCATAGTTATAATCATGAAAACTTGAAGCACCAGACTAAAGATGGTGACATATTTACATATTGGCGAGTGGAGAGATGCCTACAGATTGGCTACAGTAACATGCGTAGCAACTAAATATCAATCTGTTATAGGGGCCTCTCTTCTAATATGGCTGACATAATATTTTGACATTAGTGAGCAGCAGAAGTCTACTCTCTATTACTCTTCTTGATCCAGTTTCCCATTAGAAGAAGAGGCTGTCAGTGTGAGAAGAGCTCAAAAAACATACATAAATTCCTGGTATACTGTATCAGTTTTAATTAGTGTAATTTGCCTCCTGAAACCCTTTAATGTGTTCCATTCAGTCCAGCAGGGCTCAAAGAGGGCAGTCAAATACGGCAGTCCGAGGAATCAACTTATCGGACATCCCAGAGGAATGCGTGTGATAGGAACACAGCACCACTCGAGCGCCTCCGAGGAATCCACGCACACTTGAAATTAATAGTGCGACACAGCACTGCTCAAGTGTGTAAAAGGAATTCGCTCGAGGCTCCCAGAAAAAAAAAATACACATACTTGTGCTAATGACACGTTAAATCACAAATGCATCCCATTAAAACTATTAAACCCCTGAAGAACTGCCTGCTAGGCAAATCATGTATTTCTGTGCCCCCTCGTGACAAACTCTAAAAGATACGGGCACTAATATAAACATCTAGTGAACGTTTAAAAACATTCAGGCATTCAGGTATTTATCTAGCAATAAGCATAAAACAGTACAGTGTTATATCTAAAGAGTAGCAGCTAATTGCTCTTGGTAATAGGTGCCACCATTAACATCCCTTGAACAGTACAACTTTAAACCATGCGCTTGTAATGTCTTAGATCTGCTCAAATAATGCTCATCAGCTTCCTAGTGTTCGAGAAGTGTAAATACTGAATACTCCTACCATAGGTCATGCAGAGTAATCCTGGTACACTTAAGGCAAGATACTCCTCCAATAAAACTTGGTCTGTTGAGACCTTTCTTCTCCATCTGTCCACATCTCGTCCTTCATCGCCAATGAAGCAGGTGCCAGATAATAGAGACTCTGACTCAGTATGTAGATTTAGATGTATTTATTATCTGCATATAAAAGGTCCCATCCAGCTGGATCAGCTGAGAGTGCTGCAGGGATTCTGCTCAGGAACAGAACTATGCTTGAGACCACAGAACATCAGCATGTAAGGACTTAGTCACCATATCACCTCAGAATCTATGTGTCAGAGTCCAGCTAGCTATAGTGCCTCAGTAGCCCTCCCAACCTTTCCAGAGAAACAAGTGAGTTGGCACCTCAGAACACAACTCGACCCTCTCAGGGAACGCGGTAACAGGACATACCCTTTCGCTCTCTCACTCGTACTGGTCCAAGATAAGATAAACAAGAGATACAAAGGAAGTTTATCATATTTAGTTAAACTATTGTGGGCTAAGATGCAGTATTTGCGCCACAATTAGAAAACAGACTGGCACATGAGGGTGGGGGGGGGCTCAAGGCAAAATAATCCATGATGGCGTAATGAAACAAAATGTGAAACTCAATTGTTTAAGGTTTATGGTCCTAAACTGCACAGAAACGTTGAGGTTAGATGGGGGATAGGAATCCACACTCTGGTATACGGATCTGCTCCCTGAATGTATGTGGGCTGAATAACTATGGTAAGAGGCAACGGGTGGCTACAGAACTGCGGGTGTTCCAACCAGATTTAGTATGTATCCAAGAAACCCACATTCCATGGGACAAAAGAAACCTTCTGGCTGGATTAGGATTAACAATATTGGTATGTACGCAGCAATCTACAAATACACGTGGCTTTGCGATATTGGCAAAGAGCTGCATACAGGGGACAGGAAGAGCGTTGGCGGATAAACAGGGGAGGTGGGCTATCGTGGAATGTATAATTGGTAATACAAAGTGCACTATCTGCTCTGTATATGGCTCAAATTTCGATGAGGCGTTAGTAATAGAAGGGTTGAATGTTGAATTAGCATTGTGGCCAACTCCATTAATTTTGTGTGGAGATTTTAATATACATCTTGAACCACAGGGTTTGCAGGTCGATATTAAACGGTATAATGGTAGGAAACCTAAAGTTTTTAAAGCACTTCAGCACTTACTAGCGGATCACAGTTTAGCTGATGCGTGGGCTGCTCTACGGGGGTCTGATCCAGGATATACATTTTATTCACATCCGCATCAGAAGTTAGTGAGATTGGATTATTTTTTTGTACCAAGGTTAATACTTTCTGAAGCTGATATACAGGTGCATCCACGGATTACATCTGATCATGGACCTCTTGTTTTGAATCTACACGCTCTTAAGGCAGGAACTAAGCCCAGATCGTTTACATTTGATAGGAAACTATTATTGGATGAGGTGTACGTTGGACACATGAAGGAGTGGATTAGGCAATTTTTGGCTATATACCGCAACTCCACAGGGGCTGGTTTTGTTTGGGATGCTCTAAAGGCCGGTCTTAGGGGGGAGACCCTTAGTTTCGGGTTACATAAACGAAGCAGATGAAATTGGCACTTCAGGAACTATATGGTAAACTTACACTAGCCGAAGAAAATCTTATGCGGGGGATACAAGCAAAGGGGGATATTGCGTTATTGCAAACAGACGTGGCACGCTGTAAGGCCAAAATAAAATTACATTGGAGCAAAGAAACCGCTAGGAAGTTTGCTCTCAGCAAGGAACAAAGCTATGAGTATGGGGAGGCAGCCGGGCATTGTTTGGCGCAAAGGCTCCGATCAAGAGAGGCCGCCCAAAGAATTGGATCTGTAGTTGACTCCTTGGGCAACTCTGTAGATCCCGATGCTGGGATTCTAAAAGTTTTCCAGGATTTTATAAAGTACTATATACTGGAGAGAGCCTTGATATGCAGGCAGGTGAGACACTGCTGCAGAGCCTTAATTACGGAAATTTGAACCCCCAAGATGCAGAAATGCTAGAGGCACCTATAACCACTGAAGAGCTGGAGGTGGCAATTAACAGTTTAGCTAAAGGCAAAGCGGCAGGGCCCGACAGACTCCCTCTGGAGGTATATAAAACCTTCTTCGGAGCGCTTAAAGCAGACATGCTCTTTACTTTTCAGCAAGCACAAATAGGTGCAGCCCCTCAGACATGGGATGAGGCAAGCATAATTGTTTTTAAAAAGAAAGACAGACCACCTGAACTGCCGGGCTCCTACCGCCCCATATCGTTATTATATTCCTATATGCCAAAGTTTTAGCGACCCGATTGGCGGAAGTTATAACCCCGTTGGTGTTGACTCGACAGCATGGGTTTATACCCAAGAGGAGTACACTCAATCATATCAATAGGGTGGTAACCCTAGTAGATGTAGCCAAGACCACGGGGAGCAAATTCAGCCTGATCTTACTGGATGCTGAAAAAGCGTTCGATCGGGTCGCATGGGAATTCTTATGGGCAGCTTTGCGACGGTCAGGTTTTAGACAAGGTTTTGTTACAGCTATTCAGGTTTTATATCGTCGCCCGACTGCCAAAATTTGTATAATGGGTCTAGAATCGGATTTGGTATATACTACACGGGGTACAAGGCAGGGATGCCCATGTTCCCCTTTGCTGTTTTCATTATATATCAACCCTTTTTTAATGATGTTAGAGCGAATTTCTGGGATAGAATCAGTAATTTGGAGGCAAGAGCACTATCGGGTGTTCGCGTACGCGGACGATGTTGCAGTTGTTACTTCAAATCCTGTAATGGCTATGCCTAAGATAGAACAGCTGGCACTTGAGTTTGGAGCAGTTTCTGAATATAAACTTAATGTGTCTAAGACACAAATTTTGTTTCTGAATCAAGAGGGCTATAATGATCACCGAATTATGAGTGAGGTATCATACCTGGGTGTTAAATTAAGGACTTGCCTAAATACAATAGTGGAGGTCAATTGGGGCAATATCGTAAATTCCGTATGTAAACAATTAGATTGTTGTGAATGTCTGCATCTTTCATTGGTGGGGCGCTGTAATGTTTTTAAAATGTTAGTATTACCCAAGGTTTTATATTTTTTTCGATCAGTCCCGTTAGAAATCTCCCGTGTTCAATTGTCAATACTCCAATCAATCTGCGCTAGGTTTACATGGGCTCAGGGGAAGCCTCGTAGAGCCATGCGCTTTATGGTCCTCCCCCGTGAGAAAGGCAGTTGGGCAGTACTGGATTTTACCTTATATTATTATGTGTGCATACTGCAAAAGTTGAGCATACTATTAACTGGGGAAGAGTTCCTTAACACAGCAGAGTCTCCCTCCATATATCAGATGTTATTGGGCGGCGATGCCAAGAATCGCTTGTTTGTGATGTTGGAGCCTAGTTATTACAAAAAAACTAGGTTTAAGGTTTTAAATGCCGCCTATAAGGTGTGGAAGGCTGTACGGAAACGTTATCAATTTGAAAGGGTTTCCTATTATACTCCGTTTTCAGCAACAGGGTTGTTACCATCTATATTTTGGGATAGGACCGTTGACAGATGGCGGATTAAAGGCATCCTATGTATTGGAGATCTGTACGCTAATGGGACCTTGATATCTTTTGAGATGTTAACTGAGAAATATTGCCTCCTTAGATCTGAATTTTTTAAATATCTACAAATTCGCGATTATTTATGCAAAAGCCGATGGAGGATTGAGTCGAATCCCCTAGTTGAGGCTGTGCGGAAGAATGCACGTATTGGCATTTTATATAACCTACTGTTGGATACTCAGGTCGATGATTTGGAGAGGCATAACATTAAGTGGGACAATAGGTTAGGGTGCCAAGGCACTTGTGTGGAACACTCCAGTGATCTGGCTGGGAGGTTATTGAAGTCTGCTAATCTTCGCTCACAGCACTATAAGACAGTGTTTAACCTCTACTACACTCCTGTTAGGATGCTAAAATGGGGAGGGGCAAATGATGGGAGGTGTTTTCGATGTGGAACTGAAGATGCAGACATTGTGCATCTTTTTTGCATGCAGGCACTTAAGCAATTTTTTGGAGCATTTAGAGAGATTTTTAGCTGAAATCATGGGGGGTGCAGTAAGATTGTCTGCTTCCCATCTGTTGTTGGGGGTGGCAGAGAATGAAAGGTGTGATCAGATGGTATATAAATTCCGATACTTGATCTTCCTAGCTACAGCCATAGCTAGATTATGTATTGCTTCGATGTGGCTGCTGAAAGATGCTCCGACCTTTGAGTTATGGAGGGATAGATTTTTTTACGATTTTTAATTTAGAGCATAGTTTATATGCTCTGAAAGGCTCTCGAAAGAGGAAATTGGGTATGGAGATATGGGGGCCAGTGTTGGCATACATGGAAGAATGATAATCCGTGTCTTTGTTTATTCTCAAGTTTGTTTAGCACTAGCACTTTATAGATCTGTCATGGTTCAGATACGGGTAAAAATGAAAGATGCACTGCATGTCATCAATTTGTTAACTATTGTCTATCTTTTTTTTTTTTTTTCTTTATTTTTTTTTAGGACTGTGTTTTTAAGCTGTTGGTTTTATATATGTAATGTAACTATCATGGATAAAAAAAAAAATTAAAAAAGAAATAGAAAACAAGCTTAGCCCAAAAAGATCATTAGCATGGTTATCAGACCATATATTATAAAAAGCCTTGTCATGTTGTAAGATAGATTAGCCTAACCCCCACTTTCTACAGAAGCTAAATGAATATATTTAGGAGATCTCTGGGAATAGTTGCAGACCCCGTACCTTAGCATACACACGTGGATGTTCTACTTTGCAGTTGCTGCAGCACTCTTGCCTCAGGACCTTTGCTCATTGTGTTTTTTCAGAATCCCTGTCCTCAGTAATATGACAAGATATGTGTGTTCACAAACAGCAGCTGCATTCTCTGGTAATTGCCTAGATGCTAGTGTCTGACAGGAGAGAATAACAAGGGTCATTGTTGTTTGACCTTGCTTAGTATGTTCAGACTAACTTCCAGGAAAGGAATTAAACACAAAAACATGTGCACATTCTGTGTAAAAATACAATGTCAATGTGGCACAATAATAAGCGCACTATGTATTAACATGTGCAAAAATAAAAGTGGCCTACAATAATGTGCACAACCAGGCCAACATATGAAAAACGACAATGGTCCATGTAAGAAACACACAACACACTCCCTTTGGTCAGGATAATAACACAATAGAAAGCGCAAATTCATATGAATGTAACTACAAAGGTAAACAAACTCAGAGCATAACTTGTAAGAATAATATTCTGAAGATCAAAAAGAATTGTCAGTTTGGAAAAAGATGGTTTTTCAGAGGAATCCATTGTGTCACCAACCAATTCAAAGGCCATGGACTCCATAAAGGAGTCTGATTCAGCAAAACATGATTGATCAACGGCCCAAGTCACAACTTTCAACCAAAAGACATGATCCCCACTTCCAGCCAATGCTGAATTAATTACCCGGCAACCTGCATCCGTGTTTGTATAGCCTGTATTCCATGATCCATGTGCTGATGCACATATTTCTTCAACTCATTATGGAGAAGTCGCAAACCCAAGCTACAGTCCTGAATATGGGTCACTAAGTGTCTCATTAAAAGTTTGATGTCCAAGGCAGCGGGTGTCTGAGAGGCCAGGCAAGTATCCAGTGCCCATTCAAAGGGGCGCCAGAGGCAGTGGAACCCAGGTTGCACATACGTAAACCAGGCAGGCTGGCATGTTAGAGACCAGTCAAGATCCAGCTCTTGTTGTAGAAATATCCCAAAACTCTGACGCATATGCTCACGATAGTTTTGGAGTGGTTGTAGTTCCAGAGGGTCTGCAAAAGGAACAGCCATTGTGGAGAAGCAGAAATAGAATGAGAATGCTGCAAATGAGTAAGAACAGCAGCGGAAATCCTCCAATTACACTGGAAAAAATCGAATGGATAAAAGCCGGTATTATTCCTAAGACCATTTGGAACTAACTGACGAGGCCAGAGCTGACAACTTAAAAAAAGCATGTGAGACCAGCCATAGTAGAGGCATTAAAGATTTGATGCACTAATTCACCGACATGCAGGGGAAGGTTTGTGTTTAACAATGACTGTATTTGACTAGCAGTTCTAGACACCTGCAATTTGAAGGTTTTGCGGGCAGATGTCAGAGCTACCTCATGTTGAAACAATAAGGCTTTGAGTGTGCTTAGCTTGTTGAAGTCTGCCTTTGAAGTTGGGCTGGAAGGCCACAACAAGCTATCTATGATCCCATGCAGAGGGGAAACAAGACATTTTTGCAACAAAGGACGAGCTGGGAAACACACAAAATATAGGGAACTCCCCTTGCATACCGCAACAATCCTGATCACTAAGCATTCAACAACTTCTATTTGAAAGGACTATGATAAGTGGAAGAATTGCGAGAACCAGTATTCCTTTTAAATAACTGGGCAAATTTGGTGCTGAAGTATTACACACACCATGGATTTTAATGTGTTTGCAAATGAGTAAATGTCCTACAAAACAGTTGCATTCTTCTCCAGTAAGGAAAACTTCCCTATTGGCTCATTCACAGTGATATGAAAAGGAAAGTGACCATAATTCATAAATGAAACAGCTCCTATGGGGTTCATATCGACCAACAGGAAAATATTTCATGCAAGCCGTAAACTGAAATGTTGAGATAGTTGAAGAAATAACGCTGTGTATCAACCACAAAGCAGAAGGTGTTTCAACTATAGTAAATGGAAGTTGTTCTAACTTCTCTAAATGCAACATTGTGTAAGTTGTGCCTTTTATTGCCAACAGTTGTTGTCTGAATGTTAAATTAAAGAGCAGGAATAAATTACTGCAATGCAAGTAGTGTCATGGTACTTGCCCATTTTTATGAGTTTGAAGCGGCCAGCTAAATTGCGTAAGAGATGTAAGCTGACTTTGCCCATGATACAGTGTTGACATATAATATAGCATAATATCAAAAACAATGATACAATGTTATTTAAGTTGTAAATACGAGACAACAACTTAATAATACTATTATCAACAGCAGCAAGAACTTTATCTAAACGATCATAGTCAATTTGTCTTAAATGTGCAGCACCTTCCATTTGGAAATATTTTTAAATTTCATTATAGGGAGCATAAATAAATCTATTAGAACATGGGGATCTGGGACTCAAAAGGAAATCAGATAATTTCATGTCTTCGGATAGAAGAGAAAGATGCTGTTTTACTGCATACAGTGTGGAACGTTCCATCCTTTCTTGGCACAGTTTACCCACCGAATATGTAGTAACAATATCTGAATGTTGTGATTGAACATATCGGGGATCAGTTCTGCTTGATTTGAACCCAGGCATGGAATTGAGAAAACGAGCATGACACTTATTATTATCTACTGCCCACATTAACAATACGTTAGGACCTGAAAGTGTAGAGTTGAATGTACCATTCTGCACCATGCTATTGAGGGAATTGTGGCAGTATTTATTTCTTTAATTTTTGCTAAACCCAGACATGAGTCTGCTGGATGGTGTCATTCTAGAAGAACATTTGTGTGGGAATGAAGCAGGCTGGAAATCAGGTTTCAAGTCACTGAATCTGCCAAGATTGTGTTACACAAATTGATTTTAAATCAATTGTATTTTTCCAGTAATCATAGCCTTTGAGGGCTAACTGGTTAACAAACAAAGCTGTATATATTAGTGTGGTCTGTGTAAGCATATTCTTTTGGGTGGGGTAAGCACTAATTTGAAATAATATGACATGGGGTCGGAAGTGTCATATCCCGTAAAATTCATGAATTTGTCTCCATGGTTTTTAGAACTCCCTGGTGGGAGAGTAGGACAATGTTCCCATTGTGTATAGTTAAAATGTGGATGTTGGCTACCAACTCTGTGTAGGAAGTGATGTCCGTAATGGTGATGACAGAAAATGTCAGCATAGTTAGCAGAATTAAGATATAGTTCTTCTGATTCAAAAACAGTATAGTACTCCAATTCAGTAAGCATAGACTTTACAGTTTCCACATCCCAATCATATGAATTTAACCTCGGTACTGTTACATCACCCATCGAACCTTTGAACACATATGGTATCTGCAGGGTCTCCATAGGGCCGAATATATCGAAAAGAACTGTATCCCAAATAATCCCATCAGTCACTGGAATGGCTGAAATGTTAACGAGGGACAAATCTCTTTTCAGTTTATTCGAAGAACAATGTGGGGCCAACTCCCCGTCGACCAGTTCTGTAGCAAAACGTTCCGGAGTTACTGGCCGCTGAATAATGGGAATAAAAAAGTCACAAATACAATCCACATGAACAAAAAACCAAAGAAAGTACGATCCAGACATATATCTAAGATAAGTGCGTTTCAACCATGAAATAAAAACAAAAATTTGTGCTGGAGGAGGATGCAAAACATTAGGACAGTCTGAAACCAAATCAAATTGTTCCATGTAGTGCCCGAGGTACTTAGCTGAAAGACTGGTGGCTGGGATTCAGTTGTATGACTCGGAAAATCCAATTGAGAGGAATTCATCATTGGTGGATCAGTATAAAGAACATCCGCTGAAGAGGCAATGGTAGAAACAGTTAACCCTTCGGTCATTTTGTCGGTGGAGGACTCAGCCTCCCAGCACCCCCAGCTGGGGAGAATCAGCATCTGTGGTGTTCATGGGCTATAAAGGAAAATCGTGTTGAGGTGCACAAAGCATTTGTCCTTAGAACCTGGAAGCAGTGGGCAAGATCACTGTTCTTGTACCTCGTAAGGCAATGACCGGGACAGGAGCATGGTAGGATGGACCAAACTCCTTTTTAATCACCACCTTCTCTCAAACTTTTGGAAGCCAGCCAGAAACTGTAGTCTGCTTATCTGCACTCGAAGAGAGAGATGCAGGCATGTATTTGCTGTATTGAGCATCACAGAACTTTTGTAGGTCCTGTAAGACAGCACAATGGTTATCTACATCAAAATTTGTGGCAGCCGCAATAACGTGTGGACCGTCAAGGTCTGGAACATACATCTTGATGCTAAAAAGCACTTCCTAAGAGTCCGCTAACCCAGAGATCTTTTAGGGAGGTTATTTACAGCTTATTGAACCACATAGAGATGGTTCAACCAACCATGCCCAGTATCTAATACTCTAACGGTTAAGGATTGCTTTAATTTACGGTTCATTATTTCCACAACAAAATTGCCCTCTGGTCTATATGGAGAAGAATAATGCACCCTTCCCCCCAGGGACGTCCTCAAATCACAGTAAGCTTTACAAGCAAAAGCTGGACCATGGTCCTAAAGGAAGGCACTGCATGCATATATGCTGACAAAGACTTGCAAGTCTTTAATAACAGGTCAAGCATCAGCCGAGTGCTGAGACCAAACCCAGAGGAATCTAGCAGAAGAATCAACTGCAACCAAAATAAATTTCAACGCAGTATCCGAAATTAGTGGACCACAATGGTCCAGGTAAATACACCCAAAAGGATTGTTGGAAATTAAGAGGTGTGTTTGGGGTGTGTGAGTGAGTGGAGCTTTTATTCTGTTGACAGAACACAACACGCACATATTTCTGGGTATGTTGGTATAATCCTTGCCACCAATAATGTCCCTGTAACAGCGATATTGTGGCTTCCACTCATGCATGCACGAAAGCAACACCTTCATTTGCCCTACAACCAAAGCTTGTTCACGGTCTTGGTTGGTAATCAAGCGATCACCAGCCCCAGGAATAGTTACAAAAGGAACATTCTGGTCATTTAAATGATAAGAGTATTTAGCACGAAAACTCTTTGGTAAAGGGGTGCCATTTTTAATGGCATTCACAGCTGCCAATATATCTTCAACTACTAGCTACTGCAGATTTGGCTGCCTCATCACCCAGTGAATTCCCTTCAGCATGTACTGCCACACGTTGGACTCAGTGTAGGTATTACATGTGTTTGTGGCAACCTATCTTTAAGGACAGCCACTTTAACCCAAAGTAGTTTATGCTTGATTGTGATACCCATTGAATTGCTGAATCCATTTTGTTGCCAATAATGCAGATTATCATTACAGGACTGAACACAGTAGTACGAATCACACACAATAAGCATGAGGAATTCGGGATCCGTAATTTCAAGTGCAAGAAGCAAAGCCTTCAATTCAGCCAACTGCGCAGTGCAGTCTCCTAGAGATTGAGTGTGAGTTGATTCCGGGTGAAAAACACAATCTAACATATTACCAATACCGATGTCGCATGCAGCTGAATTTTGCTGCTTAGAACCTATAGCAGGTTGAGCTGAATCGTCAGTGTAAATAATATATTGATACTGATCAAGGGCAGAACAGTGGATGACAAATCATATACTGTAGAAATTATTGCATTTGCAAAGAAGGGTCAAAGACAAAGTCTATATTAACAGCTGTTAAGATGTAGCCCATTGAATCTATCTGAGATGGAGGGCTTTAGCATTAGTGACTGTTAGATCTGGCATTTTGGCGGGTTTACCCCCCGACCGTTTGCTTTTTGATCGCCTGTTTTGACCTATTTTTTATCGGTTTTAGGACTCTAGACACTTTACCACTGCTATTCAGTTCTAAAGTGCATATGCTCTCAATGTAAATTGTGTTACAGATTGGTATATTTATGATTGACATATTTGATTTACTAATAAGCCCCTAGTGATGTGCACAGGTGTGCCCAGGACCTGTAAATCGAATGCTACTGGTGGGCCTGCAGCACTGGTTGTGCCACCCATGTAAGTTGCGTTTCAAATGAGTCTCAGACCTGACACTGCACTGTCTGCTTGTCGACCTGGCAAGTGCACCCACTTCCCAGGCCCTATCCTTCCATTTTTCTACATGTAATGTACCCCTAAGGTAGTCCCAAGGTACCCCCAGGAGAGTGTGCAAAGTATATGAAAGGTAGGACGTGTACTGGTGTGTTTTATATATCCAGATAGTGAAATATGGTGCATTTTGTTTTTCACTATTACATGGTCTAGCTCTCCCATAGGCTATCATTGGAGATGCATTGTAACATTTTACAAATGTAACTTTCAGTTAGGAGCCGCTAGAGATTTGGGGCCATATGTATGAAGCTAATTTGCGATCGCAAATCAGCAGTGTGCAATGTATCACACTTAAACCCCTCGCAAAATAAGGAATCGCAAATTTGCGATTCCCTGTTTACGAATGCGATTTAAGGAATCGCAAATTGCGATTCCTTAAATGCAATGTAAGAAGCACAAAAGAAAGGGCGATTTGGCTTTAAGGAATCGCAAATTACCACCAACTTCAAGTTGGTGGTAAATTGCGATTTCACTTAAAAATGCACTATTTTGCATTTTGTAAAGTGCCATGTGGCGCACATACATGCCCTTAGGGCATGTATGTGTGCCACATGTGCACACATGCACATTTCAGGGGTGCAACAGGGTGTCCGTTTGACACCCTGGCACCCTTGAAATTGCATTCTCAATTTGCGATTCTCTAATTGGTAATCGCAAATTGAGAATGTCTTCCCATTCATTCCTATGGGCCTCTAGCCCATAGGAATGAATGGGTAGGTATTCCTTAATTGCGAATCGCAATTTGCGATTCGCAATTGAGGAATATGTAGGATTCGCAACATTATTTGCAAATCCTACATACATAGCGTTTTGCCATTCTGAAATAGCGATTCGCAAAAAATCGCTATTTGAGAATCGCAAATGGAGTTTAAGCTCTCTGAACTCAGAATTTAATAGCACACCTTTTAGTAACGGTGGTTTTTTTATTGTATGTTTGAAAATGTCACTTTTAGAAAGTGGGCATTTTCTTGCTTAACCCTCCTGTGTGCCTCTGCCTGCTTGCTGAATCACCATCTGGTTTTAGACTGACAGGGGCTGCTTGTGCATTCACTCTAGACACTCACACAAAGGAAGCTCAGTTGTGCCCTTTATATGCTGGTGGGCAATCCTGAGCTAGAGTGGTGGGAGGAGTTGTCAATGACTCCTGAATAGGCTGTGGTTGCTCTGCACAATGTTTCTCTACCTCCTGTAGTGAAGCGTCACCAGGGAGACAGGAGCTTCTTTTTTCTGAGCAAGAGAGTCTTTCTGCCAAATACTTCAAACAGAAAGGTGGTGTAAATATTAGGGCCCTGATCCCAGAATTTTAGAACACCTTTTGACTAAGGACCCTGCCAAGAACTTCCAGGAGGAGTACAGCCCCTTTGCTGTTGTTGCTTTTTTGGGTTGGCCTGCAGTTGCTGCTTCTTTCTTTGGCAGTGAAAGGACTGGACTGAACTTTCTTGAACCCTGCTGTTAAAGTTTCTCCAAGGGCTTAAAGTAGAGCTCACCTCCTGTTGGAAGTCTCAGGCACACCAAAGACTTCACTGTCCTCTGGGCACCTGCACCTGGAACTGCTTATGTTTCAGCTGCCACAGAGAAAAGAGCAATCCGTCGTTGTCAACGATGCCACTGCCTGCTCCTTGACCTATTAGACTGTGGAAAAAATAGTCCCCCAGGGGTTGCAGTCTCCAAGAGTGGGAACTAGTCCAGTGAGTAAGCATATAGTCAAAATTCTATGCTTGTCTTGTGGTACCGTAAGGGGAAACACAGCTTTGAGTTGATCAGTTTTTTGGCCAATCCAAAATGGAAGATCCTCACAATTGGTGAGTCTTTTGCCCCTACCTGAATGAACAACTGCAGGACAAATAACAGGCGCTGCAGGCAACTGGAATGCCCTTGCAGTCCAAGTCTAGCTGGACAAGCTAATAACTTACGCAAAATAAATTGCGTTAGACGTCTATATAACATGAAAAGGACATTGTACAAACCACAGGTTTCCACCACATTTAGATTACCTAAATCAGGGTATGCTTTATACCCAGCCAGTGACAGCCAAGTAGCCCGATCATTACTGAGAGGACTCATTCGAACTGTCCCAGGGATATGGGGAAGGGTGCCATTAAACCAATTCTGGTGTTCTAAGGCTGTAAGAGGAATTTCCACAAGTGCATAAGGTCTATATGCAGCAGGTGCTGGTGGTGTTGTGTATTCATGAAATGTGTTAGTGTTAGCATCCACAGATGGAAATGTGACACAATAATTAAAAACTTCAAAGCAGAAAGCAGAGTCCGCTTGTACTACAAAGATTACAGTAGCTCTCCCCATTAGGGACTCCATTGTTGTGTTAAATGTGCATTGACTACCGGTCAGCAGTTGGCCGCACTTGCAATAGGTTGCACCATAAGTAATTAAAAATGGATTCAAAGTGTAGCACAAACTGGGTTTAAACGTTTGAATATTCAAGCCTGAAAACCCACAGAACTAGGTGATCCCTAAAAATGGTGGAGGATTAACTCCAAGCACCACGGACGCCTCCAGTAAAAGGTGCAAGGGTATTGGTGGACAAGCACAAGCAATACTCAGGCACCCCGCAAATAAGTACCTGACCAAAACATTGATGGTGCCATGTTGCAAGGAATCTGCCAAGGAACACGACTATGCTTGGGACCATAGTACATCAGCAAGTAGGGACTGAGTCACCATACCACCTCTGTATCTATGAGCCCGAGTCCAGCTAGCTATAGTGCCTCACTTGCCCTCCTAACCTTTCCAGAGAAAAAGATGAGTTGGCACCCCAGAACACAACACTCTAGACTCTCTCAGGGGTCGTGGAAACAGGACACACTCTTTCGCTCTCTCACTAATACTTGTCTACAAAAAGATAAACGAGACACAAAGGAAGTTTATAATATTTATTTGAACTACCCTGGCTTATGAGGGGTGTTACCCCAAAACCGGTTTCAGGATGCTTCTTTCCGGTTCAGGGAAGACCTGGCTTGGCAGTTCGTGGTGAACTGTTCCCATGCGGATCAGGGTCAAGACTGATTTGCATATAGCTGGATCTGAACTGGGTTGGCGAAGTGAGCAAAAGAACGATGATGGATTAAACCCAGATCTGTGACTGGGGGGTGAGTGTCTGAAAAGTTTCAGTGCTCCGTCCATCATCTCCTTGTGTTTGCTTTGTTTGCCCTAAGTTGGCAGGGTATGCCCAGGCGTGGGTCCCTTGCTCTCTTTGCCACTGGATTCAAGCTAGCCTGGCTGATATGGGGTGTTGCGCCGAAACTAGTCTCAGGATGCTTGTTTCCGGTCGAGGGATGTCCTGGCTTGGCAATTCAGGCTGGACTGTTCCCATGAGGAACAGGGTCAAGACTGATTTGCTTATGGCTGGGTCTGAACTGGGGTGGCGAAGTGAGCTAAAAAACGATGATGGATTAAACCCAGATCTGTGACTGGGGGTGAGTGAAAAGTTTCAGTGCTCCGTCCATCATCTCCTTGTGTTTGCTTTGTTTGCCCTAAGTTGGCAGGGTATGCCCAGACGTGGGTCCCTTGCTCACTTTGCCACTGGATTCAAGCGAGCCTGGCTGATGAAGGGTGTTACCCAAAAACCAGTCCCAGGATGCTTGTTTCCGGTCCAAGGAAGACCTGGCTTGGCAGTTTGGGCTGACTGTTCCCATGAGGAACAGAGTCAAAACTGATTTGCATATGGCTGGGTCTGAACTGGGGTAGCAGAGTGAGCTAAAGAACAATGATGGATTAAACCCAAATCTGTGACTGGGACTGTCTGAAAAGTTTCAGTGCCCTGTCCATCATCTCCATGTGTTTGCTTCCTTCTTAAAGGATGGCCATCAGCATGGCAGTCAGTATTTTTTCAATGGTAGCAAAACACATTTCTGCTCCAGAATATAAATACGATTCATAAGCTATAGAAACTGTCTTACCTTCGTTAAAGGTGATGTACGTAAACCCAATTGCACCTGGTATAATTTGGATAACCATGTTTGTTGTATTAACATGTATATGCAAGTGACATGTTTCAAACAAGTCAGATTGTAATGATCTGAGTGTTTCTGTGTGTTCTAAAGTTCAACATGCAGTACAAAAATCAGGGCGCATTAAATGCATAAAGAGGTTTTATTCGCTGTGCATAATCATGAATATATGTTCTACTAAGTTTCAGAAATCCTAGCAGACTGTACTTTTTTAAGTCTGTTTGGAGGTTGGAATTGTGCACATTTCTCAAACAAATGAGAGGCAAGATTCTTCCCTCATTTGTAACTTCATAGTTTAGGAAAAGGACACTCAAAAAAGCTATATGAGATTTCTTAAAGTTGAACTTGTATTCAAATCCAGCAATACTCAATATATGGTGATCTACTCTAAGTGGGGATTTAATTAATTGTCCGTCAAGTAGATATCGTCTACATAGGACATAGCATCATGGTCAATGTCTTGAAGAATTGACACAATTTGTGCTGCAAAAACTCTCTGACTCTTTTTATAGCCCGTAGGAAGTTGTACATACTGCATTTGAAAACTTAGGGTGCCAAAAACGGACCAGTCTCGGCTCTCAAGAGCCACATTGTGTCTGAAAAAAACGTTGGAAATATCCAATGTGGTTTTGTATTTTTTACAGACTACATTATTAATGAGTGCCATACTGTGCGCATTTTGCATCGCAAATGTGCGTGTCTGACTATTTAAATGTCTATAATCTAAGACAATACAATAGGAATGATCCAGATTTAAAACAGGAAATAGAGGGTTTTTCATTTGAGACACCAAGGGCTCAATTACTCCCTGGTACTCCAATTGGGAGAGAATGTCTTTCACAGGCGTTTTCACATCCCGTTTAATAGGATACTGTGGTTGTACCTGTAGTGTGGCCCATATAGGACTATCATGGTAAGGGAAATCTTTATTCCAACCTACATGATTGTGGTAAATTGCAGGGGCCAATGCAAGGGCCCATTTGGACACATAAGCTTGTTTGACTTCGTCGGGGACAAGGTGTGAAAAGGAAGGAAGAATCACATCCTCACCTTGGGGTGTGTGAGTTAAAATGGAGGGGGTCAATCGACATCTGCCAAGAGAATGTCATAAAATGTAGTTAAGTTGTCCCAGAATATTGCTTTTATGGTGAGTTTAACGTCACCTTCACTTTGAATATCTAAGTGATATAATCGGTGGAGGGGCTACGCAGGTGTCTGCGGTTTCAACCATAACAAATTTTTCAGTTGCTTTCTCAACCAGAAACTACTTGAGATTCCTTCATATTATGTTGACCTCTGCCACACTGTCCTGGAGAGCCACAGCCCAACTCCTGTACAGGAGAAGGGTTCTCACTGCCTGTAGCATATTTAGACGTCAAAGTTGCTACTTTCTTTTTCTGAAACGTCTTTATCTTGAGAAGTTGTGTCCTCTTTCTTTATCTTCACATCAGACGAGCGTTGTGTCTCCCTTTTTGGTTTCACGTGCTCTTCCTGTCTGCGGTCAGATCATCCTCCTCTGTCATACTGCTGGTCAGACGATTCCTGAAATGAACGAGGAGAACGTGTATCAGGAATTTGATACCTGTATGGAGTCTTGATTTTAGTGCGATCCCGAAAATCATTCAGTGTCTCAGAGGACTCCGGGGTTTGAGAATCTCTGTGAGGTTTACCTTTCTGTTTCTGTTTTGATTCATCCCATGGTTTTTTAGCAAACTCATGGGCTGCTCTGGCATCCTTGTCAGTGCTAGGCTTGCCAAGTGGTGGTACAGAAGGTCTGGTTCCGAAATTATTGCATCCTAGTTATGTATGAACATTAGTAATATTTAAAGGCAACTCAAGTTCACGATTTCACTGTACTTCACTGGTGTATAGCCAGAGACGCTGCTTCACCTTTAACATTAGAAAGAATCTATTTGGGGACAACGGGAAAATTATCCATTTGTTTCATCCTCAAATCTAGGACAGGACCTGCCCCATGTTCATTCTGTGTCTGTTTGAGGATGTTCGGTAGAACAGCCATCAAAGGATTGCCATGACAAAGAGTATAGAACTGTGGCAGAAATAAACCCCCAGGTGTTGCAGTCTTCAAGAGTGGGACCTAGTCCAGTGGGTAAGCACACAGACAGATTTCTATCCTTGTCTTGTGGTCCTTTAAGGGGAAACAGAGCTTCGAGTTGATCACTTTTTTGGGCAATCCAAAATGAAATTTCCTCACGATTGGTGAGTTTTTTTACCATAACTGAATGAACAATTACAGGACTAATATCAGGTGCTACAGGCAGCTGGGCTTGCCCTTGCAGGCCAAGTCTAGCTGGACAAGCTAATAACGTGTGCAAAATAATTTGCATTAGACATCTATATAAGACAACAAGGACAAAGTACAAACCACAGGTTTGCACCACATTTAGATTACCTAAATCAGGGTATGGTCCATAACCAACCAGTGCCAATCAAGTAGCCCTATTATTGCTGAGAGGATCTATTCAAACTGCCCCAGGGACATGGGGAAGGGCACCATTAATCCAAGGATGGTGTTCCCAGGCTGTAAGAGGAATTTTGACAAATGCATAAGGTCTACATGCAGCTGGTGCTGGTGGTGTAGTGTATTCATGGAAAGTGCTAGTGTGAGCATCCACAGCTGGAAATGTGACCCAAGAATAAAAAACTTCAAAGCAGAAAGCAGCGCACGCTTCTACTCCAAAGATTACAAGAGCTCCCCCATTAGGGACTTGTGAGAAGTTGGCCTGGTATATGCTGTTCACTAGTTAAAGTGGACACCTTGCACCAGTACAATTCGACTCTTATGGTAGATAGGTTTAAGACAACCTTTAAAGAAAGCTATCCTAGTGGTAGCTGTGGAGAGCAGCCTTTAGTCTAAGTCTTGGAGGAATGTAAAGCAGCTTGTTTTACCACACAATCTCTTGAATCACCAAATGAAAAGACACCACACAGGTATATATATAAAATATATATGTATTTATTACTAAACAACTCTCTACTAATCTCTTTATGAGATTAGAAGTCAGGAACATATGCACAAATCAACGTTTCACAACAAATTGAGCACAAATATGGCTGGGGCCCTAGGGCGTACCAGACCATATACTAAAAAGAGACTTAGGAACAACGACTTGCAAAGGGACAAGGACTAGGGCCTTCAGAAGTGCTGGGGCCTCACGAAACCACCCAAGGCAGGTAAGTAAAGGACCCACGGGGGACGCGTGCAGTGAGTGAACACAGGCGCGGATCGCCGTAGACTTCAATGGGGCAAGTCGCGGTTGGAAATTAAGAGTTTAAGGGCACTTCGGGAGAACCTACAAGCAAGTCACTTACAGGGTAAGTAGTTCTAGGGCCAACACCCACAGGAGCACCGTAGTGCTGGAGTTACCTCACCCAGGGAAGCCGGGTGCATAGGTGTCCTTTGGTGTCGGGTCGCGGCGGCGTCGTTTTCAATGGGAGCCAATGAAGACTTGCTGCTTGTGAAGACAGGAGAACTGTCCGGTGGAATCCAAGCCTGGATTCGGAAGAAGGAAGACCTGAAAGCAGAGGGGACAGTGTTCAAAGCCACTTGGCAGTGACTCGGGGCAAGGAAGATGAATGCCCACCGTCGTCGACAGATTCAGGTCGTTCACAGGTGTCTTGACTCTTCAGCCACGAGGTCCAGGAGGTGTCGATGACAACCAGGAGCTGGATTCAGCGTGTCCCACGAAGTCTGCAGCTGACTGCAGTGTCGGCGACCCGATTGGAGCCAACAAGCCTTGGTAGCAGCAAGTCTTGTGGAAAAACAAAAAGTCAATGGTGCAGACCAGCAAGGTCTGGGGGACTCACCCAGCGAGGGTAAGTCAGGGCAGGACTGGAGCAACCAGGGGAGCCCTTTGGTTCTGTAGAAAAGTCTTCAGGGGACCCACAAGCCGGCTGGCAAGGGATCGCAAAGACGCCTCGGGAGGATTCACTCAACAGGGGCCCACGGTCACTCAGGACGGGGTAGGCCTCTGATCTTCAGAGGGATTCCTGCTAGAGGCTGGGACCACACGTGGTCCAAAGCACAGGTTCGTAGAACGTCGTGAAGGGGTTGCACTTGACAATAGTGCATGGTACCCAGGGACTGTGGTTCCTCGTCACTCGTGGGGTCCACTTGCCTCAGCTTCACTGGGGACTCACGATGGCCTTGGAGAAATCAGGAACTCCTCGTCTTGGGCTGCAGGGTCCTCGGGCTCCGGCGGGAGCGGCGTAGTTTGCGACCATCGTTTCAGTTTTTGGTGCCTGCCAAGCAGGGGAGTCACTCCTTGACTCCAAGGGAGATTCTTCAGTCTTCCAGAGGTAGTGGAACGTCGACGGTCCGGGATTCTTCAGTAGAGCGTCGTCCAGGGAGATCTATTTTGCAATGGCAAGGGCTCCCTATCTTATACTGAAAGGAAGGGAGGGACTAGCTCTATGACCCCACCTATGGGAGGGTCAGGGGAGTGGGTGGCTACACCCACTTCCCTTTGTCCAGTTTTGCGCCAGAGCAGGGGCAGGAAGCCCCTGAGCCGGTTTGAACTGGTGTATGCACAGAGGAGCCTTCTGCTCCCCCAGTGCAGGACTTCAAAGCACTCTAGGAGTGCACCCACCCAGCCCCAATACACTAAACCCTGTCTGGGAGGTGGTCACACCTCCCTGTGACAGGATACCTATTGTTGGGCCTCCTCCCCAATGCGAGTTTCGGTCATCAGCAGGAGGGCAGCCCAGTGTCTGTGACTGGTGGCATCCATTTTGTGATGCCAGGGCTCTTCAGGATTCTACCGCGTTTCCACAGTAGGTACATGTCTATCCCTCTAGAAGGGTGGGATCATACTCCCCCACCAGTTACTGGTGTGGGGGTATGATTCCAAGGTGTTTGACACCAAACACGACATGTTTTGATGCAGCCATTCCAAAGTTAGCATTAAACGCGAGGTTATAATGCACTTAAGTGGAGAAGTGTGGCTCAATGGTTAGAGCGGCAGACCCTGATGCAGAGATCTGGCCCGGGACCAGGGTTCAATTCCCGCCTCGGCGGGTCTTGGGCTCAATTTCCTCGGACCTGATAATTCTCGCCTCGGTGCCTATTCTAATCATGGGTCCCACTCTGCAACTCTGGGCAATAGCTTGCTTAATCTCCACAACGGCCCCAATAGCGCTGGCATGCCTGGCTTCACCTTGGGGGTGCCCAGGAGTGGACATTTCACAGGGAAAAGCCAGGAAGGGTTCCACAGCGGTATGCATACAGCGCCAGGACACCCCTTTGGGGGTATAAGTGCGCTTTACAAGTACAAATTTACAAGTACAAGTACAAATTTTAAGAGTATATGGTTTGACCGCATTCACAAACAGCCCCAGAGAATGGACTCTGAGAGCTGCAGAGGGGCCCTGCTCAGGCAGAGGCACCCTCTCACATAGAAACTAAGCACCCTGCCCTCAGGATTGATAGGGCCTGCCTTAGGGGTGACTGATAGGTTTAAATGTGGGTGCAGGAGAGACATAGGGAACCTATATCTCAGTGAGGGGTGCTAGCACCTCCTCACCCAGGCTGCAGTAGCAGGCCTGTGGTGTCAGATTTAGTCTGCTTCCCAGGGGTGGCATAATACATGCTTCAGCCCCTGGTAGGCCTGTGAAGTACCTATGCCCTTGGTACCTAAGGTACCATATACTAGGGACTCATAAGGTACCACAGTATCCAATCACTAGTGCACCTAGAGTGCACTCCAAGTCGTTTAGAGAGAACAGAGAGGTTGGGGACCTGATTGGCAGGGTCCCAGCCAGACTATAGCCAGAAACCAGTGTAACCATCAGAAAAAAAGTGGGGGCAACATAAGAGGCAGATCCTACTCTCCTACACAACCCCCCCCAAACGCAGGGACACTAAACTAACCTTGACCAATTGAGTCTTCGTGTTCTAAGTGGAAATACCTTGAGAGTCTGCATTGGCATGTTGGGTCCCAGGTCTATGTTCCACTGTATAGTCCATCCCCTGTAGGGAAATGGACCACCTCAAAAGTTTTGGGTTTTCACCTTTTATCTGCTTAAGCCATAGGAGGGGCTTGTGGTCAGTCTGAACTATGAAGTGAGTGCCAAACAAGTATGGCCTCAGCTTCTTCAGGGCCCACACCACAGCAAAGGCCTCCTCTCTATAGCTGACCAACGTTTCTCTCTAGGGGTCAGCCTCCTGCTAATAAAAGCTACTGGCTGGTCTTGACCTTCATCATTCAGTTGAGACAGTACAGCTCCCACACCCAGCTCAGAAGCATCTGTTTGGACAATGAACTTTTGGTGTAGTCTGGACTCTGTAACATAGGGGCAGTGCACATGGCCTGCTTTAGGTCTTCAAATGCCTTCTGACAGCTAGCTGTCCACTGAACCTTTTTGGCATTTTCTTTGAGGTCAGATCATTCAAGGGGGTCACTATAGATCCATATCCCTTGACAAACCTCCTATAGTACCCAGTCAGGCCTAAGAAGGCTCTCACCTGTGTCTGGGTGGTTGGAGCAACCCATTCCATTATGGTTTGGATTTTGCTCTGTAAAGGCTGAACCTGGCCCCCACCCACAAGGTGGCCCAGGTACACAACCTGACTCTGCCCTATCTGGCACTTAGTGGCCTTGATAGTGAGGCCTGCTTTCTGCAGAGCCTCCTAAACATTTCTGAGGTGGACCAGGTGATCCTGCCAGGAGGAACTAAAGACAGCAATATCATCTAGATAAGCTGAGCAATAAGTTTCCATCCCTGCCAGAACTTCGTTCACCAACCTCTGAAAAGTGGCAGGTGCATTTTTCAATCCAAAGGCATCACCACAAAGTGGTAGTGCCCACTAGGGGTCGAAAATGCTTTTTTGGCTTTTGCATCATCAGCTAACCTGATCTGCCAGTAGCCAGCTGTTAGGTCAAATGTACTCAGATACTTGGCTGAGGCCAAAGTATCAATCAGCTCATCTGCCCTTGGTATGGGATAGGCATCAGTCCTGGTGACTGCATTGATGCCTCTGTAGTCTACACAAAACCTCATTTCTTTCTTACCACCCTGGGTATGAGGCTTGGGTACTAGGACTACTGGGCTAGCCCAAGGGCTATCTGAAGGCTCAATCACACCTAACTCCAACATTTTCTGGACTTCAGTCCTGATACAGTCCCTGACATGGTCAGGTTGCCTGTAGATTTTATTCTTGACAGGCAGACTGTCTCCAGTGTCCACCTCATGGGTGCACCAGGTAGTCTGACTAGGGGTCAGGCTAAACATATGTCTGTACTGCTGCAGAACTTGTCTGCACTCAGTTTGCTGATGGTCAGTGAGGCTGCTTGCCAAAGCAACACCATCTACTGACCCATCATCAGGGTTCTGTGAGAGCAGGTCAGGGAGAGGGTCACTCTCCTCCTCCTGTTCCTCATCAGTTACCATGAGCAAGCCCATGTCAGCCCTGTCAACATATGGTTTCAATCTGTTGACATGGAGCACCCTCAGGGGGCTCCTGGGAGTTCCAAGATCCACCAGATAGGTGACTTCTCCCTTTTGTTCAACTATTGTATGGGGGCCACTCCATTTCTCTTGGAGGGCTGCTGGGGCCACAGGCTCCAACACCCACACTTTCTGTCCTGGCTGGTACACAGTCAGCACAGCCTTTGGTCATGCCAAGCTTTTTGTAATTCTTGGCTGGCCTCCAGGTTTTTGGTTGCCTTTTTCATGTATTCGGCCATCCTGGAGCGGAGACCAAGTACATAGTCCATCACATCCTGTTTGGGGGTTTGAGAGGTAACTCCCAGCCCTCTTTTACCAAACATAATGGACCTCTTACAGGATGCCCAAACAGAAGCTCAAATGGGCTGTAACCAACCCCCTTCTGTGGAACCTCTCTGTATGCAAACAACAGGCAGGAAGAAGAAGGTCCCATTTCCGCCTAAGCTTCTCTGGGAGTCCTTTAATCATTCCCTTCAGGGTTTTGTTGAAATGTTCAACCAACCCATTGCATTGTGGGTGATAGGGGGTGGTGAACTTATAAGTTACACCACACTCCTTCCACATTGCTTTCAAATATCCTGACATGAAGTTTGTACCTCTGTCAGAGATGACCTCCTTTGGGAAACCCACTCTGGAGAAAACACCAATGAGGGCTCTTGCCACCACAGGGGCTGTGGTGGTCCTCAGGGAATTGCCTCTGGGTACCTGGTGGCATGATCCACTACCACCAGGATAAATCTGTGCCCAGATGCAGTTTGAGGGTCAAGGGGACCAACAATGTCAATCCCTACCCTTTCAAAGGGTACCCCCACCACAGGTATGGTATCAGGGGGCCTTTGTGGTGCCACCTGCCTTGCCACTGGCTTGGCATGTGACACAGGAGCGACAAAACTCCTTTGTGTCCTCTGACATATGTGGCCAATGAAAATGTGGAACAAGCCTGTCCCAGGTCTTGTTTTGGCCCAAGTGACCTGCTAAAGGGATATCATGTGCTAGGGTCAAGAGGAACCCCCTAAACTTCTGAGGTATTACCAACATCCTGGTGGCTCCAGTGGCTGGATCTCTACCCTCAGAATATAGGAGTCCCTCATCCCAATAAACTTTATGGGACCCACTAGCACTCCCAGCAGCCTCAGCAGCAGCCTGCTGTCTGAGGGGTTCAAGAGAGGGGCAGCACTGTTGCTCCTTACTCAGATCTTCCCTAGAAGGGCCCCCTACCCCCAAGAATTCAACCTGATCAGGCTCAAGTCCCTCTGGGGCAGTTCCTTCTTCAGGATCTGCTCCTCCTCCCTCAAGAGGGGAATCAGTGATCTGAGACAGAGGGGAAGGCACTGCCTTAACCCTACTGCTCCTCTTCTTGGGAAGCATCTGGTCCATGGTTCCAGGATCCAGAACCGGTTCAGTGTTATGCATTCTGGCCTGTGACCTGGTCACAGCAAATACCTCTGCAGGGATGCCCAACATCTCAGCATGAGTCCATAACTCTACTTCAGAGCAGGCTGAAGTTTCTAGATCATTGCCCAATAGACATTCTACAGGGAGGTCTGCACTGACTACAACCTTCTTGAGGCCAGTTACCCCTCCCCAGGAGAAATTCACAACTGCCAGACTATGGTTGGTCCTGACATTGCTTGCATTGGTCACCTGGTACATTTCGCCCAGGATGATCTGTCCAGGGTCCACAAGGTCCTCTGCCACCATGGTGACACTAGCACCTGTGTCCCTAAATGCCAAAGCCTGTTTGCCATTTATTACAGGCTGCTGTTTGTATTTCCCCAGATTACTGGGGCTCACCAGGAAGGACATATCAGTGTCTCCATCACAAATCAGCAATGCCTGAGTGGGTACTCTGACTAGGCCAGAGTCCACTTCAGAACCCAGGGTCAACCCTACTACACCCTTATTCTGAGTACCACCTCCACCAGTAGCTGAGCTAGGGGTAACAGTTGCCTTAGGGGCAGGAGTGGTCGTGGTTTGGTCTTTGGACTTGTTACAATCAGAAGTCCAGTGCCCTTTCTGTTTACAGAATTTGCACCAGGGCTTCTTTTGGCCTTTTCCCTTGTTGGATTGTGACTCCCCACCAGATGCAGATTTTTGGGGCCCTTGTGAAGACTTCTGGTCTTTTGACTTATCCCCACTTTTCTCAGAGCCCTTAGAATCCTGTTTCTTTGTGTCACCCCCTTGGTTCTGGGTTTTCTGCCTCACCCTGGTTCTGACCCACTTGTCTGCCTTCTTTCCCAATTCTTGGGGAGAGGTTAGATCTGAGTCCACCAGGTATTGATGCAACAACTGGTTCTGGCAATTATTAAGGATCTGTTCTCTCATCATTAGATTATACAATCCCTTGAAATCAGTAACCCTACTGCCAACCCTCCAGAGCCTTGGTTGCACAATCTACAAAGTCAGTCCAGTCCTGAGTCTGTGCCTTCTGGGTGTCTCTGAACTTCAACCTGTACTGCTCAGTGGTTAAGCCAAACCCATCTATCAGTGCACTCTTCAGGACTTCATAGTCATCAGCATCCTCTTCTCTAACAGTGAGGAGCTTGTCTCTACCTTTATCTGAAAAGGAGAGCCACAAGATTGCTGCCCACTGCTTTTGGGGGACCTGTTGTACTCTACAGGCCCTTTCCATAGCAGTTATCCACTTAAGGATATCATCCCCACTCTGGTAGGGAGGAACAACCTTGCTCAGGTTCCTATGGTCTGGAATATATTCTCTGCCTCTAGGGACACTGTTGCTGCCACCAGGGGGTTCTAACCCCTCTCTTCTAGAAGCTCTCTGGAGCTCCAGGGCTTCTCTGTCTAATGCCAACTGCTTGGTTTTGAGGGCAACTCTTGCTTCCTCATACTGCAGCAGTTTGTACATTCTGTCAGAGGAGGTCTCTCTTCTGGGGAAGTAGGAGTTCCTCTGGTAGACAGATTCTCTGCCAGAGTGATAGGAGTGGTCAGAGTCCCTAGAAAGGGACCTAGGCCTCTCCTCCACTGTCAGTTCTCTTAGGAGAATTCATCTGTCCTTTTCAGGCCCCTGGGGACCTGGCCCTTTAACCACAGAGTCTTGGTCATCCTGATGTTCATCATCTGACCCAGACACTGTAATTGACCCACTCACTGATTCAGACCCATTAGCTCCTAGAGCTAATCTAAGATCATCTGCTGTCAGCAGATCTATCAGGTGTAGTGTGGAGGGACTCTGTCCTAGCTTCAGGTGCCTTGCAGCACACATGGCTCTCAAGTCAGAGAAAGCCATGTCCTTATACTGAGGCTGAGAGGATCCACTGGGTCCACCCTTTAAGGACATTCTAGTGTTGTGCAGTGTTGTACTACCTACACTAGTTTGTGGCCTACTGATACTAGCTTGAGCTGTAGAAAGGGTGTGCTATCCCTTGGCACACAGCTCTAAGTTCAGTAGAACTTATTGATACTAAGCTTGACTTTATATGTACCTTGAGTACCTATAGTGGTTTTCAGTTAGTAATTCAAATAGAGATTTTCTGGTAAAACAATAGCAAGCTGGAATCCCACACGCTGCCCACCAATGTGAGAAGTTGGCCTGGTATATGCTGTTCACTAGTTAAAGTGGACACCTTGAACCAGTACAATTCGACTCTTATGGTAGATAGGTTTAAGACAACCTTTAAAGAAAGCTATCCTAGTGGTAGCTGTGGAGAGCAGCCTTCAGGCTAAGTCTTGGAGGAATGTAAAGCAGCTTGTTTTACCACACAATCTCTTGAATCACCAAATGAAAAGACACCACACAGGTATATATTTAATATATATATATATTTATTACTAAACAACTCTCTACTAATCTCTTTATGAGATTAGAAGTCAGGAACATATGCACAAATCAACGTTTCACAACAAATTGAGCACAAATATGGCTGGGGCCCTAGGGGTGTACCAGACCATATACTAAAAAAGAGACTTAGGAACAACGACTTGCAAAGGGACAAGGCCTAGGGCCTTCAGAAGTGCTGGGGCCTCACGAAACCACCCAAGGCAGGTAAGCAAAGGACCCACGGGGGACGCGTGCAGTGAGTGAACACAGGCGTGGATCGCCGTAGACTTCAATGGGGCAAGTCGCGGTTGGAAATTAAGAGTTTAAGGGCACTTCGGGAGAACCTACAAGCAAGTCACTTACAGGGTAAGTAGTTCTAGGGCCAACACCCACAGGAGCACCGTAGTGCTGGAGTTACCTCACCCAGGGAAGCCGGGTGCATAGGTGTCCTTTGGTGTCGGGTCGCGGCGTCGTTTTCAATGGGAGCCAATGAAGACTTGCTGCTTGTGAAGACAGGAGAAGTGTCCGGTGGAATCCAAGCCTGGATTTGGAAGAAGGAAGACCTGAAAGCAGAGGGGACAGTGTTCAAAGCCACTTGGCAGTGGCTCGGGGCAAGGAAGATGAATGCCCACCGTCATCGACAGATTCAGGTCGTTCATGGGTGTCTTGACTCTTCAGCCACGAGGTCCAGGAGGTGTCGATGACAACCAGGAGCTGGATTCAGCGTGTCCCACAAAGTCTGCAGCTGACTGCGGTGTCGGCAACCCGATTGGAGCCAACAAGCCTTGGTAGCAGCAAGTCTCGTGGAAAAACAAAAAGTCAATGGTGCAGACCAGCAAGGTCTGGGGGACTCACCCAGCGAGGGTAAGTCAGGGGAGCCCTTTGGTTCTGTAGAAAAGTCTTCAGCGGACCCACAAGCCGGCTGGCAAGGGATCGCGAAGACGCCTCGGGAGGATTCACTCAACAGGGGCCCACGGTCACTCGGGATGGGGTAGGCCTCTGATCTTCAGAGGGATTTCTGCTGGAGGCTGGGACCACACGTGGTCCAAAGCACAGGTTCGTAGAACGTCGTGAAGGGGTTGCACTCGACAATAGTGCATGGTACCCAGGGACTGCGGTTCCTCGTCACTCGTGGGGTCCACTTGCCTCAGCTTCGCTGGGGACTCACGATGGCCTTGGCGAAGTCAGTAAATCCTCGTCTTGGGCTGCAGGGACCTCGGGCTCCGGTGGGAGCGGCGTAGTTTGCGACCGTCGTTTCAGTTTTTGGTGCCTGCCAAGCAGGGGAGTCACTCCTTGACTCCAAGGGAGATTCTTCAGTCTTCCAGAGGTAGTGGAACGTCGAAGGTCCGGGATTCTTCAGTAGAGCGTCATCCAGGGAGATCTAGTTTGCAATGGCAAGGGTTCCCTATCTTATACTGAAAGGAAGGGAGGGACTAGCTCTATGACCCCACCTATGGGAGGGTCAGGGAGTGGGTCGCTACACCCACTTCCCTTTGTCCAGTTTCGCGCCAGAGCAGGGACAGGTAGCCCCTGAGCCGGTTTGAACTGGTGTATGCACAGAGGAGCCTTCTGCTCCCCCAGTGCAGGACTTCAAAGCACTCTAGGAGTGCACCCACCCAACCCCAATACACTAAACCCTGTCTGGGAGGTGGTCACACCTCCCTGTGACAGGATACCTATTGTTGGGCCTCCTCCACTGCGAGTTTCGGTCATCAGCAGGAGGGCAGCCCAGTGTCTGTGACTGGTGGCATCCATTTTGTGATGCCAGGGCACTTCAGGATTCTACCGCGTTTCCACAGAAGGTACATGTCTATCCCTCTAGAAGGGTGGGATCATACTCCCCACCAGTTACTGGTGTGGGGGTATGATTCCAAGGTGTTTGACACCAAACACGACATGTTTTGATGCAGACATTCCAAAGTTAGCATTAACCGCGAGGTTATAATGCACTTAAGAGTATATGGTTTGACCGCATTCACAAACAGCCCCAGAGAATGGACTCTGAGAGCTGCAGAGGGGCCCTGCTCAGGCAGAGGCACCCTCTCACATAGAAACTAAGCACCCTGCCCTCAGGATTGATAGGGCCTGCCTTAGGGGTGACTGATAGGTTTAAATGTGTGTGCAGGAGAGATATAGGGAAACTATATCTCAGTGAGGGGTGCTAGCACCTCCTCACCCAGGCTGCAGTAGCAGGCCTGTGGTGTCAGATTTAGTCTGCTTCCCAGGGGTGGCATAATACATGCTTCAACCCCTGGTAGGCCTGTGAAGTACCTATGCCCTTTGTACCTAAGGTACCATATACTAGGGACTCATAAGGTACCACAGTATCCAATCACTAGTGCAGCTAGAGTGCACTCCAAGTCGTTTAGAGAGAACAGAGAGGTTGGGGCCCTGATTGGCAAGGTCCCAGCCAAACTATAGCCAGAAACCAGTGTAACCATCAGAAAAAAAGTGGGGGCAACATAAGAGGCAGATCCTACTCTCCTACAGGACTCCTTGTGTTAAATATGCATAGACCGCCGGACGGCAGTTGGCCGCAATAGCAATAGTTTGCGCCATAAGTAATTGAAAATATATTCCAAGTGTAACACAAACTGAGTTTAAACCTTTTAATATCCAAGCTTGAAAAACCAACAGAACTAGATGATCCCTAAAAACTGTTGAGGATTGACCCCTAGCACCACGAGCATCTCCAGTAAAAGGTGCAAGGGTTTTGTGGACAAGCACAAGCAATATTTAGACATCCCTCAAATAAGTACCTGACCAAATCTTGTTAGCACCATGTTGCAGGAATTCTGCTCAGGAACAGAACTATGCTTGGGACCATAGAACATCAACATGTTGGGACTAAGTCACCATACCACCTAAGAATCTATGAGTCCGGGTCCGGCGAGCTATAGTGCCTCAATTGCCCTCCTGACCTTTCTAGACAAACAAGTGAGTTGGTACCCCAGAACACAACCCTCTCAGGGATCGCGGTAACAGGACACACCCTTTCACTCTCTCACTCATACTTGTGCTCTAAGATGCAATATTTGCCCCACAATTAGAAAACCAATACATACCAAAAATATCATTAGCATGGTTATCAGACCAATATCATACAAATCTCTGTCATGTTACAAAACAGATTAGCCTAAGCCCTTGCCTTTCTACTGAAGCTAAATAATTATATTTGATCATCTTTATTAGTGGCAGACCCCGGTACCTTAGCATACATAGGTGGATGTTCTACATCGCAGCTGATGCAGCTCTCTGGCCTCAGGACCTTTGCTCAATGTATTTTTCAGAATCCCGGTCCTCAGTTATATGACAAGACATGTGTGTTCACAATCAGCAGCTGCATTTTCTTGTTATGTCTAGGTGCTAGTGTCTGACCAGAGAGAATAACAAGGGGCATTGTTGTTTGACCTTGTCTGGTATTTTCAGACTAAATCCCAGGAAAGGAATAAAACACAAAAACATGTGCGGATTCTGTCTGAACATACAACGTGGCACAATAACAAGCGCGCTAAGTAGTAACGTGTGCAAAAATAAAAGCCTCCTACAATGTGCACAACCGGGCCAACCCAAGATAAACGACATTAGTCCATGAAAGAAACACACAACAGTGAGTTATGTAATTCTGACTGTCTTCCTGCCTCCCCACATTCCATTACATCATCACTCACCAAGATTCCAACAGTAGGGAGTGGCAGCTATCTATAAAGAAACACATCATGGTTATCACCCATACATCACATATCTTACAATTACATATATATTACAGTTTTACTATTATTTACATACATCTAAAGGGCGAGGGAGTGATGATGATGGTGGTGGAGGGGCGAAAAGCCTTTGCAGAAGATATTTTCACCATTCTAACCCTAATAAAGAAAATATATTCTTGTGCATAGTCTTTAGTAAAACATTCTTGTAAAATACACAATAGATTATAAATTGTATAATCTCTTAATCTGACAAACACAGCTGTTACCTTTGTCTTTTGAATTTACAGTAGCTGAAACAATTGGCAATGTTGTTTTCAGAGCTGACCATGTCAGGTATAAAATAGCAAGCCATATAAGTGTCCTTATTACATATTCCTATTAAACGCTACCCTTGCTATTCCGGAGTAGAACATGCACTGCTCCAAGTACCACTGACATCTGGATCTTCTTATTCTTATTTGAATAACTTTTTTTTTTTTTTTATTGGTATTTCAGAAAAAAAAGACATATTACAACACAACATGCCAGCAGTGTATCAACACATTACAGGATTTAAATTAGTCACGAGCTATATAGTACATATCATATCTGCAGAAGCGTCACCCCGCTTGTCCACACCCAAGTATAAAAGAACAATAATTATACATCGTATATTCACGAATCTGCAGACATCAGCAAAAACAGCCGTCCGAATCAAGTCCACACGCTACAACACCACATAGAGGGTCCAATACTGCATCGACTCAGTCCATTAATTCCACGATTTCATGGGGTCTGTGGAGAAGAAACAGACTCAAAAGCGGAGTACAATCACCATCACATCACTGCAGTGTCTCAGTGTGAGTTACATCCGTATGGGCCCTTTCAGTATCTCCTTGTTTTTCCTGCGCCCAGGTCAGGAATGGTTCCCCGATATTTCGGGGTCTAGAAGTAGAGGGTATAAGCTCCCAGAATGTGTTTAGCTGCGTGTGGCCATATGTAACATCTGCAAGCCACCCCTTGATGGAAGGGACCCTCCTCCTGCCCCAGTGGATCGCGACTTGTCGTTTGGCAAACAGTAAAAGCAGTGCATGTAGTTTACGTAGCTTAGGCGGGGTTGCCTGAACATAGCCTAACAGGCCTAGTGTGGGGGACGGGGCGTTCTCCATGCCTAGAATTTGATTCACTGAGGCGAAAACATGGGACCAGAATTCAGCAACTTTTGGACAATCCCAGGCTACATGCAAAAAGGAAGCAGGGGTGTGCCTGCAGCGCCAGCAGCATTCATCAGCTCTAAGGCCCATACGATAAAGACTCACAGGCGTTCTGTAAAACCTATGTAAGTATTTAAAATGAAATAATCTAAGCTTGTAGTTCGGGGAGAGTTCTGTAAGCTGCCCACAGCAGAATGCCCAATGGGCCTCAGTCAATGCAACAGGAAGTTCGCTGTTCTAGTTCTGCAGGGACTTAGGTGTCACCAACGGGGCAGTGTGCTGCATGTTTGTGTACAATCGGGTAATGAGTTTTCGGGGAGATGGGGATCTCAATAGGTTCTCCAATGCGGGCAGCACCGGGGGGCTAACGGGAACTCGGCCCAGAGGGCGCGACAGGCCGCTCTTAGTTTATGATATAGGAAAAGCTCATCAAATGGCACCGATTGCCCTTCGATCGCCTCTGGGGGGGGTCGGAACGTATCTCCCGGGTATAGATCGGCGAATGTATGGAGTGACATCTTGCGTTTCAATGGTTCCCTGATCCCATCCTGGATACAAGGCAACATCGGATTTTGCGCTAGGGGAATGGAAGGGGCATACAGTACCGGAATGTCTGCTCTCTTACGCAGCTCATCCCAAGCCCAACGCAGTGTTCCAGATGTGTCTATAGCTCCACGGGGGCGACTCAAGGGTTGGTATACCACTACCCTAAGCGGAATGGGAGCCATTGCATCGGTTTCGACTGCTACGTGTGGTTGGTAGGGCGTCGGGTGGACCCAGTAGTGTAAGAATTGAGCCTGGGCGCACATAGCATAAAGCTGCATGTCTGGGGCTCCCAGGCCTCCCTGCCTCAGCGGAAGTGTCAACAAATCCCAGGATGTTCGAGCCTGTCCCCCGCCCACACCAGGGAGATCAGTTGCGACTTCAAGGTCCTAAAGAATTGCTGCGTGAGCGGGATCGGCAAGTTAACAAATAAATATAAAAACTTTGGTAACACGACCATTTTGACTAGTGCTATCTTCCCGGCCAGAGACAGCGGTAACCTAGACCACACCTTAACCTTCTCTTCCAACCATGTGACTGCCCTCCCGTAATTTAGGTTCCACACCTCCTGCATATCTCTACTTATCCATACCCCCAAGTATTTAACCGCGTCCGCCTCCCATCTCAGAGGGAACTCGGATGCCATCTGGGGCGTGCCATCTGTCAGTGGAAATATCACCGACTTGGCCCAGTTTAAACGATACCAGCCAAGCCTCCGAATCGGATAAACTCCCTCAAAATAGGGTCTAAATTCTCCTCTGGGTTGACAAGATAGAGAGTCACATCATCTGCATAAAGGGAAATGAGTCTCCGGGAACTGAACCCTATGCCTCGGGCAGTGTGGTGCTGCCTGATCCGGGCAGCCAAAGGCTCCATCGCAAGCGCGAAGAGCAGAGGAGACAGAGGGCACCCCTGCCTAGTGCCCCGTGTTATAAGAAAGGGTTCAGATAGTAAACCATTCACCCTGATTCGAGCGCTGGGTAGGGTGTATAATAACCTAATACGATTAATGAAGAGCGGGCTCAACCCCATGCGGCCTAAAATTGTGAATAAAGACGGCCATTCGAGCGAGTCGACCGCCTTTGTGGCATCTAAGAATACGGCCGCGGCTCGTACATCTGGGTGTAGATAATGCAGCACCGAAAATATAGTCCGTAAATTATGAGAAGTTGACCTCCCGGGGATGAAGCCCGACTGGTCAGGGAGCACAGCAATAGGGAGGAGAGGCTGCAATCTGTTTGCGATCAGCTTAGCAAGGATTTTAACATCCACATTTATCATCGATAGTGGCCGATAAGAGTCTAATTCTAATTCAGACTTCCCAGGTTTTAAAAGGGTAATGATAATCGCTTCTCTCATAGTCTGAGGTAGCACACCTTTCTCCAGGGCCTCCTCATACATCGCCAGCAGTCGAGGGGCCAACTCCTCCACATATGTTTTATAAAAGGACGTGGTTAGGCCATCCGGCCCAGGGGCCTTGTCCAATGGTAAACTCCTTATAACCTGGGCTACATCTTCCACAGTAAATGGAAGATCCATATACTCTCTGTGATGTTGGTTAAACCAGACCAGTGCCAATGAGTCTAGGAAAGTTTGCAGTCCCTCGGGAGTCGCCGCTTGGGTAGTAGTGTATAATTGAGAATAGAACGAGGAGAACACGCCTAGAATTTCTGCCTGTCCTCGGACAACGGTCCCTTGCAGGGTTTGTATTTCATGGATAAAGGCCGTGGACCGAGATGGCCGGACCATGCCAGCTAGCGTGCGACCAGGCCTATCCCCTTCTCCGTATCGCCGCGCCTCAGTATATTTCCCCAAGAATTTGACTTCGCGTTGGGCCTCCTCCGCGAAGTCCAACAATTTGGATTTTAGGAGAGCCATGGTGTGGGAGTCGTTAGTGGAATAAAATCTCTCCTCCAGTTTCCGTATCTGAGTTTCCAGTGAAGCAATCGTGCCGCGAATAGCCTTTAACACACCCGCCTGTCTGGCAATACACTGTCCTCTAATAACTACTTTGAATGCCTCCCAAAGTGAGGCCTCAGTATCAACTGAGCCCACATTTTGAATGAAATAATCATGGATATCCGTTCGGATTTCCTCTTTGAAGGCTTCATCAAGCAGTGCATGCGGCGGGAGTCGCCAGGAAAAAGCGCGGGAGCGATCCCGGGAGGGAAAGCTTCAATAGGCATGGGGCGTGGTCCGACAGGGTTCGCGGTAAATGCACTATGTCAGTGGTCCAGGCAGCTATGTCTCGGGAGACCAACCAAAAGTCCAATCGGGACTAAGCGCTGTGGTGATCTGAAATGCATGTGCCTTCTTTAGCTAATGGGTGCCTCCTACGCCACATATCCACCAAGTCCCCATCGGCGACTATGGGATTTAATGTGTCACTTGCGGCCGGGTGTAGGGCCGAGCCGCACCTTTTCTGTTCATATCATCATCTAGAATGGCATTAAAATCTCCTCCCCACAGTATCGTCCCGCAACCAGTCGCTCTGATCTTTGTCCAAACGTCCTGAAAGAATTGAGGGGAATCTACATTCGGGCCATATATTGCCACAATGACCAGTGAAACCCCTCCCAACACCCCGTGCAGGAGGACATATCTCCCCTCTGGATCCCCATGGACCTCACCCTCCCGCCAGTCCACTCCCCTCCTGACCAGCACCGCCACCCCACGGGCGTAGTTTGAGTAAATAGAGGAGTACACGTTTCCCCACCGGGTATGTCTTAACCTGTGCGATGGTGTTACATTTAAGTGTGTCTCCTGCAACAAACACACATCTATATTGTGTCTAGAAAGATAAGCATGGACGAGTCTAGATTTCCTGCCGTCATTTAACCCTCTAATGTTCCACGTAAGCATATTCAATGGTGTAGCGTGAGTGCG
Organism: Calotriton arnoldi; assembly: GCA_963921515.1. Classification (NCBI taxonomy): domain Eukaryota; kingdom Metazoa; phylum Chordata; class Amphibia; order Caudata; family Salamandridae; genus Calotriton; species Calotriton arnoldi. The sequence goes on along the minus strand of CAWUFW010002500.1, from coordinate 122,055 downwards.
TGTGTATCATCTGGAATGGAGCAACGTGAACAGTGGGGGTGCGACATCCTACCGTAACAGACAATACATCCTGACCAATAAGCTCCAATCATACTGGCAATGAACAATACAACAACCCCAACCCACCCCCACCTCCCACTCCAACCCCCCAATCAGGTTGTAGAGTACCCACCCACGACAAACTCATTCTCAGATGGCCACAAAGTGGTACGGGGAATCTTCCCATGGGGGCATAGCGGCACCAGCAACTTCCCCGTTCGCACAGGGTGGCTGGAAGTACTGCAGAGAGCGTTGTATGCCTATATCAAACCAAATGAACTCATGCGGAACACCGGCATAGTACGTGAGCCCGCAGTCCGCGGCAACCAAAACTTCAACATCACCCCAATAAGGCATCAGAACATTTTAACCACCCCGGCTTATGAACAATACGATACCCATATCAGTCATTGTCACTGAGGTGGCCATTGTCCGACATCCCAGCTCCCCGGAGTTCTTTACTTTTCTTTCCTCCGACATGTTTGGCAAATTTTAGGGCAGATTTCGCATCGGTGAAGAAGTGGGCAGTGCCATCATATGAAACCTTTAATTTAGCTGGGTATAACAGGGAATAAGGGATCTGTGCCTGTAGGAGGATCCGCTTGGCAGGGAGGAATTCTCGACGTGCCGCCTGTACAGCAGGGGTGAAGTCCGGGTAGAAAGAGATATGGTTGCCTTTGTGGGATATCTGACCCTTCTCTCTAGCCAGGCGCAGAATTAGATCCCTGTCTTGATAATTCAAGAGCTTCGCCAGGATGGGTCTAGGTGGCGCCCGACTGGAGGTTTCGGCCCTAGGGATCGGTGTGCTCTCTCCACCATGAACACCGAGGATAGGTGTGGATCGAAAAGTTCGTGCAGCAGATCCGCCACAAAGGACTCCATTTTTGATATGGCAGTCGTTTCCGGGACCCCAGTAATGCGTAGATTGTTTCTACGCGACCTTGCCTCCAAATCTTCGTTCTTAGCCCTGATAATGCCAAGTACCTTATCCATATGTAGAAGCTGTTCTTTAGTTTCCACCTGGAATTCGTGGAATTCAGTGTGTCGGTTCTCCAGAGCGTCAAGGCGGGTCTCATGTACAGACACCTGAGTCTTAACCGAGTCCAGCTGCGCAGTGAGGGTATCCAGCTTCGAATCGATATTGCGCAGACTAGACCGCATTTCCAACATGAGGGTATGTATATCTTCGCCTTGATCTTCCGTGTGAGTGTCTTGTTGGCCTTCTGCTGGCGTATCAGGTTCGGATTCAGCGTGACGTGTGGCACGTTTGTGTTCAAAAGTGAGTTTTGGCTGCTTAGCGTCTTGTTTCCCCATGATGAGAGGGAACAGGGAGGTGGATATCCTGCGAGTGGTCAGCACGGCCCAGACACAGGCCGACAGCAGCAGATACGAACCAGATCGCCTCCAGCTGTGCCCGTGACCTTCTCCCCTTGAAGTGTCTCCCAGGGTCCCCCACGGCACGTGCCACGCACTATCTCGTTGTGGCCCACTGGCGTGGATAATCCTTATCGTACTACGAGCAGCTGTAGGATCCTGCCACCAAAGTTGCTTGCGTCCCAGGGGTCACTCCACCACAATGGACATCACCAAGCCAGTACGGCACATCCGGCTCTGCGAACGTCAGACGGGTCACAGCCACCACGGGCCACCAGAGGCACAGATGGGGTGCGGAGCGCCGGCACTTACAGTCCGCTATATGGGCAATCGGGCCACCATTCACCACTGGCTGCACTTCAAGGTCCTTCAATGCGCCCCTCGGCATGCAATCGCGCAGGTCCGCCCATTTACAAGGCCTCCCCGCCGACCGCCACCACCTCGCACAGCTCAGTGTCCTCAGACTGTCGAGACCTCCCTATGGGTGATTCACTCCACGTGCAGCCGGTCCGGCCTGCAAGGGACAAGCACCTCGATCGGAGCCCTGCTTTCTTCCAAGCACTCCCCTCTGCAAGCCAAGCAGCCACGTTTATGCCTCTCTCCCTCTCCGTAGGGACTCGGTGGAATCAGCAACCCGGGGCCAACCCGCATGCACCAGTCTCCGACCCCCTCCTCCGCTATCTAACATGGCCGCAGTGCTGCGTAGTCCTAAAATGGCGGCTTAGGGTTCCAGAGAGGTCGGCCTACTGTTCCTCCCACGCCGTATCAGTCAATTGCAGCCGCCGTGAACTATTTCGAAGGCTGTGCAAGCACCTCAGCTCGCGCTCATACCTTGGAGCTCCGGGTTACCTCCGGCAGGGGAATTTACACTTCACATCCAGTCTGCAGCCCTCAGTAGACCATCCACCGCGGGCTCGATTTTCAGGTTGCCCGCCTCCTGCCTCACTGAGTGGCGCGATTATCGCAGGTGGCCGATGGGCTCTCGGATCCCCGCGTAACTCTGCCTCAGTATATCCTCGAGGCGCCAGGAGGGCAGCGTCAGGGTCCACAAGTGTTCCGCCAGCCGTGGGTTGCGTTAGCACCAGCAACCGCTCTCCATATGTGCGGATAATTGAAGGATTAGGTTCCGGCCGACGGAGCTCACTCAAAGAGCGGCCATTCCGCTGCGCGGCAGACCACGCCCCCCCTTATTTGAATAACTTAACGTCCTCATGAATACTTTCCTTTACTGTTTTTTGTTTGAGATTACAACTATTGGCTTGATGCTCTATCAGGATGAGCTGTTTACTTTAATAATCACACACAGGGAAGCACTTGAGTCAAAATCAATTCCTAATTTGCCAATCACATATTCAAACAAACACAATTTGAAAAGTCAATGATGCTGAAGCGGAGTTATCAATCGTAAGCCATCTTCAGAAGGGCTGTCATAGTCTGTTTTTAAATAGAAGAAATGAAGAATAAAGATTGATTAAAGATTAATTATGCCTTTTATAAACTGTGGCATCTGAGTCTCCTTATTGGATGACATACGATTGATAACATCACGTCAGCATCATTTTTGGAAAAACACAAAATAGGCACAAGTCTCTACAACCTCTTTAGCATAAAGGTGATGCCACCATCGATAGATCATTTATCCTACATAAAATAAATTGCCATATGTGTTCTGGCACACTAAGTCAATTGACAGATTTATCCTCTCTAAAAGATCTTCTTATACAGCATATACTACCTCCTGAGCAAGGAAGACAGCAGCCCTTAAAATGCTCACAAATACTATTAGGCCAGTGTCTTCACAAATCAAATCAAATCAAATTACGCTTTATTCGATTTAAAATTGTCAAATCATAAAAGCACAGTACATTAAAAGAAGATAAAATTACGGCAGTACGTAAATATTAAAATCAACAGTCCAGTAAGAAACATGTTAACTATAATTTAAAAACAAACTATAGCAAAATACGAGGGCAATCAGAAGATACGATAAATTCATGTACAACTACAATAAGGCATTACCCTGCATGCTCATTCTAGATCTGACCACCCCTTTCAGGAATTTAGCAATGTGATCAATGAACATCATTTCATCGAGGAATTGTAACTTGATAAAAGCAGGTCAGCATTGTCTCAAGTCTTGACATTTTAAGATGGGCAGGATCCATCTTTTCCTGATAAGAGTATAACATTTACAAAAAAGATAATGTGGATTGTTGACTGAGCCGAGGTGTCATCACATGGACATGGGCACAGGCTACAGGACTAGTCATTTATCTTAGGGAAGGCAACCCTGTTATGGAAGTTGCCTAAGCATAGACGTGTCAACAGCATCCTGTCATAGTTACCTGATGTTATGGATAAATAAGGTTGTAGCCCCGGTTGTGTCAGGAGTAGTTGGTGTTCTCTGACAGACGATTTCATGACATTGGCGGACAATCTAATCGTCTCCAGGTGGTCTAGACATAGTAATTTTAGTTCCTTCCTGGTAACACGGGACAGACTATCAGGGTTAGCATAATACTCAGGATGGCCTAGATCGTTCATAAAGTTTTTAACGAACGCAAGCCATGGGATGCAAAGTGCCCGTTGCAAGTTCTGGCAATCATAGATCACATCCCGGTTAAGCCTAGTCGCAGTACTGGTCCAAACCTTGTGCCAAAGTAAAACTGGCTGGATTTTAATTAGGTCGGATATGTATGGTAAACCAAGCTCAGCGTGGCAGATATACGTAGCTGTGCTGTTCGGGACTGCTAAAAGGTATTTTAAAAACCTATTCTCAACCAGCTGTAGGGACGCTGTGTTTGCAAAACCCCAGATGCCTGCTCCATACATAGCTACGGGAACGCATTTAACTTTGTAGATGGTCAACAAATCATCGATGGGGCGCTTCCCTAGTTTCCTTCAGAAATTTATTAGGGCTCCTATGGCTTTTGCAAACAATAATTTTCTGGTGTTCATGGCTATGCTCCATGAGCCCCGCTTTTCAAACACGATACCCAGGTAGGAGAAATAGTTAACAAATTCGAGTTTTCTATCATCTGTGAAAATATCTCGACACTTGACTTTTGGTTTACTGCATTTCATAACAAAGGTTTTGGTGATATTTACCTTAAGGTCAAGCCTAGACATAAAAGACACAAAACTCGAAACAGTTTTCTGCAAACCTATTGGAGTTTGAGACAGGAGAACAGCGTCGTCGGCGTATAACAGGGCTCCAATTTGCCACCTACCAATGCTGGGTAATTCCTGACCTTCCCTCGACAGTGTGGCACCCAGACTATTTATATATAAGGTGAAGAGGAGGGGGCCAAGACACAGCCCTGCCTTACCCCCTTCCTGACAGGGAAATTGCGGCTGCGTTCACCTGCTAACCCATAATGGACGCTTGCCTAGGCATCTAGGTAGGACTGTTTAAAAGTTAATCAACGGCACTTCCACCCCCATGGACTCTAAGATACTCCAAAGTTTCAAGTGGTTAACACAGTCAAAGGCCGAACTTAAATCGACGAAGCACAAGAAGAGGCTACCCTGTTTAGCCTTTATATATTTACCCCATATGAGGCTTAAATTTAGGCCCTGCTTCATGGTACCAAGCCCTTGACGGAAACCATACTGTAGCTCTGAGAGAACACCCCTGTCCTCCACCCACGTTTGTAGTCTATTCAAGACGACACGCCCGGCCACTTTCACAATGGAGTCCAGGAGTGAAATAGGTCTGTAACAGGCCGGGTCATTGCGGTCGCCTTTTTAAAAATAGGGACAAGTGTGGACTCTGTCCAGGTTGGGGTAAAACCCTGTGTGCAACATGCTTTTAAAACCATAGTAATTAATGGACCCCATAGTTGAGGACAAGATTTATATAAGACCACCGGGATGCTATCAGGTCCAGGGGCTTTTCCCCCACACTCTCGTTTATTGCCAGAATCACCTCATCCACATTAAAATCGATTTCAATTGGGAGATTACTTGTGTGTCTGGTGTTTGGCTCTTCACACTGAATTAGATCTGTGTTGTCACAATATAACCTGGAAAAATGGGTTACCCATTGGTCCTCCCCAATCGTGATTTCAATGCTGGGGATGTTTTTAGGGGCCAAGAACGGGGCATTTACCGCCTGCCAGAACCTTTTAGTTTCTTTTAGCTCTGAGGCTTTCTTGAGTGACAGCCACAGTTCCATTCTTATCTCCTCTTTATGATCTTTAAGTGACATTTTATACATTGCTCTCGCACTTCTTATGACTTCCTGGTCTCTCTATAGCTGACCAACGTTTCTCTCTAGGGGTCAGCCTCCTGCTAATAAAAGCTACTGGCTGGTCTTGACCTTCATCATTCAGTTGAGACAGTACAGCTCCCACACCCAGCTCAGAAGCATCTGTTTGGACAATGAACTTTTTGGTGTAGTCTGGACTCTGTAACATAGGGGCAGTGCACATGGCCTGCTTTAGGTCTTCAAATGCCTTCTGACAGCTAGCTGTCCACTGAACCTTTTTTGGCATTTTCTTTGAGGTCAGATCATTCAAGGGGGTCACTATAGATCCATATCCCTTGACAAACCTCCTATAGTACCCAGTCAGGCCTAAGAAGGCTCTCACCTGTGTCTGGGTGGTTGGAGCAACCCATTCCATTATGGTTTGGATTTTGCTCTGTAAAGGCTGAACCTGGCCCCCACCCACAAGGTGGCCCAGGTACACAACCTGACTCTGCCCTATCTGGCACTTAGTGGCCTTGATAGTGAGGCCTGCTTTCTGCAGAGCCTCCTAAACATTTCTGAGGTGGACCAGGTGATCCTGCCAGGAGGAACTAAAGACAGCAATATCATCTAGATAAGCTGAGCAATAAGTTTCCATCCCTGCCAGAACTTCGTTCACCAACCTCTGAAAAGTGGCAGGTGCATTTTTCAATCCAAAGGCATCACCACAAAGTGGTAGTGCCCACTAGGGGTCGAAAATGCTTTTTTGGCTTTTGCATCATCAGCTAACCTGATCTGCCAGTAGCCAGCTGTTAGGTCAAATGTACTCAGATACTTGGCTGAGGCCAAAGTATCAATCAGCTCATCTGCCCTTGGTATGGGATAGGCATCAGTCCTGGTGACTGCATTGATGCCTCTGTAGTCTACACAAAACCTCATTTCTTTCTTACCACCCTGGGTATGAGGCTTGGGTACTAGGACTACTGGGCTAGCCCAAGGGCTATCTGAAGGCTCAATCACACCTAACTCCAACATTTTCTGGACTTCAGTCCTGATACAGTCCCTGACATGGTCAGGTTGCCTGTAGATTTTATTCTTGACAGGCAGACTGTCTCCAGTGTCCACCTCATGGGTGCACCAGGTAGTCTGACTAGGGGTCAGGCTAAACATATGTCTGTACTGCTGCAGAACTTGTCTGCACTCAGTTTGCTGATGGTCAGTGAGGCTGCTTGCCAAAGCAACACCATCTACTGACCCATCATCAGGGTTCTGTGAGAGCAGGTCAGGGAGAGGGTCACTCTCCTCCTCCTGTTCCTCATCAGTTACCATGAGCAAGCCCATGTCAGCCCTGTCAACATATGGTTTCAATCTGTTGACATGGAGCACCCTCAGGGGGCTCCTGGGAGTTCCAAGATCCACCAGATAGGTGACTTCTCCCTTTTGTTCAACTATTGTATGGGGGCCACTCCATTTCTCTTGGAGGGCTGCTGGGGCCACAGGCTCCAACACCCACACTTTCTGTCCTGGCTGGTACACAGTCAGCACAGCCTTTTGGTCATGCCAAGCTTTTTGTAATTCTTGGCTGGCCTCCAGGTTTTTGGTTGCCTTTTTCATGTATTCGGCCATCCTGGAGCGGAGACCAAGTACATAGTCCATCACATCCTGTTTGGGGGGTTTGAGAGGTAACTCCCAGCCCTCTTTTACCAAACATAATGGACCTCTTACAGGATGCCCAAACAGAAGCTCAAATGGGCTGTAACCAACCCCCTTCTGTGGAACCTCTCTGTATGCAAACAACAGGCAGGGAAGAAGAAGGTCCCATTTCCGCCTAAGCTTCTCTGGGAGTCCTTTAATCATTCCCTTCAGGGTTTTGTTGAAATGTTCAACCAACCCATTGCATTGTGGGTGATAGGGGGTGGTGAACTTATAAGTTACACCACACTCCTTCCACATTGCTTTCAAATATCCTGACATGAAGTTTGTACCTCTGTCAGAGATGACCTCCTTTGGGAAACCCACTCTGGAGAAAACACCAATGAGGGCTCTTGCCACCACAGGGGCTGTGGTGGTCCTCAGGGGAATTGCCTCTGGGTACCTGGTGGCATGATCCACTACCACCAGGATAAATCTGTGCCCAGATGCAGTTTGAGGGTCAAGGGGACCAACAATGTCAATCCCTACCCTTTCAAAGGGTACCCCCACCACAGGTATGGTATCAGGGGGCCTTTGTGGTGCCACCTGCCTTGCCACTGGCTTGGCATGTGACACAGGAGCGACAAAACTCCTTTGTGTCCTCTGACATATGTGGCCAATGAAAATGTGGAACAAGCCTGTCCCAGGTCTTGTTTTGGCCCAAGTGACCTGCTAAAGGGATATCATGTGCTAGGGTCAAGAGGAACCCCCTAAACTTCTGAGGTATTACCAACATCCTGGTGGCTCCAGTGGCTGGATCTCTACCCTCAGAATATAGGAGTCCCTCATCCCAATAAACTTTATGGGACCCACTAGCACTCCCAGCAGCCTCAGCAGCAGCCTGCTGTCTGAGGGGTTCAAGAGAGGGGCAGCACTGTTGCTCCTTACTCAGATCTTCCCTAGAAGGGCCCCCTACCCCCAAGAATTCAACCTGATCAGGCTCAAGTCCCTCTGGGGCAGTTCCTTCTTCAGGATCTGCTCCTCCTCCCTCAAGAGGGGAATCAGTGATCTGAGACAGAGGGGAAGGCACTGCCTTAACCCTACTGCTCCTCTTCTTGGGAAGCATCTGGTCCATGGTTCCAGGATCCAGAACCGGTTCAGTGTTATGCATTCTGGCCTGTGACCTGGTCACAGCAAATACCTCTGCAGGGATGCCCAACATCTCAGCATGAGTCCATAACTCTACTTCAGAGCAGGCTGAAGTTTCTAGATCATTGCCCAATAGACATTCTACAGGGAGGTCTGCACTGACTACAACCTTCTTGAGGCCAGTTACCCCTCCCCAGGAGAAATTCACAACTGCCAGACTATGGTTGGTCCTGACATTGCTTGCATTGGTCACCTGGTACATTTCGCCCAGGATGATCTGTCCAGGGTCCACAAGGTCCTCTGCCACCATGGTGACACTAGCACCTGTGTCCCTAAATGCCAAAGCCTGTTTGCCATTTATTACAGGCTGCTGTTTGTATTTCCCCAGATTACTGGGGCTCACCAGGAAGGACATATCAGTGTCTCCATCACAAATCAGCAATGCCTGAGTGGGTACTCTGACTAGGCCAGAGTCCACTTCAGAACCCAGGGTCAACCCTACTACACCCTTATTCTGAGTACCACCTCCACCAGTAGCTGAGCTAGGGGTAACAGTTGCCTTAGGGGCAGGAGTGGTCGTGGTTTGGTCTTTGGACTTGTTACAATCAGAAGTCCAGTGCCCTTTCTGTTTACAGAATTTGCACCAGGGCTTCTTTTGGCCTTTTCCCTTGTTGGATTGTGACTCCCCACCAGATGCAGATTTTTGGGGCCCTTGTGAAGACTTCTGGTCTTTTGACTTATCCCCACTTTTCTCAGAGCCCTTAGAATCCTGTTTCTTTGTGTCACCCCCTTGGTTCTGGGTTTTCTGCCTCACCCTGGTTCTGACCCACTTGTCTGCCTTCTTTCCCAATTCTTGGGGAGAGGTTAGATCTGAGTCCACCAGGTATTGATGCAACAACTGGTTCTGGCAATTATTAAGGATCTGTTCTCTCATCATTAGATTATACAATCCCTTGAAATCAGTAACCCTACTGCCAACCCTCCAGAGCCTTGGTTGCACAATCTACAAAGTCAGTCCAGTCCTGAGTCTGTGCCTTCTGGGTGTCTCTGAACTTCAACCTGTACTGCTCAGTGGTTAAGCCAAACCCATCTATCAGTGCACTCTTCAGGACTTCATAGTCATCAGCATCCTCTTCTCTAACAGTGAGGAGCTTGTCTCTACCTTTATCTGAAAAGGAGAGCCACAAGATTGCTGCCCACTGCTTTTGGGGGACCTGTTGTACTCTACAGGCCCTTTCCATAGCAGTTATCCACTTAAGGATATCATCCCCACTCTGGTAGGGAGGAACAACCTTGCTCAGGTTCCTATGGTCTGGAATATATTCTCTGCCTCTAGGGACACTGTTGCTGCCACCAGGGGTTCTAACCCCTCTCTTCTAGAAGCTCTCTGGAGCTCCAGGGCTTCTCTGTCTAATGCCAACTGCTTGGTTTTGAGGGCAACTCTTGCTTCCTCATACTGCAGCAGTTTGTACATTCTGTCAGAGGAGGTCTCTCTTCTGGGGAAGTAGGAGTTCCTCTGATAGACAGATTCTCTGCCAGAGTGATAGGAGTGGTCAGAGTCCCTAGAAAGGGACCTAGGCCTCTCCTCCACTGTCAGTTCTCTTAGGGAGAATTCATCTGTCCTTTTCAGGCCCCTGGGGACCTGGCCCTTTAACCACAGAGTCTTGGTCATCCTGATGTTCATCATCTGACCCAGACACTGTAATTGACCCACTCACTGATTCAGACCCATTAGCTCCTAGAGCTAATCTAAGATCATCTGCTGTCAGCAGATCTATCAGGTGTAGTGTGGAGGGACTCTGTCCTAGCTTCAGGTGCCTTGCAGCACACATGGCTCTCAAGTCAGAGAAAGCCATGTCCTTATACTGAGGCTGAGAGGATCCACTGGGTCCACCCTTTAAGGACATTCTAGTGTTGTGCAGTGTTGTACTACCTACACTAGTTTGTGGCCTACTGATACTAGCTTGAGCTGTAGAAAGGGTGTGCTATCCCTTGGCACACAGCTCTAAGTTCAGTAGAACTTATTGATACTAAGCTTGACTTTATATGTACCTTGAGTACCTATAGTGGTTTTCAGTTAGTAATTCAAATAGAGATTTTCTGGTAAAACAATAGCAAGCTGGAATCCCACACGCTGCCCACCAATGTGAGAAGTTGGCCTGGTATATGCTGTTCACTAGTTAAAGTGGACACCTTGAACCAGTACAATTCGACTCTTATGGTAGATAGGTTTAAGACAACCTTTAAAGAAAGCTATCCTAGTGGTAGCTGTGGAGAGCAGCCTTCAGGCTAAGTCTTGGAGGAATGTAAAGCAGCTTGTTTTACCACACAATCTCTTGAATCACCAAATGAAAAGACACCACACAGGTATATATTTAATATATATATATATTTATTACTAAACAACTCTCTACTAATCTCTTTATGAGATTAGAAGTCAGGAACATATGCACAAATCAACGTTTCACAACAAATTGAGCACAAATATGGCTGGGGCCCTAGGGGTGTACCAGACCATATACTAAAAAAGAGACTTAGGAACAACGACTTGCAAAGGGACAAGGCCTAGGGCCTTCAGAAGTGCTGGGGCCTCACGAAACCACCCAAGGCAGGTAAGCAAAGGACCCACGGGGGACGCGTGCAGTGAGTGAACACAGGCGTGGATCGCCGTAGACTTCAATGGGGCAAGTCGCGGTTGGAAATTAAGAGTTTAAGGGCACTTCGGGAGAACCTACAAGCAAGTCACTTACAGGGTAAGTAGTTCTAGGGCCAACACCCACAGGAGCACCGTAGTGCTGGAGTTACCTCACCCAGGGAAGCCGGGTGCATAGGTGTCCTTTGGTGTCGGGTCGCGGCGTCGTTTTCAATGGGAGCCAATGAAGACTTGCTGCTTGTGAAGACAGGAGAAGTGTCCGGTGGAATCCAAGCCTGGATTCGGAAGAAGGAAGACCTGAAAGCAGAGGGGACAGTGTTCAAAGCCACTTGGCAGTGACTCGGGGCAAGGAAGATGAATGCCCACCGTCGTCGACAGATTCAGGTCGTTCATGGGTGTCTTGACTCTTCAGCCACGAGGTCCAGGAGGTGTCGATGACAACCAGGAGCTGGATTCAGCGTGTCCCACAAAGTCTGCAGCTGACTGCGGTGTCGGCAACCCGATTGGAGCCAACAAGCCTTGGTAGCAGCAAGTCTCGTGGAAAAAACAAAAAGTCAATGGTGCAGACCAGCAAGGTCTGGGGGACTCACCCAGCGAGGGTAAGTCAGGGGAGCCCTTTGGTTCTGTAGAAAAGTCTTCAGCGGACCCACAAGCCGGCTGGCAAGGGATCGCGAAGACGCCTCGGGAGGATTCACTCAACAGGGGCCCACGGTCACTCGGGATGGGGTAGGCCTCTGATCTTCAGAGGGATTTCTGCTGGAGGCTGGGACCACACGTGGTCCAAAGCACAGGTTCGTAGAACGTCGTGAAGGGGTTGCACTCGACAATAGTGCATGGTACCCAGGGACTGCGGTTCCTCGTCACTCGTGGGGTCCACTTGCCTCAGCTTCGCTGGGGACTCACGATGGCCTTGGCGAAGTCAGTAAATCCTCGTCTTGGGCTGCAGGGACCTCGGGCTCCGGTGGGAGCGGCGTAGTTTGCGACCGTCGTTTCAGTTTTTGGTGCCTGCCAAGCAGGGGAGTCACTCCTTGACTCCAGGGAGATTCTTCAGTCTTCCAGAGGTAGTGGAACGTCGAAGGTCCGGGATTCTTCAGTAGAGCGTCATCCAGGGAGATCTAGTTTGCAATGGCAAGGGTTCCCTATCTTATACTGAAAGGAAGGGAGGGACTAGCTCTATGACCCCACCTATGGGAGGGTCAGGGGAGTGGGTCGCTACACCCACTTCCCTTTGTCCAGTTTCGCGCCAGAGCAGGGACAGGTAGCCCCTGAGCCGGTTTGAACTGGTGTATGCACAGAGGAGCCTTCTGCTCCCCCAGTGCAGGACTTCAAAGCACTCTAGGAGTGCACCCACCCAACCCCAATACACTAAACCCTGTCTGGGAGGTGGTCACACCTCCCTGTGACAGGATACCTATTGTTGGGCCTCCTCCACTGCGAGTTTCGGTCATCAGCAGGAGGGCAGCCCAGTGTCTGTGACTGGTGGCATCCATTTTGTGATGCCAGGGCACTTCAGGATTCTACCGCGTTTCCACAGAAGGTACATGTCTATCCCTCTAGAAGGGTGGGATCATACTCCCCACCAGTTACTGGTGTGGGGGTATGATTCCAAGGTGTTTGACACCAAACACGACATGTTTTGATGCAGACATTCCAAAGTTAGCATTAACCGCGAGGTTATAATGCACTTAAGAGTATATGGTTTGACCGCATTCACAAACAGCCCCAGAGAATGGACTCTGAGAGCTGCAGAGGGGCCCTGCTCAGGCAGAGGCACCCTCTCACATAGAAACTAAGCACCCTGCCCTCAGGATTGATAGGGCCTGCCTTAGGGGTGACTGATAGGTTTAAATGTGTGTGCAGGAGAGATATAGGGAAACTATATCTCAGTGAGGGGTGCTAGCACCTCCTCACCCAGGCTGCAGTAGCAGGCCTGTGGTGTCAGATTTAGTCTGCTTCCCAGGGGTGGCATAATACATGCTTCAACCCCTGGTAGGCCTGTGAAGTACCTATGCCCTTTGTACCTAAGGTACCATATACTAGGGACTCATAAGGTACCACAGTATCCAATCACTAGTGCAGCTAGAGTGCACTCCAAGTCGTTTAGAGAGAACAGAGAGGTTGGGGCCCTGATTGGCAAGGTCCCAGCCAAACTATAGCCAGAAACCAGTGTAACCATCAGAAAAAAAGTGGGGGCAACATAAGAGGCAGATCCTACTCTCCTACAGGACTCCTTGTGTTAAATATGCATAGACCGCCGGACGGCAGTTGGCCGCAATAGCAATAGTTTGCGCCATAAGTAATTGAAAATATATTCCAAGTGTAACACAAACTGAGTTTAAACCTTTTAATATCCAAGCTTGAAAAACCAACAGAACTAGATGATCCCTAAAAAACTGTTGAGGATTGACCCCTAGCACCACGAGCATCTCCAGTAAAAGGTGCAAGGGTTTTGTGGACAAGCACAAGCAATATTTAGACATCCCTCAAATAAGTACCTGACCAAATCTTGTTAGCACCATGTTGCAGGAATTCTGCTCAGGAACAGAACTATGCTTGGGACCATAGAACATCAACATGTTGGGACTAAGTCACCATACCACCTAAGAATCTATGAGTCCGGGTCCGGCGAGCTATAGTGCCTCAATTGCCCTCCTGACCTTTCTAGACAAACAAGTGAGTTGGTACCCCAGAACACAACCCTCTCAGGGATCGCGGTAACAGGACACACCCTTTCACTCTCTCACTCATACTTGTGCTCTAAGATGCAATATTTGCCCCACAATTAGAAAACCAATACATACCAAAAATATCATTAGCATGGTTATCAGACCAATATCATACAAATCTCTGTCATGTTACAAAACAGATTAGCCTAAGCCCTTGCCTTTCTACTGAAGCTAAATAATTATATTTGATCATCTTTATTAGTGGCAGACCCCGGTACCTTAGCATACATAGGTGGATGTTCTACATCGCAGCTGATGCAGCTCTCTGGCCTCAGGACCTTTGCTCAATGTATTTTTCAGAATCCCGGTCCTCAGTTATATGACAAGACATGTGTGTTCACAATCAGCAGCTGCATTTTCTTGTTATGTCTAGGTGCTAGTGTCTGACCAGAGAGAATAACAAGGGGCATTGTTGTTTGACCTTGTCTGGTATTTTCAGACTAAATCCCAGGAAAGGAATAAAACACAAAAACATGTGCGGATTCTGTCTGAACATACAACGTGGCACAATAACAAGCGCGCTAAGTAGTAACGTGTGCAAAAATAAAAGCCTCCTACAATGTGCACAACCGGGCCAACCCAAGATAAACGACATTAGTCCATGAAAGAAACACACAACAGTGAGTTATGTAATTCTGACTGTCTTCCTGCCTCCCCACATTCCATTACATCATCACTCACCAAGATTCCAACAGTAGGGAGTGGCAGCTATCTATAAAGAAACACATCATGGTTATCACCCATACATCACATATCTTACAATTACATATATATTACAGTTTTACTATTATTTACATACATCTAAAGGGCGAGGAGTGATGATGATGGTGGTGGAGGGGCGAAAAGCCTTTGCAGAAGATATTTTCACCATTCTAACCCTAATAAAGAAAATATATTCTTGTGCATAGTCTTTAGTAAAACATTCTTGTAAAATACACAATAGATTATAAATTGTATAATCTCTTAATCTGACAAACACAGCTGTTACCTTTGTCTTTTGAATTTACAGTAGCTGAAACAATTGGCAATGTTGTTTTCAGAGCTGACCATGTCAGGTATAAAATAGCAAGCCATATAAGTGTCCTTATTACATATTCCTATTAAACGCTACCCTTGCTATTCCGGAGTAGAACATGCACTGCTCCAAGTACCACTGACATCTGGATCTTCTTATTCTTATTTGAATAACTTTTTTTTTTTTTTTTATTGGTATTTCAGAAAAAAAAAGACATATTACAACACAACATGCCAGCAGTGTATCAACACATTACAGGATTTAAATTAGTCACGAGCTATATAGTACATATCATATCTGCAGAAGCGTCACCCCGCTTGTCCACACCCAAGTATAAAAGAACAATAATTATACATCGTATATTCACGAATCTGCAGACATCAGCAAAAACAGCCGTCCGAATCAAGTCCACACGCTACAACACCACATAGAGGGTCCAATACTGCATCGACTCAGTCCATTAATTCCACGATTTCATGGGGTCTGTGGAGAAGAAACAGACTCAAAAGCGGAGTACAATCACCATCACATCACTGCAGTGTCTCAGTGTGAGTTACATCCGTATGGGCCCTTTCAGTATCTCCTTGTTTTTCCTGCGCCCAGGTCAGGAATGGTTCCCCGATATTTCGGGGTCTAGAAGTAGAGGGTATAAGCTCCCAGAATGTGTTTAGCTGCGTGTGGCCATATGTAACATCTGCAAGCCACCCCTTGATGGAAGGGACCCTCCTCCTGCCCCAGTGGATCGCGACTTGTCGTTTGGCAAACAGTAAAAGCAGTGCATGTAGTTTACGTAGCTTAGGCGGGGTTGCCTGAACATAGCCTAACAGGCCTAGTGTGGGGGACGGGGCGTTCTCCATGCCTAGAATTTGATTCACTGAGGCGAAAACATGGGACCAGAATTCAGCAACTTTTGGACAATCCCAGGCTACATGCAAAAAGGAAGCAGGGGTGTGCCTGCAGCGCCAGCAGCATTCATCAGCTCTAAGGCCCATACGATAAAGACTCACAGGCGTTCTGTAAAACCTATGTAAGTATTTAAAATGAAATAATCTAAGCTTGTAGTTCGGGGAGAGTTCTGTAAGCTGCCCACAGCAGAATGCCCAATGGGCCTCAGTCAATGCAACAGGAAGTTCGCTGTTCTAGTTCTGCAGGGACTTAGGTGTCACCAACGGGGCAGTGTGCTGCATGTTTGTGTACAATCGGGTAATGAGTTTTCGGGGAGATGGGGATCTCAATAGGTTCTCCAATGCGGGCAGCACCGGGGGGCTAACGGGAACTCGGCCCAGAGGGCGCGACAGGCCGCTCTTAGTTTATGATATAGGAAAAGCTCATCAAATGGCACCGATTGCCCTTCGATCGCCTCTGGGGGGGGGTCGGAACGTATCTCCCGGGTATAGATCGGCGAATGTATGGAGTGACATCTTGCGTTTCAATGGTTCCCTGATCCCATCCTGGATACAAGGCAACATCGGATTTTGCGCTAGGGGAATGGAAGGGGCATACAGTACCGGAATGTCTGCTCTCTTACGCAGCTCATCCCAAGCCCAACGCAGTGTTCCAGATGTGTCTATAGCTCCACGGGGGTGACTCAAGGGTTGGTATACCACTACCCTAAGCGGAATGGGAGCCATTGCATCGGTTTCGACTGCTACGTGTGGTTGGTAGGGCGTCGGGTGGACCCAGTAGTGTAAGAATTGAGCCTGGGCGCACATAGCATAAAGCTGCATGTCTGGGGCTCCCAGGCCTCCCTGCCTCAGCGGAAGTGTCAACAAATCCCAGGATGTTCGAGCCTGTCCCCCCGCCCACACCAGGGAGATCAGTTGCGACTTCAAGGTCCTAAAGAATTGCTGCGTGAGCGGGATCGGCAAGTTAACAAATAAATATAAAAACTTTGGTAACACGACCATTTTGACTAGTGCTATCTTCCCGGCCAGAGACAGCGGTAACCTAGACCACACCTTAACCTTCTCTTCCAACCATGTGACTGCCCTCCCGTAATTTAGGTTCCACACCTCCTGCATATCTCTACTTATCCATACCCCCAAGTATTTAACCGCGTCCGCCTCCCATCTCAGAGGGAACTCGGATGCCATCTGGGGCGTGCCATCTGTCAGTGGAAATATCACCGACTTGGCCCAGTTTAAACGATACCAGCCAAGCCTCCGAATCGGATAAACTCCCTCAAAATAGGGTCTAAATTCTCCTCTGGGTTGACAAGATAGAGAGTCACATCATCTGCATAAAGGGAAATGAGTCTCCGGGAACTGAACCCTATGCCTCGGGCAGTGTGGTGCTGCCTGATCCGGGCAGCCAAAGGCTCCATCGCAAGCGCGAAGAGCAGAGGAGACAGAGGGCACCCCTGCCTAGTGCCCCGTGTTATAAGAAAGGGTTCAGATAGTAAACCATTCACCCTGATTCGAGCGCTGGGTAGGGTGTATAATAACCTAATACGATTAATGAAGAGCGGGCTCAACCCCATGCGGCCTAAAATTGTGAATAAAGACGGCCATTCGAGCGAGTCGACCGCCTTTGTGGCATCTAAGAATACGGCCGCGGCTCGTACATCTGGGTGTAGATAATGCAGCACCGAAAATATAGTCCGTAAATTATGAGAAGTTGACCTCCCGGGGATGAAGCCCGACTGGTCAGGGAGCACAGCAATAGGGAGGAGAGGCTGCAATCTGTTTGCGATCAGCTTAGCAAGGATTTTAACATCCACATTTATCATCGATAGTGGCCGATAAGAGTCTAATTCTAATTCAGACTTCCCAGGTTTTAAAAGGGTAATGATAATCGCTTCTCTCATAGTCTGAGGTAGCACACCTTTCTCCAGGGCCTCCTCATACATCGCCAGCAGTCGAGGGGCCAACTCCTCCACATATGTTTTATAAAAGGACGTGGTTAGGCCATCCGGCCCAGGGGCCTTGTCCAATGGTAAACTCCTTATAACCTGGGCTACATCTTCCACAGTAAATGGAAGATCCATATACTCTCTGTGATGTTGGTTAAACCAGACCAGTGCCAATGAGTCTAGGAAAGTTTGCAGTCCCTCGGGAGTCGCCGCTTGGGTAGTAGTGTATAATTGAGAATAGAACGAGGAGAACACGCCTAGAATTTCTGCCTGTCCTCGGACAACGGTCCCTTGCAGGGTTTGTATTTCATGGATAAAGGCCGTGGACCGAGATGGCCGGACCATGCCAGCTAGCGTGCGACCAGGCCTATCCCCTTCTCCGTATCGCCGCGCCTCAGTATATTTCCCCAAGAATTTGACTTCGCGTTGGGCCTCCTCCGCGAAGTCCAACAATTTGGATTTTAGGAGAGCCATGGTGTGGGAGTCGTTAGTGGAATAAAATCTCTCCTCCAGTTTCCGTATCTGAGTTTCCAGTGAAGCAATCGTGCCGCGAATAGCCTTTAACACACCCGCCTGTCTGGCAATACACTGTCCTCTAATAACTACTTTGAATGCCTCCCAAAGTGAGGCCTCAGTATCAACTGAGCCCACATTTTGAATGAAATAATCATGGATATCCGTTCGGATTTCCTCTTTGAAGGCTTCATCAAGCAGTGCATGCGGCGGGAGTCGCCAGGAAAAAGCGCGGGGAGCGATCCCGGGAGGGAAAGCTTCAATAGGCATGGGGCGTGGTCCGACAGGGTTCGCGGTAAATGCACTATGTCAGTGGTCCAGGCAGCTATGTCTCGGGAGACCAACCAAAAGTCCAATCGGGACTAAGCGCTGTGGTGATCTGAAATGCATGTGCCTTCTTTAGCTAATGGGTGCCTCCTACGCCACATATCCACCAAGTCCCCATCGGCGACTATGGGATTTAATGTGTCACTTGCGGCCGGGTGTAGGGCCGAGCCGCACCTTTTCTGTTCATATCATCATCTAGAATGGCATTAAAATCTCCTCCCCACAGTATCGTCCCGCAACCAGTCGCTCTGATCTTTGTCCAAACGTCCTGAAAGAATTGAGGGGAATCTACATTCGGGCCATATATTGCCACAATGACCAGTGAAACCCCTCCCAACACCCCGTGCAGGAGGACATATCTCCCCTCTGGATCCCCATGGACCTCACCCTCCCGCCAGTCCACTCCCCTCCTGACCAGCACCGCCACCCCACGGGCGTAGTTTGAGTAAATAGAGGAGTACACGTTTCCCCACCGGGTATGTCTTAACCTGTGCGATGGTGTTACATTTAAGTGTGTCTCCTGCAACAAACACACATCTATATTGTGTCTAGAAAGATAAGCATGGACGAGTCTAGATTTCCTGCCGTCATTTAACCCTCTAATGTTCCACGTAAGCATATTCAATGGTGTAGCGTGAGTGCGTGTGTATCATCTGGAATGGAGCAACGTGAACAGTGGGGGTGCGACATCCTACCGTAACAGACAATACATCCTGACCAATAAGCTCCAATCATACTGGCAATGAACAATACAACAACCCCAACCCACCCCCACCTCCCACTCCAACCCCCAATCAGGTTGTAGAGTACCCACCCACGACAAACTCATTCTCAGATGGCCACAAAGTGGTACGGGGAATCTTCCCATGGGGGCATAGCGGCACCAGCAACTTCCCCGTTCGCACAGGGTGGCTGGAAGTACTGCAGAGAGCGTTGTATGCCTATATCAAACCAAATGAACTCATGCGGAACACCGGCATAGTACGTGAGCCCGCAGTCCGCGGCAACCAAAACTTCAACATCACCCCAATAAGGCATCAGAACATTTTAACCACCCCGGCTTATGAACAATACGATACCCATATCAGTCATTGTCACTGAGGTGGCCATTGTCCGACATCCCAGCTCCCCGGAGTTCTTTACTTTTCTTTCCTCCGACATGTTTGGCAAATTTTAGGGCAGATTTCGCATCGGTGAAGAAGTGGGCAGTGCCATCATATGAAACCTTTAATTTAGCTGGGTATAACAGGGAATAAGGGATCTGTGCCTGTAGGAGGATCCGCTTGGCAGGGAGGAATTCTCGACGTGCCGCCTGTACAGCAGGGGTGAAGTCCGGGTAGAAAGAGATATGGTTGCCTTTGTGGGATATCTGACCCTTCTCTCTAGCCAGGCGCAGAATTAGATCCCTGTCTTGATAATTCAAGAGCTTCGCCAGGATGGGTCTAGGTGGCGCCCGACTGGAGGTTTCGGCCCTAGGGATCGGTGTGCTCTCTCCACCATGAACACCGAGGATAGGTGTGGATCGAAAAGTTCGTGCAGCAGATCCGCCACAAAGGACTCCATTTTTGATATGGCAGTCGTTTCCGGGACCCCAGTAATGCGTAGATTGTTTCTACGCGACCTTGCCTCCAAATCTTCGTTCTTAGCCCTGATAATGCCAAGTACCTTATCCATATGTAGAAGCTGTTCTTTAGTTTCCACCTGGAATTCGTGGAATTCAGTGTGTCGGTTCTCCAGAGCGTCAAGGCGGGTCTCATGTACAGACACCTGAGTCTTAACCGAGTCCAGCTGCGCAGTGAGGGTATCCAGCTTCGAATCGATATTGCGCAGACTAGACCGCATTTCCAACATGAGGGTATGTATATCTTCGCCTTGATCTTCCGTGTGAGTGTCTTGTTGGCCTTCTGCTGGCGTATCAGGTTCGGATTCAGCGTGACGTGTGGCACGTTTGTGTTCAAAAGTGAGTTTTGGCTGCTTAGCGTCTTGTTTCCCCATGATGAGAGGGAACAGGGAGGTGGATATCCTGCGAGTGGTCAGCACGGCCCAGACACAGGCCGACAGCAGCAGATACGAACCAGATCGCCTCCAGCTGTGCCCGTGACCTTCTCCCCTTGAAGTGTCTCCCAGGGTCCCCCACGGCACGTGCCACGCACTATCTCGTTGTGGCCCACTGGCGTGGATAATCCTTATCGTACTACGAGCAGCTGTAGGATCCTGCCACCAAAGTTGCTTGCGTCCCAGGGGTCACTCCACCACAATGGACATCACCAAGCCAGTACGGCACATCCGGCTCTGCGAACGTCAGACGGGTCACAGCCACCACGGGCCACCAGAGGCACAGATGGGGTGCGGAGCGCCGGCACTTACAGTCCGCTATATGGGCAATCGGGCCACCATTCACCACTGGCTGCACTTCAAGGTCCTTCAATGCGCCCCTCGGCATGCAATCGCGCAGGTCCGCCCATTTACAAGGCCTCCCCGCCGACCGCCACCACCTCGCACAGCTCAGTGTCCTCAGACTGTCGAGACCTCCCTATGGGTGATTCACTCCACGTGCAGCCGGTCCGGCCTGCAAGGGACAAGCACCTCGATCGGAGCCCTGCTTTCTTCCAAGCACTCCCCTCTGCAAGCCAAGCAGCCACGTTTATGCCTCTCTCCCTCTCCGTAGGGACTCAGTGGAATCAGCAACCCGGGGCCAACCCGCATGCACCAGTCTCCGACCCCCTCCTCCGCTATCTAACATGGCCGCAGTGCTGCGTAGTCCTAAAATGGCGGCTTAGGGTTCCAGAGAGGTCGGCCTACTGTTCCTCCCACGCCGTATCAGTCAATTGCAGCCGCCGTGAACTATTTCGAAGGCTGTGCAAGCACCTCAGCTCGCGCTCATACCTTGGAGCTCCGGGTTACCTCCGGCAGGGGAATTTACACTTCACATCCAGTCTGCAGCCCTCAGTAGACCATCCACCGCGGGCTCGATTTTCAGGTTGCCCGCCTCCTGCCTCACTGAGTGGCGCGATTATCGCAGGTGGCCGATGGGCTCTCGGATCCCCGCGTAACTCTGCCTCAGTATATCCTCGAGGCGCCAGGAGGGCAGCGTCAGGGTCCACAAGTGTTCCGCCAGCCGTGGGTTGCGTTAGCACCAGCAACCGCTCTCCATATGTGCGGATAATTGAAGGATTAGGTTCCGGCCGACGGAGCTCACTCAAAGAGCGGCCATTCCGCTGCGCGGCAGACCACGCCCCCTTATTTGAATAACTTAACGTCCTCATGAATACTTTCCTTTACTGTTTTTTGTTTGAGATTACAACTATTGGCTTGATGCTCTATCAGGATGAGCTGTTTACTTTAATAATCACACACAGGGAAGCACTTGAGTCAAAATCAATTCCTAATTTGCCAATCACATATTCAAACAAACACAATTTGAAAAGTCAATGATGCTGAAGCGGAGTTATCAATCGTAAGCCATCTTCAGAAGGGCTGTCATAGTCTGTTTTTAAATAGAAGAAATGAAGAATAAAGATTGATTAAAGATTAATTATGCCTTTTATAAACTGTGGCATCTGAGTCTCCTTATTGGATGACATACGATTGATAACATCACGTCAGCATCATTTTTGGAAAAACACAAAATAGGCACAAGTCTCTACAACCTCTTTAGCATAAAGGTGATGCCACCATCGATAGATCATTTATCCTACATAAAATAAATTGCCATATGTGTTCTGGCACACTAAGTCAATTGACAGATTTATCCTCTCTAAAAGATCTTCTTATACAGCATATACTACCTCCTGAGCAAGGAAGACAGCAGCCCTTAAAATGCTCACAAATACTATTAGGCCAGTGTCTTCACAAATCAAATCAAATCAAATTACGCTTTATTCGATTTAAAATTGTCAAATCATAAAAGCACAGTACATTAAAAGAAGATAAAATTACGGCAGTACGTAAATATTAAAATCAACAGTCCAGTAAGAAACATGTTAACTATAATTTAAAAACAAACTATAGCAAAATACGAGGGCAATCAGAAGATACGATAAATTCATGTACAACTACAATAAGGCATTACCCTGCATGCTCATTCTAGATCTGACCACCCCTTTCAGGAATTTAGCAATGTGATCAATGAACATCATTTCATCGAGGAATTGTAACTTGATAAAAGCAGGTCAGCATTGTCTCAAGTCTTGACATTTTAAGATGGGCAGGATCCATCTTTTCCTGATAAGAGTATAACATTTACAAAAAAAGATAATGTGGATTGTTGACTGAGCCGAGGTGTCATCACATGGACATGGGCACAGGCTACAGGACTAGTCATTTATCTTAGGGAAGGCAACCCTGTTATGGAAGTTGCCTAAGCATAGACGTGTCAACAGCATCCTGTCATAGTTACCTGATGTTATGGATAAATAAGGTTGTAGCCCCGGTTGTGTCAGGAGTAGTTGGTGTTCTCTGACAGACGATTTCATGACATTGGCGGACAATCTAATCGTCTCCAGGTGGTCTAGACATAGTAATTTTAGTTCCTTCCTGGTAACACGGGACAGACTATCAGGGTTAGCATAATACTCAGGATGGCCTAGATCGTTCATAAAGTTTTTAACGAACGCAAGCCATGGGATGCAAAGTGCCCGTTGCAAGTTCTGGCAATCATAGATCACATCCCGGTTAAGCCTAGTCGCAGTACTGGTCCAAACCTTGTGCCAAAGTAAAACTGGCTGGATTTTAATTAGGTCGGATATGTATGGTAAACCAAGCTCAGCGTGGCAGATATACGTAGCTGTGCTGTTCGGGACTGCTAAAAGGTATTTTAAAAACCTATTCTCAACCAGCTGTAGGGACGCTGTGTTTGCAAAACCCCAGATGCCTGCTCCATACATAGCTACGGGAACGCATTTAACTTTGTAGATGGTCAACAAATCATCGATGGGGCGCTTCCCTAGTTTCCTTCAGAAATTTATTAGGGCTCCTATGGCTTTTGCAAACAATAATTTTCTGGTGTTCATGGCTATGCTCCATGAGCCCCGCTTTTCAAACACGATACCCAGGTAGGAGAAATAGTTAACAAATTCGAGTTTTCTATCATCTGTGAAAATATCTCGACACTTGACTTTTGGTTTACTGCATTTCATAACAAAGGTTTTGGTGATATTTACCTTAAGGTCAAGCCTAGACATAAAAGACACAAAACTCGAAACAGTTTTCTGCAAACCTATTGGAGTTTGAGACAGGAGAACAGCGTCGTCGGCGTATAACAGGGCTCCAATTTGCCACCTACCAATGCTGGGTAATTCCTGACCTTCCCTCGACAGTGTGGCACCCAGACTATTTATATATAAGGTGAAGAGGAGGGGGGCCAAGACACAGCCCTGCCTTACCCCCTTCCTGACAGGGAAATTGCGGCTGCGTTCACCTGCTAACCCATAATGGACGCTTGCCTAGGCATCTAGGTAGGACTGTTTAAAAAAGTTAATCAACGGCACTTCCACCCCCATGGACTCTAAGATACTCCAAAGTTTCAAGTGGTTAACACAGTCAAAGGCCGAACTTAAATCGACGAAGCACAAGAAGAGGCTACCCTGTTTAGCCTTTATATATTTACCCCATATGAGGCTTAAATTTAGGCCCTGCTTCATGGTACCAAGCCCTTGACGGAAACCATACTGTAGCTCTGAGAGAACACCCCTGTCCTCCACCCACGTTTGTAGTCTATTCAAGACGACACGCCCGGCCACTTTCACAATGGAGTCCAGGAGTGAAATAGGTCTGTAACAGGCCGGGTCATTGCGGTCGCCTTTTTAAAAATAGGGACAAGTGTGGACTCTGTCCAGGTTGGGGTAAAACCCTGTGTGCAACATGCTTTTAAAACCATAGTAATTAATGGACCCCATAGTTGAGGACAAGATTTATATAAGACCACCGGGATGCTATCAGGTCCAGGGGCTTTTCCCCCACACTCTCGTTTATTGCCAGAATCACCTCATCCACATTAAAATCGATTTCAATTGGGAGATTACTTGTGTGTCTGGTGTTTGGCTCTTCACACTGAATTAGATCTGTGTTGTCACAATATAACCTGGAAAAATGGGTTACCCATTGGTCCTCCCCAATCGTGATTTCAATGCTGGGGATGTTTTTAGGGGCCAAGAACGGGGCATTTACCGCCTGCCAGAACCTTTTAGTTTCTTTTAGCTCTGAGGCTTTCTTGAGTGACAGCCACAGTTCCATTCTTATCTCCTCTTTATGATCTTTAAGTGACATTTTATACATTGCTCTCGCACTTCTTATGACTTCCTGGTCCCTCGGGGACTTACATAGGGCGCCTTTCAAAACAGCATGAGCTTTACTACATTTGGAATCAAACCAGCCTGTCTTGGTAATGTGACGTATTTTTAAATCTGATGATAGGTTATTTTGTATGGCCTGTGTGATATTATGGAAGGAATTAAGAATATCCGAGTCCGCAGCAGACTCGTCAAGACAAATAGCAAAAAAAAATTACAACAGCTTAGGATTGACTTAGTTAGCTTCAGAGAGTCTGCCCCCTTCCATTTGATGGTATAGCCGTTGGTTCTGTTTATGGCTATATCGTGTTCAGGCTTGGCCGAGTGTCCCCCTGATAACACATTAGCCGGTAGGTCCATGGTAACACTAATGGGGTAGTGATCACTGAAAGCAACAGTGTAAATTTCAAGGTTCTGTATTCTGTCTGCATATCTGTTGGAGATTAAAATGTGGTCTATAATAGAAGACAGCCCGGGACCATTAAAGGTGCTGTTGAACGACAGAGGTGGTGAGCATAAATCATTCGCGAAACCCAGGTCCATAGTGTATTTAATCTCATTTAAATAATCCCCAAGAGGGGAGTGCGGAAAGTGAGAGATGTCCGCTTCGTCATCGGATATTAAGCCACAGTTACCACATTCAGCATGGACACAGGGGCCGATATTGAAATCACCTACCCATATTAAACACAAGTCCATATTAGTTGACTTTTGTATTTTCTCCAGATGCTTCTGTAATTTCATCAAGACTGCCTCAGTATACGGCGCGGGAATATTGTTATAAAAGTTTACTAGGATGGTACTATGTGAAGCATCAATATTCATTTTTATGACCTGGTAATAAGTATAAGATACCAGAAGGTCTAGCTTTTTTACATTTAACCGATATGAAGTGAAGGTACACAAACCACCCTTTTTTCTCCCATGCCTGGACGATACGGCCGGGGTAAAAAAGTTTTAAACCCGTTGATATGCAGAGGGCTATCAACCTATGCTTCTTGAATGCATAGAATATCAAAGCCAGCTATAAAGTCAAGCCAGGTAGGGTTGGTAAGTTTGGTGGTTAAGCCCGCCACATTCCAGGATAGAATTTTGATTATACTAGACCTATTTTCAGCCGGTTTGAAACTTGTATTATAGGCAGGTTCGCTGTTAAGAACAATGGAGTGATGGACAAGATTTTTGGGAGGCATTGAATGGGGAATATTTAAATTTATCAAATCTGCTCCCATCTCATGAGGACGATGCACAGTAGTATCAGCAGCTACGGCACCATGGAGCAGGACATCAAACTGGGCCCCCGTGCTACCTTTACAAGGACCAACATGTGAGTCATCACTAGCTCTTGCAACACAGTGTTTAAATTCATTTGGATCGCTAGTTGTCGGTTCCAGGCCAGTTGGATGATTAACAATAACCCGTCTATGAACTACATAACTATGTGTAAGGATGAGTCAATCTATATCTTCTAAGCCTGTAAGTGTTTCAAATCTATTATGGGTAGGTATGGTAAATCATTGTTGGTGATTGGGGTCAGTAAGTCTCGGCTGTGAGGTATAAGGAAATTGGTTTGGGGGGGGGATAAAAATATCCAAGTGGCAGTACGTTTATTCCTCGATTGGTCACATAGTCACTCCAGAGTCTACGTAAGACTTTGCTTACCAGTCTTGGCGTTCTGAAAGTGAGGACTATGCAGTCACCGGGGTGCAGTTTTCCCTTGTCCCAACCCAGCCTACTTTTATTACCATCTTGAACTCACAAAACAGTGTTTTGGTTAAGCCGGTTTTAGAGCCAATCCAGCAAAGAGATTTGTTTCTCAAAGCCTCCCATGTTTCATTAGCCTGGTGGGAAAGATGTGGTACATTCGACAATATTATTGTATAAGGGGTAACCTCAGGCGGTAGATTGAGTGTCACATCCTCCATATCCGTGGGTGTAGTACGTGGGGGAAGGGACAAGTGATTTACTCTAGGCCCTGTTAAAACAACTCTATTGCTTACAGCACTATTATTTTTGTCCACAGGTGCATTTTCGGTAATTTGAGTGTGATCCGCCTGAGTGGGGGCATCTACCTTTCCTGTGTCTGTTAAGGGGATTGAGGATTTGCTAGGGGGGGCAATAGGACGAACACCAAGGCTATTTCTGACTGACTCCTCAATGGCTGCAACCTTAGCCAGTAGTTTCTCTACGGACTCAGCAACTGTATTATGAATCGCATCCAAGCTAAGACACAGTTGTTCGTGGGCCACCTTATGACTGAAGTTATCAGTGAGCGGAACTGAGGGTTCTAAAGGGCCCATCCCATCATTTTTTAATTTATCTATAAGTTCATTGAGCCGTGCAAAAGCTAAATCTAAGGCAGACTCCCCAGGCTCCCCAGCAGTGTCCAAGTCAACGTCCCCGATGGCGCTACATTTGGGCGCAGAAGAAACAGCGTCGGTCTGTGTGCTGATAGTGCAAGTGTGGGTCGCCTCAAGGTTAGGGTGCCAAGTCCGTTTCTGTAGTTTGGATTTTTGAGGGGGCGTACCTGCACCCTTCCT
This sequence comes from Calotriton arnoldi, assembly GCA_963921515.1. Taxonomy (NCBI): domain Eukaryota; kingdom Metazoa; phylum Chordata; class Amphibia; order Caudata; family Salamandridae; genus Calotriton; species Calotriton arnoldi. The sequence goes on along the minus strand of CAWUFW010002500.1, from coordinate 94,757 downwards.
TCGCTTCACAGGTGGTTCTTTAGACTTAGCCTCATTTTGTGGCTTAATAGTCTGTGTCCTTGTGACTGCACTTGGGACGACTTCGGTGTCCATAGGGAATGCATCCAGGTCTGGTGCGGGATAGGTCTGCGGCTGCCCCTGTGTAGTGGGGGACGAACAATTTTGGGGGGCATCACCCAGAATGGTGAAACCCAGTGATGAACACCTCTGCAGGGGTAAAGGTCATAAAGGCCCTAAGGAAAGTCACCTCTCAGTCAATTCGATCTCGTGGCTGAGCATAGATTCAGCCCTGACGATGAAAGCATCCAGGGTTCCAGCCACTCCTTTACGTTTACTCATTTTAAGTCAAAGGAAAACAACACCACTAACACGATTGATGGAAATAAAATAAACGAATACCTGGGGGTAGTTGAATCAAGATCAACGGTCCCGTGCCTCCCTTGTTAAAGGCGGGGCCCAGCCCCCTCCGGGCTACGACGGGCGTGGACGGGCCTGCCCTTGGCCCGGGCTTTGCCCGGGCACGGCCCAGGCACGCCTGCGCGCGTCCCTCGCTGCGGGAGCCCCCGGCTGGTTTTGAAGCGCCTCCTGGCGCTGCTCAATGACGCTGGCGGCCGGGCGCTGCAAGGGGGCAAAGCAGGCTGGTCGTTGTGGTCCCCCCTGGACCAAAGAATCAGGTAGCAGGCAGCAGGCGAAAGCGGGTCCCGCACTGCGGGAGCCCGCTGCCGGTTTTAAAGTGCCTCCTGGTGCTGCTTAATGATGCTGGTGGCCGGGTGCCGCAAGGGGGCACAGCAGGCTGGTCGTTGTGGTCCCCCCTGGACCAAAGAATCGGGTAGCAGGCAGCAGGCGAAAGCGGCTGCAGGAGCCCACGGCCGGTTTTGGAGCGCCTCCTGGAGCTGCTCAATGACGCTGGTGGCCGGGCACCGCAAGGGGGCAAAGCAGGCTGGTCGTTGTGGTCCCCCCTGGGCCAAAGAATCAGGCAGCAGGCGAAAGTGGGTCCCACACTGCGGGAGCCCGCGGCCAGTTTTAAAGCGTCTCCTGGCGCTGCTTAATGACGCTGGTGGCCGGGCGCCGCAAGGGGCAAAGCAGGCAGGTCGCTGTGGTCCCCCCTGGACCAAAGAATCAGGTAGCAGGTAGCAGGCAGCAGGTGAAAGCGGGTCCCGCGCTATGGGAGCACACAGCCGGTTTTGAAGCGCCTCCTGGCGCTGCTCAATGATGCTGGCGGCCGGGCGCCGCAAGAGGGCAAAGCCGGCTGGTCGCTGTGGTCCCCCCTGGACCAAAGAATCAGGTAGCAGGCGAAAGCGGGTCTTCACAAAATATCTTAAAAATCTTTCAAACCATTTCTGAATAAACTGATGCACTTGTTTCTCAATCAATGCCTCACATTCCTTTAGACTTTTTCTGTGAGCTTAATCAGTTGTTCATAGACAAAACTGAAAATATCAGCTAGAGTACTGGAGAGGAAATCTTCTTTCCCTTTCTGAGGGTTTGAGTAAGATCCCCTCTAATTTACACTCCAGCCTTTCTACAAAAATAATTTCAAACTACCCTTTTGTATCTTAAATCAGACTCTCTGAATGACCCATGTGAACCTGTTGATGTGACATCCTCGAATGGCAATATTTAGGCATCTATACGCCATATTAGAAATCAGACTATCCACATGGTTCCTAAACTATTCAATTTGTAAAACTTCCTTTTATTCTGAAGAAGTCAGGAGTCCGCTCTCCTGTAATAATTATTTGCCACCAAATATCCTTGCTACCAGTGGAAGCTAAACATCTATAAGCCCATTAAGCAAAACACCTTGGCAAATTAATGCAAAATTCCAACAGCTCTAGTCAGACTGAGATTTGGACAGACCACAGACTCAGTGCTGCTCACGGTCTTTGGGAACTCAAAACAGTAGCTGGTGTTTCAGTGCATTGATTTTGTTACATCTTTTGGCGGTAGATGACACTGACAGTCATACCATCCTGGTTGGAGTATCTCGTTGGCATTATGGCTCTGCCAATACCTGGTTCTGCTCTTTTTTAGAGTTGAGCCTGCGAGAGCATGCGCTAGCACATGTGTCTTGCTTGCGAGACACTGTTGTTAACAAAAAGGGCTTGGAGCCTGCCCGTTGCTTGCCCATTTGTTGACTTGTGTGGGGAAGCCCTGTTGCCACACTCTGTTGGGGGCCCGAGTGGAAGAAGGTGCGGAGACCGGGACCGGGTGAGTGCAGGACTACACTCCCCAGCGTCCCCTGCAGCAGCGTAGCCGCCAACGTCATTCTCGTGCCAGGAGGCGCCTACAAGATCTCCCCAGGGCTCCCGCAGTGCGAGAAGCCCTGTTGCTGTTGCCACACTCTGTTGGGGGCCCGAGTGGAAGAAGGCGCAGAGACCGGGACCGGGTGAGTGCAGGACTACACTCCCCAGCGTCCCCTGCAGCAGCGTAGCCACCAACGTCATTCTCGCACCAGGAGGCGCCTACAAGATCTCCCCAGGGCGCCCGTCAGAGGCCGGGCTGGGCAACCCCTCTTTCGTGTTGAAGCCAACATGGGTAAGCGCAAATTGCCTTATTCAAATGACTTGTTGAAAACGAAAGCAAAGGTTCCTCGTAATTGCGCCTCCATTATGTCCTATTTAACTACTGTTAACAACTGCTGTGGGTGCCATAACAACTGAAATCCATAACGTAGAAGCTCAATTGGGTATGGGAGTAGAGACAGTAGTTAGCAATAACCCTCCACTGGCAGCCTCACCCGACGTAACCTTAGGAACTGAAGCTGTCGTCGAATCTATAATGGGGGCTTGTGACTCTACTGTGGCCGGAGACATTTTGTTGAATACATGTCAGGAAACACAATCTGGAGTCGTTGGTAGTCTGGACATAAACCCATTTAAGGAGCCCGTTACAGCACCTATAAAGAAAAAGAGGAAGAAGAGTGCAAAGGCGGGACTGAATAACAAGGACCTGGTGACTCAGGAGGGGGCTAGAAGTCATCCGACCATGGAGGAGCGGCTGTCTCGTCAGTCTGATACCACATCAAAGGCCATGGACTTAATTTTAACTCATATTGATACCCTCTTTGATACATTAAGAGTAGAGTTAATTAATTGCATGAAATTTGGGGTAGACGGCATAATGAAGAAACTGTCATGTTTAGAAAGAAAATGGGAGGGTGCGGCATGCCTTAAAGCTACCACCCGGGAGAATGGTGGGAATGTAAAATGTAGTATATCACCTAGTATAAATAATACATCACATGTAGTCAAGGTGACACCCCCGGGGGGAGATTGTGCTAGTGTCTCCCATTCAGGATCCAGGCCTGGGAAGCCCTCCTCAGAAATCAAAACAAGGGATAGCCGGGAGGATAGTAAAGGGCTACCATGGAAGCCTGAAGTTAGGCCAATTTCACTGATAGATTCTGCAGTGAAGGTTTTAGGAAGAGTCGTCCTTGGCAAACTCACTGACTGGTTAAATGACACTAATATCCTCTCAAATTTACAGTATGGGTTCAGGAAAGGGAGAGGAACCATGGACCAGTGTCTAAATTTGTTTTTATTGGCCGTGAAGTACACGATTGCCAAGAAAGGTTCACTCTATTTGTCATTTATGGACCTTTCCTTGGCGTTTGACCGAGTAAATAGATCCAAATTATGGCATTTTTTATTAAAATTAGGTTTGGATAAGAATATCGTAAACTTTCTGGCCGATTTGCATAAGGATCTTACAGCCGCAGTGAGATTTGACCAAAAAGGCAACCTTACACGAGGCATCCGCATTATTAAAGTAGTTAGACATGGATGCATCTTAGCCCCACTTTTATTTACTTTGTATATAAACAACCTTGATTCAGTTTTAATGGGAGCGAGTAGGGACATCCCACGTGTGGGGGAGCGGTTAATCCCGGCTCTCCTATACGCGGACGGTGCCGCCTTGATAGCTAGAACAGCAATTGGCCTACAGGATCTTTTAACTACCTTTGCCGATTTTATGAAGTCACTGGACCTTGATGTTAATTTCTCGAAATCTCACACAATGACTTTGGGTCTTAAGCCTAGGAAACCCAAGACTCTTTTTTGTGAAGGTAACGTAATATCACGGGTGACCTCGGTTACATATTTAGAGGTTTTATTTGATGAAAGGGGTACATGGGTACCACAAATGAAAGCAAAAAGAAATGTAATGGCCAGATCTACCCTGGCTGTCCTTGACTTTGCACGCAGATTAGAGGCAAAGCCAATGCAACAATGCTAAATATATACAGGGCCAAATGCATTTCCATAGCAAGCTATGGCTCTGACCTCTGGGGATACAGAGATGTTAGGGATATCCAAATAGTAGAAAATAAATTCATAAGAAATTTGCTATCCGTGCCACAGTCAACATCTTCTTTTATAATCCACCAAGAAACCAGTCTAGGTTTTATATCAGACCTAATTGGTACGGCACCTTTACTCAAGTGGATAGGAATTTGGATAAACCCAGAGCTAGGGATGAACCGTGAAATTATTTGCGGTTGCCTAGCACTTGATTATGCAAGCAGTATCCCCTGGCTGAGCTATGTGAAAAGGATCGCCACTTATTTAGGAAGGCCAGAGTTGTTCACCTCTCTGGAAAAGCTGCTAAAGGCAGATATGATTTGGGCTAAAAACACGTACCTGCAGGTGTCACAGATGGATAGAGAGGCCAGGGAACTGAAAAAGCCATTGGTACGGACACATCCATTGTTATCCACTTCATGTGCAATGGAACCCTATCTAAATATAGTAACTAATCAGCACCATCATTTCCTTCTTGTGAGGTTTGGATTTAATCAATTACATCTACTTCTTGCAGAACCAAAGGGATGGAAAAAGATTGAGGACCTGGGTGTTTGTACGTGTGACAATTTTTCCACTCAGAACTCATTGCACTTAGTTTTATTCTGTGAGCACTTTATGCACATCCGGAACTGGTTCATTTTACCCATTCTAAGGGGCAGAGGTTTATTACAGGCTAGACCTGCTTTTATATATTTGCAGATGCTGACTAATGTTTGGGAAATTTTTAATATAGCTAGGGCCATATGTATGAAAGTTTGGTTTTGCAATTCTCAAATAGCGAATTTTAGAGAATCGCTATTTGAGAATCGCAAAGCGAGATGTATGTAGGATTTGCAATAAATTTTGCGAATCCTTCATATTCCTTAATTGCGAATCGCAAATTGCGATTCGCAATTAAGGAATACTTCCCCATTCATTCCTATGGGCCTAGCGGCCCATAGGAATGAATGGGAAGACATTCTCAATTTGCGATTAGCAATTAGAGAATCGCAAATTGAGAATGCAATTTCAAGGGTGCCAGGGTGTCAAAAGGACTCCCTGTTGCACCCCTGAAATGTGCATGTGTGCACATGTGGCACACATACATGCCCTAAAGGCATGTATGTGCGCCACATGGCACTTTAAAAAATGCAAAAAGTGCATTTTTAAGTGAAATCGCAAGTTACCACCAACTTGAAGTTGGTGGTAATTTGCGATTCCTTAAGCCCAAATTGCACTTTTTTTGTGCTTCTTACATTGCATTTAAGGAATCGCAATTAGCGATTCCTTAAATGCAATCGCAAAATAGGGAATCGCAAAATTTGCGATTCCTTATTTTGAGAGGGGGTTTCAGTGTGATACATTGCACACTGCTAATTTGCGATCGCAAACGCCGAAATTCTGCGAATTTCGGCGTTTGCGATCGCAAATTGGCTTCATACATATGGCCCCTAGTTTTCTTACAGCAGCGGTCAGAATAAAGAAAAAGAGAGGGATCGCTATGAATTAGATCATTTTTAACTATGGTGAATTTAATTATTATAATATGAATTGCTTTTTTGTAGATGATCTAGATGCATTTTTGTACCCTGTTGGTGTTTGTGTAATTGTAGTATATAATGTGTTTTATGTAGTGTGCTTGTATGGTTTTAATTAACCGAATAAAGTGAATTTGACTGACTTGTGTGGCACTCTTCTTTACAGCCTCCTAATTCATCAAGACAGGCCTAACATCATTTCTGTTCCTCTCGGTGGATCAGAAAACGTGCCCAGCAGGACACACAAAATTGCAAAGATTGATTTTTCATAGTTAACTTTATTTATTTCTCCTAGTCTGTTTTTCTCACTTTGCACTCATGTTTTCTTCTGTTTTGATCATGTGTGCTGTTCTCAAAAGAAGAGAATTATTTTATTGCAAAGCGACATTGCTTCTTTCTAATGTGTAATTTTTGAAGTGATGCTTTAAAACATAATCGTGCAGTACACCGCAATTCACCCTACTCCAATCCACCACCTCCAATCCACACCAATCCATCCCACTTCATCTCACCCCACACCAATCCGCTCCACTCCATCTAATCCACCCCAGACTAATCCAATTCACCCCACTCTAATCCAAACCACTCCCACCAATCCAAAACTATCCACTCCAATCCACCACAGTCCAATCCCCCCAACCCACTCCACTTCAATCTGTCCCACTCCAATCTTCCCCAGTCCAATTCACCCTACTCCAACACAAAACAATCTGCCCCACTCCAATCTTCCACACTCCAATCTACCCCACTCAAATCCAAAGCAATCTATCCCACTTTAAAACAATCTGCCCCACTCCAATCCACCCGACTCCAATCAAAAACAATCCGCCCCGGGGGCGTGGCCAGCCGGCACCCATGATGGCTGCACGGGAGTAGAGCTCCGCTCGGCAATTTGTTAGTTTCCCTCACATCCGCCTCAAACATCCGTTTTGCCCGCTGTACATGTTGTTCTGGTGCTCCCACACATCCAGTGGTGACTCGGTCAAGACACGACCGAAATCTGACGGCTACGAGTAGAGAAATCGGGGCCGGCATAACGACGCGTTGTGGGGCGGAGGAAGTTCTGGCGGCGACGGCGCTGAGCATCTCCCTGCGCCGTATCGATTGCTAAGGTGAGGGCCTGAAGAGCACGTCCCCTCTGTGCGGGTCCGCTCGTCTCTGGAGTGCCGGCAGCCTCCGCTCTGCCCGCACATCCAAGGTGTGACTCCGGTGGTGGCCCGAGAGAATCCCTGAAACCTGCCAGTAAGCTGACGCAGCCGGGTGGGCTCCGGTCTGCGCAACGGGCCGCGGAAGGCCTCACATGCCGCAGGTGTGGCTCCAGTCTTAACGGCGGGGGGAGAGTGTTGATTCCCCTTTCCCCCCTGCAGCTCTGCTCACCTCCAATGTGACTGCAGCCTTCATTCCACCCGCACATTCATGGTGAAACTCCGGTGACGGCCCCGAAGAAACCCTTAAAACAGCTGGTAAGCAGGCCGCGAAGGGCCTCGCACTCCACCGGCGTGGCTCCAGTTTGCAAGGCAGGGGAGAGTGGTGATTCCCTTCCCCCCCTTCCCCTCTGTCTTCTCCTCTACACTGCACCAGACGTCTGGGGCCCATGGCCTTTCTTCGCCCCTAGAGGCCCTGACTTGCTGCATTTGATATTTTCCCTCCCCCACAGCTGATGGCAAATTCTTAGTCGGCCCAATTGTTGCAGAAGCACTGGTGTATATATTGAGAGAGGTAACCAACACCAGGGTCCCCTTTCCTCACAATGGGGGTATTGAATACGCTGATCTTCACGCTGAGGCCCGGGAGGCTGATGACTCTTTTGGGAATTGCAGCCACTGCGTAAGGCCTAGCAACAGCAGATTGCATGCAGAAGAAACAGAGGTACTGGCGCATTTCGGCCCGAGGTGGGGGGCCCATGAGCTGAATGACTGCCGGAGTGGTGAGTCGGGGCATTACTTATTAACACCGCCTCTGGCTTTTTGGGCGTGCCCGGTCCCCACGCTTGCAGCCTCAATCCCCAAGTGCCGCTGAGGCTCCTTTCAGACAGTGTTCTTGACGCCATGGCCACCGCGAAAGCGTCAAAACAGACTCACCTGCTGAAATTGGCAAAATTCGCCCATTCCAAAACTGATGCCACGGAGGATAAACACGCAGAACATGAAGCAAAGCAACAGGCAGAAGACGGGGCCCCAACCCTGGTGGATGTCATGGAAGCCATACAAGGGGTCCGCTCGGCGCTGGAGCTCAAATTTGACACGGTGACGACCGAAGTCACCCTTATGCATGCTGATCTGTGCAATATGAGAGAAAGGGTCAAAGCGACCGAAGATTCAGTCTCAATGCTCCAAAAATCCACGAAAGCACTGGAAACAACAGTCAAACGGCTCCAGACACAAACTTCGGACCTTGAGGCTAAACTGGAAGACTACGAAGGGCACACGCATAGAAATAATGTGCGCATTCTGGGGGTTCCCGAGAAAGCGGAGGGGCAAGCCACGGACCTCTTTGTCGAGGACTTGATTCAGAACCATCTACAGCCCCGAACCCTGTCACAATACTTCTCAGTCGAGCGCGCTCTTAGAGTGCCTGGAGGCCCCCCAAAGCCAGGCACCCCTCCACGTCCCATCCTACCAAGAATATTCAATTTCTGCGACAGAGACATCATCCTTCAAGCGGCACGTCCCGCCCCCTCTCAAGTTAGAAAATTCAGCGATTACATTCTTCCCAGACTTCACATTAAACGTGCAAAAGATGCGCAGATCCTTCCTGGATGTGAAGCGGGCACTCCGCGACAAGAACTTGAAGTATGCAATGCTCTTTCCGGCCAAGCTCCGGGTGCAGGCGGAGGGGAGGTCCTGTTTTTTTATACTCCAGAGGAAACCTGGGACTGGCTGGAGGGTTGGAGATCCCCCGGCGCTCAGAAACATAATTCTCCCAGCCGTGTGCAGTGACAAGAAAGTCGTCAAGAACGATCTGACTGAGAGGAAGGCGTTTAACCAGCTGTACTAGCCACGCTAAACCGCTATCTTGCTGACCTTCTACGAACTGCGGAGTTCTACTGTATGCCGGAGAGGCGACGAGTGTCGACTAGAACAATTGGGGACTGGGTGATTATAATTTAAGAAAGACTGGACTTATGTTTGCATTTTTAAATGTGCAGAATTTGCGAAAACAGGTCAGAAGTGACTAGGTCACGCAGTTTAACACTCTGTTCTGTTGTGGGAGACGAGATTATTTACAGATGCTTTATATGTTGTACGACAGACATTGATCACAGTTTGTAACATGCTACACTACGGGCTTGTATAGCTGAGAATATGGGGGAACTGGGCTCTCTAATTGGGAATTTCCGGCTGTGTAGCGTTCCCCTTCACACAGTATTCTAATTCAGGGTTCACAGGCACTCTGCAAAATTGGGGGGTGGGCAGTTTTAAGTCCACGTTGCAGGGAGGCAGGGTGGGGGGGATCCAGGTTGTTCCATGGGGTATAGTTGTAGTTTTAGTTTGTTTGTCAGGTGCAATTTTGTGTGCGGTGCTTCTCTTGGTGCACTCAAGATCATCAGCAATGCAAGAAACAGTTTATCATGGTACATGTTTGAAATGTCTCAGATGTGGTCGCTGAGAGGGGGCTGTACCACGGACCCTAGATGCTGTTTCTCTGAGGTCCTCTGGGAGGGATGGCCTCCTCCACTGCGCTTAAATGAGTGATAAGCTTGAAGCGGCTCCATCACTGAGCCGCTTTAAATTACTCTCTTGGAATGTAAATGGCTTAGGGGATCGAGTCAAACGGGGGATAGTGTTGCAATATCTGAAACAACAGGCCCCCGACGTGGTATTATTACAAGAAACTCATGTACAGGGAACCTCCTTCTGTGCACTCAATAGGCGGGGTTACAAGCTGGTGGCCCATGAGGGCTATGCTAGAGGGTCCAGAGGGGTGGGCATTCTCATACGCAACTCCTTCCCTTTCCAGGTGCAGAAAGTTATTTGCGATCCACTTGGAAGATTTGCCTTGGTCTCGGTCCTGTGGGAGGGTAGGTCCCTCAATGTAACTACCCTATATGTGCCTCCCAGACTTCACTCCACGACACTGACCGACCTGGGTTCACATGTACTAAACCTACCCGAGGGCAACTTACTGGTGGGGGGTGATTCTAACGCAGCTCTTAACGGAGACCTGGACCAACAACCACCCAGACGGGGAGAGCCACCCGGGAGGCTGCTGGCAGATTTCCTTGGGGCTCTGGGTCTGATAGACGTCTGGAGGGTATGCCACCCCTTGGCCAAACAATACACCTTCCTCTCTGGGGTTCATGGCAGTATGTCCCGCATAGACTATATCTTTTGCAAAACCACCCAATTCCCTAAGTTTGGAGAGATCTCCTTTCTCCCCAGGGGCATCTCGGATCATTCCCCGCTGGTGGCGTACTATGGGGGCCCCCCTCCCGCCCATACGCCATGAAATGGTTCTTAACCCTTGGTACCTCAAGGTGTCGGCTATTAGAGACAAACTCAGGGAGACCACCAACAAATATTTTACCGAGAATGATGGTTCGGTTGATTTGGACGTGACGCTGTGGGAGGCATACAAAACGGTGGTTTGAGGTATCGGGGTGGTGGCAGTGGCAGGACATAGGAAGGAAAAGCGGAAACAACTGGAGGAGATAGAACATGAGATTGCCCTTCTCGAACGTGGTCTCGTGGTATCGGACACCTCGGATACCACACACAAATGTTCATGAAACAAACCGAGTATAGAAACATCGCCGAAGATGCAGCTAAGGCCCAGTATCGGGCCACTCAGCATCGTGTATATGATATTGGCGATAAGGCTAGAAAATTATTAGCCTGGTTAGATAAACGGGAAATAGCCAACCGATGGGTAGCTGAGATCATATGCCAAGATGGTACGACATTGCAGGATAAATCTGGGATTGCGGGTGCATTTACAGACCACTTTGAGCGGGTTTACACCGCCACTCAGGCCTCTACCCACACAGATGCGAAAGAATTACTGGCCACTCTGGAGCTACCAGTTCTAGAGCCCCAAGATGTAAAAGACCTAGACGCTGACTTGATAACCGAGGAGGTGTCTAAGGCGATTGGCGCCCTGCAGTCCGGAAAGGCCATGGGCCCCAGTGGCCTCCCAATTGAACTTTACAAATCTAATGCCTCAGCGATTGCCCCATATCTCATACGGATGTACGAGGAGAGTGTGACCAGAGGTGTCTTGCCCGAAACGCAGAGACTAGCTAACATTGTCGTCATACATAAAAAGGGTAAACCCCTCGAGCAGTGTAGCTCGTATAGGCCTATCTCCCTCCTGGACCCAGAAGTCAAAATACTAGCTAAAATTCTGGCTCGGCGTCTTTCCCCTTTTCTTCATAAACTGATACACCCGGACCAATCCGGCTTTATGCCGGCTAGGAATACCGCGCTGAATCTTCGTCGCCTGCATGGAGTCCTGGGTAGAGCCTCCACAATCCTTGAAGACGCGGTGATTATGTCCTTAGACGCCAAAATGGCATTCGACATGATCGAATGGCCCTTCCTATTTGCCACACTCGAAAGTTATGGTTTCGGTGATCGATTCTTGGCCTGGGTGCGTCTTCTTTAATCGAAACCGCTAGCCCGAATCACAGTGAATGGAGGGAGGTCAGCAACATTTGCATTGCAGAAGGGTACGAGGTAGGGATGTCCCCTTTCCCCCTTACTCTTTGCCATGACCCTGGAGCCCCTGGCGATTTGGTTCAGGGGGGACCCCCTCATCAGAGGCCTTAATTGGTTGGTAGATTGGATTGATAAAATCTCCCTCTACGCCGACGAAATTTTGCTCTATTTGGCCAGACCCCGGTTTTCCATTCACCGTGTCCTGCATATATTTGCCCTTTTTCAAAAATACTCGGGCTATACTATTAACTGGGATAAATCCCTGGTTTATGTTCTGAGCTGGGATCGCCCAACCGTACCCGTGGGCTGTGAGGCCAAGATAGTCACAGACGGCTTTCTGTACTTGGGAATATACATCACTGTCAACTCTACAGTATTCTACGATCGGAATCTTGCTCCACCTTTGCATCGTTTTCACGCCGACGTGCAACATTGGAAGACACTACCCCTCACTTTACTAGGCAGGGCCGCCCTCTATAAGATGATGGCACTTCCCCGCTTTCTTTATGCCCTGCAAAACACACCTCATTTGGTCCCAGCACAATACTTTCATGCCATTGAATCAGAGGGGCGCGCCTTGCTCTGGAACAATGGTACCCCCCGAATAGCTTTGGCCAAACTTACCAAAAGCTGGTACGATGGAGGTATCGCCCTGCCTGCCATCAGAAGCTATTACTGGGCCTCTCAACTGGTGGTTTTTAATCACTGGGTGCACCGACCCGTCACAGATCCTGCTCATAGGATGGACCGGCACAACATGCACCCCGGTAATTATGCCAGGGCAATCTATGGAGGTAGAAAATATGCGCCAAAACACACTCCAACTTCCACCACAATTGTTATATGGCATACAGCTACAGCTGCCCTTGGGTGGAAAGCTAAAATCACACAAGTCACCCCATTGCTTGACACACACCAGTTAGGGGTTTTGTCGGAACAACCAGGATTTGATAAGTGGGACTTGATAGGTCTCTCGAGGGTTGGTGACTTATGGGCAGAGGGCAGGGTGATCCCAGTCAGTAATCTTCAGAGGGATTATCAACTGCAATGCGGAGAAACTTTTAGATACCTTCAAGCCCGCAATGCACTACAAAGAGCGATACCCAAGGGCACTGACCTCCCGGTCTCCTCGCCCCTAGAGGACAGACTATTAGACGACTACCTCCAGGAAAAAGCCATTTTGCTGACATATCGCAAAATACTCAACAATACACCAGATACATTGGGGAAAATTTATGCAAAATGGGTGGACGATGTAGGGGGTCTTAGCGACGAAGCTTGTCAGGAGGCCCTGGCTTCTTCCGGCGAGGTGGTGATCCGATCGCGTTTTAAATTCATCCAACTTAAATTGTTACACAGAGCCTATTACACCAGCTCTGTGCTTGTCAAGATGGGGGTTCTGGGCTCTTCGGTCTGTCCCAGAGGATGTGGTCGCACCGGCATCTACCTACACCAGTGGTGGGAGTGCCCAATCCTTCAGGGCTACTGGGGTAGGGTCACATCAGCACTATCCTTAACCTGTCATAAACCCCTCGAAGTTTCACCCCGCCTCTGTCTTCTTAATATCTGGGAGGCCACTGACCTGTCGAGATCTGAGAGATTATGGGTCTCCCTGGGTTGTATGGTTGCAAAACGCAATATAGCCAGAACATGGAAGGAAGTGGCCAAGCCAAGGTTCAGGGACTAGGAAACTGATATGGATTGGTGCATGCAGGCGGAGAGGGTCATATACCAAGGCAGAGGATGCCCACAAAAATGGACCAGAGTCTGGGGTCCTTGGAATGTAAGCAGAGGGTTGATATGTACACATTTCAGTGACACTCCCCCACTGTCAGTAGACCATGAATCCGAGTAATGTTTTGTATGTGGAGTAAGGTATGAGACACGCGACTGCATTGTAAATCCTATGAAACGATATGACAACTGCTATATCGTATTGAGATTGCTGAAAATGATGGAGACGGCACCGCACCGTCTTATTTTCTGTCTGTGTTGCTTTTGATTTTGTTCATGCAATAAAAAAAGTTTTTTAAAAAACAAAACACAGTCCGCCCCACTTCTATCAAAATCAATCCGCCCCACTCCAATCCAAAACAATCTGCCCCATTCCAATGCAAAAAAATCTGCCCCACTTTTATCTGCTCCACTCCAATCCAAAACAGTCTTCCATACTCCAATGTGCCACACTCCAAACTGCCCTACTCCACTCCAAAACCGTCTGCCCCACTCAGTCCAAAATAATCTGCTGCACTCAATCTAAAATAATCTGCCCTACACAATCTAAAACAATCTGCCCCATTCAATCCAAACCAATCTGCCCCACTCCAATCCAAAACAAGCTGCCCCACACCAATTTAAAACAAGCTGCCCCACTCCAATCCAAAACATTCTGCCCTTTCTCATTCCAAAACAGTCTTTCCCAATCCAATCCAAAATAATCCACCCCACTCCAGTCTGTCCCACTCTAATCCAAAACAATCCGCCCCACTTCAATCCAAAACAATCTGCCCCACTCCAATCCAAACAATCTGCCCCACTCTAATCCAAAACAATCTGCTCCACTCCAATACAAAACAATATGAAACACTCCAATACAAAACAATCTGCCTCACTCCAATCTGATGCATTCCAATCTCTGGCTCACCACTCCATTCTGCTCCACTCCAATACACTCCACTCCAAACTTCCCCATTGCAATCTGCCCCATCCAATCCACCCTATTTCAGTCCAAAACAATCTGCAAAACTCCAATCCAAAACAATCTGCCTCACTCCAATCTGCTGCATTCCAATCTGCTGCTCACCACTCCATTCTGCCCCACTCCAATCCACTCCACTCCAAACTTCCCCATTCCAATCTGCCCCCTCCAATTTGCCCTATTCCATTCCAAAACAATCTGCAACATTCTAATCCAAAACAGTCTGCCCCACTCAAATCTGCCCCACTCTAATCCAAAACAACCTCTATCACTCCAATCTGACCCACTCCAATCCAAAACAATCTGTACCACTCCACTCTGTCCCACTCCAATCCATAACAATCTGCCCCACTCCAACCCAAAAGAATCTCCTGAACTCCAATCAAAAATAATCTGGCCCACTCCAATCCAAAACTATCTGTCCAACTCCAATCAAAAATAATCTGCCCCACTCAAAGCTGTCTAACTCCATTCTGCACCACCCCAATCTGTCCCACTCAAATTTGAAGCAATCTGCCCCACTCCAATCCAAAACAATCCATAGCACTATAATTTGCCCCAATCCAATCAAAAACAGTATGTCCCACTCCAATCTGCCCCACTCCTATCCAAAGCAATCTGCCCCATTCCATTCTACTCCACCCCACCCCATTCCTAAACAATCTGCCCCACTCTTATCTGATCTACTCCAATCAGCCCCATTCCAATCAAAAACAATCTTCCATACTCCAATATGCCCCACTCCAGTTCAAAACAATCGGCCCCACTCCAATTCAAAATAATTTGCCCATTCCAATCCAAAACAATCTGTACCACTCCAATCTGACCCACTCCAATCCAAAACAATCTGCCCCACTCCAATATGACACACTCCAATCCAAAACAATCCGCCCCATTCCAATCCAAAATAATCTGCCCCACTCCAATCCAAAATATTCTACCTCACTCCAATCCAAAACAATCCACCCCACTCCAATCCAAAACAATCTGCAACACTCCAATCTGACCTACTCTAATCCAAAACAATCCACCCCACTCCAATATGACACACTCCAATCCAAAATAATCCGCCCCACTCCAATCCAAAATAATCTGCCCTACTCCAATCTAAAACAATCCACCCCATTCAATCCAAAACAATCTGTACCACTCCAAACTGACCCACTCCAATCCATAACATTCTTCCCAAATCCAATCTGCCCCACTCCAATCCAAAACAATCCGACCCTCTTCAATCCAAAACATTCTGCCCCGCTCCAATCCAAAACAATCTGCCCCACTCCAATCCAAAATAATCTGCCCCACTCCAATCTAAAACAATCCACCCCATTCCAATCCAAAACAATCTGTACCACTCCAATCTGACCCACTCTGCCACACTCCAATCAAAAACAATCTGCTGAATTCCAGTCAAAAACAATCTGCCCCACTCCAATCCTAAACAATCTGTCTCCCTCCAATCAAAAATAATCTGCTCCATTCAAATGCCCCCAACTACATTCTGCACCACTCAAATCTTTCCCCCTCAAATTCAAAGCAATCTGCCCCACTCCAAACAAAAACATTCTGGCCTACTCCAATCTGCCCCTCTCTAATCTGCCTCACTCCAATCTGCCCACTCCAATCTGCCCCACTCCAATTCATCCCACACCAATCTGACCCACTCCAACAATCTTCCCCATTCCAGTCAAAAATAATCTGCCCCACTGCAATCTAAAACAATCTCCCCCACTCCAATCCAAAACAATCTGCCCCATTCCAATCTGCCCCTCTCCAATCCAAAACAATCTGTACCAGTCCAATCTGCCCCACTCCAATCCAAAACAGTCTACCCCACTTCAATCCAAAACAATCTGTCCCAATCCAATCAGAAACAGTGTTACCAACTCCATTCCAAAACAATCTTTCTGATTCCAATCTGCCTGCTCCAATCTTTCTCACTTCAATCCAAAACAATTTGCCCCACTATAATCTGCTCCACTCAAATCTTCCCCACTCCAATCTGCCCCACTCCAATCCCCCCACTCAACCCCATCACTTCAGTCAGACCCACTCCAATCAGCCCCACTCTAATCCAAAACAGTCTGCCCCACTCTAATCTGCCTCACTCCAATGTGCCCCACTCTAATCATAACCAATGTGCCCCACTCCTATCCATCCAAATCCAATCTGCCCCACTCAAACCCAAAAATATTTGACCCACTCCAATCCTTCCACTCAACCGGCCCCACACCAATCCGCCCCACTCCAGTCCAAAACAATCGGCCCCACTCCAATCCAAATTAATAAGCCCCACTCCAATCCAAAACAATCCACCCCATTCCAATCCAAAACAACCTGTACTACTCCCATCTGACCCACTCCAATCCAAAACAATTTGTACCACTCCAATCTTCCCCACTCCAATCCATAACAATCTGCCCCACTCCAATTCAAAACAATCTGCTGAACTCCAATCCAAAACAATCTGCTGAACTCCAATCCAAAACAATCTGCTGAACTCCAATCCAAAACAATCTGCCCCACTCTAATCAAAAATAATCTGCTCCACTCAAATGCACCCAACTACGTTCTGCACCACTCCAATCTTTCCCCCTCAAATTCAAAGCAATCTGCCCCACTCCAATCCAAAACATTCTGGCCCGCTCTAATCTGCCCCACTCCAATCTGCCTCACTCCAATCTGTCCACTCCAATATGCCCCACTCCAATTCATCCCACTCTAATCTGGCCTACTTCAACAATCTGCCACAGTCCAACAATCTTCCCCATTGCAATACAAACAAATTCTGCCCCACTGCAATCCAAAACAGTCTGCCCCACTCCGATCTGCCCCACTCCAATCCACAACAATCTACCCCACTTCAATCCCAAACAATCTGCCCCAATCCAATCAAAAACAGTGTTACTAACTCCAATCCAAAACAATCTTCCCCATTCCAATCTGCCCCACTCCAATCTGTCTCACTCCAATCCACCCCACTCAATCTGCCGCACTCCAATCCAATCCATCCCACTCCTGTCTGCCTACTCCAATCCAAAACAATTTGCCCCACTCCAACCTGCCCCACTCAACCCCCTCACTTCAGTCTGACCCACTCCAATCAGCCCCACTCCAATCCAAAACAGTCAGCCCCACTCTAATCCGCCTCACTCCAATGTGCCCCACTCTAATCATAACCAATCTGCCTGACTCCTATCCATCCAAATCCAATCTGCCCCACTCAAATCCAAAACAATCTGACCCACTCCAATCTGCCCCACTCCAATTCTTGCACTCAACCAGCCCCACACCAATCTGCCCCACTTCAATCTAAAACAGTCTGCCCCAATCTAATCCTCCACACTCCAATGTGCCCCGCTCCAATCCAAAACAATCTGTGCACTCCAATCTTCCCCACACCAATCAAAAACAATCAACCCCACTCCACTCCAAAACAATCTGTCCCATTCCATTCTACTCCTCCCCAATCCTAAACAATCTGCCCCACTCCTATCTGATCCACTCCAATCAGCCCCACTCCAATCCAAAACAATCT
The DNA here is from genome assembly GCA_963921515.1 of Calotriton arnoldi. Lineage (NCBI taxonomy): Eukaryota > Metazoa > Chordata > Amphibia > Caudata > Salamandridae > Calotriton > Calotriton arnoldi. The sequence continues at coordinate 77,040 of CAWUFW010002500.1, read as the reverse complement.
TCCCCAATCCAATCTGCCCCACTCCAATCCAAAACAATCCGACCCTCTCTAATCCAAAACATTCTGCCCCACTCCAATCCAAAACATCTGCCCCACTCCAATCCAAAACAATCTGCCCCACTCCAATCTAAAACAATCCACCCCATTCCAATCCAAAACAATCTGTACCACTCAAATCTTCCCCACTCCAATCCATAACTATCTGCCCCACTCCAATCCTAAACAATCTGCTGTACTCCAATTCAAAACAATCTGCCCCACTCGAATCCTAAACGATCAGTCTCACTCTAATCAAAAATATTCTGCTCCACTCAAATGCGCCCAACTGCGTTCTGTACTCCAATCTTTCCCCCTAAAATTCAAACTAATCTACCCCACTCCAATAAAAAACATTCTGGCCCACTCTAATCTGCCCCACTCCAATCTGCCTCACTCCAATCTGCCCACTCCAACCCGCCCCAATCCAATTCATCCCACTCCAATCTGGCCAACTTCAACAATCTGCCACAGTCCAACAATCTGACCCACTCCAACAATGTTCCCCATTCCAATAAAAAATACTCCGCCCCACTGCAATCTAAAACAATCTGCCCCACTCCAATCCAAAATAGTCTGCCCCACTCCAATCTGCCTCACTCCAAACCAAAACAATCTACCCCACTTCAATCCAAAACAATCCGCCCCAATCCAATCAAAAACAGTGTTACCAACTCCAATCCAAAACAATCTTCCCCATTCCAATCTGCCCCACTCCAATCCGTCTCACTCCAATCCATCCCACTCAATCTGCCACACTCCAATCCACCCCACTCCAGTCTGCCTAATCCAATCCAAAATAATTTGCCCCACTCCAATCTGTCCCACTCCAATCTTCCCCACTCAAACCCCTCACTTCAGTCTGACCCACTCCAATCAGCCCCACTCCAATCCAAACAGTCTGCCCAACTCTAATCTGCCTCACTCCAATGTGCCCCACTCTAATCATAACCAATCTGCCCGACTCCTATCCATCCAAACCCAATCTGCTCCACTCAAATCCAATGCAAAAACAACAATTGATGGACAGAATGCAGAACAATGTCATACATTCACCCCAGTACAGAGATCTGGGCCTAAATCCATCGTTTTTTTGCTCACCATGCCATTCCAGTTTGAACCCAGCCATATGCAAATCAGTCTTGACCCTGTGCCCAATGGGAACAGTCCAGCCCGAACTGCCAGGCTAGGTCCTCCCTGGACTGGAAACAAGCATCCTAGGACCGGTTTTGGGGTTTCACCCCTCTTCAGCCAGGATAGCTTGATTCCAGTGGCATGGAGAGCACGGGACCCACGTCTGGGCATACCCGTCCCATTTGGGGTGACAACTGCAAAAGCAACAATTGATGGACAGAATGCAGAACAATGTCATACATTCACCCCAATACAGAGATCTGGGCCTAAATCCATCGTTTTTTTCTCACCATGCCATTCCAGTTTGAACCCAGCCATATGCAAATCAGTCTTGACCCTGTGCCCAATGGGAACAGTTCAGCCAGAACTGCCAGGCCAGGTCCTCCCTGGACTGGAAACAAGCATCCTAGGACCGGTTTCGTGGTTTCACCCCTCTTCAGCCAGGATAGCTTGATTTCAGTGGCATGGAGAGCACGGGACCCACGTCTGGGCATACCGGTCCCACTCGGGGTGACAAATGCCCTAAGTTGGCAGGGTATGCCCAGACGTGGGTCCCTTGCTCACTTTGCCACTGGATTCAAGCTAGCCTGGCTGATGAGGGCTGTTAGCCCGAAACCGGTCCCAGGATGCTTGATTCCGGTCCAGGGAAGACATGGCTTGGCAGTTCGGTCTAGACTGTTCCCATGAGGCACAGGGTCCAGACTGATTTGCATATAGCTATATCTGAACTGGGGTGGCAAAGTGAGCTATAGAATGATGATGGATTCAACCCAGATCTGTGACTGGGGGTGAGTGTTAGAGAAGTTTCAGCACTCCGTCCATCATCTCCTTGTGTTTACTTTGTTTGCCCTAAGTTGGCAGGGTATGCCCAGACGTGGGTCCCTTGCTTACTTTGCCACTGGATTCAAGCTAGTCTGGCTGATGAGGGCTGTTAGCCCGAAACCGGTCCCAGGATGCTTGATTCCGGTCCAGGGAAGACATGGCTTGGCAGTTTGGTCTGGACTTCCCATGAGGCACAGGGTCAAGACTGGCTTGCATATAGTTATGTCTGAACTGGGGTGGCAAAGTGAGCTAAAGAATGATGATGGATTCAACCCATATCTGTGACTGGGGGTGAGTGTTTGAAAAGTTTCAGCACTCTGTCCATCATCTCCTTGTGTTTGCTTTGTTCGCCCTAAGTTGGCAGGGTATGCCCAGACGTGGGTCCCTTGCTCACTTTGCCACTGGATTCAAGCTAGCCTGGCTGATGAGGGCTGTTAGCCCGAAACCGGTCCCAGGATGCTTGATTCCGGTCCAGGGAAGACATGGCTTGGTAGTTCGGTCTGGACTGTTTCCATGAGGCACAGGGTCAAGACTGATTTGCATATGGCTATGTCTGAACTGGGGTGTCAAAGTGAGCTAAAAAATGATGATGGATTCAACCCAGATCTGTGACTGGGGGTGAGTGTTTGAAAAGTTTCAGCACTCCGTCCATCATCTCCTTGTGTTTGCTCCACTCAAATCCAAAGCACACTGACCCACTCCAATATGCCCCGCTCCAATCCTTCCACTCAGCCGGCCCCACACCAATCTTCCCCACTCCAATCCAAAACAGTCTGCCCCAATCTAATCTTCCACACTCCAATGTGGCCCACTCTATTCCAAAGCAATCTGTGCACTCCAATCTTCCCCACAGCAATCCAAAACAATCTGTCCCACTCCAATCCAATCCACCCCACTCAACCCAAAACAATCTGCCCACTCCAAAACAATCAGCCCCACTCCAATACAAAACAATCCACCTCCGTCCAATCTGCCCACTCCAATCAAAAGCAATCGGCCCCATCCCAACCTGCCCCTCTCCATTCCAAAAAAATCTTCCCCACTCCAATCTGACCCATTCTAATCAGCCCCACTCCTATCCAAAACAATCTGTCCCACTCCAATTTGATGTGCTCCAATTAGGCACAACTCCAGTTAGCCCCAATCCAAAACATCCTGCCCCATTCCAAACCACCTCACTCCAATCTGCCTACTCCACTCCATTAAACCCCACTTCACTCCAATTAAATCCACCTTACCCTACCCAAATCCAATCCACCTCACCCAAATGCAATCCACCCTACTCCACTCCAATCCAATCCCACCCCACCACAACCCAATCCCCCCAATCCAGCAAAATCTAATCTACCCCACTCCAATCCACCCCACCCCAAACCAATCCGCTATAATCCAGTCCATCCCACCAAAATCTAGTTTACCCACCCAATCCACCGCAATCCAGTCCACCCCATTGCAACCAAATCCACCCCACTCCAATACAATCAGCCCCACTGCAATCCAATCTACTCCACTCAAATCCACCCCAGCCCACCCCAACACAATTCACCCCACTCCAGTCCACGCCATACACTCCACTACAGTCTAGTCCAGTCTACTCCACTCCAATCAACCCCAGTCTAGTCTACACCACTTTAGTCTACCCTACCCCAATCTAATCCACCCCTCCCCATGTCAATCCACCCCACTCCAATCTAATCCACCCCATCCAGTCTACCCCACTCCAATCCACCCCACCCCACTGCAATCCAACACACTCTAGTCCAATCCACCCCACTCTACCCCACTCTACCCCAATCCAACCCACCCACCCTAGTTCAATCTACCCCACTCAATCCAATCCATCCAGCCTACCACACTCCAATCCAGCCCACCACACACCAAAACACCCCACTCCAGTCCAACCCACCTATTCCAGTCCAATCCACTCTGTTTCAGTCCAACTCCCCCACTCCAAAGCAACCTATCCACCCCAATCCAACCCCTCCAGTCTAGTCCAATACCCCCCTTCCAGTCCTTTCTTATTTATCCCACTCCAAACCACGGTGCTCTAATCCAGTCCACCCACCCCAAGCCAATCCGATCCATCAAACTCCAATCCAATCCACCGCATCCAGTCCACCCACTCCAATCTACTCCACTTCACTCAATCAAACCCACTCTACACCAATCTAATCCACCTCAATCCACTTCAACCCACTCCAACCTATTCCACCCCACTCTATTCTATGCCACTCCACTCTACATCACTAAACTCTACGCCACTTTACTCTACAACCCTGCACTCTATACACAGCACTCTATCCCACTATATGCCACTGAACACTGTACACACCATGAGGCTACAACCTTTCTATATTAAAAACAACAGTGTGGACTTTTACTGTCAGGAAATATAAAGACACCTGTCCTACCTTTTAATATATAGCACCTTGACTTAGGGCCCATTAGGCCGACCTTAGGTGTGACTAACATATATTAAAAAGAAAGTTTTGGCTTTCCCTTGTTTTAAATGGCAAAGTTGAGTTAAAAGTCGGAAAACTGCTGTGCCAGCCATTAATGGCAGGCTGGGAGTCATACTTTGCTTTGCCACACTTGTGGTGGCTTAACAAGTCCTGCAGTTCATGAGAGGCACTTTAACTTAAAGGCCCTCTGTACCCCTGGTACAAATCCTAGGGACTTATAAGTAGGTTAACTTATGCTAATCGTGTGTGAATCAATCCGACATATATCTTGTCTGAGCACTGCCTCTGAGGCCTGTTTAGCCAGCCCAAAAGCTTGAGAGTACATGCAAAAAGAGGCATTTCCTTACAGATAGGGTTGTTACATGGCATTTTTTTTACCTGCACAGCTGGTATTATAATGTTCAGGCCAGTACAAAAATGTGGAATATTACCTAAAGCCGGTATTTTTTCCCCTTATCTTTACCTACTTTAAACATTAAATGTAAGAAGAAAGATCTACAAAATGTGTTCTGGGGATGCATAATTGTTTCCTGGCTAATAAAGTGAGCGAAGATAGAAAGGCCATGATTTTATTTTCTGTTTAGGTATCATGTCCGAGCTCTACAAACTCTAAAAATGTGACCAAATGGCTGGTACTTTTTCTTTGGTAAAGGTGGCAACCTGACTTTGGGAGCTTCACATTATGCCACACAGGTATTTTGTGCTGACTTTTGGGGTCATTTAGTTGTCTGCATATTATTTTAGTTATGTCTGCAAAGTATAGTATACATTTTACAGATCTGTTTTCTTCACTCCTGAGAATGCATTGTTGTTCATGATCATTTTTTGGATGATTTCTTAGGGTGGTCTAATTTTTGGGCTACATTTGGAAGGCCTTGTGCTTGGTTTGGGCTACATTTTAAGAGGGTTTGTGCTTGCTTAGTTTTTTAGAGCGAGCTACACAGTAATGCTGACAAGCACCAGCAAAGAGAATTATGGAGGGGAATCCTAAAGGAACTATGGCGACACTACCGGACCCGTTAAGGGCCGTATCTGATACTTATTCAGCAACAATCCTCAAAGAACTGGCCAAGCTCAAACTATCCATTGGCACAGGTAATGCCATGGTCATGACCACATCAATTTAAGTACAATCTTTTAGGAATGAAGTAAGCTGTTGCCAAATAAGAATGACCTGCACCGAGCTGTGACAGACGGATATGGAATCTCGATGAGAGAATATGCTGGATTGGGGCCCAGAACTATTGGAGCTCCACAGAAGGACCACTGATTTGTTAGACAGGAGCTGCTGGAACAATGTAAGAATCTCTGGGATTCTGGGAGGGTTACAGAAGGGAGACATGCCAGACTTCCTTGGGATATCCTCCCCAACCTTCTCAACATAACCTTGGACCCAGCTTTGGAATTCCAGAGGGCCCACAAGTCAGGACTCGCTCAAACCCATTATCTGACCACTTAAGACAGATCTGGGCATTCTGTCTTCATCACTGACAATCCCGGCAAATCCTGGATGATGCAGACTCTTAGAACCAGTGAAAATGTTGATAACATTTGAAGGCTGGGCACATGACTATGATGACCAGGATGACCTGTACAAATATCTTAACACCTTGGATCACCCAGACAGAGCCCAGATAGATATCACATCTTCAAAGAACAACAGTGTTGTAGCTATATAGAGATGCCTCAGAGGAACGCCAACCTCTGGAAGAAGTGGTGAGGAGGTGGGGTAGTAACCCCAGGGTGCCGAGAAATTTCCGTTCCCCTATTCAACCCTGGCAGCCACTTTCCCAAGAACCCAGATGTCACTTAGGGTGCAACGAGGCTCATTGATTCCCACTTGCCCCGCTTTGCTTATCAGCCTATTCCCGACTATGGTCCAGATGGATCCTGTGGTAGGGGGAAGTGTGCGTCTTCTCTTGAGGGGAATAGGCCCTTGAAAACCTCTCCTGCACCAAAGTGAAGAACTGATATGATCCAGGGGCGGAAGGTAAAACGTTTTCGGTTGGAGCAACCATACCTCATGAGACCTGTTGTATAAGCTTGAACCACTGTTAGACTTTTGACTTTTGATATATGGGATCGCAGGGCCACTCTGACTAATTGCTGCCAGAAGGGGCAAGGAAGACTCTGTGTTCCATGTAAATGTTTAAGTTCTATGATCAATACTTGTCTTTTCTGTACTGAAGGGAGGTGGGGAGCATTTATCCCTGGGAAATGGACAACAGGTTCCTATAAATATGGTTTTCCTGGTTTACGGTTCAGAAAGTATTGAAAGGAAAGTTGGTATGGGGATTGTGGTTGAGGCACAGATAGCACCGGGGGAGTCTTGGATCATGACTTGGTGGCTCTTCGGATTGATTTTAAGACCGCATCTCCCCCACCGGGAAAGTGGCTGCTGAATATAAGCAGGTATAATAACCCGGATGACATAAAATGACTACTGTTGCTAGTCCAACATTTCCTGGAAGAGAATGGAGAATCAGTGGACTCGCCTTTGATACTGTGGGGGCGGAAAAAGCATGTATCCAATGTGAAATCATGTGGGAACTTGCAAAAGCCAAACAACAAGCAAACCTGGGCAGATGCTCTTTGGAATAGGTGATTAAAAATCTTAATCAATCGATCAATTAAGATTTTTAAGGTGCTGTTTACCACCGCTGAGGGTATCCAGGCGCTGTGGGGAGAAGGGGGGTATTCTGCTGCTGGGCGCCGTCAGTCGAAAGGCCAGATCTTAAGGCTGTTTCTGAATTCTTGCAGATTGGGGGAGGTCCTGAGTTGGAGGGGGAGGCTGTGCCAGGTCTTGGGGGCCAGGTAAGAGAAGGAGCAGCTGCCGGACCTGTTTTAGTGGTACAGAGGAGTGTGGGTGAGGGCAAGGGCAAGGGAGGCAAAATGCAGCAGTCTGGTGGGTTGGTAGAATTTCAGTCTGTAATTGAGGTAGGCTGGCCCCATATTGTGCAGGGCTTTGTATGCATGGGTCAGCATTTTGAACTGACATCTCTTGCGTATTGGGAGCCAGTGGAGGGATCTTAGGTGTGGGGTGATGTGTGCTCACCTTGGGAGGTCGATGATGGGCCTGGTTGCTGTAGAAAAGGATAGTTTGCAGTCTGTTTAGGAGCTGGGTGGTGACCCCCACGTAGAGGGTGTTGCCGTAGTCCAGGCGGCTGGTGATGAGGGCCTATAGTGATGGTGTGTCTGGTGCTGATAGGTATCCACTTGAAGATTTTCTGGAGCATGTATAGAGTGAAGAGGGACTCTGGTTTTTCATGGTGAGCATGTTTCAAGGATCATGCGTAGAGTGAGGAGGCAATCTGTTTTTTTATGGTGAGCATGTTCTCAAGCATGATGCCGAGGTTTCTGGCATGTTTTGAGGGTGTGGGGTCTAGTTCTGCTGGCCGCCAGGTGTCATCCCAGGAGGAGCTGTTATTCCCGAAGATGAGAACCTCTGTTGTGTCGGTGTTAAGTTTGAGGCAGTTGCTTTGCATTCAGCTGGTGATGCTGGTCATACACATGTGAAAGTTAGCTTTGGTGTTAGTGGGGTCAGCAGATAGGGAGAGTATGAACTGCATGTCATCTGCGTATGAGATGATGCTCATACCATGGGCTCTGACCAAGTTGGCCGGGGTACCATGTATGCGTTAAACAGGGTGGGACTCAGAGAGGAGCCGTGGGGAACTCAGCAGATGATGTTCTTGCGGTCTGAGGTGTAGGGCAGGAAGCGGACACTCTGTGTTCTTCTGGTGAGAAAAGATGCAATCCATTTGAGGTCCTCGCCTTGAATTTCCATTTGGTGGAGTCTATTTAGGAGGATGTAGTGAGACACTATATCGAAAGTTGCTGAGAGATCGAGCAGGACAAGGGCTGTGGTGTCCCCCTGGTCTAGGAGGGACCTGATATCATCAGTGGCTGTGACCAGGGCAGTCTGCATGCTGTGGTTTGATCGCAATACGGATTGGGAGGGGTCCAGTAGATCTTTGTTCTCCAGGTGGTCAGTGAGTTGGTGGTTAATTGCTTTTTCCATAACGTTTGCTGGGAAGGGTAGGAGGGAGATGGGCCGGTAGTTCTTGAGTTCTTGTGGGTCTGCGGAGGGTTTCTTAAGGTGGGGTTTGACCTCTGCGTGTTTCCATTCAGTTGAGTAAGAGGCTGTAGAGATGGAGGTAGTGAGATTGAGTTGAGCTCTTTGCTCATGAGGTTCTTCCCCAGGTTGAACTTGTGAGGGGGACAGGGGTCTCAGATGGTGGTGGTTGTCTGTGTGGTAAGGGGATCACAAGCTGTGATCCTTTTGGAGGGTGTGCAGTCGGTGAAGGTGAAGAGGTTGTGGGAGTTGGGAATATTGGGTGGGGGTCAAATTGTTCATAGAAAGTGGAGATTTTACATGAAAGTAGTCTGCCAGAGTGTCGCAGAGTTTCTGGGAGGGGGTGACAGTGCTTAAAGCGGCTTAGGGATTTGAGAACTCTTTGACGATGCTGAAGAGTTCCTTGCTGTGGTTTGGAGCTTTCTTCGAGGCGGGCGGTCATGGAGTCCTTTTTAGCTATTTTCAGGAGTAGGTGGGAGTAGTTTAGGGCCTGTTTGAAGCTGGCTTGGTTGTTTGCTGGATCGCCAGATCCTTTCAAGTAGTTACATGTGTGTTTGGAGGATTTGAGTTCTGTGGTGAACCAGCTGGTGTGCTTGGCGTGTCAGCCTAGTCTGGCAGGTTTGAAGGGGGCTACTCTGTCGGCGCATTCTGTGATGCAAGTGTGGTAGTTTTTGACAGCCACCTCAAGGTTGGAGGTGGTGTCTGGGGTGGATGTTTTTGGGTGTCATTCCAGAGGTCCTCAGTTACATTGTTCCAGCTCCCGTGGGATGTGCTAGATTGGGTGCCTTAGGTGTCAGGAGTAGCTGTGGTGAGGTGATCCCAAGGTGTGATCCTTTGGGAGGGTGTGCAGTCGGTGAAGGTGAAGAGGTTGTGGGAGTTGGGGATAGTGGGTGGGGGTCGGAGTGTTCATAGAAGGTGGAGATTTTGCATGAAAGAAGTCTGCCAGAGTGTCGCAGAGTTTCTGAGAGGGGGTGACAGTGCTTAAGGCAGCTAAGGGATTTGAGAACTCTTTGACGATGCTGAAGGAGAGTGGGAGGAGAGTTACCCAGCTGAATTTCAAAAGGTGATTAAACCCCTGGTCACCTCCCCTTTTATGTCGGGTGTTTTAGGAAACAATGGCAACAGGCACCCTGCGGACAAACCTTACCAGAGTAGTGTTATTCTCATAATTAAAACAGACAGAGATCTGCCGCAATGTGCTAATTACAGACCTATTTCTTTGGATGCAAAAATTCCTGGCAAAACTATTGGCGGGCCGTATGAAAAAATGCATTACCGCCTTAGTCCATCCCAATCAAGTTTGGCTTGTACCGGGGAGAACCTAAACCAACCACATATGGCTACACTCACACAATATGTGGCAGGTGAGGAATGATGATGATGAATATGGGCTCCTCTCATAAGACACAGAGAAAACATTTGATAGAGTAGAATGGTGGTACCTCCTCCGTACCATGGAGCGGATGAGGGTTGGACAAAAATTTCTGTCCTGGGCAAAAAGCATGTACAAATTCCTGAAGGCAGTGGTTACATCACAGGGGTTCACATCACCCCAGTTCTTGGTGGGGTGGGGAACTAGGCTGGGGTGCTCCTTATCCACGCTGCATTTCCTCTTGTCCTTGGTACCGCTGGCTGCAGCTGTTTGGAAAGATCAAGAAATCGCAGGCATATGGATAGTGGTTGGTGAATCTAAGGTCTTCCTATAAGTGAATGACATCCTTCTAATGCTAGCCGGCCCCAGCAGTTTGCAGCGAGGGACTACTGGATTAACTGTGCAAATTTGAGGCTCTTTTCCTCACACATGCCACCACACCTGTCACCCTTGGGGGACTTCCCCTTCAAATAGAAACCTTAAGTACTTAGGAGTGCTGGTCAATAGAGACTTGTAGAACATGGTCCAGGATAATCTCACCTAATACAAGATGGAAGGTAAATATAACTTTCCCAGGCAGTGGATATGTGTTTACTAAATTCCTGAGGCTTGAAGATTGAGAACCCAACACTAAAATGAGAAAGAATGGAAACATGGCTACCTTTAGAAATTCAATAAGGTCTTTGTTAGGAAAGGACTGCTGAAGAACTCTTCCTGGGCACTGCCATTTGATGAATGTATGACGTTACTACGCATACATTCACCACGCATGGCTTTACAACACAGTCGTTACAACGACCGTGTTATTACCACACGTGCCATTACATCGCAAGTCGTAACAACGACTTGCTGTAGGGGGCGCGCTGGACTTAGGAATAGTATTAATTACTATTCCTACTCCAGTTTGTGCAACAGCAGGGAAGGTGTTGGATTTAAAATCCAACACATACCCTGGTGTTGCATGCCCCCTAAAGCAAGTCGTTGTTACGACTTGCGATGTAATGGCACGCGTGGTAACAACGTGGTCGTTGTAACGGCCACGTTGTAAGGCCATGCGTTGTGGAAACAGCGTTGTAAACGCTGTTTCCCCCATTTGATAGATGGCAGGGGTGATGGGTGGGTCAGCAGTTTTTGTTCTTCAAGGTGAACAAGCTTCTAAGGCCTGCCCTTTTATCTGTCCCTGAATACTGCTTCAGGAAGGATGTTGACAGCACTTCATAATGCCCTTTTGTTGGATATTCCTATTTGGAGCCATCACCACTGCTATGAGAGACATCACCTTCCATAAAGTCATAAAATTGCATTTGAAATAAATGCACCCAAACTGACTCTGAAACTTGACAGTAGATCCAAATGCCTAGTCTGAAAAGAGAGTATGAAATTGAACTGTAAAATCATTGATTTATAAAATACAAGAGTGGAGATAATAAAAATCCTCTGTTTATTCCCAACATTTTATTTATTTCCTACAATGTTTGTAATAAAATATTTCTCTCAATCTCTTCTGTTCTATGTCTTTCTCCCCACAGTGAGAAATGTCTACAGCTTCTAGGATCTGTATAGACTGAGTTGAAGGGCCGAAGGCCAATCTCTCTATGCACTCTGATTTTCTGCATAGGACACTTAGGACTGCCACAGTGAAAATTGCTTTTTGGTCCTTGTCACTGAGGGTACATAGTTATATTTAGTTTCTACATGTCCCACTTTTAAATACTATGCATCCTATCTTTTGGGCCACAAGGCTTACATAGGAGTGAGTTACTAACATTTAAAATGGGGGGTTTATGTGTCAATATCGTTATTTTACCAAGTTGCACTGGAGATGTTTGCACTGCCACTGTAGTGGAAGGCACATTAGGTACTGCAGTCCACAAGTGGCATTTAACTTCCAGGCCTTGGATGTACGCTCTATCTATGGTTTTTGGACAAAATATAGTTTTAAAAATATCAAGAGTCATAAATATAGGAGATTAAATATTGTGGTTAAAAATATAGTTTTTCAATGATTTTAATGTGTTTTAATAGATATATTACATTTATGTGTTACTACTGTTTATATGAATGTTATTAACTGTTTTTCAAATATAGCTTGTAATTTCAAGTGATTCAGATTTTTGTATTAATATGAAATAGTAATGTATAGTGTTTCTAATGGGTTGTTGAGTTTGTAGGGGGATAGGGTAGGAAAGTAATTTGGTAATAAGTAATTAAGAATTAGTTAATCGCTTTTATTAAAGTATATGATTGGTATTTTATTGCAATTTATGTAAATACTGATTTATTTTCGTTATATTTTATTTGCAGGTTTAGGTTTAGGGTGGGAAGTTAATTAAGTAAAAATAAATTAAAAATGAATTGTTTATAATTTATTTGATTTTTAATTATTAAATTTATGGAATACTCAATTAATTTTATATCTTACTTGTGGGCTGCTAGGTTCATAGGTGTATAGGATGGGAAGCTATTTAAATAATAATTAACTAACATTTATTATTAATTAATGATTTAATTGTTTTTAAATAATGTAAAATATGGAATACTGATTTATTTTACTTATATTTTATTTGTATCATGCTAGGCTTGTAGGCGCATAGGGAGGGAAGTTAAATAATTGATAATTAACTAATAATAAATTTTTATTTCTGAATTATTTATTTAATTGAATTTTAAATATGTAAATTGTGGAATACTTATTTAATTGAATTTTATTTCAGTTGTGCAGTGTTATGTTTGTAGGGGTCTAGGGTGGGAAGTTAATTAATTAAAATTTAATTATACAATTTTTTTTAAATATGTAAGTCATGAAAAATGTACTTTTGTTGCTATAATTTAGATGTGTGCTGCTAGATTGTAGTGGTACAGGCTAGGAATTCAATAATAATTGAATAACGATTATTTATTAACTGATTGTTTTTTTATTGACTAGTAATTATGTAAATTGAATGTTTTTATTTTTTAATACATATATATGTTTTTATGTTAATTAGTGTTTTTTTGTAAAAAGTGTAATATTTTTTCTAAATTTGTGGAGTTGCTCTTATATGAAATGTGTTGGAAGTGAAGTATTTTCCTTACTCCTCAATAGACTGCATTAGGAACACTTTCCCTACTGTTGCGCTGTTTGGAGTAGGAATAGTAAATTTCACCTCTTTGAAATTTAATGCCTTCCCTACTTTTGCAGAGACTGGGTGGGAATAGTAAATTTTACCCATCTGAAATCCAATGCTTTTCCTACTGTTGCCCTGTTTAATCAATCAATCAATCAGGGGGTTTTAAGCGTGCTACTCACCCGTGAGGGTCTCAAGGTGCTGGGGGGGTGGGGGTGGAGGGGCAGCTCCGGTCAGTCGAAGAGCCAGATCTTGAGGGTCTTCCTGAAGATGTGCAGGGTGGGGGCGCGTCTTGGGGTGCATCTGATGTCTATCGGGAGCTCGTTCCAGGTCTTGGCCGCGATGTTTAGAGTGAGAATACTAAATTTAACCCCTCTGATGTGGAACATTTTCCCTACTGTTGTGTTGTTTGGAGTGATAATAGTAAATGTCACCCCTCTGAAGTCCCTAATTTTGCACAGATTGGAGTGGGAATAGTAAATGTTACCCCTCCAAAGTGCAACACTTTTCCTACTGTAGCGCTGCTTGTAGTAGGAATAGTAAATCTTTCCCTTCCAAAATCCAACGCTTCCCCTACTGTTGTGCTGTCTGGAGTGGGAATAGTCAATTTAACCCTTCCAAAGTCCAGCATTTTCCCTACTGTGTTGTAGACTGGAGTGGGAGTAATACATTTCACCCCAAAAAGTCCAACACTTTCTATTCTGTTGCACTGACTGAAGTAGGGTTAGTAAATCTAACTACTCCGAAGTCCAACACTTTCCCTATTATTGCAGTGACTGGAGTAGGAACAGTATCTCTAATCCCTCTGAAGTCCAACACTTTCCCTACCACTGCATATAATTGAATGGGAAGAGTATATTTAATAGGTATAGATATCTTTTATTTTGGCAACCAAGCCATAACAAGTTTACATGAATAAAATCAATAGCAAAAATCATCATACATACAAAATTATTGCACATTGGGGGTACAGATAAAACAATCTTGAGGGTAATAAAAAGGACGAAATAGCACAGCTAGCAGATCATTATTAATGTTATCGATCATAACCGTATCGTTGCTATATGCTAAATCTATTTCCTTATAAAATAAGAATGTATCCTCTTGCACAACAAACAGTCTAAAAAGAAAAGATTTCATATAATTACGCATACAACACATTCATATGTCAATCTAAAAACAAATCATAAAAAAAAGTATGGCTTCAATCAATATTTTGAGTGTAGAGTAAAAAAGGAGGTCACTAAACAGTCTGTTTAAGTTTTGCTCGACAATTTAACTATCATAGTTAGGAATTATCTATGGCCTTCTTTCTTTATTTCCACGCACAATGCAGGTACCGAGATACCGCGAAGGCTAGTTGTTTGCTAGTGTCACTCTTGAAGAGTCTCATGGCTTCCCAGTAATGCCTCAAGCCCACAAGTTTACATGCGGCTATGATCCATTTCTTTCAAGCAAACCTATATAAGGAACAGAAGAACATAAAATGGACCTCCGATTCTTCGATGTTAGGGCAGTTAGGACAGAATTTAGGATGGGAAGGCACATTGGTCCATTTTGAAGTGTAAGTTCTCAGGGGTAGAAGCCCACATCTAAATTGAACATATAGGGCGCGATTCTGATGCGGTTAGCAAAGCATTCCCACCTAGGGCCCGATTACGATGTAGTTAGGAAGGCCTCCTAACGGCATTTGCTCCTTCCGAATTGGATCGGGAACGTATCTTCCCGACCGAGGGCCATATTACGATGCGGTTAGGAACATAGGCTTCCATAGAAGTCAATGGGAGTCCAACCAAATCGTATCTGGAAGCATCTGGATGCATCATACTCGGTCGGTCGGACTCTCCCGATCCGAGTCGGTCGGAAACCATTTCCAAACCGATTCGATAGGGAAGATTTCCTAACCGCATCACAATCGGGCCCATAGGGATTTGGACTGGAATGGATACATTCTGTCCATGTAGGGTTCAAAGCCTGGAGCACACTTATGATTCAAGAACTGGCCTGTCAAGCTGCTATCTGGGTATGATTCCCACGTTTGCATCAAAACTGCCTCCCAATATAACTGCTTAGCTTTTTGTGCATCTCCCTTAACAATCAACTCAGGGGAAGTCCATAATTCATCCATGCCTATTCTGTATGATGTTTCTTTAATATTCTTCAGCCATGGAGTACACAGTGACCTGTCAGCACTTATTAGGTCTCTAACGCAATCTCTATAAGTTCCTAATTCTTTCGTAGACCATAATCTAAGAATAGTATATTTAATATTTTTAGACTCCAATAGTTTTCATCATATTGGTTAAATAGATTTTATAGCAATAATTGTTACATTTTATTATATTTTAGAATATTTGATTTTGTTTTTAAATATATTTAAATGTTTATAGACTTTTTTGTAAATGTGTTTTTGGGATTTTCTATTTTTAAAACTTCATTTATTGTCTACGTTAATTAATATATTTGTTATTCAATTGTTTATATTGTTATGGTTTCATTATGTATGTATTATTTATATGTGTGTGCTTGTAATATAATTAATGACAATATTTATTTTACATTAAGTTAATTGCATTGATGTTTTATATGTATTACACTGATTATATATACACATATATTTACATAATAATACATGGTCAATAGTAAAAAAAATATGATGTAAATTAAAAACTTTTATTAATTATGGTATACTATATATATATATATATTTATAGAAATACAAACATATGTTTTTGTGTGTTTCTATAAGTATATATTTATTCACGATATTGCATGTTAGTTGAATATATTTGTTTTGCATTATATTAGGTTTATGTATCAAAATATTTAACATTTATTTAACATATATTTTTTCCAATATTTTTGTACTAACCATTATAAGTATAGGAGTACGATATTGTGGTAAAAGTTATTTTTTACACAATTATTTTTGTCAACGATATTTCAACCATTGTATTGTGTCAGTGATCTCTCTCTACGCAATATGCTAAATACTTACAGGCAAGTAAAAGTGCCAAGTAAGAATAAGCCAAATTAACCATGTATAGAGGGGGATCACATGCACTCTACCCTTGGTTAGCAGGTTTCTGAAAGCCAGCAAAGCAGACAGGGCGAATATCCGGGAGGGACATCACGCAAAGGGTGGACATTTTCTACATTCAAAATTTCAGCTGATTTGAAAGCAGCTGGATAAATGCTCAGGTTTATCTGCTACTTGCCTAATCTTCATCCAAATAGTACACAATGGGGCATATTGACAAGGAGCTATCGCCGAATTAACTGCACTTTATCGCAGCCAAAGTCGTGATAAACATACCTCCCCATTCACAAGCCGGTGTAAACAGCCCACAGCACCAGTTTACCCGCGCACCAACGCAATGGCAGGCCATACCAGGCACATGCACAACCCCCGTCACGTGGAACAGTACCGTGCACGTATGCTGCATTTACTGGGCGCACTGCCACTGCTGCGGATCAGTTACAGGCTCAGCTTCCGCATTGCCCACATCACCTGCGTCCAGCCCTGGTTCCACTGCCGAACATGCACATTTGAGTGTCCCATGGATGTCTGCCTATCTAACACAACTGTTGATGAATTGGACTATGACTTGTGTCTGCGCCCCCTGTTGGATCACAAACAGGAGTGTAACCGAGACAGCCGTGCATGGGATGCCTTGACACACTGCGTATGTATTGGTAGTTGTGCATGGGAGATTGCACAATTTCTCGTGTGCAGTGACCACATCGAGGCGCTCCCCTATTGGGCTGTGTTGCGGATCGGTGAGACGGCGTGGGCTGAGCACACCTGCCCGGACCACCTAATGGATTGGCTCACCAGGGTGTTCCTTGAACACGACAACGGCGTACTATTGGAACACTTTGCACATGAAGCTGCACGGGTATTCATGGATGAGTAACTACGTCCCTGCAGCCACAGCACATGGCCCAACAACTTGTTGCTTCGTTGGGATTGCTCACATATCCCACCACAACAGAGGTCACGTCTGCCTTCGCGTGGGCTCTGGATGCATGTGCGTGGAATAACGCGTGTGTACACACACCTGTGCAAGGTGACGCAGATCCATGGTCGGAGCAACACTGCGTCGTTTGGCAACGTTGCCAATTCGGACACACTGCTGGGGGAGAGCACACACATGGCAATGTAGCATGACATGTGAACCTGTCGGACCCTCACTCCTGATCACTGTCAGCAGAGCAGACAATCGGCGTACTCCGGAGGCAGAGCACCATGCAGATCCCACGTGCAGTGAGTCGTGCACCCTCACACGGGGCAATGGGCAGACGCCAAACAACACATGTCTCATCCAGCAAGGCAAGGTGGGCTGTGAGCGTTGCCATCCGTGATGAATGTTGTCCATGTCAGCCCCCACATTTCCTGAACCTCGACATGTACCCATGCTGCGTGTAAGTGTATGAAGCATGTCCCTGCCTGTTGTGGCCGTTGCCTCGTCTGTACTGACACGCACATGCCAATAAAGTCTATGCCACTCCACTAGTGTCTAACTGTGATGTGTGTAGTTCAGATTGTCCACTCGTGTGCCACGATGAGCATCGTCCCAACACAGGGAGGAACTTACTGACGCATGTGCAATGGGGGTGTGTCCCTTTGGCAAGCTCCACCTCTGTGAGCCAGACATTGTTTTCGGATAGGTGCTGGACGACATGTGCACTTGCATGACTACAGCTATGTGTGTATGGTGTCCAACCTCTGACCATGTGGAGCAATGTCATACATCACAACAGAATGTGTACACACAGATGTGTGTGAGTAGGTATGCGATGTGAAGGTCTGTTGGCACACGTGGTGTAGGACACCACTCCTGGCCTGCCACCTTTGTGGTCACTCCTACACACAGCCCTATTCAACACATGGACGTGTGCCTACGTTGGGGTGTTGTGAGATTGTTGCTGATGTGCAATGGGGACACAGCTAGTACTCACCTTCACACTCATCCAATTGGCCATGTGTCTCAGGGATAGACATGCGCATAGATGTCAGTTACCAGGGTGTACCTTCATGTGCAATCATTGTCCCTACATCCAGCCATACTTCCATACGTGAGTGAACATAGTGATGACACATCTGTGTGATTTAGAATGTTTTATTCACATTCAGGTGATTGACGGAGCTGGAGCTGTACATGGCCATCCAAGCCCACATCACATGGAAGCCCAGTGGTGGGCCAACCAGAGTCCTCTGGGGATTGCACAGTGATTAGGAAGAGGGAGAGTGCAGTCCGCAGCAGGATTGCTGTGTAATTGGCCAGCGGTGAAGAAATGGCAGTCCGTGTCGGGGTCGGGTCCGGGTGGATGTCGCAGGGTGTTCCGGGGGTCAGTAGGAGGTATTTTCCAGGGCATGATGCATAGGTCAGAAGCAGGCAGGGACAGGCCATATGGCGGTGATGGATGCTACAGCCTCCTTCCTCACACAGTAGTTCCCATCCCCTTCTCACTCCCCTGATACGGGTTCTGTGTCCGGTGTGTGTGGTGGGGTGATGGCTGCATCGCTGTGTGCCCCTGACACATCAGACTGCGTAGGTGATGGGGCAGCATAACAGTGTGCCACGGACACATCAGGGGTCGGAGCTGTGTGTGTCGATGTTCCCGCTGCAGTCATCTGGGAACGGCTCAGTGACAGCAATGGCAAGATGAAGTACTGCAGGGCATTGAAGTTCCCAGCCACTACTCGCTGGTGTTCAGCCGTGGCAGACATACTTCCAGCCTGCATCTGCTCCATGGTCTCCATTGACCTCCGCACCTGTGCCAACTCTGTGCTGTCATGGCTGGTGCCTGTCTGACCAGACAGTTCTTGTATTAGATTCATGGCACCAGCAAGGTCAGCCAAATGTCAACAGCATTGGCATCTGCTGTAGGCGTGAACTCTAGAGTGTTCTATGTCATAGCCCTGAACACTGTGCGGTCAGCCATTAGCAAGAAGAGTATATCCTGACCGCCAGGCCCTGATCAATGGTAAACACGACCCACTTATTCTTTGCCACCATAAATGTAACTTTTCTTTCTACCTTGGTGCAGATGTGCAGTACGACACCTAAGCCATGGGGAGTACCACTGATTAACCGCATCAGTCATTTTTTCATTGCCTTCCATAAAATATGTCTTTAGTTTTTCCTCATCATGTAAAACAATAAAAAACTAACCAAAAGGGCCCTTTTTAGGTAAGTGCACACAGCTCCCTGATGTGAAAGACAGGTATTGGAATTCCACTCTTTGGGGCTATAAAAGAGTACATTCAAGATAAGGGCAACTGTTGGCCATAGTTTTGTAGAAGAATTAGCTATTAGCAAAAACAGCAGGTTATGGACCCACAAGACTTCTCCTTAGGTCAGCATTTCTAGACAGACTGCACCTATGTTGACTCAGACTGGGGACGTGACATGGCCAGCTCGCATGATGTCTACAGGTTACCAATATTAAGTGCCCAAACGTGAAGCAGGAGCAAACTAAACAAGACACACAATCACAATAACTTGTGATTAATTACAGCTATACTGCCGGGGGAAAACAGAGGTCCTCAGGCACAGCTCAGAATTTTGTTAAAAGAAAACTCACAAAAAAACTTCTTTTCACTTCAATGTAAGCAGACTTCAGAAAACCATCTATAAAGAAAGAATACGTCGGTTCTACTAATAGGTGGTAGAGCAGAAGAAAGTGGCAACGAAAGAAAATAGTAGCGATCAGGACCACTAGAACGCATTGCTGCCTATAATCAGATACAGTCTATGCATAGCTGCCAAGGTTTCAGATTACTCATGTGTGACATTTTCTGAATTTCAGTGTAATTATGAGTGACATTCAACGACTATGAATGACACTTTCTTGCGAGCAAAAATCAAGCAACGGAAACGAGGGAGATATATAAATTTCAGAAATTATACCCATTTGAGCAATGAGAAACTTCAAGATTATCTCAAAACTGCTGCAAAGCACCAGAAATGGCAGGCCAGTCCTCCTCAACAGGTGCCAAAAGCAATACCACACCCTTCTTCAGCTTTCTGCCACGCACATACTCCTTCAAAACACCAACTCTCCTGTTCAAAACACTCTCATACACTAGCATAATCTCCTATCATCCTACACTTTACACCTGTTTGCACCGCAGTAAACCAGATAATTGACACCGCTCCACTCAGTGTAAAATTGCCATTCCATGCTACAAAACCTTACCAGAATAATCATTAAATCCAGACTTCTTCCTGTAAACTATTGCTTTAACTGGGCAGATGGTGTCCGGTACTGAGTGAGGGCCGGCACTATAATTTAAAAGGGAGAGTCTCTGCGCTTCTCAGCAGTGCTGCAATACATTTAATGGGAGAACAGCGGTACTTCGGAGGAGCTAATAGGTACTGTGGTAATAAGTACCAGCACTTTTTGTATCTTTTCATTTAAAGTACTGCCTGCACCATTTCCTAGGTATACGTCACTCCTCCAACTGCAGACATCACTCTATAAGCACGGATTGAGGGCCTCTTCTGGACAGGCCACTAACCAACTTTCTGGACTACGGGGTTCTGCTTAGTTGCCAATCCCCTGAACTGGTGCTGGCGTTGCTCTGATAGCAGCAGTCGCTGGGCAACTCTTGACTTTGGGGGCTCAGTGATGCATTAAAGAGTTGGCAGTCTGCAGAATCCTCATTGGCAGCTGCCAGTTCAGGTCATGACAAGTTACAGGCTCTGGTCTGCTAGGCTTTTTCAAGATAGTACAGCCCAGACCATTCCACAAACACTCATGGAGCCAGGGCAGGTAAAGAATGCTTTGCATCACACGCCCGCCCAGAACATGGGAATCTCTGCTGGGGGCCAGGGCTGGTGAGGCAGCAAGGGCACAGCAGGACTTAAAAACACTCCTGCAGGGTGTCAGAGTGAGCGCGATCTCTTCCACAGCAGAGCAGCACTGAGGGCCCGAAATTATATTTAAATTCTCGTCAGTGTTTTAAATTAATAAATCAACAGTCAGCTGAATGAGCCTACCTAATCCTCTGCAGCAGTCACCACCCTCAGCCTGGAGAGCAGACAGCAGAGCTACAGGCTCAGTGTCTGTCAGGTTGTAAAGTTTTAAAACTACGAATACCTCAGTGAGCCACACAGCAGCCTCGACTCTGTGATAAAACTGTCAGTCTATAATGCGACCTCTCGTTTCCAACCAGGTCCCGTCCCGTCGCAGGGCAGCGGCATGATGACGCACTGTGACTAATTGGGCACAGGCAGCGTGCGAGTACTCACTGCCACTCAAACTAAAGTAACAAATTTGGTAACTTCCAAGTGCTCCCGAGTCCCACCGCGGCCCCGCCCACCTCAGGAGCAACTTAACTTCCAGCACCATTTAATTTATGAGGCGAGGCGGCGGCAAGCGTAGCTTTAAAACTACGTCCCAGACGGACCCTGCTGTCAGCGAATGTACTGTGTGCCGAGGGGGCCCCTGGAGCTCAGGGACCCCCCGCAACGCGGGGGCTGCGGGGGCCTGTGTTAGGCCCATGTTGCTGTCTCCCTGTTGGCGGCGAGCTTATGTTTGGTCTGCCTTTTCAGTTCATCCCAGCGCCTCTTGACCTCCTCCAGTGACCTCCTGGACACTCCCACTGCATTGACTTTGGTGACGATGGCCTGCCATATTTCGGTTTGGGTTGCCAGTGCCGCAGTGGCGGTGCCGAAGAGTTGTTGCTGGTGTTCGGTCACCTCCGTGACGATGATCCGGTCTTCCTGCGGACTGTACCCTGTCTTCCTCTTCCTCTTGACCTTGCACTTCCCCAAACGCGGGGTTCCTGGCTGGTCCTCCGTGGGGCTTGTGGTGTTCGACTTGTCCTCTGCACTCGGTCCGGGTGCATCCATGTTGCTGCGCAGTTTGAAATGTTTTTGGGCTTTTTTTTTCTTTCTTTTATGGTGCTTTTTCCCGCAGGACGCGTGGGATTTGCAGGCCTGTGGCTGGTGTTCGCTGATTTCTGTACCGCGATTGGCCTCATCGCATGATTTCTCGCGTTTCGCATTATTTGTGCATGGCGTTGATTTTCACTCTGGCATTTGACGCGTTATCTGGTGACTATCGCATGCTACCGCCTTGTTGTGAATTCCACGTTGACACAGGCTTATTTTCCCGCGTTAGGCTGCGATATTGAAAGTTGCGTTACGCTACTCTTGCGGTAGTTATCACACGTTCTTGTGACTATACCCCAATGACTGCTATTAACCCAACAGCTGGGTATAGTATGAGTTTTTTTTGCTATTTTTACAGTGGCTGTCAAACTACATAATTTCTGCTGATAATTCAGCTGCCGGGAAAATAATAAAGTTTATTTGTGTTTTGCTTTGTCGCCGGCCAAATTGTCTGCTATTTTGGTTGCGGGCAACTAAATAATGAAGTGTCTTGGCAATTTGCATGGCTGCTGAGCAAATAGTATATCTGCAAATCAGCCATAAGCTCTGTAAATAGTAATGTTTGTTTACTATTTGCATGGCTGCTGGCAAAACAGTGGATAATCTGTATTATATAGCCAGCAGCAAGCCAGATAGTAAATATTCTCTGCTATTTATCCAGCAGCCAGGAAGCCGGCAGGAAAAACTTCATTATTTACCTCGCTACCAAATAAAATTGGGACGAACAAATTAGAAAGCGGGAATATCAATAGAGAACGGGAAGAGATGGGCAAAGAGAGGAGGCTACTGTCAAAATGACACAGAGGTGAGAATGTGAGGAGGATTGGTTGCTGAGACAGAAAGGACTTGGCTCAGAAAATGTGAAAGGGGTCCTAGAAAAAGTAAGTGGAAAGAATCATACCAGGATATGACACAGAGAGAATGAGGAGATAGAGAGATACAAACAGAGAGTCTACAGAGAGGTGGGCACAGAGAAGGTGAGAGGAGACTATACAAAATTAACAGAGAGGAGTGGATCAAATAGAGAGAGTAAAGAGAAAAAGAGAATGGAGAACGAGGAGATGTTTAGGTGAAAGGAGAGGTTAAGTTTAAATCATATGCTGTTTTTAGCATTGCTACTGGATTAATGCTCTCTAAAAATGCAGAAAAACACACTGCTTCACAAAAGCATGCCCTCCAGCAGTGCACAAAATTATCTATGAATATGAGCCTATTTTCTGCCCCTTTTCCACCCTGTTTCTCGGCACTGCCGCCCCTTCAATTTAATAAGTTGAATGCTTGTTCTTATTTCCAGACCTGAAACATCCATGCTTTAAACTGTTGTTTACATGGCGTGTAGTGCTCAATCTCAACAGAAAGTCTACAATTAGATTGCCTTCCTAATGAGTTTTATGAATAGTTAGGGCACACAATGCACCTGTTAGCAAAAACACGGAGAAGGGGAAGTCAATATAGTCTTTTGCCTCCTGTGTTGCCTCAGATAAATAAGCTGCAAACAACTCACCAAAGACGTTCAGCCTTTCATCCTTCTATGGTGAATACAATAAGTACCATTAAATATCTGTTATTCAGCAGTAAGATATTCCACGGAGAGAATGTGTGCTTGTTATACTGGACAGACTCTAGTCCTGATTGACCTCTGGCTCAGAGCATTGCTAGAAATCACAAAACCTAGCCAGTGTTACACAATACACTCAGGACCTGATTCACAAAGATAAACTTACACCTTTGTGTAAGTCTACTAATGGTAATGTTATGTCTGCGAAGTCTCCGCAGTCAAGGCAGAGAACTCCGCACTTAGAAAGATAGGACGGGCTTTTTATGTAAGGAGTTTATAGATGCAATACCGTAAATCTTCATGACTCAGCATTTCAAAAAGTCTTTTCACCAAGCTTCATAGAGTTGTTATTTGGAGAGTGGATAAAATCGGGCCAGGATTTAATCCCAGTTGTTTGAAAGTGAAGGAAATGTTTTTTAATTGGATGTAACTAATTTCCGTTGTATTCAAAGTTTATCTCTGACTAAGGGCCTTATTACGAGTTTATCGCAGTGAGCGCGGTGTGGCTGAAAAGATTTTGCAGCGGTGGTGATTACTTTTCCATATGTATCGATGCCTGTGTGAGCATTTTGACTGCATATGTGTCAGATGTACAAATAAGCAAGATATATGTGGAAAAATACCACCTACCCATTGCAGAGTCGAGGCCCATATGTGGACATCCCAGGTAACGGGTATATGGTACAAAAAGGACTCACCAGTACATCGCCACAAACAGTGTCGTAATCCTCTGGGTGAAGATGCTGCTGTAAAGGGGGGGCCTGGAGAAAGGGATCCACGTCAAACTCTGACCGAAATCACAAGAAAAGGGGGAGTACGGACCCCAAATCCTATATTTCCACTGACTTGAAGCTGGCACTCTCATCGCTGCTGTCAGCTCGTGGAAAAGCCAACTCGTAATACAAACGGTGGTGAAACTCCCCTGTACCGCCCTATGGCAGCTGCTTTTCCCTGACCGTGACCCCGGTGGTCTGCGGTGTGCTGGCTGTGTCTGTGGTTCAGCCGCTGTCTTTCCAAATGCAATCCACACATCTCGTAATACGGCAGTCGGACCGCCTAGCTTGCGGCATTCGGACCACGACCGTGGGTACGATAGTTCACGGACTGCACAACTCGTAATAAGGCCCTAAGTATTAAAGAGAGCCAGGTGCTGCCAAAAATATCTTATGAGCCCATCTCACTTTAACAGTGTTGACCACAACTTCTCCCGATTGACAAAGTCGAAAGCTGACTTCAGGGTCACAAAGATCAAATATAGTGGACTAGCCTTAACACGGTATACTTAAATTATAATCATGTTTAAACAATATGCTTGATCCACCATTCTGATCCTGGACGTGATGCCAGTCTGTGCCTGCATCAAGATTTTCTTATTATCCATCCAGCCCTTTACCCTACTGAGAAGCACCTTACCAAAGATCTCCATTACACCGTCAAATAGGGAAACTAGGGGAACGTTTGAGTTTACCTATTGCCCTTCTTGTGTAATGGTACCAAACCACTGATTGCTAAGAAATCGGCATTCTATCATTTGTCACAGCAGCATTAAACACCTCAGTAAGAATTTGGTACCGAGCTTTAAGCTCTTCATGGAACGAGTCAAGAGGTATTAGCAGCAACGGCCCTTGCAGGTAAGAGCGGTGGAGCGGTAGGGCCAGGTGGGGGGCATTTCGGCAGACGACGATGAGAGAAAATTAATTATTTATTTATTTTTTCTCGTGGTCGTCGTCGAATCCCCCCCAGCCCGGCCCCACTGCTCTTACCTACACACGCCGCAGCTGGGTATTAGAACTGGGCCTAGCTTTGTTCTTTTTTAGGCTTATAAAGGTTCTTTCCACTTCTGGAACCAAGATCGATAATGCCTCTTTTTTCCCTCAATAAGTGCATTTTTGCAGGGGGCCCCTTCAAGTTTCAGTACGCCACTGGCCTTAAGGGGCTAAAGAAGACTCACTTGCATTAGTGTCTGGTTCTCAAGCTTGCAATGCCAGTAGCATATGAATGGGCACTTTTGTAGCCCTTCCACCTTTGTCCTGCTTAAAAAGCTTGCTTTCTGTGGTGAGAGCTCCAGCTGGTGGCCTGCACCTGCAGTATGAGGAATGAGCTTAGCTGCCCCACTGGCATGAGGATAAGATTGGAGGTTATGTTAATCCTTCAACCCAGATATAAAGCAGGGTCATTGAGATGATATGGTTGAGAATGTATAGAAAAGCGAATTTAGAAGTGAGAACACCATGCGTTTAATGAGAAGAAGCATTTTAATTGTGTTTCCTTGTATTCTTTCATTTTTAGATATCAAGGATATGAATTTAAGCCCCTGTTTTTCCCGGGCGCTGATTTGCTCTCTGAAAGGGATCTCCTTCCGGATGAACAGCGGCATGTACTGGAGCTCAACGTCGACAGGGATCCAGGAAACCCAAGAGAGAGACTACACAACCTCATTCCAGGTGTGCCAGTTGGATGGCGGGAAAGTTACAATTACTGATTATAAAAACGACCCCCTTGGTATCGACGCGGATGACAAACGTAGTACCGTCATGGCGCCCAAAGGAAAAAAAACGTTGCTCTTAGAATTTGAACTTTACTATCAACAGGATAAGGTGGCATTTAAGGCGTCGAATGGGAAGTTTGTATGTAGAATATACTACACCACGGACAAATCCAACATAGAAGCTGTAAAAGCCGTCATTGATGCACACTGCCTTTTTGACCTTGTCGCGGCTGATGTCTAGGGCCCAATTTCGTTATTAGGGACAGGATATAAAATGTGCTCCAAGTAAAAACTAATGAACAGGCAACATTACTTCAGGAAAAAATTATCTAATGAAAAAAGATACATAAATGGTTAATTTTAAATTTACTATTGCACCAAATACCATAGCATAGTTTAGAAACCTAGTAGAGATACTGAATTTTGAATATACACAATTGTACGAATTCCAATCATAATATGAGAAAAAAAGTAAATAAAGCATTTGCACATTTGCATGTCACATTGTTGTATTTTCTTAAATAAAAATATTTTTATTTTGAGGCATCCAGTTTTTTCAGTAAGTGTAGTGCTGAAATAAGTGCAGAAGAATATAGAATCCACCATCTTTTTCGAATTTTCTGATTTGAAATATAAATATTTAAGTTTTATTTTGTGTTGGAAGTAGCAACGGACTCTGAAGTACATATGGTTAAAAGACAGCACTTGCATTAAACCCATTGTCAAAGTTTGAAACCATCTGTCATGCCACTGTGGCAATTCTCAGTGTTCACCATCCCGCGCACCATTCTACAGAGAGTGTGCTCTTGTGATAAGACGCCACACAACTGTATTTCCTCAAGTCTTCATTTCAACAACCTGGAACATACAGAAACCAGATACAACTCTTTCTCGCCTCGCTCCACTTCTCCTCACTCCCTTCTAGAATCTTCACTACATAACTTACTAAGACTGTAACATACCATAACAAGTATTGGCATAGCCAATAGGTCTCGCCTTTGGGGACCTTATAAGTGTTTAGCCATGCAACAGTTGATGTTGTTGCACCAAGGATATTGTGCTGCATAATTAAATACTTTTAAGGTCCCAAAGGCGAGACCTATTGGCTATGCCAATGCTTGTTAATTTTATGCATCTGAGTCATGGTTTCCACCTACCCTGTGGGCAAATAGGCCAATTATTGTGGTCAATCTATCCATGGTTGGAGTGGAAATGCCACTAGAGAATAGGGTAGGGCTGACCTCATCTGTTATCGGGCAATAGAGAACCCCTAAAGCCCCAACAGTCTTTCTTGCTCCCTGGAGCAAAGAGCCTGAATACTGCAGCCACCCCCATGGTAAGCAAGAGGAAATTCGGATTATTTTGGGCGTAACTGTGACATAAGGGGTCAGCAGAGAGGGGGGCAGAATGTTTTTTTGGCCTTCCCTGATGCCCTCTTTATAACATGTCCTCTCCCATTTGTCGCCAGCAGATCTACCAGATTTGCAAGATGGAGTGAAAGTAGATTTGACAGGTATTTTGAACTGGGTAATGAGGGGTTGATGTCAGACCTTAATTTTCTGGTTAGAATATTTAGCTACTTACCTGTATAAGGGGAACATAGTAGTAACAAATGGCATAATTCACTTATCACTTGGAAAACTGTTTTCGAGAGAGAAGGGAGGTAAGGAATTAATCTTGAGGTTATACAGCTGTTACCATATCCTCTGTGATTGTGCACTATGAGGGTAAGGCGATCTGCGAGTGACTCCTGTAAAGAGCCATACTTGAAGATGACTGGAGCATTATCCTACAGAGAGTTTCAATTTTTCCATTGCAGAGTGTTAGACCTGACATCCTTGGTGTGGTTACCCCTGACGTTTTGCCTCTGCCTCCTGGATTTTTGGCTGTGTGCTGGACTTAATTTTTGCTGGTTTAGGTGCTCTGGGCACTTTGCCACTGCTGATCAGTGCCAAAGTGCAAGTGCTCCCTATGTAAATTGCAATTCTGATTGGTTATCCATGATTGGCATATTTGATTTACTAGTACGTCCCTAGTAATCTAGTAAATTGCACTGCGTGTCCCTAGGGCCTTTTAATTAAATGCTACTAGTGGACCTGCACACTGGTTGTACCAGCCACATGAGTAGCATTGTACATTTGTCTCAGGCCTGCCATTGCAGTGTCTGTGAGTGCAGTTTTAAACTGCCCTGTTGACCTGGCAAGTGCACCCACTTGCCAGGCCCTAACCTCCCTTTTTCTACATGTAAGGCACCCCTTAGGTAGGCCCAAGACAACCCCATGGGCAGGGTGCAGTGTATGTGAAAGGTAGGACATTTTCTGGTGTGTTGTACATGTCCTAATAGTGGATTACTGCCAATTTCGTTTTTCACTATTGCAAGGACTAACTCTCCCATAGGTTATCATTTTAGCTGCCTTGTACCATTTTACAAGTGTAGCTTTCAGTTGGGAACAGCTAGAGATTTGGAGTTTAGGCTGTCTGAACGCAGAATTTAATAACACACCTTTTAGTGAAGGTGGTTTTTAAATTGTGTGTTTGAAAATTTCACTTTTAAAAAGTGGGCATTTTCTAGTTTAACCATCCCATGTGCATCTGCCTGCTTGTGGATTCACTGTCTGGTTTTAGACTGACAGGGGCTGTTTGTGCATTCTCTCCAGACACTCACACAAAGGGAGCTGAGGTGTGCCCTGCATATGCTGATGGGTCTTCCGTGGCTAGAGTGGTGGGAGGAGTTATCACTGACACTTGAATAGGATGTGGTTGTTCTGCACAATGCTGTCTCACCCCCTATATTGTGGCTTGATAGTAATAACTGTATAACATTAAGGGAGGACAGAACTGTTTTTTACTGAGCAAGAGAGACTTTCTTACAAAGACTTCAAAGGGAAAAAGGGGTATAAGTATTAGACCTAAAACCCTAGAATTTCAGATTACTTCTGGAATCAAGAGTAAAGTCTGCCAAGGAAGAAGCGCTGAAGAGCTATGAGGAGTACTGCCCCTTTGCTGTGTGTTGCTTTGTTGGGTTCGCCTGCAGTTTCTGCTTCTGCTAAAGGAGAGCACAAAGACTGGACTTTGCTGTGAAATTTGCTTGAGAAGAATCTCCAAGGGCTTGTGTGTGCTTGCCTCCTGTTCTGAAGTCTCAGGGATACAAAGACTTTACCTATAGCCTTCTTGAACTCCACTGCTGTAAGTTCTTACCTACCTGGGGGTGCCTATTCTAGTTCTGGGCCCCTGGAGGTTGTTACTGCTACGGAAAGCTGTGAAGAGCTAAAGAAACTGCAAAATGGACCCATCGCTCTTCTTACGATGCTACACCGCCGTGTGGGAGAAAATCCCGGTACACAGCCCCGTGAGGCCGAAGAAATCAATGCAGCGCCTGCCCACGGCCCGGAAAACCACTGCATGCCGAGTCCTGTGCACTGATCTCCGACGTCCAAGATCATCACACCGACGCAGGCCCCGCTGTGCTGCTAAAAGAATCCATGCATCGCCTGTCAGCGGCTACAGAAATCGACGCAGCACCTGGATCGCTGCCCCATCGACCCGTAGCAGCCAAATTTTCTCATGCATCGCACCTGTGCGTCAAATCCACGATGATGCTGGGCTTTCAGTAAGAAACCAGTGCATCACCTCCACTTCAGTAAGGAACTGACACATCACCTCCCCTGCGTGGTAGTAAGGAACCGATTCATCACCTCCCCTGAAGCAAGAAACAGACGCATCACCTTCCCTGCGCCTGTTTTTGTCCAGAATGTTTGACGGATTTGAGGTACTTTGTGTAAAATTCCCCATCCATAGTTTCCTATGGACAGAACTGTTTTTATCTGTTAAAAGTCATATTTTGAGTACTGTATGTTGGTTTTTTGTCATTTTGGTCTTGTGTGGTTTAGATAATGAAACTTTATTTTTCTAAACTGGTGTGGTGTTCATTTGTGATGTTTGCACTAGGTTACTGTGCATTATATACAAATGCTTTATTCATTGCCTCAGTAGTTTAGCCTGACTGCTCTGTGCCAAGCTACCAGAGAGTGAGCACAGGCAAACTTAGTTGTGTATTTTGCTCATCCTGACTAGAAGAAAGGGTTCCTACTTGGACAGGGTGTATGCCACTGCCAACTAGAGACCCCCAGTTCTAACACAGTGCAATGCTGAGAATGCACATTCAAGATTGTACTCCAATGTTAACTGTTTCTGGAACATGTTTCTACTATTTACATCAGTATTGAACATGGCCCTTTTTGCGGGAGTATTCCCAAACTTTTTGCCGCCTTCCTCCTATTTTTTCGGACCAGTTTTTGTTGGTTGTAGGACTCTAGGCACTTTCCACTGCTAACCAGTCCTAAAGGGCATATGCTCTCTGTCAAAAATGTATTGGTGATTGGTTTATCCATGATTGGCATTATGTGATTTACTAGTAAGTCCCTAGTAAAATGTACCAGGTGTGCCCAGGATCTATAAATCAAATGCTACTAGTGGGCCTGCAGCACTGATTGTGCCACCCACCCACATGAGTAGCCCTGCAAACATGTCTCGGGCCTGCCACTGCAGTTTTAAACTGTCATTTTGACCTGGCAAGTGCCCCCCACTTGCCAGGTCCAAACCTTCCCTTTTACTACATGTAAGTCACCCCTAAGGTAGGCCCAAGGTAGCTCCATGGGCAGGGTGCAGTGTATGTAAAAGGTAGGACATGTACTGGTGTGTTTTACCTGTCCTAATAGCGAAATACTGTTAATTTCATTTTCCACTATTGCAAGGCCTATCTCTCCCATAGGTTAACTTGGGGATTGCCTTGAAATATCTTTTTAGTGTAATTTCCCATTGGGAGCAGATAGAGATTTGGAGTTTGGGTTCTCTGAACTCACAATTTAAAAATGCATCTTTTGGTGAAGGTGGTTTTTAAATTGCGTATTTGAAAATGCCACTTTTAGAAAGTGCAAAAAGAACAGATGATGGACGGAATGCTGAACCAATCAAACATACACCCCGATCACAGATCTGGGTTAAATCCATTTTTCTTTGCATGACACGCCATTCCAGTTTAGACCTAGCCATATGCAAATCAGTCTTGACCCTGCTCCCCATGGGAACAATCCAGCCCGAACTACCAGACTAGGTCCTCCCTGGACCAGAAACAAGCATCCTGGGACCAGTTTCGGGGTTTTACCCCACATCAGCCAGGCTAGCTTGAATATGGTGGGGTAGCGAGCCCAGGACCCATGTCTGGGCATACTCTTCCCACTTAGGGTGGCAAATGCAAAAAGAACCAAGCATTGGCATAGCCAATAGGTCTCGCCTTTGGGACCTTATAAGTGTTTAGCCATGCAGCACATTATCCCCCCTCACATGCTCACACACTCCAACACATAGCACACTGGGACCAGTAGGGCCAATCTTATAAGAAGAAAAGTGAATGGACCAGGCCTACTGTTGTTGGTTACAAATAACAGAACTGGAAGAAGCACATCATCAGGCATGGGTCAACTTAAAATCTAAGCAGTGTTCTAAAACTGTCAACAACCACAGACACTAATTGCCTTGTAGGTGCACGTTTCAGGGGAATTCTTGCAGCTGAAAACAAAGTACAAAACTAGCATTTGATTGAAATGGCTCCCGCAAAACATCCACGGAAAGGACTACAACAATAAAACCTGGTAGAGAGCTTTAGCTAATGACCAGACTGGACTTTCATTTATTTTATTTTCAGCTACAAGGCATGTCTGTGGCCTGCTTTTTAAAAAAAAATCTTGCTGCCAAGTCCAATTCCGGGGAGAAGTGCATGCAATTTCTGTGGAAAAGTGGCGCCCCCTGTAAATTGGCTGCTCTGTGCTGTGGACTGAGGGAAGAGTTGGATGTGCTGAGCAGGGAGTGAGGAGAGTGTTTCCAAGCGGCCAGAGAGACCGGGACTGGCCAGAAACAGACCTGTTCTTGTAATTTGAGGTGAGGCCGGAGCTGCCGAGTTAACTGTGAAGTGCTCTCGGGTCTTGCACTGGTGGGGGAGGGGGGAGGGTGATTCACGAGGATTGTTAAAGGGGCACTGTGCCATCGACTGCCCAAAAAAAAAAAAAATCAAGTCCTGTAACTAATGCAAGCCCGCTGCGTTTGCTCACCCCAGGAGCTAATTAGTTATGTAAGGCACATGCTGCAGGAGGGGGAGGGGGCTTCGGTCTCGGAGGGAGCTTGGTGGACACTCGTAAGCATGGTCAGTGACTCACTCAGAAGCCGCCTTCAGGAAACGGCCAAGGAAGCTGAAAAAGGAGTGCAAGGAAACCTAAGCAAATAGAAAGAAAAGCAGCAATACAAGTACCAGGGCCAGTCGCCAGGCACCGTAACCAACCACCAAAAGGCAGGACAAATGTGAAGGTTAGCCACTGAAGGGAAGGGATTCCACAAAAACACGCAAAGGAGCCAATGGAGTGTGGTCAGTATCACTGGAGGAGATACAAGTCTGCAGTGCAGCGCATGTGCTGCTAGGCTCGACCTAAAAAGCAAACACTCATAATGAATGCAAGATTAAGTAAAGTGTGTGAAATGTAAGCAGGAACAACATGGAGACCTTAACGCTTTTACATTATTCATAAATCAATGAGTATTTTTGCCTGAAAAGTTAAGAACATGACAGCAGTATGGTTTAAAAAGACCACATCCCTGAACACAGAGATGCGGTATACATTTCATAAACTAAATTAAGGAAAACAGCTGACACAGATCACATTAAACGTTTTCCACTCCACGCATGAACTAAGTATTGGAGTACCTCCGGGAATGGTGCACTTCCCCACCCGGGGGAAACAAGACTGTTCAAACAAAAAGACCAGAAAACAAAAGTAGTGCTTCACTGGCAAACCCTGTAAAGTGGAGCTAATGTGAATAAAACCAATCTGGCCACTTTGCGACCAATCTGGCTTGCTTTATTTTAATTATTTATATTTTGAACGTTTGTTTTCTCTCCGTCTCGAGGCTGCACTTTGGAATTCAAAAATGTCGTGAAAAGACAACGTTTCCATCAAAAGTGTTTTTCTTTTTTGTATCTATTTCACAGGGGAACGAATGAAGAGATGGAGGAAAAATAGAGGGTAAGAGTCAGTGTTTTCAGTAAGTGAAGAGCGAGACAGAAAGAGAGGGAATAAGTGGGAGGAAGAGAGGTGGGGGGGCAGCTGCCAATAGCAGAGCAGAAGTGGAGACTGCACTTGTCTGATCTGGGCAAGAAGGAAAAGACAGTCCTTTTCCTTCTCAGCCCTACCCGCCCGTCCTCGAACGGCCAGGGAAGGCTGAGTCTTATCTATAGGCCCTAGCTATTTCTGCCTTTCAGGGACGCATTTTTTAATTTAAAAAAGGAGGGGGTGAAAGAGTGATATGCCCATTTGAAGGGGAGTTTAGGATTAGCGCTGTAGTGTCGTGTTGGGATGGCCGACTGGACTAGGGGGCACTGGGGAGAACACAAGTTTCACCTGTTGGCACCAGGCAGTGTTATGGCCAGTGCTACGTAAAGTTTGTGAATAAAAAGGCACTGCAGCCTAGCGTAGCAGGGATGAA
Source organism: Calotriton arnoldi (assembly GCA_963921515.1). Taxonomy (NCBI): domain Eukaryota; kingdom Metazoa; phylum Chordata; class Amphibia; order Caudata; family Salamandridae; genus Calotriton; species Calotriton arnoldi. The sequence continues at coordinate 43,547 of CAWUFW010002500.1, read as the reverse complement.
AACTCACACCTGGTGTACTGTGATCATTTGGGTCACCCACATCCTAGCCAACACTACAATAGCGGCAAGCAGGGACTGACAAGCCCCTCTCCACTGCGCACATAACCGTCTACCTCACCTGCCCTCACCCCAGGTTGCCACAGTAGCAACCACGCAGCGTACTGCGGCAGCCCACCAAGCCACTGAGAGACGGCTTCCATTGAGGTGACCATGATCTGTACACCGCTCTGGGGAGACCTCCCGAACCTGATGCTCCCACGCCATTAACAGGCTGTCGGTTCTCCGGCCCCACTGTGAGGGCTTGCAAGCTACTGGACTCCCTGCCCCAGAGGCCTACATACCATGGGGTACCGACAAGCAGGTGGTGAGCGCAGTTAGATGCATTAAGTGACAGAATAGCGCATTCTATTCAATTCGATCCGCCCACTTCGACAACTGGCTGCATCCCTAACGCTCTTCATGACCACGGGTAACGCTGCCGCGGGGAGCTTCTGAATGTACAAGTTACATAGTGCGCAGTACCTGTACCAGCCTCTCTTGTCCTCTGGCTGGGCTTCTCAAGGGTTAAACGCCTGGGCCTGGTCCATGAAGCGTGTAGACTGGTTAACTCACCCCTAATCACTGGTGGAGGTAATGCTGCCGCGGGAGCTTCCTATTGAATGACAAATTACACAGTGCGCATGCGTACAATGACTCGCATGCGCACTACAACGGCAAAACACCGGGGAGCTTAACAAGCGCGCACGGCAGCAGGGGGAGGGGGGAGAGGAGGGGGCCTGCGTGATTCCCTTGCGGGAGCGAGCGGCGCCAGGAGCGATAATTGCTACCATATGGCGCCAGCTGCTCGCTCCCGCAAGTGAATCGCCAAACGTGCACGCGTTGCAATTGAAGGCAATGGAACGCGTGCACGTTTTTGGCTGAAAAGCCGAATCGATTGCAAAAGGTCTTTTTGCCTAGGCAGCGCATGCGCGCTGCGTAGGCGAGACCTAAAAATGGTTTTACCTGTTTTGTGTCCCACAAAAGTATGAGAATACTATGCTTTAGGCAGATGAGATGTCCTTCTTTCCCCATGGGTTGTTGCTTACCACTTTGCAATTTAGCTTGCAGCGGCCGACCCACTGGTGTGGTCCTCCTTGCAGCATTCTTCTCTGTGGGGCTTTCTTGCAGACGATGTGTGCTGTGCCATGGGCCTGTCTGGCTTTCTCCTTCCTAAGGTTTCTTGGTGAGTTCTACAGAAAATGTAGTATCAATCTCAATCTAAGATGGCTGTTGGCCTTCACCTTACAGAGTATCTTTCGAAAAACAACTTAGAGATAACACGACTTACTGTTTCCTCACCTTTAAAAGGAGGCAACACTTTGAGTAGTTGTTCATCAGGTTCCTTGCTCCAGGATGAGTTCCAGAATCTTTGCCTATTTTCCTTTTCCCTATTCCTCTGCACTCCAATTGTATTCTAAGCCCAGCTTTATCGTTTCTGTATCATTTTTCAAGACGAGGACACCAGATTCCATTCATCCACCTTTTTTCTTCTGCTCACCAGTCAGCATCTTCTGGGGTCAAGTCATCTCAGCCTTCCACAACTTTCGTAGATTGTCTGTGAAGGTTTTTGCACATTGAGCTTTTTTTTTCTCTTTAAGGCTCCTTCTTGAAGCACTGTCTGCTAGGCATTTTTCAATGTCAGCTGCATCGTGACTACTGGAAGGGGTTGTCTTTAACTCCGGCAGACCAAGGGGCATATTTATGAGAGGCTTGCATCGCGTTTGCACTGCCCAACATGGTACATGTGTGACGCAAACCTCTTAGTCAGATTTTTGATGTTGCGCAAAGCCATTTTGCGTGTCTCTGAGTGGCTTCAAAAATCTGGAGTAGCACAACGCAGCTCAAATCACTGCGCTTCATTACTCTGCCGAGGGGAGGCATTACATGAGCATTGCAGAGGTGTTCCCAATGCAAATTCAATTTTTTTGATGCAGTCCCAGATTTATAATCACTTGTAAACCTAGGAATGCGCCAAAATCTTACTCCCTTCCCAGGAGAGGCATGATGAGGAGAAATATCTCTATATCTCCTCGTTTCATCCTCTTTCTATGTGTGCTGCATTCTGTAGCACACATAGAAAGTCTAATAATGCAAGTCTATTTTGCATTATCATAGCTCTCATAAAAAGCAATTCCTTATAAATAACTGTTAGTGCAACTGTAGTATTAGCAGCAAGCCTATACCTTAAGTTACACAGTTTTCAGATCTTCACATCATTTAAAGAAAATTCTGCAGAAGGCATTAAGACTCCAAAGATATTTCCCAGTACCTGTTAAAAGCTATGCTTATTTCTACTTAGATAACACATAACACCATAACATATGTATTTGTAAAGTGCATGTTCACCCAGGAGGGTATCGTTGTGCTGAATAACAGATGTTTATTGTTACCCAACTCAACTGGTGCTCATTTTATCGACCTCAAAAGGATGAAAGGCTGAGTGGACACACCATGATTTAAACCTGTGACCATGAGGTCAAACACAGGCCCCTACAGTGAACTCATTAGTCTACTATGCCACCAGACCCTGCCAGATAAGTATTGTTCCCTCCATTCAGTCTATCTGTGGTATATCCTTGGCAAGACTCAAGCTGCATAGCAACTTCTCACCTAATTATGTGGCAACTGAAAATAAGAAGATTTGCTGCAAGCATAATATAGTCCCTTTATACTAGCTTTGCATCCTGTTAGTACTTGATCCTTCACCAAATATTTCTGATCACCATCACTCCAACCTACCATTCATGTTCCCTTCCGTTTCTTTGCCAAATCCACGTTTTACTTCAGGTGTATTTCTTTCCTATCAACCTTCCCTTCTCCTTGCTTTGGCTCATCCTTCGCTCCTTCCTTTGAAACTTCTTTCTCTTTCCTTATTCGCTCATTAGGTTCATCTATAAAGACCCTTTCAGCATGGTTAATTTAGCAAAAAAGCACAATTGGGTAAGTGACATTGGACTATGCAAAAGGCTGAAAATATGTCATGCATTCATTTTTACTCCCGCTTCTATACGCTTTAGAGAATCGAGAAATAGGGTTTGTAATCCCTATGTACAGGTCGGAAGAGTTCATAACAGGTACTTTCCTTAAAGGTGATTCATAGTCAAAGATAGGCAAATAAGAACAAACAGATCAATTTTCCACATGCATGAGCCTTACATCTTCAGCTAGCATTTGATAATAAAGATTGTAACCTAAAATACTTTCAAAATTTGCTTTTTGTGAAAACTTTTCGCTGGATTTAAAAAAATTAGTAGCATTTGATTGACCTTATCATTAGGTGAGGCAAATCAATTTAGAAGATAAGGGTCTGACTGCAAGCCAACTACAGAAATTACTATAGCAATGGCCAAAACCACTAGGACAATTTGGAGTACTTTTGTGCTTTTAAAGCAATGTTAGTCATTTTTCAACTCAAGGCAGGTAAATAAAAAATCTGCTTTCTCAACGATCGGTGTTAGTTCAGATTTTGTTAGTTTAGTCCACAGTCTATACTACAGTCTCTACCCTACCTCGATATCTAAAATGATTGTCATCTTCTTCAAGCTGGATGCCTGTAGGCTCTATAATCCTTTAACTGGCACCTAAGGCACAACAATCCCAAAAACATTTCTCCTTTTGGTGAGGTTCGGCAAGATCAAAAATGTTCTGGCAATATTCTTTCTCCTTGACTACCATCTCTGTATTTCAAGTAGGCTCATTATTGTCGGTTTGAAAATCGTCTAAGTCGGAATCACTCTTCACGAAATAAGTCCAGTCAGATCCTGAGTACTTTTTGTTTGGTCTTCTCAGTCTTCTTGATCTATTGATTTCTGGCTGCTCAAAGTCGTGGCACTAGGCTCTACCTGGTCTGCATCTTCTTGTTCTTCTAACTCTCTTTCTTCACCAATGGTCTCGGACCTTTTTTTTATTTCTTCAGCAGTCTCCTTTTCTTGTCTTCATTCTTTGACCATTTATCTCCAAGATGTACTCTTTCCTTCAAAGTAATGGTCACTTCAGAGTCATGGATCATGTTTTCATCTTCCAAGTCTGACTTCACCCCTGCTTCTTTTCATGCTCATCTTAAGCTGGGTCTGCACAGGTTCCTGCTTGATCGCTCTCTGTTCTCAGGGGGCTTGGCAGCTACAGAGTCTCAGTCATGGACCTCTTCTCCTTCTTCCTATAAGACTCTGGAAATCTTAAATCAAGTTGGACCAGAAGAATTAGTGGGTGTTGTCCCCGCTTTTTCTGCTTGTCTCATTCTCTTCCTGTGTAATGCGTGGATCCAGTTCTGTAAGCCTTCACATTTCATGGCAGTGTTGGTCACAAGGATTACGTGATGAAGTCCTCTCTAGCACTCTTTCAGACAAAACATGCATATGTGCTTCTTCAAGAGAACCCAGTCACCAGGGTTCAGGTCGAGAAAAGGGTCAGACTTCACAGCTAATATAGAATACACCACATCAGCCAGTCCTTTGCAGTAGTCGAGAACTATGTCATCTGTATCTGCAATATTCACAAGCACAGCTGCAGAAACTGAAAGAATTCTCATGGATCTCCCCATCAGGATTTTGTGGGGAGAGTTCTGTTCTTTTGCTTGGGGTGCTTCAGGTGCTCATATGAACCAGCCAGAGTGCATCTAGCTATATAAGAGATGTAAAGGCGCATTCTTTTGCAAACTTAACTTTAACAGTTCAGTTGACCCTCTCTACCACACCTGAGACTCCCAGTTTACAGCTGCAGTGGAACTTCTGCTTGATATCTAAAGCTGCATGCAACAGCTGCACCAGCTCTCTTTTAAAAAGACTGTCTTGATCTGATTTAAGTTTAACAGGCATGCCAGACCTCAGGATTAACTTCCTCAACAGTAGCTAGGCCACGGTCAGACTATCACATTACCTAGTCGGGTATGCCTCCATCTATCTTCAGAACAAAAATACAAAAGCCGGAATATACAGCAGCTGGTTACAGCTGGGCATCTCCAACAAGTTGATTTGAAGACGATTGAATGGACCATCTTACTTTCCAATGTGACTTATGGTCACAATGTGTTTATTTTCTGACACACAATACACCTTTGAGGTGAATTGTCAGCTATGACATGAAAGTGTGGATTGTGCCATAGCATTTTAAGGTCTGCACCATTCCATTTCGATCAACGTGGGTCCCCACATGTAAATGTCCAACCATAGCCTGCAACATGGACTCAGGCAGAATTGGTTTCCCATTTGTTGACACCCAGATCTCACTTGCATCTTTCACACAACCTGCCCTTTCCCAGTTTTATTTCTCAATATCCATCACCTCATGCTGCAGTTCTCAGAGCTCGCTAAAGGTCTTAACAGTTTGCAGTAATCGAGTTTTTAAGGTCCAAGTTCTCTCTCCCTGAGAAGTAATGCCCCTTCCTTTTATTTTAGAGGTAGGACGATTGCTCGAGGTTTGGACCTTCCTTGCCTATGTTATAAACAATTGTAAAAAGGTTGAGTGAATCCTCCTGTTTGATTAAAGATAGTTTCTTATTCCATCGTGCGAATGTGGTATATAAAAATAAAATCGAGTCCTGTTTCATTTGTGTTATTTCTCATTTAATTCTCAATCAGAAATTTTCATCATGTTCATAGCATATTTCATAGGTTGGTGATTTACCATTGGTTCACTCCAATATCACTCTCTTTTCTTTGCTTCTCATTGGACAGCGCCTCCTTCTTCCTCTTTCTCCTCAGTTTTTCTGGTCTTTCACTTCAATTCTTCCAGTCTTCTTTTGAGCTTCAATGAAGATTAGTTTCCTGCCTGCCGCCAGTGTCCTTTCACTGGCCGCCCATTTGCACAGGTACTTTTTCTTTTCTTTCACACCAGCATAAGAGTTCATGTGTTTGGGGGGCCTCTCTGTCCTTTCCAGGAACATGAATCAACCATATAGAACCATTCATACGGACCAATAAATATATAAAGACAACACAGCTTAAGTTCTCAGTTCTGAGCTTTAACTGAGACAAGGAGAATGAAATACTCTACATTTTACACATCTGCACATCGGCAGACATTGTGCTTCACTGGGGCGGAAGATTTGTCTCTTTTTCTCTCCAGGTTTGAAGAACTCAGTTTAGACCCTCCTTATCTGAATGTGTTTGGAATTTTTGCTAGAACTACGAGCTGAATCAGCGTCTATTTCTGTCATATTAGCATGCACGAGCACACTACTACATAAACATGGGTACCACTAACTCAAGATCCAAACTGCTGCTATCGGTGTAACGGCCATCTTGAAATTTTGTATGGCCATTGATTTTTACTTGAATTCTTAAAATAATGTGCTGAGTTTCTCTAATGTGAAATGATCTTCAGAGCCTGAGCTTGGTGCCCCTGTAAGTGCAGCTCCGGCTCCTGCTTCGTGTTTCTGGGCGTGCAATCCCGGCTTCATGGCCTCCATAATAAGTGCTGGATCATGTCAGTAGAGTGCGGATGTCCTGGCTGACAAATTTCACAACGTACCGAGGCTACCCATTCCACCCACCCAGGGTTCAAGTCGAGGGTGCACATGGGTAGACAACATCTACCCACTCTTTTTACAGGGTCACAGAAATATGCTGAACTCACCCCGGTGTAATTTTCAGACACTGGGACACATTCAGCTGTGCCTGCAAGTTGTCGGCTTTCATTCTAAGCAGGAAAGTGCAGGCAAGGGGGCTTTCTTATTTTAAATTTCAGCTGAGCCCAAAACAAAGGGCAAGTAAAGGGGCCATCAGAGTTCCTTTTGATTGAGTATCCTGGCAAGGAGCTATCTCAAACCTCACACCTAACTGCAAATGCATTGGAGGGGGAAACAAAGGATGACAGCTTATCCCTTCACAGGTACTTAAGAGAGGCATGCTTTTGACTGTGTTCAGTCCCTGTATATAAGACATATGCATGCCCTGTAATAATGTCAGATGTGTTGCTCGGTCCCAGTATTTACAAAAATAACAATGTAAATACCACTATTTTGTTTTATTTCTTTTATAGCACTGCCCATCCCGACCCAGGGTGTCAGAATGCTTTACATAACATGCACACATTATACATTGACAAAAAACCATATGTGTGTAATTTACAGGATGTCGAAGACAGTGAGGGTTACAAGGTGTAGGAGTCACATGTCCTTCTCAGCTCACTGTGCTAAATTAGAAGCATTACAATTTATGAACTACAAGTAACAAAAGCAGAAACCCACTTACCTATCTAGATACAAAACAAATCTGTCATCTGCATGTTACACGATGTGCTTAGCAGGAGACAAATTAACTATTTATGCAACTTTGACTAGACAAAACAGAGGTCTCTCCAGCAAGTGCAATTACCTCCAGAGTTATGGTATCATTATAATTATTCCCTGAGATTTACTGGGCACACAAAGATCCATGCAGCAGGTGCTCTAACCCATATGACATTTTAAAATGCAGTTTTTGCAACCAATTAAGTAGAACAGATTTACTGCAACTTTCTCCTTGTTGCCAATTTCTTTATGGCAGAGTTTTAAACAATAAATGTATAAGTGAGGCCCAGATTTTGCGTCAGGATTGCATCACTTTTTTGGCACACCTCCGACAAATTGCATTTGTTAAATATTGTAATATGCTCAAATGTACTCATGATACATCTGTTAAACATATGTTTGAGCTTTTTGACCTGCTAAACAATTATGTAAGCTCTTAAGATCTGATTTTTCTTCTTGTGATATCAGTTCTTGTGAGGTCATGGGTTGCGATGCCACTTCCTGTAATGCCAGGAGTGATGTCACGCGCTGTGATGCCACGTGCCATGATGTCACTTGCAAACTGCCTAACTTGTTTAGTTCCCACACTTCGTTTTTTATGGCTTGTGCCCTGCATCCACCTGAACTAGTGCCACAGATCGTCTCTTTCTTCAATTTCACTCCCTGTGGGAAAATGTTTTTTGTTGCAGGAGTCCTCTCTACACATTTTGCCTGGTATTTGATGCAACTTCGACCGAAGTGCACTGGGTTCCTGCTTACCAGGTTCCCAGTGCTCTTTCCCTAAAACAAGACAATTGGTCACTTGATCCCAAAGTGACCAGGCCTTTAGCACCGCTGTTAGCCCCTAATTAATGGTACCTAGGGCATAAGTACTAAAGATGGTCCCTAACAGCTGCAGCACATGTTGTAACACTCTAAAGGACCGAGTACCAAGCTCAGACAGATTTCTACTGCAGGCTCTATAAAGTGAAAACAGGACATGGCACACATTCCCAAATGCTAGGAGGGGCCACAGTGGTATGGACTACTATGTGGTAAGGGCCGGAAATGCTACAGTAAACCTGTATGCCATGAGGTGCTGGGGATACCTAAGTGACTGCAAAGATTGGGCCTTTGCCCAATAAATGTGAGCTGGGACCCGCTGGTAACCACGAAGTAACAAGGACTGAACTGGAGCTGCCACCGTGAAACTGTGTGTACATCTCTGAATTATCAGGACCCCAGGCGGGAGCTGAGGAATCCAATCCCCCTCTGTGGGGAGCACAAGCCTTACTGTGCAGGGGAACCAGACCATTTCCAAACACTGGTGCAGCAAGTCACATATGCTCAGGAGAGAGCATTGTACAGCCTCTGAAAAGGAACGGAGCAGTGTGAGTGCCTGTGGTTGGGGCACTCGCTGGGACATTGCAAGCTTCCTTGCTGCCAGAGCGGGTAAGACTGGCTACATGCTTATTAGGCCCCATGGGGCTCGCTGCTGATGTATTTTCCCAACGAGACACTTGACTATTTTACGAAGAGTCAGCGGCTGCCCACAACGTTCCTTTGCGCCCGGAGGCAGCCTTAAAACCCCTGTGGTAAGTCCCGCAGCACAGGATGTGCCCGGGCATGGCACGAGCCAACCTCGGGCCCATATGCGCCCCTCAGAGCCCAGAAGAGACTGGGCTGGGCCACCCCTCTAACATCTGTGGCACAAGGTATTTGGCCTATTTTTACAAGACTCTTGGGACACAGATGAGAACTTGGAATTTTTTGCATTAAATAGACCACTTAACTAAAAGAATTTGTTTTTATTTTATTTTTGGAGTGGGCTGTCATGTCTTTTAGGATAGTCCTGTCATGTATACCCCATTTTACATACATTGTCCCATCCACACAACAATAACGATTCCAAACAGGTGACCTTTTACCTAGTAGCTTGCTCCTGTCTCTTCAACACCAGGCTCTCGGTAATCTATCATAATCCCTGTACCGACATACATAAACATGTCCTCAGGCATGGTATAATTATTCTGTACAACGTTCACCACTTTTTTCATTCTTGGCCAACATCCAGCTGTGCATGATCGCATTTGTTTCGAAAAATATTCATGATTGTTTCCAAAACATTTATGGTTGTTTTCAAAACATATTGATTCTAGAAGAAACCCTGGAGTGACCAATCTAATATAAAAGACCCTCACTCCCCCCTACAAATTAGAGGAGAATTCCTTCCAAGCTGACACGGGGTCCTGCATGCTGAATCTTCGACACGGAGCGGTCTGACTTCCCTTACGTGGTGTCTTCCTCGACGCAGAGACGGGGTCCTTCGTTCTAAACCATCAGGTGAGGGGGATGGTTCTTCCCTAGGGGTTTCTTGGCTACCCATACATACATATACGCATATACATGCTACATATACAGCTCTAGGCTAGGTACATTTAGGCAAATTACTTAGGGGGCACATTTTAGGAATATGCAAGTGCTACTGTTTTTATCTGAACTGCTTATGTTCATCTTATTAGCACTATGGTAGAAATGTATCTACTATTTACTATATTGGTACTTGCAATCTCTTTTCTATGCTTCTGTCTCCTGATTGTCTCAGCACATATGTTTTACACAAGACTGTTGCTGGACCAATAAATGCTTATTGAAACGTCCTAATCGCGATCCTGTGTATTTTCTGAGAGTAAGCAAGCACGAGTGTCTGAGCGAAACGTACAGTACTGTTTTCCATGATCCCCCGGGAATCAGGGTTGTCATGTTCAGTGTTTGCCAGAAACTTCCAACACCACTGTAGAATACAGGGGGGTGGTAGAGGCACTGTAGAGCTAGCTGGTCTGGCTGACATATCCCGTGGGAGTGTCCGGAAGAGGTTAGGACACCAAGCCCTCAGTTTAGGCCATCGAAAACGCGCAGGTCCTGGGGATTCCTAGGAACTACATGACAGTGCAAATTGTTTGGGTGGATTTGATTTAATTGCCCTGTAATAATTTCAACTGACTCACTTTTATTAAAGGAGAGGTGGGTCCGATATAAAATCATTAGCAGAGGTTCTTTCTGCCTTTGGGGTCAGCTGTTTATCCCCTTTCTTTTTGGTCTATTATTTACAAGTATGGGGAAAAGGAGGCAGATGGGTACCTCATGTGGCCAAAGTCCAAAGAATACTACAATTGACCGGATGCTAGAGAAGGCTATAGGTGTGGTAAACATGGAAATATATTTAACTGAAAGAAGATTTTTTCCTGGCCTGGGTGTGGCCCCCTTAGACATTAATATAGAAAAATTGAATCAAATTCCTCCAGACCTGGGTATGTCAGAAGGACTGGTTAGTAATCAAAATCAGGGGGAAGTAGGAACCCCTGGGGAGTCTAATATAGAAATTGCCCCCCCCCCTCAAGTCTAAACAAGCATTTGCAATGCAATAGGTCTCGCATTTACGCAAGTTTGAGCTATTGACATTGTAAATGACAATGCCTCTTATTTTTGTTTTCGTTTTAAAACATAAAGGCATTGTCATTTACAATGCCAATAGCTTAAACTCGCGTAAATGCGAGACCTACTGCATTGCAAATGCTTGTTTCTCTTCTTGAAGGGTGATCGCAGCTCTCTCTGTGCTTAGTCGCTGGAACAAACAAAAGCTCCTTACAGAGAGCTGTCACTTGTGCCATATTCATTTCCTTTGTCTGCCTCTTGCTGTGCACAGAACACATATTTTTACAATGGCAAGAATCCCCGACATGGCCACAGGAGGGCACTGTTGGTCATGTTTCCTCCACTTGCCTCACGCCTAGTCAGTGATCAGCTGGTTTCATCCCAGCTCCACTATGAGTTATGCTCGGTTGGGAAGGAGGGATTCCTGGATTCCAATTTCGCTCTTTCCATTCCAGGAAGATTCGCATTGTCATTCCAAGGAGAGTAAATCGTTTTAAGATCCAAGTTCCGTTAAAACCCACAGCTCACTACTGGTATGATCCCCCAGTGGCACCGATAGTATCATTAGGGGGTTTGGCAAACCCTTTGTAAACTTTTACACATTCACGTTCCTGAATTCATGATACGCTACGTATTAATAAAATTCACATATGGGCAGGGCTTGCAATGAAATATAGAAGTGTGAATGTTCACTGTCCTAGAGGATCACTTGCTATGGAGAAGCGATCAGCAGAATTACTAACCAGGGCTACCTCTCCAGAATTCTCTCAGTTTGACTGGGATAGATGTGTCCAAATCCCACTCCTAAAAACCACCCCACCTCCCCCCTCCCTCTCACCTGGGTGAAGGCTGTCGACCCCTGGCAGGGGCACAGAGCGAAGATCAGACCGAGGGGGCTTAGGACGCGCACCATGGGGTTCTCTAGGTCTCTGCAGCTGGTGACACCCAAGCTCCGGGGCACCGCGCATCCCCTCCGCATTCCATGTCGCTCCTCCTGTGAACCTACAACAAACGACTGCTTCCAGGACCTGTGACACCGGTGGGAAACTTCTGCACTCTCTCCTTCCCATCTCCAGCCCTGGGCTGGGTCAGCTGATCTGCACTGCACGCGGAAGTGTCTGACGGCTGGCGCGAAGCCTGACGTCGTTTCCGTGCCAATGCGCGCGTTGTAGGCACGCCATGAGCGTGCACATCGGCGTCGCCGTACTTGAAGTGCTGCGCGGCTCGTGCGGCCCAGGGACGGGGCCGCGAAAGCAAAAAAAAAACAGTAGAGGAAGTCCGGCGGGAGCCCACCCCGCCTTCGTGAATGCTGCATGGTGCGGCCAAAGCAGGATTTTAGGCGGGGCTCCTGGGAGCAAGACGGAGCCCCGCGTGTTGCTGCAGTGACCGGCTGAAGACGGAGACCAGCCGAGGAGCAGCGCAGAGTCCCCACAAGAGCAGGTAAGTGGGGTGAGGCATGCTGTGCGTGTAAAGCGCGCCGTGCTTGGAGCTCGCGTGCGCATTAAAAAAAAAAGAAAGGGATATTGCATGAGGCTTGCGAGGACGGAAGGGGACAGGAGATGTGCACATCGCGTGCCTGTACGTGCGTGTTCACATTTCCAGTCCGGTCTGCGCGTGCACAGCTCCTGTCTCCCTTCCAAAGCAAGTCAGTAACAATAGATCTCGCTAGCGACAGCGCTTTGCGCTGCGTCGCCAGGCGAGACCTAAAAAGCTTGGAGGCCTGATAAAACCAAAGTTAAGGCTCAATCCACTAAAACACAAAAAGGTACACAGCAGTCTTGCCTTGGGGGAGTAGGAGGTCAGGAATCTTGCACTGTACCATCCAGTCCATCAAATTCTAATAGTGAAGCCAAGGACTCTTGTCCCCCATTGGATTTAGTTATGAATCTATGGTTGGAGTAGTGTGAATACCTTTTTAGAAATCTAATTAAACGAGAAATTGCCCCGCGTATGTTGAGATTGGATGTTATGTCCTCGCAACTGTCAGCTATTAATAACATACCACTTTAACTGGATCCCGAAATGGCTGTGACAAACAATGTATTAGTGGGGGTACAAGCCGCTAAGGGGCAACAAAACCAAAATATGATAAAAAAAATCTAGCCTTCATGCAATTTCAAATCCCCTCATGCCATTAGTGTATGACAAAAATTGCAGTGGCCGGGATTCTGGGGGGTATATGAGTAGGAAATATGATCTATAAAAAAATAGATATCCCCAGCTCCCTCCTGAATGTACCCCTTAGACAATAATACTTAAGGGTGTTCCAAGGCTTTTAAAGGAAGGCAAGGAGGACTTTGAAACCCTGCGGAATAGGTCAGTTCGCTGGTTGCAACAAAATTCTGGATGGGAAGAGGATTTGTCACGAGAGGTCTTACATGTAAAACGAGTTATTTCTACAGACCAGTTTGTCAGGGTGGAGTGTATCCTTCTAATACAGATCTACATGGTAGTCTGCCTAGGGCCAAGTGTTCAGTAAATTCCAATCCTGGTGGTCAACAGTGTTAAAGTGGTATTCCCCTTCCTACAATTACCATGTCTAACAGATACTCTCCATTATCACTTTTGGAAGAGAAAGATTGACATGATAACTTAAGGAATCTGGTGGTCTGAATAGTGGCCTGGGGGAAGAAAATTAAACAAGGAAATAGGAAGTAGCAAGATAAATGGAGGAAAGGTCCAAGATATAAGGGAAGTGAAGATCATGGGCTGAAATACGGCCGGAGTCATGTCAAAAATAAGAAACCCGGACTGGCACAGGTCCTTAAAACTTGCGAACATAATTTGTCTTCAAGAAACCTGGCTGGAGGAGAACCTGTATGTAGATAGTTACTTTTCCATCTCAACTCCTGCCATACCATCAGTACTTGAGCAAGCAAAAGGTGGCTTAGCTGTGCCTATTTCAAACCATATGAATGAATGAATGAATGAACGGAATTTGTAAAACACACAGCTACTATATCAGGAGTGTCCCGGCTCTAAAGGGTCACACAAGACTGCACCCAAGGAGGACTTAACTCTTAAAAAGCCATGTTTTCAGCTGTTTTTTAAAGGTAGTCAGATCAGTGGATGTTCTCAGAGCCGCCAGAAGTTGTTCCATGCTTGAGCCTTAGGGATGCAGGCGAAGTCAGCAGAGGATGATCTAAGTGCTCTAGTAGGTGCGCAGCGACAAGCACGCTTTCTGAGGTATCCGGCACCCTTACCATGGAGGGCTTTAAAGAAAATTACCATGGCATTGAATTTTATCCGCTCCTTCACTGGAAACCAGTGTAAGCCCTTGAGTTGAGGGGCCATATGAGTCCTAGGTTTCAGTCTGAGAATCACCCTAGCCGCTGAGTTTTGCACCACCTGGAGGCGCTGAAGGAGGTAGCTCGGTAGGGCCAGGTAAAGGTCATTGGCATAGTATAATCTAGACGTAACCAGTGCCTGAACCACTGTCTTCCTGGAGTCTGGTGGGAGGAGCGGGAGGAATGTTTTCAGCATACGGAGTAAGCCAAAACAGGTTCCCATCAGGAAGTGAACTTGGGAGCTCATAGAGAGGGCGTTATCAATGTAGATGCCCAAATTCTTAACTGTGGATTGGGCAATGCTAGGGGGGGGGGTAGTTCCTCCAGCCACCATTGGCTCCAATTGCTCACAGAAGGCTGGCCAAAGAAAACAATCTCTGATTTGTCAGGGTTGCACTTGAGCTGGTTCTCCTTCAGCCATTTAAAAACATTTGTGAGGCAGGATCTGATTGCGTCCCTATCGAAGTCTGTGCCTTTATCGCATGCAAAAATCAGCTGAGTGTCGTCAGCATATGAAATTATATTGGCACCATTTGACGAGGGGTACTAGAGGTGACATACATACCCATTAAGGTTGGGAAAACAATGACAAAATCTCCCTTTTATCAGATAGTGCATCTTTTACTTAACCATAGTGTGGAGGTTGTTTTGATGAACTATTATAATAATCTCTTTCATAATACCCGAGGTAGAGTATCAATGGAATTAAGAAAAGACCCGGAGAGCTTTTTTTAAAATCAGTTGTCTCTAGATCAGGCATTTTTCTGTTATCGACCATATTGTTGTTATCGCTAGGGATTTATTGTTAATCGAAGATAATAGAACAATCTGTGCAGTGATCATGCTGCTTTAGTCCTGACCTTGAGTATTCCTTGTAATAGAGGGGAGTCACATAGGGAGTCTCATTGCCAAGCACCTTTAATTAAGTGCGTAGAAAGGAAAACTGTTGCTATCAAATGGTCTGGTGTTAATGAACCCTTGTTATATAAAATTGTTGTCTCTGAACAATGGGAGTCTTTTGTGATTTGTACCGAATGGGGGAAGATCGTAACAAAATTGTGGAAGCATTTGGTAAAATCACTGTGTCCATTTTGGATAAACTACATAGACCAGCCCGAGGTACAGAGAAAAGAGAAACCTCCCGTGTAGGTTTAATCCAACATGTACAAATGTGAACCAAATTTTGGGAAAAGCCCTCCAGGAAATCCAATGGGATAGTGAAGAAATTTGGATGTTAAGAGCTAATTACAAGACTGAAATTGCTACAAGGAAAAAGGAACTTCGGGAACAGGCATGGGCAGATTTGGAGCAGGCAGCCGACACTTGCAATGATATATTGTTTGGAGAATTATAAATTTGCCATTTTTGAAAGATTGTTCCACACCAAATTTGGACATTTCCGTCCCGCCAGATGACTGGACTTCCCATTATGGTGCTATATTCAATATAGAGAGCCCACCAGTGAATGCTTTTATTAACAACATAAACATATTCCACTAGATTATATCACCATGGAGGAAGTTAGCAATGCTCTAATGAATAGTGCGTTGGGTCAGATATACAATTTGGTTTTAGGAAAGAAATCGGTACGGTGGAACAAGGGATCAACCTACACCTTTTAATCAGTAAATATACCCAGGCAAGAAAAAAAAATATATATATACCCAGGCAAGAGAGGGGCATATATACTTATGTTTTGCTGATTTATCGAGTGCTTTCGATCTTGTAAACCATGCCAAACTTTGGCAAGTTTTAATAGATATGGGTGTTCCCTGTTACATTATCTGTTTCTTTTCTCGATTATATGCTACCTTAACTACTTCTGTGTGATTTGATAAAAATGTAAAACGCACTAAGAAGTTTCAGCTGACCCGGGAGATCAGACAGGGTTGCATGCTTGCCCTCTCTTATTCCCTTTGTATATAAAGGGGGTAGACCGCTCCCAGCAAGAGGTTAGTGCTGATGTCCCCAGGATAGGTGTCTTCTCTTCGAGGGGAGGGGTGCTCGGGCCAATGTGACTTTAAGACTTTTGACCAAACTTTGTGTCTTTTAAGGTCCCTCATTACATCCGTCTGACTGGGAGCCTGGCCGTCCTGTGAGTTAATTAGTTGCCGAGCCGGCCCGGAGTCTCCGCCTGCGGCTGTGTGATCAGGGAAGTTTGTTCAGAAGAGAAATTAAAGTTTCAGAGGCAGGGAGGGGATACCATGGGCTGTGCTCGGGCCAAGCCCCGGACTGGAACCAGGTCTTTTCGGGGTTAGTCGGGTGCTGGTGGAGCTTCGCCTGGACCGCCCACCCTGGCCAGGCACTATGGGGGTTCCGTGGACTGGCTGCTGCTGGTTTCTCTGGCTCTGGTTCTGCCGGGCTTTTATCTCCTTCCCTCAGAGGGTCTCCTCACCTCCGGCCAGGGCGCAGTGCAGACCTCTACTGAACGCTTCCTGCGAGAACGAGCAGAATGCCCCCGGCTTGTCCCTGGTGTCCGAGCCCGGCGGCATCATCAACTTCCTGGCCATGGTAGACAATCTACAGGGGGACCCTGGAAGGGGCTACTATCTGGAGCTGAACATCGGGAACCCACCCCAGAAGGTGAGGAGGCTGTTTGTTATTGGGCGAGTAATACGGGGCAAGATTAGAAAATTCTGTGTAAAATGTCCCATTTACCCTCTGGTCACTTCTTACTTTGGGGTTCACGCATGCATCAATTCAAGGTCCCACCAATATTTGCATGTAGCTGCTACTAAGTCTGTGGTAAGTGTGCCACCATGAGGCAGCCGTGGATTTTCAGCTATCCCCACATTGGATTCTGGGATTTGTAGTTTTGCAGGTGTCAAATACGAGGTGACTAACTTTGTGTAAACACTTACTCCTCAGTGGTCGCCAACTGTATTAACCACCCCGTTACATTGTAGCCAGTCATGCTTTACCCCTTTCCAGTAGTAGAAGTGTATAGGAAAAAAAACAGCGAAGGAAATGTCACCTCGAGAACGATGCAAGGGTGATGTGTGCTTGGCCAGAGGCGTTGCTAAACAAGAGTAACTATTTTGTAACTGTGCTTTAGTCTCTAAGAAACCACGTTTTAAAAACTTGTCCAAACTCCATACTTAGAGGATAGTTAACAAGTTTCATTAGCTTCCTAAAGCGTAGATCTGCATTTAAACACAGCAGAATGTGAGATGGTTACACATTTATTCACTTGTCACAGTATGTTCCGCTTAGTCCAGGAGGCAGCTGTCTCACTATGATTGGAATGTGTTACACGTTGCACACAGATCTTTACACTCGGTGCATTAACCCACTTATCTACCTCTCTATGGCTGAACCATGTGACCAATAGGTTGTACATAAATAATTTCAGTAGACGCATTAACACACCAAGGTTTCTTATTGGGATCAGACTCTCTTGCTTTCAGGAAACATCCGGCGGTGCATGTACCCACTGAGTTTTCTGACTGAAAGTACATTCTGTGACCTACAAGCTGTACATGGCTCTCTGCAGTCAGTGGAGCCACAGAACTAAGCCACGAGGACATCTGCCACTGATAACCAAGCAAGCAAAATCACATTGCCTGCTTATTTTATTCAGTTTTCATTCTTATCCCTTTTGGTTTCTTTTACCTTTTCTCTATTGTTTTTGATTTCTCATTTCCTTTGGTTTCCTCTTCCTCTATTGATTTCATTCTGCATCCCTTAATTTCTCAGGTTTTTGCTTTTCCTTCTCCATGTATTTGCCACAATATCTGGACCTTTCAGCTCACGTTAAATGTATATATTGGAGCGAGAGACAGGATGATTCTCGTCAAACATAGTTAGTAAAATGTTGCGGCCTGTGCTAGCAAAGTTATTTTCACAATAGTCATCATAAAATTCTGGCACTTCACCCTGATCCCACAAATCTTGCTGCACGTGAGTGGTGCAGCCGCTGCATACAAACCTTACCCATCAGCAGCAGCCATGGTGAATGGAGTTGCCATAGGTCCTCATTTGCCCAGTACCAGCTGGTGTTGATTTTCAGGAGACTGATACAGATTTGCTGCTCACCCCCCTCCTAGCCAGCAGCATAGGGACTCCGTAAAATTGTCTAGGCAAATAGGGTGTCCTCTGGAGGGGTTTAAAGAGATAGACCAGCCTCCTACTGTGCAGCTTCAAAAATGGTCATCATTGAAATCTGCCTCCTAGCCCAGCAGACCCTTCCCGGCATTTGCCCAGCAGGGATCCCCTGCTGTCTCCTGCTCCCAGGTGGAATCCACTAATTCTCCTGCTCCCTTGTGAGATCCCTATTGTGGCCCCTATTCCTCAGCTCAGCTCCTGACCCATGCCTACGCCCTCCACGATCAAGGACCCGCCTACATGAACCACCACCTAAGTTTCCACCTATCTCCCAGGAACCTTCGCTCACCTAGTCCTTGCTCAGATACCACAAATCTGCCTCTGCCTCACCGGAGGACGCTCCGTCTCCCACCTCACCCCCTGGTCCTAGAAGACCCTTCTCCTTCACCTCCGTATGGCACCCTCATTGACTCACTTCAGGAAAGGGACTCCAAACCTGGCTCTTCGACTGATACCCTCAGCACAGTGCCTGGATATTCTCCCGGGTGATATACTGCCTGATTGATTGAGTGGGATCCACTACACCTCCTCCTTTCCTGGAAGATGCTCTGATGCTGTACCGCTACTTTCCGATGAGATCCCTGGACTGTGGCCCCAAGTCCACAGTGAAATCCCTGGTACAGTGCCCTCTGTGCCCCACTGAGATCCACTGTGCCTCCTACTCCCCTGTAAGATGTCTGTCTTGTGCCCCTTGCTTCCCTGTGGGGGTCCCCTGTGCTGTGCCTCTTGGTTCCCAAGGAATGCCTTCAGCTACCTACGGCCCCTTCTGAACAGGATCCCCAAGTGCTGTGCCTCCCTGCTCTCTGGGTGGATCCCCAGTGCTGTGCCTCCCTGCTCTCTGGGTGGATCCCCAGTGCTGGATTCCCCCTGCTCTAAGTGGATCCCCAGTGCTGGTCCCTCATGCTCCCCAGATGGATCCCCAGTACTGTGCCTCCCTGCTCTCTGGGTGGATCCCCAGTTCTGGTCCCTCTTACTCCCCAGGTGGATCCCCAGTGCTGTCCCTCCCTGCTCTCTGGCTGGATCCCCAGTTCTGGTCCCTCCAGCTCACCAGATAGATTCTCAGTGCTGGGTTCCCACTGCTCTCTGGGTGGATCCTCAGTGCTGGTCCCTCATGATCTCTGTCTGGATCCCCAGTGCTGTACCTCCCTGCATGGATCACCATTGCTAGTTTCTCCATGTTCTCTTGCTGGATCCCCAGTCCTGGTCCCCCCTGCTCCCCGGCTAGTTCCCTAGTGCTGTGTGACTCCCTGCTACCTGACTGGATCCCCAGTGATGTATGGCTCCCTGCTCCCCGGCTGGATCCCCAGTGCTGTGTGCCCCCCCTGCTCTCCGGCTGGATCCCCACCACCAATACCACCACCAATACCACCACCAATACCACCACCAATACCACCACCACCAATACCACCACCACCAATACCACCATCAATACCAATACCACCAACAATAGCACCACCACCACTAACATCACCACCACCAATACCATCACCAATGCCACCAACACCAGTACCATCACCAATACCACCAATACCACCACCACAAATACCACCACTACCACCAATACCACTACCACCACCAATACCACCACCACCAATACCACCACCACCACCAATACTACCACTACCACCACCAATACCAATACCACCACCACCAATACCACCACCAATACCACCACCACCAATACCACCACCACCAATACCACGAATACCACCACCAATACCACCACCACCAATACCACCACCACCAATACCATCACCAATACCATCACCAATACCACCACCACCAATACTATCAATCCCAATACCACCACCACCAATACCACCACCACCTCACCAATACCATCACCACCAATACCACCAACATACCACCAATACCACCGCCACCAATACCACCACCAATACTACCACCAATACCACCACCAATACCACCACTACCACCAATACCACCACCACCAATACCATCACCACCATCAATACCACCACCACCAATACCACCACCAAAACCACCACCACCACCAAAACTACCACCACCACCAATACCAATACCACCACTACCAATACCACCACCAATACCACCACCAATACCACCACCACCAATACCAATACCGCCACCAATACCACCACCATCACCAATATCCATACCACCAATACCACCAATATCACCACCACCACCACCAATACCACCAATTCAACCACCACCAATACCATCAATACCACCACCACCAATACCAACACCACCACCACCAATACCAATACCACCACCTCAGCGCCTCTCGCTCACTAGTGATAGCAGGGGCACTGTACGAGGCCGGAGCTGCAGCCGAGAGCATCCCTCCCTCACTCCCTCCATGCCTGCCATAAAGCACAGCCCACCCTACACCAGGAGGTGAAGCCAGGGCCCTGCTACAGCTAGAGTGTTTTTTATTAGGCCAAAGATAGCAACGACATTACACAATGTCACACTGCACACTCAAATCATGGCTAGAGCAGGAAATAGCTCCCCCCTCCCGCTCTTCCTCCTGAGCCGCGACATTGTAATTACAGAGCAAAAGGCGTTGGAGCGCTTTGTTAGTGTTTATAGCTCGGATCATATGTAATACACTATTTATCACTACTTTGAAGATGTCGCAGGCCGGTCTCTTCCTCTGATATTTACAATCTAACAAGTAGTCGAGAAGGCCCTTTATTGCAATGCATTAGGTCTCGCATTTGCGAGAGTTGAAGCTATTAGTATTGTAAATGACAATGCTTTTTATTTATGTTTTAAAACCCAAAACATAAATAAAAGGCATTGTCATTTACAAGGCCAATAGCTCAAACTCGCCTGAATGCGAGACCTATTGCTTTGCAAATGATTGTTTTAAATACCCATTCAAATGCAAATTACAGGCTGGCAAAAGTGGGAGAGCTTGAATGCAAAATTTGCCTTCAGAAATAGCAGGCAGAGAAAAGGTAACTCTAAAAGTTACTTTACTCAATATTTATTAAAAAATATGATTCCACCATTGAATTTGATTTTTAATAACTATTAAAAATAGTTGTTTATTTTTTTAGCTAGTCCGATTCCCGATATATAGTATTAGGATTTGTCCTACTTGTAAATACCGTGCACACTTCCCTGTGCCAACAAGCTCTACATGGGGTGACTTATTATATAAAAGGGAGGTTTTGACCTGTCAAAAGTGTTTATTTTGACAAGTCTAACTACAGTTTTTACACTGCTACAGTCAGGCTACACTGGCAGACATGGTGCCATGTATTTATACTGTCACTATAGTGCATTGATACTCCAAATATGGCCTGGGCCGCATTAGGCCCTGCTGACCTTTACATGCAGCCCCTGGTCATCAGCAGCACTGGGCTGTTGTTTACTTGACTCAACACTAACGATAAAAATGTTTAAAAAACATGTAAGCATTTATTTAAAGGTTAATTGATGTGAAGGAAAGGAATTAACTATGGAGTCCTGCACCACTTAACTTAAAGAACACCTTCATTTTTAAAGACATCATGCAGCAAAATTACAAAAATATGACAGTCTCTTCAAAATGCAAGAAATGTACTTAATTAACATGCAGAACCACCTTTTCACCTTAGTACAACAGATTATATCAGTGCATGGAGAAGTATTAATTTTAAAGTGTTAATTTTCAAACATAAATTTAGAAACATTGGGGCATATTAGCAAGAAGAGGCGATAATCATCGCTAACCCTGCTTAGCGTGATTTGTTTTATCGCCGGCTATCGCTGGAATATATCGCCACGCTAACGCTGTATTAGCAACGATTTGCGCTATGGCGATGAATATTCCAGCGATAGCGGGGAAATGGGCCAACATCGCTGAAAAACCAGCGATGTTGCATGGAGAAGGGAGAACACCTTGCTGATACGACCCTGTGGTCGTATCAGCATAATCCACCCCCATGTTAGGTATGGCTAACACCTGCTAATTGCAGGTGTTAAATAAATGGCGATGACCCGGTTAGCGCGACTTTTCAAGTCGCTAACTGGGGCCATAGCCACCTTGCTAATAGGCGATAGGCCTGTTAGCGAGTGTTTCCCAGGTTTGTTCGTCGGAACGCCCACTTTGCATGTCATTAGCGATAAATATCGCTGACATGCAAAGCGATAAAAGCGGCGCTAATGCCCGCAAACTGTCGCTAACTGCTGTTAGAGACAGTTTGCTGATAGGGCGATATAAATATCGCCGCTTTAGCGGCAAAAAGTGCCGCTAAAGCGGCGATAGTGCCCTTGCTAATATGCCCCATTAATTCTCACCCCCACCCTGCCAATAATGCCAATAGTGAACTAAAGAGGCAAGTCAGTTGTTACGTGCATTCTTTGGGGGGGGCCTGAGTTCCAATTATACATGAACAACATTATAGTTTATTAAATCAAACACAGGAGAAAATATTGTCAAGCGCACATCCTGAAGTCATGGTTTCCAAGATCCTCTTATATGTGATAATGAAGAAAAAGGAGGAAAAGTGGAAAAAACAAAACAATGTCCTAGGATCACACAGTTTGATAAAGTGGGGAATGCGGGACTAATCCCATGCTTTTTGGTTTCACCTTGTTCAATTAAGCCACTAGATGTATATGCGTTGTTTACCCTACACCCACCTTACCGCCAATCCCCCTCGAGCACCCCTCGACCGACCCCATCCCTCTGGCATCAATGCGACCATTAGTCACATCACAGACAAAAATTTGGGCTCCTGAGAGAATGTTTGTCTTATTGTTGGTGGTAATCTATGACCCCTTTGGATCTGGGAGTCCATATCTCAATCTGACAGCTCTGGGAGCGCCTTCTGCAATAAGTTTACTACAAATGCTCTAGGGTCGCTACCTTCTCTCCACTAGGGTATACCAAAAAGACTTAAGGGCCTATTAGGATGGCGGGCGGAGACACGACTGCGGTGCCGGCGGTGGCGGTAACACCCATTTACCGCACGCCGCCAGCGGTCTCCACGCCCGCCATATTAGGATGGCCACACATTGCACATTTCCCGCCCGCTGCGGTACGACGCCGACCGCCATCAAAGTGTGCCCGCCACCGCGGCGGAGTGAGCCAATCACCACACACCGCCGTGCGGAATGACATCCCGTACGCCGAAGATATCACGATGCCGGAAACATGGCAGCGCACCGCGACGGAGAAACCGCACAGCGAAAGACGGCGGAGACATCACAGCAGAGACAGAAAAGAAACACCCGGGACACACCGCGATGGATCCTGCCCTACACGCCTTCCCGGTGCTGTACATGATACACCACCTGCAAGTTATCCTCCGCCGCGGACGCCTCCGCAGGTACGTACAGACACAACAGTGCAAGTTACACAATACACAGCTCCAGGGTGGAAAAACATTGCATGGGAACACCACACACCCCTGTGGGGACAGGCACACAGCCATCACTGCACACACACATGACCCACCTGTCACAAAAACATCTCGCCACATACTGCCCACCCATGTACCGCATTCATGAACAAATGTCCCGGTTACGTCACCGCCGCGGTCAGTGTGCATGAAACCATGCACACAACGCAGAGCCCAGGGCCAGCGCATGCCAAGGGCACCGTACAAATCGCACAGAGCCACAACTCCATCCACAACACACCAGCTACCTCCCTGAAGGGACACAACATGTGTCTACCAAGTGCCACTCCTGCACAACAACCACACAACTACAGCCACACCATGCCCCACGTCCCAATAACTGCATATACAGCCACAGCAGGACCCTTTGCAAAGGAACACATAGCACAGAAGCCCAGGCCCCAGCCAACACACACACCACAACAACATCACACACAAGCCAAGAACACTGAGGCCAGGCACAAAATGTACACACACACAGATGAGGACCAAACACTTCACTGCACACACTACCTGACAAGTCACACACACACACACCACCCTGACTCACAGCTACATACACACACCACATGCCAGCAGTAATGGAGGACAACATATAGGAAAGCCAAAGTGAGGTGCCCACAAATGGAAGGGCAGTGACACAACCATCAAGCATGTGTGATGCTCATGCAAGACAAGACACATGTGAGAACACACACAGCCCATCACAGCACACATGGCTGACACAGTCAGTCAACACAAACCACGGTCACCCCAATGCAACAACTCCTGGAGACAGCAAGGACACCCATGTATAGGCACAGGGATGTAAGGAAGGCCCTGAACTCAAACACTGACCAGCCACACATAGGCATCCAAATACTGGACAAGACAATGTCAGCTGCACAACACACAGTGACACACTACATGACAGCCAAGCACAAGTAGGATATGTCACACATACCTCCTCCCACAACAGCAACACACAATACTGCCATGTGCACAAAACACAACCACAGGGCTAAACAAGTACACATACAGGCACACCACTCCAGGGTCACACATGGCAGTAGTTGACAATGCAGGTGCACACACATCCACAGTCACAACCAAGTCACCCCCTTCACACCATACACTTCTCCACCACCCAAGTGCACACATTGGAAGTAAGCCATGGGACCTGGATAACTCATCACCACAAGATGTCCATACACCGACACTGATTGGCACACAGAAAGGAAGCTCACACAGACCCCATGACCCTGGCCTGCCTGCCTGTAAGCCTGTGCCCAAACTCCCACCCTGTGCTGCCATTGCCCACAAACCTGACATGTGTCCACCATAGATAACATGAGCCAAGAAGGAAGATGACAACAAGATTTTATTGCCAACCACCTGCACTGCACCCATAAGCAGGCGCAGCCCGTGGTAGGAGTGCCGGTCGGGCGGTGACGTGGGGCAGGGGAGGGACAGGGTGGGGGGTAGTAAACTACGGATTAAGGCCGAATACAGGTAAGTGAACATTTAAATAAATAAAATGAATTTCGTTGCGCGCACTGCATCCTGCATTGCAGGTGAGGTACATGAGATCCTGCACAGGCAGGGGGCACACAGCAGTGAACAGCAAGGCCAGTGGCCAGTCCAAAGTGCAGGTGAGGTACATGAGATCCTGCACAGGCAAGGGGCAAACAGCAGTGAACAGCTAGGCCAGTGGCCAGTCCAATGTGCAGATTGAGTCCATGAGAAGCTGCACAGGCAGGGGGCACACAGCAGTGAACGACAAGGACAGTGGGCAGGACAAAGTGCAGAGTGAGTCCATGAGAAGCTGCACAGGCAGGGGGCACACAGCAGTGAACGACAAGGCCAGTGGGCAGGACAAAGTGCAGAGTGAGTCCATGAGAAGCTGCACATGCAAGGGGCAAACAGCAGTGAAACACAAGGCAAGTACAATGTGCAGAGTAGTTACATCAGAAGCTGCACAGGCAAGGGGCAAACAGCAGTGAACAGCAAGGCCAGTGGCCAGTCCAAAGTGCAGGTGAGGTACATGAGATCCTGCACAGGCAAGGGGCAAACAGCAGTGAACAGCAAGGCCAGTGGCCAGGACACAGTGCAGGTGAGGTACATGAGATCCTGCACAGGCAGGGGGCACACAGCAGTGAACAGCAAGGCCAGTGGCCAGTCCAAAGTGCAGGTGAGGTACATGAGATCCTGCACAGGCAAGGGGCACACAGCAGTGAACAACAAGGCCAGTGGCCAGGACACAGTACAGGTGAGGTACATGAGATGCTGCACAGGCAAGGGGCAAACAGCAGTGAACAAAAAGGCAAAGACATTGTGCAGAGTAGTGACATCAGAAGCTACACAGGGAATGTATGCAACTCTACCATGCCATGCCCAGCAACAGAGTATTGGGCCTGACAATGGGCATCAAACGCACCCCTGTGGACAGACAGGTGTGTGAGGGTGACCACCACTCAGATGGGGCTGTCTGTCGGACTTGGAGCTGACTGTGTGTTGGGGTCAGTTGGAGGACTGCCCTGGGCAGTGGGAGTAACAACTGTGGAAGAGCCAACTGTGCATGTGGTAGCTGGGGGCTGCTTGGACCAGGTGGGGTGGTGGCCCGGGAGGTGGACTCATGCCCTGGTGAGACACAGTGTGTGCCGGAGATTGTGGAGGGGTGCCTCTCCACTTCTTGGGGATCCTGAAAGGCTTCCCTGTCTGGGGATTGAGGGGAACTGGGGCAGACACAACAGGTGACCCCAACACCAAAGCTGATTCTGGTGTGGATGGTGACCCTCCCTCTGGGGACATGCTGGATCCCGCTGTGTGCTTGCCTGGTGTTTGCCGCCGCCCTGCCTCCCTCTGTCCACCAGCTTTGCCCCTACAGTGTCCTCCTGTGCTGGCTTCACAGGGCTTGGGATGGGAGTGGAGGTCAAGGATGGATTATCCATGGGGAACTCATCCTGTGTAATGTTTGCAGGCAACACCTTCTCAGTGGGTGTGGAAACTGTCATTTTGCCTCTGCGGGAGTCTTTGGCAGGGGAGGAAGGTGAGGCCTGTGACCCTGATGCTTTTTTCTTTGCTTTGTGGCCCTTTCTGTCGCCTCATGCGCTTTTCTCTCTGCGCTCTGGGGTGGCCTTACTCTTATGTGGGGATGGTGTCTGCGCCCTAGTACGCTTGGGCTGCTGCTGCTCCTGTGTGCTGCGGGTTCTGTATCGGGACACTGGGGTCCGTTGAGCATTGTCACTGTCGTCAGAGGTGCACAGTGACACGGGGCCAGATCGACTGCTGGGAGCCGCTCCCTGACTATGTGCCTGTTGCAGGGCTGCTGTCACAGTTGATGACAAGGACTGCACAGTCCGGTGTAGCCCACCTACATCGGAATGTATGCCCTCCATGAAAGCTATAACCTGCCCCAACTTTTTGTCGTGCTCTTGGAAGGCATTGAGAAGTGCTGTCTGCCCCACACACAGCTGGCGCAATAGCTCGACTGCTTCTGCACTGAGGGCAGCAGGGCTGACATGGGCTGGGGCAGCTGTGCCTGGGGTGAAGGTGACTCTTCCCTTCCTACTCGTGCGGACACGGGCAGCACCAGTGGAGGTTGAAGGGAGGCTGGGCACTGGACGCTGTGTGGCGGAAGAGGAGGCCAAGTCCCCGTTCCCTGTACCCCCCAACATGGATGTGTCACTGCTGGCGTCAGATGAGGTAGAGCTTTGTGTCTCCGGCTGTGAATCCTCTAGCAGACTCCGGTCCCCCTCCTCGGCGCTGGTCACATCTGTGTCAATCTGCTCCGGTGCGGCTGTTGCACTGGAAGCCTCACCACTGGTGTCCGTCCCCTCTACCTCTGCACATACGGGAGCTGCTGCATAGGAGAGAGAAGTACTGTGAGATGAGTGGCATCAACAGAACTAACACGTGCCAATACATCTGCATCCTAGAAAGAGGTGTGCAGCACATTGCATGCCACCCTGTGCACACATATATCTTGCCACCCAAAATTTCAACACAACGGTGCATGTCCGCCACACATCCTGCCATAAGTGCCCCAGGAGACTCACACAGCACACCATCCTGCAGTTGGCTCACATCAGACACAGCCTCAAAATGGCCTGTGCACACACACTGTCTCAATGTTGGCAAGGATGAACACCACGACA
This sequence comes from Calotriton arnoldi, assembly GCA_963921515.1. Taxonomy (NCBI): domain Eukaryota; kingdom Metazoa; phylum Chordata; class Amphibia; order Caudata; family Salamandridae; genus Calotriton; species Calotriton arnoldi. The sequence continues at coordinate 15,955 of CAWUFW010002500.1, read as the reverse complement.
TGGTGCACATCACCTACATGTGTGGAGCAGTAGGGGACCACACAGACTACAACATACCAGCCCACAATGACCCTGCACACATGCCATCCACCATATCGAGTCCATGGGCACATCTACTGTTGCACATTGGCCTCAGATGTCTGACTGGCAGACATCTGAGGTCTGGAATTGCACGCATTCATTGAAACGCATTCACAGTTGGCACACTGGCATTCCCATCCATCTGAATTCACACACTACCCCACAGCAGAAGGTACCTGAAGGCCACAACTCCAAATGTAAGAGAGATGCAAAGTGATAAAACACACTTCATGAAGCACCGTTTGGGCAAAAGCATGGCACATACACCCAGCACAGAGGCCACTCCCAAAACATTGCACCACACAACCAACGTCACACAGCTGACAATTTGCACACTCTGTAGACACATGCACCCACTCCCAGCCAAAGGCAGCCTGCAACACATACTCACCCCTGGCTCGCTGCTGATGCTCCTTCAGTTGTCTGTCCAGCTCAGGTTGTGTGACAGCCAGGATGCGGGCCATTAGTGGTGTCATGCTGCGCCTAGCCAACCTGCCAGTCCGAGGGAGCAGCCCCAGCGTCATCTCAGCCACGTTCTTGCTCAGCCGGCAGATGTCGTCCCACCTTTTATGATTGTGGGTGCGCCTTCGGTTTGACACACCCAGATCCCGGACTCTGGAGGCAATGGCCCTCCACACGGCTTTACGCTGGTGGACCTTCAGCTGCAGGCATGGGAGACAAGAGGGGTGAGGTTCCAGTGACACAGTGCACAATGACAACACAACGAAAATGCAGTAGCACGACAGTGACTCATCTAGAACTCCAGCTACAACTGTCACTTAGCCAACAATTGCTGTGAACATGGTGCAATGTCATTGGTCAATCAGACGTACAGGCATGCATGTTCGATGGTGGACACAGTACCTCCACATCCCATTCACATGCAGGATACCAACACAGCAAGCAACGTGTAGTCTGGCCGCAGCTACTGTCTGCAGTTACCTACAGCTACACATAGAGAAGATAGCAAAACATGTGTCTTGTTGTTGGACTCACTGTGTCCAACACTGCGCATTCCTAAGTGTCCTGGCGCTGTGAAAGCCTCACTGTGTCCTGGAACTCACATAGAGTGACAACAACTGTCATACACACACCCTTCTCCCACGCCTGCTCCTGTGCAATCTACATGGCAGAGATGGGACTTAGATGAAGAGGCGTGACCCAAACACACATGGAACACACTGTACATGCAGTGATGTGGACATGTGGCATTCGGCGAGGGACTGTGCAGGGCAGGTGGACTGACACTGAGTGGGTTAATTGGGAGCAACACAGCCATTCACACAAACGATAACTGGCCAGACTCCTGCATCACCAAAATGCAGCTGCACTGTATGGCTGACACTACAGGACATGTCCCTCTACTCAGGATAGGCATGCAGGGTAACGTGTGAAAGAGCCCACCAAGCCCTTCCCGCTGTAGTAAATATGATAGGCAGTGCATGTCAGAGCCCCACAACCACTGACCCATACCGAAGCACCTCCACCCCACGTGTGCACACCCTGCACTCTCACTCACAGTCTAGGAGACTTACCACAACATTAGGGCCGCCATAAAGCCTTGGGTACTGTGCAAGCACCCCGTCTACCAGGACCCCAAGCTCCTCACTGGTGAAGGGACTGGCACGGATCTTCTGAGTCTCGACATCACAATGGACATGTGGCAGCAGCAGCACGTTGAGGGTGGCAGCCAGCAGTCCCTTGAGGCAGCAGCAGCAGGTGGAGGGTGGCAGCCAGCAGTCCCTTGAGGCAGCAGCAGCAGGTGGAGGGTGGCAGCCAGCAGTCCCTTGAGGCAGCAGCAGCAGGTGGAGGGTGGCAGCCAGCAGTCCCTTGAGGCAGCAGCAGCAGGTGGAGGGTTGTCAGTCAGCAGTCCCTGGTAGCTGTGGGAATGTGGTGCACCCTCCCACACATATATAGGCCCCTGGGGCTGTGTCAGTGGTCCCAGGGTGCTGCAATTGGTGTACCAGGTCTGCCTCATTCAAATACATCCAATGTCCGCCTCCGCGGTGGCGGTGCACGCCTCCGCGGTGGCGGTGCACGCCTACCGCGATTTTCAAACTCGCATCAGGCTACCGCGAGGCTGCTTCCCATTGGCTGCAAGGGCATGGTCCATGCCAGTGACACACCATAGGGTCCATGCGCGCGCTACCGCTGTGGTGCATCTTTGAATGCCTCCAGTGACCGCCTCCGCGGGTGGTGCACGCCTACCGCGATTTTCAAACTCGCATCAGGCTACCGCGAGGGTGCTTCCCATTGGCTGCAAGGGCATGGTCCATGCTGGTGACACACCGTAGGGTCCATGCGCGCGCTACCGCGGTGGTGCATCTTTTGAATGCCTCCAGTGACCGCCTCCGCGGGGGTGGTGCACGCCTACCGCGATTTTCAAACTCGCATCAGGCTACCGCGAGGCAGCTTCCCATTGGCTGCAAGAGCATGGTCCATGCCGGTGACACACCTCAGGGGCCAGGCGGTAGGCACCGCCATATGTCTGCCAGACAGTGCCTGGAGTGACCGTGATTTGGGTAGCGGTGCATGGTGACCGCCATTGTCACATACATATCTGGCGGTGTCACCCATGATTGTGCCTGGGTTATGGGCGGTGCCACACCTCAGGTGTCAAGCGGTAGGCACCACCATATGTCTGCCAGACAGTGCCTGGAGTGACCGTGATTTGGGTAGCGGTGAATGGTGACCGCCATTGTCACATACATATCTGGCGGTGTCACCCGCGATCGTGCCTGGGTTATGGGCGGTGCCACACCTCAGGTGTCAAGCGGTAGGCACCGCCATATGTCTGCCAGACAGTGCCTGGTGTGACCGTGATTTGGGTAGCGGTGCATGGTGACCGCCATTGTCACATACATATCTGGCGGTGTCACCCGCGATCGTGCCTGGGTTATGGGTGGTGCCACACCACAGGGGCCAGGCGGTAGGCACCGCCATATATCTGCCAGACAGTGCCTGGAGTGAGCGTTAATGGAGTTGTGGAGTAGCTGTGCTGCACCTAACGTGTCCTCCAGCTCTCTGCATAGGCCAACATGTACAGTGCCCAGTGTCTCAACAATTGAAGGGTCCTCATGAGGGCAAATGCACAAAAGGGACATGTCACTCCACGTCACCAACACATACCATATATGGGTCACCAATACATTGCATGGGCACATACACTCGCACATGTCACATGTCCTGTGTAATGAAATGTAGACTGTCCAGTTAATGTGTTGCATAGCATATGTAGATAATGGTCAATGTCTGTGTGTGCAATGTAACGCACACTGTCGTCTCATTTACTGAACTAGGGGCATCAGCAACTGGCACATTGTCCAATGCACATGCACACACGTGTCCCCCACGCTCAGCCGGTGGTCAGTGTGTAGTTGAAGTGTGCCATGTGCAACCTGTTTTGGTAGGTGTATCAGGGCCAGCAACATGGTGTGTTCAGGTAGTATTGCAATTAGTAACATATGCTGGGGGTCATACTCACAGGTATGCACACATATCTGTTAGTATATCACACTGTGCATGCGAATGAGCCGGAGGGTGCACAGATAATTGCTGCTGGTAAGGGGACAGGTGTACGAGTAGTGTGCCTGATGTGTACCTACTTGTGAAGTGCCCTGTCTGTTAATGGTGCATGTTGTAAGACTTGGGAATGTGTCTGTCGAAAAAATGTATGTGATGCACATTTCATGGTCTTCTGCATTGACATCTGTGCACTGTGATCTGTCCTAGGAGGAGGAGGCACAATATCCATCGTCCGTTCACAGTCCTGGCAGACATGGAGAATGAGGATATAATCCGCAAATTCAGGCTGGACCGACAAACCCTGCAGAACCTATGTGCCATGTTGGAGCCCCACCTGCAGCCACGTCGGACAGCTTTCACTGCAACATCCAAGGTGATGGCATGCCTGCATTTCTTTGCAACAGGCTCATTCCAGCACACGGTCGTAAGTGCAGGCGGGATGTCACAGCCGATGTTCAGCATGGTGCTGAGGGATGTCCTGTCGGCCATGATGCTCTACAAAGACAGATATATCCATTTTCCCAGGGGGCCTGAGTTGGTGGCTGTGAAGGGCGATTTCTATGCCCTTGGACATATCCCCCATGTCATTGGTGCAATTGATTGCACACATGTTGGGCTTGTGCCACCACAGGCACGTGAACAGGTTTACCGCAATAGGAAGCATTCACACTCGGTAAATGTTCAAGTGGTGTGCCTGGCGGACAAGATCATCTCACACGTGTGTGCCAAGTTTCCCGGCTCAGCCCATGATGCCCACATCTTGCGCAGCAGCATCGTTCCTCAGCTGATGGCCAATCTGCTTCCTGAGCGTGCATGGCTTGTGGGGGAGTATGCATAGTGGATTAGAGTGGTGTGTGTGTGACATGCTGTTGTGTTGCATTTTGGGACTGCAAGGTTAATCAGTGTGTCTCTCACACCCAGGTGACTCGGCATATCCGAACCGCCCGTGGTTGCTGAGCCCATTGCGGAATCCCGTCACGCCAGCTGATGTGCGATACAATGATGCCCATGGGAGGACACGGCGTGTGATAGAACGGACATTTGGTCTCCTAAAATCAAGATTTCGGTGCCTGGACCGTACTGGAGGTGCCCTTATGTACTCGCCAGGGAAGGTGTGTCAGATAGTGGTGGCATGCTGCATGCTCCACAACCTGACCATTCGCAAGGCAATACCCCTGATCCTGGATGACGATGATGAGCAGCCAAGGCCGCCGCCTGCAAATCAACCCGGATCCAGTGACGAGGGCAGTGGAGAGGAGGAAGGGGTCGACATGCGTCGACAGCTCATCACCCGCTACTTCACTTGAAGGTGAGTGACGATGTAGAAGGGACAAAATGGTCTAATGGTGTTGCTGTGTGGGTGTATGTGAGCTTGCTGACTGCAGCTTGGTGTTGACTCATTGCTGCCTGCCAATGTATGTGTGATTGGTTAGTGTGATACAGAATGTCTCTATGATGACTGTTGCTCTGTGTAAAGTTTGTAGATCTGAGTACCTTGTTGACAAGTGTTGTGTGATGTGTGCAATGCCACACCCATACAAGTGACTCTTGTTCTGCGGTTTTCCCTAGGTCCCTTCAGCATCTCACTTGTTACCTACATTCCATTCCCCTGGACCATGTCCTACACAGTGAAGGTTGCACATCCTGTTTTAAAGACGGAGCAGACACAACAACATGTGTGTAAGGTGTATTTATTTACAACTGTGACATGCGAGGGTGGAGAAAATGTGAAGGGGGAATTGAAGAAGTGAGTTGACAGTCATGGTAGATGAGATACTTGAGTAGTCCCCACAATGATGTGGAGACCCAGTCCAACAGATAGATGCCATTCACATGGCAGTGTGGTGAAGGATAGTCCAAAAGGTCAATGCAGTGGTGCAGTGGTCTGCCATCATGGCTGGCTCGGGGACTAGCGTTTGGCAGGTGCTTTGGCACGTGAGGCCCCCTGGCCTTTCCTTGGACGGCCCCTCTTGCGCTTGACTGGAGGGGCCACTGCTGCAGGGGCAGTGGTGTCTGAGGACTCACCCCCTCTGTGGACACAGGGGAGGATGATGAAGTGTCATCCTGCTGCCCAACAGGGGGAGGCGGAGGGGTAGAATGTTGCGCTTGCCTGTCCCTCAGAACCGCCATTAGCTGCCCCAAGACGTCCACAATCTGTCCCATGCGTGTGTCCATGGACCTCAGCAGCAGGAGGTGCTCCCGAGATTCTTCCTCTAACCGGCCCATTCGTCCCTGGGCCTGTTGGTAGGCCCCAAGGACTCTGTCCAGGGCTTCCGTCCCAGGATCAGTCCCCCTCTGCATGACCCTGTCCCGACCAGCTGCACTGCTGCCACGGTCCTGTCCGGTCCTCACATTGGCCCGCTGCATCCTCTCCCTGGCCTCCGCAGTCGATGTGGTGGGCTGCTCAACCCCTGGGGCAGGGAGGGTGTTGCGGACAGCTGTGGTGGTGGTGGTGGTGATGGTCGTCGTGGTTGACACACAGGCCGTGACAGCAGCTGTCAGAGGATGGTCAGGGGCTGCAGCTGATGTGGTTGGGGGGACAATGGGTGCCTGGGACTGGTTGCGGCCTGCCACACCAGATGGGCCAGCGTGGAGCTCCTCATCCAAGGAATCCAGGGAGTCCTCATCCAGTTGTCTCTGTTCCGGGGGGGGACTGGCTCTGCAGGGTGGTGTCATCCTCTGCAGTGAGTTCTTGGTCACCTGTGGGTCAGATGAGAAATGGTCATTGTGTTGCACCCATCAAAGTTTGTGTTAGCAGTGTTACATCAACGGGTTTGTACATCCAGCAGTTGTTCACTGTACAAATTTGCATTGACCGACATCCAGTGATGCATTACAAGCTGTTGTGGTACATGCATTACTTGTCCATATTGGGAGTTGTCAAGACATGACATGCACAATATAATTTTTTAACATTGACAGTCTCATGTTGGCATCCAGTTATTGATCAATCATATGTCATCCATTTACGCGTATGTGTCACTTGTTGAGCCCTTGCAGCGGTTTACTCTGCACAGTGAGTGAACATTGTAGTTTCATGCATACCTTTTCAATGTGGTGTAGATATCTGTATTTGTAATTCCAGACATGCTTAAGTTTGCTTTAATTAGATCCTAGGTGGTCTGGACCACTGCTACTGTCAGATGGCATGTAGTGGTGTGCATGGTTGTGCTCGGAGTTCCATCTACATGTGTTTCAGACATTCACACTTTGGTTGCTGTCACAGTTTCATTTTCTTAGGTTTGTGCACACTATAGTTGCCAATGCTATCTGGGTGTGCAGTTGGGCATTGAGAGGCCTAGTGTCCTATGCCAACATGTTTATTTAAATGCATATCTGGCTGCATGTTGTGGCTGTTGATATGTTGTGTTTGCTGTGTTTTCCTTGTATTTGAGAGACCTCTCTGTGTGTGTATGATGAGGGCTTCCATCTTTGTCCAGTGTGGGACAAGTCAGCATGATATGTCCACATGCCAGTTCTTTTGAAGTGTACATTGCAATGACTTACACATGCATGTTGGTGCCAGGAAGTAATGGGTCTTGTGTGCTGGCGGTCAGGTGGGCCCGTGTGAGTTGTTGTGCAAGCTTCCCAGCCCCACATACCCGACCTGTGAGATGCGGTTACCTACCTGTGAGTTGGGTGGGTAGCATACATTGCCTGCCACATGCTTCTTATTGGGGGTGTAGTGTCCCATCCTCCATAGTGGTGGAACAGCATGCATGTTGCATTTTGTGGGACGGATAGCCAAACACACTACACCGTCTCACTGTGAAGATGGCTAACTACCGTTTGAGGTGAAGGTGAGCAATGACATGGCTATGTGACTTGGTAGAAATCTTTGGATGGAATGTGCGTGTGGTGAGCATGATGTGTGTGTGGCTTTTTGTACCCATTGATTTCAGATTACATTTGGTCATGGGGTATAGCCCCCATCACTGTTGTCCCAGCTATCTGGCTGCGGGGTTCACTCCCCGACATTTGAAGGCACAATAGGGCAAGGGGTATAGTCTCGTAGCACAGTGGTGACATACAGCAGGGTGAAGATCTCACCCAGCATACATTTCCACACTGTCATGGTTTCATGGTATTTGTGGACCTGAGAACATGAGCAAAGTACTGGTGAAGCAGTTGTTCCAGGGCATCCATACACTGACATGTTGTGGTCAACAGTGGTGTGTGTGTGAGATGTACTCAGCCCTGTGCAGACAATGTGTGCTTTTGGGGCCAGACTATACCAGCACTGTTCAGACAGACAGTGTGAGATGTGAACATTGTCAATGCATACTCACATTGGTGGTCCAAACAAGACACCTTTGACAATTTAATTCAGACAAGGTGCTGTTCTGCAATTCAGTGCAGCACTGTGGTAGCTGGGTGTGTTGCAGGACATTTGGGATGTGCTTAGTTTAGCATTGTGAGTCCCAGCTGCAGTGTAGTTTTTGGGTACACTGTACTTCCACTGTTTACATTGCAACACTGTGGTATGACATGGGTGATTTGCACTTTGCCAAACAAACGGCCAGACACTGCTGATGGGCAGCATGATCGTTGTTAGTGTTGCAGTGTGTGATGCCTGGCACAGTGTACACAATGTGGGTCAATTTTGAACAGAGACTTGTGCATGGTGACTACAACACAACTGTTTTGCATTATTTGTGTTGGTGACTGTGGACTAAGTGGCATGGTGTCATGTGCGGCTGCACAGACGTCACATGCCTATAAGTGGGACTAGTGCTCCATCCTGCTCAGCTGTGGGACAAGGGGGCCAGGTGGGAGTTGTAGTGCAGGCCTCCCAAACACCCACCCACCTCCCTGTAAAGATAGCTACCTACCTGTTAGGTGAGGGTGAAGCACACAATGGCTGAGGCATGCTTCTGGCTGGGGGCAGTGCTCCATCCTGCTCAGCTGTGGGACAAGGGGGCCAGGTGGGAGTTGTAGTGCAGGCCTCCCAAACACCCACCCACCTCCCTGTAAAGATGGCTACCTACCTGTTAGGTGAGGGTGAAGCACACAATGGCTGAGGCATGCTTCTGGGTGGGGGCAGTGCTCCATCCTGCTCAGCTGTGGGACAAGGGGGCCAGGTGGGAGTTGTAGTGCAGGCCTCCCAAACACCCACCCACCTCCCTGTAAAGATGGCTACCTACCTGTTAGGTGAGGGTGAAGCACACAATGGCTGAGGCATGCTTCTGGGTGGGGGCAGTGCTCCATCCTGCTCAGCTGTGGGACAAGGGGGCCTGGTGGGAGTTGTAGTGCAGGCCTCCCAAACACCCACCCACCTCCCTGTAAAGATGGCTACCTACCTGTTAGGTGAGGGTGTAGCACACAATGGCTGAGGCATGCTTCTGGGTGGGGGAGGGCTACATCCTGCTCAGCTGTGGGACAAGGGGGCCAGGTGGGAGTTGTAGTGCAGGCCTCCCTATTCCACAGACACCTCCCTGTAAAGATGGCTACTAACCTGTTAGGTGAGGGTGAAACACACAATGGCTGAGGCATGCTTCTGGGTGGGGGGCAGTGCTCCATCCTGCTCAGCTGTGGGACAAGGGGGCCAGGTGGGAGTTGTAGTGCAGGCCTCCCAAACACCCACCTCCCTGTAAAGATGGCTACCTACCTGTTAGGTGAGGGTGAAGCACACAATGGCTGAGGCATGCTTCTGGGTGGGGGGCAGTGCTCCATCTTGCTCAGCTGTGGGACAAGGGGGCCAGGTGGGAGTTGTAGTGCAGGCCTCCCAAACACCCACCCACCTCCCTGTAAAGATGGCTACCTACCTGTTAGGTGAGGGTGAAGCACACAATGGCTGAGGCATGCTTCTGGGTGGGGGCAGTGCTCCATCCTGCTCAGCTGTGGGACAAGGGGGCCAGGTGGGAGTTGTAGTGCAGGCCTCCCTATTCCACAGACACCTCCCTGTAAAGATGGCTACCTACCTGTTAGGTGAGGGTGAAGCACACAATGGCTGAGGCATGCTTCTGGGTGGGGGAGTGCTCCATCCTGCTCAGCTGTGGGACAAGGGGGCCTGGTGGGAGTTGTAGTGCTGGCAGCATGTACACATGTACCCATGGTGATGTTGCTAACTACCTTTGGGGGCTTCAGGGGAGTGTCTGTTGTATCTGTGAGAGATGTGTTGGGGGAGTGTTGTGCACATGAATGAATTTGAACCTAGGAGGTATTATTTTGTAATAGTGCAAGACAGTACATTTGTGTGATGTTAGGCATTTGTTTGTACTTACCAGCCTCCACTCCCCGGGTATTCCTGAGAGACTCTCTGGATGTAGAATGCCAAGCACCTTCTCCTCCCATTCAGTGAATGTTTTGAGTGGAACGGGAGGGCCACTGCCTGTCCTGTGAGCCAGCTCATGGTTCTTGGCTCTCTTCTTTTTGACCACTGCCTTCAGATCGTGCCACCTCTTCACGATTTCATCTCTATTGCGTGGCACGGTCCCTACTGCATTGACCTTCTCTACTATCCTTCTCCACATTTGCGTCCTTGTTGCTAGTGGTGTCTGTTGGACCTGGTTACCAAACAATTGTGGTTCTACCCTGATTATCTCATCAACCATGACCCTCAACTCACTCTCAGTGAATTTGGGCATTCTCTGTGGTGACATGGTGTGTGATGTGTCAAGGTGTTTAGGGTGCAGGTTTGGAAGTGGTAGTGGTGGTTGTGATGTGTATGGTGTTTGCTGTGCAAAGGTGTTAGAGGTGCAGGTGTGGAAGTGGTGGTGGTGGTGGTGATGTGTGTGTGTTTTGCAGATTTGCCTCTCCTGTCATCTGTGGTGGATGTCCCCTCAGTTGTGGAGTTTTGCAAAGGATTGTGGTTTGTTGGGGGCTGGATTTATACTGGTGTCTGTGGGTGTGTCAGGATGGGGTATTGGTAGCAGGTGTGGTGTGTGTGTGAACCTGGGATTTGTAGTTTCCCATGGGGGTGTGTCTTTGGGCTGTGTTAGCTATTTTTGGGTGCATGCCTTGTTTGGTTGGTGCACTTTGTGGCCATGTTGTGTGTTTTTCTAGCGACCGCCATTTTTTTAACGGAGCGTCCGCAGTGGTGGCTCGGCTACGGCGCTTCCGCTGTCTCACTGATTCTTCAATGTTGTCGACCGCGGCGGTCGGAAACAGCGCACTGCACCGCGGGGATATCGGGAATATCATAATTTAGATGGCGGTGTCTCCGCTGTGGTTGCGGTCGTTTGGGCTGTTTCCGCTGCGAAACCGACCGCCGCGGACGGGTTTGGGCCTTCTCTGCAGGTGAACGGCAGTTTCTCGGGTCTCCTTTCCGCCGCGGTTGGATTTTTACCGCCGAGGATCCTAATCTAGCTGTCAATTTTCCCGCGGTAGCGGCGGGCGGTGATTTCCCGCTACCATGGCGGTCGGTTGTTTTTCTGTCCGCCATCGTAATGACCTCCTTAGATTGTTGCATTGCTGTCTACTCTCCAGATCTTCCAGTTTGCTTTGATTAGTAGAGATAAGACCTCCCTGTTTCCGAGCTGTTTTGACAGTCACTGACCCAACTTCTTCCACACTTGCAACTCTTTGTTGTAGTTCCGTCATCTCAGCTGAGAGTACTGCCACTTTGCTTGAAACATCTAAAAGAGCCTGATGTATTGCAGCACTGCCCACCTTTTTTTTTTTTTAGAGTTTTATATAGCGCAAACTAGACCCGAAGATATCAGGTATCAGAGCGCTTTACATAAGCACCAGTTTCGTTACAGATGGACATATTCTTTTTTTTTTTTTTTGGTAGGCACAGGGAGATTAGGTCGACCGCGCTAGCCATAAGGCTACATCCTCTCCCTTCTTGAAGCAGTTTAAGCATAAAACTGTAGGCATAGTAAAAATTGTCCTACTTGCAAATGAGTACAGTCAACGTACCAGAAAAACTCTTCATATGCCTCCTTGTAAGGGACTTCAATTGTAGCGATGTAAGACTGGCTGGAAAACTTGTTCTTCACGGCCAAGATGAATGTGAGCTCTTCACCGTTTGCCTGTTCCCTGAAGATGAATTTGAGCTCTTCACCTTTTGCCCGTTTCCCAACAGTGACATAATTTTCATATTTTGCGTATTTAGATAAGCACCATAGTATTTCATATATTTAAGTGCACACTTTTTTTTTCATAAATACATATCACCTGGTATTGTTTAATATTTCCTTCATTAGACTGATAACTCAGCTTCCACAAATATATGGTTTAATATTGGTTTTAGAACAATATGATAGCTCAGTTTGTAGATATGGACTATATGATGTTTTGATAGTTTGACAATTGTTTATCCAAATATTCAACATTACATGTGGTTTAATTTTTGTTTCAAGAGTTTCAGTAATCATGGATACATACTGATTTTAATAGTATTAATTAAACTTAAAGGAGAGTTTGAGCTGCAAATGTTAGGAAGAGAGGAATCTTCATTTCCGGGGAGCAGATTGCTGAGATCCCGCGCAGACGAAAGATTTAATCATCTTTTCCTTTCTGAATGCCTTATCGGCTTGTCTGGGGACATCATGGCAATTGAACGCGTATATGGAGACAACAGCTTTCTTCATACAAAACAGTAACTCAGCGGTTCTGCCAACTTATGCGGGTGGGAGGCAAGGCACAGAAAAACCACCTTTTATGCAGGGTCACCCTGGATTTTACTGCTTTTGCTGGGCCCTATATTTTTGCTATAATGAAATGTAAGAGTCTAGCAGCTAAAATTATCAAAACCTCTACAGATAGTGGGGGGATATGGGCCATTGCTCTGCTGCTGATCAATACTCAGAGATATATTATCTGTGTGGTTTACGGCCCATATTTGGATAAACCAGATATGTTTGACTTCCTAAGCCTAGAATTGCTGGATTGGGAAGGGGAATTGATAGTAAGCGGTGATTTTAATTGTGTCATGGAATATAATATTGACTCTACTAATTGCAAACCTAATATTCGCATGTTCAAAACTAGTGCTTCTTTTATTGAATTGAAGAGGCTACATAGACTAGAGGATGCATGGAGAATTCTTTGTCCCCAAATACCCGGCTATACTTATTATTTCTCTCCCCATAGGCAATACTCACAAATCGACATGATATTGTAAGAGAGCAGAAGTTAGAGGGGGCAAATATCGAGATTATATCTGATCATAATGCTATAGTACTTACACTGAGACTCTCACAGGCAGGATCTAGTGCTCAACATTTTTCATTCCCTCGATACTTGCCTACTAATTTGGAATATTTTCAATATTTAAAAATCTTACTAGCTGAATTTATTCAGATTAATAAGGCCACTGCCTCCATAGCTACTATATGGGACTGCATGAAGGCTTATATTAGGGGGGTTACATTTCAATTTATTTTATAGCAGAATAGGTGAATGCAACTGGATTTGGCTGAATCACGGAAAGAATGTTTAGACACTGGGGTCGATTCCGATGTCGGCTGGAAGCACACCTAACAGTATTTGTCTGGAAAAAATACCACCCGAACGCGTGTTTTCCGACCGACTCGAACACCCGTCCGAACGAACAAGTACGATGCGCATAACAGCCCAGATTCCGAGCGAGCCGTACTTACCCAATCCAGCTCCTGTTCTCCGCCCGAGCTGGATCCGTAAATGCCGAATCGAGTCGCACGGAAGCAAATACACAGCACCTTCCGGCCGGACTAGTACGATGCGTCTTCCGTACGCGCCGAACTCGTCGCTACGTTCGGCACATTTGAGCATCCGGGAGAGCCGCACATAAGCTCCGATTCGCGCCACAAGAAGATCCACGGCTACGAGACGAACAAGCCAGCGACAAGTAAGAGTCGAAGACACGCGAAACCCGAACGAGACGACCCAACCATGAATCCCATCACGCAGGTCCTACCTATACTCTACATCTATTACCGGGACCGGTTCGGACGCGTACGGCGCAGACGGTAAGTCAAACACCAACAATACAAACTAACTTCACGTACCCAAAATATGTCACACACACATAGGGATGCACAAATGACGTACACTAGCAACAGCACAATCATAGGGGTGGGATGGGCATCACCAATGCCATACACACCCATAGTGACCTGGATGCCTGCCACTACCACCACCCCTACTCAGGGGGGCCTGGATGCCTATCACTACTACCATCCCCACTCTTGGGGGGCTGGATGCCTATCACTACTACCATCCCCACTCATGGGGGGCTGGATGCCTATCACTACTACCATCCCCACTCATGGGGGACTGGATGCCTGCCACTACTACCATCCCCACTCATGGGGGGCTGGATGCCTATCACTACTACCATCCCCACTCATGGGGGGCTGGATGCCTGCCACTACCACCTCCCGTACTCAGGGGGGCCTGGATGCCCATCACTACCACAACCCCTACTCAGGGGGGCCTGCATGCCTATCACTACTACCATCCCCACTCATGGGGGTCTAGATGCCTATCACTACTACCATCCCCACTCATGGGGGGCTGGATGCCTGCCACTACCACCACCCCTACTCAGGGGGGCCTGCATGCCTATTACTACTACCATCCCCACTCATGGGGGGCTGGATGCCTGCCACTACTACCATCCCCACTCATGGGGGGCTGGATGCCTGCCACTACCACCACCCCTACTCAGGGGGGCCTGGATGCCCATCACTACCACCACCCCTACTCAGGGGGGCCTGGATGCCCATCACTACTACCATCCCCACTCATGGGGGGCTGGATGCCTATCACTGCTACCATCCCCACTCATGGGGGGCTGGATGCCTGCCACTACCACCACCCCTACCCAGGGGGGCCTGAATGCCTATCACTACTACCATCCCCACTCATGGGGGCTAGATGCCTATCACTACTACCATCCCCACTCATGGGGGCTGGATGCCTCATCACTACTACCATCCCCACTCATGGGGGCTGGATGCCTGCCACTACCACCACCCCTACTCAGGGGGCCTGCATGCCTATCACTACTACCATCCCCACTCATGGGGGGCTGGATGCCTATCACTACTACCATCCCCACTCATGGGGGCTGGATGCCTGCCACTACCACCACCCCTACTCAGGGGGCCTGGATGCCCATCACTACCACCACCCCTACTAAGGGGGCCTGCATGCCTATCACTACTACCATCCCCACTCATGGGGGCTGGATGCCTATCACTACTACCATCCCCACTCATGGGGGCTGGATGCCTGCCACTACCACCACCCCTACACAGGGGGGACTGCATGACTATCACTACTACCATCCCCACTCACGGGGGGCTGGATGCCTGCCACTACTACCATCCCCACTCATGGGGGGCTGGATGCCTGCCACTACCACCACCCCTACTCAAGGGGGCCTGGATGCCCATCACTACCACCACCCCTACTCAGGGGGCCTGGATGCCCATCACTACTACCATCCCCACTCATGGGGGCTGGATGCCTAGCACTACTACCATCCCCACTCATGGGGGCTGGATGCCTGCCACTACCACCACCCCTACTCAGGGGCCTGCATGCCTATCACTACTACCATCCCCACTCATGGGGGGCTGGATGCCTATCACTACTACCATCCCCACTCATGGGGGGCTGGATGCCTATCACTACTACCATCCCCACTCATGGGGGGCTGGATGCCTATCACTACTACCATCCCCACTCATGGGGGGCTGGATGCCTGCCACTACCACCACCCCTACTCAGGGGGGCCTGCATCCCTATCACTACTACCATCCCCACTCATGGGGGGCTGCATGCCTATCACTACTACCATCCCCACTCATGGAGGGCTGGATGCCTGCCACTACCACCACCCCTACTCAGGGGGGCCTGTATGCCCATCACTACCACCACCCCTACTCAGGGGGGCCTGCATGCCTATCACTGCTACCATCCCCACTCATGGGGGGCTGGATGCCTGCCACTACCACCACCCCTACTCAGGGGGGCCTGCATGCCTATCACTACTACCATCCCCACTCATGGGGGGCTGGATGCCTGCCACTACTACCATCCCCACTCATGGGGGGCTGGATGCCTGCCACTACAACCACCCCTACTCAGGGGGGCCTGGATGCCCATCACTACCACCACCCCTACTCAGGGGGGCCTGGATGCCCATCACTACTACCATCCCCACTCATGGGGGGCTGGATGACTATCACTACTACCATCCCCACTCATGGGGGGCTGGATGCCTGCCACTACCACCACCCCTATTCAGGGGGGCCTGGATGCCCATCACTACCACCACCCCTTCTCAGGGGACCTGCATGCCTATCACTACTACCATCCCCACTCATGGGGGGCTGGATGCCTATCACTACTACCATCCCCACTCATGGGGGCTGGATGCCTGCCGCTACCACCACCCCTACTCAGGGGGCCT